>CM077668.1:229114383-231514383 GCA_039707655.1 Elymus sibiricus
TATTTTTGTCCATGGCAATTAGCATATGTACATGGTGGCAAAAAATGTTTCAACAAAAAAAATGGACAAGTGTTATGTAAAACAAATTGCCATCGCAAAAAAAAAGGGTAAATTGCCGTGCCCGTAGACTAAAAATTTGCCATGGCTGTAGAACTAATTTTGCCATGGCTATAATAATAAAATTTGCCATTGTCCCACAAAATGTAAATTCACCATGCTGCAAAAAGAAATAAATTTGCCATGGCCGTAGTTTAAAAAAATTGACATGGTCCATGCACTAAAAATGCCATGATGCATACGATAAATTTGCTATGACCGTGAACTAAATTTGCCATCGGCCCATAAAAAATTGATAATTGTACCATGTTGAAGAGAATAAAAAGTTGCCATGGCCAATTACTATATTTGCCATGATCCGTTAAACTAAATTTGCCATGGCCATGGCAAAATTGCCATGGACTTATAGTAAAATTTGCCATGGCTATAAAACTAATTTTGCCATGGCTATAAAGTAAAATTTTGCCATGGCTATAATAATAAATTTGCCATTGTCCCCACAAAAAGTAAATTTGCCATGTTGCAAAAATAAATAAATTTACCATGGCCGTAGTTTTAAAAAATTGACATGGTCCATGCACTAAAAATGCCATGATGCATATGATAAATTTGCCATGACTGTGAACTAAATTTACCATCGTCCCATAAAAAATTGATAATTGTACCATGTTGAAGAGAATAAAAAGTTGCCATGGCCAATTACTAAATTTGCCATGATCCGTTAAACTAAATTTGCCATGGACGTATAGTAAAATTTGCCATGGCTATAAAACTAATTTTGCCATGGCTATAAAGTAAAATTTGCCATGGCTATAATAATAAATTTGCCATTGTCCCAAAAAAAGTAAATTTGCCATGTTGCAAAAAGAAATAAATTTGCCATGGCCATAGTTAAAAAAAAAAATTGACATGGTCCATGCACTAAAAATGCCATGATGCATAAGATAAATTTGCCATGACTATGAACTAAATTTGCCATCGTCCCATAAAAAATAGATAATTGTGCCATGTTGAAGAGAATAAAAAGTTGCCATGGCCAATTACTAAATTTGCCATGATCCGTTAAACTAAAATTGCCATGGTCAATTACTAAATTTGCCATGATCCATGGTCGTGTACTGAAATTTGTCATGGTCACTACTAAAAATTAAGAAATTGCCATGTGTATTGTACTTTCTTTTCCTAAAATCGCCATCAACCTTGCATATTGCCATGAAAATTTTGTATAGGAAACAAAAATTGCCATGTGGATAGTTCGTAACTAACGAAAAAAGCAAACTTGAAATTGACATGTGATAAACTACAAACCAGAGAACAAAACCTAAAAAATAGTCAAGGTAAAACACACACACTCACACACACACAACACACATCTATGCCAAAACATATCATGACAAAAATGTGTATATTCAAAAATGTCATGCAAAGATACTACTTGACATTATGTTGAAAAACACATCGTGGCGACACGCTAGTTTGTTTAGATTTGCCATTAAAGTTGGATAAAAAAAGGTTCCGGTTTGTAATAAAGGTTGGCATGAGTGTACTCTTAACGAATGCCACCCCGGAGACAAATATGTCATGATCACGAGACCATGTTCCAATTCCCCCCCCCCCCCCCCCCCCCCCGCCGAATATAAAAACGATGTTGCCATGCTACATGGCAAAACGACCATGATATAGATCTGTTTTCGCCTTAAAAATTGCCATGTACCTAAAAAATACAAAAAACATTTCAACAAATTTCATGTGCTGTGAGAGCCTACATGCACTAGACACTAAATGTTCATGCCAATCCACTACAAAAAATGGCCATGGGTGCAAAAAAAATGATGCAACCATGCAACATGGCAAAATGGCCATGATATAGTTCCGTTTTCCCCTTGAAATTGCCATGGACCTACAATATACAAAACATTTCAACAGATTTCATGTAATGTAACAGCCTACATGTACTAGCCACTAAATGTTCATGGCAAATTTCACTACAAAAATTGCCATGGCTGCAAAGAAAGTACACACTGTCCGCTGCAATTTCATGGCAAAAACACTACACAAATTGCCATTGCTGCAAAAAATACAATGTCCACTTCATTTTGTACCGAAACGAAGACCGTCATGGGAGAGGAATCGAGAAGAAAAATCTCACCAGCGTCTAGACGACATCCAGTCGATGGCGCCGCACATGTTTCCTGAGCCGGCTCAGGTCCCAGGTTCCCTTGTTTCACCCCCCGCGACGACTGCTGGAACTCGACGACGCACCTACTCGGCATAGGGTGGCGACGACCGGAGCAGAAGCGGGAGCGGCTGCCACCGCCGCTCGACGTCCTCCATGGCGGCGGGCTCCCCCTCAGCGACCGCGCGCGACGCCGGCTACGTAGGCGCCCGCCACAGCCCTCCTGCATCCTCGCCGCTGCACCCGCGCGCCACCCCATCGCTGCTCCAGTCGCCGGAACAGCCTCTGCCGGCCGTCGCCGTCTCGCAAGGCCGCAGCATGGTGCTCGCCGGACGTCGCCCTCGCACGACCGCAGCCGTCCCGTATCCTCGCCGCCGCACTCGCACGCCGCCCGCAGCCCGCTGCCGCTCCAATCGCCGGAAGGCCTTCGCCGCTACAACCCCTCTCACCAACGCCGCCGGGGAAGGATGGGGTGGGGCGAGAATTGGGGGAAGTGGGTGAGGCCAGTTGAGGGGAGTGGCTGAGAATCGTGGGAAGGGATAAGGTATGCGAGGGTGACCCTGTGCGAGCGAGAAAATCGTTTGGGTGAGTTTGCCTTTGACGCGAACGAGGGACGGGATGACGTGGCGACTTCACGTGCGCCAATATGCGTGCATGCGATCCAACGGAAACAAACTCGTTCGGTGCGAGATGCGAAAACACAGCACGTTCGGGAGTTATCGATTCCGAAAACAAAACCCGGCAACTAGCTAGCCCTCTCTTCTTTCTCTGATTAGTTGGCGCTGAGCTGGCCAGCTGTGAATCCTACAATACCAACGGTTCTAACGCGTAACCTGAAATTGTAAACAACGCCCACGAGGTCATGTGTCTCTGACCCGGAAGAAAGAACGATTCAGGCCACGGAGATCGGAGAAAGAAACAAAAGAGGCGACGCTTTTGATATTATGCAAACAAAATTAAATGGCACGATGCATTGATCGTTTCCTCTGTTATTTTTCTCAGCGAGTATCGGTCGTTCCCAACCTAATCACGCATGCACCACCTGCAATTCACCTCCTTTTGTAGAAAGGAGAAAAGTGTGTCGGAGTTTGACCGGTGCTCATCCCTTCAGGCAAACCAAAAACATTTCTAACCCTTTCTGTATGTGCGTTGTAATGAAAACACACATATTCTAGTGGTTTAAAATCAATGACGTCTCATATATGCCTAGGCGTACTCTCGAAAAAAAAAATCAATGACGTCTCATATATGCCATATCTCCGCCTTCTCAATCCAATCTCATCGTTTATGTAAATGACCCATTCTTGACAACACTCGAAAAAAGATTTAGTCGCCCTCAGATACGTCGGATCCCGATCGAAGCATGGCAATTAGTCGCTACAGCATGATATTTTTTTTGATTTTTACACTACATGACAATTTTCACTTTAGAACATTGCAAGTTACTCTATGTGTGTTTGCCGACTGAATGCATTATTCCAAGTTACTCTATGTACGTTGTTTTTCTTTTTGAAATTTGAGTAGGACAAGGAAAGGAAAATACCGATTTGATTTACATTATTCCAAGTTACTTTTCTACGAAACTACAGAAAATCAGGGGCATGGAGAGGAAATAACCAACGTAAAGAGACCAGGGGAGGAGATGAGGCGAACGTACCAACTCCCCTTTAATAATAGAGACCTTTTAATCCCCTAAAAGGTCATCTTTTAATCATAAAAATGGTTTAGAGAAGGCAAAGAGAATAACCTGCACTTAGCTCTTCCTACCTTTAGTGCCTAAAAACTATAGTTTTTCCCCAAACCCATCTCCACGAGCCCAAATATAGCACGAGAAATCACACACTTGGTATTTTCTCTCTCCTCCCGCGACTATTTCTCTCTTTCCTTCACCGACGCCACGGGGCGTGCCTTCCCGCTCTGTCATTCACGGCCCGACGCCCGTGCACCCCGCCGACCCTTGCCGACCTCTGACGAGATCTCAGCAAGATGTTTTTTGATCTTTTGTCTACCCCACCGTCTCTGACCAGAGCGGCGCTCCACCTATCGTCCCCGGTCACGGTCATGCTCCTCCATGTGCTAGGCACAACAACATCACGTGCACCCTACAGAGTTGACATACCGAACCGTTGCATCGCGAACAATGCCATTGTGCCACCAGGGAAAAGAAGAGGAGAACACAACATTCAGAAAAGAAGTGCCCAAACCATAGCCCATTGATGTGACATCCCAACTTAATAGGAATGACAGACTTTCATATCAACAAGGTGCACCTTCTTCTCCGGGTGCCTAGCCAAAAGGAACGTCAAAGTTGAGCATGCTTGGTTTGGAGCAATTTCAAGATGGGTGACCTACTAGGAAGTTGATCCCAGGTGTGCATGACTGAGGGCAAACTGCGCAAGAAAGACTAGTGTTGGTACGTGGAGCCAGTCTAAATCCTAGGCGCAACGACCAGGAACCGGTGGGTAAATCGGTGGGTTTGGTCAGGGCGTTACAACTGGTATTAGAGCCGACCCTTGTGGTTACACGGGCGTGTGCGGGTTAGTGATGTATTCATGAGGCACATGTGGATGTTGGCACTGGCGCGCAAAGACATGTGTCAAGAGGGAACGTTCCTGCTGGGCCAAGGGAGACATCGGTTCCTTTGAGGATGGGTGTATGTGACATCCCGGCTTAATAGGAATGAGAGACTACTCATATCAACAAGGGGCGCCTTCTTTTCCGGGAGCTCAGCCGAAAGGAACCTCAAAGTTAAGTGTTCTTGGCTTGCAGTGATTTGAGGATGGATGACCGACTGGGAAGTTGATCCCAGGTGCGCATGAGTGAGGACAAAGTGCGCAGGAAAGACTAGTGTTGGTATGTGGGGCTAGTCTAGATCGAAATGCAACGACCAGGAACCGGTGGGTGAATTAGTGGGTTTAGCCAAGGCATTTTAATGGAAGAAATATTTCGCCGACTTTCTCGACTCCTTCCTCTGACGCGTACGTCGCACTTGGTGAGACTCTATCAAATTACTTTTGTAGATCATCTACCTTGAACCCTAGCTAGCTCTAGGACATCATCTACGTGCTAGAAGTCACCATTGGCCGTGTAAACTAAAGACAATGTGCTGGTGTTTCATCCCTACAGTACCGTCGTGAGACGTTGGATTTGTTCGGAAGGGACGCGGCTGGGAGATCGAAGCGGCAGAGGTGAAGAGACAAGCGGTTTACCCAGGTTTGGGCCCTCCTAGGAGGAGGTAAATCCCTAATCCTGCCTCTAGCTTGGATTGATTTGGTGTTCGTCAGACATAAGGAAGATCACCGACGAGATCCATTCTCAGGTTACATGAAACTGTCAGCCTCGCGGGGAAGGACTTCCCTCTTTGTCCTTTACTCTAGTCCTTGCCTCGCTTTATATATCTCCGGCAGGGCTAGGGTTCCAAAAATTCCTACTCAGGGAGGGAATGTCAACCCGGGCTTGCTCCTCGATTCTGGGTTCGCCGCCGGTCCTTCTTCCTTCTCCCATGAACTATTCCGCTAGTTTCCCAGACCTCTTGCTTTGCTTGAGCGGCAATCATTCCCCTCATCAGTAGCCCCCAAAGTGTCATGTGTCCTTCCTAGCAGGAGGTCGAGTGGAACTCTATGAATGCTTGCAAAACACGACACACACAAGGAGATAGAAAGGGAGATATCCCAGTGATGCTTCTCCCTATGGGAGATGCTCCTTCTTCCTCTGGGAGATGCGTCGTGGTGGTTTTTGAGCTACCAACGGGTAAAGCTCGGTGGTATCCGATAGTTCGCAATGGGGGTAATAGGCTAGTGGCCCGTTGTAGGGCATACCACTCATTTAGTCGGAGTTCTGGGAAGCGTCTTCCAGATTTGGGTTGCTGATTGATTCCCTTTGATCTGGTTTCAGATGTAGATAGTCCCTACCTTTTTACCCAGAGGTGACTCTGGGTATCGGACCCACGAGAAGGATGCTAAACTTAAAGGTGATTCTTCCAAGCTTATGTCATCGTAAAGAGTTCCGGTTTCCTGGACCGAAAATCGCACAGTTTTTAGAGAGAAAACAATGATAGGAAATAGGCTAGGGCTTAATGATGCGGAGCATCCTACAGTCATCCCCATGTACACTACGACTACTCCCCAAGCCCCAAGTGGACCTACGACAAGAGCCCGAGCATGTGCCATTGAACACAAGGAGCCAAGGAAATGACCATGGAGGAGCTCGGAGCATAAGACAAGCCACCACAGACGCGGATCAAGAAGTGCCTCAAGTGGAGTCGCCGCCAAGCTACAGCGGCCGGACATCCGGCCGAAGCCCGGACATCCGACGCCACCAAACAAAGGAAGACCAGAGGAGAACAGGCGCCAGGCGACTCTATAGCGGCCGGACATCTGGCTGACCCCTAGACATCCGGCGCCTCCCCGGAAATCTGACACGAGGAGTACAGCAGCGAAGGCCAACTCCAGGCCGGACATCCGGCCCGAGCCCCGGACATCCGGCACCTGCGCGCGCGTACCACCGGGCCAGAGGCACATGTAACCCCTCCTCTCTACCTAGTTCATCCAAGACTATATATAGACTTTCTCCTCCCTCGTATTAGGGTTAGCAAAGTGATAGCTCAGATTTGTGAGAGAGCTTTGCTCATCTACCACCTCTCCCATGGAGATCAAGACCTCCATGTGAGAAGACCCCCTAGTGGGTGTCAAGACCCCTATCTAGGGAAGATCCTTCTTGGATTCAAGACCTCATCTCCTTCATAGGATTTGGGATGAACTCTACCTTGTATCTTTGTTCCCTTTGTTGTTCATGTACCTTTGTGGATCTTGTGTGGATGTGAGTCTAGTGGATGTGTGATTAGGCTTGTTCTTGAGTGTTCCTCTTGTGATTTCTCCACGTTCTTCCCCGTGTTCTTCGAGGTTTCCCCCTCCAATTCGTGCTAGATCACTAGCAAGGGCTTGGCCCTACATCATCTTGGATCAGAGCTTTGGTTGACACGAATTTGGTGACCTCCCCTTTGTTTTCTAGTCTAATTTTGTTTGTTTTTGTCCCAATTCGAAAATCCCCACCAAAAATAGCCCTTCCAAATTTTTTGCATTTTGTTAGTTCTTGTGAGATTTTGTTGTGTTTGATCCACGATTTTGTTATTTGGCAAGTGGATATTGGCTTTCCCCACCTCCCCACCACAAAATCCATCCAAAATTTTCTTCTCCCCATCAATTTTGACCCCCCAAATCACGAAATTCCGCCCCCAAATCGAGTTCGAGATCCAAATCGCGACCCAGGATTTGTCGGGGCGGACATCCGGGCCATCGGGTCGGACATCTGACACCTGGAGCACAAAAATGGACGCGGTACTGGACATAGAGCCCCGGAAATTCGGCCTAGCCCCACACATCCGGCCCCTGTAGGTTTCAGCCACCCATGTTTCACCATTTCGGCCATAACTTTCACATCCGTAGTCCGATTTTGGCGTTCTTTAGCTCGTTGGGTAGCTATTGACACCCACCATACATCTAGATAGATTCCAACACCATTTGACTCCATCATAATTCATCACGTTTGGCATCTTTGTCTAGGCCCTCCACCATATCATCCGCCATACCACCATAGCCTTCCGCAACCTAACCCATTTTGATCCCCATTGCATTTGCGGTTGCTTGAGTTGTGATTCAAGTATCCTAAGGTGTTTCGGCTACTTAGGGATGGTTACTTCTTCATCAACCACCACACAGAGCGATACGAGCACCAACTAACTTCGTCGACTTCATCCCTCCACCATAACTTCCGCATAACCCCCCACCATACTCTTCCGCCACCCTAGCTCAATTTTGACCAATTTTGTTTGAGATTTTGAGTTGAGGTTTCCGTTTCCTAAGGTGTTTCGGCTAATTAGGAATGGTTCAACATCAACAACACCGCCACTCATCATCGTCACGGACTCGACATCGACAACGACATCTTCACCTTTTTACACCGCCACCGTAAACAAGGACGGTAACTTCGACGACATCATTGTACATGTCGTTGCCATTGCATTGATCACCCTGAGCCTATTGTGTCAGTTCCCTATCGAGACTAGCGAGTTGAGAATTGCCGTGCCACGCTCATTGTGCATCTTAGTGATATGCTTACTCCGCATAGCTACTTTTAGCGTGTAATCATCTTGCTATCATCATTGTGCCATTAAGTCTCTCCCGTGCATATCTTACATACTTGTCTCATATCTTGGCTCGAGCATGAAGCATAGTGGCTAAGGAAGCATACATACCAAAAAAGAGACGAGTGATACGTCCAATTTGCATCATGTTTTCCTATTGATATTTATAATATATTTGGTCACTATTTCACTTTATGGTGCAATTCTTATGCCTTTTCTCTCTTAATTTGCAAGATTTATATGAAGAGGGAGATTACCGGCAGTTGGAGTTCTGGACCTAAAATAGCTACAGCGGAGATACCTATTCTACGGAGCTCCAAATGACCTGAAACTTCACGGAGATTTTTTATTGAATATATAATAATTTTTGGAGCAAAGAACCACCAAAGGGGGCCACCTGTTGCTCACAAGGCAACAGGGCGCGCCAACCCCCTCAGGGCGCGCCCTGATGCCTTGTGGGGCCCTCAGCCGGCCTCTGGCCCCCTCCTTCTGCTATATAAGGCCATTTACCCTAAAAAAATATGAGGAGGACTTTCGGGACGAAGCATCGATGTCTCGAGGCGGAACTTGGGCAGGAGCACTTTTGCCCTCCGGCGGAGCGATTCCGCCGGGGATTCATCCCTCCGGGAGGGGGAAATCGAAGCCATCGACATCACCAACGATCCTCTCATCATGGGAGGGCCAATCTTCATCAACATCTTCACCAGCACCATCTCATCTCAAACCCTAGTTCATCTCTTGTATTCAATCTTTGCCTCAAAACCTCAGATTGGTACCTGTGGGTTGCTAGTAGTGTTGATTACATCTTGTAGTTGATGCTTGTCGGTTTATTTGGTGGAATATTATATGTTCAGATCCTTAATGATATTCAATACCCCTCTGATCTTGAACATGAATATGATTTGTGAGTAGTTACATTTGTTCTTGAGGACACGGGAGAAGTCTTGTTATAAGTAATCATATGAATTTGGTATTCGTACGATATTTTGATGATATGTATATTGTTGCTTCCTTTAGTGGTGTCATGTGAACGTCGACTACATGACACTTCACCATATTTGGGCCTAAGGGAAGGCATTGTGGAGTAATAAGTAGATGATGTGTTGCTAGAGTGACAGAAGCTTAAACCCTAGTTTATGCGTTATTCCGTAAGGGGCTGATTTGGATCCATATGTTTCATGCTATGGTTAGATTTATCTTAATTCTTCTTTTGTAGTTGTGGATGCTTGCGAGAGGGGGTAATCATAGGGTTGCTTGTTCAAGTAAGAACAACACCCTAGAGCCGGTCCACCCACATATCAAATTATCAAAGTAGCGAACGCGAATCAAATAAACATGATGAAAGTGACTAGACGAGAATTCCCATGTGTCCTCGAGAACGCTTTGCTTTATATAAGAGACCATTTCGGCTTGTCCTTTTCTATAAAAAGGATTAGGCCACCTTGCTGCACTTTTATTACACTTGTTACTTGTTGCTTGTTACGAATTATCTTACTACAAAACTATCAGTTACCGCTACTTTCAGTGCCTGCAGAAAACACCTTGCTGAAAACTGTTATCATTTCCTTCTGCTCCTCGTTGGGTTCGACACTTTTACTTATCGAAAGGACTATGATTGATCCCCTATACTTGTGGGTCATCAAGACTCTTTTCTAGCACTGTTGCCGGGGAGTGAAGTGCCTTCGGTAAGTGGAATTTGGTAAGGAAACACTTTTATTACGTGCTGAAATTTACTGTCACTTGTCACTATGGAAAGTAATCCTTTGAGGGGTTTGTTCGGGGTATCTTCACCTCGACCGAAGCATTAAGAGTTGCCCCTCAACCTACTGAACCTACTAAAAATATTTATTATGAAATTCCTTCGGGTATGTTAGAGAAACTGCTAGATAATCCTTATGCAGGAGATGGAACAATACATCCTGATATGCACTTGATCTATGTGGATGAAATTTGTGGATTGTTTAAGCTTGTAGGTTTATCCGAGGATGGAGTTAAGAAGAAGGTATTCCCTTTATCTTTGGAGGGAAAGGCATTGACATGGTATATGCTATTGGATGATACTGGAACATGGGATTGGAACCGGTTGAAGCTGGAATTTCACCAGAAATTTTATCCTATGCATTTGGTACATCGTGATCGGAATTATATATATAATTTTTGGCCTCGTGAAGGAGAAAGTATCGCTCAAGCTTGGGGGGGGGCCTGAAGTATATGATGCACACATGCCCCGATCATGAGCTCTCAAGAGAAATAATTATACAAAACTTTTATGCTCGGCTTTCTCGTAATGATCAATCCATGCTCGATACTTCTTCTACTGGTTCCTTTATAAAGAGAACTATTGAATTCAAATGGGATCTTCTGGAAAGAATTAAACGCAACTCCGAAGATTGGGAAATCGACAAAGGTAAAGAGTCAGGTATAAATCTTGAGTTTGGTTGTGTTAAATCTTTTATGGAAACAGATGCTTTTCATAATTTTAGTACTAAATATGGACTTGAATCTGAGATAGTAGCCACTTTTTGTGAATCATTTGCTGCTCATGTTGATCTCCCTAAGGAGAAATGGTTTAAGTTTCATCCACCTATCGAAGTAAAGGAAGAAACCATAGCTAAAGAGGAAATAATTATTTATAATGTTGATCCAGTTGTGCCTACTACTTATATTGAGAAACCTCCTTTCCCTGTTAGGATTAAGGAACATGCTAAAGCTTCTACTATGGTTAATAAGAGTAATATTACATCAGTTATACCCTCTGAGCAAATTAAAGTAGAACCTAATATTGCAATGGTTAAAGATCTTTTGGTTGATAATATTGATGGACATGTTATATACTTTTGTGATGAAACAACTAGAATTGCTAAGCCAAAAACCAAAGATAAAAATAAACCTGTAATAGGCATGCTTGTTATTTCTATTAAAATTGGAGATCATTGCTATCATGGTTTATGTGATATTGGTGCTAGTGTAAGTGCTATTCATTTTTCCCTTTATCAAGAAGTCATGAATGATATTGCACCTGTTGAGATTGAAGATATTGATGTCACTATTAAGCTTGCAAACAGAGATACTATTACACCACTTGGGATTGTTAGAGATATTGAAGTCTTGTGTGGTAAGATCAAATACCCTACTGATTTCCTTGTTCTTGGATCACCACAAAATGATTTTTGTCCCATTATATTTGGTAGACCCTTCTTGAATACGGTTAATGCTAAAATTGATTGCAATAAAGAAACGGCCAGTGTTAATTTTGGTGATGTATCTCATGAGTTTAATTTTTCTAAGTTTCATAGACAACCTCATGATAAAGAATTGCCTAATAAAGATGAAATTGTTGGTCTTGCTTCTATTGCTGTGCCTCCTATCGATCCTTTAGAACAATATTTGTTAGATCATGAAAATGATATGCATATGAATGAAAGGAATGGAATAGATGAAATATTATTTAAACAAGCACCTATTCTTAAACATAATTTGCCTGTTGAAACTTTGGCAGATCCTCTCCCACCTAAGAGTGATCCTGTGTTTGAATTAAAGAAATTACCTGATACACTTAAGTATGCTTATCTTGATGAAAAGAAGATATATCCTGTTATTATCAGTGCTAACCTTTTAGAGCATGAAGAAAAGATATTACTTAAAACTCTAAGGAAGCACCGTGCATCTATTGGATATATTCTTGATGATCTTAAGGGCATTAGTCCCACTTTATGTCAGCACAAGATTCATATGGAGCCAGATGCTAAACCTGTTGTTGATCATCAACGATGTCTAAATCCCGAAATGAAGGATGTGGTAAGAACTGAAATATTCAAGCTTCTGGAGGCAGGTATAATTTATCCTATAGCTGATAGTAGATGGGTAAGTCATGTTTATTGCGTCCCTAAGAAAGGAGGCATTACTGTTGTTCCTAACGATAAAAATGAACTTATCCCACAAAGAATTGTAACTGGTTATAGGATGGTAATTGATTTCAGGAAATTAAATAAAGCTACTAGGAAAGATCATTACCCCTTACCTTTTATTGATCAAATGTTAGAAAGGTTATCTAAACATACACACTTTTGCTTCCTAGATGGATATTCTGGTTTCTCTCAAATACCTGTGTCAAAAGAAGATCAAGAGAAAACCACTTTTACTTGTCCTTTTGGAACTTATGCTTATAGACGTATGCCTTTTGGTTTATGCAATGCACCTGCTACCTTTCAAAGATGTATGACTGCTATATTCTCTGACTTTTGTGAAAAGATTATTGAGGTGTTCATCGATGATTTTTCCATTTACGGAACTTCTTTTGATGATTGCTTAAGTAACCTTGATCAAGTTTTGCAGAGATGTGAAGAAACTAATCTTGTCTTGAATTGGGAGAAGTGCCACTTTCTGGTGAACGAATGTATAGTCCTTGGGCATAAAATTTCTGAAAAAGGTATTGAAGTAGACAAAGCTAAAGTTGATGCAATTGAGAAAATGCCATGTCCTAAAGATATCAAAGGTATAAGAAGTTTCCTTGGTCATGCTGGTTTCTATAGAAGGTTCATAAAAGACTTCTCTAAAATTTCTAGGCCTCTTACTAATCTCTTGCAAAAAGATGTTCCATTTGTTTTTGATGATGATTGCGTAGAAGCCTTTGAAATACTTAAGAAAGCCTTGATATCTGCACCCATTGTTCAACTACCTGATTGGAACCTACCCTTTGAAATTATGTGTGATGCTAGTGATTATGCTATTGGTGTTGTTCTAGGGCAAAGAGTTGATAAGAAATTGAATGTTATTCATTATGCTAGTAAGACTCTAGACAGTGCTCAAAGAAATTATGCTACTACTGAGAAAGAATTTTTAGTAGTTGTGTTTGCATGTGATAAGTTCAGATCTTATATTGTTGATTCTAAAGTAACTATTCACACTGATCATGCTACTATTAAATATCTTATGGAAAAGAAAGATGCTAAACCTAGACTTATTAGATGGGTTCTTTTACTACAAGAATTTGATTTGCATATTGTTGATAGAAAAGGAGCTGAAAATCCAATAGCTGATAATTTGTCTAGGATGGAAACTGTTCTTGATGACCCACTTCCTATTGATGATAATTTTCCTGATGAGTAATTAGCTGTTATAAATGCTTCCCGCAATAGTGTGGTATAAATTCACACCAAGCATATAGAAGACACCATGCGGGAGATAGAACTGCACATAAGGTATTACAGTCTAGTTTTTATTGGCCTACTCTTTTTAAGGATGCAGTAAGTTTGTCCTATCTTGTGATGAATGTCAAAGAATTGGTAATATTGGTAGACGTCAGGAAATGCCTATGAATTATTCACTTGTTATTGAACCATTTGATGTTTGGGGCTTTGATTATATGGGACATTTTCCTAAATCCAACGGGTATACACATATTCTTGTTGCTATTGATTATGTTACTAAGTGGGTAGTAGCTATTCCAACTAGTAGTGCTGATCACAACACCACTATTAAAATGCTTAAAGAAGTTATATTCTTGAGGTTTGGAGTCCCTAGATACTTGATGACTGATGGTGGTTCACATTTTATTCATGGTGCTTTCCATAAACTTCTTGCTAAATATGATGTTAACCATAGAATTGCATCACCTTATCATCCTCAGTCTAGTGGTCAAGTTGAATTAAGCAATAGAGAAATAAAGTTAACTTTGCAAAAGACTGTTAATAGATCTAGAAAAAACTGGTCTATGAAACTTGATGATGCATTGTGGGCTTATAGAACTGCTTATAAGAACCCATGGGTATGTCTCCGTATAAAATGGTTTATGGAAAAGCATGTCATTTACCTCTTGAACTAGAACATAAAGCTTATTGGGTGATTAAGGAACTTAATTATGATTTCAAACTTGCCAGTGAGAAGAGGTTATTTGATATTAGCTCTCTAGATGAATGGAGAACCCAAGCCTATGAAAATGCCAAGTTGTTTAAAGAAAAAGCTTTTTTTTACTGTACACAGTAGGGCAAAGCCCCACTGCAATTTTTTTTCTTTTTATTATAACAAGAGAACAAAGAACAATCAGTCTTACAAGGCTTGAGTTAAGCCAGGACAAGAAAATAAAAGGAAGAAGAAAAGGCAAAAAGGAAAAGAAAAAAGAAAAGAAAAAAGAAAGAAAAGCAAGAGAGAAAGAAAGAAAAAAGAAAAACAGAGAGAAAAAAATAAATAAATTACAAATTACAACAGGCCATCAAGCCAAGCATTGAACAATGGAGCATACTTCCTCTTGATCCTATACCTCAGCCAATTGAGCTCCCCAAAATAGGTGTCTTTCCACTTCTGAAATGAGGGCTGAATTTGTTGAAAGATAAGGTTATTTCTTGTAATCCATATTGCCCAAGCAACTATGATCACAATCTCCATGAAGAAAGGTAGCCTCAATTTCTCTTTCATACCCTCTATGGCTTCTAGGATTGAAGGTGTGTCTCTAGCAGGGCGGATATAGTTCCAGCATCTTACTGCAAATGGGCATCCCCAGAACAAGTGAAAAACAGTTTCCTCCTGTTGGCATGATCTCAGAGCACAGTTGTAGGATTCCAAATAAATGTTTTCCTTCTAAGGAGGTTTCTGGTATTAACTCTGTCAAGCAGCAGCATCCAGAAGAACACTTTATGCTTAGGTCGGCAGGAGGATTTCAAGACCCACTGAAAATGTGAGGGAACAATTCTTATTCCAATCATAGCTTTATATGCTTTCTCTGAACTAAACTTTTCAGATCCCCATATGTAACTCCATGTGTCATTGTAACTTGTGAAATTGGAATTTCTGAGCTCAGCACAGATGTCTTCTAGTTGTAAGAATTGCTCATACGCTTGTACTGAGAGTGGTAAATGAAACAAATCTTCCAGGTATTCATTTTGTAATGCACTATGCACTGAAATCTCAGTATTTCTAGCATACGAAAATAGGTGGGGAAACTTTATATGCAAGCAATTTGAGTGCCAGAGGTCAGTCCAAAAGAATGCAGATTTTCCATCACCCAGGTTGCATTTTGTCATGGATTTAAAAAGATCAATCATTTTCAAATTAGCTTTCCACCAAAAGGATCCTTGAATTTGCTGCCCAGGAAGTTGATCATTTGAATAATAGGTTTCCCAGACCATGTGCACCCAAGGAATGTCAAGTCTATTAAAGAATTTGTGTAAGTTCTTGAGTAGCAGTGCCTTGTTTTGGACATTAATGTCTTTGATCCCTAGTCCTCCCTGGTTTTTGGGCCTGCAAACCACAGTCCATGCCACCATTGCAGGTCTGTGATCCTCAGGATCAGGTCCACTCCATAAACAATGTCTGAAGTATTTATTGATCTGTTTCTTCATAGTTTCAGGGAGGTCTAAGCAGCACATGAAGAATACTGGGAGTGATGCAAGAATTGATTTGACCAAAAGTATCCTTCCTGCTTGAGTCATGAATGTGGCCAGCCCCATCATTTTGTTGGCTATCCTTCTTACTAGAGGCATACACTGCTCCACGGTAG
Source organism: Elymus sibiricus (assembly GCA_039707655.1). NCBI lineage: Eukaryota > Viridiplantae > Streptophyta > Magnoliopsida > Poales > Poaceae > Elymus > Elymus sibiricus. The sequence goes on from CM077668.1 coordinate 229,130,254, forward strand.
GTTTATGTAAACCAAGAGGCAACCCCAAATAAGTGAATGGGAAACTTCCTCTTTTGCAGTTGAGAGTGTCGATCAAAATATCAATCTTGTCCTCTGGAATATTAATGGGGATTAGGTTTGACTTGCTATAGCTTACTCTAAGACCAGTGGCATCAGCAAATGTGTTTAGCAAAGCTTTGAGAAAGACTAGCTCCTTAGCATCAGCTTTCATAAGAATTAAAGTATCATATGCATATTGGACTATTGGGTAATCAGGGCAAGATATGTGTTGCAGAGGTGGGGAGAATAATTCCTGTTGCATTGCCTTATTCATCACTGATTGCAAAAGGTCAGCAACAATCACAAAAAGCAGTGGAGACAAAGGATCTCCTTGTCTTACTCCTTTTTGGCAGTAGATATTTTTTCCAGGCACCCCATTTAAAAGGACTGCTGAGGATGCAGAATTGAATAAAAGGTTCATCCACATAATCCACCTTTGTCCAAAACCTTTTGCCTATAAAATGGTTATGTTGGCCTTGTATTCAATAGTATCAAATGCCCCATTTAAAGAAAAAGTTAAAAGATGGCATGATAAAAGAATTCAAAAACGGGAATTCAAAGTGGGTGAGCATGTTCTATTGTACAATTCTTGTTTTAGATTTTTTGCAGGAAAATTTCTCTCTAAATGGGAAGGGCCATACATCATCGAAGAAGTTTATCGCTCCGGAGCTATCAAAATCAACAACTTCGAGGGCACTAATCCGAGAGTGGTTAATGGGCAAAGAATTAAACATTATATCTCAGGTACCCCCATTAATGTTGAAACTAATATTATTCAAACTATGACACCGGAGGACCACATAAAAGAGACCTTCCAGAACGCTCCAGAACCCTGAAAAGGAGTAGGTATGTGATACGGTAAGTAAACCGACTCCAAAAATTACATAAAAATTATTTCTATCCATTTTGGAATGTTAGAAAAAATACAAAAATAAGAAACAGCCGAGGGGACCCACGAGGAGGTCACAAGGCAACAGGGCGCGCCCTACCCCCTGGGCGCGCCGGGTTGCCTTGTGGGCCCCTCGTGTGCCTTCCCAACTCCGTTTTCCTCTCGTATGCTTGTTTTTCAAGATAAAAATTCTTTATATATACTCCCGGATGTTTTGACCACCGTATCGCAAGTTTCTCCTCTGTTCTTGTTTTAGGCTATTTTTCTGACATATTTAGATCGCCATGGCACTCCCAAGTTCGTCCAAGGACAGGTTCTACGAGAAGGTCATCAACCCTTACCTACCGGAGGTGATGAAGCCCCCTCAAGCCATTGAGATGCGTGAGGGGGTGCTCCACATCCGAGATGTTCAAGGACCTAAGAAGACCGGAAGCGAGAAGGCCAGGCTTGAAGCAGTGTAGCAGGAGATCTTCAAGTGCCTGGGGATGGTGGAGCGTGGACTCAACGCCAACCACTCCATGATCACAGAATTCATTCGTCAACACAAGGTGGACAACAAGGGTGTTGGGGACAACATCTTCAAGCTCAATGACCGGATTGATCATCTTCAGGCCCAAATCTATAACCTACAAAACCAAAATTTTGAGTATGAAGCCAGGTTAAAGGTATGAGTTTAGCTGCAAATTTCAGGACTCCGGAAACACGTTCATCCTTTTATGATGGAGAGCCTATGCCGTGGAAGACGGAGGACAAGCCCACCACTTCATCACCACCATCACCGAAGAAAGACACTTGAGTACATGGGTATGGGCACCACCCTTGGCTTGTTCCAAGCTTGGGGGAGGTTCCCCGATATCGTATCACCATCACTTTTTATTATCATTATCTATCCTAGTTTGATCCTTAGTTATTTCGTGATCTAAAGAATAAAATTTTAGTATGATTTAGTTTTGAGTGCTTGTTTCGTGATCTATCTATCTATGTAATCGTGTGTGAGAGTTATATAATAAAGAGTAGTTTGAGTTTTGCTTCTTTACTTTTATGTTTCAATCTTAGCAATGAAAGAATGAAAAGATCATATGCTAATCCCTTGGGGAGTAATGACTTTACATAAGAAAAGTATAGTTGATAAAATTTATTGGAGATAACAAACATAACATTGGTCATTGATGCAATTCATGAAAGATTAAATAAGGGAAGAGAAGATTCACATATAAATATACTATCTTGGACATCTTTTATGATTGTGAGCCCCCATTAAATATTCTATGTTAAAGAGTTGACGTTGCACAAGGAAGACAATGTAATGATTTATGTTTGCTTATATTCACATAGAAGTTATATTGTTATAGATCCTCTAACATGTGGTGCTTGCCCCTATCTTTTGCTAGCCAAAATTCCGCACTAAGTAGAGATACTACTTGTGCATCCAAAACCCTTGAACCCAGTTTCATGTCATGAGAGTCCACTATATCTACCTATGGATTGAATAAGATTCCTCAAGTAAGTTGGCATCGGTGCATAAAGCAATAAAAATTGCTCCCTAAATATGTAAGAACTTTTATTGTAAGGGAAAATAAGCTTTGTACGAACTTGTGATGGTGAAGAAATAAAAGCGACAAACTGTATAATAAAGGTTGCTATCACAAGGGGCAATATAAAGTGACGTTCCTTTGCATTAAGAGTTTGCACATCCAAAAATAAAAAGCGCATGACAACCTCTGCTTCCCTCTGCGAAGGTCCTATCTTTTATGTTTCTGTATTTACTTTTATGCAAGAGTCAATAGTATTCCTCTCTATTCCATTTTTATTTTTCTCTTTGCAAGCATCATGTGTTGGGGAAAGATCTAGGCATATATATCCAGCTGGATGTAAGTAATCATGAGTTATTATTGTTGATATTACCCTTGAGGTAAATTTGTTGGGAGGTGAAAACTATAAACCACCATCTTCCTATATATCTGATTGAAGCTTTCGTCCCATAAATATGCCGTGAGTGTCAGCAATCATAGAAGACTAAATGATGGTTGAGTATGTGAACTTGCTAAACAAAAGCTCTTATATAGATTCTTCCTGAAAATATGATGAATTGTAATTGCTTCATTGACTAAGAACATAGTTTGTTTGTTTTCAAGAAAGTTTATGCTTTATACTTCGATATTGTGATGAATCATTACTTGTTCATGAGAAGTTTTATGATGATATATTGCAGCTATAGTATTGATCATGATGCTTCCTTGTCCGTATTTTGTTTTATCGGCACCTCTCTCTCTAAACATGTGGTCATGATCATCGATTTCAGCTTTCGCTTGAGGACAAGCGAGGTCTAAGCTTGGGGGAGTTGATATGTCCAATTTGCATCATGTTTTCCTATTGATATTTATAATGTATTTGGTCACTATTTCACTTTATGATGCAATTCTTATCCCTTTTCTCTCTTAATTTGCAAGATTTATATGAAGAGGGAGATTACCGGTAGCTGGAATTCTGGACCTGAAATAGCTACAACAGAGATACCTATTCTACGGAGCTCCAAATGACCTGAAAATTCATAGAGATTTTTTATTGAATATATAATAATTTTTGGAGCAAAGAACCACCAGAGGGGGGCCATCTGTTGCTCACAAGGCAACATGGCGCGCCTACCCCCAGGGGGCGCCTTGATGCCTTGTGGGGCCCTCAGCCGGCCTCTGGCCCCCTCCTTCAGCTATATAAGGCCATTTACCCTAAAAATATGAGGAGGAATTTCGGGACGAAGCGCCACCGTCTCGAGGAGGAACTTGGGCAGGAGCACTTTTGCCCTCCGGCGGAGCGATTCCGCCGGGGATACTTCCCTCCGGGAGGGGGAAATCGAAGCCATCGACATCACCAACGATCCTCTCATCATGGGAGGGCCAATCTTCATCAACATCTTCACCAGCACCATCTCATCTCAAACCCTAGTTCATCTCTTGTATTCAATCTTTGTCTCAAAACCTCAGATTGGTACCTGTGGGTTGCTAGTAGTGTTGATTACATCTTGTAGTTGATGCTTGTTGGTTTATTTGGTGGAAGATTATATGTTCAGATCCTTAATGATATTCAATACCCCTCTGATCTTGAACATGAATATGATTTGGGAGTAGTTACGTTTGTTCTTGAGGACACGGAGAAGTCTTGCTATAAGTAATCATGTGAATTTGGTATTCGTTCGATATTTTGATGATATGTATGTTGTTGCTTCCTTTAGTGGTGTCATGTGAACGTCGACTACATGACACTTCACCATATTTGGGCCTAAGGGAAGGCATTGTGGAGTAATAAGTAGATGATGTGTTGCTAGAGTGACAGAAGCTTAAACCCTAGTTTATGCGTTATTCCGTAAGGGGCTGATTTGGATCCATATGTTTCATGCTATGGTTAGATTTATCTTAATTCTTCTTTCGTAGTTGCGGATGCTTGCGAGAGGGGGTAATCATAAGAGGGTTGCTTGTTCAAGTAAGAACAGCACCCTAGCGCCGGTCCACCCACATATTAAATTATCAAAGTAGCGAACGCGAATCAAATAAACATGATGACAGTGACTAGACGAGAATTCCCATGTGTCCTCGAGAACGCTTTGCTTTATATAAGAGACAGTTGCGGCTTGTCCTTTGCTATAAAAAGGATTGGGCCACCTTGCTGCACTTTTATTACACTTGTTACTTGTTGCTTGTTACGAATTATCTTGCTACAAAACTATCAGGTACTGCTACTTTGAGTGCCTGTAGAAAACACCTTGCTGAAAACCGCTTATCATTTCGTTCTTCTCCTCGTTGGGTTCGACACTCTTACTTATCGAAAGGACTACGATTGATCCCCTATACTTGTGGGTCATCAAGGAGCAAAAAGCTTTTAAGCAAAAGAGGAGATACAAAAGAGCTTGTAAGCAATAGAAATAGCATTGAGCAATTTTGCATAGTACATCATATTGGATCATACATACATAGCATACTTGGGATTGAAGACGGCACGGTTACTCGCATAGGTTGGTGCACAAGCTTATCTAACCCATTGAGCAATCAAGCTATTGTCTCTCTAGTATCTGTGCAACACGAGCTTTTTCCGTGGTAACACATTTTGTGCTCATTCCTTGGTTGCGCGGATCCCACTTATCTTCATGTGTGTGTTTCCGTGTCCTATACATAGCTATTGATCTATTTGCTTTACATTGCAATTTTGTGAATCTTCCTCAACATTATCGATATCTTGGACTAACACTTGCTTGAATTTTGTGCCACTTGTCCTAACCAAGCCACTCGACAAGCTTTACTTTGTAGGTGTGAGTGAACAAGTCTGGTACCAATTCCACTATTCTCTCAATTCATATTGAGTGACACGGGATACATCCTCAACCTTGGGAAAACGTAACTTGGTATTGTTTATCTAATTTCCTACCCACCTTTGCTTGAGTCTTATGATGGATAGGCAACGCACATCATCTCTGGTCTTCGACGTCAATGACAACATGAACCACTTCGGACTACAACGACCAATGCGAGGTACATTGCATGTACGCATTGAGGGACTCACCACCGACATTCATCACTAAGAAGCAAGGAAAAGAGACTACCTCGATGACAAGTTGGACGCACACATGGATCAACTACGAGACATGTTGGCCAACTACAAGTCTTCTTCCCCTTCATCATCTTCAAGGCGATGGCGAGCAAGTCGCACATCCTAGGAGCGGCCATTCGATACAAGCGCAATTCGTCCACGTCCTCATCTTCGTGACGACCACCATCACATTCGTGATCCACATCGTCATGAAGGGCAAGTCACCTACAAGCAACATGTGCACAACGACAACGAACGACATCGACTACAAGTTCAAGCATGGCAACATCACCATCAAGATGAAGATGCTCGCGATGCGCACACCAACAAGTCTTAACAAGCTCTACATCAAGCGAAGACCGCGAGACGAGAGCCACCACGAAGAAGCTTTGGCGCCACCTTTAAGGTGACCAACTACAAGCGAGGGTGACCCTTCCATCCTCGGAAGGACCCCAAGGAAGATGGCTGAGCATGGGAAATTCCCTTCGGTCATAGAGGTGAGCAACAAGGTGCCATGTCAGATGGACCTCATACAAGAAGACGTCGATAAGACGATCAAGCATGGGCCATTCCCTTCGACCAGGGCGGCGAGCATGAACCTCTTCGACAACATGAAGATGACGCCCATATGGGACTCATACTTGGAGTCAAGCTACGAGACAGCACATGGGACTTCCTATATCGACGGGACGTGCCAATGAAAACTGCCTCGAACCGCGAATCGAGTTTTTTATAAACCAACTCGCAGTCGTGGCAAGGTGTGACCCTTCGGTAAAAGTTGTCAGGTGAGGACACTGCTCACACCAAAGCGGCTAGCCTTCGGGGCTAAGTTATTATTATACTTCGTTACCGAGGTACAGCTCGGCGCATATACGACCGGATAATGCTTGAGAATACAACTCGGAGTAATACAGGCCTGTTACCGGTGTCACGGAGGAAAGTGAACTGGTCCACGAAGCCAATGGTGTTCGGCGTCTACCTCGGCTTCGAAGACTAGTTCGGGGGCTACTGAGGGTGTCCCGGACTAGGGGGTACTCGGGCCGCCGGCCTATCTTACACGGGCCGGACTGATGGGCCGTTCTCTACTCGTCGATGGAAGGCCGGATTATGGGCGACCCCGTGTATCAGAAGGAAACCTCCGAAGACTTGGCGTCTCCTCCAAGAAACAGTTGGCATAACCGGCATGTTTGTCCCCTGATGGTAACCGACCATGTGTAACCCTAGGACCTCCTGGTGTCTATATAAACCAGAAGGCCTAGTCCGTAGAGGATCATATCCATTACCTAGGGTTTAGCCTAGTCGATCTCGAGGTAGATCAACTCTGTAACCTTCATACAATCACATCAATACAATCAAGCAGGACGTAGGGTATTACCTCCTCGAGAGGGCCTGAACCTGGGTAAATCGCTGTCTCTACGTTCCCTGTTACCATCGACTCCTTGACCCATAGTTCGGATCCCCTACCCGAAATCTGCCGGTTTTGGTACCGACACCCATCACAAAGCACCTCTCCCATTGCAAGATAAATCAATCTAGTAGGCCAAACCAAATCGATAGATCGGAAAGAAATACAAACCTATATTTAATCATGCATAAAAGAGTTCAGAGAAGACTCAAATATTTCTCATGAATAATCTGATCATAAAATCACAATTCATCGGATCCCAACAAACACACCGCAAAAGAAGATTACATCGGATAGAACTCCAAGAACATCGAGGAGAACATGGTATTGAAGATCAAAGAGAGAGAGAAGAAGCCATCTAGCTACTAGCTATGGACCCGTAGGTCTGTGGTAAACTACTCACACATCATCGGAAGGGTAGCAAGGTTGATGTAGAAGCCCTGCGTGATCGATTCCCCCTCCGGCAGAGTACCAGAAAAGGCCTCCAGAGGGGATCGCGGAAGAACAGAGGCTTGAGGCAGCAGAAAGGTTATTTCTTCTGGCTCTCTGATGGTTTCCCAATATTTGTGAATTTATAGAAGTCAAATTAGGTCAAACAGAGTCACGTGGGCCCCACAAGGCAACACGGCGCCCCCCTTGGGGCGCGCCCTGTTGCCTTGTGAAGCCTCCGTGATACTTCTGGCCTCCTCCCGAAGCTTCCAAGGTCTCTTTTGTCCAAAAAAAATCTCCAAAAAGTTTCGTGGCATTTGGACTTCATTTGGTACTGTTTCTCTAAAAAGTCAAAAACAAGCAGAAAACAACAACTGGCACTGGGCACTAGGTTAATAGGTTAGTCCCAAAAAATGATATATAATTGCATATAAAAACATCCAAGATTGATACTATAATAGCATGGAACAATAAAAAATTATAGATACGTTGGAGACGTATCAAGCATACCCAAGCTTAATTCCTGCTCGTCCTCGAGTAGGTAAATGATAAAAACAGAATTTTTGATGTGGAATGCTACCTATCATGTTTCATCATGTAATCTTTCTCTTACGGTATGAATAATAAGATCCAAATGATTCAAAGCAATAGTCTATAATTTGATATGAAGACATCAATACTCAGGCATACTAATAAACAATCATGTCTTTCAAAATAAAAATGCTAAAGAACGTTATCCCTACAAAACCATATAATCCTGTCATGCTGCATCTTCATCACACAAAGTATTTATCATGCACTACCCCAATGACAAGCCAAGCAATTGGTTCATACTTTTTAACGCGCTTCAACTTTTTCAACTCCCACTCAATTCATGAGCGCAAGCCATGGATATAGCACTATGGGTGGAATAGAGTATGGTGGTAGAGGTAAATAAGAGAAGTCAAAAATGGAGAAAGTCTCACATCGATGAGGCTAATCAACGGGCTATGGAGATGCCCATCAATTGATGTCAATGCAAGGAGTAGGGATTGCCATGCAACAGATGCACTAAGAGCTATAAGTGTATGAAAGCTCAACATGAAAACTAAGTGGGTGTGCATCCAACTTGCTTGCTCACGAAGACCTCGGGCATTTGAGGAAGCCCGTCATCGGAATATACAAGCCAAGTTCTATAATGAAAAATTCCCACTAGTATATGAAAGTGACAAAATAGGAGACTCTCTATATGAAAAACATGGTGCTACTCTGAAGCACAAGTGTGGAAAAAGGATAGTAACATTGCCCCTTCTCTCTTTTTCTCTCATTTTTTTTCATGGCTCTTTTTTCGCCTCTTTTTTATTTATTTAGAACGGTCTCATGGACCTCATCCCCACTTTTTCGAGGACTCATTAGTCTCCATCATTCTTTCCTCACTGGGACAATGCTCTACTAATGATGATCACCACACCTCTATTTACTTACAACTCAACATTACAACTCGATACTAGAACAAAAATACGACTCTATATGAATGCCTCTGGCAGTGTACCAGGATGTGCAATGATGCTAGCGTAACATGTATAACAATGATGAACGGTGGCTGAGCCACAAATACTATGTCAGCTATATGATCATGCAAAGCAATATGACAATGATGATGTATGTCATGAAAAACGGAATGGTGGAAGTTGCATGGCAATATATCTCGGAATGGCTATGGAAATGCCATGATAGGTAGGTAGGGTGGCTGTTTTGAGGAAGATATAAGGAGGCTTATGTGTGATAGAGCGTATCATATCATGGGGTTCGGATGCACCGGCGAAGTTTGCACCAACTCTCGATGTGAGAAAGGGCAATGCACGGTACAGAAGAGGCTAGCAAATTGCGGAAGGGTGAGAGTGCGTATAATCCATGGACTCACATTAGTCATAAAGAACTCACATACTTATTGCGAAAGTTTATTAGCCCTCGAAGCAAAGTACTACTACGCATGCCCCTAGGGGGGAGGTTGGTAGGAGTTAACCATCGCGCCCCCCCCCCCCCCCCCCGACCGCCACACAAAGGAAGACAATCAATAATAAATCATGCTCCAACTTCTTAGCATAACGACAGATCATACGTGCATGCTTCAGGAATCACAAACCTTAACATTATTATTCTTACTAAACCACAATTATCTACTAATACCTCCCACATATTATCATCTTAATATCGCAAAACTATTGCAAGGAATCAAACTTATCATATTCAGTGATCTACATGAAAGTTTTTATTATATCCCTCTTGAATACCTATCATATCAAGACCAAATTCATAACCCGTGCATATTACCATTTCTACCATGAGACTCTCAAAAAGATATAAGTGAAGCATGAGAGTGCAACTATTTCTTTAAAATATAACCACCGCCGTGCTCGAAAAGATATAAGTGAAGTACTAGAGCAACTGCCTAGCTCAAAAGATATAAGTGAAGCACATAGAGTATTCTAACAATTCACGAATAATGTGTGTCCCTCTCAAAAAGGTGTGTTCAACAAAGATGATTGTGACAAACGAAAAAAGCAAACAAACTATATCACAAGACGCTCCAAGTAAAACACATATCATGTGATGAATAAAAATATAGCTCCAAGTGAGTTACCGATAGATTGTAGACGAAAGAGGGGATGCCTTCCGGGGCATCCCCAAGCTTAGACGCTTGAGTATTCCTTGAATATTACCTTGGGGTGCCTTGGGCATCCCCAAGCTTAGGCTCTTGCTGCTCCTTATTCCTTTATCCATCGTAGTCTCACCCAAAACTTGAAAACTTCAGCACACAAAACTAAATAGAAACCTCGTGAGATCCGTTAGTATAACAAATAAATCTTAAACTTTAGGTACTGTAGTAAATTGATTCATATTTAATATTGGCATAATGCTACTGTACTCCAACTTATCCATGACTCATACCCCCCGATACGATCCATAGATTCATCAAAATAAGCAAACTATGCAACAAAAACAGAATCTGTCTAAAACAGAACAGTCTGTAAAGATCTGAATTATGGTCATACTTATGTAACTCCAAAAATTCTGAAAAATTAGGACAACGTGGGAAATTCATATATCAATACTGTGTAAAAAATTCAGAAGGTTGTGACACACCATAGAAAATTAAAAATTCCAGCACTGGACGCAAAAGTTTCTGTTTTCAAACAGCATCTACCATACTATCTTCCAAATCATCCCAAAGGCATTACTTGGCACAAACACTAATTAAAACATAAAAATACAATCATAACAGAAGCTATAATTGTTCAAACACTCAAGAACAGAATAAAAATTTATTGGGCTGTCTCCCAACAAGCTCTTTCTTTATAGCCATTACGATAGGCTTGAGATTTCAATGATGCTCACATGAAAGATAGTAATTGAAACACGAAGAGAGCATCATGAAACATGTGAAAAACACATTTAAGTCTAACATACTTCCTATGCATAGGCATTTTATAAGCAAACAAATTATCAAGACAAGCAATATCTAGCATATGCCAATAGGAAGAATGGAGCATTAATAATTTCAACATAACGAGAGACAATTTAGTAACATGAAGATTTCTACAACCATATTTTCCTCTCTCATAATAATTATATGTAGGATCATAATCAAAATCAATAATATAGCTATCATAAACAATATTCTCTCTATGATGCACATGCATAAAAAAATTATAATCTTCCAAGATAGTGGGATTAACATCAACTAAAGTCATGACCTCTCTAAACCCACTTTTGTCAAAAAATTCATAAGATTGAACACTCTCCGAATGTGTGGGATTCTTTTTACCTAAAGTTGACACTCTTCAAAACCCACTTTCAATATTATTGCAAACATTATTATCAATATCATATTCATCATGAGGCTTAAATAAATTTTCAAGATCAAAAGAAGCATTATCACCCCAATCATGATCATTGCAATAAGTAGTGGACATGACAAAATTATCATCCCCAAGCTTCTAGCTTTGCATATCATTAGCACAATTCACATTAATAGAATTTATAGTAACATCATTGCAATCATGCTTTTCAATCAAGGAGCTATCATGAATCACTTTATAAATTTCCTCTTCTAACACTTCATCACAATTTTCAGATTCATGATTTTCAAGCAAAACTTCATAGAGAAGATCTAGAGCGCTCAAATCACTAGCAATTGGTTCATTATAATTGGATCTTTTGAAAAGATTAGCAAGTGGATGAGGATCCATAGTGATCTTAAATTTTTGTTTTACTTTCTGTTCTTGTGTGTTGACATGGCAATAAAAGCAAGCAAGCAAATAAAAATATTTTTGTGTTTTTGTAAAAAAAATTAGAAGTGGGGGAGATGAAAACGAGAGGCAAATGCAAATGAAAAGGCAAATAAAATAAATGCAAGTGATTGATAGTTTGTGCGAAGGTACTTGATAGATTTTGATGATGTCTCCCTGGCAACGGCGCCAGAAATTCTTCCTGCTACTTGCACACACAAGAGCAAACACTTGCACCCAACGCAAATAAGAGGGTTGTCAATCCTCTTAGCGGTTATTTGCAAGGATTAAATCTTATCGAGGTAAATAGGTAACTTAAATACTAATTAAAATAAAAGTAAATAAATTGCAGCAAGGTATTTTTAGGTTTTTTATATGATAAAGATAGACCCGGGGCCATAGTTTTCACTAGAGGCTTCTCTCTCGAGCACAGAAACATACAATGGGTAAACAAATTACTGTTGGGCAATTGATAGAAAAGCAAATAATTATGACGGATTCATGGCAATGATCATGTATGTAGGCATCACGTCCGAGACAAGTAGACCGACTCCTGCCTGCATCTACTACTATTACTCCACTCATCGACCGCTATCCAGCATGCATCTAGAGTATTAAGTTAATAAAAACATAGCAACGCCTTAAGTAAGATGACATGATGTAGAGAAGCAAATTCAAGCAATATGAATAAACCCCATCTTTTTATCCTTAATGGCAAAAATACAAATATGTGTCATGTCCCCTTCTGTCACTGGGATTGAGCACCGCAAGATTGAACCCATCACAAAGCACCTCTCCCATTGCAAGATAAATCAATCTAGTAGGCCAAACCAAATCGATAGATCGGAGAGAAATACAAAGCTATATTTAATCATGCATAAAAGAGTTCAGAGAAGACTCAAATATTTCTCATGAATAATCTGATCATAAACTCACAATTCATCGGATCCCAACAAACACACCGCAAAAGAAGATTACATCAGATAGAACTCCAAGAACATCGAGGAGAACATGGTATTGAAGATCAAAGAGAGAGAAGAAGCCATCTAGCTACTAGCTATGGACCTGTAGGTCTGTGGTAAACTACTCACACATCATCGGAAGGGCAGCAAGGTTGATGTAGAAGCCCTCCGTGATCGATTCCCCCTCCAGTAGAGTACCGGAAAAGGCCTCCAGATGGGATCGTGGAAGAACAGAGGCTTGCGGCGGCGGAAAGGTTATTTCTTCTGGCTCTCTGATGGTTTCCCAATATTTGTGAATTTATAGAAGTGGAATTAGGTCAAACAGAGTCACGTGGGCCCCACAAGGCAACACGGCGCGCCCCCCTGGGGTGCGCCCTATTGCCTTGTGACGCCTCCGTGGGGCTCCTGGCCTCCTCTCAAAGCTTCCAATGTCTCTTTTGTCCAGAAAAAAAATCTCCAAAAAGTTTCGTGGCATTTGGACTTCATTTGGTACTGTTTCTCTGAAAAGCCAAAAACAAGCAGAAAACAACAACTGGCACTGGGCACTAGGTTAATAGGTTAGTCCCAAAAAATGATATATAATTGCATATAAAAACATTCAAGATTGATACTATAATAGCATGGAACAATCAAAAATTATAGATACGTTGGAGATGTATCACTCCCCAAGCCCCAAGTGGACCTATGACAAGAGCTCAAGCATGTGCCATTGGACACAAGGAACCGAGGAGACGACCATGGAGGAGCTCAAAGCATAGGACAAGCCACCACAGACGTGGATCAAGAAGTGCCTCAAGTGGAGTCGCTGCCAAGCTACAGCGGCCGGACATCCGGTCGACGCCCGGACATCCAGCGCCACCAAACAAAGGAAGACCACAGGAGAACAAGCCCCAGGCGACTCTACAGCGGCCATACATCCGGCGCCCCGACACAGGCCAGACATCTGGCGTCTCCCTGGAAATCTGACACGAGGAGTACTACAGCGAAGGCCAACTCCAGGCCGGACATCCGACCCGAGCCCCAGACATCCGGCGACTCCTGAAGAGCCGGACATCCGGCGTCCAGCCCGAACATCCCGCACCTGCACGCGTGTACCACTGGGCCAGAGGCCCATGTAACCCCTCCTCTCCCTCCCTAGTTCGTCCAAGACTATATATAGACCTCATCCTCCCTCTTATTAGGGTTAGCAAAGTGATAGCTCAGATTTGTGAGAGAGCTTTGCTCATCTACCACCTCTCCCATGGAGATCAAGACCTCCATGTGAGAAGACCCCCTAGTGGGTATCAAGAACCCTATCTAGGGAAGATCCATCTTGGATTCAAGACCTCATCTCCTTCATAGGATTTGGGATGAACTCTACCTTGTATCTTTGTTCCCTTTGTTGTTCATGTACCTTTGTGGATCTTATGTGGATGATAGTCTAGTGGATGTGTGATTGGGCTTATTCTTAAGTGTTCCTCTTGTGATTTCTCCATGTTCTTTCCCGTGTTCTTTGAGGTTTCCCCCTCCAATTCATGCAAGATCACTAGCAAAGGCTTGGCCCTACATCACTTAAGGTCTTAACTTGCAGCCGTATACTTCAACTTGGCATTTCATCTAAACATTCAACATGGTCCTCTTAGACACCACTACAATGTTTTGTCAATGTGTATATGTGGGAGATGCATCCTAATAACCTTGCAACCGATAAGCAACCTGGATCGCGATTCTATCCACGACAATTACCATTGCATGGGGTTACCTCAGTTATGAAGGATTTTTTGGACCAACGCATTGGGTGTTTAATGATACGTACTCATCCTTATTTTCACCGGCTATCAGCATGGCCTTCCTCTCACCCTTGCACTTTAACTCCTCTTTGATCGATCCTAGGGATCTCGGCTACCTGCGAGGCCTAATAACGAGAAAGAGACAAGAGAAAAATCCATTGTGATACCCATAATTTGGCCTTAAAGTCAACACAACAATCTTGTAAACAAGTACATGGGACTGCAAGGACATGCCTCAGCCCATAGCCCGTGTGGACTATTCACACATCGCAGCTGACTCACAGAAGAAAGATATTGTAGATCAAACTTGAATATGAATGATTGATAATTGTCTTACATGGTCTTCGTATGTGATGTATCTTTTTTACAAGTGATGGCTAGGGGTAGGGGATAACTGCTATGGAGATGGCGATGGAGATGGGAATGGCGGAGGCCAGGAGATAATGATGGATTAGGATTTATTCATTATGCTGCGAATGGGCGGCTCTCTATTGCGAGTGAGGGCTCGACCCTTTTATGAAGTTGACTTGGGATGATGTCATGGAGCTGGCTGTGTGTGGTAGGAGCAGGCGCGCTTGTACCAGGCGCCTTCTTATCTCTTGGTTGCGCTCTAGTGCCTTTGTTTGCTTGGGGTTGATCACCTAACTTCATATTTCCCTTTACTCTTCATTGCTTCCCTCAAAATGGTCCATTAGTGAAAGTATTAGAGTGATTCTCTTGAAATATATGGGATTATCTAGTTTAAACAATGGTGCAAATTAGTGTAAAAATACACTCATGAACGTCCCAAGCTTAAACCTTGATCATCCTCGAGCAAGAAACAAAACTGTAAGGAACTCAATTGTTTAAACCAAAATAACGAGAAGGTTTTGGTTCACTTACGATCATACGCCTAGGTAGCCCCACTTCTTTCTTCACCTAAACACTTAGCATAGATGTAGCAGGGTCAATGTTTATTATGTAAGTGGGTTAGGCCAAGATAATTGTAACAAAACTTTTATTATTTCTGACAAAGTAATCAACTAGCAATTATTCTACTTCATTTGGTTAACACTTGCTTGCCGGGAACACTTTGGAAGAACTTTGCAATGAAAACATAATTTACGGGAGTGAAAGGTATGTAAAAGATAGCATGGTGGTAGAGTAACTCAGTAACACCCATGAGTATCGCATTTTCAAGGCCCACGAGCACTTATGCCATTGTTGCTTGCTGAAACTTACATCTTACGGTGATGAGACCATGCAAAAGTAATGGTACATGCAATAGGTTTTTTTGTTGTGGTTGATGAATACTATGGATCAGGATTTGCCGAATATTCATTTTTCCACATAAACACACCCTCTCGAAAAATCCGAATAATATTCCTCGTAGCATTGCTGCTATAGACGATAACCAACTCAATAGCCTAAATCCGAGCCAAAATTCAGGTAGATCATTCATAGGCCAAAGAATTGGCCAGCATAAACTCAAGAGGGGTGACAAAGTCACAGTGACACACATAAAGCAATATCTAGTGACGAGGCCATAAGACACGCGTAAAGCAATATATCATGTATGCAAAACAAGTTTTGGCATGTAATAATCTCAATCACCATCAACTAACTTTCTCTGGAGAACTATTTCCACATGTGTTATTGAGTCTATCAAATTAAATAGTATGGGGTCGAGTATATCTAATACTTTCTCAACACCCAAGGGTAGGAAATATGCCCTAGTGGCAATAATAAATGTTATTATTTATTTCCATGTTCATAATTATGTTTATGTTCTGTGCTATAATTACAATGGTCCTTGAGTCTTTATATCTAAGAGACTCAGAGGAAAACCCATGTGCATATGTGGAATAATAAACGGTAATATAGATTACCAGTCATGCCTCTAAGACTAGCTCAAGTGTTGCATTATGGTCACGTTTACTTGATCATGGGCATGTGATTGTCGGCAACTTTGAGGGCACAATGTTAGAAGAAGACTAACACAGAGAACGTTAAACGTTTGCATAATTCCTTAGACCATGGGAGTGTAGAGTTCCTTCATACTTGCTTCATGAACTTTGGGGTTTGTTAAATGTCATCTGTAATAGGGTGGCTATTATGGCAGCTTACGGGTTCACGGAAAAGTATGACAAGGGACTAGATAGCTCAAGATTGGGATTTTCTCCTCCGGCGATTCACGGGGATGCCGATAAATCTCACCTCGGGTATTTGTAACATATCGCGAAGAAACATGAATAGCACAAGGTAACCAAAGGTTCACTCAAATATCCAATCATGTGGGTATAGGGGTCAATATGGATGTCCACGGTTCCGCTATTGATCATTGATCAGAAAGAGTTCCGGTCATGTATAGATTTTACCAAACCTATAGGGTCACATGCTTAAGGGTCATCTATCTGCCGAATACTAGGAAAGGGGTCTGAGAGAAAGTCACCTGAAAATTTTCGAAGACACTGAAAATGTTTCAGAGAGAAAACCGAAAGTGTTTTAGAGAAACCAAAAATTGTTTCGGATTAAACCATCAAGCCGGAAAAATTCCGGAACACGTCTGGAATTTTTTGGAGGGTGCCAGAAATGTTCTGGGACCTTCCAGATTTTTTCCAAAGAGAACGCGCGCGAAAAACACCATGTTCCCGTAAGGGAGACAAGATCCCCCTTTTGTGGGAAACTGTTTTGGGTGGGGCCCCCTTTGTGGGGCTGCCCACAATTGGTGGAAGCTTGTTGGGGGGGGCCCCAATGGTGGGGGCAGCCCCCACAAATGGTGGAGACATGTTGGGATGGGGCTCCCTTGGGGGCAGCCCTTTCCATGGGCTACCATAGACAAGGGGGGGGGCCTTGGGGTCAAGCTCCCCCCCTTTTGTGGGGCAATGTTGGTGCCCCCCCTCCTATTTTGGGCAGCCATCCTCCATCTCTCCTCCACTATAAATAGATGAGGAGGAAAGCCTCCACACTCACTCCAACTTGAGCCTTTGAGCTCTCACCAAATGGCATGCAATGATCTGCCTTCTCTCTCTCTCTCTCTCTCTCTCTCTCTCTCTCTAGTTACTGCATGAAATAGTTTTCATAGCGCAAAAAGTCTGCCTGGTCTTCGGTAGCGATTAGTTCTGGATGGAGAAGTACCGCTGGATAGGTGACACCATTTGTGTGCAACCTGGTAGAGAGGTCATATCTTCGATCTTCTGTTCGAGGTAACAATAATCCAAATTTTCAACCTCATCTCTCCTTATCCAAACCTCAAAGAAACTCTGAAGGATCTCTCTCCTACTCATTTTCAGTTTGAGTCCTTGCACGTGAAGAATCTACGATATGTTTGGTTTATATGCTGGTCTTCATGCAATTTCCTTCATAGTAGGTTTGCAGTTCGAGTCCTCACGTACCTTAATAGAAAATTGATGAATGGAACTTCTATGTGCTTCATCATCCTTTACTTGTGGTAAGAGGTGCTTCAAATTCATGATCTTAGTGAAGTCTTTAATTGAATATGTATGCTCAGGAACAAGACTCCTATCAAGCTCCTCCATTATATCCTCATTGCTTCTCATCATCTTGGTAGTTTCTACCGGATTGGGTTCTGGTTTGCCTACAAATTTAGCAAGGATAACTATGTAGCTTTCAGCTATCTTTGCAACATATGTGTTTCCATATTGTGAGTCCTTTCCTGAAGAGCTTGCACATCAATGGTTAATGCAGCAATTTTTCCGGACATTTGACCAAGATTAGAATGTCCGTAAAGGTTTTATTCTGCTCAGTTTGAGCAGTCATGAAAGTAGTGAGGGTTTCCTCAAGTCATGACCAGCTACCGTTGCTTGCTCCATTGTAGTTTCTCTATGCTCCTTGATTGCTAGGATATGGTGGCTCAGAAAGTTAGGAGCATAGTTTTGGCTCTTCCAATTAGGATTAATACTAGATAATTCATTGGGCCTTTGGTGCAAAGACCAATTGTAGCCAAGAAGCGAGGCAACCTATGAAAGACATATTTAATGAATGATCTGCAAAGGGTACCTGGTTTCCTGCATGACCATGAATAAGCACAAATACAACTACACTAACAAGCATATGCATAACCACATTAGTAAACGTACACATAACCACATCAACATGTACGTACAATCATAGTAGTGGCACAGCCATACACATAAGAATACTTCTTCATGAATGGTAGCTTAGCACGAACAGTCTAACAAACAGGGATAACTACCCTTGGATCATGGGAAGCGCTTGTTTGTGTCGGCCGCACTTAGCCACGCCCACCATGCCGGAAAGGTCAAACACGATGACCCTGAAATTATTCTTAGCCAATGTAGGCCTCGGCTATGGCAGTGTAACTCCCACATTTTTCCACCTGCTTGGAGCCCGACTCAAGAAGGGTGTACAACGAATCAAAATGCAACATCTCCACAAACTGCGTTGCAGGCTTATAGGTGTGAGGCTTCTGGGAGCGCCTCTGACGCCTAATAGACATCCGCATATATGACCGGTACAGAACCGGCTCCTGTAGGTACAGGATGCATGAGTTGTTGACGTGGAAGTGCGTACTCTGGCGCCCTCACAATGCGACGTCCATCAGGGGGGCATCAGGATGCCATGCCGAGTCACCTGTAGAGGCACCGAGCGAGCCGAAGAGAATGACCTTCCCTAGCACCAGCTCGCCGCGGGTATTCGATGAATACGAAACCATCTGCACCATGGCTCGATAGATGCCTTAACCCAAGGTGGGTGCCAACTGTCGTGGTTATAAACCTGACAATAATATAGTGGCGAGTATGGATCTTAGATCTTTTAAGGTGCAAATGGGCGACACAAGAGACTATACAAGTCCAGGCCCATCTATGGTGGAGGTTCTCACCCTAGTCTTGTGTGTGGTGTTCTTGCATATAATTGAGATACAAAAGGTTCTAAACCCTTAGCCCAATGCCTAGGAGTGTCTTATATAAAGTGCACCATGTCCCAGTGTCCCTAAAGCTTGTCATTACTGCTATGCATAACGATATCATTATTACAAGTAGTTTCTAGTGTATTGGAGCATCTACAACCGGGCTCCTCAAACCCCCCCTATACGCCCGGGCGGACGACCTAGTCACTAACCGGTCACAAAAACCCGACCAGAGACGGATGCCTCATACCTGCCCCCTACGCCCGAGATGACCGGCACCCCTCATATCCAACCCAAATCTGGGGCGGATATGGGGAGGCTCGGGCGCGTCCGCCACATTGGATCCAGCCCATGCTGGCCCACTCCGACCCCACATATATTCGTCCCCATCCACTCCCTAGACCAAACTAACCACTTCACTGCACTTCGCCCCAAGCTCCCTTTCGATGATTTTTGGCCTTCTCAGGCATGGCCAAATGCTTACTTGTTCCCACCCCAAGCTCTCGTTGATCTATGCCTGAAATAAGTACCGACCCTATGCATGAATATTAATGTACATCGCACACATTTCAGAAAAAGGAGAGTCTAGCGCACACCCTATGCTACAGTTGGGTGATGAAGTGAGCAACCAGTAGGTAGGAACAATCGAGTAGGAAGTATGCAGATATGCAAACAAATCGACTGAAAGATTATTATTTTTGGTTAGTCGACAGAACCAAAAGATAAATCAGTCAACTTGCACGTAGCTTGTCGCTTCTTTTTCCACCGTGCATGAGAAATACATGTACTTTCTTCTTCGAGCAGTTTTTTCTCGTGCCAAACAATCCTTAACACATTTTGTGAAATAAAGAGTAGATGAATGCTGAATTTCAGAGCAATACACAAGCAATCCACAGTTATGTTACTGATTTTGATCTTACATCAAACAATCTCAATCTGTTCCTCGTGATCTCATCAGGCGTATTCTATGCTCAGCGCGGTTTTCTTCTCAAGGCTGTAATACCCGGTGGTCTTGCTTTTACTAGTATCAAGTGTTGATGTGGAGCTGCCAACACCAACACCAACACCCATGGGGCTAAGATCCTCGAGGACAAGCGGCAGCTATGACGGCTCCTGCACTCCATCAGCCAGTCGCCGGAGCTTCTCCGCCACAAGCCTCATCACCGGTCTACTCTCACCGGAGGCCGTGCAACCCATCTGGCGCCCCAATGCCGTGATAGAGGCGCAACCCCTTCGTTGGCACGCCGAGTCAGAGGTAAAGCCCACGCTTATGGTCCATCCTCAATGGATACTAATATGGCTCAACGTGTCCGTCGTGTGAGGCAGAGGACACGGGAGGCCACGAAAGCCCTCGCGGCAGAGGCCGTCGAGGTGGAGTTGCACGTTGCGGCGTCACTACGGGTGACAGGCAACCCCTGGCGCTGTAACCGTGTAGTGGTGGACATATCGGGCTCCGACCACGACAGATCTATCATGGACCTCACATCGACCAGCGACGTACAGGACAAAGGCTCCGACGAGGAAGAGTAGGGCATGGGAGAAGGTGACGCCTTGAGTCCCGCGAGACGGCCCGTGTCCCATGTCATACTCTACCTCACTAGCAACTGCACCTTCAATCTAAGGGGCTCAGCCAACCAGCGGACATGGACACGGCTATGGCAATGACGAAGATATAGATTATGTTTTGCATTGCATGTGATTGTGTGGATTTGAGGATTCATCATTGATGTATCTGGTTATGGAGGACAAAATTTTAAGTGTGACCAGTCACTGTGCGCGGATGCACCTACTTCTCACGATAGAGTCATTGGATTCCCCGAAGAGGAAGGATGATGTAGCACAGTAGTAGGAAGTATTTCCCTCAGTTAAAAACCAAAGTTTACCGAACCAGTAGGAGGCAGCACGTGAACAATTTTAGCAGTGCTACTTGTAAACTGCGTTGGGATTTTCCCCGAAGAGGAGGGGTGATGCAGCATAGTAGAGATAAGTATTTCCCTCAGTGAGAACCAAGGTATCAATCCAGTAGGAGAACCACGCAAAACCTCGCGAGTAGCACCTGCACACACAAAAGCAAATACTTGCACCCAACGCGGGCAAGAGGGTTGTCAATCCCCTTGAACTCGTTATTTGCAAGGATTAAATCTTGTAGTGGTAGATAGATAAATTACAAAAGAAAATAAAATAAAGAAAATTGCAGAAAGGTATTTTTAGTTTTCTTTTTATGATTAAAGTAGACCCGGGGGCCATAGTTTTCACTAGAGGCTTCTCTCTCGAACAAATAGCATACGGTGGGTAAACAAATTACTGTTGGGCAATTCATAGAAAAGCGCATAGTTATGACGGATTCATGGCAATGATCGTGTATATAGGCATCATGTCCGAGACAAGTAGACCGACACCTGCCTGCATCTACTACTATTAATCCACCCATCGATCGCTATCCAGCATGCATCTAGGGTATTAAGTTAATGAAAATGGAGTAACGCCTTATACAAGATGACATGATGTAGACAACGTAAACCCAATCAATATGAATAAACCCCGTTGTTTTACCCTTAATGACAACAATACAAATACGTGTCTTATCCCTTTCTGTCACTGGGATATAGAACACCGCAAGATTGAACCCATTACAAAGCACCTCTCCCACTGAAGATAAATCAATCTAGTTGGACAAACCAAACGGATAGATCGGAGAGAAATACAAAGCTGTAATAATCATGCATAAAATAATTCAGAAAAGACTCAAATATTTCTCATGAATAATCTGATCATAAACCCACAATTCATTGGATCCCAACAAACACACCGCAAAAGAAGATTACATTGAATAGAACTCCAAGGAGATTGAGGAGAACATTGTATTGAAGATCAAAGAGAGAGAAGAAGCCATCTAGCTACTAGCTATGGACTCGTAGGTCTGTGGTAAACTACTCACGCATCATCGGAGGGGCAGCAAGGTTGATGTAGAAGCCCTCCGTGATCGATTCCCCCTCCGGTAGAGTACCAGAAAAGGCCTCCAGATGGGATCGCGAAAGAACAGAAGCTTGCGGTGGCGGAAAACTTATTTCGTGGGGCTCTCTATTGGTTTCCCAATATTTGAGAATTTATAGAAGTGGAATTAGGTCAAAAGGAGCCACAAGGGGGCCCACAAGGCATATTGGCGCGCCCCCCTGGGGCGCGTGGGGTTGCCTTGTCACCTCCTCGTGAGGCTTCTGGTCTCCTCCCAAAGCTTCTAGGGTCTCTCTTGTCCAGAAAAAAATCTTCAAAAAGTTTTGTAGCGTTTGGACTTCGTTTGGTACTGATTTCCTGAAAAACCAAAAACAAGCAGAAAACGACAACTGGCACTGGGCACTAGGTTAATAGGTTAGTCCCAAAAATTGATATAAAATAGCATATAATTGCATATAAAACATCCAAGATTGATACTATAATAGCATGGAACAATCAAAAATTATAGATACGTTGGAGACGTATCAGCATCCCCAAGCTTAATTCCTGCTCGTCCTCGAGTAGGTAAATGATAAAAACAGAATTTTTGATGTGGAATGCTACCTAGCATGTCTATCATGTAATCTTTTTTACGGCATAGATATTGTGAAGCGATGAATTAACAATATCAACATAATTATATCCATGAACATAAGAAGCATAATCATTAAACTTTCAAAATATACGATCCTTAAGGAATGTTATCCCTACTCACTTTCTCATATTAGCAATGGCATGACTCTATCTTCACCCAAATATATAAATCATGAGCACCCCGGTGTTAAACCAGGAAATTGGATCGTACTTCTAATGTGCTTCAGCATTTTCAACTCCCACGCAATACATGAGCGTGAGCCATGGACATAGCACTAGGTGGAATAGAATGCGGTGATAGGGATCAATAATGGTAAAAGGAGAAGAAGAAAGTTTCGCATCAACTCAGCAGATCAACGGGCTATGGAGATGCCCCTCAATCGATATCAATGCAAGGAGTAGGGATTGCCATGCAACGGATGCACTAAGAGCTATAAGTGTATGAAAGCTCAAACTGAAAACTAAGTGGGTGTGCATCCAACTTGCTTGCTCATGAAGACCTTGGGCATTTGAGGAAGCCCATCATCAGAATATACAAGCCAAGTTCTATAATGAAAAATTCCCACTAGTATATGAAAGTGACAACTCAGGAAACTCTCTATATGAAAAACATGGTGCTACCCTGAAGCACAAGTGTGGAAAAGCATAGTAACATTGCCCCTTCTCTCTTTTACTCTCATTTTTTTTGCTAGGCTCTTTTTGGCCTTTTTTTAGCTTTTTCGTCCGGAGCCTCATCCCGACTTGTGGGGGAATCACAGTCTTCATCATCCTTTCCTCACTGGGACATTGCTCTAATAATGATGATCATCACACTTTTATTTACTTACAACTCAATATTACAACTCGATACTAGAACAATATGACTCTATATGAATGCCTCTGGCAGTGTACCAGGATGTGCAATCATCTAGCGTAACATGTATAAAAAATGATGAACAGTGGCTGAGCCACAAATACTATGTCAGCTATATGATCATGCAAAGCAATATGACAATGATGATGTGTATCATATAAACGAAATGGTGGAAGTTGCATGGCAATATATCTCGGAATGGCGATGGAAATGCCATAATAGGTAGGTATGGTGGCTGTTTTGAGGAAGGTAAAAGGAGGCTTATGTGTGACAGAGCATATCATATCACGGGGTTTGGATGCACCGGCAAAGTTTGCACCAACTCTCGAGGTGAGAAAGGGCAAGGCACGGTACCGAAGAGGCTAGCAAATTGCGGAAAGATAGGAGTGCGTATAATCCATGGACTCACATTAGTCGTAAAGAACTCACATACTTATTGTGAAAGCCTATTAGCCCTAAAAGCAAAGTACTAACCGCATGCCCCTAGGAGGGAGGTTGGTAGGAGTTAACCATCGCGCGCCCCCGATCGTAACAGCACTCAAGGATTTCATTTCAGACCTATAAATGCTCGAACTTCCTCACCATGCCACGACCAATACTTAGATGAGTAGTTAATAACAAACTTTAATACCAATATTTCTACTAACCAATGATCATGAACCTATATCCTTTCATATTACGACATTAATAAAATTAACCATACACTTCATATTTCGTGATCTACATGAAAGTTTTTATTATATCCCCCTTGAATACCTTATCATATCAGGACCATTCTTTTAACACGTGCAAATTGCCATTACTATTTATTAGGCTCTCAAAAATATTTAAGTGAAGCATGAGAGTGCAACTATTTCTTTAAAATATAACCACCAGCGTGCTCTAAAAGATATAAGTGAAGCACTAGAGCAACTGCCTAGCTCAAAAGATATAAGTGAAGCACATAGAGTATTCTAACAAATCACGATAAATGTGTGTCCCTCTCAAAATGGTGTGTTTCAAAAGATGATTGTGGCAAACTAAAAAGCAAACAAAGAAAATAAAACTATGGCACAAGACGCTCCAAGTAAAACACATATCATGTGATGAATAAAAATATAGCTCCAAGTGATATACCGATAGATTGTAGACGAAAGAGGGGATGCCATCCGGGGCATCCCCAAGCTTAGACACTTGGGTCTTCCTTGAATATTACCTTGGGGTGCCTTGTGCATCCCCAAGCTTAGGGTCTTGCCACTCCTTATTCCTTCATCCAACGTGATCTCACCCAAAACTTGAAAACTTCAGCACACAAAACTCAACAGAAACCTCGTGAGATCCGTTAGTATAACAAACAAATCTTAAACTTTAGGTACTGTTATAAATTGATTCATATTTAATTATTGCATAATATTACTGTACTCTAACTTCTCCATGACTTATACCCCCCGATATAATCCATAGCATCATTAAAATAAGCGAACTATGTAATAGAAAACAGAATCTGTCTAAAACAGAACAGTCTGTAAAGATCTATTTAAAAGCTATACTTTTGTAACTCCAAAAATTCTGAAAAATTAGGACAACGTAAAAATTCATATACCAATACTTTGTAAAAATTTCAGGTTTTTATAACGTTTCATTACAGAACAAAAAATCTAGAACTGGGCGCAAAACTTTCTGTGTTCCAAACATCATCAATTATACTATCATCCAAATCATCCTAAAGGCATTACTTGGCACAAACACTAATTAAAATATAAAAACACAATCATAACAGTAGCTATAATTGTGTAACACAAAAAATAAAATTTTCAATAAAAATAAATATTGGGTTGCCTCCCAACAAGCGCTATTGTTTTATGCCCCTAACTAGGAGGAGTTCTATCAATAGTTTTAACAGAGGAAAAGGCAGAACCCAAGTTATTGATAATTTCTTCCAACTTATCGATTCTAGCAGGACCTTGTTATATTCTTTCATTAATTATTGGTTCCTTTTCCTTTAACTTCTTTAATGTAGTTCCTACCTTAGAACCAAATTGAGTAATATGATTATGGACCTTTTTTTCTAAATTCTCAAGATGTTCAATAGTAGACATTTTATTTTCAATGGCTTCTAACCTCTGCATAACATGTTCCAAAGTCAACACTGTTTCATTAATAGCAATCGGTGGCGATCCCACTAAATTACCCATAGCATTGAAAACATCCATAGGGTGACTACTTAAGAAATTCCCTCGAGTAATAGTATCTAGCACAAATCGATACCAAGTAGTGACACCAACATAAAAATTGCGAAGAAGAACGGTAGTGGATTGCTTACGAGTTGATCTATTTTGAGCATCGCAAATCCTATGCCAAGCATCTTTTAAACTCTCTCCTCCCCTATGTTTAAAATTTAAAACTTCATTTCCAGTAGTGCAAGCAACAATTGAAGAACTAGCCATAGTGACAAAGCAAGCAAACGAGCAAACAAGCAAAAAAAAATTGTGTTTTTGTAATTTTTATGAGAAGTGGGGGAGATGAAAACGAGAGGCAAATGGAAATAAAAAGGCAAATAAAACTAGAGCAAGTAGATGATAGTTTGTGCGAAGGTACTTGATAGGTTTTGATGATGTCTCCCCGGCAGCGGCGCCAGAAATTCTTCCTGCTACTTGTAAACTGCCTTGGGATTTTCCCCGAAGAGGAGGGGTGATGCAGCACAGTAGAGATAAGTATTTCCCTCAGTGAGAACCAAGGTATCAATCTAGTAGGAGAACCACGCAAAACCTCGTGAGCAGCACCTCCACACACAAAAGCAAATACTTGCACCCAACGCGGGCAAGAGGGTTGTCAATCCCCTTGAACTCGTTATGTGCAAGGATTAAATTACAAAAGAAAATAAAAGAAAGAAAATTGCAGCAAAGTATTTTTAATTTTCATTTTATGATCAAAGTAGACCCGGGGGACATAGTTTTCACTAGAGGCTTCTCTCTCGAACAAATAGCATACGATGGGTAAACAAATTACTGTTGGGCAATTGATAGAAAAGTGCATAGTTATGATGGATTCATGGTAATGATCATGTATATAGGCATCACGTCCGAGACAAGTAGACCGACTCCTGCCTGCATCTACTACTATTACTCCACCCATCGACCGCTATCCAGCATGCATCTAGGGTATTAAGTTAATGAAAACGGAGTAATGCCTTAAGCAAGATGACATGATGTAGACAAAGTAAACCCAATCAATATGAATAAACCCCGCCGTTTTACCCTGAATGGCAACAATACAAATATGTGTCTTGTCCCTTTCTGTCACTGGGATATAGAACACCGTAAGATTGAACCCATTACAAAGCACCTCTCCCACTAAAGATAAATCAATCTAGTTGGCCAAAGAAAACGGATAGATCAGAGAGAAATACAAAGCTATAATAATCATGCATAAAAGAATTCAGAAAAGACTCAAATATTTCTCATGAATAATCTGATCATAAACCCACAATTCATCGGATCCCAGCAAAGACACCGCAAAAGAAGATTACATCGAATAGAACTCCAAGGAGATCGAGAAGAACATTGTATTGAAGATCAAAGAGAGAGAATAAGCCATCTAGCTACTAGCTATGGACCCGTAGGTCTGTGGTAAACTACTCACACATCATCGGAGGGGCGGCAAGGTTGATGTAGAAGCCCTCCGTGATCGATTCCCCCTCCGACAGAGTATCGGAGAAGGCCTCCATATGGGATCGCGGAAGAACAGAAGCTTGCGGCGGCGAAACACTTATTTTGTGGGGATCTCTGCTGGTTTCCCAATATTTGAGAATTTATAGAAGTGGAATTAGGTCAGAAGGAGCCACGAGGGGCCCACAAGGCATCTTGGCGCCCCCCTGGGAGCGCATGGGGTTGCCTTGTCACCTCCTCGTGAGGCTTCTGGTCTCCTCCTAAAGCTTCTAGGGTCTCTCTTGTCTAGAAAAAAATCGTCAAAAAGTTTTGAACCGTTTGGACTTTGTTTGCTACTGATTTCCTGAAAATCCAAAAACAAGCAGAAAACAGCAACTGGCACTGGGCACTAGGTTAATAGGTTTGTCCCAAAAAATGATGTAAAATAGCATATAATTGCGTATAAAAAATCCAAGATTGATACTATAATAGCATGGAACAATCAAAAATTATAGATACGTTGGAGACATATCAAGCAGCACCTGCACACAAACAAAACAATTGCTTGCACCCAATGAAGGCAAGGGGGTCGTCCCTCCCCTTGTTATTTCCAGTTACAAGATTAAAAGCAGATAGTGATATGCAAAATGGTAGAAAATAAAAGAGCAAATAAAAAGAGCAATTTAGGAGACTTTAGTATTGATGGAAAATAGACCCGGGGGCCATAGGTTCATTAGTGGCATCTCTCTCGAAAACATAGCAATGATGGGTAAACAAATTACTGTTGGGCAGTTGATAGAATTTCACATAGTTATGATCATCATTCATGGCATAATCATTATATAGGCATTACATCCGTGATAAGTAGACCGTTAAACTTACTGATGTCTACTACTATTACTCCACCCCAAGACCGCTATCCAGCATGCATCTCAAAGTATTAAGTTCATACAAACAGATTAACGCAATAAGCATGATGGCATAATGTAGACAGAATAAGATCAACTAATATGACCGAACCCCGTCGTTTTATCCTTAGTAGCAATAACACAATACGTGCCTTGGCCCTTTCTATCACTGGGCTACATCACCGCAAGGTTGAACCCACTACTATGCACCACTCCCTCTGAAGATCAACTCATCCAATTGGCAAAAGAACACTTATAGATCGGAAAGCATACATAGCTATAAAATTACACATAAGAAAGGATTCAAGAGATTCATAATAGTCCAATAAATAATCTGATCATAAACCCCAAATTCATCGGATCCCAACAAACACACAGCAAAAGATTACATCGATTGATCTTAGAGAAGATCATTGTATTTGAAAGGACATTTGCTCCCTTGGTGGTTTTGATAATTCATAACAACATATATCTCATTGAACTAATATCCATTCAAGATTAAGATTTCAGGATGTTCAATGATTGGCATGGCATGGACTAGAGATGTGGACCCCTCAAAATGCTAAGGACAAGAATTGGCAAAGATCAAGACTCTACATTTTTGGTTTAGTGATCCAAGATCACATTGAGTCCATAGGAAAGCCAATACTATTAAAAGGGGATGAGGTGTTGCTTAATGGTCTTTTTGCTCAAGTGCTTAGTGACAGCATTCCTAAACCCTCAACCACTCTATCCCAAATATGTCCAAAACCCAAAGTCCAACTCGGCCCCACCGAAATTTCCAATCCGGCCCCACCGAGTTCATCCAAGACTTAGCCACTGCCAAACCCTAACAAATCGGATCCACCGAAATTGATCTCGGTCCCACCGAGATGGCCTTGCCAACTCTCTGTAATCGTTTGCATTCACTTCGGTCTCACCGAGTTTGCAAATCGGTCTCACCGAGATGGCTTGCCAACTCTCTGTTGCCTTATTGCTTCACTTTGGTCCTACCGAGTTGATGCAATCGGTGCCACCGAGATGAGGATTGCCCTAAGCCATTGCACTTCGGTCCATCCGAGTTGTTCGTATCGGTCCCACCGAGATTCCTAAAGTTCATATCTGTTACACAGTTCGGTGCTACCGAGATTATCGTTTCGGTGCCACCGAGTTGGGTCAAAAGTATGTAACGGTTGAATTTTGTGTGGAGACTATATATACCCCTCCACCCCATCCTTCTCAGAAAGGAGAGCCCTCAGAACGTGCCTACACTTCCACCATTCATTTTCTGAGAGAGAACCACCTACTCATGTGTTGAGATCAAGCTATTCCATTCCTACCATTTGAACCTTGATCTCTAGCCTTTCCCAAGTTGCTTTCCACTCAAATCCTTCTTCCACCATAGCCAAATCTATGAGGAGTGTTTGAGTACTGGGAAGACTATCATTTGAAGCACAAGAGCAAGGAGGTCATCAACAACACACCGTCTATTAACTTTTGGAGAGTGGTGTCTCCTAGATTGGTTAGGTGTCACTTGGGAGCCTCCAACCAGATGTGGAGTTGAACCAAGAAGTTTGTAAGGGCAAGGAGATCGCCTACTTCGTGAAGATCTACCCCGAGTGAGGCTAGTCCTTCGTGGACGTAAGCCATGGTGGAATAGACAAGGTTGCTTCTTCGTGGACCCTTCGTGGGTGGAGCCCTCCATGGACTTGCGCAGCCGTTACCCTTCGTGGGTTGAAGTCTCCATCAACGTGGACGTACGATAGCACCACCTATCAGAACCACGCCAAAAACCACCGTGTCTTCATTGCGTTTGAAATCTCCAATCCCTCCTTTACATACATATGCAATTGCTTACATTCCACTGCTATACTCTTAGAATTGCATGTGTAGGGTGATGCTTGACATGTACTATTGCTAAAAACTGCCCACAATTAAAATTGGGAAAAGGTTAAGTTTTATTTGGTCAAGTAGTCTAATCACCCCCCCTCTAGACATACTTTCGATCCTACAAGTAGTATCAGAGCTTTGGTCTCCTTAAGCCTTGATTTCCATTGCTTTGGTGATCATAGCCTTGGTTTCACAACCTAGGAGAGTATGGCGTCTAGTGAGGGTAACTATCACCGTAGAGGTCCATATTTTGATGGTACAAACTTTGCTAGTTGGAAACATAAGATGAAAATGCATATTCTTGGTCATAACCCTGCCGTTTGGGCTGTTGTTCGTGTTGGCTTGCAAGGTGACTTCTTTGAGGATGGCAAGGAACCGAATCGTGAAGCAACCCCGGAAGAACTAAAGATGTTGCAATACAATGCTCAAGCTTGTGACATTCTATTCAACGGTCTATGTCCCGAGGAATTCAACAAAATCAGCCGCCTCGAGAATGCAAAGAAAATTTGGGATACTTTGGTTGATATGCATGAGGGTACCGAGTCTGTCAAGGAATCTAAGTTGGATGTGCTCCAAAGTCAACTTGACAAGTTCAAGATGAAGGATGGTGAAGGAGTCGTTGAGATGTACTCTAGGCTTGCTCTCATAACAAATGAGATTGCCGGCTTAGGAAATGAAGAGATGACCGACAAATTCATCATCAAGAAGATACTTAGAGCTTTGGATGGAAAGTATGATACCGTCTGCACATTGATCCAAATGATGCCAAATTACAAAGATCTCAAGCCCACGGAAGTCATTGGAAGGATTGTCGCTCATGAAATGTCACTCAAGGACAAAGAGGAGCTGCACAACAAGTCAAGTGGTGCATACAAAGCCTCAACCGATGCTCCAACAACTTCAAGTGACCAGCTAGTATCCAATGAAGAGATAAGCCTAATGGTGAAAAGGTTCAACAAGTTCTACAAGAACAAAGGAAAAGAAAGAAGATCTAGCTCAAGACACTATGAGAGAAGATCATCAAGTCGTGACCGTAATTGCTACAATTGTGGAAAGCCCGGACACTACTCAAATGAGTGTACGGCTCCCTACAAGAAAAGAGAAGAATCACCAAGAGGAATACATAAAAGAGATGAATCACCTCATAAGGAGAGAAGGAGTAGAGATGATTATTATGAACGAAGATACTCTCGAAGAAGCAAGGATTCGGAGAGGAAGGACAAGTCATCAAGGAGCTACACAAGAAGAAGACATCAAGCTCTTGTTGGTGAATGGGTTTCCGGCTCCGACTCTGACAACCACTCCGAGAGAAGTTATCACTCCAACTCTGACTATAGTCAAGATGAAGGTGTTGCAGGACTTGCACTTGTGTCATCCAACTCCTACGATCTATTTGACTCACCAAATGAAGGAATTGGAAGATGCTTCATGGCAAAAGGCCCTAAGGTATCACACCCCAAGTATCTTGATTTTAATTGTGATGAAGATGATTTGCTTGGTGATGATGATTTACTTGTTGATAGAGATAGTAATGTGAGCTATGATGAAAATGCTAGTAATCATGATAGTCAAGAGGAAACGAGTGACAATGCTATGAAGGAGATTGAGCGTCTAACTAAAGAACTAAATGCTCTTAAGTTAGCTCATGAAACAACTCAAGAGGATCATAGAGAACTTCTAAGAACTCATGAGAAGCTACGCTTCGAGAAGCTAAATTTAGAGCAAGAGCATGAGTTTCTTAAAGCTATCAATGACGATCTTCGAAAGAAGAGTTCTTCATATCTTGCCAAACGTTTACTCTTGTCTACCTTTATGCCACAAGTTAAACCTAAGCAAACTAGCAACAAGGGTAAAAATGGTTCTACCTCTAGTAGTAACAATAACAATGCTAAATCCAATGTTGTTGCTTCTAGTAGTTCTATTGATTCCACTAATGATTCTCTTAGCCAAGTTACACTTGAGCAAGAAAATATGCTATTGAAAGGAATTATAGAAAAAGGTGTCTACAAGAGTCTTGCCGGGAGTAAACAACTTGAGGAAATTGTACGCAAGCAAGGAAGGCACCGGAAGAACCAAGGTGTTGGTTTTGAACGAAAGTTCAACGCCGATGGAGTTGAGTGGGAAGAAGGTCAATACCCCAAGACGAAGTTTGTTCCTCAACAAGAGAAGTATGATCCTACTTCCTTCATGGGAACACAAGCTCAAGAAGACCTTCCACCACAAGACCACAAGCTAAAAGGCAAGGACAAGCTTCAAGAAGAGATTGATTCATTTGAAGAAGCTCCTCAAGCCATGGTCAAGTGGGTTCCCAAGACTTCATCAAGTTCTACTTCATCAAGTGCTACTACAACTCCAAGGATTCCCATCAAGTTGATGTGGGTCCAAAAGAAGAAGAACTAGAGAGTTCTTGAGGGTGACTCCGCCAACAAACTTCACTCATATTCTTTATGGCAAGGACTTGTGCAACCAACTTCCACATTTTGCACTAGTTCATGGAGTCACAAACCCTCTTGTTGGTAAGGCAAGGGACAAGGTAATCAATGCATTCATGGACATCATCATATGTGTATTTCACTCTATGTCTATGGATATCCTTGTATGTTCCTTGTGTGGGACTAACCCATGTAGGTATTGAAAGCACAAAACTCCAAAGGATTGCTCCCAACTCTTGATGGTCTACATCAACATTGAGCATCCACATCTTCAACATCTACATGAAGTCATCATCGACAAAACCCAAGGTTAGTTCAACCCTCTTAGGGGCGATATCACGTCTAGGGGGAGCTTTGCTCTAAGCAATTGAGCTAAAGCAACTCTAATGGGGTGAACACATCAATGCTTTATGTAAAAGTGGTAACCCCACTTGTGCTTAAACGATGAGTATGACCTATGATCAAATGTTCTCATTTGGCTCCTAAGTCAATATACTCATATATAGATGACCTAGTCATCGCCATTGCTTGATAGATGCTAGAATTGGTTGTGCATGTTTGACACATATTTCATTTGCTATCTTATTGTGTGAGCATGTTGATTTGCATGTTTTCATCATTCGAGGACATCCATTTGTTGTTTTGATTGTCTTGGTTTTTCTGGCCAAGTGGATGTACAAGAATGCCTAAGAACCTTCTCTAGCTATCTATGCTTTCTTGTCTCAAATTCTATTCTTGCTGGATCACAAAAATTGAACAAGTCATTTTCGGACCCTCCGGGTGAGGAGCACTCAGAGCCAGCGATCTGAAAGGGTTGAACCTCCAAAACCTTCTAATTGATTTCGGTCAGACCAACCCACTCAAACTCGGTCGAACCGAAAGCATTTAGATTGATCTAGGTTTTCATCACGGTGCTACCGATTAGACCAACTCGGTCGGACCGAGTTGCTGTAACTGCAAGTAGTTGCACGTCTCGGTGATACCGATTTGTTCCACTCGGTGCCACCGACAGCGAATGCGTATATATTCTCAGCGAACCATGCGGTTGAAAATTTCTTCAAATGTCACGCGCCCGCGCCCCATTGCTGCCGCCCCTTTGGTCTCTGGATCGTCGCCGTCGTCGCCTGTGCGCTCTCGCCGTAGGACTCCGTCGCCGTCAACGGTAATCTCCACCGCCGTTGCCGCCGTAGAGGAACTCCACCGAGTTAGGGTGAGTTTCGATCCCTTTCGTGCTTCCCTTTTCCGATTCAATGCACGATTGGATTGCCTGTAATCTTGCCACGAATGCAATTCTCTTTCCACCAGATTGGTTCGTTTGAATGAGATTCGAGCAAACTTTTAGGGTTAGCTTTCCGCCGAATGCATCTCGGACTGACCGAATAGGAATTTTTGGTCCCACCGATTTGGCCCTGGCCATAGCACAAGTACATCTCGGTGCCACCGAGTTGTGTGAATCGGTAAGACCGAAAGTAATGTCTCAGTGAAACCCTAGCATCTCGGAGCCACCGAAACCCATCTCGGTCAGACTGAAATGGCGTGCCATGTCTCTGTAGTGTGCTTCGGTGTCACCGAGATTACCAACTCGGTCCATCCGAACTGCATTCTGTGAAAACCTAGAACTAAAGTTTGAACTCATTTTTTATGAAAAACTATCTGCTTTTTGTGATGACTCATCTACTCTACCCATACCTATCTATTCACAGGGTCAGCTCAACAAGATGTCTGATGTCAGTGACAGTAAAAACAGGTCAGAGCAGCATGAAGAACAACGTGAAGGATCAAGCAATAATGAAAGTTTCTATGAGGGAGAGAGAAGCTCTCCAGATCTTCCTAAAGCAGCAACCAGAACACGGAAGAAGAAAACCTCAGACAGTGAGGATGAGGACTTTGTTGCAAGTGAAACTGTACAAATGAAGAAGAGAGTAGTGCTAGCTAAGGAGTACAGCACAAAGCCTACTTCCGTCAAGAAAAGAACTGCTGTGAGGAAAGTGCCTCGGCAGACTGTGCAAGAGCCTAGTGAGGCAGCTGCAGGTGCCAAGAAGAAGAGGATAAGGAAAACTACTGCCCGAGTGATTGGCAGACCTACTATGATGATTGATGAGGAAGAAGAGGAGGAGGATGAGCCAGCTGCTGCACCCCCTGCAAAAGCACAGAAGCTCATGTCTGATGCTATCAAGACTGCTGCACCTCCCAAGTCAAAGCCTAAGGCACCAGCACCCAAGAGATCAACTAGGAACATATCTGCTGCAGAGAAGAACAAGGCTCCAGTGCCTGAATCAACTGTTGATGAAGAGCCTCTAGTGCTCAGAAAATTGAAGCCCAAGATACCAGAACATGACAACGCACACCCAGTAGCTGAGAACATGATGTTGAGAAAGGACAAAGGACTGTGTCAATGGAGATTGTCAGATCCTTATGCTATCAGAAGGAGGACTGCTTGTGATTATCGTTTTCACACCCGTGAGCAACAGGATTTCTATGAGACAGTATTGCTTGACAAGAAGCCCATAGTCAGTGACATGAGATGGGTGGACTGGGAATACATCGATGAGAATGAGGATTACTTTCCCCATGTCCATGAAAGTTTCAGAATTGCTGGAGTTGATAAATTCGTTGGAAAGAAACTGACTAAGTGGAATGATGAGATGGTCGTGAAATTTTACTCCACTGCTCATTTCTATCTAGATGGCAGAATAGTGTGGATGACTGAGGGTATAAGATACCAGTCTACCATCTCTGAGTGGGCAAATCTTCTTGGTGCACCCAAGGAAGAGGATGATGATTATGGTGTATATGCCAAGCTCAAGTTTGATCACAATTCTATGAAGAACATGTACACTGCTATTCCCCAGGAGGATCTTGAGACTCACAAGCTTGGATCAGTGAAGCATTTGCTACCAGGTCTGGCCACTTCAAATACAATCTTGCGGTACACCTTGTTACCCAAGTCAGGCGATGATAAGATGATTCGTGGCCACTTCATCAACTTGCTGCACTTATTTGATACTCCTCAGAAATTCAAGGTGATAAGCCTGATAGTAGAGACTATCAAGAGGACAGCAGCAGATCAGAAGAGATCGTGTGGTTATGCTCCACATATTCAGTTGTTGATCAATTCCAAGGTTGGAACCAGCACGTATCTTGTTGATCGAGAGCATTTGCCACTTCGTCCAGACTTTGAGGACAATGTCATAGTGATGGATCCTTCGCATCCCACTTCTGCCCAAGCTCAAGAGGAAATCCGCAAAGCACAAGAAGCAAAAGCAGCTCAGGAGGCATCTGCTCCAAATGCTCCAATTGCGAATCTCAAGACACCAAAAGATCAAATGCAATATCTGCTTGAAGCCACTCTGAGGATTGAGCGAAGTCTGGCCAACCTCACCCAGACCCAGGCTAGTTTTGAGCGGATCATTGAGACCAAATTTCATGATTTGGATGTCAAGGTGAATGAGATTCAGACTTCAGTGGAACAGCTGCAAGAAGATGTTGATGTTGTCAAGCAAGCCAGATCAGATGACAGTGAAGATGAGAGACCGACTACGGAGCAGTTTCAGTCAGTGCCTAGGGCTGCCAGGTCAGCTGCGATACCAGTTGTGGATCCACGGACCACAGTATCTGCACCAGCCGCCACAGCCACAGTGCCACAGCAAGTCTCCACTCCACCAGTCCAGCAGTCATCAGCAGAAGCATTCGCGGACGCTCTCATCTCAACGCCGTCTACGCACACCGGAGCCGCCAGCAGGAGATCGCCTTCGGAGGACCGTGCCTAGAGAGCCAGCCGACTAGTGCTATACGATTCGAACTTTTTGGTACTTGTTGCCAAAGGGGGAGGATTTGTATAGATCATAGGCTTCGAGAGAGAGAGTTTCTTGTTTTTGATTTGCTTCGAGAGTTTCTTTTGCTACTTGTTTGCTCGTTCGTTGATACTTTGTTATGTGTGTGCTTGCTACAGTATCTGTGCTTATTGATACGATGTTGATTGATCATATTATGCCCATTGTGATATTCCATGTTTATCTCTACTATTATCTTTTATGATCAATTACTTATGTTGGTGATGCGTGCCTATTATTCCAATCATATCATTTTGCGCGCTCCACCAAGATGTATGTGACATGGAAGAGTGACCCATGAGCCTAATCGATTGTGCATTTGCATTCAAACGCAAATTTTTAATAATGCACAAATTTAGGGGGAGCTCTTGCTTATCACATACTTCTCAAAGCGACGATGTATTTCATTTACTTAATCATCTGTCGAAGCTTTGATCTATATGTTGTCATCAATTACCAAAAAGGGGGGGATTGAAAGCACATTTGCTCCCTTGGTGGTTTTGGTAATTCATAACAACATATATCTCATTGAACTAATGTCCATTCAAGATTAAGATTTCAGGATGTTCAATGATTGGCATGGCATGGACTAGAGATGTGGACCCCTCAAAATGCTAAGGACAAGAATTGGCAAAGATCAAGACTCTACATTTTGGGTTTAGTGATCCAAGATCACATTGAGTCCATAGGAAAGCCAATACTATTAAAAGGGGATGAGGTGTTGCTTAATGGTCTTTTTGCTCAAGTGCTTAGTGACAGCATTCCTAAACCCTCAACCACTCTCTCTATCCCAAATATGTCCAAAACCCAAAGTCCAACTCGGCCCCACCGAAATTTCCAATCCGGCCCCACCGAGTTCATCCAAGACTTAGCCACTGCCAAACCCTAACAAGTCGGATCCACCGAAATGGATCTCGGTCCCACCGAGATGGCTCCAGATGGGATCGCGAAAGAACAAAGGCTTGCAGCGATGGAAGAATTGTTTCGGGTCTTGCTCTGAGGGTTTCAGAATATATGTGAATTTATAGGCCAAAAATTAGGTCAATCGGAGCTACGTGGGGCCCACAAGTTAGAGGGGCGCACCGCCCTGGCTTGTGGGGTCCACGTGGGTCTTCTCATCCTCCCCCGAAGCTTCTAGGGTATCTTATGTTCCAAAAAAACACTGTAAAGTTTCATCGTGTTTGGACTTCAGTAGGTATGGTTTTTCTGCGAAACAAAAAACATGCAAAAAACAGGAACTGGCACTGGGCACTAAGTTAATAGGTTAGTCCATAAAAATAATATATTACAAATAAATTCATGTCCTGATTTTCCAATAGTCCAATATGCAGATGACACATTGGTTTTTCTATAGGCTGATTCCAGACAGTTAGTATGTATCAAGGTTTTGCTCAACACTTTTGCCTCAGCCACTGGTCTGAAAGTGAATTATGGGAAATCAATCATGGTTCCTATCAATATTGAAGAGGAGAGGGTGCAGATCTTTACAAACACTTTACAATGTACAAGAGGAACCTTTCCATTCACATACTTGGGCCTTCCATTGGGACTTTACAAACCAACTGTGGAACAATGTCTTCCTTTGGTTAATATAATAGCCAAAAGGTTAGCTGGTATTGCTACATTTATGACTCAAGCTGGCAGATTGCTTCTGGTAAAATCAGTTCTAGCTTCACTGCCAATCTTTTTCATGTGCTGCCTAGACATCCCTATTACCATCAAGAAACAGATCATTAAGTACCTAAGACACTGTTTGTGTAGAGGCCCTGATATGGAGGATCACAGACCTGCTATGGTGGCCTGGAAAACTGTTTGCAGACCCAAAAATCAAGGAGGTTTGGGGATTATGGATATTTATACTCAGAATAAAACTTTACTGATGAAAAATCTCCACAAATTCTTTAATAGACATGACATACCTTGGGTACATTTGGTTTGGGAAAAATACTACAGCAATGGTGAATTGCCTGGGGATCAGCTAGTAGGATCTTTCTGGTGGAAATCAAACTTGGCTCTTATCGATCAGTACAAAGCTATTGCTAGATGCAACATAGGCGATGGCAAAAGTGCACTTTTTTGGGATGATCTCCGGCAGGATGGCATTCTCAAGCATAAATTCAATCACTTATACTCCTTTGCTCATAATACTAAAATGAATGTCAATCAAGTGCTGAACACAGAATACCTAGAAGATATTTTTCACCTTCCTCTCTCAATACAGGCGTATGATGAATTTTTGGAAATGGAAAACATTTGTATAGAATTGAGAAACTCTGAGTTTAGAGATGCAATGGACACATGGAGCTACATATGGGGAAATGCATTCTATTCTTCAATTAAAGCTTATAAGGTGTTAATTGGCCACAAGCAAGTCCCTCCCCATTTCAATTGGATCTGGAAGAGCTCCTGTCAACCCAAGCATAAAGTATTTTTCTGGATGCTGCTCCATGACAGAGTAAACACAAGAAACTTATTGAGAAGAAAAAGTTTTCACCTAGAAGCATACAATTGTGCAGTCTACAACTGCCAACAGGAAGAAACTCTGTTCCATTTATTTTGGGGGTGTCCTTTCGCTGCTCAGTGTTGGGATTTTATCTGCCCCTCCAGAAATGCTAATTTATCTATCCTGGAGGCTTTTCAAGACCTGAAAGATAAGCTCAGATGACCCTTCTTCATGGAGATTATAATTTTGGGCTCATGGGCTATCTGGATTTCCAGAAATAACAAGATATTTGAGAACATTTCACCATCCTTCAATGGCTGGAAGTTCATCTATTTTGAGGAGCTCAAATTGTTGAAATTTAGAATGAAGAGCAAATATGCAGCACAATTTGATGCTTGGCTTGATAGCCTCAAGTAATTTTAGCATAGGATCTTTTTTGTTCTGTTCTTAGATTAGAGTAGCCTTCTCTTTTCCTAGTTTTTCTCTTTTTCAGGCTTAGCTCAAGCCCTTTTGGTTTTTTGAGACTTGGATGCTGTTCTCTCCTTTATTTTTTATAAAAGTTGCAGTGGGGTTTTTACCCTACTGTTTATAGTTAAAAAAATAATATAAAATGGCATATAAAGCATACAAAAGTGATAATATAATAGCATGAAACAATCAAAAATTATAGATACGTTGGAGATGTATCAGCATCCCCAAGCTTAATTCCTGCTCGTCCTCGAGTAGGTAAATGATAAAACAAAGAAATTTTTATGTTGAATGCTACCTAACATGTACTTGATCAAGTAATTCCTTTGCGATATGAATATTGGGAAACAAGTGGTTCAAGGCAATAGTCTATCAATTTGACATCAAAACAATAATGCACAAACATATTAGCGAACATCATTGCCTTTCAAAATAAAAATTCTGGAGAACGTTATCCCTACTCACCTAATCATGTAAGCATGGTATACAGTCTTCCTAACATAAAGATACCTATCATGAACACCCCATTGCCAAACCAAGCAATTAAATCATACTTTTTCTCGCTTCAGCTTTTTCAACTTTCACGCAATACTTGAGCGTGAGCCAAGGACTTAGCACTTTGGATGGCAAAGAGAATGATGATGGGGATTTATAAGGGAAGACAAAAAGGTATAAGAAAGTCTCACATGAACGAGGCTTGATCGTTAGGCAATGGAGAGTCCTTACAATCGATGTCAATGTGAGGAGTAGGGATTGCCATGCAATGGATGCACTAGAGCTATAAGTGTATGAAAGCTCTCTATATGAAACTAAGTGGGCGTTCATCCAACTTACTTTCTCATGAAGACCTCCAGCATTTGAGGAAGCTCATCATCAGAATATGCAAGTCAAGTTCTAATAATGAAAAAAAATCCCACTAGTATATGAAAATGAAAATCATGGAGAGACTAAGTGGGTGTGCATCCAACTTGCTTGCTCATGAAGAGACCTCAGCATTTGAGGAAGCTCTTCATCGGAATATACAAGCCAAGTTCTATAATGTAAAGATCCCACTAGCATAATCATGAAGTATATGAAAACTCTCTATATGAAATACATGGTGCTACTTTGAACCACAAGTGTGGAAAAAGGATAATAGTGTGACCCCTCTCTCTTTTTCTCTCCTTTTTCTTTTTTTTCTTTTCTCTTTTTTTTGAATGGCCTCATGGACCTCAAGTCATATAAATAGTAACAACGGAAATTGCATGGCAATATATCTCGGAATGGCTATGAAAATGCCATGATATGTAGGTGTGGTGGCTGTTTTGAGGAAGGATATAATGAGGCTTATGTGTGAAAGAGCTTGTCATTTCACGGGATTTGGATGCACCGGCAAAGTTTTCACCATGTCTCGAGATGAGAGTGGGCAATGCACGGTACTGAAGAGGCTAACAAAATATGGATAGGTGGAAGTGCTTTAAAGTCCAAAAACTCAGATTAGTAATAAAGAACTCAAATACTTATTGCGAAAGTTTTATTAGCCCTCGAAACAAAGCACAACTCGCATGCCCCTAGGGAGGAGGTTGGGAGGAGTTAACCATCGCGCGCCCCCGATTCGTACAACAGAAAGGATATCAATCAAGGATAAATCATGCTCCAACTTCCTCACATGCCAAAGAATAACACTTTCATGAATAGGGACACACAAACCTTAACACCAATATTCTTACTAAACCATAATCATCCACTAATACACCCACATATCACCATCTCAATATCCCAAAACTATTGCAAAGAATCAAACGCATCATACTCAATGATCTACAAGTTCATGCAAGTTTTTATTATACCACCATTGTATACCTATCATTTTTGGACCAAACATATAACTCATGAAAATTACCACTTCCTATTTAACTCTCAAAAAGATATAAGTGAAGCAAGAGAGAGCAAATAATTTCTATAAAATATAACGCCATGCTCAAACAAATATAAGTGAAGATCATGAGCAATTGCCTCAACTCAAAAGATATAAGTGAAGATCAATGAGCATTCTATAAATTTAATATGAATGTGTGTGTCTCATAATAGGTGTGATCAGAAAACAATGATTTTATACATAAGCAAACAAACCAAACAGAAACAAAATACGCTCCAAGCAAAACACATATCATGTGACGAATAAAAACATAGCTCCAAGTGAAGTTACTAATAGATTGAAGACGAAAGAGGGCATGCCATCCGGGGCATCCCCAGGCTGAGACGCTTGAGTCTTCATTGAATGTTACCGTGGGGTGCCTTGGGAATCCCCAAGCTTAGGCTCTTGCCGCTCCTTATTCTCTTTCCATCGTCATCTCACCCAAAACATGAAAACTTTAGCACACCCTTAACAGAACTTGTGAGATGGGTTAGCATAATAAAACAATTCACTTTGGTACTGTCAAGGCAAGATTCATAATTGTTCTCACATAATACCTACTATATTCTATAATTTCTACAATTTATATCCCCCAATATAAGCCGTAGAAACTTTAAAATAAGCACACTATGCAATAAAAACAGAATCTGTCAAAAACAGAACAACACGTAAAGATCTAATTTTTATCATACTTATGTAACTCCAAATTTTCTGAACAATTAATGCAACGTAGACAATTTGCATAGCAGTACTATGTAAAAATATCAGATTTTTATCACGTTCCAGTACAGAATGATAATTCATATAATGGACGTAAAACTTTCTATTTTTGCACAGAACCAAATAAAGAAGCATCCAAAGCACCCTAAAGGCTTTACATGACACAAAAACAAAAAATAAAAGATATAAACACAATTACTATTGTAGAAATAATCATATTGACACAAAAAAAGCAAAAAGGAGAAACAAAGATAACTATTGGGTTGCCTCCCAACAAGCTCTTTCTTTATAGCCATTAAATAGGCTTGAGATTTCAATGATGCTCACATAAAAGACAAGAATTGAAGCACAAAGAGCGCATCATATAACATTTAACAAACACATTTAAGTCTAACCCTCTTCCTATGCATAGGCGTTTTATAAGAAAACAAATTATCAAGGCAAGCAATACCTAGCATATGCAAGGAAGAAGAAAGAAATATTAGCAATCTTAACATGAAGAGAGGTAATTTAGTAACATGAAAATTTCTATAATGATACTCGCCTCTCTCAAAATAATTGCATGTAGGATCATATTCAAATTCAACAATATAGCTAACACATAACATATTCTCTACATGATCCACATGCATGCAAATTTTATAATCTTCCGAAATAGTGGGATTAACATCAACTAAAGTCATGACCTCTCCAAACCCACTTTTATCAAAAATTTCATAAGATTGAATATTCTCCAAAGTAGTGGGATTCTTTCTACCTAACGTTGACACTCTTCCAAACCCACTTTCAATATTATTGCATACATTATTATCAATAACATATTCATCATGAAGCTTAAATAAAATTTTAAGATCACAAGAAGCATCATAATTATCACCCCAATCATGATCATCATAATAATTAATAGGCATAACAAAATCATCATCAATAGTGCCTAAGGACATAGTGTCACCATAAAAATCAATATCAAGTGTGTCATCTTCATCACTTGAATCATAAAGATCATCATATTTTTCTTTTATAACTTCTTCATTAGTAGGGGGGGGGGGACTAAAAATATCATGCTCATCAAACTCATCATCCCCAAACTTGTAGCTTTGCATGTCATTAAAACAATCAATATTCATAGAATTCGTACTAATATCATTGCAATCATGCTTTTCATTAAAGGAACTATCATGAATCACTTTATAAAATTCTTCTTTTAACACTTCATGACAATTTTTAGATTCATGATTTTCAAGAAAAACTTCATAAAGATAATGAAATGCACTCAACTTTGTCTTTTCTTTCAAAGAGCTTATAGAAATAGCATTTTCATCACTAGCAATTGGTTTATTATAATTAGAATTTTTGAAAAGTCAAGCTAGTGGAGGAGGATCCATACTAATAAATTTTTAGCAAGCGAAGATACAAGCAAATAAAAGACACATGACAACACAAGCAGAGATACTAACGCAAGAGTTTTTTTGTTATTTTTGGATTTTTGGCAAACAAAAGGAAGAAGGCAAACAAAAATGCAAAAGGCAAAGAAGATAAAAACAAGCAAAAGTGATGTGTTTGTGCGAAGGCACCTGATTTGTTAGGTGAAGCCTCCCCGGCAACGGCGCCAGAAATTCTTCTGCTACTCACGATAGAGTCGTTGGATTCCCCAAAGAGGAAGGATGATGTAGCACAGCAGCAGGAAGTATTTCCCTAAGTTAAAAACCAACGTTTATCGAACCATTAGGAGGCAGCACACAAACAATTTTAGCAGCACCTGCACACAAACAAAACAATTGCTTGCACCCAACAAATGCAGGGGGTCGTCACTCCCCTTGTTCTTTCCAGTTACAAGATTAAAAGCAGATAGTGATATGCAAAGTGGTAGAAAATAAAAGAGCAAATAAAAAGAGCAATTTTGGAGACTTTAGTATTGATGGAAAATAAACCTGGGGGGCATAGGTTCACTAGTGGCATCTCTCTCGAAAGCATAGCAACGGTGCGTAAACAAATTACTGTTGGGCAATTGATAGAATTTCGCATAGTTATGATGATCAGACATGGCATAATCATTATATAAGCATTACGTCTATGATAAGTAGACCATTAAACTTACTGACGTCTACTACTATTACTCCACCCCAAGACCGCTATCCAGCATGCATCTCAAAGTAACGCAATAAGCATGATGACATAATGTAGACAGAATAAGATCAACTAATATGACCGAACCGCGTCATTTTATCCTTAGTAGCAAAAACACAATACGTGCCTTGGCCCTTTCTATCACTGGGCTAGATCACCGCAAGGTTGAACCCACTACTATGCACCACTCCCTCTAAAGATCTACTCATCCAATTGGCCAAAGAAGACTTACAGATCAGAAACATACATAGCTATAAAATTACACATAAGAAAGGATTAAGGAGATTCATAATAGTCCAATAAATAATCTGATCATAAACCCAAAATTCATTGAATCCCAACAAACACACAGCAAAAGATTACAGTGGATTGATCTTAGAGAAGATCATTGTATTGAAGATCAAGAGAGAGAGAGAGAGAGAGAGAGAGAAAGCCATCTAGCTACTGCTATGGACCCGTAGGTCCTATAGAAGCTACTCACACATCATCATGGAGGCAACAAGGTTGATGAAGATAGCCTCCCCAATGATTCCCCCCTCCGGCAGAGCACCGAAAAAGGGCTCCAGATGGGATTGCAGAAGAACAGAGGCTTGCGGCGGCAGAAGAATTGTTTCGGGTCTTGCTGTGAGGGTTTTAGAATATATGTGAATTTATAGGCCAGGAATTTGGTCAATCGGAGCTACATGGGGCCCACAAGTTAGGGGACGCACTGCCTTGGCTTGTGGGGTCCACATGGGTCTTCTCGTCCTCCCCGAAGCTTTCTAGGGTCTCTTATATTCCAAAAAAATCACCTTAAAGTTACATCGTGTTTGGACTCTAGTAGGTATGGTTTTTCTGTGAAACAAAAAACATGCAAAAAATAGGAACTGGCATTGGACACTGAGTTAATAGGTTAGTCCATAAAAATAATATAAAATGGCATATAAAGCATACAAAGTGATAATATAATAGCATGAAACAATCAAAAATTATAGATACATTGGAGAC
Organism: Elymus sibiricus; assembly: GCA_039707655.1. Classification (NCBI taxonomy): domain Eukaryota; kingdom Viridiplantae; phylum Streptophyta; class Magnoliopsida; order Poales; family Poaceae; genus Elymus; species Elymus sibiricus. The sequence continues at coordinate 229,175,214 of CM077668.1, forward strand.
GTATCAACACCCAAGCGCGTCTGCGGACGTTTGAGGGGCCAGATTTGTTGTATGCGACTGTAGATGCTCTTACAGCAATAACGGAGACATTAAATCACTAGTGGCGTAGCAAAACTCCTTTTTGTAATGTCTCCTTTAATTTTCTTGTCCATTGGGCTGCTGTAAAACCTGTCTGATGGTCTAGCCGGCTGATGGAAACTCTGGTTGAAGCATGTTCCCCGGCTGGCCTTCACTCTGACTGACGCCTACTCCAGTTGCTGATCTTGACCAGGCCCTTAGTGCCCGTGGGCCTGGGCCTCCTTGGGCTTCTAGCTGGGCTTGGCCTTAAGTTGTCGTGGGTATACATGGTGGGGATTTACCCCGTTAGGTGGAGAACCTTTGGAAGCCCTGGAATAACTATGTCCATTGCCTTGAGTACGCCTTGGTACCGGTTCGATATGATGCATACCTCCGTATCCCCATTCACCTTTCCTCACATGACTCGTGAACCACTCCCAGTTGTCCTGGTGCTCCAAAGGCACCAAAGCAAATGCCCCTGGCAACACACTGTCAATGGAGTGCACCATTGTTACCTTGATTGTACCCTTGTATCTGTCGAACAAGAATGCCACCTATAGACAAAACCGGCTGACAATGCTCAATGGTCGTAATGCATTGCCCATAACTCTAGAAGGCACATCGGAACATTCCCGCATCATCCTCGACCACATGGTGCATGCCCAGGTTCTTATTGGAAATCGCTTCCAACAACCTCGGCAGGCGATTGTATGCTTCTTCGCAATCGCCATACAACATCCTAATATTGTTCGCCTTCGCCTTCCATGTCTTCCCATACTTAACTCCATATCCACGTCGTTTTTAACTATACGCATGAGCAACTTCACCTTGTAGGTTGGATCAATGGCTACTTCTTTCATAAACTTGTAGCCTAGGAACCCAGACTTGAGCTGACGGTGTGTCGTCTGCTATCCTTCGATGGTGGTTTGCACCTATGAGTAGCTACACAACTCTTTAACAACCATTGCCATGTTTCAAGTCTTCTTCCATGAATGATCCATGGGAAACCTTGTCTGACACATTTTGCGGTGAACCGCACCTTTTGGTTAGAGTGCCCAACAAAAAATGGTCTATGTTTCCTAATGGTATAGTCACACAGCCATGCCTTCAACTCCGCCAAGCTCAAAAACTTTACGTATTTCTTCAGGTAAGCAGTCTCGTTGTCATTCTCGTCCCTTGGTCCGCCTGGTTCGGTGCAGGGTGTCGGCTCAATAGCCACCTTACTCATGCCACCATCAACTTTAGCCTTATGGGCAAGGCTAAGATCACAAAACAAGTGAGTTATTTTTTCCTGGCCTGTAAACTCAAAGAAGATTTGGTTTTCTTTTTCCATGAATCCATCTTCGTCAAATTGCTCATCCGGACCATTGTCATCCGAGTCATTCCCATATGCCCAAAGGGGAGCTCACGATCCATGTTATGCTGCACAACATGGGCCTCCAAGTCACTGATATCATTATAATGAATCTCATCCTCTTCCTCATCATCACCATCGCCATCACCACCATGACCATGACCATCATCATCACCATGACTAACACCATCTTCTTTAATTACTTGGTCACTGATATGTCTCCAACGTATCTATAATTTTTTATGTTCATGCTATATTTATATCATTTTTACATAGTTTTGGTACAATTTTATATCATCTTTATTTGGACTAACCTATTAATCTAGTGCCAAATGTCTGTTCATGTTTTCTATTGTTTTTGGATTTTTAGGTGAAAAAACTTTGGAGCCGGAAAAAACCAAAAAAAACTCTAAAATTCTTTTAACCAAAGACTCCACTAGTCACAAGATGGGCCTCTGGGGAGCCACGAGGGCTCCCCCCCACCTCTCCACACGCCCTCCCTGGCCATGTGGCGGGGCCACGGGCTGGCTGCGTAAGGCGGTTGGGGATCTACTTTTACCGCAAGAAAGATCCTAAAATAAAACAAACTACCGTAAAATTCCAGCCCAATTGGAGTTAGATCTTTGGTTATTTAAGAAACGGTGATCTAACGCAGAAAAGTACTAAAAACAGAGAGAAATAGAGAGAAGAGAGGTCCAATCTCGGAGGGGCTATCACCCTCTGGGATGCATTAAGACCAAGGACAAGAGGGTGAAACCCCTCCCCATCTAGGGGGGGAGGCCAAGGAAGAATAAGGATGGGGCATCTGTACCCTCTCTTGAAGTGGCGCCGGAGTGCCGCTACAGGAACCATAATCACTGCCATCGTCTCCATCAACTATCGCTTTCACCGACATCTCCATCACCTTCATCCCTCTTTATACAGTGGTTCACTCTCCCGCTACCCGCTGTAATCCCCTATTTGAACATGGTGTTTGATGTGATATGTTATTATTATCCAATGATTTCTCGCGTCTTTGTTATGTCTAAGTAGATCCATTTTTCCTATGGTTAAATAGTGATCACGATTGATTTGAGTTGAATGTTTTATTTGTTGTTGTCCTTTGGTGCCCAACATATGAGCGCACACAGATGTGGATCACACTTCGGGGTTAGGAGTATGTTTAGATGAATATACAAGATGGGGCTTAGAGTGACAGAAACCGCGCCTGAGTATAGGAGTTGATACATATGGGATGTAGAGGACCCCTAGAATTAATTCTATGGTTGGGTTTTACCTTTATAAATTCTTAGTATTTGCGTGCTTGCTAGAATTTCAATCGTAAGTACGTATGATTTCCAACGCACGGATAGTATGTTAGCATAGGCCTCTCCACATATAAAACTGCAATGATGATTATATTGTTGGTAACCAGGACAATTCCACACTTCCTATCACCGCTACACCACACTTGCTTTCTCGTTTTTTTCTAAACCATAAACTATCTTCACTAGAATGTTTGGGAAAAACAAGGTTTGGTGCATGTAGGGTTTTATCGGTGAAAAATAGGGCCTGAGAGAATACAAATCTTACTGTTGGCTCATTTTGGGTTTGACACTCCATACTTACACCTCCACTTTGGAAAGTGCTACAATAATCCCCGCATTTGGGGATTATCAGTCACTAGCATTCATCTCAACTTCATTTGCTTGGCTAGAAGCATTGGGTGTACACCTCGACCCTGTTCTCAACACACGACACACTTCTACTCTAGCTCATATCATGACTTGGGGAGGAGACATGCCAGTTCAAGTCGATATCAAGCCGAGGACCTTCGACCTTGGTGGCAAACAATTCAAGTAACTTGTCTTTCGATTGCGCAATCTTTTCCTTGTGTACCTCCCAATGCAAATCCGAGGTAGGCATATTCTTTGATTGAGATTTTGATCCCACTCCAACATCATACCTTCCTAATTAGTTTAACTCCATAATAGAGGACCATCTAATTTAACACATCTCTCAGTCTTTCAATAGACTCCTCATAACTAGGACTTGTAATAAATATCATGGCTTCCTCATCATCGTCCATATTGTCGGCATTGTTACTCAAGAATATCGTCTTGTCCAAATAATGAACATTAACAAGTCTCGCCATCTAAAAACAATGTAAAGAAACTTAATGCATCAATGACAAGACTAATGTATTACATGGATCATGGCTTCACATTGGGAGCTATACAAGGCTAATCCATTATATCCAAATCACATGACTACTAATGTATTCACTAAATCATGACATTAATTAACACATACACTAATCCTAACCCTAAACCTAGTTCTTCCCACACACCAAGCATATTTCCTACTACATCATGCATATACCAATAGTACCACACTTCAACAAGTGATTCAAAGAAATCCAATGCATTAGGATTTGAGGAAAACAATGAACTAGGGTACCACCTTCATGTAAAAAATGCCACCAAAAATGACAACATTTTACCAAAAAGATTTAGATGATTTGAGGGATATTATCTCAAGCAACAAGGGGAGGGAAAGATCCACCTAAGAAGATCTCTATTTGGTGTGGAGTTTTTTTTGGGGGGGGGGGGGGGGGGCGCTTGAGGTGGGAAAGAGAGAGGGGGTGAGATGCCTCTATTCTTGCAGCTCGGGGGTGAGGGACTAGGATTGGGGAGAATGAATGGGGTGTGCCCCCACACACTCTCCACATGGGTCTTAACCCTTTAAGACGGAAATACCACGATCCTTGATGTTTCTGTCGGGCACGAACACATCGGGGTCTATGGCGTTTACCCATTTGCCACGGTTGGACGGCCAACCAGCAGGTCCAGGTGATGGCCAGGGGAAAACACTGTCGACTTTGGCGTCTCCCGTTCAATCAAAACGGCAGGGTTGCTGGCGTGGTAAAACAGGGTCAGCATTGATTATTATTTTTCAAACGAGATCAAATCGTGCTAATCTTTGGCTTAAGGGTCAAAACAGTGATTTATGCACGTCCTGGAGCGGAACCTCGCTGCAGCTGAGAGAAGGCGTTTCCGTGCGAGTTCAATCGATAGATGAGCCGGGTCGAACCTCGGAGCGCCCTGGAGCGGGCAAGCGGAGGCAGTGGGATAGACAGCCGACGGCAGATGGCCTCCGGTATGCATGGGAGCATTTGTGAAGATGGGATGCACCAATGCTTGTTCGCATGCAGGTGAGCTTGGGCTCACCTTGGAATATCCGGGTACCAACTGCTTTCCTGGGCTTGTGTTCGGCTGGAATATGCCAAGGGCACCAGGCCCCGGCTCCATTGCAAAGCAAAGAAACCAGAATGTTTTTACAAACACCAATTCAGCACGCGGAGGACAGCTCCCAACGCTACCTCAGCAAGAACTATCCAACAATAAAGGACTGAATCTAAACAGCATCACCAAAACGAATTCAGACAGACAGCCCAGAATAAGCTAGATAGTAAAGCAACTAACTACAACGCAGAGACACACAGCTGAAACAGCACAGTTCCAGAGTCGGTCGCTACTCCAGCGAAGACTCACTTGATGAAGGAACATCGCCCCAAGGCCCCTGGCACGATCAGCCTGGGTCTGGCCACATCAGCAGCGGCGGATCTCTTGTCTTATGTTCTAGCGCTTGAGCCACGTTTTGCAGTTGCACTTTCACACGGTCGGAGGACAGCGGTTCCCATAGAGAAAGAGTTGCTGCTGCCTTTCGCCAAAAAGCCTGTAAACCAGGCCAAGGTGTGTGATTGAAAACCATGTCATTTCTTATATTCCAGATGGTCCAAAGACCAGCTGCATGAATAATATTAATAGCAGCAAAACTATCTCCTCTAGACCAGCAATCAGAAAAGGACAACATACTGATATCTCCTCCAAAACCAGTCAATTGAATGATAGTTCTCCAGAATTCTAAGGAAACAACACAGCCAAAAAATAAATGGTGACAGGATTCCAGCTCAGAACAAAATACACAAGAAAGATCAGGGACCCCCTGCCTTTTCTTCAGATTATCTCTGGTAAGCAGCTTGTTTTTAGCTAGCAACCAGAGAAAGATGTGGTTCCTACCAGGAATTTTGATAGACCAAACAGCAGGGGTGTTCCCGGGGAGAACCCCTCTAAAATTAACTAATTTGTAAAAAGACTTCACAGTATAAACACCTCTAGAATTTAGATTCCATACCAAGGTGTCATCCTCGTTAGAGAGGATAATGGTCTTAGCAATTTCAAGAAGCTCAAACCACAACATTAGAAGATTATCAGAGAAGCATCTTCTAAAAGTAAACTTAAGACCAACACCATCCCAAACACTCTCAATCGAAACATTCTGCTCATTAGCCAAGTTATAAAGTTCCCAATATTGAGTAGCTAGAGGGGCAGAACCAAACCAGTGGTCTTCCCAAAATCTGTCTTTCTTGCCATTGCCTATATTCCAAGAGAAACCCACTTTGGAGGCCTTGGCAGCCCAAAGAACACCCTTCCAAAAGGGAGAAGCTCCAGTGGAAGAGCAAGCAAATAAGTTGGGGTCCTGAGTATTGTACTTGGCATCAATAATGTTTTTTCAAATCTTACCATTATCGGTATAATATCTACTTACCCAGGAAGCCAAGAGACAGAGATTCATATCAGCTAGGTCAGTGATGCCAAACCCCCCATACTCTTTCCTCATAGTAAGAGAGCCCCAAGAGGATAAATGGTATTTATGGTGACCTTCATAGTCATCCCAAAAGCAGTGGGCTAACTGAGAGTTAATCAGATTAATAGCCCATTTAGGAAATTTGATAAAACCCATTAAATACGAAGGAATACTAGCTAAACATGCTTGCACTAAGACAAGCCTCTTACCAAAAGACAGTAACCTACCCCTCCAACTTGCAGCCCTATTGATAATTTTATCAACCATAGGTTGCAGGCCCTCTCTCCTAATTTTATTATGATGAAGAGGCATGATTTCCTCTAAAAGTAATCATAGTCATCTCCAGTGACATGATTTCCCAACACCCTAGCTTGCTGACATCAGGTGAACGGTACGAACCTCCCTCTCTCCACGTCATCGCGCGCGACATGCCCTCGGCCGCAGCGTGTTGACCAAACGAGGCGTTCGCTGTAGATGATTGACAGGGCAGCAGTTACATACGTAGTACGTGCGAATTGCTGGCGAGTTGTACGCATCACTGTCGCTGGAGATTGCACTGTGCCGACGCGATCTACTATAAATTTCTCTCTGCGGTGTTGCGCCCGGCGCTAAAGCATCGAGCCAGAGGCGGAGCTATGTTGGGGCCAACCCAGGCCATGGCCCGCCCAACTTTTTGCAATTTACACGGGGTTTAACCTTGTATGCATGCTTATTAGCTTATAGATGACTTTAATTAGTACCTATGGCCCGTCCTGGTATTATGTTCAAGCTCCGCTAGTGCATCGAGCCCTCCCTGAAATTTTCAACTTTACTTGTTTCTTCCCAATATATACACGGCGTAGACACGGTCATAAGAATGCGAGAGATTCTTCCCCAGTTGCACCACCGCCCAACTCTTCTCTTATTAAATCCTCGCAAAAAAGAAAAACTGTTAGTATATTAAAGAAAAGAAAAAACAGGAGCGAATATAGCTGGTTCGTTTGGGGCATGGGTGACGTCCCCGACCAAACGCCGCCAGGGGCGGGGAGCGGAGGACGCCGCGAGTCCGTTCCATTCACACACACAAGCCCACATCGTGGTCGGCGAGGCCTGCGTCAACTCCCTGTACACGTGTCGCGTCTGGATACGTCACGCCATGTTTAGCTCGAATTTCCGACCGTGACGACCGACGACCATGCACCGGTGACGTGGAGGCGCCGGATGTGTCGACCGGAGGCGAGCCGCACGAATCTGGTGTGGTATTTTTCTTCGTTAATTGTAATTACGTCGCCGCTTACCTTTTCTTAAGAGTCCAAGCGTCTGATCTGATCTGTCTGCACGATCAGATCAAACGGAACGGAGGATCAAACGCAAACATCTGCGCGCTTGACCAAAAAGTGGAGTATATTACTGAACAGGTCGACGGTAGAACGGTAAAACAACCTCATTGCGCATGGTCGCGTACACGCAACTAAGTTTCAAAACGACCACGGTTACTCTGACCATGCATGATACTATACTATACTAGTAAAGTATTTGCGTCGGGGAAGAAATTCCTACTAGTACTAGCACTTAACTGCGATGGATTGAGGAATGAAGGAGGAACACTCTTTTGATCTTTTCTGCACCAAAGAAGATTTGATCTTCTCTGCATTGAATCCGGCACGCTGCGGTGCAGGTGCAGGTCGGGGCGTGCGTAGTTCCAAGAAGGTGGGGGCCGGCCGGCCACAACCACAGTATGTAATCATGAGATTTGCTTTGGGAACCGCCCAGAGATGTTACTACTCTGTTTGAACACTCTTCCGAAGCAAATCACCTCCGCTCCACTACTCCTGCGATCCTGCCTTGTTGGAGTAAATATACACAGTAAATTAAACATCCAACAGTAACCTACTCCTAGCATCTACTATGTTCGTTCACTGTATGGTTGTCTCAAGTTGGCATCCCGTTCCGTAGTCCTTCGTCAGAACTCGCACACAGGAAGGAAAGGTGAGAAGAGCAAGTACAATAGTGGGTTTATAGCCCGCTTACATGACACTTTTGTCTATGTGGAGGAGAGAGATGTGAAAAAGTAAGGTGAGTGGGTTCTCATGCAAGAGCCTAGCTATATGCGTATTCCTAGGCAAATACAATTAATGTGAAGAAAGAGAAAGAGAGAAGATAGAAAAAAGTACTAATGCAATAGCCAACCTTATAGCCCACACTATTGTATGAGTGAATATAAATGATGGCTATAAATGACATGGCAGTTTCACATAGCCAGCAGCTGGCTATACTATTAACCATGCTCGAAGCAGAGCATAGCCTTTGCGTAGGCTGCAGGGTTGAATGCGTACCTAATGCCTAGTATGCCTAAGGCGTATGATAGAGGGATTTAACTGCCTGATTACTCGAGTTGACCGGTCTTAGCAGGGCCAGATCACTCATAGTCAACTCTGCACGGACCTTCCTCTTTATTATACTCCTCCGGTATGCCTCCTTCGTAGCTGGGCCTACACTAAAGCACCTTGTCGGTTCGTAACTTGAATGGATCATTATCCTAAACCCAAGGCTTCTTTGAATTTAATAGGATTTTTGAACGGTTATAATCTTTAGAAATATTCTTAGCTTGGCCATTTAATTTGTAGGATTGAAACTCGTAGAAACTTTTCATAAGGAATCAAACCTTATGAAAATCTAACATTCATTCAAACCTCTTGAAAAACACCTTTTATTCTTCTGTGATGCAATCGAACAAACTCAAGTTTTGCATAATTTTAATGGGCATGACATTCCAATCAAGAGTTTTTCTATTCCTATGTTTAATCCTACCCTGGAATGTACTCTGCGACTAAAGATGAACATTTTGTGTAAAGATGAACTTTTTCCAAGAAAATAATATTGTGCATGTTCAGAGTGCAGATTACAGCGCTACACACTGCCGGTCGTCGTCCATGGTTTGATATGGAGTGGCCTTCATCCGCAACTACTCGCGTGGGAGGGAAGTCTTAGCTCAACCTCTTCCTCCCGCGTGCAACACGATCAATGGGGTTGTCATTCGTACGACTGTCGCATCCGCCCATTCACAACTATACGAACAACCAACAATATAATTACCAATGGCTCATGTTATTAGTTTTCACTCTCTTCATATGAATGGCTTAGAGTATGCAATACTAATTTCTCAATTCTCCATCAATAGATGGTTGAAAATTACGCCTTTACATGGCGAAGTACGTGGAAGCATGAATTGGTCAGTACTCATACTCTATCTAGAGCTGATATGGTAAGAAGAGGAGACTTCTATTCAACCACACCTGTAAATGGAAGGGTGTGACGTTGCACAGGCTGAGAACTGTTTGCCTGGATAGTCCACTATGCTACTCCCTCCGTTCCAAAATATAGTGCGTCCTCGGTTCCCGTGCTTCAACCTTGACCATAAATTTAACCAACGAGACCGACTGCGGCGGGTGCAAAAATTATATAATTTTTGCACCCGCCGCAGTCGGTCTCGTTGGTTAAATTTATGGTCAAAATTAAACCTCGGGAAGCATGGGCGCACTATATTTTGGAAACGGAGGGAGTAACAAAAACACCAGGCCTGGAAGATGTTGTCAGACTCCCAAGAATGCCAGGAAACCACTGTCATCCTCCAAAATGGTCTGCCAATGACGACATGTTCTTGGCTGGCCCTCACCATCATGCAATGCCTTCACAAACCAAATTCACTCAGCCGCTACTAAAAAACTGGACAGCACGACAGGATTTAATAAATAATAATTGGTAACAAACAACAAGACATGATTTCCTTCATATGATCTAGATCACCTGTCAGATCAAATAAACATTTGCAAAAGTTCATATATCAGGTTGAGATTTTTTTAACATTACAAAATGCAAAGGTAATATATTGAACAAAATCCACAGGAAAGCTGACAAAATGCTCAACGCACAGAGTAATAATCGTGTGTATAAACTAGCTATATCAAATGCGAACATATTGATGGAAGACAGATCACAAACATAACAGTGAGATAGGCCGACTCATTAACGACAAAATTGTTTTTTATTGGTCTCTGTCCATCTCACAAAGCCATGAAGATGACAATGAGGATTCATAGCAATTTGAACAACAAAATGGTACAGCTTAAATGCTGCAGTAATACGCATGCAGCAACCACAAATTACATTGGCAGTTTTTAACCATTGTACACAACCAACGTGCATAATTAATCTGATGCCTCTTTATTAGTTCCTGATTCTTTTCTGTTTTCCAGTGCTGAGATCCGATGATTCAGTGCTTCATAGTGCTTTTCTGAAATTCTCTTGACATCCTCCACCTGCAAGTAAGCACATCAAAACTTAGCAAATATTCAGATGCATGCCAAGGTAGCAAGGTGTGTTGCACGGTCTTTCAACTTCATAAATTTTAAGATGTCCTGTCTCATGGGCAGGGTTGTACCATCATAATGCTCAAATTTCCATTATCACAAACCACAAGATAGGTATAAATAGCTAATTCATCACATAGTTGCAACATCATAATTCGCAAATAAAGCAGAAACATCACAATGATCAGAACTACCCCATAAGAGAAGCAAGTTCACAAATCATGAATGACATGATCAATTTACTTATTTGAATGTCGATCCCGGTTGGAAAAGTAAGTGCAAACAATATATCCAGGTTCGACTGCAATTACTCAAACCACAGGAGCCTCTTTCCATTAATCCTCTTTGAGAAGAGCCCTTTGTTGGGAGTTCATTGCACCCCATACAATAAGTTGGCAAACTAACGAAATGCATCAGGATATAATGGATGTGAAGTTGTGAAGAAAGCCTCATTACCCTTAGCAGCTAGTTCAGCGGTCTAATACAGGATATCCAGTACCACAATCACCACTAAACCTGCAAACCATACCGAGGCTGGCATGCTATCTCCCACACGATGAATGGGTGATAAATAGTTTACACCCAGTCACTATCGTTTATATTTTGTTAACAAATTAGACACGACAAATAGGTTATGACATCAGCTGAATCTTCATCCCGCCACATGGACAATTGCTGGTTTGGATGAGAGAATAGAACCACTCTTAGAGCATCTCCAACAGATGCCCTAAAATAGCAACCATGCCCATAAAACTGCCGTTTGGGGCATTTGGAGCCAAAAAAAATGCCTCCAACAGATGCCCTATAGCTATACTCAGTCTAAGAGAAACGAAGACTGATGGGATGCTACATCAAAGAAATGCCCCAAAAAAATTTACATCATGCCCAAAATTTTGCTACAAGTGATGCAAATATAAGCTGCTGCCCTAAAAGCAAAAACAATGTGGCGAGAACCCAACTGCCCGAAGCAAACATTCACCGATGCCACGCCGCCTCACCCCCATATCCATGCCGGCCGCCTCCGCAACCCCGCCGCTGGGGGGCCACCACCGCGACCCCCACGACCGCCACCGTCGCCCTGTCCAGCCCAATTTCGGCCGTCCCACTGCGCTCCACACCATCGGATCTGACCCCGCCGCCCGCCCCAAGCTCCCGATGCCATCCCCGAGCTCCCGCCGTTGTCCCCGAGCACCACGCCGCCGTCCCCGAGCTCCCGCCGCCGTCCCCGAGCACTGCGCTGCCGTCCCCACGCTACCCCACCATCGGATCTGCCTCCCGGCATCCACGCCGTCGGATCGTCATGTTCCACGTGGCTCTCAAACTTTAGGGCACCAGTTTTAGGGCTGCTGGAAAAGCAGAAACTTTTATGGTGCCCAAAAACCTTCTAATTCCTCATCTAAAACCATTTTTAGGGTACCAAATTTTCGGGCATCTGTTGGAGATGCTCTTAGTCAATAAAATCTTAAGAGTCGACCTTATTGTCTTTTCACGCCATCACATTTAATGCAAACTCTTTGTATACAATCAGCTTCAGACACACCCTATTGTACGAGTTATTTTATTCTCGATACTAGATGACATGGAGAAACTGAAGTCTACAACTGACCCATCTTATCTTTTGGGATTACCTTACAAATACTCCCTCCGTTCACAAATATAAGATGTTTTGGATATTTCAATATGGACTACATACGGATTGAAATGAGTGAACAAACACACTAAAACGTGTCTATATACATCCGATTCAGAAAAATGTTAGAACATCTTATATTTGTGAACGGGGGGAGTATATGCAAAGTCATCAGTACATAAAAATTCCTAGCTGAGAAGTGGCAAACTGCATGAAAATACAAAGAACATAAATCAATTTTGATTATCTCAAGCTGATGTCAATTCAGATGACGTATATAAAAGCACCCAGGTAAATCACAAGCAAGGATGGAGTTACACTACACCATCCTTTCCATAACAATCGCAGTAAGTTTTGTCAAGAGTAATTTTCCGCGGGCTATAACAAATCATTCTCGATCCGCATCTACGTCCATGAGACCATTATTCGTTCAGTAATTTCAATTAGGAAATGGAGTTTTGACACAACGAAGCGAAAGGAATTAACACCAGGTAATAATTAATTGACCAGCAACATCGCATCCAGACAAGATCACGATACATGAGATTATAGGGAACCGACAAAATTGTCTATATCGAACCGTAAAGAAATGGCTACATCAAATCGGATGCTTTACCGATTTGCGAAAAGAAATTATGTTGATGAACTAGATCAGTGGATATAATCGCAAAAAAGAGCCGGCTAAACGGCGGTGCGGGTGCGGGTGCGGGTGCGGGGGCTCACCTGTCGGGCGATGGCGGCGCGGGCCAGGAGGTGGTCTTTGTAAAGGAGCAAGAACCCCACAGCTGACGCCGTCGCCGCACCGGCCGCGAACGACGAGAGCCGCACCCGCCATAGGTAGCCCATCCTGCCCCTTCTTACTCGCCGATTTGCTCGCCGGAGACGAAGATTTTTTTATTTTTATTTATTTTTGAGAAACGCCCGAGACGAAGATGACAGACAGCGCCCAGGATTGACGATTTTGCCTGCTCCTCGACGGCAAAGAGTGCTACCAGCTGGGCCTCGGAACGTTCGGCCATCCCAGCCCAGCCCACGTGCCTGAGACATATTGCAATCGAGATCATCTATCGAAAAAAGAAGTTGCAATCGAGGAGGGGGAAACAGAAACCAGTAGTAGTCCATTACAATAGAATAGGACGATACACATATAGGAGGTGTTTGGCTACAGAAATGGTAACGGTAATGTTAACGTAATCAGATCGCAGCGTTTAAGGAGATGTAATGAGTTTTTTCCCATTTTGTTCGGTTCACGTTCAGGGAAAGGAATTGGTTTCCATTGCTTTGCTCGGCCCGGCTGCCCGCCAGCCACCCCGTAAATGGCCTGCTCTTGCTCCGGCCCTGCCGCCCAGGATCTCAAACGCCGCCGGCCGTCCCCAAAATCAAGTGCCGCCGGCCATTCTCGAGCATGTGCGCTGCTCGCCGCCTCCGATCTCAAGCACCGCCGGACTTCCCGATAACAAGCGCCACCCGCTGCTCCAATATCCGCAAGGAACTCTTCCCGTTCTTGAGGCAGCGATGGCTCGAAGTGGATCAGGGAGGCGCCGGCGCCGGAAGGGAAGGGGATTGGGAGGCGGCGGCGGACGAGGAGGACGGGGTCGTACGGGAAGGAGAGGGTTTGGATGGCAGGAGGAGGGTATGGGCTCGTTACCGGTGGGGGATGGGTGGTATCGATCGATAACTGGGCCGGGCCCATTTACGGAGGGACGCATTTACGGGGTGGAGTTACCAAACGCGAGCAACGTTTTCCTATTACGGCGTAATCAGGTGACGGGCAAATTCCTCTTAAACAAACACCTCCATAGGGTTTAATGGGTCACGACCTTTTTTTTTTGCGAATGTAAATGGGTCACGACCTGGAAGAGTGTGGCGATGGTGTTTGGGAGGAAAACATTGGCAAGTGTATGACAGCACAGAGGGAGGTCCATAGCCTATGGACTTATTTGGTTGTCTGCATCGTTTTTGCGTCATGGTTATATCTCGCTTATAGCGAGATGTAACCTGGCCTCGCCTGAAGCTTTCTCGGATCGCTATAGTACAGGGCCGACTCAGTATGGTAGCGCTGTTTTTCACTGCTTTGCATAGTGTGTTTTTTTACTTTTTTTGTTTTTCATTTTTTCTTTCGGTTTCTTTTCGTTTTTTCTTTGGTTTTTTTTTGTTTCTATTTGTTTTTTCTTTTGTTTTTTTGTTTCTTCAAGGGTTTTTTGTTTCTTTCTTTGTTTTTCATTTTTCGTTTTATTCCTGGTTTTAAATGGTTTTTTTCTTTTCTTTTGGGTTTTCTTTTGTTCTTTCTCGTTTTCATTTGTTTTTTCTTTCTTTCCTATTTTTCTTTGGTTTTCTTTCTTTCTTTCTTGGTTTTCATCGGTTTTCTTTGTTTTACCTTTTTTACTTGGTTTTCATTCCTTTCATTCTTTTGCAATTGGTTTTCTTCGGTTTTCCTTTTCTTACTTTGGGTTTCTTTTTTTTTTCTTTTTTTACTTTCATCGGGTTTTTTTTAACACATGCCAACATTTTTTAGTACACATTCTACATTTTTCGTATACATTAGAAACATATTTTATACACATGTTTAAAATTATTGAAATATATGATTAACATTTTTTTGACAGCTAATATTTTTCATACACATTATACATTTGTGGTATATATCTAATACATTTTTATATATGCGTTTCACATTTTGCGGATACAAGATTAATATTTTTTTGAATACATGGTAAACATTTTTCAATACACGGAGAACATTTTTTAATGGCAATAAACATTTTTTCGCACACAATGTACATTTTTGTATACTCCTGGAACATTTTTACACATTTAAAATTTCTTAAAAAATGATCAACATTTTTTCATACACATTGTATTTGTTTTGTATATATTTTTCATATACATGATAAATATTTTTTCTATACACATTTAACATTTTTTAAATTCTTGATTAACATTTTTTAAATATGCGATCAACATTTTTCATACACATTGTATATTTTTTGTATACATCTTTTAAATACGCGATCAACATTTTTCATACACATTGTATATCTTTTGCATACATTTCTCGTGTACAAGAGAAACATTTTACATTTTTTTAAACACATGATCAACATTTTTTTCATACACATTGTCTTTGTTTTGTATATATACATGACCAAAACAATTGTATACACATTTATCATATTTGAAATGCTTGATTAACATTTTTTCAAATGCTTGATTAAAAACCTACGTGATCAACAACTTTCATACACATTGTATTGTTTGTATACATTTTTTGTATACATGAGAAACATTTTCTCTATACACATTTAACATTTTTCAAATGCTTGGTTAACATTTTTATAAAATGCTTTTATGTGAAGTGTTTTTTGCAATATATATATATATATATATATATATATATATATATATATATATATATATATATATATATATATATATATATTTAGAATAATCGGAAGTTTAAACAAAAAAAGGGTGAAGCAACAGAAGAAAAAACCCCGAGGTAGTAGCATGTGGCCTTGTGCGCTGGGTCGGCCCATTTAGTGAGGCGCCTGACGCGAGCGCAGCCTACATCTCGCTATAAGCGAGACATAGGCGCGCCCTCGTTTTTGGGCACTTTACATATTTGTCTCGGTTAGGCCTGATTGAGCAAATGCGGGCAAAAAACTAACATCTGCACGTTGTTTGGTTGCTTGCATACTAATTTCCTGCATCGCAGCTCCGATTCTAGGCCCTGTATTTGGTTGTCTGCATTGGCCGGGCTCATATTAGTGCACGTTGTTTGGTTGCATACAGGAAGCGAGGTTTGCTTACCTTGTACCCTATGTGGTGAGCTTACCAACTACACCTTACATACGAACACACCAATAAAACAACACTACAATCACGATGAACTCGATGATGATGAAGTTCTTCATCCCAAACAGCTCAAACTATCGAGGAGCCTTGCCTACTTTAACATTGATTTCATGCTTGTGCACAAACTTGGAGTAAGCATCCATTGTCTGATGCCTAGTCTTAAACCGTTTGTAGGAGTTGTCTATGTAATGGGTGACTTGTTCTTGGCATGCTTCCCATGAATTGTAAACCCGTGAAACTCTTCCTTTGTACACCACATACGACTTGTCCTAGCATGACAGAAGAGCAACAATTCATACAGCAAGCAAAGGAGCACCACTACACATGGAACAGAAGAAACTTAAGCATGCATGATCATAGGGCAGAGCAAGCTCATCCTAGTTACTATGGTGTCATCCTACTACCACATCCCAAAGAGGGTGTAATCCTACCACCACAAGTTCACCATCAGTGTGAGGGGTTAGTATATACCACCTTATCAAAATATATAGGCCAGCAATAGTTTTCAAGCCCTAGCTACCACAAAACGTACATCGTCATTGTCATCATGATCGCTGTCGTCGTCGAGGATCATGCACGCCGTCACCACCACCACCAGAAACAACACTAGTAGTAGTGCTTGCCCAGCCAGGACCCGAGCTAGAGCACCCTATGGGTGTTCCCCATGGCAACGAACCCAACCCCCCGAGCCCTGTTGTCCAGCAGGTGGCTCAGAGCAGTCATCAGGGCCTCTAGACTGAAGCCTCCTTGGTCCATGACGACACCATACATGTCAGGGTGGACGTCCACGGGCTTGCTCTCGCTAATGGCGCTTGCCACCTCCTTGACAGTCATGATGTTGAAGGCTCTTAGCTCTTCCTCCATCAAGCTGCCCCTCTTCCTCTTCCTATCAAGCACAAGAATGTGATCACCACCCTTATCAGGATAATCAAGGACGATGGTCTCTGACTCCTAGGTGTCTGGATAGTCAGGCATAGGCGAACCGAGCGGCTCACCAGAGCCCATGGCATGCTTGTCGGTTGCCAGCCGAAAGGAGAAGATGTGTTGCATATGCGCGTAGTTCTGGATGGGTGTGTTGAGGAACTCTGTGTCCTTGAGGTGATCCTAAGAAAGAAACACAACAGCGTGGTTAGTTACACAACAGTGTGGTTAGTTGTGATTGGCATGGTAGAGAAGCTTAAACAAAGTGGGTCGTGAGCTAACCGCGATGTGACCTTGGTAGGGCTCTGCCCCCAAAAGGATCGAGCAAGTCTCTTGATCCCATGACGCGTCGCTAAGGCCTTTGAGATTGGACACTTGGATCCATCTCGCTCTCCACTTCCTGAGGTGGTTGTAGACCTGGGTCAAGGTGACCTCCTAGCCACAGAACTCAAACACCTGCTTGGCAACAGAGTTCAAGTGCACCTCCTTGAATCCCTTGTTGGTCCTCACCCCATTGGTTATGATTTCACACATCTTGTTAAGCACGAATGTGGACAGGAACGGCACTTGACCTTTAATCACTAGATGGGCTCGAGCCAGGGTCCTATTTTCTACCATTTCATGGAGTTCCCCCTCCCATCCTTCTTTGCCTTGACGGTTGCCTTTTGCGCAATAGCAACAACAACATTGGGCACATCCAGCACATATGTTGTAGACACAAATGGTGGAATCGTACCAAATGCCTCGAAAACATCTGAATCAGGAGGCATCTGCTCCTCGATGACAGGCTGAGAATCCTCGACATAGGACGGCGGGAACTAGCTCTCGGACACAACAATGGCCTGACTAAACACTTGCGTGCCCATGTCCTACAAGCGTTAGCATAATCAAGAGTGGAGCACACTACACATCGACAGTAGGAACAAGCACTAAACATGGTGTTGGAAATATGCCCTAGAGGCAATAATAATGTTGTCATTATCATATTTCCTTGTTCTTGGTAAATGTTTATTCTCCATGCTATAATTGTATTAACTGGAAACTCAAGTACATGTTTGGATACATAAACAAACACCGTGTCCCTAGCGAGCCTCTACTAGACTAGCTCGTTAATTAAAGATGGTTAAGGTTTCCTGACCATAGACATGAGTTGTCATTTAATAACGGGATCACATCATTAGGAGAATGCTGTGATGGACAAACCCAATCATAAGCTTAGCATCTGATCATGCCACTTAGTTTAATTGCTACAACTTTCGTAATGTCAAGTATCTGTTCCTTGGACCATGAGATCGTGCCACTCCCTAATACCAGAAGAATGCTTTTGGGTATCAAACGCCACTTCGTAACTGGGTGATCATAAAGGTGCTCTTTAGGTATTTCAAAAGGTACTAGTTGGGTTGCATGGATTGAGACTGGGGTTTGTCACTCCATGTGACGGAGAGATATCTCTAGGCCCTCTCGGTAACACGATATCCTAAGTAGCTTGCAAACATGTGACTAATGTGTTTAGTCATGGGGATATTGTATTACAGAACGAGTAAAGAGACTTGCCGGTAATGAGATTGAACTAGGTATGGCAATACCAATGATCGAATCTTGGGCAAGTAAAATATCATGGGACAAAGGGAATTGTATACAGGATTATCTGAATCCTTGATATCGTGGTTCAAATCGATAAAGATCTTCGTTGAAAATGTGGGAGTCATTATGGGCATCCAGGTCCTGCTATTGATTATTGATCAGAGAGGTGTCTCGGTCATGTCTGCATGTTCTCGAACCTGTAGGGTCACACACTTAACGTTCGGTGACGCTAGGGTAGTATTGGGATACTCATAATGGTGAGTCCGAAGATAGTTCGGAGTCTCGGATGTGATCCAGGATATCACGAGGAGCCTCGGAATAGTCCAGAGGTAAAGTTGCACATATGGAAAGTGGTTTTCGGGGTTTCGGAGAAAGTTTGGTTTTTTTTACCGATAGTTGTATCGGGGAGTTCCGAAGGGTTCCGGGGGTTCACCAGTGGGTCCCACCTATCCCGGAGGCCTACATGGACTGAGGGGTGGCGCCCTAGCCTACATGGGCCAGGCGCACCACCCCCCAAGGGCCGATGCGGCTAGGGGTGGGAAACCTTAAGGAGGAAGGGGCGCCACATGCCTTGCACTACAAAAAAAAAGACACATCTGTGACATTATGTCCCAAACGAAAACTTTTTCTGTCATGGTTGTGACACTTCTATGACGATGTATCATCATAGATGTGGTGGGCTGCTACTTCTATGACAAAAAATTATGACAGAAAATGGGCTTTTCGTCCTGGGCGGGCCGGAAATGCACCCGCGTGACATTCTTTGGGCCGTCCATGACGTAAAAAATCATGGTAGAAGTGAGGGCGAGGAAATTTTCAGGGAGTTCCCGGTTACGGTGGGTGGTCGGGGCCGAGCGATGCAGTGTGGTTTGCGCATTTCTCTCATACGCGCGTGTGTGTGCGAGGCGCTCGCTAACTGAACCCGGGCGAGGCGTTCGCTTACTGAACCTGAGCGATCGATCTCGCCATCACACTACGTACTGAACCCGAGCGATCGATCCCTCGCACTACGTACTGAACCCGATCGATCCCTTCGCTGCTAACTGAACCCGAGCGATCGATCTCACCATCGCACTACGTACTGAACCCGAGCGATCGATCCCTCGCACTACGTATTGAACCCGATCGATCCCTTCGCTACTAACTGAACCCGAGCGATCCCTTCGCTACTAACTGAACCAGATCGATCCTTCTCGCTGCTTACTGAAGCCGATCGAGCCCCCGTGCGAGACGTAGCCAGCCGGTGTTGGGTTGCCTCTTGATGAACAGTGCCCGTTGCTGCCACGCGCGCGAGACGTAGAACGATCGAGCCCCTTGCGCGAGACGTGGTGAGTTGACCCAGCCGGTTGGTTGGCTGTGGATGAACAGTTCCCGTTGCTGCCGCCCGCTCGTACGCCCCACCCTAGCCAGTGGGGGTTGGATGAACAGGACCCCGGCCGTGTAGGCGGTTGGCGCTGGATGAACAGGACCCCGAGGAGGCCGTGCTGCGGTACGCCATATACCCCAGCCGGTTGGGGGTGGATGAATAGGACCCCGTGGAGGCTGGATGAACAGTAGTCAGTGGAGGTTGGAGAAAGTCGACGGTGGATGAACAGTAGCCCGTGGAGTCCCATTTTGCGGTACGACACACCCCTCCCATGAACAGGACCCCCGTTTCGACCATAGGCGGTTGGCGAGAAGTCCGTTTCCTTCATTTTGCGGTACGCCAGACCCCTGCCGATGAACAGGACCCCGTTTCGACTGTAGGCAGTTGGACAGAAGTCCGTTTCCTCTGTTTTGCGGTACGCCACAGCCCTCCCGATGAACATGACCCCGTTTCGGTTGTTCCGTCCAAGCCGGTTGGCTCCCGATGAGCAGGACGCATTCTGACCCAATCGGTTGCCTCCCGATGAACACGACGCAGATTCCTCCATTCCGACCCAGCCGGTTGGCTGCCGATGAACAGGACGCCGTTGTTGTACGCGTTCGAGACAAAGCCCGTATGTACGTACATGGCCGTATTTTTTTGCAGCGTGCTTGCACGTATGTGTACACGATTTAGACGGGACTGCCTGAACTGCTATGTCAGGGGCTCTACTACGACACGTGCCGCTCCTTACACAACCACGGTTCATCGTGGCAGAGAGACCAATCGACCAGTATGTACATACACGCTTGCGACCAGACAGATAACGCTACGTACGCTTCGACCTGGTGGGTCCCAACTGTCAGGGGGGATAAGGAGGCACTTCCTTGCGTGCGAAGATATAGCTGGTGGGTCCCAGCTGTCAGGGGGAGGAATCATTTTTTTGCGCGTAATAAGGAGGCACTTCCTTGCGTGCGACCATGGACCTCGTGGGTCCCAGCTGTTAGTCTCTCCACGTACAGTCCTCTTCCGATGGCTGTCGTTCGTTGACCGCGTTGACGACGCCGTACTGAGTGCAGCAAGGCGGTGGACGACGGCGAGGCCTAGGAAGGGAATGACCTGGAGCCGGGGAAGACGAGGCAGTGGTTGCCCACACGAAGGGGGGTACGAGGCAGTGGTTGCCCACAATCGTTTGTTGACTAAGTTGACAAAGCCTTGTGTATGCGTCAACCTAGTAGGCCCACAAGTCAGCCTCTGAATCCATGGCGGACAAATACAACCCATTTATAAAAAAATATCAGCCCATTCCAAACGTTCACACGGAAAGTTCAACATTCAGAGCAAAGTAACAGGTCTGATTCAGAGATAGAGTACTGAACTTCCACGTTGACAACCATAATAGCCAACTTAACTATCTACTCCCACTAATACTCTAGTTTAGAACTACTAACTTACTCTTAGCTAACTAGACGATGCCGGCCGCCATCTGCAGCACACGCTAAACGCCGCCACCGACGTCCTCCTCCTCGCCTCGAACTTGGCAGAGGTGCGATAGGGCGCGTTGCTCACGCCCATTGGCCCTTTCCATGCCGGCGTGGTCCACCGAAGCTTCGGCTTCTGAGCGGGAAACCCACTTGATGAGCCGGTAGTAAAATTCAGCGTCGTGCACGCGTGAGTGCTCGACAGCCTCTAGGGCTATTCGCTGGGTGCCGGCCTCCACGTAGTCGGCCCAGTTCCGGGCGCTCTGCTCCTCCTCCATGCTCTGCTGGCGGCGCAAATCGGCGGTACGCTGCTCCTCTGCCATGCGGTCGTGCTCCAACGCATCCTCATACTCCACATTGCCATCTAAAGACCGCCAAAATGCCTCCTCCCTCCGTCTGCCTTCCCGTGAAAAACCGAACACTAACTCCGCCGGTGAGCGCCTCTGGCGTCGCCTATTGCTACCGCGCGGGGGCATGACAGACGTGGCGAGAGCGAGGGCAAGTGGCAAGCGACGTCGGGCCGGTGGGGTCTTGTGAGGATAGGGTGCGTTGGGTGAAGGTGCCACCGGAGCACGCCGGGAACCAGTAATTATAGGCAGACGGGTAGGTAAACCGGCGTGTCGCGGGAAATGCGACGGTCATCGGAATTCAATGCATAAGTAGGCATGGCTTAGCGCGCCAGCTTGCTGTGGAAAACTGGAAAAACTGAAATTATGACTGTGTCGTACTCCCGTCCCGTCCCGTCAGTGCTGGGTCGCACATCGGCATGACGGTCAAACGAGTGCACTCGATTCATCCAGATGAGGTACGTGCATGATCCGCTGGTTATTCGTGTAGGATCGAGTCGGTCGGATAGTGTACGTGTAGGATCGCAATAGCTGATGAATGTTCACGGGAGAGAAGGCATTTGCGAACGTTTTTGCTGGCAGTTTCTTCAGATTCGCATGGCATTTTCTTCAGAACAACATGTCAGTTTCTTCAGAGGAAGGCATTTTTATTCTAAAAACTGCCACCCTTGGATCTTGCATCGCAACTAAAAATGCCAGGAGTGTATTAGTAGGCTAGCTAGTGATCGATCAGTAACTTGTAAACACTAAGCGAAGAGAAATAAGGAAATGCTAGTAACTTGTAAACACTAAGCGAAGGGAAAAAAGGAACTGTTGTGCATAGTAGTAAGAGCCGATCCGTTCTAAATGTTCACACTAGACTCACAGGCCTGGCTTTGTAATATGTTCACATTAATAGTCCAAATTCACAACCAACTAGTACGATCCCATACATAAGATCAACATGTTTATGCATCTCAATGATTCACAGATCATACACAATACATCTGTTCTTGCTACTAACATGGATGCTTCTCTGGGCCAACATTCAGTACAGAGTGAAAGACAAATTTGTTTGTAAAGTCTACATTTCCTCTTACAAACGTAAGTGGTTTCACCAACAGATGGAACCATGAGAATCAACCACACATGATGGAGGAACATCCACTGAAATATGTGTTGGTCATCTGTCAATCACACGGCGAGACTATTTTCAGAATACAACTTTAAGTTTGGCAAGATGATGCCCATTGGATAATCAGACTAGAGCAATGAAGCACCTAGTGTTGGCCAATAAATAGTACAGTACTACTTTTGTGCAGTCCATGCAGTGACTATCCAATCCTTCTGTGTCTATTTTCAAATAGCACTGCATGCAGTGACTATCCTATTCTTTTGTGCAGTTCCACAAAAATTGAGATCCCTGTGTTTGTTTGCCAAATAGCAACAGGTAGAAATCTGTTTGCACAAATTAACATATACTCCACCTTGTATTTTCGGTTTAACCACGTCTCTACTAGTCGTTTCCGCTTAGCATCTATCATGTTTTGCACTGGACAATTTGATACTGTCATGTTTTGCACTGGACAATTTGATACTGAATTGATTTGCTGATAAAGAGCAGAAATATAGTGCCTATTCTTCATCAGACCAAGGATATCCATGTTTGCAGGGATGGAAGAGGTGAAATCGATACAACCGAAAGTGAGCATCCAATCATTGAATCATGTCCTGCACCACCAATGGAGGTCCACCCTGGCAATAAATTTACATGCAAGCCACTAATATTACTATCTAATGACAGTAGAAAAACATAATCA
Source organism: Elymus sibiricus (assembly GCA_039707655.1). Lineage (NCBI taxonomy): Eukaryota > Viridiplantae > Streptophyta > Magnoliopsida > Poales > Poaceae > Elymus > Elymus sibiricus. The sequence goes on from CM077668.1 coordinate 229,198,565, forward strand.
AGATAGTAGCAAACCATGTACCTTGGTAATGAACAGCTCATAGTGCCACCGATTGGATATAACTATTTGCAGAAAAAAATGGTCATAATGTTGAATCATCTGGAATTTTTGTGCAGTTCCACTAAAATCGAGCATCCCTGTTTGAACAGATATTGAAAGTGTGATTACTATAAAAGTGGCACTAGTTGAAGCATAGACTCACAAATTTAAGCATTCCAAATTTCTTAATGGGAAAAGGTAGCAAGATAGTTTCTAACCACCTGTTCAAAGGAATAAAGAAGGCAACCGCGACGGATGTCATGAAGGCATACATAGTATTTTGTGAAAGATTGAACCATTCCTGACCTTTCCTCTTCTTTTAAGAATTTTTTGTGCAGTTCAGCTAAAATAAAATGCCATCACCGCCTTGACATTTTGGTGACACTTTACAAAAAATTAACTTACCACTACATCATGATGTTAGGTATGTAATAAACAAGCAATAGAGACAAAAATGTAGACCTTCTCCGATAACATAATGAACATTAATTTTAACAAAGGTGTGACTAGCTTTGCCGGCATAATTTGAAGAATTCTACACCCTCTGTTCCTCAATATGAGCTGTTTTCCAGTTTAATTTAATGTACCAAAACGTCTTGTATTTTGAAAGAGAGGTAGTAGTTTTCCTGCCTTTCTTTCAATTCTCAATTTATCGGTGGCATTAGACTGACTGCGGCATTAGTTAAAAGTGGCATCACTTTAGCAGTAGCATAATTTTACCGATGGTGTTATACTAACAGCAAAAAAGTGGCAATAAGAGCATGGTGTTGCCTATGTGCATCCTAGCTGTGCAGAGGCCGGGTGTGTGCTCACTGACGCATAGAGTGGTGAGGTAGGGATGGTTGCCCAGAGCAACAAATATCCAAGCAGCATATCTGGATTATGTCCCATTTTTTTTTCTCTTTAGCCACCTTTTTTCTATGTGTGGACAACAAACCTATCGACCTGGTCATTCTCTATTACATTGTCTTGCCTTTCTTTCCTTTTTTCAACCAAGAGACAAGAGACTCGTTCCTTAGCTACTATTGCTTTCCCCCTTTTCAACCAAGAGACAAGAGACTCGTTCCTTAGCTACTACTGCTTTTCCCCTTTTCAACCAAGATGCAGGTTCGATACCAAGCCTCTTCTACAGTACTACTTTCCCCCCTTTCTTTCCTTATTCAACCCAGACATGGATTAGTCTGCATGAAGTAGGGTTTCCTTTAATAGTGCAAATCAAGGTTTTCGTCTGCATGACCAGCAGAGGCTAGTAACTTGGGGAGATGGGGCAGTGGAAAAAGAACCGCATGCAGCGACGTGGGAAGATGGGGCAATAGCACAAGGGTATGGTTCAAAAAGAGGTAGCATACCCGTGGGTCGACGGGAAGCGGATTCTCTCGTCGTCGTCGTCCTTCGCCGACACTACGGCAGCGAGCTTGGGGACGAAGGCCATCCCGCGCCGGCGCTAGGTCTGAGAGGACGACCTTGTCGTCAGTGCACGTCCTCCTCTTCCCCGGCGGACGGGATCAGGCAGGATCTGTGGCCACCGGTGAGTTGGGAGAGAGAGTGGCCACCGCCGTCTTTTTTAGATCTGGAGAGGGTGATAGTGTGAGAAGCAAGTGGGAAGCCCTAGCAAGCAAGCGCTGAAGCTAGTACTATATTACTCCTACTTGGTAGAGTACCTCCCGCGAGCCGGAGCAATAGGACGCTACGTATTTTATTGCTAATCTCTTCGATCTCTCTCCCATGCATGCACTTTTTCTCTCTCCTACGTGCATGTACCCAATGGATAGCGTGCATGTAATGTCCAGCCTAATAAATCGAGACGACGTGTAGTAATGCTTCAAAATTGAATGGCACGCCATTAAAAAAAATAAAGTCGAGAAATAACACGGCCCGATCGCATTTTGCACGAGAAATGACAAACCATTTTTCATTGACATGTTATTCCGTTCCAACGTGTCAGTGAGAAGACGGCGAGTCCTTTTGTATAATTTCTGAACGGACATCTATGTAGGCTGGGTCGTCTCTTCCTATACCATGGCAATCGTCCGCTCGCCACTCGCCTCTTCCTGTACCGTGGCAACCGTCCACCGCCTCTTCGCCTTTCCCTCTCGATTTGGAAGTTGGAACTGCTGTCACACGCTCTTCCTCCCTCCATTTGCCTTGACTCTTCCTTCTGCCATTGTTCATCTTCTCGATGGAGGGAAGACGCAGGACCCGACCCCGTTATTCCTGCCCCGATCTGAAAGATGACGTGGTGGAGGAAGTCATTGATCGGTGCGACGTCATCACCGCGGCTAGCATGGCAGGTTCGTTCAAGAACATTCTCGACTCAACAAATAAGATCATTACATACAACTCAAGGGTTCAAGAGCGGTTTGATCTCCCCAATCTTCTTTGCTATGACCCTACTCGCTGGCGCGGGGACGACGGAAGGCTCGCCTTGTGCAAGTTGATGCCACTTGACAATGATCCGTGTGATGTTAAGATTCCATCGCTTCCGCATAAGGCCTGGGAAGGCGCAAATGGAGATTGGGTTGTTTATATTGGGTACAACTGCGAGTGGGAGCTTGTAAATGTGCACACTCGTCACCGGATTCCACTTCCAAAAATCTCAGACTGCCCTGAGGTTGAGCATACCGATACTCTACGTACGTTCAAATACGATCATGGTGACTGTCGTCTACAGAAGATAGCAATTTGTGGAGTACCCAATCGCTCTTGGAGTTATGCAAACTATTATGTTATCGCTATCTTCGACAAGCTTGTTGCCATCCTTACTTCTATGCCTCGATGGATATTGCTTGAAAACCAGTTTCTGGGCACGCATGTGTACTGTGATGCAATTCAATACGATCGTCTTGTGTTTGCTGCCACCACTTCTGGCACTGTTTTTGCATGGGATCCTAATTGTTTTGATACATTGTTTGTCTTCCACCGTAATTAGATTTTTTTTCATTCACCATGCATGTGAGTTATCCCCGGACTAATTAACCTTCTTGTGTTTCCAAGGTCCTGGCAATAGCCCTCCACCGATACTTGGAAACTTTTATAACCAAGGGGGAGATGATGATGGTGATGATCACAAGCACGAAGACGAGCAAGACCTACCTACTCACTGGCGCCTAGCTACTTATTCTGATGGATCACCTCTTCTTGTCTGTACACAGGGCACTGCTGATGTTACAGAGGAAGCAGGTGTTGTCTCCCATGGTCGCACTCTCTGGACCTATTCCAACATCCATTGCAGGGTATTCGGGATGGATACTAGTATGCTAGCGCCAGAACCTTCTCCCTGGTTCAATATTGATAGTCTTGGAGAATACTCACTTTTCCTTGGACTAAACTATCCAATGGTGGTGAAAGGCGATCCAGCTGCTATTGGCACAACGTTACCATTTATGAGAAGCAACTGTATATATACCTCGGACATTGCTATGGTTCCCTACGCTGGCTCACAATTTGCGTATTCCTAATATAGGCCGCTTCAGCCTGGATGGTGAGTCTTACGTTTGTCTCAATATTGAGAATAGCTGGCCCTGCCCAGACGCTCACTTCTGGTTCAAAGCAAGCGTTTCCAACGCCGAGGATTGGTTGACCCGAAGTTCATTTCATTTCTTGTTATTTGTTGTGTGATAAAAACTTTAGTATTTAGAATGTATCCTCATTGTCATTGTGCGTTGCTGACTTGTTGTATGTAATAAATGGTATATTTGCATATGCATGTTATAAACTTACTTAATTTATGAATGGTTTTCGAGTCACTTCTCAGAGTGGGTGCTGCGACGCGTCAATTTTTTTTACCGCCATACATAATTGTCCGTGCATTGCAACAGGTTATATATATATATTCTAGTATACCCGCCAAAAAATTGAGTGCATGGATATTTTCCTTTGGAAACTAGGGGCATGGCTAGATGACAGTCGCCTGAATATTTTTTTGTGGCCAGTTGATTTTGCTTGGGCCGTTGCATGAAAAATGGATGGCGGGATCATCTTCCTAAACCTCCAGCCTGTCGCGTACAATTAACAACACGCCTGTCGCGTATGCGTCGCACCCCACACGGTCGGTCAGGCACGCCGCTCACTGATACGTCCAATTTGCATCATGATTTCCTACTAATAATTATTATGTTTTTGATCATTATTTCACTTTATGGTACGATTCTTATGCCTTTTCTCTCTTATTTTGCAAGATTCACATGAAGAGGGAGAATGCTGGCAGCTGGAATTCTAGACCTGAAAGGGGTGAAACAGAGATAGCTATTCTACACAACTCCAAATGACCTGAAAATTTACGGAGAATTATTTTGGAATATATAAAAAATACTGGCGAAAGAATCAACAGAAGGGGGCCCACCAGGAAGCCACAAGCCTGGGGGGCGCGCCCCCTGGCTTGTGGGGCCCCTGGCAGGCATCTGCCCCCCTGCTTCCACTATATGAAGCCATTTGCCCTAGAAAAAATCAGAAGAGGACTTTCTGGATGAAGCGCCGCCGTCTCGAGGCGGAACTTGGGCAGGAGCTATTTTGCTCTCCGTCGGAGCGATTCCGCCGGGGATACTTCCCTCCGGGAGGGGGAAATCGAAGCCATCGACATCACCAACGATCCTCTCATCGTGGGAGGACCAATCTTCATCAACATCTTCACCAGCACCATCTCATCTCAAACCCTAGTTCATCTCTTGTATTCAATCTTTGTCTCAAAACCTCAGATTGGTACCCGTGGGTTGCTAGTAGTATTGATTACATCTTGTAGTTGATGCTAGTTGGTTCATTTGGTGGAAGATTATATGTTCAGATCCTTAATGCTATTCAATACCCCTCTGATCTTGAACATGAATATGATTTGTGAGTAGTTACTTTTGTTCTTGAGGACATGGGAGAAGTCTTGTCATAAGTAATCATGTGAATTAGGTATTCGTTCGATATTTTGATGATATGTATGTTGTTGCTTCCTTTAGTGGTGCCGTGTGAACATCGACTACATGACACTTCACCATCTTTGGGCCTAAGGGAAGGCATTGTGGAGTAGTAATTAGATGATGGGTTGCTAGACTGACAGAAGCTTAAACCCTAGTTTATGCGCTATTCCGTAAGGGGCTGATTTGGATCCATATGTTTCATGCTATGGTTAGAGTTATCTTAATTCTTCTTTCATAGTTGCAGATGCTTGCGAGAGGGGGTAATCATAAGTGGGAGGCTTGTTCAAATAAGAACAGCACCCAAGCACCGGTCCACCCACATATCAAATTATCAAAGTAGCGAACGCGAATCAAACAAACATGATGAAAGTGACTAGATGAAATTCTCATGTGTCCTCGAGAACGCTTTGCTTATTATACAAGTTCGTTTCGGCTTTTCCTTTGCTATAAAAAGGATTGGGCCACCTTGCTGCACTTTTGTTACCGTTACTACTTGTTACTTGTTAAGAATTATCTTGCTATCAAAACTATTTGTTACCGCTACTTTCAGTACTTGCAGAGAATATCTTGCTGAAAACCGCTTGTCATTTCCTTCTGCTCCTCGTTGGGTTCGACACTCTTACTTATTGAAAGGACTACGATTGATCCCCTATACTTGTGGGTCATCAAGACTCTTTTCTGGCGCCATTGCCGGGGAGTGAAGCACCTTTGGTGAGTGAAATTTGGTAAGGAAACATTTATATTACGTGCTGAAATTTATTGTTACTTGTTGCTATGGAAAGTAATCCTTTGAGGGGCTTGTTCGGGGTATCTTCACCTCGACCGGAAGCATTGAGAGTTGCTCCTCAACCTATTGAACCTACTGAAAATATTTATTGTGAAATTCCTTTGGGTATGGTAGAGAAACTGCTAGCTAATCCTTATGCAGGAGATGGAACGGTACATCCTGATATGCACTTAATCTATGTGGATGAAATTTGTGGATTGTTTAAGATTGCAGGTCAATCCAGAGATGGAGTTAAGAAGAAAGTATTCCCTTTATCTTTGGAGGGAAAGGCATTGACATGGTATAGGCTATGTGATGATACTGAAACATGGGACTGGAACCGGTTGAAGCTGGAATTCCACCAGAAATTTATCCTATGCATTTGGTTCATCATGATTGGAATTATATATATAATTTTTTGGCCTCGTGAAGGAGAAAGTATCGCTCAAGCTTGGGGGAGGCTTAAGTATATGTTGCACACATGCCCCAATCATGAGCTCTCAAGAGAAATAATTCTTCAAAACTTTTATGCTCGGCTTTCTGATAATGATCAATCCATGATCGATACTTCTTCTGCTGGTTCGTTTATGAAGAGAACTATTGAATTCAGATGGGATCTTCTGGAAAGAACTAAACGTAACTCTGAAGATTGGAAAATCGACAAAGGTAATGAGTCAGGTATAAATCTTGAGTTTGATTGTGTTAAATCTTTTATGGAAACTGATGCTTTTCATAAGTTTAGTACTAAATATGGACCTGACTCTGAGATAGTTGCTACCTTTTGTGAATCTTTTGCTGCTCATGTTGATCTCCCTAAGGAGAAATGGTTTAAATATCATCCACCTATTGAATTTAATGAAGAACTTGTTAGTGTTAAAGAAGAAACAATTGTTTACCATGTTGATCCAGTTGTGCCTACTGCTTATATTGAGAAAACTCCTTTCCCTGTTAGGATTAAGGAACATGCTAAAGCTTCAACTGTGGTTAATAAGAGTAATATTAGAGCACCTAGACCTTCTGAACAAATTAAAGTTGAACCTAATATTGCAATGGTTAAAGATCTTTTGGTTGATAATATTGATGGACATGTCATATATTTCTGTGATGAAGCAACTAGAATTGCTAAGCCAGACACTAAAGATAAAAACAAACCTGTAATTGGCATGCCTGTTATTTCTATTAAAATTGGAGATCATTGCTATCATGGTTTACGTGATATTGGTGCTAGTGTGAGTGCTATTCCGTTTACTCTCTATCAAGAAGTCGTGAATGATATTGCACCTGTTGAGATTGAAGATATTGATGTTACTATTAAGCTTGCAAATAGAGATACTATTTCACCACTTGGGATTGTTAGAGATGTTGAAGTCTTGTGTGGTAAGATCAAATACCCTATTGATTTTCTTGTTCTTGGATCACCACAAGATGATTTTTGCCCCATTATATTTGGTAGACCTTTCTTGAATACAGTTAATGCCAAGATTGATTGCACTAAAGAAATTGTCAGTGTTAATTTTGGTGAGATGTCTCATGAGTTTAATTTCTCTAAGTTTCATAGACAACCTCATGATAAAGAATTACCTAATAAGGATGAAATTATTGGTCTTGCTTCTATTGCTGTGCCTCCTACTGATCCTTTAGAACAATATTTGCTAGACCATGAGAATGATATGAATATGAATGAAAGAAATGAAATAGATGAGGTGTTCTTTAAATAAGCACCTATCCTTAAACATAATTTGCCTGTTGAAACCTTGGGAGGTCCACCTCCACCCAAGGGTGATCCTGTGTTTGAATTAAAGCAATTACCTCATACACTTAAATATGCTTATCTTGATGAAAAAGAAGATATATCTTGTTATTATTAGTGCTAACCTTTCAGAGAATGAAGAAAAGAGATTACTTAAAACTCTGAAGAAGCACCGTGCAGCTATGGGATATACTCTTGATGATCTTAAGGGCATTAGTCCCACTTTATGTCAGCATAAAATTCATATGGAGCCAGATGCTAAACCCGTTGTTGATCATCAAAGAAGGCTGAATCCTAGAATGAAGGATGTGGTAAGAACTGAAATATTAAAGCTTCTGGAGGCAGGTATAATTTATCCCATAGCTGATAGTAGATGGGTAAGTCCCGTTCATTGTGTTCCTAAGAAAGGAGGTATTACCGTTGTTCCTAATGATAAAAATGAACTTATCCCACAAAGAATTGTAACTGGTTATAGGATAGTAATTGACTTCAGGAAATTAAATAAAGCTACTAGGAAAGATCATTATCCCTTGCCTTTTATTGATCAAATGTTAGAAAGATTATCTAAGCATACACATTTTTGTTTCCTAGATGGTTATTCTGGTTTCTCTCAAATACCTATGTCACCTGAAGATCAAGAGAAAACCACCTTTACTTGTCATTTTGGAACTTATGCTTATTGTCGTATGCCTTTTGGTTTATGTAATGCACCTGCTACCTTTCAAAGATGTATAACTGCTATATTCTCTGACTTTTGTGAAAAGATTGTTGAGGTTTTCATGGATGATTTCTCCGTTTACGGAACTTCTTTTGATGATTGCTTGAGCAACCTTGATCGAGTTTTGCAGAGATGTGAAGAAACTAATCTTGTCTTGAATTGGGAGAAGTGCCACTTTATGGTGAATGAAGGTATAGTTCTTGGGCATAAAATTTCTGAAAGTGGTATTAAAGCTGATAAGGCTAAAGTTGATGCTATTGAGAAAATGCCATGTCCTAAAGATATCAAAGGTATAAGAAGCTTCCTCGGTCTTGCTGGTTTCTATAGAAGGTTTATAAAAGACTTCTCTAAAATTTCTAGGTCTCTTACTAATATCTTGCAAAAAGATGTTCTATTTGTTTTTGGTGACGATTGCGTAGAAGCCTTTGAAGTACTTAAGAAAGCCTTGATTTCTGCACTTATTGTTCAACCACCTGATTGGAACCTACCGTTTGAAATTATGTGTGATGCTAGTGATTATGCTGTTGGTGCTGTTCTAGGACAAAGAGTTGATAAGAAATTAAATGTTATCCATTATGCTAGTAAAACTCTAGACAGTGCTCAAAGAAATTATGCTACTACCGAGAAATAATTTTTAACAGTTGTGTTTGCATGTGATAAATTCAGATCTTACATTGTTGATTCCAAGGTTACTATTTATACTGATCATGCTGCTATTAAATATCTTATGGAAAAGAAAGATGCTAAACCTAGACTTATTAGGTGGGTTCTTCTGCTTCAAGAATTTGATTTGCATATTGTTGATAGAAAGGGAGCTGAGAATCCCGTAGCTGATAATTTGTCTAGAATGGAAAATGTTCTTGATGACCCACTTCCTATTAATGATGATTTTCCTGATGAACAATTAGCTGTGATAAATGCTTCTTGTAATACTCCTTGGTATGCAGACTATGCTAATTACATTGTTGCTAAATATATACCACCTAGTTTCACATACCAACAAAAGAAAAAGTTTTTCTTTGATTTAAGACGTTACTTTTGGGATGACCCACACTTATATAAAGAAGAAGTAAATGGTATTATTAGACGTTGTGTACATGAGCATGAACAGGACTAAATCCTACGTAAGTGTCACTCCGAGGCATATGGAGGACACCATGCGGGAGACCGAACTGCACACAAGGTATTACAATCTGGTTTTTATTGGCCTACTCTTTTCAAAGATACCCGTAAGTTTGTCCTTTGTTGTGATGAATGTCAAAGAATTGGTAATGTTGGTAGAATTCAGGAAATGCCTATGAATTATTCACTTGTTATTGAACCATTTGATGTTTGGGGTTTTGATTATATGGGACCTTTTCCTAAATCCAATGGGTATACTCATATTTTAGTTGCTATCGATTACGTTACTAAGTGGGTAGAAGCTATTCCAACTAGTAGTGCTGATCATAACACCTCCATTAAAATGCTTAAAGAAGTTATATTCCCGAGGTTTGGAGTCCCTAGATATTTAATGACTGATGGTGGTTCGCATTTTATTCATGGTGCTTTCCGTAAGTTGCTTGCTAAATATGATGTTAACCATAGAATTGCATCTCCTTATCATCCTCAGTCTAGTGGTCAAGGTGAATTAACTAATAGAGAAATAAAATTAATTTTGCAAAAGACCGTTAATAGATCCAGAAAGAATTGGTCTAAGAAACTTGATGATGCATTATGGGCTTACAGAACTGCTTATAAAGATCCTATGGGTATGTCTCCATATAAAATGGTTTATGGAAAAGCATGTCATTTATCTCTTGAGTTAGAACATAAAGCATATTGGGCAATTAAAGAGCTTAACTATGATTTTACACTTGCCGGTGAAAAGAGGTTATTTGATATTAGTTCTTTAGATGAATGGAGAACCCAAGCTTATGAACATGCCAAGTTGTTTAAAGAAAAAGTTAAAAGATGGCATGATAAGAGAATTCAAAAACGGGAATTCAAAGTAGGTGATCATGTTCTATAATACAATTCTCGTTTAAGATTTTTTGCAGGAAAGCTTCTCTCTAAATGGGAATGACCGTATATCATCGAAGAAGTTTATCGCTCCGGAGCCATTAAAATAAACAACTCCGAAGGCAATAATCTGAGAGTGGTTAATGGGCAAAGAATTAAACATTATATCTCAGGTACGTCTATTAATGTTGAAACTAATATTATTCAAACAATGACACCGGAAGAGCACATAGAGGAAACCTTCCGGAACGCTCCAGAAGCCTGAAAAGGAGTAGGTATGTGGTACGGTAAGTAAACCGACTCCAAAACTTCCATAAAAGTACTTTCTGTCCGTTTTGGAATATATAAAAAATTAGGAAAATAATAAACAGTCCGAAAAGTGCACGAGGAGGCGACAAGCCTAGGGGGCGCGCCCTACCCCCCAGGGCGCGCCTACCAGGCTTATGGGTACCTCGTGGACTTTCCTGACTCCGGTTTTCTTCCAAATTACTTGTTTTGCATGGGAAAAATTCATTATATATACTCACGGGTGTTTTGACCACCGCATCGCAAGTTTCTCCTCTGTTCTTGTTTCGGGCTATGTTTCTGATAGATCTAGATAGCCATGGCGTCTCCAAGCTCGTCCAAGGGCAAGTTCTACGAGAAGGTCATTAATACGTCTCCAACGTATATATAATTTTTTATTGTTCCATGCTGTTATATTATCAATCTTGGATGTTTTTATATGCATTTACAACAATTATATATCATTTTTGGGACTAACCTATTAACTTAGTGCCCAGTGCCAGTTGCTGTTTTCTGCCTGTTTTTTGTTTTACAGAATATCAATACCAAATGAAGTCCAAATGCCACGAAACTTTTTGGAGATTTTTTCTGGACAATACCAACACTAGAAGCTTCGGGAGAAGACCATACGCCAGAGGAGGTGGCCACGAGACACCAGGGCACGCCTGGGGGGGGCAGGCGCGCCCTGGTGCCTCGTGGGCCCACCTCAGCTCCGTTTGACCTAATTCCACCACTATAAATTCCCAAAAATCAGGAAACCAACAGGAGAGTTCACGAAATACTTTTTCCGCCGCCGCAAGCTTCTGTTCTCGAGAGATCCCATCTGGAGGCCTTTTCTGGCACTCCACCGGAGGGGGAATCGATCACGGAGGGGCTCTACATCAACCTTGCCGCCCTTCCGATGATGCATGAGTAGTTTACCACAGACCTTCGGGTCCATAGTTAGTAGCTAGATGGCTTCTTCTCTCTTTTTGATCTTCAATACAATGTTCTCCTCGATGTTCTTGGAGTTCTATCCGATGTAATCACTTTTTGCGGTGTGTTTGTTGGGATCCGATGAATTGTGAGTTTATGATCAGATTATCCATGAGTATTATTTGAGTCTTCTCTGATCTCTTTTATGCACGATTATTATAGCTTCATATTTCTTCTCTGATCTATTGATTTGGTTTTATCCAACTAGATAGATTTATCTTGCCATGGGAAGAGGTGCTTTGTAATGGGTTCGATCTTGCGGTGCTCAATCCCAGTGACAGAAAGGGACATGACACGTATGTATCGTTGCCATTAAGGGTAAAATGATGGGGTTTATTCATACATGAGTTTATCTTGTCTACATCATGTCATCGTTCTTAAGGCGTTACTCCGTTCTTTATGGACTTAATACACTAGATGCATGCTGGATAGCGGTCGATGTGTGGAGTAATAGTAGTAGATGCAGGCAGGAGTCGGTCTACTTGTCTCGGACGTGATGCCTATATACATGATCATTGCCTTGGATATCGTCATGATTATTTGCTTTTCTATCAATTGCCCAATAGTAATTTGTTTACCCACCGTATGCTATTTTCTTGAGAGAAGCCTCTAGTGAAAATTATGGCCCCCGGGTCTATCTAAATCATATACTAAAACCCTAAAAATACTTGCTGCACTTTTTATTTATTTATTTTATTTTTGTATTTTTGTTTCTATCTATCTATCTATCACATACAATTTAATCTTGCAACTTACCGCCGAGGGATTGACAACCCCTTGTTTGCGTTGGGTGTAAGGATTTGTTGTTTTGTGTGCAGGTGCTGCTAACGAGGTGTTGCGTGATTCTCCTACTGGATTGATAACCTTGGTTTCATAACTGAGGGAAATACTTATCTCTACTGTACTGCATCTCCCTTCCTCTTCAGGGAATTACCAACGTAGCTCACAAGTAGCAGTCATCAACCCGTACCTACCGGAGGTGATGAAGCACCCTCAAGCCATTGAGATGCGTGAGAGGGTGCTCCACATCCGAGACGTTCAAGGACCTAAGAAGACTGGGAGCGAGAAGGCCAGGCTGGAAGCGGTGGAACAGGAGATCTTCAAGTGCCAGGGGATGGTGGAGCGCGGACTTTGTGCTAACCACTCCATGATCACGGAATTCATCCGTGAGCACAAGGTGGACATCAAGAATATTGGGGACGTCATCTTCAAGCTCAATGACCGGATTGATTATCTTCAGACCCAAATATATGATCTACAAAACCAAAATTTTGAGTATGAGGCCAAGTTCAAAGGTATGAGTTTAGCTGCAAATTTCAGTACTCCGGAAACACGATCGTCCTTTTATGATGGAGAGCCTATACCTTGGAAGACGGAGGACAAGCCTATCACTTCATCACCACCATCACCCAAGAAGGAGATTTGAGTACATGGGTATGGGCACCACCCTTGGCTTGTGCCAAGCTTGGGGGAGGTGCCCCGGTATCATATCACCATCACTTTTTCATCATCATTATCTATCTTAGTTCGATCCTTAGTTATTTCGTGATTTAGAAGAATAAAGTTTTAGTATGATTTAGCTTCGAGTGCTTGCTTTGTGATCTATCTATCTATGTAATCGTGTGTGAGAGTTATATAATAAAGAGTAGTTGAGTTGAGTGTTTTGCTTTTGATGATCCAATCTTAGAAATAAAGAAAGAATAAAAGTAAGATCATATGCTAATCCCATGGGGAGTGATGACTTCACATAAAAGAAGTATAATTGATAAAACTTGTTGGAAGTTGACAAACATAGCATTGGTCATTGTTGCAATTCATGAAAAAGTAATAAAGGAAGAGAGGTCTCACATATAAATACACTATGTTGGACATCTTTTATGATTGTGAACCCCCATTAAATATTCTATGTCAATTAGTTGATGTTGGACAAGGAAGACAACGTAATGAGTTATGTTTGCTTATATTTACATAGAAGTTATATTGTTTTGGATCCTCTAACATGTGGTGCTTGCCCCCTATCTTTTGCTAGCCAAAATTCTGTACTAAGTAGAGATACTACTTGTGCATCCAAAAACCCTTAAACCCAGTTTCATGCCATGAGAGTCCACTATCTATACCTAATATTAAAGGGAGGATCCTTTCATGGTTCTCCATCCGTCACCCTTTTACATCCGTTAATTTTATGTTAACTATAAAGATTGACCGCTGAGATTTCTTCTATTTTTTATCTAAAAAAGTAAAGGTTTTTGTTCCGTCTCTTTCAATCGATCACTGATACGTCTCCAACATATCTATAATTTTTAATTGTTCCATGCTGTTATATTATCAATCTTGGATGTTTTTTATATGCATTTACAGCAATAATATATCATTTTTTGGGACTAACCTATTAACTTAGTGCCCAGTGCCAGTTGCTGTTTTCTTCCTGTTTATTGTTTTACAGAATATCAATACCAAACGAAGTCCAAATGCCACGAAACTTTTTGGAGATTTTTTTCTGGACAATACCAACACTAGAAGCTTTGGTAGAAGACCAAACGCTAGAGGAGGTGGCCACGAGCCACCCGGGCGCGCCTGGGGGGGGGGGGGGGGGGCAGGCGCGCCCTGGTGCCTCGTGGGCTCACCTCAGCTCCGTTTGACCTAATTCCACCACTATAAATTCCCAAAAATCAGGAAACCAACAGGGGAGTCCACGAAATACTTTTTCCGCCGCCGCAAGCTTCTGTTCTCGAGAGATCCCATCTGGAGGCCTTTTTCGGTACTCCGCCGGAGGGGGAATCGATCACGGAGGGGCTCTACATCAACCTTGCTGCCCTTCCGATGATGCGTGAGTAGTTTACCACAGACCTTCGGGTCCATAGTTAGTAGCTAGATGGCTTCTTTTCTCTTTTTGATCTTCAATACAATGTTCTCCTCGATGTTCTTGGAGTTCTATCCGATGTAATCACTTTTTGCGGTGTGTTTGTTGGGATCCGATGAATTGTGAGTTTATGATCAGATTATCCATGAATATTATTTGAGTCTTCTCTGATCTCTTTTATGCATGATTATTATAGCTTCGTATTTTTCTCCGATCTATTGATTTGGTTTGGCCAATTAGATTGATTTATCTTGCCATGGGAAGAGGTGCTTTGTAATGGGTTCGATCTTGTGGTGCTCAATCCCAGTGACAGAAAGGACATGACACGTATGTATCATTGCTATTAAGGGTAAAAAGATGGGGTTTATTCATACGTGAGTTTATCTTGTGTACATCATGTCATCGTTCTTAAGGCGTTACTCCGTTCTTTATGGACTTAATACACTAGTTGCATGCTGGATAGCGGTCGATGTGTGGAGTAATAGTAGTAGATGCAGGCAGGAGTCGGTCTACTTGTCTCGAACGTGATGCCTATATACATGATCATTGCCTTGGATATCGTCATGATTATTTGCTTTTCTATCAATTGCCCAACAGTAATTTGTTTACCCACCGTATGCTATTTTCTTGAGAGAAGTCTCTAGTGAAAACTATGGCCCCCGGGTCTATCTAAATCATATACTAAAACCCTAAAAATACTTGCTGCACTTTTTTTTTCAATCCATCTATCTATCACATACAATTTAATCTTGCAACTTACCGCCGAGGGATTGAGAACCCCTTGTTTGCGTTGGGTGCAAGGATTTGTTGTTTTGTGTGCAGGTGCTGCTAATGAGGTGTTGCGTGATTCTCCTACTGGATTTATAACCTTGGTTTCATAACTGAGGGAAATACTTATCTCTACTGTACTGCATCTCCCTTCCTCTTTAGGGAATTACCAACGCAGCTCACAAGTAGCAGGAAGAATTTCTGGCGCCGTTGCCGGGGAGACATCATCAACATCTATCAAGTACCTACACATAAACTTTCATCTCCTTGCATTTATTTTATTTGCCTTTGCCTCTCGTTTTCATCTCCCCCACTTCTAAAATGTTTTTACAAAAATACAAAAATATTTTCCGTTTGCCTTTTTGCTCGTTTGCTATCTTTGCTTGTGTGCCATGTGCCTTCTTTTTGCTTGCATCTTCGCTTGCTAGAAATCTATTGATATGGATCCTCATCCACTTGCTAATCTTTTCAAAAGATCCAATTATGATGAACCAATTGCTAGTGAGTTGCGTGCAATTGATTATTTCTATGAAGTTTTGCTTGAAAATCATGAACCGGAAAATTGTGATGAAGTGTTGAAAGAAGAAATTTATAAAGTGATTCATGATAGCTCCTTCAATGAAAAGCATGATTGCAATAATGTTATTATAAATTCTATTAATGTCAATTGTGCTAATAATATGCAAAACTATGAGCTTGGGGATGATAATTTTGTTATATCCACTACTTATTGCAATGATCATGATTGGGGTGATAATGCTTCTTATGATCTTCAAAATTTATTTAAGCCTCATGATGAATATGTCATTGATAATAATGTTTGCAATAATGTTGAAAGTGGTTTTGGAAGAGTTTCAACTTTAGGTAAAAATAATCCCACATATTTGGAGAGTGTTCAATCTTATGAAATTTTTGATAAAAGTGGGTTTGGAGAGGTCATGACTTTAGTTGATGTTAATCCCACAATTTTGGAAGACTATAAGAATTTTATGCATGTGGATCATGGAGAGAAAATTTTATATGATAGCTATATTTTTGAATTTGATTATGATCCTACATGTAATTATTATGAGAGAGGAAAATATGGTTGTAGAAATTTTCATGTTACTAAATTACCTCTCGTTATGTTGAGATTGTCAATGTTTTATTCCTCTCCTTTGCATAAGCTAGATATATCTCATCTTGATAATTTGTTTGCATATAAAATGCCTATGCATAGCAAGTATGTTAGATTTAAATGTGTTTTTCACATGCTACATGATGCTTTCTTGTGTTTCATTTATTATCTTTCATGTGAGCATCAATAAAATCTCAAGCCTATCTTAATGGCTATAAAGAAAGAGCTTGTTGGGAGGCAACCCAATGAATAAAATAAAGTTTTGCTTTTACCCACTGTTCTTGAGTGTTTGCATGATTATGATACTGTTATGATTGTGTTTTTGTGTTTTTAATTAGTGTTTGTGCCAAGTAAAGCCTTTAGGATGATTTGGAAGATAGTATAATTGATGTTGTTTGGAAAACAGAAAGTTTTGCGTACAGTGCTGGAATTTTGTTTCTGTACTGGAGCGTCAGAAAAATCTTAAATTTTTACACAGTATTGGTATATGAATTGCCCACGTTGTCCTAATTTTTCCGAATTTTTGGAGTTACAGAAGTATGGCTTTTAAATAGATTGCTACATACTGTTCTATTTTTGACAGATTCTGTTTTTGATGCACTACTTGCTTATTTTGATGAAACTATGGATTGTATCGGGGGGTATAAGCCATGGAGAAGTTAGAATACAGTAGGTATAATGCAAAAATAAAATTGAATGGGTTTGCAACAGTACTTAAAGTAGTGATTTATTTTGTTATACTAACGGATCTCACGAAGGTTTTGTTGAGTTTTGTGTGATTGAAGTTTTCAAGTTTTGGGTGAGATCACGATGATGAAGTTATAAGGAGTGGAAAGATCCTAAGCTTGGGGATGCCCGAGGCACCCCAAGGTAATATTCAAGGAAGACTCAAGCGTCTAAGCTTGGGGATGCCCCGGAAGGCATCCCCTCTTTCTTCTACCAACCATCGGTAATTTTACTTGGAGCTATATTTTTATTCGTCACATGATATGTGTTTTGCTTGGAGCGTCGTGTATTATATGAGTCTTTGCTTTGTTTGATTTTTAGTTTGTCACAATCATCCTTGCTGAACACACCTATTTTGAAAGAGCCACACGTTCATCATAATTTGTTAGAATACTCTATGTGCTTCACTTAAATTTTTTGAGCTAGGCAGTTGCTCTAGTGCTTCACTTAAATCTTTTTGAGCACGGCGGTGGCTAAATTTTGAATAAATACACTCTCATGATTCACTTATATTATTTTGCGAGTCGACAAGATTAAAATGTTGAAGAAATAAACTCTCATGCTTCACTTATATTATTTTGAGAGTTGATAAGATTGAAATTTTGAAGAAATATGTGCATTCTCATGCTTCACTTATATCTTTTTGAGAGTTGATGAAAGCAACGGTAATTTGCACATGATATGAATCTGGTCCCAAAGTGATGAATATTCAAGAGGGATATAATAAAAACTTTCATATAGATCATTGGATATGATAAGTGTGATTCCTTGCAATAGTTTTGCGATATGGAGATGATGATATGTGAGTCATGTTAGTGAGTAATTGTGATTTAGTAAGAATATTAGTGTTAAGGTTTGTGATTCCCTATGCATGCACATTAAGTCAATAGTTATGCAAAGAAATTATATCCTACTTATGGTGCATTATTTGGTGTTAGTTATGTTCAATGCATGTTTATGTCCGTTTTCGTTTTTTGGATGGTTGCTTCTCAATCTTTTGCTAGCTTTCATTTGTACTAAGCGGAAATACTGCTTGTGCATCCAAACTCCTTAAACCCAAGTTGTGCCAAATGAGTCCACTATATCTACCTATATGCGTTATTTCCATGCCATTCCAAGTAAATTTGCGTGTGCCAACTCTAATTTTCAAAATAATTTTCCGTTTTGTGTGCCCGTACCGCTCATGAAGTGGCAGGGGGTGGCCAATATTTTCCATGCTAGGTGTGTTATTCCCACGATGAGTGTTTATTCACTTGTCATTGCACGAGAGAGTGGCTGGTAATAGGGTTGCCCAGTCCCACAATGAAATCAAAATTAATAACAACAAAATTCCTTGGAAAATGATGGTATGGAAGGCACCCGTGGATACGGCTAGCCATGGATTGTGAAAGAATGGTGGAAAGGAAATAAACTTTACTTTCTGTTTGGGAACCGCCTATGATGTGTCTAGCATGGAAAATATTGGGAATTCTCGGTCGTTTTCGTTGACAGGAAAAGCATGCCTCTCAAAATATTTTTATCTCTCTAATTTAAGCTTTGAGCTCTGGCACATTAGCAAATCTCTGCTTCCCTCTGCGAAGGGCCTATCTATTTACTTTATGCAATTTTTATTTTTATTTTGAGTCTCCATCTTCTCTTATAAAGCACCAACTAGAGAGCACTATTGTCATACTTGTGCATTGGATGTAGCTAATATTTGAGTGTGTTTCATGAATGGATCAATGATTGAGCATAATGGGCTAGGGATAACTTTCTTTAGCGTTGATATTTTGAAAGACATGATTGCTTGTTAGCATGCTTGAGTATTTATATCTTCATGTCAAACTATAGACTATTGCTTTGAATCATTCAAGTCCAATGTCCATGCTACAAAAGAAAAGAATATATGATGAATATGATAGGCAGCATTCCACATCAAAAATTCTGTTTTTATCATTTACCTACTCGAGGACGAGCAGGAATTAAGCTTGGGGATGCTGATACGTCTCCAACGTATTTATAATTTTTGATTGTTCCATACTGTTATATTATCAATCTTGGATGTTTTTTATATGCATTGACAATAATAATATATCATTTTTTGGGACTAACCTATTAACTTAGTGCCTAGTGCCAGTTGCTGTTTTCTGCCTGTTTTTTGTTTTACAGAATATCAATACCAAACGAAGTCCAAATGCCACGAAACTTTTTGGAGATTTTTTTCTGGATAATACCAACACTAGAAGCTTCGGTAGAAGATCAGACGCCGGAGGAGGTGGCCATGAGCCACCAGGGCACGCCTGGGGGGGGGGGCAGGCGCGCCCTGGTGTCTCATGGGCCCACCTCAGCTCCGTTTGACCTAATTCCACCACCATAAATTCCCAAAAATCAGGAAACCAATAGGGGAGTCCACAAAATACTTGTTCCGCCGCCGCAAGCTTCTGTTCTCGAGATATCCCATCTGGAGGCCTTTTTCGGTACTCCGCCGGAGGGGGGATCGATCACGGAGGGGCTCTACATCAACCTTGCTGCCCTTCCGATGATGCGTGAGTAGTTTACCACAGACCTTTGGGTCCATAGTTAGTAGCTAGATGGCTTCTTCTCTCTTTTTGATCTTCAATACAATGTTCTCCTCGATGTTCTTGGAGTTCTATCCGATGTAATCACTTTTTGCGGTGTGTTTGTTGGGATCCGATGAATTGTGAGTTTATGATCAGATTATCCATGAATATTATTTGAGTCTTCTCTGATCTCTTTTATGCATGATTAGTATAGCTTCGTATTTCTTCTCCGATCTATTGATTTGGTTTGGCCAACTAGATTGATTTATCTTGCCATGGGAAGAGGTGCTTTGTAATGGGTTCGATCTTGCGGTGCTCAATCCCAGTAACAGAAAGGGACATGACACGTATGTATCGTTGCTATTAAGGGTAAAAAGATGGGGTTTATTCATACGTGAGTTTATCTTGTCTACATCATGTCATCGTTCTTAAGGCGTTACTCCGTTCTTAATGGACTTAATACACTAGATGCATGCTGGATAGCGGTCGATGTGTGGAGTAATAGTAGTAGATGCAGGCAGGAGTCGGTCTACTTGTCTCGGACGTGATGCCTATATACATGATCATTGCCTTGGATATCTTCATGATTATTTGCTTTTCTATCAATTGCCCAACAGTAATTTGTTTACCCACCGTATGCTATTTTCTTGAGAGAAGCCTCTAGTGAAAACTATGGCCCTTGGGTCTATCTAAATCATATACTAAAACCTTAAAAATACTTGCTGCACTTTTTCTTTGTGTATTTTATTTTTGTATTTTTGTTTCAATCTATCTATCACATACAATTTAATCTTGCTACTTACCGCCGAGGGATTGACAACCCCTTGTTTGCGTTGGGTGCAAGGATTTGTTGTTTTGTGTGCAGGTGCTGCTAACAAGGTGTTGCGTGATTCTCCTACTAGATTGATAACCTTGGTTTCATAACTGAGGGAAATACTTATCTCTACTGTACTGCATCTCCCTTCCTCTTCAGAGAATTACCAACACAGCTCACAAGTAGCAATCACATCAGGGCCTAGCGATCGATTTTTTTTTTTGGAATCCTAGCGATCAGTTTCTTCCTAGCCTAGCAATCTATTTTCTCTCCTATCTAAAAAAAGGGTAGCGTTCCCTAATTGAAGCCGAACGGATCGTAGGAACGATCGATCTCTTTTTTTTCGTCTAAAAAAGAAGAACGATCGATCTCTCCATCTCTTCTTTTTGTCAAGCTGTCCTTCGCTAATTGCTAGCGATGCTGACCCAGGTAAACTTGATAGGGCCAAGCCCAGCCATCGAGGCCACACGTTTGGCCTTCACAGATTGGGCAACCGATCCAATCATCAGAGACGCCAAGAAAACAAAAATCCAATCCTTAGAGCGTTCACGATCATCTAAAAAAGAAAAAAAACTAGAGCATTCATGATCATAAAAAAGAACTAGGGTGTTCACGGACTTATGTTATACTTCTACTCTGTATATGTCAAGACGTGCACAGCTCGCTATGAAATCAATCTTTTTTCTAAAAAAGAGAACTAGAGCGTTCATGCACGTACAGTTTTTGTTGGCTTTTCTTGGGCTAGCTTTGCATGTAACGTGTGTAAATCATGAGGATCTACACTTGTGAAGTAGGGCAGCGGCTCGTGTTAACCAGGCTAGCAGCACCTCTGGGCTTCTCTCTTTCTCTCGGCGGCTCTCTGTATAGCTGTACCATCGAGCCGGCATGGATTATTTATAGCTGCAACAGCGACAGTTTGCAAGGTAAACGAAGGCGTGTATTTGTTTATTATTTTTTATGAAGTGTGATTGCCCTTCGTACAATACATCTTCATATGACATAGTGTCCATCGATTACATCTCTCATTATCTAAGTTATGCAAGGTAAGCAGCGGCATGTCATTTGTTTGTTGTTTTTTATGAAGTGTAATTGCCCTTCGTACAATACATCTTCACATGACACAATGTCCATTGATTACATGTCTCATTACCTTAAGTTAAGGGATAATTAGTTTTATGCCCCTAGTTGTATCCCACTCGTGTGTTTTACCCCTAATTTCGGAAACTCACCTGTTCAGTCCAAGCCACTTTGCAATTCTTATGCTTTTGCCCTTTGACCCTTTGACCGTCACTTTGAAAAATTCATAACAAATTCATACTAACTCAGAAAAATTCAAATAAGATATCAAAATGTTCAGAAAAGCATCACCTATATGTGCAAGTCATTTTCATTCTTCACAAAAGTGTTGGAA
The DNA here is from genome assembly GCA_039707655.1 of Elymus sibiricus. Classification (NCBI taxonomy): domain Eukaryota; kingdom Viridiplantae; phylum Streptophyta; class Magnoliopsida; order Poales; family Poaceae; genus Elymus; species Elymus sibiricus. The sequence continues at coordinate 229,220,239 of CM077668.1, forward strand.
AGTCCCCATCTCAGTTTTAGCTCATATGATCTTAGCATGAACAGTAAAATCAAAAAAACAATCAAAAAAATCTAATTTTTTTTGGCGGTAAACATTGACCAATGTTTGGAGTGCTTTCCAAGTTTCATAATGGAATGACATTCGTGGAAGTCGTGGCAAAAAAAGGAAATTTTGGAGCATTGATTTTACTTTTTTTGCCACGACTTCCACGAATGTCATTCCCTTATGAAACTTGGCAAGCACTCAAAACATTGGTCAATGTTTGCCACCCAAAAAATTTAAATTTTTTTGATTTTTTTTAGATTTTACTGCTCATGCTAAGATCATATGAGCTAAAACTGAGATGGGGACTTTCCAACACTTTTGTCAAGAATGAAAATGACATGCACATAGAGGTGATGTTTTTCTGAACATTTTGATATCTTATTTGAATTTTTCTAAGTTAATATGAATTTGTTATTAATTTTTCAAAGCGACGGTCAAAGGGTCAAAGGGCAAAAGCATAAGAATTGCAAAGTGGCTTGGACTGAACAGGTGAGTTTCTGAAATTAGGGGTAAAACACACGAGTGGGACACAACTAGGGGCATAAAATTAATTATCCCTTAAGTTAATCGTGTATGCGTCTGACTCTCTCCTTAACTCCAAACCTAAGAGCAAGGCTGGCCTCGTGCACTTCCTCCGCCTCTAGGCTATCTACCTCTACTCGGCGGCAAATGAACGGGCACCGCCACGGCCACCTCTTCACTGCAACTTTGTGCCTCGGTTTCGACGACAACAAGGAGCAAAATGAGGATGACATGTACGGGTGCAACTAATTAAGATGAGAGAGTGAAAGAGATAGATGGCAGGAAGGGGCGGAGCGGCCGTCAAATGCCATCTTGCCATCCTTTAACGCATCCCTGTCCTCGTAGCCATCACCGAGCCCGGTGTTAGAGGAGGTCGTGGGTGTTGAGATGAGCAAGAATTGGGCCTTCATCCTGTGGAGCCCATCTACAACTTATTTGTGGTTCATCGTGTAGCCTCATGTCTACACTGGTAGCCGTGTCAACCAATTAGCGCCCTTAGTGACGCAAAACTCTCATGGGCACCGCCGGGAAGAAGCCCGCTTTGCTCGACCCGCGAGCGCCCGTTATCAATGCATAAGCTATTGGACCCAGAGTCTCTGGTGTCACATGATGGATGGCGTGTTATGTTTTTACTCCCGTTGCAACGCACGGGCATGTTTCCTAGTATCTACCTATGGATTGAATAAGATTCTTCAAGTAAGTTGTCATCGGTGCAAAGCAATAAAAATTGCTCCTAAACATGTATGAACTTTTATTGTAAAGGAAAATAAGCTTTGTACGATCTTGTGATGGTGGAGCAATAAAAGCGACAGACTGTATAATAAAGGTCGCTATCACAAGGGGCAATATAAAGTGACGTTCCTTTACATTAAGAGCTTGCACATCCAAAAACAGAAAGCGCATGACAACCTCTGCTTCCCTCTGCGAAGGGACTATCTTTTACTTTATGTATTTACTTTCATGCAAGAGTCAATAGTATTCTCCTCTATTCCGTTTTTTATTTTCTCTCTTGGCAAGCATCATGTGGTGGGGATTGATCCATGCATATATATCCAGTTGGATGTAGGTGATCATGAGTTATTATTGTTGACATTACCCTTGAGGTAAATACGTTGGGAGGCAAAATTATAAGCCCCTATCTTTGTATGTGTTCAACTGAAACTTTTGCTCCATAAGTATGCCGTGAGTGTCAGCAATCATAGAAGACTAAATGATAGTTGAGTATGTGAACTTGCTAAACAAAGCTCTTACATAGACTCTTTCTGATAATATGATGAATTGCAATTGCTTAAGTGACTGAGATCATAGTTTGTTAGTTTTCAATTTGGTTTATGGTCCATACTTTAACTTGTGAATGAATTGTCACTTTTTCATGAGAAGTTTTATGATGATATATTGCTGTTATAATAAAGATCATGATGCTCCATGTACGTATTTTATTTTTATCAACGCCTCTCTCTCTCTAAAAATGTGGTCATGATTATCGATTTCGGCTTTCGCTTGAGGACAAGCGAGGTCTAAGCTTGGGGGAGTTGATACGTCCAATTTGCATCATGATTTCCTACTAATAACTATTATGTTTTTGATCATTATTTCACTTTATGGTACAATTCTTATGCCTTTTCTCTCTTATTTTGCAAGATTCACATGAAGAGGGAGAATGCCGGCAGCTGGAATTCTGGACCTGAAAGGGGTGAAACAGAGATAGCTATTCTGCACAACTCCAAATGACCTGAAAATTTACGGAGAATTATTTTGGAATATATAAAAAATACTGGCAAAAGAATCAATAGAAGGGGGCCCACCAGGAAGCCACAAGCCTGGGGGGCGCGCCCCCCTGGCTTGTGGGGCCCCTGGCAGGCCTCTGGCCCCCTCCTTCCACTATATGAAGCCATTTGCCCTAGAAAAAAAAAATAAGAAGAGGACTTTCGGGATGAAGCGCCACCATCTCGAGGCGGAACTTGGGCAGGAGCTATTTTGCTCTCCGGCGGAGCGATTCCGCCGGGGATACTTCCCTCCGGGAGGGGGAAATCGAAGCCATCGACATCACCAACGATCCTCTCATCGTGGGAGGACCAATCTTCATCAACATCTTCACCAGCACCATCTTATCTCAAACCCTAGTTCATCTCTTGTATTCAATCTTTGTCACAAAACCTCAGATTGGTACCTGTGGGTTGCTAGTAGTGTTGATTACATCTTGTAGTTGATGCTAGTTGGTTCATTTGGTGGAAGATTATATGTTCAGATCCTTAATGCTATTCAATACCCCTCTGATCTTGAACATGAATATGATTTGTGAGTAGTTACTTTTGTTCTTGAGGACATGGGAGAAGTCTTGTCATAAGTAATCATGTGAATTTGGTATTCGTTCGATATTTTGATGATATGTATGTTTTTGCTTCCTTTAGTGTTGTCGTGTGAACGTCGACTACATGACACTTCACCATCTATGGGCCTAAGGAAGGCATTGTGGAGTAGTAATTAGATGATGGATTGGTAGAGTGACAGAAGCTTAAACCCTAGTTTATGCGCTATTCCGTAAGGGGCTAATTTGGATCCATATGTTTCATGCTATGGTTAGAGTTATCTTAATTCTTCTTTCATAGTTGCGGATGCTTGCGAGAGGGGGTAATCATAAGTGGGAGGCTTGTTCAAGTAAGAACAACACCCAAGCACCGGTCCACCCACATATCAAATTATCAAAGTAGCGAATGCGAATCAAACAAACATGATGAAAGTGAGTAGATGAAATTCCCATGTGTCCTCGAGAACGCTTTGATTATTATACGAGTTCGTTCCAGCTTGTCCTTTGCTATAAAAAGATTGGGCCACCTTGCTGCACTTTTGTTACCGTTACTACTTGTTACTTGTTACGAATTATCTTGCTATCAAAACTATCTGTTACCGCTACTTTCAGTACTTGCAGAGAATACCTTGCTGAAAACCGCTTGTCATTTCCTTCTGCTCCTCGTTGGGTTCGACACTCTTACTTATCGAAAGGACTATGATTGATCCCCTACACTTGTGGGTTATCACTCACCCAGCGAATGTGCGTCATCTTGTGTTTTCACTGACATGTGGGACTGAATGTGAGCAAACCGACGATGGGCACACTCCACGCGTCTGCTGGCTGGCTGAGGAGAGAGAGAGGAGGGCCAGAGCACGGACTCTAGGAAATTTGGCGACAGTGTGAGGGGGGCCATATGTTAATAACACTAGTACTACTAGTGGTACCGTACTCCTAGACAGATAGTACTATGTGTTCGCTCTACGTAACCAACCTCGGTATAGTGGGGTGGCGTGGGCCAGAACAAGCATTCACGTCCAGAGTACGGCTCATGCCACCACCACGAGTCCCATCAGACACAAAATTTCTTGGAGTCCATGCTACAACTATCTCTGCCCCATCCTCGTTTCTCTAACTCAGCCATTGCGCGGTGGGCGGGGTGGGGGTTTGCCGATAGTCGGTTTACGTAACTGCGGTCCCACTTGTAAGTGAAAATGCAAGACAGCACGTGTTCCCCCTTGTGCGGCGTGTCGGACCAACCGTGTGGGGGTGCGACGCAACACGGCAGGCTGTTCCTTTTGAACTTGTAAGTTGTAACATTTGGTTCTGCTCCTTGGCGCGACCGATAGATAGAAATAATAATTTTCCCTCAAAAAAATAGAAATAACGATTAAAAATGCTAGCGCTGGGCTTTTCCCATGCGATAAGCGGGGGATTTTTGCCAATTTAGGTCATCATCGCTTTCCTTACATGCGGTCACACATGTAAGTGATATGCCTAGCCACTGTGCGTTGAGCGGCGGGCCGGAACGACCATCTGGGGTGCGACGCGAACGAGACTGTAAGTGTTCTAATTTCTCATTTTGAACTTGTGAAGTGTAACACTTATTATAAGCCATCATGCAAAAGGTGAGCAAGGGATCACACACGTCTTTATCAGCTGGAATGAGAATGTGATACAGTAAGAATCAAGGCCACGACGACGCGATGCAGTGGTGGTTACAGGAGGCCAAATGAAACTTGCGAGCGACCCAACCAAACACGCCCATTGTGCTGGGCTACTGGATGCATGCCGCTTCTCCCATTTAGTAGTACTGCTTCCCTCAGCATGCGAATTGAAGGAGGATAAACATCAATGGCCGTTCATCGGGAACCGCTACCCTCTACTTTATTTGCATTCAAGCCGTATCGGGAACCGTACTCGTTTACTACCTCCCTTGTATTTTGTGTCATATTTTGGCCCTTAATTTAACTAATAAAATTGTGTGACCAATATAATGTCATTGGAAAACATATTCAAATACGAATCCAACAAAAAAAATGTGTGACATGCTAGTCAAATGCTCCTACTAAGTAATGTCATTGGAGTAGTAGTATGTTTGTCAATCGTTGACCCAAAATATGATGAGACTAATAATCCAGATGGCGGTAGTAGTACTGGGGAAAATCTTGCAAAGTTTGGAGGCTTCTAGAGGGCAGGGGTGATCCTCCTTCACTAAAAAAAATAAGTACTACTCCTATAATCTAACCATCTGCCCTTCTCCATTTTCTTGCATGTGCACAAGTGGGACATTTGATTTGTTTATTGGGCGATAAGACGTTAGATTGGAGGTAGCCTCTGTCCCGTAGGACAAGAATTTATTGAACTTGCTTGCGAGCACGTAGAGCCAGACTTTTGCACGTACTACTAGTGGGACGCAAGACCGATGAATCCTCCCTCCCTCCTGAGTCGTTTCTCAGAATGGGTGGTGCCACGCGGCCAACTATTTTCTAGTGCAATAGATAATTGCCCGAGCATTGGAACGAGCTATATATATATTCTCTAGTACTCCCTTCGGTTCTTTTGGTTTGCGCCTAAGAAATTTTCATTTTTCCCGCAATGCTCTGCGTCTTAGCATCTTTAGGCTGCTCTTTCCACTTGTACCCCTCTGATCTATTCCGCTTTGAACGCACACGTAGCCGCAGTAACTCCCATCTGTCTCTCCCATACCCCTCGCCCCTTCCCAATGCGTGCGCATGTAGAGAGAGTGAGATGCATGCATGCAGACTTGGAAGATAAAGAGAGAGAGAGAGATGCATGCAGTAGTGCATGCGCAAGGAATCCAGCGTGGGGCAGGCTCAACCAATGGTATGCATGCCCAGAAAAACTAACCCCATCCTCTCTCGATAGCATATCAGGGGAAAACCGTCCAATTTCAGATGAAACAATCGCTCCTTGGTATCCGGGCTGCATCTTAGACGCAAACAAAAGAGGACCGGAGGGAGTACGTATGTCAGCCCATAATTTACACGTCAATATTAATATGCATACGGATCCATCAACGACATCCTCTCGCCCTAGTGCGTCGGGCCACCAACCGACGGGTGAGGAGCAGCGGCGTTGGTGGCGAGGTCAACGTGCTTCTGAACAATGCCATCCAAGTTTGCTCTGCGGTCCAAGAAGGCCACCATCCTATCGTCCTCCTCTGGCTCATAGTGGTCCTTGTGAACGATTTCGTCATAGACATGGGTGATTATGTCGATGGTGTCTTGCTGGGCAAGGCGCTGCGCGGCGAGCGCGACCTCGAGGTGGACTTTCTCTGGCGCGACGTTAGGCAATCGTAGGGCCACCTGTGCGTCAAAGAGGTTGTCACCATAGAGGCCGGTGAGGGTGGTGGGCATCGCAGAGCCTGGGCGCGTGGGCTGGAGGCGTACGTCAAGGTCGTCCGCGAGCTTCTTAACGACGGTGAACTTGTCGAGGAAGCCAACGAGGGCCTCGTCGAACAAGGGGACGAAGCTATCGTCCAAGAGGCATCTTGCCCTAGCGGCCTCAAGCACGACCTCGAGACGTTCCTCGGTGCCGGGCCGCAGGCCGGCGTCGTGGACCATCTGGCACAGCCGGCTCATGCTCGCGCTCATCGCCTCCATGGCTCTAGCTTCTGGTCAATTGATCTTGCGATTGGAGTGATCACTCTTGCCCTTGGTTAGGGTGCGTAGGATTTCGTAGATGGATTGGACTGGTGGGGAGCCTTTATATGAGAAGTGCAGACTGCGTTTGCATTGACGTGTGCATTAGCCATCTACTCATTGGTCCTTACTAGTACTCCCTTCGGTCCTTTTTTCTCTGCGCCTAGACTAGCCATAGTGGAGAGTAACTTACACTAGTAACATACACGCTACCCTAGGCTATGTTACTACCTTCATAGTGGGTAGTAACATATGTGTGGGGTCATGCAAAGCTTCATTTATTAGGTTATAGACTCGTATTGTATTGAGATATGTGATGTTACGGTAACTAGCTAAGTTACTCAATTTACCTATCTCCTCATTAACGCATTGCCACATAAGCAAATTTGCTAAGTTGGACCCGATGTTACTCTTGAAGTTACTCCCGCTATGGCCAGTCTAAGGTCAAGCGCACATACCAAGGGAAGACTTAGTTTGTTTTTTCTGGACAAAATTGCACTTGAGTATCGCATGCCTGCTGTTGCCTCAAATCCTGCTCCGCATGCACGCACTGCTCCCTGTCTCGCTGCATGCGCGCATAGTTACGAGGAGATTGATCTCTAAATTCTGCGTGCAATTGGTTGGAAAGTGGCGCAATTAATGCGGGGCAAATGCGGTGCAAGTAGTAGTGTGGTTGATGAGATTTCAGATTTGAGCCCTCAACCGGAAGGGAGAGTGTATAATATCATCGAAAACTACATTCAAAAAGGAATAAAACAATACTCCATGTATTTATTTACGGACGGAGTAGTATATTTTTGGTGACATGCATTACTACATATTGCCAGCCAAATACTAAATCTAGACGGAGGTGGTAGTACTACTAAATCCAGACGGTGGTAGTAATAGTACTACTGGTAGTACTTGTAGTGGTAGTACTTGTAGTAGTACTACTAATGTACTACCCGTTGATCAAATTATTACGTGCTGGTCCTCACAGTGAAGTGACAAGACCCTGCGCCAGAGATGCCACCAGAGTGTAGGCGGCGTGTTCGGGTTACCAAAGTCAGCCTCACCATGTGCAGTCACTATCATCAAGGTTGTAGAGCTACCCTGCTTACAACTAGCCGTGTTCTAGATATTTTCCCACGCGTTGCCACGAGTTAGGATATATTGTAATGGGTATGTTGGTTACATCGTTGCCGCACCTATGCACGCGAACATTAATCGTAACGTAGTACCACGTCCTGCACTCAATTTAGTAGCGTGCGGGGTTCTACCGCGAGTGGTTTCTAGTTTGTTTATTTCACCCCGTGGCAGATGGGCCTCTAGTTTATTTATTTTCACCCATTGACACATGGGCCGCACACCTAGATAGAGAACACGAGCTGACAAGGCACCATGTAGACTGGTTGACCGATCAACTAGACAATATACGGAGCTATATGCTGAGCCAGTGACCGTATAATCCCCCTCGGTAAAGAGAGATGGATTGAGAGGGGAGGCCCGTGAGAGATAGATAGAGAGAGAAAGAGATACTCCCTCCGTTCGATAATGTAGTGCCTATAATTTTTTGAAAAGTCATACTTTTGAAACTTTGACCAAGTTTATAAAGAAAATTACTTATATCTACAATACCAAAGATATATGATATGAAACTACATCTTGTGATGAGTCTAATGATGTATGTTTGTCCTTCCAGATGTAAATGTTTTTCTCCACATATACCTGGTCAAACTTTGTGAGGTTTGACTTTTCAATAAATGTATATGCTATGGACCGGAGAGAGTACATAACTAGAGAGAGATCAAGTGTGTCTGAAGGAGAAAGAGTGAGTGTGCAAAAAGAGAGCGTGTGTGTGAAAGAGAAAGGGACAACACACGATAAAGTAGAGAGAAAGTGTGTGTGTCTTATGAAAACATATCACGCATGCATCTCCGAGAGAGAAAGCGAGGTGAGGAGATACACGGAGATATAGTGTGTGGTAGTTTGCAACGGAGAGAGAGAGAGACCCCTAGCACGTGGCCAATAGAGGTTTGGCAAATAAGGGAGAGAGGTCGAGAGAGACTTATGGAGAAAATGGAGGCATGGGGAGGGAGAAAGGGTGTGTTTGTGATAGAGAGATCCCCTCGAGATCGTGAGGGGACTATATGAGTGGGAGATCGAGAGACAAGGTGTGTGTGCGATAGAAAGATACCCCGAGAGAGATCAAGATAGACCTAGGGAGGGAAGGAGCACTACTGCAGGCGACCGCTAACGCGACACATGAATCAGAGACCCCGCGACCAAACTATGTGCGCTGCATGAATCGCAAACAATGTCGTAATAAAACCGTCGCATATAATATGAACTGTTTGCGATGCCGGAGGCTTCAAAAATGATTCAGATTAGAGATGCGTGTGCGATACGTGGCATACAGTTGATCCATTCGAACTGTTTGCGATAAGCCAGAACAACAAACACGGTCAGCCGGTTCGTGGTGTGTGCGATACACGGCATACAGTTCACTCGGATGAACTGTTTGTGATTACCCAACACAACAGAAACGGCCAGCCAGATCAAGGTGTGTGCGATACACGGCATACAGTTCACTCGGATGAACTGTTTGCGATTATGCAACACAACAGAAATGGTTCAACTTAACAAGGTGTGTGTGATACGCGGCAAACAGGTTAGTAATCCAAAATGTGTGGGAAGACGGATAACAACATGGAATATTCCTACGAATAAGCCGTCTGTGTTGTGGGCAAACGGTTGGTGGTAAATAATTGTCAGCGATTGATGAATTCATCACCGATAGGTTCTGTAGTTTAGTCCGTGTGCGATGTGATTTGCTCTGTCTGCACAACATCTATGCTCTATCTACAGAACAACAAACATATATACTTATAAGGACATGATTGCATAACTAAATTTAACATCCAATGACGTTATATCACAGATACCAGAAAAATTGCAAGGTTCAAATTCCAGCATTACAAGGCCCAAATTCAAAGATTACAAGGTTCAAACTGTTCTTACAAATCAGATTCATCTTCTTCAGAATCTGAGCCATGCACTATTTGTGCGAATGGATCAGTCACCGAGAAGTCATACATCGGTTTGATATTGTGACTTCCCAATAATCTGTCATATGTAGTTCCAAACTGAAATTCAACTTCTGCAGAGACTTTTCCATTCAGTTGTAGACGCCTGCGCTGATTAGCAAACCATTCACTTCCGCGCACTAAATATAGTGCAAACCTCATTACCTTGAGCACACTTGCTCTCTGATACGTCTCCAACGTATCTATAATTTTTGATTGTTCCATGCTATTATATTATCAATCTTGGATGTTTTTATATGCATTTACAACAATTATATATCGTTTTTTGGGACTAACCTATTAACTTAGTGCCCAATGCCAGTTGTTGTTTTTTGCCTATTTTTGGTTTTCCAGAATATCAGTACCAAACGAAGTCCAAATGCCATGAAACTTTTTGGAGATTTTTTTCTGGACATAACAAGTACTGGAAGCTTCAGGAGAGGGCCAGAAGATGGAGCAGTGGCCCACGAGGCACCAGGGCGCACCCCAGGGGGTGGCGCGCCCTGGTGGCTTGTGGGGCCCACACAGCTCCGTTTGACCTAATTCCACCACTATAAATTCTCTAAAATCGGGAAACCAACAGAGGAGTTCACGAAATACTTTTTCCGCCGCCGCAAGCTTCTGTTCTGGAGAGAGCCCATCTGGAGGCCTTTTTCGGTACTCCGTCGGAGGGGGAATCGATCACGGAGGGGCTCTACATCAACCTTGCCGCCCTTCCGATGATGCGTGAGTAGTTTACCACAGACCTTCGGGTCCATAGTTAGTAGCTAGATGGCTTCTTCTCTCTTTTTGATCTTCAATACAATGTTCTCCTCGATGTTCTTGGAGTTCTATCCGATGTAATCAGTTTTTACGGTGTGTTTGTTGGGATCCGATGAATTGTGAGTTTATGATCAGATTATCCATGAATATTATTTGAGTCTTCTCTGATCTCTTTTATGCATGATTATTATAGCTTCATATTTCTTCTCTGATCTATTGATTTGGTTTGGCCAACTAGATTGATTTATCTTGCCATGGGAAGAGGTGCTTTGTAATGGGTTCGATCTTGCGGTGCTCAATCCCAGTGACAGAAAGGGACATGACATGTATGTATCGTTGCTATTAAGGGTAAAAAGATGGGGTTTATTCATGCGTGAGTTTACTTTGTCTACATCATGTCATCATGCTTAAGGCGGTACTCCGTTCTTTATGGACTTAATACACTAGATGCATGCTGGATAGCGGTCAATGTGTGGAGTAATAGTAGTAGATGCAGGCAGGAGTCGGTCTACTTGTCTCAGACCTGATGCCTATATACATGATCATTGCCTTGGATATCGTCATGATTATTTGCTTTTCTATCAATTGCCCAACAGTAATTTGTTTACCCACCGTATGCTATTTTTATGAGAGAAGCCTCTAGTGAAAACTATGGCCCCCGGGTCTATCTAAATCATATATTAAAAACCCTAAAAATACCTTGCTGCACTTTTTGTTTATTTATTTTATTTTGTATTTTTGTTTCAATCAATCTATCTATCACATACAATTTAATCTTGCAATTTACCGCCGAGGGATTAACTACCACTTGTTTGTGTTGGGTGCAAGGATTTGTTGTTTTGTGTGCAGGTGCTGCTAACGAGGTGTTGCGTGATTCTCCTACTGGATTTATAACCTTGGTTTCATAACTGAGGGAAATACTTATCTCTACTGTACTGCATCTCCCTTCCTCTTCAGGGAATTACCAACGCAGCTCACAAGTAGCACTCTCTGAACAAAGAACCTGGCGAATTTAATCTCTGGTGGGGTGCCTCGGTAGTGGTTCAAAGTAATTTCTGTGAGATGAAGATCAAGGCATTCAATGGGATTTCTATATTGCGCCACATTTTCCACTTTCGGGCCTGCTTCTATCTGCAAATCAAGACAACATGTTAGTGCCTAGCTGCAGTTTTGAAAACTTCGGGCCTCTTTGATTTGAAGGATTTCTAAAATACACGAATAGAGTGACATGACATCTTCAATCGTTCATGATTAACATCTCAAAAAATATATGTATTGAAATCGTCCAAATTTCCTTTAGAAATCATACTACATTTGTCATTGTAATCATGGGTAAAAGAAACAACAAATTGTACTCCATTGTGGTTAACAATTAACAGGAAAGAAGCATCACCTCGATGTATAGCTTCTCCATGCACGGAAAACATCTAAGGAATCTAACAACTTCATCCAGATCGGGGCTGACAGATTGTAGTGCTAAGAGCTTCACTGTGCGCGGAGACGGGGTCAAGCTTGTGGGAATCATTTTCTGGATGATAGCCGAACATAGATCAACAAAACTTAGATAAAATGTGATGTCCAATAAGAAGAATGAGAAGAATAAGACTGTTGTACCTGAGCGGGTAATGATCCAGCAACAAGTCCGAAGAATTCAGCACACGAATAGCCCAACACTGTCAATCTCGATGCGTCATTAACCCTGATTCTTGTTGGACCTTCTTTATCAAATAGAATCAATCTCTTAAGGAAAGGCGCATTCTCAATGACCATTTCGTGAAACACCTGAAATGACAGCCTGTTGCGGCACCAGCAGTGCACATAAATCGTACGGGCATTCGTCGAGGCGATGCGGAGGCTACCGAACCCATCCATCATCTGAAGACAAAGGTACTCGAGCACTGTACAGCCACCGAGCAGGCGCTACAAATCCTCCCTCGAGATGCGGACGCGAGGTGCTTCAGTTTAGGGAGATGAAGAGCGGGCGCGGCATCAATCTGGGGGAAAAGGCACTGCCTGAACGTAGCGTGGGCGCGAGGCAGAGAGCGGACGGCGGCAGCGAACGCGGATGTCCAGCATGAAAGCTGAGCTCCTCGAGCCGATCTAGGGCAAGGGATAGGAACCACTCGTGAAACTTGCTTTCGGCCCTGCAGTTGGAACGGAACTTGCCGATGAGAAGGCGTCTGACCGGCCCAGGGTGCGTGGCGAGGATGTGGGACAATGCGTCCAAGCATTTGCGTTCCCCTCTACAGAGCTTGTCGTCCTCAATGGGGTCCAGGGGGTGGAGAGCCAGAGGAGGCGCCACCGCCGGGAGAGGACAGTGGTCCGCATGCCAGATTTGATGGGGAGGAGGGATATGATGGTTACCAACATCTCGTCGGGGAGGCTGCTGATGAAGTCCATGCTCGCGAGAGGCTCTTGCGGTTCTGGCTCAACCCGCCCCCGCTTGTTGGCCGGCTCGTCCTCCATCGCAGCAGGCGGCGATCCTCGGCGTGGCGCTTATAGATAAGAACGGAGTTGTAGGAGGAGCACTGGAAATTGTTCTATGTACCTTCCCGAGGCGGCTGAAACCAAGGCCATCAATAAATTTTGCTCGCTGGCAGGTCAAAGGGCTCGCTTCCCGGTGAGCCTACGTGGCGAATAGCTCACACGCGTCCCGCCTAATCAAACAGTTGCCCGCGGCAGTAAATGGTAAGTGGAACGCCCACGGTTGGAAGAATACAACCGTTTGCGATAATAACGTGGCAGCTATTTGTCCCAAAATGCCTAGAAAACTCAAATCATGTAAAAGGAAGGCAAAACGAACGCTGAATAATTTCATATTTTAGCACGGCACTCCTATAGTTGGATGTTGCCTCTGTAAAATAAATCATCACGGGAAGTGGCAGCGTATGCCGTTTCGCACACATGGGTGACACGTTCCCTCTCAGAACCATGAGGCTTCTCGAGAGAAGCTATGGTTTGTAAGAAGCGTATACCAAAAGTTGTCCCAAATCGGCCAATTTTTTACCACAACATGTTGGTGCAATGTCATGACACCATGCCAAGTTTCATGATTTTCAGGCGAGTTTTGGATTTACAGGAATTTTAAAACCAAGTTTCTCAATGTTTCCGGATGAGCCACGATGCCCAGATGTTTGAAATTCATCCCCATTTCTTGCATGGGACCTAAACATTCACCCAAGGACACATATATGATTTTTCAACCCATTTTGGTGCACTGGAGCATGTGCCTGTAGTTCAAATTTGAATTATGCACATTAAATGTCTAGAAACTCAATTAATGTATAAAAAAGGCCAAATGAACCCTGAATAATTCCAAGTTGTAACACGAAACTCCTATAGTTGCATGTTGCCTCTGTAAAATAAATCAACACGGGAAGAGGCAGCGTATGCCGTTTCGCACACAGGGGTGACACGTTCCCTCTCGGAACCATGAGGCTTCTCGAGAGAATCTATGGTTTGTAAGAAGCTTATACAAAAAGTTGTCCCAAATCGGCCAATTTTTTAACCACAGCATGTTGGTGCCATGTCATGACACCATGCCATGTTTCATGATTTTCAGGCGAGTTTTGGATTTACAGGAATTTTAAAACCAAGTTTCTCAATGTTTTCGGACGAGCCACGATGCCCAGATGGTTGAAATTCATCCCCATTTCTTGCATGGGACCTAAACATTCACCCAAGGACACATATATGATTTTTCAACCCATTTTGGTGCACTGGAGCATGTGCCTGTAGTTCAAATTTGAATTATGCACATTAAATGCCTAGAAACTCAATTAATGTATAAAAAGGCAAAACGAACCCTGAATAATTCCAAGTTGTAACATGAAACTCCTATAGTTGCATGTTGCCTCTGTAAAATAAATCAACACGGGAAGAGGCAGCGTATGCCGTTTCGCACACAGGGGTGACACGTTCCCTCTCGGAACCATGAGGCTTCTCGAGAGAAGCTACGGTTTGTAAGAAACTTATACCAAAAGTTGTCCCAAATCGGCCAATTTTTTTACCACAGCATGTTGGAGTCATGTCAAGACACCATGCCAAGTTTCATGATTTCCAGGCGAGTTTTGGATTTACAGGAATTTTAAAACCAAGTTTCTCAATGTTTCCGGACGAGCCACGATGCCCAGATGTTTGAAATTCATTCCCATTTCTTGCATGGGACCTAAACATTCACCCAAGGACACATATATGATTTTTCAACCCATTTTGGTGCACTGGAGCATGTGCCTATAGTTCAAATTTGAATTATGCACATTAAATGCCTAGAAACTCAATTAATGTATAAAAAAGGCGAAACGAACCCTGAATAATTCCAAGTTGTAACACGAAACTCCTATAGTTGCATGTTCTCTGTAGATAAATGGTATAGCAATTCAAACATTGTCCTTTCCCGTCGTAACCCCATTTTGTTTTTCAAATCAAAATGAAAAAAATCAAGTATACCACAAACATATTATTAGCAAGAATCGTGTGCGATGGAGTATAAAATATCTAGGGGCACCCTCATGTATGGCTTACGCTGGAAGTTTTGTCGGCTACAGTCCACCGCCAGCGCGGCAACCACACTTGGGCGCCAGTTTTTCGCTGCACCGAGCGAAAATTTGGCAACCGCGGAAATATCTAGATCCCCCCCCGCCAAAAAGCCACATTTCCACCGTTTCCTCCTTCCTTTCCAAGTTCAAACCTTCACTACTAGCTTGCAGCGCCGCCTGCTCGCTGGCGATGCTCCTTCCTGCTGTGCGGCCTCGTCGATATAGTCAAGTAATCCACACCCACCCCCAACCTCCTCCTCCTTCTCCATCCCACATGCCCCGACCACCGGCGCGACACCTTCTACCCAAATCAATGCCCCATCCTCCAAATAAGCGCCGCCCATAGCCATTTTGCATGCAGTATAGCCAGGAGCTCAAGGAGCATCTGGCAGCGGAGAAGCAAATCGCGTCCGCACGCGCGGATGAGGTCGCAATGGCTGCCATGCGTGCCGACCGCCAGATCTTGGAGGAGCACCTCGCCGTCAAGGCCACCGTCAAAGCCTCGCATGCGGACGCCGCCACACGGTTGGCTGCTTTAAACAACAGTTCATGGTGTTTTCTCGAGGCCACCGCCGGTATCTTCTAGTGAATTGCCCTCTGTAATGTTAATATGCAATCTGATCTACTGAAATGTGATGTTCAGTTAACAGTTTTGTTCAACAATTGCTATATTTCCCAGTAGTTCTTAAGCATGCTTGGTTTGGTTAACTGTCTGACTTCTAGTATACGTTCTATTCTGCAATACGGTGCTCAGTTAACTGTTTGGTTCATTTGTTGTGCTGTCCAGTTAACTGTTTGGTTCAATTCTGCAATGTGATGTTCATTTGTTGTGGGTACAATTTTGTATTGTTATGCATGTGAGAAATACATTGAATTTGGCTGTACAAAATACGTAGTACATGAGAAACATATACATTTGCCATATTTCTTAGTTCTTAAGCATGCTTGGTTTGGTTAACTAGCTTTTCCATGCGGCACGAATTAATCTGCTGGATCTGCAATTTTTTTTATTTTTCATTAACATATTCTACTGATAGTATGGCAACTCTCACTTAACCTGATCAATAACTGCCTTATATGTGTTGCAGGGAAACAATGGGAGGCACTGAGGTTTACCATCGAGGTTCGCACATGCATGGTCCTTTGTCTAATAGCACATTATTGTGCAATTGCAGGAACCATTCTAATATTTAGGTTTTTAACAATTTGGTCTTGCACATGTAGGTCCTGCTGTCAGAGGTTTAGACCCACTGTTCGACCCATTTTGCATATGGTGAAATGAGATGTCCATGAATATCAGTCCAGTCAAGAAACTCAGAAAGATTGTTAGGATAAAGAAATTAGCGACGAATAACAGCAAGATCTTTGTTTGCACAATGAAGAAGACATCAACCAACTATAGGATGGTACTAACTCTTTTACCCTTTTTTTTTCCTTTGCGCCATTTCAAAATTTAGAACAAATATTTATGCATATCTTTGTTTTCAGTCCTTTGCAAAGCACTTCACCGATGATTACCTCTCAGACCACCTGCATGGTCAAGAGGCGAGGAAGGAATTCATTCAACACCCACGGTACAATATTGAAGTCTTCCTCAAGAGGACGAAGGTTGGGCGGGCAATTATCCACAGCCACTGGCCTAAAGTTGCAAGGACATTCCACATCACTAAAGGCTCAATTTCCCGATGAGATTCATCTGTCTATTTACCGTGTATGATGCTAATTTTGAAAGGTTTTAGATGTTGCATGTGAAACTTGGCGCTGTTGTGTAATGCCGTAGGTAGCTACATGCCTATATGGTGTAACTGAGTGCTGAAGCTATATGATGTAATTCAATTATGAAATCCTGGTTGCCGTAATACAGATATGAAATATATGGTGTGTTTGATATGAAATGTCAATTTGATTACTAAATAGATTATCAATAATTGGCCAATTAGCCTGCTTATTGGGTTTTTCTATTGCAGACGGTTTCTCAGACAACACCGTGGGCGATGAACTCAAACAACCCACACAGTTTCTATAAAGTAGGCGTGTTGGATCAATGAACAATCACACACGACTTCTGCCCGACAAATGTTTGCGTTAGGCCACCTTACACAAACGTTTCCACATAAAAATTGTGTGTGATGTACATACGAATGGAAACGTTTGTCTAGGATTCACCGTGCGGGACGTACATATGAATGGAAACGATGGCTCGCTCGATCGCACACGAGCTCTTTTTGCCCCGCGTGTGTGACCGGAGCCTCCATCACCGACGGTTTCTGGGTCGTGTGGGTTGGACCACCCCTATCGCACACACAGGCAAGGCGACAGTTTAAAACCGTGTCGCTGAAAGGGGGTAAAAACCATTTGTATAGGATGTCTCTGCACCAGTGGTGACAATGCGTGTGTTTGTGATGGAGAGTGAGAGATAGTCATACCTAGGGGGAAGTGCATGTGCCTGTGATGGAGTGAGAGATAATCGTACTTAGGGGGGGCGTGTGCGTGCATGCGAGATAGAGAGAGAACGAGTGAGCAAGAGTGTTAGATGGGTCTATCTAGTGCGAGCGAGGTATGTGTATGTGTGACCTAGGGAAATAGAAAGTTTGAAAAACAGAGAGAAGAGCCCCGAGACGGAGGAGTGGTGCATGAGAGAGTTGAGAGAGAGAAAGAGATACTCCCTCCATTCGATAATGTAGTGCCTATAATTTTTTGAAAAGTCAAAGTTTGGAAACTTTGACCAAGTTTACAGAGAAAATTATTTATATCTATAATACCAAAGATGTATATATAATATGAAACTACATCTTGTGATGAATCTAATGATATACGTTTGCCGTTCTAGATGTAAATGTTTTTCTCCACATACCTGGTCAAACTTTGCGAGGTTTGACTTTTGAAAAAATCTATATGCTATGGACCGGAGAGAGTACCTAAGTAGAGAGAGATCAAGTGTGTGTGTGAAGGAGAAAGAGTGAGTGTGCAAAAAGAGTGTGTGTGTGTGAAAGAGAAAGGGACAACACACGATAAAATAAAGAGAAAGTGTGTGTGTCTTATGCAAACATATCACGCATGCATCTCCGAGAGAGAAAGCGAGGTGAGGATATACACGCAGATAGTGTGTGGTTGTTCGCAATGGAGAGAGAGACCCCTATAGCACGTGTCCAAGAGTGGCCTGGCAAACATGGGACAGAGGTCGAGAAGGACGTATGGAGAAAATGGAGGCATGGGGAGGAAGAGAGGGTGTGTGTGTGATAGAGAGATCCCCTCGAGATCGTGAGGGGACTATATGGGTGGGAGATCGAGAGACAAGGGTGTGTGTACGATAGAAAGATGCCCCGAGAGAGATCGAGATAGACCTAGGGAGCGAAAGAGACAATGCATGTGTTTCTGATGGAGAGTGAGAGATAGTCATACCTAGGGAGGAGTGCGTGTGCCTATGATGGAGTGAGAGATACTCGTACTTAGCTAGGGGGGGAGATTGTGTGTGTGTGTGCGTGTGAGATAGAGAGAGAACGAGGGAGAGAGAGTGTTAGATGGGCCTATCTAGTGCGAGTGAGATATGTGTATGTGTGACCTAGGGAGATAGAATGTTTGAGAGAGAGAGAGAGAGAGAGAGAGAGAGAGAAGAGCCCCGAGACGGCGGAGTGGTGCATGAGAGAGTTATGGACAACGAGTGAGTGAATTTGTGTGTGTACGATGAGTGCACCCTAGCTATTTAGCTTAAACTAGAGAGTCATACATTGTGTGCGAGGGAGACCTATACATAGAGTGTGCATGCAAACTAGAAAGACCTAGAGAGAGAGAGAGAGACCGATAAGGATTGTGTTCGTATGCGCGCGATAGAAACAAAGAGTGTCGGCTAGAGAGAGAATGGGAGTGCGGGAGAGGGGAGAGGACGCGCTTATGCATCGAAGACTGATATAAACCATGATTCAGTATAAAATTGTATTCAAATGTTTGAATTGGAGAACATGGTTTTTGCAATTCACACATGAACGGAGATATGCGTATCAAATAGGTTCATTACATTGACTTTGAGCATGTTCATGGAGTACTATAATACAACATGCTATTCAATTGATGTGTTAAATTTTGGATTTAGTCCACAATTTTGACTGGGTCAACGACCTATTTCATTGAACTGACATATTTCATTTCGGGTTTGATTCCCGTTTTTGAGTGGGTCAACTATTTGTCAAATTAATCGGTAGCAACGAGCATGTAAAAACACATTAGTCCCGAGCATCATCTCACCATCTAAAAAAGAAGTGGCAAGATGTGACACTATAGAACTAATATTTCAAAATTTGATTCAGATCGACTTGTTACGGTAGACGTGGATGCTTGTTCTCCCAAAATTTGAACGAACCGCTAAAACACCCTCTGCTCGGTGGAATTCTCCCGAGCAAATAAACGGGAGATGTGAAATTACCGGCCTATCTAGGACCTGCATCAATTGGCCCGTTGTATATCGAGGGTAGGTTTATAACTTCATCCAAGCGCGCCCTCTCATCGGCCGAAATGACATGTGTCGAATAATTCATAAACCATGGGTGGCAAAACACCCTCTCCTCGGCCGAAATCGCAGGCGCCGAATAATTCATAAACCATGGGCAACAAAACACCCTCTCCTCGGCCGAAATCGCTCGCGCCCACTATTTCAAAGCATGCCCTCCTCGCCCGAAATCACTGGCACCCACTATTTGGGAGAAGCAAAGTTACCCTACTATCCCCGACCCTCAAGACTCAGACCCAAGCCCACAAGCCAAAAGACAGGGGTAGAATTGTAACTTCCCCCACATGTCAGACAAATGCGTCCATAAGACATGGTTTCCCCTCCCAATTCCCCATTCATACCCCGTGGGCGCCATATCACCTTCTCCCCAGCCGCGAAACCTCAGCCCCTCCTCCATGGCCCCCCCACCGCACCAGATTCACCACCGCCCTCCTCCCCAATGCCGGAGCCGCAGTCTGTTTGCCGTCGTGCACTGAGCCGCGTGCCTCTTACTCCGTGCTGCCATAGCTGCCTCGACGACGACCATGTGAACCATACAGGAGCCCATTCAACCGCACCATCGTGCACGGTGCCGGAGCGGCTCGTACTTTGGATGCGTCCAGCGCACCGGCACTGGTCCCCCGTAGCCATCAACCGCCGCCACATATCTGCTTTCCCGCTGCCGGCAGCCACCGCAACCGCGCCGGCCTCACCGAATCGGCAGATGGAGCTGCCTACTTCACCAGGATGCTAGATCGGTCGTACACTCATCTTACTCACTTTACCTAGGCGTCTGTCACCTGGATTTTTATTCTGGGTCAGTCGGTTCCAAATGGAAGGAAGTAGCTC
The DNA here is from genome assembly GCA_039707655.1 of Elymus sibiricus. NCBI lineage: Eukaryota > Viridiplantae > Streptophyta > Magnoliopsida > Poales > Poaceae > Elymus > Elymus sibiricus. The sequence continues at coordinate 229,240,458 of CM077668.1, forward strand.
CCCTTGAGGCAGCGGAGCTCCTAGGCTGCCGGTTGGCCGGGGAAGGAGTGCCTCGGTGTCTATCGTACGGATGCAGGCAGGGGGCGCAGGTTTGCCGCGGAAGCAACGCTTCGGTGCCTATCTTAGGGTTGCGTGGGGTCAAGGTACTGCTGGCGCCGGATCTGGATGACGGCGAGTCTTTGAGGTATGGCCGGGGGCGGCGCAACCACGACAGTGCGGTGGGGCGGGGGCGGGGTCGAGGTCGGAGCTGCCATGGACAGGGACGGCGGAGGTAGGCTGCTCTGCCGGTGCTCGCTGGCTGTTCGAGGAAGATCCTAAATAGTGACAACCGGGAGGCACAAGACGGCCATCCAGCCATCCGGCATAGATCGGAGAGTGAAAAAGAAAGCATGTGACCACAATTTAGTTTTCAATGGACTGACATGTGACCAGTCTCATACCTTAGTGTTGATCGTATTTTTTCAGATCAGAGATATGTGTCATTCTTAACATTGTGTGTTTTCTGCATCTTCAGCCACACCGTCGTCCTTCTCACCGAAGCTGCTCCAACAAGGGAAGCATGCACCAGAAGGGACCTATACTCCCCACTCAAGAGTTCCCTGCCTCAAATGTGCTAGCCAGACATGGAGAGCCACAACAACCACAGTGCCATCAACGATTTAGCAGATGATGTTCACTCCTACGGAGGGCGGCAAGATAGGTTGTACCCTCATCTTACTTGTGTGCAGCATTTATGGCTTCGTTCTTCATCTAAGCATGGAAAATAGATTATCACTTGTCACTGTACATTCATGTTGATCTCTTAGTCTTACTTCAGATAAAAGACTTGTGCAGGAGTTAACGTTGTTCCATAGTTATCGTCCCTCAACCAAAGCTATCCCACAGGCTGGTGATTATACCCCTTCTAGTATTACCTATGCTGTTGTTCTGTAGTACTTTCGTGTGCCATTTAGTTAATCTTGAGTACAAACAGTATATATTTTGTAGCTATCATGTGTGCTCTCTCTTTAGTCTTTGAGGTATCAATTTGTTGCTGCTATTTAAGTTGACTCCTACTATTTAAGTCGTCTCCTACAGGCACTCATTACATAATCTCACTACTAGTTGTCTTCATGCATGTCGGTGTACTAAGATATGGGTGCCCTCGTACCCAGACTTATGCACATGCAGTTGTAGCCTCCCTTCCGGCAAGGGCTTGACGGAGGATAACTACGACTCAAGACTCAGCACCAAGACTGTGAAGAAGACCTCAAGGCAGGTCATCAAGAAGTACTATTCTAAGTACTGAAGATCGACGCTGTTCTCGCCGGCAAGCTCCGCCTCGGCAAGGTAAAGACTAAGGCTATGGTTGCCGGCAAGTTCCCTTGCCGGCAAGCAAGGCCCGGCAAGCTCCGTGCCAGCAGGCTTGTTCTGTCCCGTTACCACTCCACCTCCCCATCGACCAGATAGGTTCGTGGGCTAGGTGTCGAGCGGACAGACAGTCAACATGGCCGGCCAAGGCACGTGTCAGCACGCAGCGCCGAGATTAATTTTAATGACACCCATCCTTGGGACGTGTCAAGATTACAGGAGGGTGCCAGGACCGGTGGTACAGATTTTTTGCCCAAGGCCTCGCCTCCCCGACGTAGCACCTTACGGTGCATTAAATGCATTTGTCTTACCCCGTTGGAAGATAAATGTGATGACGGTGCAAGTCACTGTTCACACTATGTAATGACCGTATTAGCCATTGTGGTATCCCCTTGACCTATAAAAGGAGGCCCACAACTACAGGTATAAGGGTGGACACCCAGTTCAATTACACGCCGTAGCTGCATTTTCCCGAGCACCTTGCCGGAAAACTGCGCTCCCTGTAACCAGAGTTCATATTCGATCAACCACATAGCAGGAGTAGGGTTTTACGCTCATAGCGGCCCGAACCTGGATAAATCCCCCGTGTGTTCTTGCACTTATAGAAGACCTACTCTTTGTCCCATACACGCCCCTTGAACCGAATCGCAAAGGGACTCGTTCGGTCCCATAGATAGTCATTTCCCACAACATCTTTGGCGCGCCAGGCAGGGGCTGTGTGTGTCACAAATCAGTTCTTTGGTAGTGTGAGTACCAACTTCATCATCTTCGTCGATGGCGCCGAAGAAGAAGAGTGGAGCCACGAAGGCTCCTACCGTGTCCAAGCCACCTTCCCAGGCGGCGCAGGCGGCGCAGCCGGCGCGGACACTATGACTGGAACAGGTGGCGCAGGAGGCGCAAGTGGTGCGGGTGCCCAGCACCCCCGCCGCGATGCTGAGCCTAGCCACAGGACCGGCGACGTCGCAACCGGTCAACTTTCAAGACATTCTGGTGAGCGCAGTCATCATAGTAACATAGTTCATACTATTGCCACCCAGAACCCAGCCGCCGCAACGTCTCAAAATGTAACGGCGACGTCCAACAATGGCACGGGGAGGCGTACGCCGCGACCATCGCAAGATGGGCACGACACGCTCCCCCATGTTGCTGGCAGTTCCAGACGACCGCAAGACGGGATTCCCGTGCAACAACTTCCGATTGCTCACGGAGCGCCGCCGCCACCACCACGTCCGCCTGTTGGCGAGCATGAGCCGCGGTGGCACGGACGTAACGAAGCTCCTTCTGGCTCCACCAGGAGTCGAATGACGCCTCGTTCTGTGCTCCCAGCCATGCCAACCACGGTGGCCGAGGCCATGGTGCGGGTTCAGATACTTTTGAACTTCCCGCCAAGCCCAGACAAGATGGACGAATGGAGAGCCACCATTCAGAGCCTCATCAGTTTGGCCGATCCCGGCAAGACACAAGACGTGTGATGTAGGGTGGAACCCTAATTGACGATCTTTTCACACTTTAGGAGGGGGAAAAGAGAGGAACAACAAAGTCGACCAAGGGAAATCACTCAAACAAACCCAAATCACACATCCGCTAGGATAGCATACATGAGATCCACAAGGACAATCCAAGGAAACAAGCACAAGGTAAAGTTCTTCCCACTCCGGAGGAGGTGAGGTCTTGATGATCTAGATGAGATCCTTCTCCCTTAGGAGGTCTTGATGATCCTATGATGGGGATCCTTCTCCCTAGAGAGGTCTTGATTCCCCAAGAGGAGATACAAGGACCAAAGCTCAACTAGATGTCTCAAAATACTTTGCTAACCCTAGAAAGGAGGAGGAGGAGGAGGTCTATTTATAGTCTAGGATGAAGTGGGGAGATGAGTGGACGAGATTACACAGCCAAATGGCCAAGGCACGCTGTCAGGGGGCCGGATGTCCGGCGGTTCGCGGGGGTGCCGGATGTCTGGCCCTGGCGCCGGATGTCCGGCCTGAAGGGGGTCAAGCTACTGTATGGGGCGCCGGATTTCCGGGCAGGGGCCGAATGTTTGGCCTGGTCGGGCCGGATGTCCGGGCCTCTGGCTGGATGTCCGGGCCCTGTAGCACCTGCACGGCTGGGCTGCTGCTGCTGTGCGCTTCTTCCGGGGCCAGATGTCCGGGCCAGGGGCCGGATGTCCGGCCACTGTAGCTTTCCAGCGGTCTTTCTCCTCGCGCACGTCCGTCCGTGTACTTGCCGACTTGGTCTTCGTTCCGAGCATTCCCGAGGCGGTCTTCTTCATACCTGATCACACATAGCACTTCGGCTTGAGGTAGTAGCCATGTCTCACTCGAATCAAATGGAAGTTCACTTAGGAGAGATGTCACCTCGGTTTCGAGAGCTCTTGCACGTGCTCGTGTCATAGGTCCGCTTGGCACTTGAGGAGACGTAGGTAGGTCCATGGGGATGACCGTGGGATGCTCAGCATCATCTCCCGCCCCCTTGAAAAAGATCCGTCCTCGGATCGGAATCCACATCACCATGGAAGGGAGGTAGGTCCTTAACGTTGAATGTGTCGCTCACGTTGTACTTGTCGCGAGGGATGTCGATCTTGTAGGCATTGTTGTTGTAGCGTGCTAACACCTTGAAAGGTCCGTCAGCTCGGGGTAGTAGTTTGGACTTGCGCTCGTTGGGGAAGCGGTCTTTGCGAAGGTGTAGCCACACAAGATCGCCGGGGTTGAACACCATGGGCTGCTTGTTGATGTTGACCTTGGTCGCGAGTCGTTGTACTTGGCGCTCGATCGCATGCCTTGTATCTTTGTGCATCTTCTTGAGGTAGCTTGCTCGTGCACTCGCGTCCATGTCGATGCGCTCTTGTAGAGGTACCGGTAGAATGTCCAATGGAGACAACGGATTGAAACCATAGACGACCTCGAAGGGGGACTTGCCGGTAGTAGAGTGTCGTGCTCGATTGTAGGCGTACTCGGCAATGGGTAAACATTCCTCCCACTCCCTTATGTTCTTCTTGATCAACACGCGGGGTAGTGTGGAAAGAGTCCGGTTCGTGACCTCCATTTGGCCGTCGGTTTGAGGGTGATATGCCGATGAGAATAGGAGCTTGATTCCGAGCTTGGCGCATAGGGTCTTCCAAAAGTAGCTTAGGAACTTGACGTCTCGGTCTGACACGATTGTCTTTGGCACTCCATGCAATCACAAGATTTCCCTACAAAAGAGATTGGCAACATGTGAAGCATCGTCTATCTTGTTGCAAGGAATGAAATGTGCCATCTTAGAGAAATGGTCCACAACAACAAATACAGAATCTTTGCCGTTTTGAGTGCGAGGCAAACCAAGCACGAAATCCATACTAATATCTTCCCATGGATGATATGGAATAGGAAGTGGCATATATAGACCATGAGATTGAGCTTTGGACTTAGCTTTGCGGCATGTAGAGCACCGATTGGTGTAGCGAGAAACGTCGCGAAACATCTTTGGCCAAAAGTAGTTCTTGGAGAGCGTAGCGAAGGTCTTGTCGCATCCAAAATGTCCCATGAGTCCTCCACCGTGAGCCTCTTGCAAAAGCAACAAACGAAGAGAAGACTTGGGGATACAAAGTTTGTTAGCTCGCATAAGATAATCATCTTTCAAATAGTAGCGCTCCCAAGTGTTGTGTGATAAGCATTTGGCATATGGAATCGCAAATGAAGCATCATTCGCATACAAATCTTTAATGTGCTCAAATCCTATAACATTCAACTCAAGTTTAGTAACTAGCATGCACTTGCGTGAGAGAGCGTCCGCCACAACATTTTCCTTACCTTTGATATACTTGATAACATAACGAAATGACTCAATGAACTCACTCCATTTTGCATGACGCTTATTCAATTTGGTTTGTCCCTTAAGGTACTTAAGCGTTTAATGATCCGTATGGATGACAAATTCACGTGGACGGAGATAATGTTCCACCACATGCAATACTCTCACTAAAGCATATAGCTCTTTGTCATAGATGGGGTAGTTAAGTTGCGCGCCGGAAAGTTTTTCGCTAAAGTATGCAATAAGTCGCTTCTCTTGCATCAACACACCACCAATACCATTACCACTAGCATCACAATGCACTTCAAAAGTTTTTTCAAAGTTTGGTAATGCAAGCAATGGAGCATGTGTAAGCAAGGTTGTAAGCTCATGAAATGCGGCATCTTGAGATGGACCCCAAACAAATGGTGCATTTTTCTTACTCAATGCGTGCAATGGTGATGCAATGGTGCTAAAATCCTTCACAAAGCGACGATAAAATCTGGCTAAGCCAAGGAAACTACGCACTTGAAGCAAATTGGTTGGTTGTGGCCAATTCTTAATAGCATCAATTTTAGTTTCATCCACTTGAACACCCTTAGAGGAGACGACAAAGCCCAAGAAAACAAGCTTATCAACACCGAAAGTGCATTTTTCCATGTTAGCATAAAGTCGCTCGTCTCTAAGAACTTGCAATACGTCTCTAAGGTGTTTGACATGATCTTCAAGAGTTTCACTAAACACAAGGATGTCATCGAAGTAAACCACAACACAAATGCCAATATATTTGCGAAGAACATAATGCATCACACGCATAAAAGTGCTAGGAGCTTGCGACAAACCCATAGGCATGACTAACCATTCATACAAGCCAAATTTGGTTTTGAAAGCGGTTTTCCATTCGTCACCTTCTTGCATGCGTATTTGATAGTAGCCACTTTTAAGATCAATTTTTGAGAAAATAGTGGCTCCACTAAGTTCATCAAGCATGTCATCAAGGCATGGAATTGGATGTCTATATCTAACAGTGATAGCATTAATGGGACGGCAATCGGAACACATGCGATAAGTACCATCTTTCTTAGGCACAAGAATGACCGGAACAGCACAAGGGCTCAAGCTTTCGCTTACATATCCATTCTCCATGAGATGTTGCACTTGCCTTTGGATCTCTTTGGTTTCTTCGGGGTTGACGCGGTAAGGTGCCTTGTTCGGTAGAGGTGCGCCAGGGATGAGGTCGATGCAGTGTTCGATTCCGTGAAGTGGAGGAAGTCCGGGAGGTAGCTCATCGGGAAACACATCCGCGAATTCCTGCAATAAATGAGATAAGACCAAAGGAAGATGTTGTGAAGTATTAGTCCGCACCACTTCATCTTTGCACACAAGCACAAAGTGAAGAACACTTGATGGGCTCTCACTCACATCCCTCAAATCTCTTTTGGTGGCTAAAAGAACTAGGTCTCTCTTGTCGCTCATCGTGGAGTCGCTCATTTTTGGCTTGTGGCGCTCACTCTCTTTTTGGTGGTTCACTCGCTCACTTGTCTCTCCACGATGGCTAGATGCTTGCTTGTCCGCGATGACTTGACTTGGTGTCATAGATCGAAGAACGAATTCCTTGCCCTTCATCTTGAAGCTATAGTGATTGGTCCGTCCGTTGTGGATGACGCCGCAGTCAAATTGCCAAGGTCGTCCAAGGAGGAGATGGCATACGGACATAGGAACCACATCAAATTCCAAGGTATCTTCGTAGGCGCCGATCTTGAAGGATACTTGGACGGTGTGCTCCACTTGGATGGTGCCGGAGTCGCTAAACCATTGGACCTTGTATGGGCGAGGGTGCTTCTTCTTGACCAATTGGAGCTTGGAGCACAATTCTTCACTTGCTAGGTTGTGGCAACTTCCGCCGTTGATGATGACCTTGACGGAACGTCCTTGGATACCCGCTTTGGTATGGAAGATGTGGCAATGTTGGTCTTCATCTTGATGTTCGTGAAGTGTCAAGACCTTGGAGACAACAAGAGCGGGGCTCGAATCACTGCCGCAAAACACTTGATCATCTTCTTCTTCATTCACTTGTCAATGCATTGCCACGTGCTCAAGTGCTTCCATTTCATCTTCACTCATAGAGTCGTTGGTGCCGTCGGCGTTGAGGATCATAGTGCGTCATGTGGGGCACTCGAAAGACTTGTGGCCTCGGCCCTTGCAAGTAAAGCACTTGATGTCACTTGTCTTGTCGTTGGCATCCGTAGGAGTTGTTGATGACGAAGCTCTTGGCTTGGAGTTGCTTGTAGTAGTAGGAGGACGACTTGAAGATGTCGAAGGGTTCTTGTGGCTTGACTTGTCACCGAAACTTGGTGTAGCACGAGTCGTTGGAGGAGGTGTCGTAGTCGTAGGTGCTTTAGTGTACGAACCGTAGGTCTTGGAAGAGTACTTGGAGTACTTGTAGTCATCTTGCACTTGACGCTCCGCTTTGGTGACTTGGTGCACTAGCTCGAGGAGGTTGGAGTATGGTTGAAAGTCTGCCATTTTCTTGATTGGATGGTTGAGACCATTCAAGAAACGCGCCATCGTTTGTTCATCATCTTCCTTGACGTTGGCTCGTATCATTGCAATCTCCATTTCTTTGTAGTATTCTTTAACCGACTTGGTGCCTTGCTTGAGGAGTTGAAGTTTCTTGAAGAGGTCGTGGCTGCGAGCTCTCATGACATCCTTCATTTGAGTCCACATTGTGATAGGTGGTTCGCCTTTCTCTTGGCGTCTCTCGACCACTTGTTCCCACCAAATGAGAACATAATCTTGGAACTCAAGCGATGCCATGACTACCTTCTCTTCTTCGTCATAGTTATGTAGACGGAATATCTTGTCAACCTTTAAGGCCCATGAGAGGTAGTCTTCGGGGTCGTTGCTTCCAGAAAACTTGGGCATGTTGAACTTGAGCTTGCCGTAGCGTTGTTCATCATTATGCCGATGTTGTCGTCGTTCTTGTCTTGGAGGTGGGTCGTCATCCTCGTTTTCTTCTTGGTCCACGTGATTGGCTTGACGGTGGTGACGAGGTATTCTTGCCCGGTTCCTTATTTCTTGATTCTCTTCTTGGTGTGCGGCTTCTTCTTGAAGACGTGCCTCTTATTCTTCACGCACGCGACGGTTGTGTTCATCTAGAGCACGAGTGGCTTCGCGAAGGGCACGTTGTGCTTCAAGGGCTTGTTGTTCACGACGTTGTTGCTCTTGCCGAAGTGGATCGCCGTCTTGGGCATCTTGTTGTTGACGTCATGGAACTTGCTCTTGGTGCGTGGCGCCTTGAACTTGATGGCGTTGACGTTCGCGCTCTCGAAGTCGTTGTTGCAAATCATTGCCATGTAATGGATTTTGGTGAGCTTGATGTTCTTGCCGAGGATGTAGACGAGCTCGAGGAAGACTTGCATCGGATGATGAATCCGAAGAATGGCGTCTTGACCATGTTCTTCTTGTCGAGGACGAAGTTGTAGAAGCGCGGTCAATCATCATGGCACGAAATTTTTCCATTTGTGTAGTAAGCTTGGTGTCGAGGTAGTCTCTTGTTCGTGTTTCGGAGTGACGCAAGTCAGTAGCGAGTTGCTCGATGCGATCACCCAAAGCTTCATTTTCTTGATGCAAGGCTCGTTGTACCCCAAAGAGATGGCTCTTGGAGACGTAGTCGTTCGGTGCTTCGTGCTCGTCGAAGAGAGGATTCAAAGATGTACCCGGCCTATCCATCATGATCAAGTAGAGGTGAGTAGGAAGTGAAAGAACAAAACCAAGTTACCTTTTCCGAAGATTGAAGATGTATCGAGTATCACTCAATGTATTGCTATGATAGTAGAATTGGTACCGGGTTCGTTTCTCACACCTACACAAAAGGCTTATGGAGTAGCTTGGTTAGGATGGTGTCACAAAATAATTACAATTTGCAAGCAAGATATCAATAATGTTGAAAAAGATTCTCAAGTTTGCAAGTGTAATGAGTAGACCAATAGCAATAAGTAGGACACGGAAACACACGCAAGGATAGATAAATGAGGTCGTGCAACCAAGGAATGAGCTCAAAATGTGGAATCCACGGAAAATGCTCTTGTTGCACAACACTAGAGAGACGCTAGCACGATTGCTCAATAGGCGGATACGAACTTGTGCACAACCTATAAGAGACAAAACGTATGGCTTTCTATCTCACTTATGCTATGTATGTATGATTCCTGGTGAACTTGACACAATGATCCAAGATGATCAAAGATGCTATGTAATGTGGTGATGCTATGGCTATTGCTTACAAGCTTGTTGCTCTTTCTATTTTGCTTAAAAGCTTCTCTTTCTTTTGATGGTTTCCTTTGGCCACCTATGCGAAATGCTCATACGAAGATAGCAATGATGTATATGCGGGAACAACATTTTGGCACAAGAGATGATATGTGTATGTATGCACGCTATGATAGCTATGCGGATTGGTATCACTAAAGTGCACAAGTAGCGTTGCCCGGCAATACTCAAATGGCTAGTCTCGTAGGAAAGCGACGCAAAAGATGGTCTCGGGGTTTGACAATGCAATGGCAAGGATATGAGCAAGTTGTCGTCGAAGTTACCGTCCTTGCTTACGGTTAGGGTATCACAAAGGTGGAGATGGTGTTGTCTATGACGAGTTCCGAGGCGATGATGAGCGGCGGCGATGTCGATGTCAAACCGTTCCTAAGTAGCCGAAACACGTTAGGAAACGGAAAATCCGCGACTCAAAATCTCAAATGGCACGAAGTGGTGGTTGGCGGAAATCGGTGGTGGAGTGGCTCAAGGGATTGCGGAAGAAACGACGGGAAAAGGCGAAAAATTGAAGAAAGTATGAAGTGTTGGCGTGCTCGTTTCCCAGGGGCCGGATGTTCGGGCCTCCTGGCCGGATGTCCGGGGCGCCGGATGTCCGGGCACGCGGGCCGGATGTCCGGGCTGCTGGATCCGTGGATGAACTCGAAGAACAGGTGGGGAAAAGAAAAATTTGGGGCAAAATTCGGACGATTTTGTGGATGGAATCGATGGAGAAGATGGGGGAAAGCTAGATCCACTCGAAAACAAGCAAATCCATGGATCAAAATCAACAAAACATCATCAAATCAACAATTCACAATTTTTTTGGTATGGCTATTTTTGTGGGGAATTTTCAAAATTGGGCAAAAACAACAAAATCGGGGCTAGAAAGTGGAGGGGAAAGACTCCAAAGTGTGAATCAACGTGGCTCTGATCCAAGATGATGTAGGGTGGAACCCTAATTGACGATCGTTTCACACTTTAGGAGGGGGAAAAGAGAGGAACAACAAAGTCAACCAAGGGAAATCACTCAAACAAACCCAAATCACACATCCACTAGGATAGCATACATGAGATCCACAAGTATACAAGGACAATCCAAGGAAACAAGAACAAGGTAAAGTTCTTCCCACTCCGGAGGAGGTGAGGTCTTGATGATCTAGATGAGATCCTTCTCCCTTAGGAGGTCTTGATGATCCTATGATGGGGATCCTTCTCCCTAGAGAGGTCTTGATTCCCCAAGAGGAGATACAAGGAGCAAAGCTCAACTAGATGTCTCAAAATACTTTGCTAACCCTAGAAAGGAGGAGAAGGAGGTCTATTTATAGTCTAGGACGAAGTGGGGAGATGAGTGGACGAGATTACACGGCCAGATGGCCAAGGCACGCTGTCAGGGGGCCGGATGTCCGGGCGTCGGGCCGGATGTCCGGCGGTTCGCGGGGGTGCCGGATGTCTGGCCCTGGCGCCGGATGTCCGGCCTGAAGGGGGTCAAGCTACTGTATGGGGCACCGGATTTCCGGGTAGGGGCCGGATGTCCGGGCCTTTGGCCGGATGTCCGGGCCCTGTAGCACCTGCACGGCTGGGTTGCTGCTACTGTGCGCTTCTTCCGGGGCCGGATATCCGGGCCAGGGGCTGGATGTCCGGCCGCTGTAGCTTTCCAGCGGTCTTTCTCCTCGCGCACGTCTGTCCGTGTACTTGCCGACTTGGTCTTCGTTCCGAGCATTCCCGAGGCGGTCTTCTTCATACCTGATCACACATAGCACTTCGGCTTGAGGTAGTAGCCATGTCTCACTCGAGTCAAATGTAAGTTCACTTAGGAGAGATGTCACCTCGGTTTCGAGAGCTCTTGCACATGCTCGTGTCATAGGTTCACTTGGCACTTGACGAGACGTAGGTAGGTCCATGGGGATGACTGTGGGATGCTCCGCATCAACGTGGGGCCCTCGTGGTGGCCACCCACCATGCCGGCAGGACCCTCCAGCTACCTTGCCGGAGACGCCGCGCAGACAGTGCAGTCGCGTCGCTACCCTCCACCGTCACAATGGCCAACCCGCAGGTCTGACGACCATGACGAGCTGTCCATGGCTTCGTCAGATCCGCGGTGCCGCCAAGATCAGCGCCAAGTGCTCCGAGAGCAGTGCGACGAAGACGCCCGCACGAAGATCGAGCGGCGCCAGGAAGAACGTCATCAATCTGACGACCGTGCCAGGCCGGTGATGAATGTGCTCGCTCCGGTAGCCGCTGGGTACTTGCCCTTCGATGTGGGGTGCCCAACATTTACTCGTAAGCTGCGGCATGTTCGCTGGCCGTCCACCCGAGCCTTCAAGCCAAAGCTGCCCAACAAGTATGACGGCACGCTCAACCCAGCCGAGTTCCTTGCATCTACACCATCACGGTGGAGGCTGCCAGGGGACGGGACGAGAAAGTGCTCGCCAACTACTTCCCGTTGGCACTTCGGCCCAACGTCAGGTCGTGTTTGATGAACCTGCCTGAGGGCTCCATCTCTTCTTGGGTGGATCTGTGCCATCATTTCGTTGGCGCTTACTAGGGTGGCCACAAGCTCCCGGGTTAGCCTAACGATTTGTAGGTGATCCCCCAAAGGGATGGAGAGAACCTCTGCAAGTACATAGAATGGTTCAGGCGTGTGCACCACAACATCCCCGACATCCATCCCACAGCTGTTGTTGCCGCGTTCCACACGAATGTGCGCAACCGTAGGATGCAGTCAGAGATGAATGTCGAGCTGGTTAGGACCATCAACGATCTGTACGCCTTGGCGGATAGGTGTGCACGTGCCGAGGAGGGGAGGTGACTCCCCGGGGAAGATGCGGGTGCAGACATCGATTCCGAGGACGACGACGCATCAACCCCACAGAAGAAGAGCAGAAAGCGCAACAGAAAGCGCAAGAACAAGACTGTACTGGCCGTCGAGAGATCCGGCGACACCAACGCCACCAAGATGCCGAAGGCAGACATCCCTGGCAAGGAGGTTGCCGGGTGCGATGCTTGCCAGGAGGCTGCGGCAGGCGAGAAAGCCGGCAAGACCGGCGGGCCGTACTGTAAGATCCACCGCACCAAGGGCCACGATCTCCAACAATGCCGGCAAGTAGAGCAACTTGCCGAAAAGCAGAAGCAAGAGTACGAGAAGCGAGATAAGGAGAAGGCTCAAGATGGTGCTGGTGGGTCTGGCAAGGAAGACCATGGTGGCCGCGGAGGCCGCCGCGGCAAGGCCAAACAGCCAAAAGAGAAGGCTGCTGATGACTACTACACAACTTATTCTTGTAGACTCATGTTGGGTCTCCAAGCGCAGAGTTTCGTAGGACAGTAGCAATTTTCCCTCAAGTGGATGACCTAAGGTTTATCAATCCGTGGGAGGCATAGGTTGAAGATGGTATCTCTCAAACAACCCTGCAACCAAATACAAGAAATCTCTTGTGTCCCCAACACACCCAATACAATAGTAAGTTGTATAGGTGCACTAGTTCGGCGAAGAGATGGTGATAAAAGTGTAGTATGGATAATAGATATAGGTTTTTGTAATCTGAAAATATAAAAACAGCAAGGTAGCAAGTAACAAAAGTGAGCACAAACGGTATTACAATGCTTAAAAACAAGGCCTAGGGTTCATACTTTCACTAGTGCAATCTCTCAACAATGCTAACATATTTGGATCATATAACCATCCCTCAACGTGCGATAAAGAATCACTCCCAAATTTCTATTAGCGGAGAACATAAGATAGAAATTGTTTGTAGGGTACCAAACCACCTCAAAGTTATCCTTTTCGATCGATCTATTGAGCTATTCCTATAAGTGTCACAAACAGCCCTAGAGTTCATACTAAAATAACACCATATGATACACATCAACCAACTCTAATGTCACCTAGATACTCCAATGTCACCACAAGTATCCGTGAGTTGATTATACGATATGCATCAAACAACTTCATAATCATAATATTCAATCCACACAAAGAACTCCAAGGAGCACCCCAAAGTTTCTATCGGAGAAAAGATAATGAAAACGTGCATCAACCCATATGCATAGATTACCCCAATGTCACCGCGGGAATCCGTGAGTTGAGTGCCAAAACATATATCAAGTGAATCAATATAATACCCCATTGTCACCACGGGTATTCATATGCAAGACATACATCAAGTGTTCTCAAATCTGAAATATTCAATCCGACAAGAACGAAACCTCAAAGGGAAAAGATTCGATTCATCACAAGGTTAGAGAGGGAAGAAACACCATATGATCCAACTATATTAACAAAGCTCGCGATACATCAAGATCATGCCATATCAAGAACACAAGAGAGAGAGATCAAACACACAGCTACTAGTACATACCCTCAGACCCGAGGGTGAACTAATCCCTCCTCGTCATGGAGACCGCCGGGATGATGAAGATGGCCTCCGGTGATGATTCCCCCCTCTGGGAGGGTGCCGGAAAAGGGTTGTAGATTAGATCGTGGAGGCATAGAGGCTTGCGGTGGCGTAAAAACTCATCTAGGTTAACTTTCGGGGGTTTCTGAATATATATGATTTTTTGGCGTTGGAATCACACGAAGAAGGGCCACAAGGGGCCCACGAGGCACCAGGGCGCGCCTGGGGGGGTGGAGGGTGGCGCGCCCTGGTGGCTCGTGGAGCCCCTGTGGGTCTTCTGGCCTCCTCCCGAAGCTTCTAGTGTCTCTTATGTTCCGAAAAAATCGTCAAAAAGTTTCACTGCATTTGGACTTCATTTGATATAGATTTTCTGGAAAACCAAAAACAAGCAGAAAACAGCAACTGGCACTGGGCACTAGGTCAATATGTTAGTCCATGAAAATCATATAAAAGCCATATAAAAGTGCACCAAAATCATACAAAACTATAATAAACATGGCATGAATACTTCATAAATTATAGATACGTTGGAGACGTATCAGCATCCCCAAGCTTAATTCCTGCTCGTCCTCGAGTAGGTAAATGATAAAAGAAATAATTTATGAAGTGTGAATGCTAGCATAGTGCATAAGTTTGATCAATGATAATTTCAATCACTTTTTTCTAGCATCATTATATATCATAAACAGTAGCTCATCTCATAAAACTTCTCATGATCAAGTAGCAAGCTATTCACATGTTTAAAGTATAGGCCATAAACTTTCTTGAAAACTAACAAACTATGTTCTCAGTCATCAAACAATTGCAATTCATCTTATTTTCAGGAAGGGTCTATGTAAGAGCTTTGATCTAGCAAATTCCACATACTCAACCATCTTTTAGTCTTCCATGATTGCTGACACTCAAAGCATATTTTTAGAACAAACCATTTCAGTCAAACACATAGGAAGATAGGGGCTTAATGTTTCGGCTCCCAACTTATTTATCTCAGGGATAATGTCAACAATAATAACTCATGATCACCTATATTCAACTGGATATATGTGCCTGGATCTTTCCCTACCACATAATGCTTGCCAACTAAAGAATAAATAGAGCGGAATAGGGATGAACATTAATGATGCTTGCATAAAAGTAAATACAGAAAAGTAAATGCATAAAAGTAAAAGATAGGCCCTTCGCAGAGGGAAGCAGAGGTTGTCATGCGCTTTTTGTTGTTGGATGCACAAGCTCTTAATGCAAAGGAACGTCACGTTATATTGCCCCTTGTGATAGCAACCTTTATTATGCAGTCCGTCGCTTTTATTTCTTTACCATCACAAGTTCGTACAACGCTTATTTTCCCTTGAAGGATCTTATTCAATCCATAGGTAGATATGGTGGACACTCATGGCAAGAAACTGGGTTTAATGGTTTTGGGATGCACAAGTAGTATCTCTACTTAGTGCGAATTTTTGGCTAGCAAAAGATCCTAAGCAAGCACCACATGTTAGAGGATCCATGACAATATAACTTCTATGTGAATATAAACAAACATAACTCATTACGTTGTCTTCCTTGTCCAACATCAACTACTTGATCAAGCTTGAAAATAATTAATGGGGGCTCACAATCATATAAGATGTCCAAGATAGTATATTTATATGTGTAATTTCTCTTCCTTCAAAATTCTTTCATGAATTTTTCAAGTGACCATTGCTATGTTTGTTAACTTTCAATAAATTTTACCACTTATACTTCTTGTATGTGAAGTCACTACTCCCCATGGGACAAGCATATGAAGCATATAAATTTCAACTTTATGATATTCAATTCATTTCAACAATTTACTCATAGGATATAAGTGAAGCACAAGAGTAAATGACAAACTACTCCAAAAAGATATAAGTGAAGACCAAATGAGTACTTAAGTAAATAGGTAGCTCTGTGGGGACTCTATCTCATTTAAAAAAATTCAGATCTTAAGTATTTTATTCAAACAGCAAAGAAAACAAAATAAAATGACATTCCAAGAATAGCACAACTCATGTGAAGAAGCAAAAACTTATGCTCAACCAAGACTAACCGATAATTGTTGATGAAGAAAGGTGGGATGCCTACCGGGGCATCCCCAAGCTTAGATGCTTGAGACTTCTTGAAATATTATATTGGGATGCCTTGGGCATCCCCAAGCTTGAGCTTTTGTGTCTCCTTAATTCCTCTCATATCACGGTTTCCCTAAATCTTAAATACTTCATCCACACAAAACTCAACAAGAACTCGTGAGATAAGTTAGTATAAATCAACTCAAAACCTTAACATTCTCTACTGTAACAAATCACTAAAATTATAATAACATTGTATACTAAATGCCTCTGCATATTTAATACTCCTATCCACAAATAGAAATATTAAACAAGCAAACATATGCAAACAATGCAACTATAACAGCAATCTGCCAAAACAGGACAGTCTGTAAAGGGTGAATAAGAATTCATACTTACCTAACTCCAAAAATTCTGAAAAATTACCACGTGATATAGAACTCATGCATGCTTACTTTGTAAAAATTTCAGATTTTTATCATGTTCTGACTATTCAGGAATATTCTGGACATAACAGAAAACTTTCTGTTTTCAAACAGCAACACATGAACTTGCAAACTGAGCATGGTAAAGGCTATAATTGGAATTTTATTGAATTAAAAGATAAAAAACATGATTATTGATAGCATCAAGCAAATATCAACAGAAGAAAATGATGCTCCAAGCAAAACTCATATTATGTGACGAATAAAAATATAGCTCCAAGTGAGGTTACCGATAATGTTGAAGACGAAAGAGGGGATGGCTTCCGGGGCATCCCCAAGCTTAGTTGCTTGGGTCTTCCTTGAATATTACCTTGTGGTGCCTTGGGAATCCCCAAGCTTAGGGTCTTGTTACTCCTTATTCTCCTCATATCGATATCTCACCCAAAACTTGAAAACTTCAATCACAGAAAACTTAACGGAACTTGGTGAGATTGGTTAGTATGATAAAAATAAATCATCCACTTAGGTACTGTCAATACAAGATTCATAATTGTTCTCACATAATTCCTACTGTATTCTATCATTTCCACAATTTATATTGCTCAATATAAGCTATGGAAACACTAAAACAAGCAAACTATGCACCGAAAACAGAATCTGTCAAAAACAGAACAGCATGTAGTGAGCGATTTAAAAACCATACTTATGTACCTCCAAAAATTCTGAAACATTAGGAAAAAGTAAACAATTTGTAAAAAAATACTGTGTAAAAATTTCAGAATTTTATCACGCTCCAGTACAGAATAAAAATTCCAGCACTGGACGCAAAAGTTTCTGTTTTTGCACAGAATCAAATCAACAAGCATCCACACTATCCCGAAGGCTTTACTTGGCACATTATTGAAAGAAAACATATAAAACATGATTACTACAGTAGATTAATCATGTGAACACACAAAAACAGTAGGTATAAATATTGGGTTGTCTCCCAATAAACGCTTTTCTTTAATGCCTTTTAGCTAGGCATGATGATTTCAATGATGCTCAAATAAAAGTAAAGAATTGAAACACAAAGAGAGCATCATGAAGCATATGACTAGCACATTTAAGCCTAACCCACTTCCTATGCATAGGGATTTTGTGAGCAAATAGTTTATGGGAGCAAGAATCAACTAGCATAGGAAGGCAAAACAAGCATGACTTCAAAACTTTCAACATAAAGAGAGGAAACTTGATGTTGTTGAAATATGTAGAAGCATATATTCCTCTCTCAAAATAATTTTCAGTAGCATCATGAAGAAATTCAACAATATATCCATCACACAAAGCATTCTTGTCATGATACATAAGCATAGAAATTTTATTACTCTCCACATAAGCAAATGTATTCTCCTTCATAATAGTGGGAGCAAACTCAACAAAATAACTATCATGTGATACTTGATTGACATAATTCAATTGAAAATTAAAATGATGACAAGTTTCATGGTTATCATTATTCTTTATAGAATACATGTCATCACCATAATCATCGTAGATAGCAACTTTTTTATCATAGTCAATTGAAACCTCTTCCAAAATAGTGGATTCATCATTAAATAAAGTCATGACCTCTCCAAATCCACTTTCATCAATATAATCATCATAAATAGGAGGCATGCAATCATTATAATAAATTTTCTCATCAAAACTTGGGGGAGTAAAAATATCATCTTCATCAAACATAGCATCCCCAAGCTTGTAGTTTTGCATATCATTAGCATCGTGGATATTCAAAGAATTCATACTAGCAACATTGCAATCATGCTCATCATTCAAAGATTTTATGCCAAACATTTTATTAAATTCTTCCTCTATCAATTGAGCACAATTTTCCGATCCATCATTTTCAAGAAAGACATTATAAAGACGAATAATATGAGGCAACCTCAATTCCATTTTTTTAGTTTTCTTTTATAAACCAAATTAGTGATAAAACAAGAAACCAAAAGATTCGATTGCAATATCTAAAGATATACCTTCAAGCACTCACCTCCCCGGCAACGGCGCCAGAAAAGAGCTTGATGTCTACTACACAAATTATTCTTGTAGACTCGTGTTGGGCCTCCAAGCGCAGAGTTTTGTAAGACAGTAGCAATTTTCCCTCAAGTGGATGACCTAAGGTTTATCAATCCGTGGGAGGCGTAGGTTGAAGATGGTATCTCTCAAACAACCCTGCAACCAAATACAAGAAATCTCTTGTGTCCCCAACACACCCAATACAATGGTAAATTGTATAGGTGCACTAGTTCGGCGAAGAGATGGTGATAAAAGTGTAGTATGGATAATAGATATAGGTTTTTGTAATCTTAAAATATAAAAACAGCAAGGTAGCAAGTAACAAAAGTGAGCACAAAGGGTATTGCAATGCTTAAAAACAAGGCCTACGGTTCATACTTTCACTAGTGCAATCTCTCAACAATGCTAACATAATTGGATCATATAACCATCCCTCAACGTGCGATAAAGAATCACTCCCAAATTTCTATTAGCGGAGAACATAAGATAGAAATTGTTTGTAGGGTACGAAACCACCTCAAAGTTATCCTTTCCGATTGATCTATTGAGCTATTCCTATAAGTGTCACAAACAGCCCTAGAGTTCGTACTAAAATAACACCATATGATACACATCAACCAACTCTAATGTCACCTACATACTCCAATGTCACCACAAGTATCCGTGAGTTGATTATACGATATGCACTAAACAACTTCATAATTATAATATTCAATCCACACAAAGAACTCCAAGGAGCACCCCAAAGTTTCTATCGGAGAAAAGATATTGAAAACGTGCATCAACCCATATGCATAGATTACCCCAATGTCACCGCGGGAATCCGCGAGTTGAGTGCCAAAACATATATCAAGTGAATCAATATAATACCCCATTGTCACCACGGGTATTCATATGCAAGACATACATCAAGTGTTCTCAAATCTGAAATATTCAATCCGACAAGAACGAAACCTCAAAGGGAAAAGATTCGATTCATCACAACAAGGGTAGAGAGGGAAGAAACACCATATGATCCAACTATATTAACAAAGCTCGCGATACATCAAGATCGTGCCATATCAAGAACACGAGAGAGAGAGAGAGAGAGAGAGATCAAACACATAGCTACTAGTACATACCCTCAGCCCCGAGGGTGAACTACTCCCTCCTCGTCATGGAGACCACCGGGATGATGAAGATGGCCTCCGGTGATGATTCCCCCCTCCGGTAGGGTGCCGGAAAAGGGCTGTAGATTAGATCGTGGAGGCACAGAGGCTTGTGGCGGCGTTAAAACTCATCTAGGTTAACTTTCAGGGGTTTATGAATATATATGATTTTTTGGCGTTGGAATCACACGAAGAAGGGCCACAGGGGGCCCACGAGGCACCAGGGCACGGCTAGGGGGTGGCGCGCCCTGGTGGCTCGTGGAGCCCCTGTGGGTCTTCTGGCCTCCTCCCAAAGCTTCTAGTGTCTCTTATGTTCCAGAAAAGATCGTCAAAAAGTTTCGCTGCATTTGGACTTCATTTGATATAGATTTTCTGGAAAACCAAAAACAAGCAGAAAACAACAACTGGCACTGGACACTAGGTCAATATGTTAGTCCATGAAAATCATATAAAAGCCATATAAAAGTGCACCAAAATCATACAAAACTATAATAAACATGGCATGAATACTTCATAACTTATAGATACGTTGGAGACGTATCAGCTGCCCAGGGCCAGCAAGAAGAGGATGATAGTGATGAGGACGAAAGTGGGTCCGGCAAGGAGTTCCAAAATGCAGTGGATGCCATGTGTGTTGACGGAGGTGCATCTTTGCACTCCTCGCACCGACAACTAAAGCAGTGGATCCGCGAAGTCAATGCAGCGGAACCGATGATGGAGGCACAAAAGCCACTCAAGTGGTCGCACTCACCCATCGTCTTTGACGCCGAGGACCACCCTGATCGCACCACTGCGGTCGGGTGTTTGCCGTTGTTGGTCTCACCAACAATTCGCAACCTCAAGGTGACAAATATGCTGGTTGACGGTGGGGCTGGCTTGAACTTGATCTCTCCAGATGTGATCAAGAGGCTGCAGATCTCCAACAAGGATCTCGAGGAAACATGCAGTTTCCAAGGGATCAGTCCGGGGAGGAACAAGCCGAAAGGCCAAGTCACGTTGCCAGTCACATTCGGCGGTGAGCTCAACTATCGGACAGAGAAGATTACCTTCGATGTCGTCAAGATGCCGCTACCATACAATGGGATTCTGGGTCGCTCAGCCCTGGCAAAGTTTATGGCTGCATCGCACTATGCGTACAACGTCATCAAGATGCCGGGGCCGATGGGGGTCCTCACTCTCAAATCAAACCACAAGGACGCGATCATCTGTACCGACAAGCTCTACTGGGAGGCGACGACGACAACTGCCATCGAGGTGCTTGCCCCTGCCGTCAAAGCTCCTGGGGAAGGAAAGGAGAAGAAGACTGGCAAGATCTCTGGGAAGGACTCCGAGAAGCGCACTTCAGAGTGCAGCATGCCTGTCGAGGACATACCAGAGAGCTCTACCAGCAATAGCAAGACAACCAAGGCTTCCGCATCCACGACCAAACAAGTTCTGCGAAAGGGGATGGGATGAGTGGCACTTTCTCTGAAAGTGCCACTCTCGGCAACAAATAGGGAGTCGAGCTCGTTGCCATCCTACGGGTGAATGCCGGTGTGCTTGCCCGGCAAGCACCTGACGTCCCTGAAGTTCTTAGGAGGGCAACTGAGCACCACCTTGCTATCTGCCCTCATGCGAGACCCCTCAAGCAGAAGGTCAGGAAGCAAGCCTTGGTGCAGAAGCAATACTCCCCACGGAATTCAAACACGGGTCACCTCGAGTCTTGGCCTTCAATGAGGAGGACCAAGATGAGCTGCGGCATGACGATGCCACGCTCCTTGAGGAAGATCATTTCCAAGCTGCTACCCGTGTTGCACGGTGCCAGCAAGCTTTGCGCCGCTGCCTTAGCCGCAAAGTGAAAGCCAGGGACCTTGAGAAAGGCGACCTTGTTCCTCATTGGATTCGATCCACGAAGGATAAAAACAAGTTGATGCCGAAGTGGGAAGGCCCTTACCAGGTAATACGAGTCACGAGGCCCGGCATAGTCCACCTAGACACCGAAGATGGCACTCCGGTGCTAAACTCATGAAATATTGAGCATCTTCGTAAGTTTTACCTGTAAGGCGCGGTTGCCGGGCTACCCGGCAACCTCTTTTGTACAAGTTTGCCGTCAAGGCAGGTAATCCTTTGTACAAAGCCGGGCACAGATCCCGTGCAAAATAAATAAACCTTAGATGTTTCACAATTCTTTGTCAAGGACATATATATTTATGTGTTGCAGGCAGTCTTGTGTTACATTTTCCCTTGCATAAGGTGATTAACGAACCGCCAAGGTTCCAGCCTCCTCTTTTCTTTTCTTTCTTAAAGGAAGGAAGGATTCCTCGCGTACATGTTTCCCTACGGCACGATATGGATACCAAAGGACGCGTGCGTTCTAGATGTCACCCTACGGCACGAAGTACAATAAGAAATGAGCTAAGTTGCAAAACTTTGAAATAAATTCTTTGTTGTAGTTGTGATTCTCCTTGAACGACTTTGGCCTTTGTATGAGAAACCTGCACGCTAAGGAACCTTGTCGTGATTGACTGCGCTCTTACTTTGCTTCGAGTCTGCTCAGCAACCTAAGCAGCCACGTTGTAACCATCAAGCGTGACCTTGCCGGCAGCGACTCTTCCGGCAAGCTGCTAAGGACCCGTTCCTCAAGCACTTACGACAAGGGTGTGCGCACCGGCAAGATTCCAGCAAGCATAGGGTACAGAAATCATGCAAAGACAGAGCGGAATAAGGAGAATAGCTGAAAGCACATTTGCTCCCTTGGTGGTTTTGGTAATTCATAACAACATATCTCTCATTGAACTAATATCCATTCAAGATTAAGATTTCAGGATGTTCAATGATTGGCATGGCATGGACTAGAGATGTGGACCCTTCAAAATGCTAAGGACAAGAATTGGCAAAGATCAAGACTCTACATTTTTGGTTTAGTGATCCAAGATCACATTGAGTCCATAGGAAAGCCAATACTATTAAAAGGGGATGAGGTGTTGCCTAATGGTCTTTTTGCTCAAGTGCTTAGTGACAACATTCCAAAACCCTCAACCACTCTCTCTATCCCAAATATGTCCAAAACCCAAAGTCCAACTCGGCCCCACCGAAATTTCCAATCCGGCCCCACCGAGTTCATCAAAGACTTAGCCACTGCCAAACCCTAACAAATCAGATCCACCGAAATGGATCTCGGTCCCACCGAGATGGCCTTGCCAACTCTCTGTAATCGTTTGCATTCACTTTGGTCTCACCGAGTTTGCAAATCGGTCTCACCGAGATGGCTTGCCAACTCTCTGTTGCCTTATTGCTTCACTTCGGTCCTACCGAGTTGATGCAATCGGTGCCACCGAGATGAGGATTGCCCTAAGCCATTGCACTTCGGTCCATCCGAGTTGTTCGTATCGGTCCCACGGAGATTCCTAAAGTTCATATCTTTTACACAGTTCGGTGCTACCAAGATTATCGTTTCGGTGCCACCGAGTTGGGTCAAAAGTGTGTAACGGTTGGATTTTGTGTGGAGGCTATATATACCCCTCCACCCCATCCTTCTAAGTAAGGAGAGCCATCAGAACGTGCCTACACTTCCACCATACATTTTCTGAGAGAGAACCACCTACTCATGTGTTGAGATCAAGCTATTCCATTCCTACCATTTGAACCTTGATCTCTAGCCTTTCCCAAGTTGCTTTCCACTCAAATCCTTCTTCAACCATAGCCAAATCTGTGAGGAGTGTTTGAGTGCTGGGAAGACTATCATTTGAAGCACAAGAGCAAGGAGTTCATCAACAACACACCATCTATTACCTTTTGGAGAGTGGTGTCTCCTAGATTGGTTAGGTGTCACTTGGGAGCCTCCAACCAGATGTGGAGTTGAACCAAGAAGTTTGTAAGGGCAAGGAGATCGCCTACTTCGTGAAGATCTACCCCGAGTGAGGCTAGTCCTTCGTGGACGTAAGCCATGGTGGAATAGACAAGGTTGCTTCTTCGTGGACCCTTCGTGGGTGGAGCCCTCTGTGGACTCGCGCACCCGTTACCCTTCGTGGGTTGAAGTCTCCATCAACGTGGACGTACGATAGCACCACCTATCGGAACCACGCCAAAAACCACCGTGTCTTCATTGCGTTTGAAATCTCCAATCCCTCCTTTACATACATATGCAATTGCTTATATTCCGCTGCTATACTCTTAGAATTGCATGTGTAGGGTGATGCTTGACATGTACTATTGCTAAAAACTGCCCACAATTAAAATTGGGAAAAGGTTAGGTTTTATTTGGTCAAGTAGTCTAATCACCCCCCTCTAGACATACTTTCGATCCTACAAGTGGTATCAGAGCTTTGGTCTCCGTAAGCCTTGATTTCCATTGCTTTGGTGATCATAGCCTTGGTTTCCCAACCTAGGAGAGTATGGCGTCTAGTGAGGGTAACAATCACCGTAGAGGTCCATATTTTGATGGTACAAACTTTGCTAGTTGGAAACATAAGATGAAAATGCATATTCTTGGTCATAACCCTGCCGTTTGGGCTGTTGTTCGTGTTGGCTTGCAAGGTAACTTCTTTGAGGATGGCAAGGAACCGGATCGTGAAGCAACCCCGAAAGAACTAAAGATGTTGCAATACAATGCTCAAGCTTGTGACATTCTATTCAACGGTCTATGTCCCGAGTAATTCAACAAAATCAGCCGCCTCGAGAATGCAAAGGAAATTTGGGATACTTTGGTTGATATGCATGAGGGTACCGAATCCGTCAAGGAATCTAAGTTGGATGTGCTCCAAAGTCAACTTGATAAGTTCAAGATGAAGGATGGTGAAGGAGTCGCAGAGATGTACTCTAGGCTTGCTCTCATCACAAATGAGATTGCCGGCTTAGGAAGTGAAGAGATGACCGACAAATTCATCATCAAAAAGATACTTAGAGTTTTAGATGGAAAATATGATACCGTCTGCACATTGATCCAAATGATGCCAAATTACAAAGATCTCAAGCCCACGGAAGTCATTGGAAGGATTGTCGCTCATGAAATGTCGCTCAAGGACAAAGAGGAGCTGCACAACAAGTCAAGTGGTGCTTACAAAGCCTCAACCGATGCTCCAACAACTTCAAATGACCAGCTAGTATCCAATGAAGAGATTAGCCTAATGGTGAAAAGGTTCAACAAGTTCTACAAGAACAAAGGAAAAGAAAGAAGCTCTAGCTCAAGACATTGTGAGAGAACATCATCAAGTCGTGACCATAATTGCTACAATTGTGGAAATCCCGGACACTACTCCAATGAGTGTACGGCTCCCTACAAGAAAAGAGACGAATCACCAAGAGGAAGACATAGAAGAGATGAATCACGTCGTAAAGAGAGAAGGAGTAGAGATGATTATTATGAACGAAGACACTCTCGAAGAAGCAAGGATTCGGAGAGGAAGGACAAGTCATCAAGGAGCTACACAAGAAGAAGACATCAAGCTCATGTTGGTGAATGGGTTTCCGGCTGCGACTCCGACAACCAATCCGAGAGAAGTTATCACTCCAACTCCGACTATAGTCAAGATGAAGGTGTTGCAGGACTTGCACTTGTGTCATCCAACTCCTACGATCTATTTGACTCACCAAATGATGGAATTGGAAGATGCTTCATGGCAAAAGGCCCTAAGGTATCACACCCCGAGTATCTTGATTTTAATAGTGATGAAGATGATTTGCTTGGTGATGATGATTTACTTGTTGATAGGGCTAGTGATGTGAGCTATAATGAAAATGCTAGTAATCATGATAGTCAAGAGGAATCGAGTGACAATGCTATGAAGGAGATTGAGCTTCTAACTAAAGAACTAAATGCTCTTAAGTTAGCTCATGAAACAACTCAAGAGGATCATAGAGAACTTCTAAGAACTCATGAGAAGCTACGCTTCGAGAAGCTAAATTTAGAGTAAGAGCATGAGTTTCTTAAAGCTATCAATGACGATCTTCGAAAGAAGAGTTCTTCATATCTTGCCAAACGTTTACTCTTGTCTACCTTTATGCCACAAGTTAAACCTAAGCAAACTAGCAACAAGGGTAAAAATGGTTCTACCTCTAGTAGTAACAATAACAACGCTAAATCCAATGTTGTTGCTTCTAGTAGTTCTATTGATTCCACTAATGATTCTCTTAGCCAAGTTACACTTGAGCAAGAAAATGTGCTATTGAAAGGAATTATAGAAAAAGGTGTCTACAAGAGTCTTGCCGGGAGTAAACAATTTGAGGAAATTGTACGCAAGCAAGGAAGATACCGGAAGAACCAAGGTGTTGGCTTTGAACGAAAGTTCAATGCCGATGGAGTTGAGTGGGAAGAAGGTCAATACCCCAAGACGAAGTTTGTTCCTCAACAAGAGAAGTATGATCCTACTTCCTTCAAGGGAACACAAGCTCAAGAAGACCTTCCACCACAAGACCACAAGCTAAAAGGCAAGGACAAGCTTCAAGAAGAGATTGATTCATTTGAAGAAGCTCCACAAGCCATGGTCAAGTGGGTTCCCAAGACTTCATCAAGTTCTACTTCATCAAGTGCTACTACAACTCCAAGGATTCCCATCAAGTTGATGTGGATCCAAAAGAAGAAGAACTAGAGAGTTCTTGAGGGTGACTCCGCCAACAAACTTCACTCATATTCTTTATGGCAAGAACTTGTGCAACCAACTTCCACATTTTGCACTAGTTCATGGATTCACAAACCCTCTTGTTGGTAAGGCAAGGGACAAGGTAATCAATGCATTCATTGACATCATCATATGTGTATTTCACTATATGTCTATGGATATCCTTGTATGTTCCTTGTGTGGGACTAACCCATGTAGGTATTGAAAGCACAAAACTCCAAAGGATTGCTCCCAACTCTTGATGGTCTACATCAACATTGAGCATCCACATCTTCAACATCTACATGAAGTCATCATCGACAAAACCCAAGGTTAGTTCAACCCTCTTATGGGGGATATCACATCTAGGGGTAGATTTGTTCTAAGCAATTGAGCTAAAGCAACTCTAATGGTGTGAACACATCAATGCTTTATGTAAAAGTGGTAACCCCACTTGTGCTTAAACGATGAGTATGACCTATGATCAAATGTTCTCATTTGGCTCCTAAGTCAATATACTCATATATAGATGACCTAGTCATCGCCATTGCTAGATAGATGCTAGAATTGGTTGTGCATGTTTGACACATATTTCATTTGCTAGCTTATTGTGTGAGCATGTTGATTTGCATGTTTTCATCATTCGAGGACATCCATTTGTTGTTTTGATTGTCTTGGTTTTTCTGGCCAAGTGGATGTACAAGAATGCCTAAGAACCTTCTCTAGCTATCTATGCTTTCTTGTCTCAAATTCTATTCTTGCTGCATCACAAAAATTGAACAAGTCATTTTCGGACCCTCCGGGTGAGGAGCACTCGGAGCCACCGATCTGAAAGGGCTGAACCTCCAAACCCTTCTAATTGATTTCGGTCAGACCAACCTACTCAAACTCGGTCGAACCAAAAGCATTTAGATTGATCTAGGTTTTCATATCGGTGCTACCGATTAGACCAACTCGGTCGGACCGAGTTGCTGTAACTGCAAGCAGTTGCACGTCTCGGTGCTACCGATTTGTTCCACTCGGTGCCACCGACAGCGAATGGGTATATATTCCCAGCGAACCGTGCGGTTGAAATTTTCTTCAAACGTCACGCGCCCGCGCCCCATTGCTGCCGCCCCTTTGGTCTCCGGATCGTCGCCGTCGTCGCCTGTGCGCTCTCGCCGCAGGACTCCGTCGCCGTCAGCGGTAATCTCCACTGCCGTTGCCGCCGTAGAGGAACTCCACCGAGTTAGGGTGAGTTTTGATCCCTTTCGTGCTTCCCTTTTCCGATTCAATGCACGATTGGATTGCCTGTAATCTTGCCACGAATGCAATTATCTTTCCACCAGATTAGTTCGTTTGAACGAGATTCGAGCAAAAAATTTAGGGTTAGGTTTCCGCCGAATGCATCTCGGACCGACCGAATAGGAATTTTCGGTCCCACCGATTTGGCCCTGGCCATAGCACAAGTACATCTCGGTGCCACCGAGTTGTGCGAATCGGTAAGACCGAAAGTAACGTCTTAGTGAAACCCTAGCATCTCGGAGCCACCAAAACCCATCTCGGTCTGACCGAAATGGCGTGCCATGTCTCTGTAGTGTGCTTCGGTGTCACCGAGATTACCAACTCGGTCCATCCGAACTGCATTCTTTGAAAACCTAGAACTAAAGTTTGAACTCATTTTTTATGAAAAACAATCTGCTTTTTGTGATGACTCATCTACTCTACCCATACCTATCTATTCACAGGGTCAACTCAGCAAGATGTCTGATGTCAGTGACAGTCAAAACAGGTCAGAGCAGGACGAAGAACAAAGTAAAGGATCAAGCCATAATGAAAGTTTCTATGAGGGAGAGAGAAGCTCTCCAGATCTTCCTAAAGCAGCAACCAGAACACGGAAGAAG
Organism: Elymus sibiricus; assembly: GCA_039707655.1. Classification (NCBI taxonomy): domain Eukaryota; kingdom Viridiplantae; phylum Streptophyta; class Magnoliopsida; order Poales; family Poaceae; genus Elymus; species Elymus sibiricus. Next base: position 229,268,448 of record CM077668.1, read on the forward strand.
AAAACCTCAGACAGTGAGGATGAGGACTTTGTTGCAAGTGAAACTGTACAAAAGAAGAAGAGAGTAGTGCTAGCTAAGGAGTACATCACAAAGCCTACTTCTGTCAAGGAAAGAACAACTGTGAGGAAAGTGCCTCAGCAGACTGTGCAAGAGCCTAGTGAGGCAGCTGCAGGTGCCAAGAAGAAGAGGATAAGGAAAACTACTGCCCGAGTGATTGGCAGACCTACTATGATGATTGATGAGGAAGAAGAGGAGGAGGATGAGCCAGCTGCTGCACCCCCTGCAAAAGCACAGAAGCTCATGTCTGATGCTATCAAGACTGGTGCACCTCCCAAGTCAAAGCCTAAGGCACCAGCACTCAAGAGATCAACCAGGAACATATCTGCTGTAGAGAAGAACAAGGCCCCAGTGCCTGAATCAACTGTTGATGAAGAGCCTCTAGTGCTCAGAAAATTGAAGCCCAAGATACCAGAACATGACAACGCACACCCATTAGCTGAGAACATGATGTTGAGAAAGGACAGCTGACTGCATCAGTGGAGACAGTCAGATCCCTATGCTATCAGGAGGAGGACTGCCTGTGATTATCGCTTTCACACCCGTGAGCAACAGGATTTCTATGAGACAGTTTTGCTCGACAAGAAGCCCATAGTCAGTGACATGAAGTGGGTGGACTGGGAATACATCGATGAGAACGAGGACTATTTCCCCCATGTCCATGAAAGTTTCAGAATTGCTGGAGTTGATGAATTCATTGGAAAGAAACTGACTAAGTGGAATGATGAGATGATCATGCAGTTTTACTCCACTGCTCACTTCTATCCAGATGGCAGAATAGTGTGGATGACTGAGGGTATGAGATACCAGTCTACCATCTCTGAGTGGGCAAATCTTCTTGGTGCACCCAAGGAAGAGGATGATGATTATGATGTATATGCCAAGCTCAAGTTTGATCACAATTCTATGAAGAACATGTACACTGCTATTCCCCAGGAGGATCTTGAGACTCACAAGCTTGGATCAGTGAAGCATTTGCTACCAGGTCTGGCCACTTCAAATACAATCTTGCGGTACACCTTGTTACCCAAGTCAGGCGATGATAAGATGATTCGTGGCCACTCCATCAACTTGCTGCACTTATTTGATACTCCTCAGAAATTCAAGGTGATGAGCCTGATAGTAGAGACTATCAAGAGGATGGCAGCAGATCAGAAGAGATCGTGTGGTTATGCTCCACATATTCAATTGTTGATCAATTCCAAGGTTGGAACCAGCACGTATCTTCTTGATCGAGAGCATTTGCCACTCCGTCCAGATTTTGAGGACAACATTATAGTGATGGATCCTACGAATCCCACTTCTGCCCAAGCTCAAGAGGAAATCCGCAAATCCCAAGAAGCAAAAGCAGCTCAGGAGGCATCTGCTCCAAATGCTCCAATTGCGAATCTCAAGACACCAAAAGATCAAATGCAATATCTGCTTGAAGCCACTCTGAGGATTGAGCGAAGTCTGGCCAACCTCACCCAGACCCAGGCTAGTTTTGAGCAGATCATTGAGACCAAATTTCATGATTTGGATGTCAAGGTGACAGAGATTCAGACCACAGTGGAACAGCTGCAAGGAGATGTCGATGCTGTCAAGTTTGCCAGATCAGACGACAGTGGAGATGATAGACCGACTACAGATTAATTTCAGTCAGTGCCTAGGGCTGCCAGGTCAGCTGCGATACCAGTTGTGGATCCACGAACCGCAGTATCTGCACCAGCCGCCACAGCCACAGTGCCATAGCAGGTCTCAACTCCTCTAGTCCAGCAGTCGTCAGCAGAAGCATTCGCGGACACTCTCATCTCAACGCCATCTATGCACACCGGAGCCGCCAGCAGGAGATCGCCTTCGGAGGACCGTGCCTAGAGAGCCGACTAGTGCTATACGATTCGAACTTTTTGGTACTTGTTGCCAAAGGGGGAGGATTTGTATAGATCATAGGCTTCGAGAGAGAGAGAGAGTTTCTTGTTTTTGATTTTCTTCGAGAGTTTCTTTTGCTACTTGTTTGCTCGTTCGTTGATACTTTGTTATGTGTGTGCTTGCTACAGTATCTGTGCTTATTGATATGATGTTGATTGATCATATTATACCCATTGTGATATTCCATGTTTATCTCTACTATTATCTTTTATGATCAATTACTTATGTTGGTGATGCGTGCCTATTATTCCAATCATATCATTTTGCGCGCTCCACCAAGATGTATGTGACATGGAAGAGTGACCCATGAGCTTAATCGATTGTGCATTTGCATTCAAACGCAAATTTTTAATAATGCACAAATTTAGGGGGAGCTCTTGCTTATCACATACTTCTCAAAGCGACGATGTATTTCATTTACTTAATCATCTGTCGAAGCTTTGATCTATATGTTGTCATCAATTACCAAAAAGGGGGAGATTGAAAGCACATTTGCTCCCTTGGTGGTTTTGGTAATTCATAACAACATATATCTCATTGAACTAATATCCATTCAAGATTAAGATTTCAGGATGTTCAATGATTGGCATGGCATGGACTAGAGATGTGGACCCTTCAAAATGCTAAGGACAAGAATTGGCAAAGATCAAGACTCTACATTTTTGGTTTAGTGATCCAAGATCACATTGAGTCCATAGGAAAGCCAATACTATTAAAAGGGGATGAGGTGTTGCTTAATGGTCTTTTTGCTCAAGTGCTTTGTGACAGCATTCCTAAACCCTCAACCACTATCTCTATCCCAAATATGTCCAAAACCCAAAGTCCAACTCGGCCCCACCGAAATTTCCAATTCGGCCCCACCGAGTTCATCCAAGACTTAGCCACTGCCAAACCCTAACAAATCGGATCCACCGAAATGGATCACGGTCCCACCGAGATGGCCTTGCCAACTCTCTATAATCGTTTGCATTCACTTCGGTCTCACCGAGTTTGCAAATCGGTCTCACCGAGATGGCTTGCCAACTCTCTGTTGCCTTATTGCTTCACTTCGGTCCTACCGAGTTGATGCAATCGGTGCCACCGAGATGAGGATTGCCCTAATCCATTGCACTTCGGTCCATCCGAGTTGTTCGTATCGGTCCCACCGAGATTCCTAAAGTTCATATCTTTTACACAGTTCGGTGCTACCGAGATTATCGTTTCGGTGCCACCGAGTTGGGTCAAAAGTGTGTAACGGTTGGATTTTGTGTGGAGGCTATATATGCCCCTCCACCCCATCCTTCTAAGTAAGGAGAGCCATCAGAACATGCCTACACTTCCACCATACATTTTCTGAGAGAGAACCACCTACTCATGTGTTGAGATCAAGCTATTCCATTCCTACCATTTGAACCTTGATCTCTAGCCTTTCCCAAGTTGATTTCCACTCAAATCCTTCTTCCACCATAGCCAAATCTGTGAGGAGTGTTTGAGTGCTGGGAAGAATATCATTTGAAGCACAAGAGCAAGGAGTTCATCAACAACACACCGTCTATTACCTGTTGGAGAGTGGTGTCTCCTAGATTGGTTAGGTGTCACTTGGGAGCCTCCAACCAGATGTGGAGTTGAACCAAGAAGTTTGTAAGGGCAAGGAGATCGCCTACTTCGTGAAGATCTACCCCGAGTGAGGCTAGTCCTTCGTGGACGTCAGCCATGGTGGAATAGACAAGGTTGCTTCTTCGTGGACCCTTCATGGGTGGAGCCCTCCGTGGACTCGCGCAGCCGTTACCCTTCGTGGGTTGAAGTCTCCATCAACGTGGACGTACGATAGCACCACCTATCAGAACCACGCCAAAAACCACCGTGTCATCATTGCGTTTGAAATCTCCAATCCCTCCTTTACATACATATGCAATTGCTTATATTCCGCCGCTATACTCTTAGAATTGCATGTGTAGGATGATGCTTGACATGTACTATTGCTAAAAACTACCCACAATTAAAATTGGGAAAAGGTTAGGTTTTATTTGGTCAAGTAGTCTAATCACCCCCCCTCTAGACATACTTTCGATCCTACAAGTGGTATCAGAGCTTTGGTCTCCGTAAGCCTTGATATCCATTGCTTTGGTGATCATAGCCTTGGTTTCACAACCTAGGAGAGTATGGCGTCTAGTGAGGGTAACTATCACCGTAGAGGTCCATATTTTGATGGTACAAACTTTGCTAGTTGGAAACATAAGATGAAAATGCATATTCTTGGTCATAACCCTGCCGTTTGGGCTGTTGTTCGTGTTGGCTTGCAAGGTAACTTCTTTGAGGATGGCAAGGAACCGGATCGTGAAGCAACCCCGGAAGAACTAAAGATGTTGCAATACAATGCTCAAGCTTGTGACATTCTATTCAACGGTCTATGTCCCGAGGAATTCAACAAAATCAGCCGCCTCGAGAATGCAAAGGAAATTTGGGATACTTTGGTTGATGTGCATGAGGGTACCGAATCCGTCAAGGAATCTAAGTTGGATGTGCTCCAAAGTCAACTTGATAAGTTCAAGATGAAGGATGGTGAAGGAGTCGCAGAGATGTACTCTAGGCTTGCTCTCATCACAAATGAGATTGCCGGCTTAGGAAGTGAAGAGATGACCGACAAATTCATCATCAAAAAGATACTTAGAGCTTTTGATGGAAAATATGATACTGTCTGCACATTGATCCAAATGATGCCAAATTACAAAGATCTCAAGCCCACGGAAGTCATTGGTACGATTGTCGCTCATGAAATGTCGCTCAAGGACAAAGAGGAGCTGCACAACAAGTCAAGTGGTGCTTACAAAGCCTCAACCGATGCTCCAACAACTTCAAATGATCAGCTAGTATCCAATGAAGAGATTAGCCTAATGGTGAAAAGGTTCAACAAGTTCTACAAGAACAAAGGAAAAGAAAGAAGCTCTAGCTCAAGACATTATGAGAGAAGATCATCAAGTCGTGACCGTAATTGCTATAATTGTGGAAAGCCCGGACACTACTCCAATGAGTGTATGGCTCCCTACAAGAAAAGAGACGAATCACCAAGAGGAAGACATAGAAGAAATGAATTACGTCATAAAGAGAGAAGGAGTAGAGATGATTATTATGAACGAAGACACTCTCGAAGAAGCAAGGATTCGGAGAGGAAGGACAAGTCATCAAGGAGCTACTCAAGAAGAAGACATCAAGCTCATTTTGGTGAATGGGTTTCCGGCTGCGACTCCGACAACCAATCCGAGAGAAGTTATCACTCCAACTCCGACTATAGTCAAGATGAAGGTGTTGCAGGACTTGCACTTGTGTCATCCAACTCCTACGATCAATTTGACTCACCAAATGAAGCAATTGGAAGATGCTTCATGGCAAAAGGCCCTAAGGTATCACACCCCGAGTATCTTGATTTTAATAGTGATGAAGATGATTTGCTTGGTGATGATGATTTACTTGTTGATAGCGCTAGTGATGTGAGCTATAATGAAAATGCTAGTAATCATGATATTCAAGAGGAATCGAGTGACAATGCTATGAAGGAGATTGAGCGTCTAACTAAAGAACTAAATGCTCTTAAGTTAGCTCATGAAACAACTCAAGAGGATCATAGAGAACTTCTAAGAACTCATGAGAAGCTACGCTTCGAGAAGCTAAATTTAGAGCAAGAGCATGAGTTTCTTAAAGCGATCAATGACGATCTTCGAAAGAAGAGTTCTTCATATCTTGCCAAACGTTTACTCTTGTCTACCTTTATGCCACAAGTTAAACCTAAGCAAACTAGCAACAAGGGTAAAAATGGTTCTACCTCTAGTAGTAACAATAACAATGCTAAATCCAATGTTGTTGCTTCTAGTAGTTCTATTGATTCCACTAATGATTCTCTTAGCCAAGTTACACTTGAGCAACAAAATGTGCTATTGAAAGGAATTATAGAAAAAGGTGTCTACAAGAGTCTTGCCGGGAGTAAACAATTTGAGGAAATTGTACGCAAGCAAGGAAGGCACCGGAAGGACCAAGGTGTTGGCTTTGAACGAAAGTTCAATGCCGATGGAGTTGAGTGGGAAGAAGGTCAATACCCCAATACGAAGTTTGTTCCTCAACAAGAGAAGTATGATCCTACTTCCTTCAAGGGAACACAAGCTCAAGAAGACCTTCCACCACAAGACCACAAGCTAAAAGGCAAGGACAAGCTTCAAGAAGAGATTGATTCATTTGAAGAAGCTCCTCAAGCCATGGTCAAGTGGGTTCCCAAGACTTCATCAAGTTCTACTTCATCAAGTGCTACTACAACTCCAAGGATTCCCATCAAGTTGATGTGGATCCAAAAGAAGAAGAACTAGAGAGTTCTTGAGGGTGACTCCGCCAACAAACTTCACTCATATTCTTTATGGCAAGAACTTGTGCAACCAACTTCCACATTTTGCACTAGTTCATGGAGTCACAAACCCTCTTGTTGGTAAGGCAAGGGACAAGGTAATCAATGCATTCATGGACATCATCATATGTGTATTTAACTGTATGTCTATGGATATCCTTGTATGTTCCTTGTGTGGGACTAACCCATGTAGGTATTGAAAGCACAAAACTCCAAAGGATTGCTCTCAACTCTTGATGGTCTACATCAACATTGAGCATCCACATCTTCAACATCTACATGAAGTCATCATCGACAAAACCCAAGGTTAGTTCAACCCTCTTAGGGGGGATATCACATCTAGGGGGAGCTTTGCTCTAAGCAATTGAGCTAAAGCAACTCTAATGGTGTGAACACATCAATGCTTTATGTAAAAGTGGTAACCCCACTTGTGCTTAAACGATGAGTATGACCTATGATCAAATGTTCTCATTTGGCTCCTAAGTCAATATACTCATATATAGATGACCTAGTCATCGCCATTGCTTGATAGATGCTAGAATTGGTTGTGCATGTTTGACACATATTTCATTTGCTGTCTTATTGTGTGAGCATGTTGATTTGCATGTTTTCATCATTCGAGGACATCCATTTGTTGTTTTGATTGTCTTGGTTTTTCTGGCTAAATGGATGAACAAGAATGCCTAAGAACCTTCTCTAGCTATCTATGCTTTCTTGTCTCAAATTCTATTCTTGCTGCATCACAAAAATTGAACAAGTCATTTTCGGACCCTCCGGGTGAGGAGCACTCGGAGCCACCGATCTGAAAGGGCTGAACCTCCAAAACCTTCTAATTGATTTCGGTCAGACCAACCTACTCAAACTCGGTCGAACCGAAAGCATTTAGATTGATCTAGGTTTTCATCTCGGTGCTACCGATTAGACCAACTCGGTCGGACCGAGTTGCTGTAACTGCAAGCAGTTGCACGTCTCGGTGCTACCAATTTGTTCCACTCGGTGCCACCGACAGCGAATGGGTATATATTCCCAGCGAACCATGCGGTTGAAATTTTCTTCAAACGTCACGCGCCCGCGCCCCATTGCTGCCGCCCCTTTGGTCTCCGGATCGTCGCCGTCGTCGCCTGTGCGCTCTCGCCGCAGGAATCCGTCGCCGTCAACGGTAATCTCCACCGCCGTTGCCGCCGTAGAGGAACTCCACCGAGTTAGGGTGAGTTTCGATCCCTTTCGTGCTTCCCTTTTCCGATTCAATGCACGATTGGATTGCCTGTAATCTTGCCACGAATGCAATTATCTTTCCACCAGATTAGTTCGTTTGAACGAGATTCGAGCAAAAATTTTAGGGTTAGGTTTCCGCCGAATGCATCTCGGACCGACCGAATAGGAATTTTCGGTCCCACCGATTTGGCCCTGGCCATAGCACAAGTACATCTCGGTGCCACCGAGTTGTGCGAATCGGTAAGACCGAAAGTAACGTCTTAGTGAAACCCTAGCATCTCGGAGCCACCAAAACCCATCTCGGTCTGACCGAAATGGCGTGCCATGTCTCTGTAGTGTGCTTCGGTGTCACCGAGATTACCAACTCGGTCCATCCGAACTGCATTCTTTGAAAACCTAGAACTAAAGTTTGAACTCATTTTTTATGAAAAACAATCTGCTTTTTGTGATGACTCATCTACTCTACCCATACCTATCTATTCACAGGGTCAACTCAGCAAGATGTCTGATGTCAGTGACAGTCAAAACAGGTCAGAGCAGGACGAAGAACAAAGTAAAGGATCAAGCCATAATGAAAGTTTCTATGAGGGAGAGAGAAGCTCTCCAGATCTTCCTAAAGCAGCAACCAGAACACGGAAGAAGAAAACCTCAGACAGTGAGGATGAGGACTTTGTTGCAAGTGAAACTGTACAAAAGAAGAAGAGAGTAGTGCTAGCTAAGGAGTACATCACAAAGCCTACTTCTGTCAAGGAAAGAACAACTGTGAGGAAAGTGCCTCAGCAGACTGTGCAAGAGCCTAGTGAGGCAGCTGCAGGTGCCAAGAAGAAGAGGATAAGGAAAACTACTGCCCGAGTGATTGGCAGACCTACTATGATGATTGATGAGGAAGAAGAGGAGGAGGATGAGCCAGCTGCTGCACCCCCTGCAAAAGCACAGAAGCTCATGTCTGATGCTATCAAGACTGGTGCACCTCCCAAGTCAAAGCCTAAGGCACCAGCACTCAAGAGATCAACCAGGAACATATCTGCTGTAGAGAAGAACAAGGCCCCAGTGCCTGAATCAACTGTTGATGAAGAGCCTCTAGTGCTCAGAAAATTGAAGCCCAAGATACCAGAACATGACAACGCACACCCATTAGCTGAGAACATGATGTTGAGAAAGGACAGCTGACTGCATCAGTGGAGACAGTCAGATCCCTATGCTATCAGGAGGAGGACTGCCTGTGATTATCGCTTTCACACCCGTGAGCAACAGGATTTCTATGAGACAGTTTTGCTCGACAAGAAGCCCATAGTCAGTGACATGAAGTGGGTGGACTGGGAATACATCGATGAGAACGAGGACTATTTCCCCCATGTCCATGAAAGTTTCAGAATTGCTGGAGTTGATGAATTCATTGGAAAGAAACTGACTAAGTGGAATGATGAGATGATCATGCAGTTTTACTCCACTGCTCACTTCTATCCAGATGGCAGAATAGTGTGGATGACTGAGGGTATGAGATACCAGTCTACCATCTCTGAGTGGGCAAATCTTCTTGGTGCACCCAAGGAAGAGGATGATGATTATGATGTATATGCCAAGCTCAAGTTTGATCACAATTCTATGAAGAACATGTACACTGCTATTCCCCAGGAGGATCTTGAGACTCACAAGCTTGGATCAGTGAAGCATTTGCTACCAGGTCTGGCCACTTCAAATACAATCTTGCGGTACACCTTGTTACCCAAGTCAGGCGATGATAAGATGATTCGTGGCCACTCCATCAACTTGCTGCACTTATTTGATACTCCTCAGAAATTCAAGGTGATGAGCCTGATAGTAGAGACTATCAAGAGGATGGCAGCAGATCAGAAGAGATCGTGTGGTTATGCTCCACATATTCAATTGTTGATCAATTCCAAGGTTGGAACCAGCACGTATCTTCTTGATCGAGAGCATTTGCCACTCCGTCCAGATTTTGAGGACAACATTATAGTGATGGATCCTACGAATCCCACTTCTGCCCAAGCTCAAGAGGAAATCCGCAAATCCCAAGAAGCAAAAGCAGCTCAGGAGGCATCTGCTCCAAATGCTCCAATTGCGAATCTCAAGACACCAAAAGATCAAATGCAATATCTGCTTGAAGCCACTCTGAGGATTGAGCGAAGTCTGGCCAACCTCACCCAGACCCAGGCTAGTTTTGAGCAGATCATTGAGACCAAATTTCATGATTTGGATGTCAAGGTGACAGAGATTCAGACCATAGTGGAACAGCTGCAAGGAGATGTCGATGCTGTCAAGTTTGCCAGATCAGACGACAGTGGAGATGATAGACCGACTACAGATTAATTTCAGTCAGTGCCTAGGGCTGCCAGGTCAGCTGCGATACCAGTTGTGGATCCACGAACCGCAGTATCTGCACCAGCCGCCACAGCCACAGTGCCATAGCAGGTCTCAACTCCTCTAGTCCAGCAGTCGTCAGCAGAAGCATTCGCGGACACTCTCATCTCAACGCCATCTATGCACACCGGAGCCGCCAGCAGGAGATCGCCTTCGGAGGACCGTGCCTAGAGAGCCGACTAGTGCTATACGATTCGAACTTTTTGGTACTTGTTGCCAAAGGGGGAGGATTTGTATAGATCATAGGCTTCGAGAGAGAGAGAGAGAGTTTCTTGTTCTTGATTTTCTTCGAGAGTTTCTTTTGCTACTTGTTTGCTCGTTCGTTGATACTTTGTTATGTGTGTGCTTGCTACAGTATCTGTGCTTATTGATATGATGTTGATTGATCATATTATACCCATTGTGATATTCCATGTTTATCTCTACTATTATCTTTTATGATCAATTACTTATGTTGGTGATGCGTGCCTATTATTCCAATCATATCATTTTGCGCGCTCCACCAAGATGTATGTGACATGGAAGAGTGACCCATGAGCTTAATCGATTGTGCATTTGCATTCAAACGCAAATTTTTAATAATGCACAAATTTAGGGGGAGCTCTTGCTTATCACATACTTCTCAAAGCGACGATGTATTTCATTTACTTAATCATCTGTCGAAGCTTTGATCTATATGTTGTCATCAATTACCAAAAAGGGGGAGATTGAAAGCACATTTGCTCCCTTGGTGGTTTTGGTAATTCATAACAACATATATCTCATTGAACTAATATCCATTCAAGATTAAGATTTCAGGATGTTCAATGATTGGCATGGCATGGACTAGAGATGTGGACCCTTCAAAATGCTAAGGACAAGAATTGGCAAAGATCAAGACTCTACATTTTTGGTTTAGTGATCCAAGATCACATTGAGTCCATAGGAAAGCCAATACTATTAAAAGGGGATGAGGTGTTGCTTAATGGTCTTTTTGCTCAAGTGCTTTGTGACAGCATTCCTAAACCCTCAACCACTATCTCTATCCCAAATATGTCCAAAACCCAAAGTCCAACTCGGCCCCACCGAAATTTCCAATTCGGCCCCACCGAGTTCATCCAAGACTTAGCCACTGCCAAACCCTAACAAATCGGATCCACCGAAATGGATCACGGTCCCACCGAGATGGCCTTGCCAACTCTCTATAATCGTTTGCATTCACTTCGGTCTCACCGAGTTTGCAAATCGGTCTCACCGAGATGGCTTGCCAACTCTCTGTTGCCTTATTGCTTCACTTCGGTCCTACCGAGTTGATGCAATCGGTGCCACCGAGATGAGGATTGCCCTAATCCATTGCACTTCGGTCCATCCGAGTTGTTCGTATCGGTCCCACCGAGATTCCTAAAGTTCATATCTTTTACACAGTTCGGTGCTACCGAGATTATCGTTTCGGTGCCACCGAGTTGGGTCAAAAGTGTGTAACGGTTGGATTTTGTGTGGAGGCTATATATGCCCCTCCACCCCATCCTTCTAAGTAAGGAGAGCCATCAGAACATGCCTACACTTCCACCATACATTTTCTGAGAGAGAACCACCTACTCATGTGTTGAGATCAAGCTATTCCATTCCTACCATTTGAACCTTGATCTCTAGCCTTTCCCAAGTTGATTTCCACTCAAATCCTTCTTCCACCATAGCCAAATCTGTGAGGAGTGTTTGAGTGCTGGGAAGAATATCATTTGAAGCACAAGAGCAAGGAGTTCATCAACAACACACCGTCTATTACCTGTTGGAGAGTGGTGTCTCCTAGATTGGTTAGGTGTCACTTGGGAGCCTCCAACCAGATGTGGAGTTGAACCAAGAAGTTTGTAAGGGCAAGGAGATCGCCTACTTCGTGAAGATCTACCCCGAGTGAGGCTAGTCCTTCGTGGACGTAAGCCATGGTGGAATAGACAAGGTTGCTTCTTCGTGGACCCTTCGTGGGTGGAGCCCTCCATGGACTGGCGCAGCCGTTACCCTTCGTGGGTTGAAGTCTCCATCAACGTGGACGTACGATAGCACCACCTATCGAAACCACGCCAAAAACCACCGTGTCTTCATTGCGTTTGAAATCTCCAATCCCTCCTTTACATACATATGCAATTGCTTATATTCCGCTGCTATACTCTTGGAATTGCATGTGTAGGGTGATGCTTGACATGTACTATTGCTAAAAACTGCCCACAATTAAAATTGGGAAAATGTTAGGTTTTATTTGGTCAAGTAGTCTAATAACCCCCCTCTAGACATACTTTCGATCCTACAAGTGGTATTAGAGCTTTGGTCTCCGTAAGCCTTGATTTCAATTGCTTTGGTGATCATAGCCTTGGTTTCACAACCTAGGAGAGTATGGCGTCTAGTGAGGGTAACTATCACCGTAGAGGTCCATATTTTGATGGTACAAACTTTGCTAGTTGGAAACATAAGATGAAAATGCATATTCTTGGTCATAACCCTGCCGTTTGGGCTGTTGTTCGTGTTGGCTTGCAAGGTGACTTCTTTGAGGATGGCAAGGAACCAGATCGTGAAGCAACCCCGGAAGAACTAAAGATGTTGCAATACAATGCTCAAGCTTGTGACATTCTATTCAACGGTCTATGTCCCGAGGAATTCAACAAAATCAGCCGCCTCGAGAATGCAAAGGAAATTTGGGATACTTTGGTTGATGTGCATGAGGGTACCGAATCCGTCAAGGAATCTAAGTTGGATGTGCTCCAAAGTCCACTTGATAAGTTCAAGATGAAGGATGGTGAAGGAGTCGCAGAGATGTACTCTAGGCTTGCTATCATCACAAATGAGATTGCCGGCTTAGGAAGTGAAGAGGTGACCCAACAATTCATCATCAAAAAGATACTTAGAGCTTTATATGGAAAATATGATACCGTCTGCACATTGATCCAAATGATGCCAAATTACAAAGATCTCAAGCCCACGGAAGTCATTGGAAGGATTGTCGCTCATGAAATGTCGCTCAAGGACAAAGAGGAGCTGCACAACAAGTCAAGTGGTGCTTACAAAGCCTCAACCGATGCTCCTACAACTTCAAATGACCAGCTAGTATCCAATCAAGAGATTAGCCTAATGGTGAAAAGGTTCAACAAGATCTACAAGAACAAAGGAAAATAAAGAAGCTCTAGCTCAAGACATTATGAGAGAAGATCATCAAGTCGTGACCGTAATTGCTACGACTGTGGAAAGCCCGGACACTACTCCAATGAGTGTACGGCTCCCTACAAGAAAAGAGACGAATCACCAAGAGGAAGACATAGAAGAGATGAATCACCTCGTAAAGAGAGAATGAGTAGAGATGATTATTATGAACGAAGACACTCTCAAAGAAGCAAGGATTCAGAGAGGAAGGACAAGTCATCAAGGAGCTACACAAGAAGAAGACATCAAGCTCATGTTGGTGAATGGGTTTCCGGCTCCGACTCCGACAACCAATCCGAGAGAAGTTATCACTCCAACTCCGACTATAGTCAAGATGAAGGTGTTCAGGACTTGCACTTGTGTCATCCAACTCCTACGATCTATTTGAATCACCAAATGAAGGAATTGGAAGATGCTTCATGGCAAAAGGCCCTAAGGTATCACACCCCGAGTATCTTGATTTTAATAGTGATGAAGATGATTTGCTTGGTGATGATGATTTACTTGTTGATAGGGCTAGTGATGTGAGCTATAATGAAAATGCTAGTAATCATGATAGTCAAGAGGAAACGAGTGACAATGCTATGAAGGAGATTGAGCGTCTAACTAAAGAACTAAATGCTCTTAAGTTAGCTCATGAAACAACTCAAGAGGATCATAGAGAACTTCTAAGAACTCATGAGAAGCTACGCTTCGAGAAGCTAAATTTAGAGCAAGAGCATGAGTTTCTTAAAGCTATCAATGACGATCTTCGAAAGAAGAGTTCTTCATATCTTGCCAAACGTTTAATCTTGTCTACCTTTATGCCACAAGTTAAACCTAAGCAAACTAGCAACAAGGGTAAAAATGGTTCTACCTCTAGTAGTAACAATAACAATGCTAAATCCAATGTTGTTGCTTCTAGTAGTTCTATTGTTTCCACTAATGATTCTCTTAGCCAAGTTACACTTGAGCAACAAAATGTGCTATTGAAAGGAATTATAGAAAAAGGTGTCTACAAGAGTCTTGCCGGGAGTAAACAATTTGAGGAAATTGTACGCAAGCAAGGAAGGCACCGGAAGGACCAAGGTGTTGGCTTTGAACGAAAGTTCAATGCCGATGGAGTTGAGTGGGAAGAAGGTCAATACCCCAATACGAAGTTTGTTCCTCAACAAGAGAAGTATGATCCTACTTCCTTCAAGGGAACACAAGCTCAAGAAGACCTTCCACCACAAGACCACAAGCTAAAAGGCAAGGACAAGCTTCAAGAAGAGATTGATTCATTTGAAGAAGCTCCTCAAGCCATGGTCAAGTGGGTTCCCAAGACTTCATCAAGTTCTACTTCATCAAGTGCTACTACAACTCCAAGGATTCCCATCAAGTTGATGTGGATCCAAAAGAAGAAGAACTAGAGAGTTCTTGAGGGTGACTCCGCCAACAAACTTCACTCATATTCTTTATGGCAAGAACTTGTGCAACCAACTTCCACATTTTGCACTAGTTCATGGAGTCACAAACCCTCTTGTTGGTAAGGCAAGGGACAAGGTAATCAATGCATTCATGGACATCATCATATGTGTATTTAACTGTATGTCTATGGATATCCTTGTATGTTCCTTGTGTGGGACTAACCCATGTAGGTATTGAAAGCACAAAACTCCAAAGGATTGCTCTCAACTCTTGATGGTCTACATCAACATTGAGCATCCACATCTTCAACATCTACATGAAGTCATCATCGACAAAACCCAAGGTTAGTTCAACCCTCTTAGGGGGGATATCACATCTAGGGGGAGCTTTGCTCTAAGCAATTGAGCTAAAGCAACTCTAATGGTGTGAACACATCAATGCTTTATGTAAAAGTGGTAACCCCACTTGTGCTTAAACGATGAGTATGACCTATGATCAAATGTTCTCATTTGGCTCCTAAGTCAATATACTCATATATAGATGACCTAGTCATCGCCATTGCTTGATAGATGCTAGAATTGGTTGTGCATGTTTGACACATATTTCATTTGCTGTCTTATTGTGTGAGCATGTTGATTTGCATGTTTTCATCATTCGAGGACATCCATTTGTTGTTTTGATTGTCTTGGTTTTTCTGGCTAAATGGATGAACAAGAATGCCTAAGAACCTTCTCTAGCTATCTATGCTTTCTTGTCTCAAATTCTATTCTTGCTGCATCACAAAAATTGAACAAGTCATTTTCGGACCCTCCGGGTGAGGAGCACTCGGAGCCACCGATCTGAAAGGGCTGAACCTCCAAAACCTTCTAATTGATTTCGGTCAGACCAACCTACTCAAACTCGGTCGAACCGAAAGCATTTAGATTGATCTAGGTTTTCATCTC
This sequence comes from Elymus sibiricus, assembly GCA_039707655.1. Classification (NCBI taxonomy): domain Eukaryota; kingdom Viridiplantae; phylum Streptophyta; class Magnoliopsida; order Poales; family Poaceae; genus Elymus; species Elymus sibiricus. The sequence goes on from CM077668.1 coordinate 229,283,880, forward strand.
GGTGCTACCGATTAGACCAACTCGGTCGGACCGAGTTGCTGTAACTGCAAGCAGTTGCACGTCTCGGTGCTACCAATTTGTTCCACTCGGTGCCACCGACAGCGAATGGGTATATATTCCCAGCGAACCATGCGGTTGAAATTTTCTTCAAACGTCACGCGCCCGCGCCCCATTGCTGCCGCCCCTTTGGTCTCCGGATCGTCGCCGTCGTCGCCTGTGCGCTCTCGCCGCAGGAATCCGTCGCCGTCAACGGTAATCTCCACCGCCGTTGCCGCCGTAGAGGAACTCCACCGAGTTAGGGTGAGTTTCGATCCCTTTCGTGCTTCCCTTTTCCGATTCAATGCACGATTGGATTGCCTGTAATCTTGCCACGAATGCAATTATCTTTCCACCAGATTAGTTCGTTTGAACGAGATTCGAGCAAAAATTTTAGGGTTAGGTTTCCGCCGAATGCATCTCGGACCGACCGAATAGGAATTTTTGGTCCCACCGATTTGGCCCTGGCCATAGCACAAGTACATCTCGGTGCCACCGAGTTGTGCGAATCGGTAAGACCGAAAGTAACGTCTTAGTGAAACCCTAGCATCTCGGAGCCACCAAAACCCATCTCGGTCTGACCGAAATGGCGTGCCATGTCTCTGTAGTGTGCTTCGGTGTCACCGAGATTACCAACTCGGTCCATCCGAACTGCATTCTGTGAAAACCTAGAACTAAAGTTTGAACTCATTTTTTATGAAAAACAATCTGCTTTTATTGATGACTCATCTACTCTACCCATACCTATCTATTCACAGGGTCAACTCAGCAAGATGTCTGATGTCAGTGACAGTCAAAACAGGTCAGAGCAGGATGAAGAACAAAGTAAAGGATCAAGCCATAATGAATGTTTCTATGAGGGAGAGAGAAGCTCTCCAGATCTTCCTAAAGCAGCAACCAGAACACGGAAGAAGAAAACCTCAGACAGTGAGGATGAGGACTTTGTTGCAAGTGAAACTGTACAAAAGAAGAAGAGAGTAGTGCTACCTAAGGAGTACATCACAAAGCCTACTTCTGTCAAGGAAAGAACAACTGTGAGGAAAGTGCCTCAGCAGACTGTGCAAGAGCCTAGTGAGGCAGCTGCAGGTGCCAAGAAGAAGAGGATAAGGAAAACTACTGCCCGAGTGATTGGCAGACCTACTATGATGATTGATGAGGAAGAAGAGGAGGAGGATGAGCCAGCTGCTGCACCCCCTGCAAAAGCACAGAAGCTCATGTCTGATGCTATCAAGACTGGTGCACCTCCCAAGTCAAAGCCTAAGGCACCAGCACTCAAGAGATCAACCAGGAACATATCTGCTGCAGAGAAGAACAAGGCCCCAGTGCCTGAATCAACTGTTGATGAAGAGCCTCTAGTGCTCAGAAAATTGAAGCCCAAGATACCAGAACATGACAACGCACACCAAGTAGCTGAGAACATGATGTTGAGAAAGGACAAAGGACTGCGTCAGTGGAGACAGTCAGATCCCTATGCTATCAGGAGGAGGACTGCCTGTGATTATCGCTTTCACACCCGTGAGCAACAGGATTTCTATGAGACAGTTTTGCTCGACAAGAAGCCCATAGTCAGTGACATGAAGTGGGTGGACTAGGAATACATCCATGAGAACGAGGACTATTTCCCCCACGTCCATGAAAGTTTCAGAATTGTTGGAGTTGATGAATTCGTTGGAAAGAAACTGACTAAGTGGAATGATGAGATGATCATGCAGTTTTACTCCACTGCTCACTTCTATCCAGATGGCAGAATAGTGTGGATGACTGAGGGTATGAGATACCAGTCTACCATCTCTGAGTGGGCAAATCTTCTTGGTGCACCCAAGGAAGAGGATGATGATTATGATGTATATGCCAAGCTCAAGTTTGATCACAATTCTATGAAGAACATGTACACTGCTATTCCCCAGGAGGATCTTGAGACTCACAAGCTTGGATCAGTGAAGCATTTGCTACCAGGTCTGTCCACTTCAAATACAATCTTGCGGTACACCTTGTTACCCAAGTCAGGAGATGATAAGATGATTCGTGGCCACTCCATCAACTTGCTGCACTTATTTGATACTCCTCAGAAATTCAAGGTGATGAGCCTGATAGTAGAGACTATCAAGAGGACAACAACAGATCAGAAGAGATCGTGTGGTTATGCTCCACATATTCAGTTGTTGATCAATTCCAAGGTTGGAACCAGCACGTATCTTCTTGATCGAGAGCATTTGCCACTCCATCCAGATTTTGAGGACAACATTATAGTGATTGGTCCTACGCATCCCACTTCTGCCCAAGCTCAAGAGGAAATCCGCAAATCCCAAGAAGCAAAAGCAGCTCAGGAGGCATCTGCTCCAAATGCTCCAATTGTAAATCTCAAGACACCAAAAGATCAAATGCAATATCTGCTTGAAGCCACTCTGAGGATTGAGCGAAGTCTGGCCAACCTCACCGAGACCCAGGCTAGTTTTGCGCGGATCATTGAGACCAAATTTCATGATTTGGATGTCAAGGTGACAGAGATTCAGACCACAGTGGAACAGCTGCAAGGAGATGTCGATGCTGTCAAGTTTGCCAGATCAGACGACAGTGGAGATGATAGACCGACTACAGAGCAATTTCAGTCAGTGCCTAGGACTACCAGGTTAGCTGCGATACCAGTTGTGGATCCACGAACCACAGTATCTGCACCAGCCGCCACAGCCACAGTGCCATAGCAGGTCTCAACTCCTCCAGTCCAGCAGTCGTCAGCAGAAGCATTCGCGGACGCTCTCATCTCAACGCCCTCTACGCACACCGGAGCCGCCAGCAGGAGATCGCCTTCGGAGGACCGTGCCTAGAGAGCCGACTAGTGCTATACGATTCGAACTTTTTGGTACTTGTTGCCAAAGGGGGAGGAATTGTATAGATCATAGGCTTCGAGAGAGAGAGTTTCTTGTTTTTGATTTGCTTCGAGAGTTTCTTTTGCTACTTGTTTGCTCGTTCGTTGATACTTTGTTATGTGTGTGCTTGCTATAGTATCTGTGCTTATTGATACGATGTTGATTGATCATATTATGCCCATTGTGATATTCCATGTTTATCTCTACTATTATCTTTTATGATCAATTACTTATGTTGGTGATGCGTGCCTATTATTCCAATCATATCATTTTGCGCGCTACACCAAGATGTATGTGACATGGAAGAGTGACCCATGAGCCTAATCGATTGTGCATTTAGATTCAAACGCAAATTTTTAATAATGCACAAATTTAGGGGGAGCTCTTGCTTATCACATACTTCTCAACACGACGATATATTTCATTTACTTAATCATCTTTCGAAGCTTTGATCTATATGTTGTCATCAATTACCAAAAAGGGGGAGATTGAAAGCACATTTGCTCCCTTGGTGGTTTTGGTAATTCATAACATCATATATCTCATTGAACTAATATCCATTCAAGATTAAGATTTCAGGATGTTCAATGATTGGCATGGCATGGACTAGAGATGTGGACCCTTCAAAATGCTAAGGACAAGAATTGGCAAAGATCAAGACTCTACATTTTTGGTTTTGTGATCCAAGATCACATTGAGTCCATAGGAAAGCCAATACTATTAAAAGGGAATGAGGTGTTGCTTAACGGTCTTTTTGCTCAAGTGCTTAGTGACAGCATTCCTAAACCCTCAACTACTCTCTCTATCCCAAATATGTCCAAAACACAAAGTCCAACTCGGCCCCACCGAAATTTCCAATCCGGCCCCACCGAGTTCATCCAAGACTTAGCCACTACCAAACCCTAACAAATCGGATCCACCGAATTGGATCTCGGTCCCACCGAGATGGCCTTGCCAACTCTCTGTAATCGTTTGCATTCACTTCGGTCTCACCGAGTTTGCAAATCGGTCTCACCGAGATGGCTTGCCAACTCTCTGTTGCCTTATTGCTCCACTTCGGTCCTACCGAGTTGATGCAATCGGTGCCACCGAGATGAGGATTGCCATAAGCCATTCCACTTCGGTCCATCCGAGTTGTTCGTATCGGTCCCACCGAGATTCCTAAAGTTCATATCTTTTACACAGTTCGGTGCTACCGAGATTATCGTTTCGGTGCCACCGAGTTTGGTCAAAAGTGTGTAACGGTTGGATTTTTTGTGGAGGCTATATATACCCCTCCACCCCATCCTTCTAAGTAAGGAGAGCCATCAGAACGTGCCTACACTTCCACCATACATTTTCTGAGGGAGAACCACCTACTCGTGTGTTGAGATCAAGCTATTCCATTCCTACCATTTGAACCTTGATCTCTAGCCTTTCCCAAGTTGCTTTCCACTCAAATCCTTCTTCCACCATAGCCAAATCTGTGAGGAGTGTTTGAGTGCTGGGAAGACTATCATTTGAAGCACAAGAGCAAGGAGTTCATCAACAACACACCGTCTATTACCTTTTGGAGAGTGGTGTCTCCTAGATTGGTTAGGTGTCACTTGGGAGCCTCCAACCAGATGTGGAGTTGAACCAAGAAGTTTGTAAGGGCAAGGGGATCGCCTACTTCGTGAAGATCTACCCCAAGTGAGGCTAGTCCTTCGTGGACGTAAGCCATGGTGGAGTAGACAAGGTTGCTTCTTCGTGGACCCTTCGTGGGTGGAGCCCTCCGTGGACTCGCGCAACCATTACCCTTTGTGGGTTGAAGTCTCCATCAACGTGGACGTACGATTGCACCACCTATCGGAACAACGGCAAAAACCACCGTGTCTTCATTGCGTTTGAAATCTCCAATCCCTCCTTTACATACATATGCAATTGCTTATATTCCGCTGCTATACTCTTAGAATTGCATGTGTAGGGTGATGCTTGACATGTACTATTGCTAAAAACTGTCCACAATTAAAATTGGGAAAAGGTTAGGTTTTATTTGGTCAAGTAGTCTAATCACCCCCCCTCTAGACATACTTTCGATCCTACAAGTGGTATCAGAGCTTTGGTCTCTGTAAGCCTTGATTTCCATTGCTTAGGTGATCATAGCCTTGGTTTCACAACCTAGGAGAGTATGGCGTCTAGTGAGGGTAACTATCACCGTAGAGGTCCATATTTTGATGGTACAAACTTTGCTAGTTGGAAACATCAGAAGAAAATGCATATTCTTGGTCATAACCTTGCCGTTTGGGCTGTTGTTCGTGTTGGCTTGCAAGGTGACTTCTTTGAGGATGGCAAGGAACCGGATCGTGAAGCAACCTCGGAAGAACTAAAGATGTTGCAATACAATGCTCAAGCTTGTGACATTCTATTCAACGGTCTATGTCCCGAGGAATTCAACAAAATCAGCCACCTCGAGAATGCAAAGGAAATTTGGGATACTTTGGTTGATATGCATGAGGGTACCGAATCCGTCAAGGAATCTAAGTTGGATGTGCTCCAAAGTCAACTTGATAAGTTCAAGATGAAGGATGGTGAAGGAGTCGCAGAGATGTACTCTAGGCTTGCTCTCATCACAAATTAGATTGCCGGCTTAGGAAGTGAAGAGATGACCGACAAATTCATCATCAAAAAGATACTTAGAGCTTTAGATGGAAAATATGATACCGTCTGCACATTGATCCAAATGATGCCAAATTACAAAGATCTCGAGCCCACGGAAGTCATTGGAAGGATTGTCGCTCATGAAATGTCGCTCAAGGACAAAGAGGAGCTGCACAACAAGTCAAGTGGTGCTTACAAAGCCTCAACCGATGCTCCAACAACTTCAAATGACCAGCTAGTATCCAATGAAGAGATTAGCCTAATAGTGAAAAGGTTCAACAAGTTCTACAAGAACAAAGGAAAAGAAAGAAGCTCTAGCTCAAGACATTATGAGAGAAGATCATCAAGTCGTGACCGTAATTGCTACAATTGTGGAAAGCCTGGACACTACTCCAATGAGTGTACGGCTCCCTACAAGAAAAGAGACGAATCACCAAGAGGAAGACATAGAAGAGATGAATTACCTCGTCAAGAGAGAAGGAGTAGAGATGATTATTATGAACGAAGACACTCTCGAAGAAGCAAGGATTCGGAGAGGAAGGACAAGTCATCAAGGAGCTACACAAGAAGAAGACATCAAGCTCATGTTGGTGAATGGGTTTCCGGCTCCGACTCCGACAACCAATCCGAGAGAAGTTATCACTCCAACTCTGACTATAGTCAAGATGAAGGTGTTGCAGGACTTGCACTTGTGTCATCCAACTCCTACGATCTATTTGACTCACCAAATGAAGGAATTGGAAGATGCTTCATGGCAAAAGGCCCTAAGGTATCACACCCCGAGTATCTTGATTTTAATAGTGATGAAGATGATTTGCTTGGTGATGATGATTTACTTGTTGATAGGGCTAGTGATGTGAGCTATAATGAAAATGCTAGTAATCATGATAGTCAAGAGGAAACGAGTGACAATGCTATGAAGGAGATTGAGCGTCTAACTAAAGAACTAAATGCTCTTAAGTTAGGTCATGAAACAACTCAAGAGGATCATAGAGAACTTCTAAGAACTCATGAGAAGCTACGCTTCGAGAAGCTAAATTTAGAGCAAGAGCATGAGTTTCTTAAAGGTATCAATGACGATCTTCGAAAGAAGAGTTCTTCATATCATGCCAAACGTTTACTCTTGTCTACCTTTATGCCACAAGTTAAACCTAAGCAAACTAGCAACAAGGGTAAAAATGGTTCTACCTCTAGTAGTAACAATAACAATGCTAAATCCAATGTTGTTGCTTCTAGTAGTTCTATTGATTCCATTAATGATTCTCTTAGCCAAGTTACACTTGAGCAAGAAAATGTGCTATTGAAAGGAATTATAGAAAAAGGTGTCTACAAGAGTCTTGTCGGGAGTAAACAATTTGAGGAAATTGTACGCAAGCAAGGAAGGCACCGGAAGAACCAAGGTGTTGGCTTTGAACGAAAGTTCAATGCCGATGGAGTTGACTGGGAAGAAGGTCAATACCCCAAGACGAAGTTTGTTTCTCAACAAGAGAAGTATGATCCTACTTCCTTCAAGGGAACACAAGCTCAAGAAGACCTTCCACCACAAGACCACAAGCTAAAAGGCAAGGACAAGCTTCAAGAAGAGATTGATTCATTTGAAGAAGCTCCTCAAGCCATGGTCAAGTGGGTTGCCAAGACTTCATCAAGTTCTACTTCATCAAGTGCTACTACAACTCCAAGGATTCCCATCAAGTTGATGTGGATCCAAAAGAAGAAGAACTAGAGAGTTCTTGAGGGTGACTCCGCCAACAAACTTCACTCATATTCTTTATGGCAAGAACTTGTGCAACCAACTTCCACATTTTGCACTAGTTCATGGAGTCACAAACCCTCTTGTTGGTAAGGCAAGGGACAAGGTAATGAATGCCTTCATGGACATCATCATATGTGTATTTCACTCTATGTCTATGGATATCCTTGTATGTTCCTTGTGTGGGACTAACCCATGTAGGTATTGAAAGCACAAAACTCCAAAGGATTGCTCCCAACTCTTGATGGTGTACATCAACATTGAGCATCCACATCTTCAACATCTACATGAAGTCATCATCGACAAAACCCAAGGTTAGTTCAACCCTCTTAGGGGGATATCACATCTAGGGGGAGCTTTGCTCTAAGCAATTGAGCTAAAGCAACTCTAATGGTGTGAACACATCAATGCTTTATGTAAAAGTGGTAACCCCACTTGTGCTTAAACGATGAGTATGACCTATGATCAAATGTTCTCATTTGGCTCCTAAGTCAATATACTCATATATAGATGACCTAGTCATCGCCATTGCTTGATAGATGCTAGAATTGGTTGTGCATGTTTGACACATATTTCATTTGCTATCTTATTGTGTGCGCATGTTGATTTGCATGTTTTCATCATTCGAGGACATCCATTTGTTGTTTTGACTGTCTTGGTTTTTCTGGCCAAGTGGATGTACAAGAATGCCTAAGAACCTTCTCTAGCTATCTATGCTTTCTTGTCTCAAATTCTATTCTTGCTACATCACAAAAATTGAACAAGTCATTTTCGGACCCTCCGGGTGAGGAGCACTCGGAGCCACCGATCTGAAAGGGCTGAACCTCCAAAACCTTCTAATTGATTTCGGTCAGACCAACCTACTCAAACTCGGTCGAACCGAAAGCATTTAGATTGATCTAGGTTTTCATCTCTGTGCTACCGATTAGACCAACTCGGTCGGACCGAGTTGCTGTAACTGCAAGCAGTTGCACGTCTCGGTGCTACCGATTTGTTCCACTCGGTGCCACCGATAGCGAATGGGTATATATTCCCAACGAACCGTGCGGTTGAAAATTTCTTCAAACGTCACGCGCCCGCGCCCCATTGCTGCCGCCCCTTTGGTCTCCGGATCGTCGCCGTCGTTGCCTGTGCGCTCTCGCCGCAGGACTCCGTCGCTGTCAACGGTAATCTCCACCGCCGTTGCCGCCGTAGAGGAACTCCACCGAGTTAGGGTGAGTTTCGATCCCTTTCGTGCTTCCCTTTTCCGATTCAATGCACGATTGGATTGCCTATAATCTTGCCACGAATGCAATTCTCTTTCCACCAGATTAGTTCGTTTGAACGAGATTCGAGCAAAAAATTTTGGGTTAGGTTTCCACCGAATGCATCTCGGATCGACCGAATAGGAATTTTCGGTCCCACCGATTTGGACCTGGCCATAGCACAAGTACATCTCGGTGCCACCTAGTTGTGCGAATCGGTAAGACCGAAATAAACGTCTCAGTGAAACCCTAGCATCTCGGAGCCACCGAAACCCATCTCGGTCTGACCGAAATGGCGTGCCATGTCTCTGTAGTGTGCTTCGGTGTCACCGAGATTACCAACTCGGTCCATCCGAACTGCATTCTATGAAAACCTGGAACTAAAGTTTGAACTCATTTTTTATGAAAAACAATCTGCTTTTTGTGATGACTCATCTACTCTACCCATACCTATCTATTCACAGGGTCAGCTCAACAAGATTTCTGATGTCAGTGACAGTCAAAACAGGTCAGAGCAGCATGAAGAACAAAGTGAAGGATCAAGCCATAATGAAAGTTTCTATGAGGCAGAGAGAAGCTCTCCAGATCTTCCTAAAGCAGCAACCAGAACACGGAAGAAGAAAACCTCAAACAGTGAGGATGAGGACTTTGTTGCAAGTGAAACTGTACAAAAGAAGAAGAGAGTAGTGCTAGCTAAGGAGTACATCACAAAGCCTACTTCTATCAAGGAAATAACAGATGTGAGGAAAGTGCCTCAGCAGACTATGCAAGAGCCTAGTGAGGCAGCTGCAGGTGCCAAGAAGAAGAGGATAAGGAAAACTACTGCCCGAGTGATTGGCAGACCTACTATGATGATTGATGAGGAAGAAGAGGAGGAGGATGAGCCAGCTGCTGCACCCCCTGCAAAAGCACAGAAGCTCATGTCTGATGCTATCAAGACTGCCGCACCTCCCAAGTCAAAGCCTAAGGCACCAGCACCCAAGATATCAACCAGGAACATATCTGCTGCAGAGAAGAACAAGGCCCAGTGCCTGAATCAACTGTTGATGAAGAGCCTCTAGTGCTCAGAAAATTGAAGCCCAAGATACCAGAACATGACAACGGACACCCAGTAGCTGAGAACATGATGTTGAGAAATGACAAAGGACTACGTCAGTGGAGACAGTCAGATCCCTATGCTATGAGGAGGAGGACTGCCTGTGATTATCGCTTTCACACCCGTGAGCAACAGGATTTCTATGAGACAGTTTTGGTCGACAAGAAGCCCATTGTCAGTGACATGAAGTGGGTGGACTGGGAATACATTGATGAGAACGAGGACTATTTCCCCCACGTCCATGAAAGTTTCAGAATTGCTGGAGTTGATGAATTCGTTGGAAAGAAACTGACTAAGTGGAATGATGAGACGATCATGCAGTTTTACTCCACTGCTCTCTTCTATCCAGATGGCAGAATAGTGTGGATGACTGAGGGTATGAGATACCAGTCTACCATCTCTGAGTGGGCAAATATTCTTGGTGCACCCAAGGAAGAGGATGATGATTATGATGTATATGCCAAGCTCAAGTTTGATCACAATTCTATGAAGAACATGTACACTGCTATTAACCAGGAGGATCTTGAGACTCACAAGCTTGGATCAGTGAAGCATTTGCTACCAGGTCTCGCCACTTCAAATACAATCTTGCGGTACACCTTGTTACCCAAGTCAGGCGATGATAAGATGATTCGTGGCCACTCCATCAACTTGCTGCACTTATTTGATACTCCTCAGAAATTCAAGGTGATGAGCCTGATAGTAGAGACTATCAAGAGGACAGCAACATATCAGAAGAGGTCGTGTGGTTATGCTCCACATATTCAGTTGTTGATCAATTCCAAGGTTGGAACCAGCACGTATCTTCTTGATCGAGAGCATTTGCCACTCCGTCCAGATTTTGAGGACAACGTTATAGTGATGGATCCTACGCATCCCACTTCTGCCCAAGTTCAAGAGGAAATCCGCAAATCCCAAGAAGCAAAAGCAGCTCAGGAGGATTCTGCTCCAAATGCTCCAATTGCGAATCTCAAGACACCAAAAGATCAAATGCAATATCTGCATGAAGCCACTCTAAGGATTGAGCGAAGTCTGGCCAACCTCACCCAGACCCAGGCTAGTTTTGAGCGGATCATTGAGACCAAATTTCATGATTTGGATGTCAAGGTGACAGAGATTCAGACCACAGTGGAACAGCTGCAAGGAGATGTCGATGCTGTCAAGTTTGCCAGATCAGACGACAGTGGAGATGATAGACCGACTACAGAGCAATTTCAGTCAGTGCATAGGGCTGCCAGGTCAGCTGCGATACCAGTTGTGGATCCACGAACCGCAGTATCTGCACCAGCCGCCACAGCCATAGTGCCATAGCAGGTCTCAACTCCTCTAGTCCAGCAGTCGTCAGCAGAAGCATTCACGGACACTCTCATCTCAACGCCATCTATGCACACCGGAGCCGCCAGCAGGAGATCGCCTTCGGAGGACCGTGCCTAGAGAGCCGACTAGTGCTATACGATTCGAACTTTTTGGTACTTGTTGCCAAAGGGGGAGGATTTGTATAGATCATAGGCTTTGAGAGAGAGAGTTTCTTGTTTTTGATTTGCTTCGAGAGTTTCTTTTGCTACTTGTTTGCTCGTTCGTTGATACTTTGTTATGTGTGTGCTTGCTACAGTATCTGTGCTTATTGATACGATGTTGATTGATCATATTATGCCCATTGTGATATTCCATGTTTATCTCTACTATTATCTTTTATGATCAATTACTTATGTTGGTGATGCGTGCCTATTATTCCAATCATATCATTTTGCGCGCTACACCAAGATGTATGTGACATGGAAGAGTGACCCTTGAGCCTAATCGATTGTGCATTTGCATTCAAACGCAAATTTTTAATAATGCACAAATTTAGGGGGAGCTCTTGCTTATCACATACTTCTCAAAGCGACGATGTATTTCATTTACTTAATCATCTGTCGAAGCTTTGATCTATATGTTGTCATCAATTACCAAAAAGGGGGAGATTGAAAGCACATTTGCTCCCTTGGTGGTTTTGGTAATTCATAACAACATATATCTCATTGAACTAATATCCATTCAAGATTAAGATTTCAGGATGTTCAATGATTGGCATGGCATGGACTAGAGATGTGGACCCTTCAAAATGCTAAGGACAAGAATTGGCAAAGATCAAGACTACATTTTTGGTTTAGTGATCCAAGATCACATTGAGTCCATAGGAAAGCCAATACTAATAAAAGGGGATGAGGTGTTGCTTAATGGTCTTTTTGCTCAAGTGCTTAGTGACAGCATTCCTAAACCCTCAACCACTCTCTCTATCCCAAATATGTCCAAAACCCAAAGTCCAACTCGGCCCCACCGAAATTTCCAATCCGGACCCACCGAGTTCATCCAAGACTTAGCCACTGCCAAACCCTAACAAATCGGATCCACCGAAATGGATCTCGGTCCCACCGAGATGGCCTTGCCAACTCTCTGTAATCCTTTGCATTCACTTCGGTCTCACCGAGTTTGCAAATCGGTCTCACCGAGATGGCTTGCCAACTCTCTGTTGCCTTATTGCTTCACTTCGGTCCTACCGAGTTGATGCAATCGGTGCCACCGAGGTGAGGATTACCCTAAGCCATTGCACTTTGGTCCATCCGAGTTGTTCGTATCGGTCCCACCGAGATTCCTAAAGTTCATATCTTTTACACAGTTTGGTGCTACCGAGATTATCGTTTCGGTGCCACCGAGTTGGCTCAAAAGTGTGTAACAGTTAGATTTTGTGTGGAGGCTATATATACCCCTCCACCCCATCCTTCTAAGTAAGGAGAGCCATTAGAACGTGCCTACACTTCCACCATACATTTTCTGAGAGAGAACCACCTACTCATGTGTTGAGATCAAGCTATTCCATTCCTACCATTTGAACCATGATCTCTAGCCTTTCCCATGTTGTTTTCCACTCAAATCCTTCTTCCACCATAGCCAAATCTGTGAGGAGTGTTTGAGTGCTGGGAAGACTATCATTTGAAGCACAATAGCAAGGAGTTCATCAACAACACACCGTCTATTACCTTTTGGAGAGTGGTGTCTCCTAGATTGGTTAGGTGTCACTTGGGAGCCTCCAACCAGATGTGGAGTTGAACCAAGAAGTTTGTAAGGGCAAAGAGATCGCCTACTTTGTGAAGATCTACCCCGAGTGAGGCTAGTGCTTCGTGGACATAAGCCATGGTGGAATAGACAAGGTTGCTTCTTCGTGGACCCTTCGTGGGTGGAGCCCTCCGTGGACTCGCGCAGCCGTTACCCTTCGTGGGTTGAAGTCTCCATAAACGTGGACGTACGATAGCACCACCTATCGGAACCACGCCAAAAACCACCGTGTCTTCATTGCGTTTGAAATCTCCAATCCCTCCTTTACATACATATGCAATTGCTTATATTCCGCTGCTATACTCTTAGAATTGCATGTGTAGGGTGATGCTTGACATGTACTATTGCTAAAAACTGCCAGCAATTAAAATTGGGAAAAGGTTAGGTTTTATTTGGTCAAGTAGTCTAATCACCCCCCTCTAGACATACTTTGATCCTACAAGTGGTATCAGAGCTTTGGTCTCCGTAAGCCTTGATTTCCATTGCTTTGGTGATCATAGCCTTGGTTTCACAACCTAGGAGAGTATGGCGTCTAGTGAGGGTAACTATCACCGTAGAGGTCCCTATTTTGATGGTACAAACTTTGCTAGTTGGAAACATAAGATGAAAATGCATATTCTTGGTCATAAACCTGCCGTTTGGGCTGTTGTTCGTGTTGGCTTGCAAGGTGACTTCTTTGAGGATGGCAAGGAACCGGATCGTGAAGCAACCCCGGAATAACTAAAGATGTTGCAATACAATGCTCAAGCTTGTGACATTCTATTCAACGGTCTATGTCCCGAGGAATTCAACAAAATCAGCCGCCTCGAGAATGCAAAGGAAATTTGGGATACTTTGGTTGATATGCATGAGGGTACCGAATCCGTCAAGGAATCTAAGTTGGATGTGCTCCAAAGTCAACTTGATAAGGTCAAGATGAAGGATGGTGAAGTAGTCGCAGAGATGTACTCTAGGCTTGCTCTCATCACAAATGAGATTGCCGTCTTAGGAAGTGAAGAGATGACCGAAAAATTCATCATCAAAAAGATACTTAGAGCTTTAGATGGAAAATATGATACCGTCTGCACATTGATCCAAATGATGCCAAATTACAAAGATCTCAAGCCCACGGAAGTCATTGGAAGGATTGTCGCTCATGAAATGTCGCTCAAGGACAAAGAGGAGCTGCACAACAAGTCAAGTGGTGCTTACAAAGCCTCAACCGATGCTCCAACAACATCAAATGACCAGCTAGTATCCAATGAAGAGATTAGCCTAATGGTGAAAAGGTTCAACAAGTTCTACAAGAACAAAGGAAAAGAAAGAAGCTCTAGCTCAAGACATTATGAGAGAAGATCATCAAGTCGTGACCGTAATTGCTACAATTGTGGAAAGCCCGGACACTACTCCAATGAGTGTACGGCTCCCTACAAGAAAAGAGACGAATCACCAAGAGGAAGACATAGAAGAGATGAATCACCTTGTAAAGAGAGAAGTAGAGATGATTATTATGAACGAAGACACTCTCGAAGAAGCAAGGATTCGGAGAGGAAGGACAAGTCATCAAGGAGCTACAAAAGAAGACATCAAGCTCATGTTGGTGAATGGGTTTCCGGCTCCGACTCCGACAACCAATCCGAGAGAAGTTATCACTCCAACTCCGACTATAGTCAAGATGAAGGTGTTCCAGGACTTGCACTTGTGTCAACCAGCTCCTACGATCTATTTGACTCACCAAATGAAAGAATTGGAAGATGCTTCATGGCAAAAGGCCCTAAGGTATCACACCCTGAGTATCTTGATTTTAATAGTGATGAAGATGATTTGCTTGGTGATGATGATTTACTTGTTGATAGGGCTAGTGATGTGAGCTATAATGAAAATGCTAGTAATCATGATAGTCAAGAGGAAACGAGTGACAATGCTATGAAGGAGATTGAGCGTCTAACTAAAGAACTAAATGCTCTTAAGTTCGCTCATGAAACAACTCAAGAGGATCATAGAGAACTTCTAAGAACTCATGAGAAGCTACGCTTCGAGAAGCTAAATTTAGAGCAAGAGCATGAGTTTCTTAAAGCTATCAATGACGATCTTCGAAAGAAGAGTTCTTAATATCTTGCCAAACGTTTACTCTTGTCTACCTTTATGCCACAAGTTAAACCTAAGCAAACTAGCAACAAGGGTAAAAATGATTCTACCTCTAGTAGTAACAATAACAATGCTAAATCCAATGTTGTTGCTTCTAGTAGTTCTATTGATTCCACTAATGATTCTCTTAGTCAAGTTACACTTGAGCAAGAAAATGTGCTATTGAAAGGAATTATAGAAAAACGTGTCTACAAGAGTCTTGCCGGGAGTAAACAATTTGAGGAAATTGTACGCAAGCAAGGAAGGCATCGGAAGAACCAAGGTGTTGGTTTGAACGAAAGTTCAATGCCGATGGAGTTGAGTGGGAAGAAGGTCAATACCCCAAGACGAAGTTTGTTCCTCAACAAGAGAAGTATGATCCTACTTCCTTCAAGGGAACACAAGCTCAAGAAGACCTTCCACCACAAGACCACAAGCTAAAAGGCAAGGACAAGCTTCAAGAAGAGATTGATTCATTTGAAGAAGCTCCTCAAGCCATGGTCAAGTGGGTTCCCAAGACTTCATCAAGTTCTACTTCATCAAGTGCTACTACAACTCCTAGGATTCCCATCAAGTTGATGTCGATCCAAAAGAAGAAGAACTAGAGAGTTCATGAGGGTGACTCCGCCAACAAACTTCACTCATATTCTTTATGGAAAGAACTTGTACAACCAACTTCCACATTTTGCACTAGTTCATGGAGTCACAAACCCTCTTGTTGGTAAGGCAAGGTACAAGGTAATCAATGCATTCATGGACATCATCATATGTGTATTTCACTCTATGTCTATGGATATCCTTGTATGTTCCTTGTGTGGGACTAACCCATGTAGGTATTGAAAGCACAAAACTCCAAAGGATTGCTCCCAACTCTTGATGGTCTACATCAACATTGAGCATCCACATCTTCAACATCTACATGAAGACATCATCGACAAAACCCAAGGTTAGTTCAACCCTCTTAGGGGGGATATCACATCTAGGGGGAGCTTTGCTCTAAGCAATTGAGCTAAAGAAACTCTAATGGTGTGAACACATCAATGCTTTATGTAAAAGTGGTAACCCCACTTGTGCTTAAACGATGAGTATGACCTATGATCAAATGTTCTCATTTCGCTCCTAAGTCAATATACTCATATATAGATGACCTAGTCATCGCCATTGCTTGATAGATGCTAGAATTGGTTGTGCATGTTTGACACATATTTCATTTGCTATCTTACTGTGTGAGCATGTTGATTTGCATGTTTTCATCATTCGAGGACATCCATTTGTTGTTTTGATTGTCTTGGTTTTTCTAGCCAAGTGGATGTACAAGAATGCCTAAGAACCTTCTCTAGCTATCTATGCTTTCTTGTCTCAAATTCTATTCTTGCTGCATTACAAAAATTGAACAAGTCATTTTCGGACCCTCCGGGTGAGGAGCACTCGGAGCCACCGATCTGAAAGAGCTGAACCTCCAAAACCTTCTAATTGATTTCGGTCAGACCAACCTACTCAAACTCGGTCGAACCGAAAGCATTTAGATTGATCTAGGTTTTCATCTCGGTGCTACCGGTTAGACCAACTCGGTCGGACCGAGTAGCTGTAACTGCAAGCAGTTGCACGTCTCGGTGCTACCGATTTGTTCCACTCGGTGCCACCGACAGCGAATGGGTATATATTCCCAGCGAACCGTGCGGTTGAAAATTTCTTCAAACGTCACGCGCCCGCGCCCCATTGCTACCGCCCCTTTGGTCTCCGGATCGTCGCCGTCGTTGCCTGTGCGCTCTCGCCGCAGGACTCCATCGCCGTCAACGGTAATCTCCACCGCCGTTGCCACCGTAGAGGAACTCCACCGAGTTAGGGTGAGTTTCGATCCCTTTCGTGCTTCCCTTTTCCGATTCAATGCACGATTGGATTGCTTGTAATCTTGCCACGAATGCAATTCTCTTTCCACCAGATTAGTTCGTTTGAACGAGATTCGAGCAAAAAATTTAGGGTTAGGTTTCCACCGAATGCATCTCGGACCGACTGAATAGGAATTTTCGGTCCCACCGATTTGGCCCTGGCCATAGCACAAGTACATCTCGGTGCCACCGAGTTGTGCGAATCGGTAAGACCGAAAGTAACGTCTCAGTGAAACCCTAGCATCTCGGAGCCACGGAAACCCATCTCGGTCTGACCGAAATGGCGTGCCATGTCTCTGTAGTGTGCTTCGGTGTCACCGAGATTACCAACTCGGTCCATCCGAACTGCATTCTGTGAAAACCTAGAACTAAAGTTTGAACTCATTTTTTATGAAAAACAATCTGCTTTTTGTGATGACTTATCTACTCTACCCATACCTATCTATTCACAGGGTCAGCTCAACAAGATGTCTGATGTCAGTGACAGTCAAAACAGGTCAGAGCAGCCTGAAGAACAAAGTGAAGGATCAAGCCATAATGAAAGTTTCTATGAGGGAGAGAGAAGCTCTCCAGATCTTCCTAAAGCAGCAACCAGAACATGGAAGATGAAAACCTCAGACAGTGAGGATGAGGACTTTGTTGCAAGTGAAACTGTACAAAAGAAGAAGAGAGTAGTGCTAGCTAAGGAGTACATCACAAAGCCTACTTCTATCAAGGAAAGAACAGCTGTGAGGAAAGTGCCTCAGCAGACTGTGCAAGAGCCTAGTGAGGCAGCTGCAGGTGCCAAAAAGAAGAGGATAAGGAAAACTACTGCCCGAGTGATTGGCAGACCTACTATGATGATTGATGAGGAAGAAGACGAGGAGGATGAGCCAGCTGCTGCACCCCCTGCAAAAGCACATAAGCTCATGTCTGATGCTATGAAGACTGCTGCACCTCCCAAGTCAAAGCCTAAGGCACCAGCACTCAAGAGATCAACCAGGAACATATATGCTGCAGAGAAGAACAAGGCCCCAGTGCCTGAATCAACTGTTGATGAAGAGCCTCTAGTGCTTAGAAAATTGAAGCCCAAGATACCAGAACATGACAACGCACACCCAGTAGCTGAGAACATGATGTTGAGAAAGGACAAAGGACTGCGTCAGTGGAGACAGTCAGATCCCTATGCTATCAGGAGGAGGACTGCCTGTGGTTATCGCTTTCACACCCGTGAGCAACAAGATTTCTATGAGACAGTTTTCGTCGACAAGAAGCCCATAGTCAGTGACATGAAGTGGGTGGACTGGGAATACATTGATGAGAACGAGGACTATTAACCCCATGTCCATGAAAGTTTCAGAATTGCTGGAGTTGACGAATACGTTGGAAAGAAACTGACTAAGTGGAATGATGAGATGATCATGCAGTTTTACTCCACTGTTCACTTCTATCCAGATGGCAGAATAGTGTGGATGACTGAGGGTATGAGATACCAGTCTACCATCTCTGAGTGGGCAAATCTTCTTGGTGCACCCAAGGAAGAGGATGATGATTATGATGTATATGCCAAGCTCAAGTTTGATCACAATTCTATGAAGAACATGTACACTTCTATTCCCCAGGAGGATCTTGAGACTCACAAGCTTGGATCAGTGAAGCATTTGCTACCAGGTCTGGCCACTTCAAATACAATCTTGCGGTACACCTTGTTACCCAAGTCAGGCGATGATAAGATGATTCGTGGCCACTCCATCAACTTGCTGCACTTATTTGATACTCCTCAGAAATTCAAGGTGATGAGCCTGATAGTAGAGACTATCAAGAGGACAGCAGCATATCAGAAGAGCTTTTGCCACTCCGTCCAGATTTTGAGGACAACGTTATAGTGATGGATCCTACGCATCCCACTTCTGCCCAAGCTCAAGAGGAAATCCGCAAATCCCAAGAAGCAAAAGCAGCTCAGGAGGCATCTGCTCCAAATGCTCCAATTGCAAATCTCAAGACACCAAAAGATCAAATGCAATATCTGCTTGAAACCACTCTGAGGATTGAGCGAAGTCTGGCCAACCTCACCCAGACCCAGGCTAGTTTTGAGCGGATCATTGAGACCAAATTTCATGATTTGGATGTCAAGGTGACAGAGATTCAGACCACAGTGGAACAGCTGCAAGGAGATGTCGATGCTGTCAAGTTTGCCAGATCAGACGACAGTGGAGATGATAGACCGACTACAGAGCAATTTCAGTCAGTGCCTAGGGCTGCCAGGTCAGCTGCGATACCAGTTGTCGATCCACGGACCACAGTATCTGCACCAGCCGCCACAGCCACAGTGCCACAGCAGGTCTCAACTCCTCCTGTCCAGCAGTCGTCAGCAGAAGCATTCGCGGACGCTCTCATCTCAACGCCGTCTACGCACACCGGAGCCACCAGTAGGACATAGCCTTCGGAGGACCGTGCCTAGAGAGCCGACTAGTGCTATACGATTCGAACTTTTTGGTACTTGTTGCCAAAGGGGGAGTATTTGTATAGATCATAGGCTTCGAGAGAGAGAGAGAGAGAGAGAGAGTTTCTTGTTTTTGATTTGCTTCGAGAGTTTCTTTTGCTACTTGTTTGCTCGTTTGTTGATACTTTGTTATGTGTGTGCTTGCTACAATATCTGTGCTTATTGATACGATGTTGATTGATCATATTATGCCCATTGTGATATTCCATGTTTATCTGTACTATTATCTTTTGTGATCAATTACTTATGTTGGTGATGCGTTCCTATTATTCCAATCATATCATTTTGCGCGCTACACCAAGATGTATGTGACATGGAAGAGTGACCCATGAGCCTAATCGATTGTGCATTTGCATTCAAACGCAAATTTTTAATAATGCACAAATTTAGGGGGAGCTCTTGCTTATCACATAGTTCTCAAAGCGACGATGTATTTCATTTACTTAATCATCTGTCGAAGCTTTGATCTATATGTTGTCATCAATTACCAAAAAGGGGAGATTGAAAGCACATTTGCTCCCTTGGTGGTTTTGGTAATTCATAACAACATATATCTCATTGAACTAATATCCATTAAAGATTAAGATTTCAGGATGTTCAATGATTGGCATGGCATGGACTAGAGATGTGGACCCTTCAAAATGCTAAGGACAAGAATTGTCAAAGATCAAGACTCTACATTTTTGGTTTAGTGATCCAAGATCACATTGAGTCCATAGGAAAGCCAATACTATTAAAAGGGGATGAGGTGTTGCTTAATGGTCTTTTTGCTCAAGTGCTTAGTGACAGCATTCCTAAACCCTCAACCACTCTCTCTATCCCAAATATGTCCAAAACCCGAAGTCCAACTCGGCCCCACCGAAATTTCCAATCCGGCCCCACCGAGTTCATCCAAGACTTAGCCACTGCCAAACCCTAACAAATTGGATCCACCGAAATGGATCTCGGTCCCACCGAGATGGCCTTGTCAACTCTCTGTAATCGTTTGCATTCACTTCGGTCTCACCGAGTTTGCAAATCGGTCTCACCGAGATGGCTTGCCAACTCTCTGTTGCCTTATTGCTTCACTTCGGTCCTACCGAGTTGATGCAATCGGTGCCACCGAGGTGAGGATTGCCCTAAGCCATTGCACTTCGGTCCATCCGAGTTGTTCGTATCGGTCCCACCGAGATTCCTAAAGTTCATATCTTTTACACAGTTCGGTGCTACCGAGATTATCGTTTCGGTGCCACAGAGTTGGGTCAAAAGTGTGTAACGGTTGGATTTTGTGTGGAGGCTATATATACCCCTCCACCCCATCCTTCTAAGTAAGGAGAGCCATCAGAATGTGCCTACACTTCCACCATACATTTTCTGAGAGAGAACCACCTACTCATGTGTTGAGATCAAGCTATTCCATTCCTACCATTTGAACCTTGATCTCTAGCCTTTCCCAAGTTGCTTTCCACTCAAATCCTTCTTCCACCATAGCCAAATCTGTGAGGAGTGTTTGAGTGCTGGGAAGACTATCATTTGAAGCACAAGAGCAAGGAGTTCATCAACAACACACCGTCTATTACCTTTTGGAGAGTGGTGTCTCCTAGATTGGTTAGGTGTCACTTGGGAGCCTCCAACCAGATGTGGAGTTGAACCAAAAAGTTTGTAAGGGCAAGGAGATCGCCTACTTCGTGAAGATCTACCCCGAGTGAGGCTAGTCCTTCGTGGACGTAAGCCATGGTGGAATAGACAAGGTTGCTTCTT
Organism: Elymus sibiricus; assembly: GCA_039707655.1. Taxonomy (NCBI): domain Eukaryota; kingdom Viridiplantae; phylum Streptophyta; class Magnoliopsida; order Poales; family Poaceae; genus Elymus; species Elymus sibiricus. The sequence continues at coordinate 229,304,805 of CM077668.1, forward strand.
CGTGGACCCTTCGTGGGTGGAGCCCTCCGTGGACTCGCGCAGCCGTTACCCTTCGTGGGTTGAAGTCTCCATCAACGTGGACGTACGATAGCACCACCTATCGGAACCACGCCAAAAACCACCGTGTCTTCATTGCGTTTGAAATCTCCAATCCCTCCTTTACATACATATGCAATTGCTTATATTCCGCTGCTATACTCTTAGAATTGCATGTGTAGGGTGATGCTTGACATGTACTATTGCTAAAAACTGCCCACAATTAAAATTGGGAAAAGGTTAGGTTTTATTTGGTCAAGTAGTCTAATCACCCCGCTCTAGACATACTTTCGATCCTACAACAGCGCACGTACATCTATCTTAAATACAAGTTATAATACATCAAAGCCAAGTGCACTCTGACATAAGATAAATTTGTCTTGTGCATAAACTACATCTGCAAGAAAGAACGACAAGGGAGGCTAATCCCTGCGATCACCCTCAGTCCTCAGGATCTGATTGATCTTGTCAATAAGGGGGATGATGGCCCTTTCAGCGGCTGTGGTGTCCGTCCCCGGCGGCAAGGCCTTGAAGGCCTTGGAGATGTCGACGTCAGGATTCCGGCAGATAATTTTGACAAGCATCTTGGAGACGACCTTGATGCAAAACTTCCGAGACTCATTGGCAAAGCTGGCGGACCTCCTCTCATGATCTTTCTTTAGTATCTTGAGGAGTCCGTCGAAGAAGAGGGAAAGGCTGGCACTGTTAGAGTCACGCTCGCCAACTACGAAGCGATGTTCCTCCCTGTCCATGACGCTCACCTGAGCAGCGAGACGCTCGGCAACATCGACAAGGCGACCAGTCCACAGATCCATGGCTTTCTTGTGCTCCTCGAAAGAGTTCGCAGCATTGGCACGCTCAGCGTTATCTTTTTCCCAGCTCTCCAGCAGCTCCCTCTCTTTTTCCCTGCCAACCTCCAGGTCCTTCTCCAGAGTTGCGAGCTTTGAATTCAGGTCTGCCAAGGAGTTGTTGACAGTCGAGAACTCTTGGGTTTTGTTGACGAGCTCCTCTTCAAGCTCTGACACTTTGGACTCCAACTCTGCCTTGGCGGCCTTAGCGCCTTCCGCGACTTTGACGGCCTCCGAGAGCTTGGTGGCGTGAGCCTGGGTTAGAGTCTCGATGGCCTGGTTATGGCCCTCCTCTAGCTCTTGGGTCTGCTGCGCAAGCAAAGTCTGGATCTCCTCCTCTTTGCCGTGTTGCTTGGCGGCAAGAGCCTCTTCTCGGGCGGCAAGGTCCTTTTCTTTAGCGGCAAGTTGCGCTTCGTGCTCCGCTAACCTACCGTCCAGAGCCGTTGCCTTTTCTTTGGCAGCGTCAAGCTTCTCTTCTTGCCTCCTGAGGCCATGAAATTTGCTGTTGTGCCAGGCACGGATTTCCTCTGCCTTTTTCCTCAGTTTCTGCTCGGCCTGCCCTACGGCTTGCCGTTGGGCATGCAATTCGTCCCAGCGCCTGCCGTAGCGGTCTTGCACATCCTTGAGGCCACTAGACATCATCGTCAGGAAGGCAAGATCCGCGGCGTTGTCGTTATAACCATTTGACGCAGCGACACTGCTGGAGAGAGGTACCTAGATCTCCGCGATGGCTTCGTCAAAAGTAGGCTCCCCAGCACCAGATGAGTTGGGGGCCTCAGACTCCTGCTGCAGACAGACTTCGGGAGGCTGATCAGGGCCTACGCCTTGGATGCACTAAGATGGGAGACCACACTTGACTTGTCGATGCTGGCCTCTCCCATCTCAGCATCCATAATGGCAAGCCTAGATATGCCACCAAGAGGCTGGACCGTTTCTTCGGGAGTTTTCCTGGCCTCCTCGGCGGCAGACGCGGCGGCCTCTATGCCGGAAATCCTGGCGGCCTCATCGGCGGTGCTCTTAGCATGTTTCTCTGCGGATGCCTCCTCCCCCTCCGGAGGTGTTGGCTCTGTAGGGCGAAGAAGGAGCAGAGGGAAGAAAATTTTGAATTTCAGATCAAGTTCAAGAAAACAAAAAGAAGAAGCATTAGAAAGAGTCAAGTATACTTGGAAAGGAGATTACCTTGACGAGCATGTGGGGGGGACGCCATTCTTCCTCCGGCAACCTCGGTTACCGGCGCCTGGTTCCCTGCAACATCGGTTGTCGGAGGGGCCTCCGCACGGGTGAGCCCTTCTTGGGGCTCCTCTGGGGGAGGGCTGCCCCTTGCCGGTGAAAGTCTTGGTGACGGCCTGGGAGTCGAGGGCGCCGTCAAGAGGTCTATCCCTTGATGCCCTCCCTCCGGCTGGCTGCTTTCCAGCCTCTTCCCGGTCTCCATTGCAGAAGATCTGACGGTGGTGCCCGCCAGAGGAAACTGCGCATGTGCCTCGCGCGGGGGGCTCGAGCCGGCAACTTCAAGAGAAATTGCACCTTGGTCGGTGCCAGTTGCCGTCTTGCCCTCCTCGGTGGTCCTGAGCCTCTTCGCCAGTGGCACCTCGTCCCTACAAGATTAGGATAAAGAAGAAGATCAACTCAAGCAACAGAGTCTGGACAATTAAGAAACACACGGGGATGGAGATGCTTACTCTTCGTCCTCATCAGGGTCACTCAGGACTGACAGGTCGTAATGAACTGTCTCATCGGTCCCCGCAGTTGTGGATGACGACAATGGACTCCTGGGACGCTTCGGGGGGGGGGGGCTGGGAGCTGCGAAGTACCCGCCTCCTCCACGATCGACAGGATGGGTCGACGGGGGACACCAACGCGAGAAGGCAGTTGCCGGGAAGGCTGCGCCCGGAGGATTGCGGCTGCCACCTTGACGCTGGCGAGCCCTTGGCTCGCCGACTCGGCGCGCGCCTCCCCCTTGTGGGCAGTCTTCTTGGCGACAGTCATTTTTCCCTTGGCAGGAGGAGGTCAAGGTGGTTTTTCTTCCTCTTCCGACTCCTCCTCACCCGAGGACCCCTCGGGTTGCTCCTCTCCTTCCTCCCCTCCCTCGGATTCCTCAACCCGCTCCTCCCCCCCAACATGCTCTTCAGCGTGCTCTTGGGAGCGGCTTCCTCCGCTGGCCTCCAGAGCTACGGCCCGCTTTTTGGACTGGTCCTTGCCTGGCCGAGGATGAGTTACCTTCGTATTCTTGGACTCGTCAGCCCTTGCCACAAGAAACTCTTCCCGGTCATCCTTCGTCGGGTGCATCATGCCGTCCTCGGCTCTAATAGACTCCTCCACCAGGCCAGCAAACCAGTTATCCACATCCTTCTGGCTGGGCTCCTTCCATGTGCTCAGAACCATTCGAGCATCACAGTCCGGCATCCATGCCAGGATAGAGGCCTTGGCAGTGTTGTTGCACAGAGGGATCACCTTCGCCGGCAAGTCAAAGTCGCAACCTTTGTTGAAAATCTGGCAGATGAGCAGATAATGTCTCATCATCATCAAGTTGTCGTCAGGGCCCTGGCGCAGCCGCATTGGGTCAGCGGGGCCCTGGTAATCCCATGCTTGCCGGCCTTTTCTGTGCTACAGTGGGGCGATCCGGCGGCGAAGGAAATCTGCTCCCACCTTCTCAATCGTCAAGGATTCGGTGCAGCGCCACCCCCAGTTTGGCGTCATTAGGGTTGACTTGGTTCCAGCTATCAGGCTTTGCAACCATCTTGGTCCTGAGATGGCAAAAGGCTGGGAAATCTTGCTGCTTGACCCAGCACCAATCAGCCCGCCACTCGTCCCATCTGGAGTGAAACTCACTGTCCAAGTAGTACATTTTCGAATTTCCCCTTGGGACCCATGTGACGCTACCAGAAAGAGTGCCCTTTTGGACCCGAGGGATGAAGAAATGCCGGAATAGAGCTACATTTGGAGTTATCCCCACGAAATTCTCGCACAAGTGCGCAAAAGTTGCCAGGCAGGTGACCGCATTGGGTGTAAAATCAAGCAGCCTGAGCCCGAAGGTGTTCATCACCTCAACAAAGAAAGCAGAAAAGGGTGGACACAGACTATAGTAGAAGTACCCGGCGAAGAAGTGGAATTGGTCGCCGGCAGGAGGAGGAGATCCGGGAAGCACCACTGTGGCCTCAAGATCTTTCGTTTTACCCGCATACATATACGCGTAGTCCCTCGCCAGATCGTCTGCCGTAAGCGTCGGCGGGAAAATAGCATGGTCCCACCGTTGCACAGCCTTGGCGGCTTTCTTCTCAGCCGCCGCCGAACTCAGGGCCTTACCGCCTCTCTTCGGCGCCATGACAACGTGTGTGTGTGTGGGGGGGGGGCGAAGCTGCGTTGCGCACCGGCGGAAGCAAAGGGCGTGCTCTGCTCTTGTGCGGCGGTGAAAGCAGGGGGCGCGCTCTGCTTCTGTTCGAGGTTGAAGACGACGGTGAATTGGCTAGATTGGGAAGAGGGGATAAATGAGTAGCACCCTTTGCGGTTTCCTTTTTTATGGGGAAGGCGCGGGGCTGGCTCTTTTCCGTCTTATGTGGCTACGCTTTTCAGGCGCACCACCTCCCACCGCCGTTTTGCTCCACCTCTCCCACGCTCGCGTTCAATGCGCATTGGGTGTTCGTGCGGTAAAAGAGACAATTATGACAGTTATCCTCTGCCACGCGCCGCCTGTGCACTGTATAGGCCTGGCCCAATGACGCCTCGCATGCGCGTGTGGCCTAGGCCCAGGGGCTCTTGTCACTGTACTAAGACATGGGTGCCCTCGTACCCAGACTTGTGCACAGGCAGTTGTAGCCTCCCTTCCGGCAAGGGCATGACGGAGGATAACTACGACTCAAGACTCAACACCAAGACCGTGAAGAAGACCTCAAGGCAGGTCATCGAGAAGTACTATTCTAAGTACTGAAGATCGATGCTGTTCTCGCCGGCAAGCTCCGCCCCGGCAAGGTAAAGACTAAGGCTATGGTTGCCGGCAAGTTCCCTCGCTGGCAAGCAAGGCCCGGCAAGCTCTGTGCCAGCAGGCTTGTTCTGTCCAGTTACCACTCCACCTCCCCATCGACCAGATAGGTTCATGGGCTAGGTGTCGAGCGGACAGACAGTTAACATGGCCGGCCAAGGCACGTGTCAGCACGCCGCGCCGAGATTAACTTTAATGACACCCGTCCTTGGGATGTGTCAAGATTACAGGAGGGCGCCAGGATTGGTGGTACAGATATTTTGCCCAAGGCCTCGCCTCCCCGACGTAGCACCTTACGGTGCATTAAATGCATTTGTCTTACCCCGTTGGAAGATAAACGTGATGACGGTGCAAGTAACTGTTCACACTCTGTAATGACCATATTAGCCATTGTGGTAACCCCTTGACCTATAAAAGGAGGCCCACGGCTACAGGTAGAAGGGTCGACACCCAGTTCAATTACACGCCGTAGCTGCATTTTCCCAAGCACCTTGTCGGAAAACTGCGCTCCCTGTAACCAGAGTTCATATTCGATCAACCACAGAGCAGGAGTAGGGTTTTACGCTCATAGCGGCCCGAACCTGGATAAATCCCCCGTGTGTTCTTGCACTTACAGAAGACCTGCTCTTTTTCCCATACATGCCCCTTGAGCCGAATCGCAAAGGGACTCGTTCGGTCCCATAGATAGTCGTTTCCCACGACAATGCATGTCAGATATTATTGCACACAATGATATTGAATATCAGAACAAATCCACTAAAAGAAACTCGTGTAGCAATGCAATGGCCAACATACTCGACGTCAATGATATTCAATATGATGGAATAGTTAAATGTAGTTCTTTAGAAGAGTTGCAGAGAGATAATGATTCCTATTCACCCCACAAGGTCTTTGCTCTAACTTGACCCGTGATATGGGTAGCATCATGCATATAATGTCTTGCAATGCATCTACTCTGTTGCAATGCCATGTGCTTAGCTCGCTGATCATACATGTGAATATGTCATGCCTTCTAATTTGTCTGTACCTATTCCATTCATGATAACATCTTTTCGAATTCAAGTACTGTCATTCTACTCTGTTGCAATGCCATCTGCTTAGTTTGGACATCATCCTTCGGAATATCTCATGCATTGTTGTTCATCAGTATGTACTCAGTCCGTCTACCATACCATTGTTTTTTACATTGAAGTGTTGTTCTACTGTTCTGTTGCAATGCGATCTTAGTTTGCCCATCAGACATGTGAATATCTTGCCTTGCTATTTTTCTGTACCTATTCCAGCTATCATACAGTTTTACATTCAACTACTGTTTCTTTTACTCCGTTGCCCTGTCATATGCTTAGCTTATATACATCATACTCCCTCCGTCTGTATTACTTGTGGCAGAAATGGATAAAAATGGATGTATCTAGAACTATAATACGTCTAGACACATCCATTTATTTCCGGATGGAGGGAGTACATGTCAATATATATATCATGCCTTTCTATTCTTCAGTACCTATTCCATCTCTCTGCCATAGCATGTTTTATAACTGAAGCACCATTCTTCTGTACAAGGCATGTAAGCGGAAGAGGGCTATGTTAGAATCTGAAGGGGTACAAACAAGTTCTTTGCAAAAGATCCAAACTCCAGGAGATAGTAACCCAACTCCAGTGTTCATAGGAACTGCTCCAGCACAGAGAAACCCAAGTCCTCCTGATAATAACCAGATTCCAGTGGCCAAAGAACCAGTCCGCTCCAGTCCAACAAAAATATGTCAACTCCTTGCTAGGAAGCGTGTGTGTATCCTCGCATCATGAAATTTTATAACATTCAGATCACATTTGATCTTATATATTCTACATCTGTCTTACACATCTTTGTTGTAGAAAATATGCTTAAAGGACAACAAACGTTCTAAACTGGGATCGTGGTCGAGGAAAGTATCATGCAACAATGCTCTGTGCTCCAATGCTGATGTGAGTACCTGTTGTATATCACTATATTTTTACATCAGTATGTAGTTTATTAAGTAGCATCGGCATGAATCCAACCTTCAGTACCCTACACCAATTATCTGATCTAAATTTACTTTTAGCAAAATGTATAATTAAGGCGCTAATGTAGATTTTTGTAAGTGAAACTCCCTGGTAGTTTTGCATATTGAGATGCATGCTTGTACTATCTCATATATTGCACATTACTAAAATCTAGTGGTGTGGTCTGGTTGCCCAATCGTTCATTGTGTCAATGTTGGTTTCCTATTAACCTACTTGGCTGATGATAGCAGTGCCATATTGTGTTAATTTGGTGTAGGCTGGTGTGGTCTGGTTGCCCGAACATTCATTGTGTCAATGTTACTTTCCTATTAAGTATTAACCGTCCTGGCTGATGATTTGGTGTAGGCTGCTGAAGATAATACGACAAAGTCTCAAGACAGCAAGGCAACCCCATTGTTTCTCTCCAATAAATCTAGCGAAGGTAATATGGCAATAACTCTTGATTAATCTATTCAGTTTCCCCTATAATTGAAGTTATGATGCAGTGGTTGAGACACTTTCCACTATCATTGATACAAGCCTACCAAAGTCCCCATATGAATCTGTTCTGTTTCCTCTGTCTCGAATCCAACGGAAAAGATGTACGTTTGTGAACCAATTACTGGCTGAAGAAATGATGGAAATCGTGGAGGAATCAGAGGTGCACTTTCTTGCGCAACAACAACTGATCGATGATTTCAGTGACATTATAACAAAGAAGAAAGAACTTGCTCACATGCTTGTGGGTGGCATCAGCGCTGAGTTTGCAGATTGTGAGGTTGTACACCGTTAAGCTCTGTTCATTTATTTGCACTGGCATCAATCTTTGATTACCCAATGGATGTAATTTCCTATAATATATGCTTCGATGTGCTACGTTTTTCCTTTTATGCGTATATTTGCTTAGCGCGGGGTTGCACCCGAGCTTTCTGAGCCGAAACCTCAATTGGCGGCAAACAAGCCAAAATATGCAGTGAAATTAATAACTGGAACAAAGCGACGTGGGCCCTTCTTCTAGGGGAATGACCCAGTGCCTGTAATGGCCCCGTAATGGGCCTGCAGTTACTAGATGGGATCTGCCACAATCCATAATTGTTCCTCGTAATGGGCTCAAAGTAATAGCTGGGCCTAAATCGACGTGGGCCTTTGATGGACTGTATTTGGCCCTGTCCTTTAATGGGCCTAGAGCCATGCAGGAAATTTAGCAGGCCCAAATGTAAGGTAAGCCCAATTAGTTGATAGGCCGTTAGCACGCCGAAATGTAAGGTAGGCCCAATTAGTTGACGGGCCCTTAGCAGGCCCAAATGTAAGGTAGTCCCAATTAGTTGACGGGCCGTTAGCAGGCCAAAACCTCCATTGGACTCCAATTGTGGAAACGGGCCTACGGGCCCTTAGCAAGCCGAAATAGATCAAAATTATTGCTTGGCCCATTTCCATGTCGGTCGGTTAACAGGCCGAAAGCCAATCAGGCCATAAGTGGGCCCATATACAAAACGAGCCTTTAACAGGCCGAAAGTCATGTCGGGCTGGAATTGGGCCATGGAGAACATGGGCCACTAAGAGACCAAAAGTCAGGTCAGACTGTAAATGGCCCAACTACGGTGTGGGCCGTTAACAGTCCGAAAGATACACCGAGCTGGAAGTTGGCCCAAATCCCTAGTTGGCCGCTAAAAGGCCGAAATACGTACCGCCAAGAATTTGGCCCATCTCTATAATGGGCCTCTAACGGGCCGAAAGACGTACAACCTGGAAATTGGCCCATCTCTATAATGGGCATCTAACAGGCCGAAAGAACCTCGGGCGGCAAATGAGCCCAAAGACATAGCGGGCTGTTAACGGGCTGGAACAGGCGATGGGCCGCAATGGTGTCAAATCGTTAACGGGCCTTTGACGGGCCGAATTGGCAGATCTCGTATGGGCCATTTTTGTAAATGGGCCAGACGAAAGTAGGCCGTAAATTGGCCGGCCTGCTTATTTTGACTGGGCCGGCCTTACTAGCTAAATGGACCTGTTTTGGGCCGTGCCACATGTCACTGTTCCATAGGCGCGTCTCGTCCAGTGCATGGATGACATCTGTCGTGACGCCGAGCTGACACGTGGTTCCGTTGGTGAATGAGAATTTTACACGTGGAAAATCATCATTGGTTATCGGATCCAAACCCGGACCCGATAGCTTAACGGCGGCCCGTTATGGTGGATGCCACGTGTCGGTCACCCTTGACGAAAACACTTCCATGACGCGCCATTTATCATCATGGAAGTGGACACTTCCGTGATGATAATTTCAGTATTGTCATGGAACACTTCTACGACAGTACAAGTATGACTATCTTGACTCTGTCATAAAATCGTCACGGATGTACGTGCATGATAGAAAATGTGTCCTACTGTGACAAAGACGTATCATCACGGAAGTGTTTTTTTTGTAGTGTTGGGGGGGAGGGGAAGAATACCCCCTTGGCCGCCGGACCTAGCTTGGAGGGGGGGCAAGGCTGGCCGCACCCCTCACCCCCCTATGTAAAGAGAGGGGAGGGGCTGGGCGCAGCCACCTGAAGCCCTGGCTGCCACTCCCTCTCTCTCCCTCCACTTCCTCCACCGCAGCAGCTTGGCGAAGCCCTGCAGAAATTCCTCCTCCTCCACCACCATGCCGTCGTGCTGGCCTAGATCCCATCTACCTCTCCCCCTCGCTTGCTGGATCAAGAAGGAGGAGACGTCACCGAGCCATACATGTGCATAACTCGAAGGTGCCGTTCGTGCGGTGTGCGATCGGATTGGATCTTGAAGTGTACGACTACATCAACCACGTTCGTTGAATGTTCCGCTTTCGGTCTACAAGGGTATGTAGACACACTCCCACTCGTTGCTAGCATCTCCTAGATTAGATCTTGGGTGAATCCAAAGGAATTTTTTTTTGTTTTCCATGCATGCAATGATTCCCAACAGTGGCATCATGAGCTAGGTCTATGCGTAGGAGTTTTACACGAGTAGAACACAATTTTGTTGTGGCCATTGATGTTCATGTTGCTTACCTCCTTTGTTATTTTGGATTTGGCGGTATTGTGGGATGAAGCGGCCCGGACCAACTTTACTTGTCCATGCACAAGAGACCGGTTCCGCGCTTGACATGCAACTTATATTGCATCACTACAGGAATTAGCTAATTTGCCGTCTGCCATAGCAGACGGCAAAGGACCAGGCCACTGACGGCAAACATCTTTGCCGTCTGCCACGGACGGCAAACACTTCCGGCACTGAAAGTCACGGTAATGACTTTGCTTGCCATCTGCGTAAAAACAGCTGACGGCAAAGAAGTTTGCCGTCCGCTTTCCTGGCCAAGCTCACGGCAAAGATCGTGGACGGCAAAGAATAGCGGTTAGCCCCGTTAGGTGGCTAATGGCAGACTTTGTCGTCTGCCGGCGGATGGCAAACTTTGCCGTCAGCCCTATGACATCAGCAGACCCGTGGCTAACCGTCACTTCTGCTTAGTCTTTGCCATCTGCCAGGCTGGTCTTTGCCGTCTGCTGGCAGACGGCTGAATGACCAAATGGTCAGACCTGATGCTCCCAGGTTGAACAGGTTGCTGCCACGTGGCACCTTTGCCGTCCGCCTACCGACGGCAAAGGTCTTTGCCATCGGCTGGCAGACGGCAAAGGTCTTTGCCATCGGCTGGCAGACGGCAAAGTGCCTGTATTGTTATTTTTTTGTCTGTTTTCTGTTATATCCCTGCATTTTCAAAAGACATATATGATATATATAGTTTCAACCTCAAGCATAGCCCATGTATCCAACATCTAGCAGTCCATCGAATGCAAGAGAACACATAGGGTATTAAAAGATCCAATACATACATAGTTTCACATTGTTCATCAATACAAATCAAAACAAAAACTAAACACTAGCAGTCCATCAATGCTTGCTTCCACGAAGTGAATCAAACTTGCAAAAATGGGAGTAAGAAAGTTAGAAGAAGAAGAAGAAGAAGAAGAAGAAGAAGAAGAAGAAGACTAGAGGAAGAAGACTAGAAGAAGAAGAAGACTAGAAGAAGAAGAAGAAGAAGAAGAAGAAGAAGAAGAAGAAGAAGAAGAAGACTAGAAGAAGAAGAAGAAGAAGAAGAAGAAGAAGACTAGAGGAAGAAGAAGAAGAATAAGAAGAAGAAGAAGAAGAAGAAGAAGAAGAAGAAGAAGAATAAGAAAAAGGAGTAGAAGATGGAGAAAAAGATAGAAGAGAAAAAGGAAGAATAAGAATATATTTTCTTCTTCTTCTCTCCTTTTCTCATCTTTCTTCTTCTCTTTTATCTTTTTATCCTTTTCCTTCTCATTCTTCTTCTTTTATTCTTTCTTTTTCTTCTCTTTCTTCTTCTATTCTTTCTTTTTCTCCTCTTCCTTGTTTTTCTTCTTCTTATTCCTTATTTGTGTCATTTTAGAGCTAACTTAGGTAATTATGCCATTTTTGAGCTAACTAAGCTTATTATGTCAATTTGGAGGAAAATAAGGTAAGTATAGGTCATTTTTGTGCTAACCTAGGTAATTATGCCATTTTGAGCTAACTTAGGTAAGTATAGGTCATTTTAGAGCTAACTTAGGTAATTATGTCATTTTGGAGGAAAATAAGCTAAGTATATGACATTTATGAGCTAACCAAGGTTATTATGCCATTTTTGAAATGAATAAGCTAATTATGTCATAAATGAACTAAATAAGCTAATTATGTCATTTTGGAGGATAATTAGCTAAGTATGTCTTTTTTGGGGAAAATAAGCTAAGTATGTGGCATAATAGGGCTAAAAAGCATGTACGAAGCTAAGTATGCATTTGTTAAGCAAAACACTAGAGAAAACTTACCGGAGGTCAAGCACCGGGGTTCCTCGAGCCAGTATCACCTGGAGAAGGGTTGTGCGATGCGGCTCCGGAGTTATGCTGCACCAAAGATCATTTGCAAAGTCTCGTTAGCATGATGACACTCAAATGTTAAGACTAGTAAATAATGACCATTCAAATGAAACTCACCGTTCCCGCTCTAGTAATGACCGGCATCGGCGGAGGGGTCTGACCGGTCTTCTCGCACATAGACTGCACATTTGGTTTTGACGAGTCAGTCATATTAGTTACAAATGAAACGAACATTACGTGCATGATTTGGCTAATATGCAGAAGAAACTTACCACGAGGAGCTCGTACATGGCCCGGTGAGCCGCGTCATTCCGTGCCCTCTCCTCCTCCAACAACCTAGCCGTCTTCTCCTCCGCCAGCAGTTCCTTCTCCGCCGCCACCCGGTCCCTCTCCTCCAGAAGCGCCTGGGTTGTCGCTCTCTCTTTCTGAAGAGCAGCCTGCAACACCACTCCTCGTTAGCATTGTAATCATCGATGGCCACACACACAATGTAATGGAGGAAAGATATCTGAGTCCGTATAACTAACCTCGATGGCGAGATCGACTGGCCATGGACGAGTCCTTATCTCAGGACAGGAGCTCGTTTGGCGCGCCTTGATCTCCGGGAGAGTGAGAGGACAACGTATCAGTCCATCTCCAATGGCTAATGAGCCATGGGGCCTCCCGCCACCAGATATCATCACCAGCTCTGGATCAATAGGATTCTGGCTCGGGTTAAAGTCCTCCCCTTTCCCCGCCTTCCCCTCCTGGTTGTACCTCACGAGCTTGTGGTGGGAGGAGATGTTGGTGAAATTCTCTGGATGATCGAGGTCAGACTCAGAGAATGCCTTGGCCTTCTTGTATGAGGCAGTATGGGCCATGGCATAGAGGTCGTACACCTCAGGCACCTCCGTGTTATTGTGTCGCGCCTAAAAGAGAGGAACAAAGTATTAGTAAAGGGCTCAAGCTAGCATGAAGAATGAATTGCATGAATCATGAAGCAAACCACATACCCAGTTCCGCCCGAACTGATATAAGTTGGCGATGCCTTGATGGTGTGGCACACCAACCATTTGGGCACACCGGTCCTTGGCATTGTCGTGGACGGCTCGCCAGCGGCCTGTGCACCACTCATCCACCAACGCCTCCCAATAATCCATCTTATCCGCACACCATCTCGGGGGCACCTAAGTTAGTAAAGAGAAATTTGAGCGCTACGCCTACGAATCAAATCAAGGAAACTAAGTACAATGCCTTAAGAATAGGTAATTACCTTCATGTACTGATCCTTCTTCAGAAACTTAGCCCGGCACGACGGCTTGTCCTTCTTAATACCACGCTTGGCGTAGTAGTCTCGAACAGCCTGCGGCCGAGCCTCGTGCCGTAAGTTTTGTAGTAGGCGCTTGCACTCGGTATCGATAACCTTTGCCGCGTCCTCCTCGTATCCCTCCTCACACCTGTAGAAGGTCTGCAATCAAACGAGACAACACTGATTAGTACAATAACTAGCTATTGTTAATTTTTAATTGTGTAAAGGAGAAATTACCCAAAAGCTTCTGATCACCATCTCGGCCCTCGTGTGGCACAAGACACCGTCGATCATCTCCTCCGACGGGGCCGGGGCAAAGCACACCAAGGACGGTGTTGGGCCTGCGGACGTCACTGGCGTGTACCCAACCCCTGCAGTATGACAAGGCCAACACATTAGATATTTGAAGAAACGTGACGGCAAAATGTACAAAAATAGTAAATGCACTTACTTCTCCCCATCAGGCCTAATCACCGGCCTCTGCTCGCGGGTCGCCGGCAGGGGCGGGAGCCGTGTACCACCACGCTGGTACACGGTGGCCCCCTCAACCACCTCGCCCTCACTATCAGTACACTCATCCCCGCCACCATCAGCATGGCCACTCGGCCCCTCAGGCGGATCCGGCCAGGTACCCCATCCGGACGTCTCCTGGGACGTAGCCTGGTCCGAAGTCTCGTGGGCCGAAGGCCCGTCGACCCGAGGCTCGTGGTTCGGAGTCCCCGTAGCCTCCACCTCAGACGGGTCCACCCTAGCAGTCATGTGCTCGGGTGAATCAGCTGGGGGTGGCGGCGAGGAAGGCGTAGCAGCCTGCCTACCTCTCCCGCGGCCACGTCCTGATCTACCTCCTCTCTTCTTCCCTCCCCGACCTCCTCTCCCGGTGGGTAACGACGCCGACGAAGAAGCGCCCGCCAGTGTCCCCAAACTGTCTAACAACGCTCTCCGGAGAGGTACGGGTGGAATGGAAGTACCCCTCCCACGGGCCGCCGACGAAGTACCCGCGGAGCACTCTGGACCCGCGCCCACCATCTTTCAACACCTGCCATGACAAAGAGTAAACGAAATTAGTACAACATAAAAAAATTGAATACATGACATGAATAATAATATGTATATAATTTAAGTTGGGATGCATACAAACTAATAGTCTGGATCGTCTATATATGCTTCGGGATCAATAGATGCATCATCATCATCACTATCACGCGTGTCTTCATGAATGACATGCTCATCGGGTTCAGCGGCATCAACATGTGGAAGGCCTTTCTGTAATCGGTCAAGCATTGACAGGTCATCCGCAATAGTAACCTCTTCTTGTTCCGGCTCTTCTTGTTCCGGCTCAGGGGTGAAGTCGGATTCACTGTCGCTGTCTACTTCCATGTTCTAGGGTGAAGTAGAGCGGTTCTTGAAATGTTTTTTGGAAAGACGTGTTTCTTGGAAGAATTCTCCTTCATATGTGTTTGGGTTAATGTGAGGTTCATAATCCTCTTCATTGGGGGGAGGTGGTCTAACACGTGGCGGCACTTCATAAACGACATCCCAACCATTCAGATTTGCATTAGTTTGGCAGGCCCACGGTAGATAGAAAACTTGGGTCGCCTGTTGAGCCGTAATATAGACATCGGGAACATCTAAATGGGTGCTTTGTTTGATTTCGACTAGCCCTATATGTTCATGAGTCCTTCTAGTCTCCTTCTGCTGGAACCAATAACATTTGAAGACTACGATGTTCGGTGGGTTTTCACCATAGAATAGAAGTTCATAAATTGCTTCAACTCTTCCATAATACTCGGTACCTCCTTCGCCGATAGCAGAGACACCACAATTTGTAGATTTTTGGTCGGCCATAGATAGCTCTTTGCCAAAGGTACGAAAGCGATACCCGTTGATGTCGTATTTCTCAAATGAACGGACCTTATTGTCAAAACCATTAGCGGCTTGTCTCAATTCGGCGTCCATAGACTCTGAATTAGCCTACAAAAGTTTAATACGAAAGGATTGTTGCATTAGCCGCAAATTAGACCAAGAAATGAAATGGTCTATTAATGGTAATTACCATTTGTTTGAACCAAGAGATGAAACCGGGATAGCCGCCTCCATGCTTTTCCAAAAGCTCATACTCTTCGATGGAATCCTTTTGGATCACCGCTCCATCCGAGAATTTGGCGACGTATCGACTGTATCTAATATCCGGGAATAAGAGCAGTTCAAAGGAATTAGAAGTTGCGAAACAATGTACCGAGAACTTACTCGATGTACGGCCGCACTTCTGTTAGGTTGTTGAAGATATACAACGAAATGGTCCGCCATTCTTCGACATCCAACGGTATTGGTTTCGAAGCACCGGCTGGTGCGAGCTTCCCTTTGAATAGGCTGAGGTTGGATCCACCTTTTTTAGGTTCGCCAGCATTGTATCGAGGCTTCGGATTATGCAAATGATGATTTTTGGCTTCGTAGTGTGCTGTCACGAAGTTTGCTGCCTCCTCAGTAATGAATGCCTCGGCCATCGATGCTTCAATTCTACGTTTATTTTTACATTTTGCTCGAAGCGTCTTCTGCATCCTCTCAGTTGCATAGCACCAACGATTTTGCACGGGCCCCCCCAATCTTGCCTCGGTCGGGAGATGTAAAATCAAATGCTGCATTGGATTAAAGAAGCCCGGTGGAAAGATCTTCTCTAAATTGCAGAGCAGCTCCGGCGCCAACTTTTCCATGTCATCTAGCACGCCAGGCGATAGTTCTTTCGCACAAAGAACACAGAAGAAATAGCTCAGCTCTGCCAGTACTAGCCATTCACCCTCAGGGATAAAGCCATGCAACATCACCGGCATTACCCGCTCAAGCCATATGTGCCAATCATGACTCTTGAGACCAAATATTTTCAATTTTTCAAGACTTGCTCCCCTCTTTAGATTCGCTGCATACCCATCGGGGAACATCAACTGCATTTTCACCCACAAGATAATTTCCCTCATAGCTGGCCTTCCAAGATTGAACCAGGCCTTTGGCTTCGTCCAGTTCTGCTTTCCTTTCGGTTGTCGCATGTTTTGTAACGGTCTATCACATAGAGTCTGCAAATCGACTCTAGCCTTAGTATTATCCTTTGACTTCCCATCTATGCCGAACAATGTACCAAAAAGGGCCTCGCTGATATTCTTTTCAGTGTGCATCACGTCGATGTTGTGTGGAAGAAGGAGGTCTTTGAAGTAAGGCAGATCCCACAAGCATGTCTTGTGAGTCCAGGCGTGTTTTGAATTATACCCCTTGAAATACCCTGGATGCTCTGGATCAGGCTCGAGAGCGTTTAACTGATCCAGGATCTGTTGGCCAGTCAACGCAAGTAGTGCAGAGTTTTTGACAACTCTACCTTTGGTGAAGTTCTTCTTGTCTTTTCTGAACTTATGGCGAGGATCCAGGAACTGTCTATGCAAGTCGAAGCAAGAATACTTGCGACCCGCCTGCAGCCAATGAAACTGAAGAGCTGCCTTGCATGTGGGGCACGGGAACCTTCCATGCGTACACCAGCCAACGAATAGCGCAGACGCCGGCAAGTCATGCATCGAGTACATGTACCAGACACGCATTATGAAGTTTCGTTTGCTAGCGGCGTCGTATGTCTTGAACCCATTATCCCAAGCTTCTTGCAATTCATCCTTAAGCGGTTGCATGTACACATTCATATTCTTCTCCGGATAGTTGGGCCCTAGAATTATCAACGTCAGGAAAATGTTCTTTCTTTGCATAATCTGTCCGGGGGGGGGAGATTGAGTGGAATGACAAATACAGGCCAACAACTGTATTGGGTTGCCATCATACCAAACGGATTGAACCCATCCGTGCCGATGCAGACTCGAGGATGCCTTGGATCTGCCGCTTTTTGCTCATGTAATGCATCAAAGTGCTTCCACGCAGAACCATCTGATGTGTGTACCATCATCTGATTCCCATCTGCATCTAGTTCGGTTCTTTTGCCCATTTTGTACCATGTCATCTGTCTGGCCGTCTCTTCGACCATGAAAAGACGTTGAAGTCTTGGTACGATTGGCAGATACCGAAGAACATTAACGGGGATTTTGGTCTGCCTCTTCTCACCCATATTGTTGTCTACCACAACATACCTGGAAGAGTTGCAAATGGGACAATAGTTCAAGTCTGCATACTCAAGCCTAAATAAGGCACATCCTTTCTCACAGGCATCTATCTTATCATAGGGCATCTTAAGTGCACGGAGGATTTTGTCCGACTGGTACAGGTTTGCAGGCATTACATGGCCTTTGGGTAGAAAGCGTCCAAATAGTGTCATCATCGCGTCGTAGCATTCTCTGCCCAAGTTGAATTGAGCCTTCAGAGCCATTACTTGTGCGATGGCATCCAGCTGACAAAGCTCAGTGTGCTCGTGGAGAGGACGTTTTGAAGACTCCAACATTTCATTGAAGGCCTTTGCAGATTCCTCCATCTCATCGTCCGAATCCCGAGCATCATCAAAGTCTTCCACCATGTCTTCGATCCCGGTACCAAGCTCGTAGGTGCGACGACGAACCACCTCAGCTCTGGTACGTTGGGCAGACTCTCCATGAAATGTGCACACCGTAAATCGGGCGTAAACCCCCACTTCTGCAGGTGTTTACCCATTTCATCCTCTTTCCTCTGAGAAAAGTTGTCGCACCTAACACAGGGGCACCAGGTTTTTCTCTGGCCATTTGCAAATGCGGCTTTCACAAACCCCTTGGTTTTTGTTAACCATTCATTGCTCATGTCTTCCTGACTAGTGTGACCGGTGTACATCCTCGCACGATCACTCATCTTGCCTACCTACTAAACACCCAAGAAATATATATATAATTCATCATATATATTCATCAGTTAATGAAGTTTGTCAATTTTTATTATGTCCATGCAACCTACACGCTAATAGGTAAAGATAGGTCCTAATCCCACCCGAGTATGTGTAGATTGGGTTCGTTTTCCCATGCTCTGCTCCGGATCCGACGCAAAATTTCGGCAGCACCTCCCTGCTGTCCTCCTGATACACGTCTCGGCAATAAACAGAGAGGATGTGTACCCGGAGAACAACAGGGAGGCACTGACGAAATTCTGCATCGGATCCAAAGCAGAGCATGGGAAAACGAACCCAATCTACACATACTTGGGCTGTCCATGGATAACATGGACAATTCAAAAGGATGGCGGTTATAAATATGCAAAGACATGCATATTTATAGATGCCGCCCTTTCGAACGGGAGACGCATACTGGTCACGCATACTGATGATTGAAGACATCTATAGCTAGCAAGTTTCATCGGCACGAAGACCGGAATAGACCAAATTAAGGGGGGAGGAGGAGATGTCATTTGTGCTCACCCACGAACGCAGGGGAGCTCGTCAAACGCAGAGGGAGGTCATCGAACACCAGACCCTCGCAGCGACGAAACAACTGCACATTTAAATCCATCCGATCAACACGAATATTCAATCCCGATAAAAAATCTATATATATATATATATATATAACTACTTTTCTATTTTTTTTCTATTCTCCTCTATTCCTTCTTCTTCTCCTCTTTTTCTTCTTCTTCAGACCATCTTTTGTTTTTCCTCTTCTTCTCCTCTTCTCCTCCTTTTCTTCTTCTTCCTATACTTCTCCTCTTCTTCTTCTCCTTCTTCTTCTTCTTCTTTTCTTCTCCTCCTCCTGTTCTTCTTCTTCTTCTTCTTCTTCTTCTTCTTCTTCTTCTTCTTCTTCTTCTTCTTCTTCTTTTCTTCTCCTCCTCCTCTTCTTCTTCTTCTTCTTCTTCTTCTTCTTCTTCTTCTTCTTCTTCTTCTTCTTCTTCTTCTTCTTCTTCCTTCTTTTTTTTCATCTTTCTTCTTATTCTTCTAATTATCTAAACCTAAACCTAAACCTAAACCTAGCACTAATTAACCTAAACCTAAACAGCAAAAAACAGAAACAAAAAACAGAAAAAAAAGCTCACCGTGGAGGAGGGCCGCGGTGGTGGAGGAGGGCCGGCGCAGGGAGGAAGGCGGCGCCATGGTGGTGAAGAAGGGCCGCGGGGAGGGGGGCGGCGCCGCGGCCTGGCTCCGGCGGTGGGGCATCGCGGGGCTCGCCGCGGCTGGCTCCGGCGGTGGGGCGTCGTGGGCGCAGGGGCCGAGGGGCGGGGCGGGCGCAGAGGCCGAGGGGCGGGGCGGGCGCAGTGGCCGGCGGCGGTGCTGGGCGGCGTCGGGAACGGTGGGGCTGGGGCGGCGGGTGGGGTGGGTGAGGTGGGGGGGAGAGAGAGAGGGGGGTTACGGCCGTTAGATAGGCATCCTCTTTGCCGTCTGCTAGCAGACGGCAAAGTGCAAAAAAGCGGACGACAAAGAGCAAGCGGACGGCATCCAGCCCGTTCATCTGACCTAGCCAGCTCCACGGTCTAGTGGGGCCCAGCTGGTCTCTTTGCCGTCTGTCTTTAAGCCCTTTGCCGTCTGCTGGCAGACGGCAAAGAATGCACTGATGGCAAACTATATCTTTGCCATGAGTCCGCTCTTTGCCGTCTGCTTTTTGTAAGCGGACGGCAAATACCTTCTGTGCCATCCGCTAGCAGACGGCAAAGAACTGGCTGATGGCAAATTCTCTGATTCCAGTAGTGCATAAAGCGGCTGGCGGGTGTCTGTTTCTCCCACTTTAGTTAAATATGATTTGACAACGGTGGTCCTTGAAGAAGGTTAAAAGGCAACTTGTATATCACCGTTGTGGCTTTGCGTAGGTAAGAACAGTTCTTATACATTGCCTTTAGAAGCCACGTAAAAATTGCAACAACAAAGTAGAGGACGTCTAACTTGTTTTTGTAGGGCATGTGATGTGGTATGGCCAAGTTGTGATGTGATATATATGATGTATGAGATGATCATGTGTTGTAATATTTCACGACTTGCATGTCAATGAGTATGGCAACCAGCAGGAGCCATATGGTTGTCTTAATGTTATTGTATGACCTGCGTGTCAATCATTAAACGCCATGTAATTGCTTTACTTTATCACTATGCGTTAGCAATAGTTGGTGGAGACAACTACATGATGGCACCAAGGACCAAGGTGCTATGCCGGTGATGATGGAGATAATGCTGGTGCTTTGAGATGGAGATCAAAAGCACAAGAAGACAAAGGCCATATCATGTCACATATTGCTTGCATGTGATGTTTGTCTTTTATGCATCTTATTTTGCTTAGATCGCAATGGTAGCATTATAAGATGATCCCTCACACTTAATATCAAGATAAAAGTGTTCTCCCTTAGTATGCACCGTTGCGAAATCTTGTCGTTTCGAAGCACCTCGTGATGATCGGGTGTGATAGACTCTACGTTCATATACAACGTGTGTAAGCCAGTTTTACACATGCAAAAATGCTTTGGTTAACTTGACAAGCCTAGCATGTATAGACATGGCCTCGGAACACGAAGAACTGAAAGGTTAAACATGAGTCATATGGATGATATGATCAACATGTAGATGTTCACCATTGAAACTCTACTCCATCTTACATGATGATTGGACTTGGTTTAGTGAATTTGGATCATGTATCACTAAACAACTTGAGGGATGTTGATTTTAGTGGGAGTTCTTTAGTAATTTGATTAAATTGAACTAATTATCAAGAACATAGTCTAAATGTCTTTGCAAATATGTTGTAGATCAATGGCTCACGCTGTAGCTTCGCTCAATTTCAATGCGTTCCTAGAGAAAGAAACACTGAAAGATGATGGAAGCAACTTTGCGTACTAGCTCTGTATTCTGAGGATATTCCTCACTACTGCATAGAAGGCTTATGTCCTTGATGCATCGCTCGGTGTGCCACCCCCTCCCACGACTGTAGATGCTATGAACATCAGGCAGACAAGGGCTGATGACTACTGCTACTTATGAACTGCGTTGGGATTTCCCCGAAGAGGAGAGGATGATGCAGTACAATAGAGATAAGTATTTCCCTCAGTTAAGAACCAAGGTTATCATTCCAGTAGGAGAACCAAGTAGAACCTCGTTAGCAGCACCTACACACACAAAAGCAAATACTTGAACCCAACGCGAACAAGAGGGTTGTCAATCCCCTTGGCGGTTACTTGCAAGGATTAATTCTGATAGTGATAGATAGATAAATAAATTGCAAAACAAAACAAAATAAATAAAATTGCAGCAAGGTATTTTTGGATTTTATATATGATAGATAAATGACTCGGGGCCATAGTTTTCACTAGAGGCTTCTCTCTCGAACACATAGCATACGGTGGGTAAACAAATTACTGTTGGGCAATTGATAGAAAAGCGCATAGTTATGATGATATTCAAGGCAATGATCATGTATATAGGCATCACGTCTGACACAAGTAGACCGACTCCTGCCTACATCTACTACTATTACTACACCCATCGACCGCTATCCAGCATGCATCTAGGGTATTAAGTTAATGAAAACAGAGTAACGCCTTAAGCAAGATGACATGATGTAGACAAAGTAAACTCAATCAATATGAATAAACCCCATCATTTTATCCTTAATGGCAACAATACAAATACGTGTCTTGTCCCCTACTTTGTCACTGGGATAGAGCACCGCAAGATTGAAACCATCGCAAAGCACCTCTCCCATTGCAAGATAAATCCATCTAGTTGGCCAAACCAAACGGATAGATCAGAGAGAAATACAAAGCTATAAAAATCATGCATAAATAAGTTCAGAAAAGATTCCAATATTTCTCATGAATAATCTGATCATAAACCCACAATTCATCGGATCCCTACAAACACACCGCAAAAGAAGATTACATCGGATAGAACTCCAAGAACATCAAGGAGAACATGGTATTGAAGATCAAAGAGAGAGAGAAGAAGCCATCTAGCTACTAGCTATGGACCCGTAGGTCTGTGGTAAACTACTCACACATCATCAGAAGGGCAGCAAGGTTGATGTAGAAGCCCTCCGTGATCGATTCCCCCTCCGGTAGATTACCGGAAAAGGCCTCCAGATGGGATCACGGAAGAACAGAAGCTTGCGGTGGCGGAAAATTTATTCGAGGTGGCTCTCTGGTATATGGGGAATATTTGAGAATTTATAGCGGCGGAATTAGGTCAAGAGGTGCCACGAGAGGCCCACAAGCCTGGGGGGCGCACCTACCCCCTGGGCGCGCCTCCCGAGCTTGTCGCTCCCTCGTGATTCTTCTGGTCTTCTCCCAAAGCTTCCAGGGTCACTTTTTCTCCAGAAAAAATTAATCCAAAGGTTTTTCTCCGTTTGGACTCTGTTTGATATTGATTTTCTGAAAAGCCAAAAACAAGCAAAAAACAACAACTGGCACTGGGCACTAGGTTAATAGGTTAGTCCCAAAAAATGATATATAATTGCATAATAAACATCCAAGATTGATACTATAATAGCATGGAACAATCAAAAATTATAGATACATTGGAGACGTATCAAGAATCCCCAAGCTTAATTCCTGCTCGTACTCGAGTAGGTAAATGATAAAGGTAGAAGTTTTGATGTGCAATGCTACCTAACATGTTCATCATGTAATTCTCTTTTATGATATGAATATTAAGATCCGAATGATTCAAAGCAATAGTCTATAATTTGATATAAAGACATCAATACTCAGGCATACTAACAAACAATCATGTCTTTCAAAATAAAAATGCTAAAGAAAGTTATCCCTATAAAATCATAAAATCCTGTCATGCTCTACCCCGATGACAAGCCGATCAATTGGTTCATACTTTTTAATGCGCTTCAGCTTTTTCAACCCTCACGCAATACATGAGCGCAAGCCATGGATATAGCACTATGGGTGGAATAGAATATGATGATAGAGATTAATAAGGGGAAGTAAAAAAAAGGAAGATAGTCTCACATCAACGAGGCTAATCAACGGGCTATGGAGATGCCCATCAATTGATGTCAATGCGAGGAGTAGGGATTGCCAGGCAACGGATGCACTAAGAGCTATAAGTGTATGAAAGCTCAAAATAAAAACTAAGTGGGTGTGTGATACGTATCCAATGTATCTATAATTTATGAAGTATTCATGCCATGATTACAACAATTTTATATGGTTTTGGTCTACTTTTATATGATTTGAATGGAACTAACCCGGACTGACGCTGTTTTCAGCAGATCTACCGTGGTGTTGTTTTTTGTCCAAAAATAAAAGTTCTCGGATTGGGCTGAAAATTTACGGTGATTTTTTTATGGACAAAAAGAGACCACCGAAGCTTTGAGGAAGGACCAGAAGCCTCACGAGGAAGTGACAAGCCTGGGGGCGCGCCCTCCCCCCCAGGGCGCGCCTACCAAGCTTGTCGCTCCCTCATGGGCCCCCTGACGTAAATCCAACGCTGAAAATTCCTATAAATACTAGAAACCCCAAAAAGAAGCCTAGAACTTCCATGCCGCCGCCGCAAGCCTCTGTACCGAAGTGATCTCATCTGGATCCCTGTTCCGGCACTCTGCCGGAGGGGGAAATCATCGCCGGAGGCCATCTTCATCATCCCGGCGATCTCCATGACAAGGAGGGAGTAGTTCACCCTCGGGGCTGAGGGTATGTACCAGTAGCTATGTGTTTGATCTCTCTCTCTCTCTCGTGTTCTTGATTTGGCACGATCTTGATGTATCGCGAGCTTTGTTAATATAGTTGGATCATATGGTGTTTCTTTCCTCTCTATCTTCTTGTGATGAATTGAGTCTTTCCCTTTGAGGTTTCGTTATTGTCGGATTGAATATTTCAGATTTGAGAACACTTGATGTATGTCTTGCATGTGGATACCCGTGGTGACAATGGGGTATTCTATTGAGTCACTTGATGTATGTTTTGGTGATCAACTCGCGGATTCCCGTGACCTTGGGGTAATCTAGGCATAGGGGTTGGTTGCACGTTTTCATCTTCTTTTCTCCGATAGAAACTTTGGGATACTCTTTGAGGTTCTTTGTGTGGATTGAATATTATGAATCTGAAGTTGTTTTGATGCATATCGAATAATCAACTCACGGATACTTGTGGTGACACTGGAGTATCTAGGTGGCATTAGAGTTGGTTGATGTGTATCATATGGTGTTATTTTAGTACGAACTCTAGGGCTATTTGTGACACTTATAGGTATGGCTCAATAGATTGATCGGAAAGGATAACTTCGAGGTGGTTTCGTACCCTACAACAATTTCATCTTATGTTCTCCGCTAATAGGAACTTTGGAGTGATTCTTTGTCACACGTTGAGGGATTATTATATGATTCAATTATGTTAGCACTGTTGAGAGATTACACTAGTGAAAGTATGAACCCTAGGCCTTGTTTCTAAGCATTGCAATACCGTTTGTGCTCACTTTTGTTACTTGTTACCTTGCTGTTTTTTATTATTTCAGATTACAAAAACCTATATCTACTATCCATACTACACTTGTATCACCATCTCTTCGCCGAACTATTGCACCTATACAATTTACCATTGTATTGGGTGTGTTGGGGACACAAGAGATTTCTTGTATTTGATTGCAGTGTTGTTTGAGAGAGACCATCTTCATCCTATGCCTCCCACAGATTGGTAAACCTTAGGTCATCCACTTGAAGGAAATTTGCTACTGTCCTACAAAACTCTGCACTTGGAGGCCCAACAACGTCTACAAGAATAAAAGTTGCGTAGTAGACATCAAGCTCTTTTCTGGCGCCGTTGCCGGGGAGGTGAGTGCTTGAAGGTATATCTTTAGATCTTGCAATTGAATCTTTTAGTTTCTTGTTTATCACTAGTTTGGTTTTATAAAACAAAATTACAAAATAAAAATGGAGTTGAAGTTGCATCAAATGCTTTACCTTTATGATGTCTTTCTTGAAAATGATGGATCAGAAAATTGTGCTAAAGTGTTAGAAGAAGAATTCAATAAAATGTTTGGCATAAAATCTTTGAATGATAAGCATGATTGCAATATTGCAAGTATGAATTCTTTGAATATCCATGATGCTAATGATATGCAAAGCCATAAGATTGGGGATGCTATGTTTGATGAAGATGATATTTTTAATCCCCCAAGTTTTGATGAGCAAATTTATTATGATTAAAGTATGCCTCCTATTTATGATGATTATATTGATAAAAGTGGGTTTGGAAGTGTGTCAACTCTAGGTACTAATTATCCCACTATTTTGGAGGGTGTTGAATCTTATGGCAATAATTATGAAAGTGGATTTGGAGAGGTCATGGCTTTATTTGATGATTATTCCACTACTTCAGAAGAGGTTTCAATTGATTATGACAAAAAAGTTGCTATCTATGATGATTATTGTGATGACATGTATGCTATAAAGAGTAATAATAACCATGAAACTTGTCATCAAGATTTTAATGTTCAATTTGGTTATGTCAATCAAGTATCACATGATAGTTATTTTGTTGAGTTTGCTCCCACTACTATTGATGAGAATAAATTTGCGTATGTGGGGAGTAATAAAAATTGTATGCTTGTGGACCATGAAAAGAATGCTTTATGTGACAGTTATATTGTTGAATTCATTCATGATGATACTGAAAATTATTATGAGAGAGGAAGATATGCTTATATATATTTCAACAATATCAAGTTTCCTCTCTATGTGTTGAAAGTTTCAAAGTTATACTTGTTTTGCCTTCCTATGCTAGTTGATTCTTGCTCCCATAAATTGTTTACTCGCAAAATCCCTATGCATAGGAAGTGGGTTAGGATTAAATGCGCTTGTCATATGATTCATGATGCTCTCTTTGTGTTTCAATTCTTTACTTTTATGCGAGCATCATTGAAATCATCACGCCTAGCTAAAAGGCATTAAATAAAAGCGCTTGCTGGGAGACAACCCAATATTTATACCTACTATTTTTGTGTGTCCACATGATTAAGATACTGTAGTAATCATGTTTTATATGTTTTCTTTCAATAATGTGCCAAGTAAAGCCTTTGGGATAGTGTGGATACTTGTTGATTTGATTCTGTGCAAAAACAGAAACTTTTGCGCCCAGTTCTGGAATTTCTATTCTGTACTGGAGCGTGAGAAAATTCTGAAATTTTTACACAGTATTGGGTTACAATTTTTTTATGTTGTACTAACTTTTAAGAATTTTTGGAGTTGCATAAGTATGGTGTTTATTAAAATCATTCCAGACTGTTCTGTTTTTGACAGATTCTGTTTTCAATGCATAGTTTGCTTGTTTTAGAGTTTCTATGGCTTATATTGGTCAATATAAATTGTGAAAATGATGGAATACAGTAGGCATTATGTGAGAACAATTATGAATCTTTTCTTGACAGTACCTAAGTGGATGATTTATTTTTATCATACTAACCTATCTCACGAAGTTTCGTTAAGTTTTGTGTGATTGAAGTTTTCTAGTTTTGAGTGAGATATCGATATGAGGAGAATAAGAAGCGGCAAGACCCTAAGCTTGCAGATTCCCAAGGCACCCCATGGTAATACTCAAGGAATACTCAAGCGTCTAAGCTTGGGGATGCTCCGAAAGGCATCCCCTCTTTCGTCTTCAACACTATCGGTAACCTCACTCGGAGCTATATTTTTAATCGTCACATAATATGAGTTTTGCTTGGAGCGTCATTTTAATTTGTTGATATTTTCTTGCTTTTATCAATAATCATGTTCTGTATATTTTATTTCAATAAAAAGCCAATTATAGCCTTTACCATGCTCAGTTTGCAAGTTTATGTGTTGCTGTTTGAAAACAGAAAGTTTTCTGTTATGTCCTGAATTTATGTGAACTGTCAGAACATGATAAAAATATGAAATTTTTACATAGTAATAATGCATGAGTTATCTTTCACATGGTAATTTTTCAGAATTTTTGGATTTAGGTAAGTATGAATTTTTATTCCCCCTTTATAGACTGTTCAGTTTAGACAGATTTCGGTTATAGTTCCATTGTTTGCATATGTTTTCTTGTTTAATGTTTCTATTTGTGGATAGGAGTATTAAATATGTAGAGGCATTTAGTATGAAATGTTTAATTATAATTTTAGTGATTTGTTACAGTAGAGAATGTTAAGGTTTTGAGTTGATTTATACTAACTTATCTCACGTGTTCTTGTTGAGTTTTATGTGGATGAAGTTTTTAAGATTTAGGAGAAACCGTGATATGAGATGAATTAAGGAGACACAAGAGCTCAAGCTTGGGGATGCCCAAGGCAAGCCAAGATAATATTCCAAGAAGTCTCAAGCAACTAAGCTTGGGGATGCCTCGGTGGGCATCCCACCTTTCTTCATCAACACCTATCGGTTAGCCTAAGTTTTTACTTGTTCACATGATATGTGCTATCCTTGGAGTGTCCTTTTATTTTCAATTTGTTTGCTGTTTGAATAAAATACTTAGATGTGAAATCTTTATTTGGAGAGAGTCTTCACATAGCTACTTAATTGTTTGACTACTCATTGATCTTCAATTATATCTTTTTGAGTAGTTTGTCATTCACTCTTGTGCTTCACTTATATTCTAAGAGTGAATTGTTGAATGAATTGAATGTCATAAATCTGAAATTATATATGTCCCATATGCTTAGTAATATTTCACATTGGGTTTAGAAAGTATGATCTATTGAAGTTTGACAATCACAATATTGGTCATACAAGCAATTCATGAATGAAGAGAAATTTCACATACAAATATATTATCTTGGACATCTTTTATGATTGTGAATACCCATTAATTATTTTCAAACTTGAGCAAATTAGTTGAAGTTGGACAAGGAAGACAACGTAATGATTTATGTTTGGGTATATTTGCATAGAAGTTATATGGTTATGGATCCTCCAACATGTGGTGCTTGTTTAGAATCTTTTGCTAGCCAAAATTTCTGTATTAAACGGGAATACTGCTTGTGCATCCAAAATCCTTGAGCCAAGTTTCTTCCATGAGTGTCCACCATACCTACCTATATATGGTATTACCCTGCCGTTCCAAGTAAATTTGCATGTGCCATCTCTAAAACCTTCAAATAAACATCTGTTTTGTGTGCCCTTACGGCTCATGGAGCGATGGGGCGGTCAATATCTTCCATGTTAAGCGGGTTATTCTCATGATGGGTGTTTATTCACTTGTCATTGTACGAGAGAGGCTGGTAATCGGGGTGCCCAGTCCCTTAAATAAAAAGAAAAAATATAATAAAACAAAAGCTCCCCCTGGAAAGTTGAAAGTTTGGAGGGCACCCGTGAATTCGGCCAGCCATGGCTTGTGTTTGAATGGTTGAGGGGGAGTTAAACTTTTTCATTTCTGCATGGGAACCATCAATAATGTGTTTAGCATGGAAGATATTGAATACCTTAGTCGTGACATTGACAGGAAAGGCACACCACTCAAAATGTATTCATCTCTGTTTTAAGCAATGAGCTCTGGCACCTCTGCAAATCCCTGCTTCCCTCTACGAAGGGGCATTCTATTTACTTTTATGCTATTTACTTTCATGTTATTTACTTTTTATGTTGAGTCAATTTCTTATTCCAACCTATTCTCTAGTTGGCAAGCATCATGTGGTGGGGAAAGATCCAGGCACATATGACCATTCAAATATATTTGATCATGAATTATTATTATTTTGATCGGTAAAAACAGCAGGAGAGTCTCCCACTATTATATATTAATCAAAAAATATTTACAAGCTCTTACATACCCACATAGGTGGGCTTTTGTGGTCCTTTACACTATCATGCAAAGCTTTTTATAAGGTGTACATCAAAGAAAGAAAACTGAACCTACACTTGCAATGAGGTAATTAAGCTATCAAGAAGTGTAATAGACTCAGTCCTAGCTCTGTATTTGAGGATCTGTAAATCAGACGCCAGCCCCTTCTTCCAACCTATTACTGTGGGGACCACCTTATCAAAATGGTGTCTGTTTCTTTGCTTCCACATGTTCCAAGCAGCCAAGATCATTATCTCTTTGAATAAGGGCCTCCCCCAGTCCCTTGCGGCCATGTCAAACATGTCCTTTGTATTCACATCAGTGTTCCAGTTTATTCCCAGGATCTGCCAGCATATGGTGCTAAATCCACACTCAAAAAACAAGTGCTTGTTTGTTTCTAGTGGCTCAATAGAGCAGAGTAGGCACGACTTGTCATCTCCAATGTTGAAGTGTCTCCTGCAGAGCACGTCACGGGTGTTGATCCTGTCCATGAACATCAGCCAAGCGAACACCTTGTGTCGCATCATGCATTTTGTTTTCCATATGGTAACAATGTGTGCTGGAGGGTTTAAATTTTTGAACATAAATTTATAGTATTTGCTGGGTTTGAATGTTGTATCTTCCCAACAAAGAACCCAGTCATCTGTTTTCATGGGGTCAAGTATCAAACTTTCCAAGGAATTGTTCAGCATTTGTAGCTCTTCTCTAGCTTCTAGAGACAGTGGCAGGTGGAAATTTTTCTGCGGGTCTGGGTCATTCATGTATTGTGCCAGGGAGATATCTTCATTAATAGCAAAGGAGAACAATCTTTTGTGTTGATCTTGCATCAGTCCATCATTTCCCCATTGATCCTTCCATAATAAAATTGTGTCTCCAGCTCGAGGCACACAAGAAGTGATGCCTCTGTATATATCCATGAGAGAGAAAATATCTCGCCACCAGAACGAGCCACATCTTGGTTTTTCATGAGGTGGAGTATCATCATAGTATTTGTGCCAAATTAACATCACCCATGGCATATCTGCTTTGTGAATGAATTTGTGGATGTATTTAAGTAGAAGAGCCTGGTTTTGAATTTTGAGATCCAGCACCCCTAGCCCCCCTTTCTTTTTTGGCCTGCACACTAGGTGCCACGCCACCAGAGAGTGTGTTCTGGCATCTCGGTCTTGCACCTTGCTCCAGAGGCAATTTCTTCTAGCCCGATCAAAAAGCTCAAAGAGTTTATCCGGGAGCTTTAGAACACACATAGCAAAAGAGAGCAGCGATGAAAGTGCAGAGTTTATGTATTCAATTCTTCTTCCATAAGACATCCAGAGAGCAATGCCAGAGAATCTTCGTTCAATGTTGTTAACTAGAGGCATCAGATCACGTACTGTTGGTTTTGTGGTTCCTAGGGGCAACCCGAGATACGTGAAAGGCATGGAACCAACCTTACAACCGAAACATGCTGCAAGTTCAGAGATTTTCTAATCCAATAGGTTTATGGGCATCATCTGTGATTTGGAATAATTGATCTTCAGTCATGTTACTCGAGCATATGAATTTAAAAGATCCTTGACCATGTTCATTGTATCATGATCTGCTGGGAGAAATAGTATAGTATCGTCTGCGTACTGAATCACCGGATAATCTTCAGATTCAGGTTGATCAATAGGTAATTGAAGCAGGTTTTTGCGCCAAGCTTTATTCACCATGGACTGTAGCAAATCTGCAGCAAGTACGAACAGTAGTGGCGATAGTGGATCGCCTTGGCGCACCCCACATTTACATTTAAATTCCTTCCCTGGCACCCCATTCAGTAGTACTGCTGATGATCCCAAGCTTTAAATTTTGCTAATCCACATTATCCATCTATTGTCAAATCCCATTGAGCGAAGCATAACCAGTATAAATGTATGGTCCATTGTGTCAAACGCTTTTTCAAAATCCAATTTTAAAATGACTATCTCTCTACCAGAATTCTTGCACTGATGTATATATTCGAAAGCCCACCCGAGACAGTCTTGGATTGTACGAGTCTTGATGAACCCGTATTGATTGCGATGAACCAATTTCAGTATCCACTTTTGAAGTCTTTCTGCCAGTATTTTTGTTAACACCTTGAGTATAGAGTTGAGTAGTGATATGGGTCGATAGTCGTTCACTCTTTCTGGGCCAAACTTTTTTGGGATTAAAGTAATGAGAGAGTTGTTGAGGCATTCGATGCTTATTTTGCCATCCCAAAAGTCATGACAGAGTTTGTAGAAGTCAGGTTTAATAATGTCCCAACAAATCTTTAGGAACTGCCCATTAAAACCGTCTGGACCCGGAGCTCTGTCACTTGGAATTATTTTAATAACCTGGTCGATTTCCTCATTCGAAAAGGGTGTTGATAGTTCCTCAAGACCTGGCACAGACTGAACCATTTCCTCTAGCTCAAAATCATGAATTATTATTGTTGACAATTATCTCTATGATAAATGAGTTGGGAGGCGAAACATTAAGCCCCTATCTTTCTCTGTGTTCGATGGATGCCATTTGTTCAAAAAATATGCTTTGAGTATTAGCAATCATAGAGGACTATATGATAATTGAGTATGTGGAGCTCTTACTTAGACTCTGTTGAAGATAAGTTGAATTGCAATTGTTTGGTGACTAAGAACATAGGTTGTTAAGTTTCAAGAGAATGCATTGTTTGAACCATAACATGTGAATTGATTGTTACTTTATCATGATGAGATTTATGAGAAAGAGTTGTTGTTATGATGCTAGAAAAAGTGATTGGAATTATCAATGATCAAACTTATGCATTATGCCAGCATTCACACTTCATAAATTATTTCTTTTATCATTTACCTACTCGAGGACGAGCAGGAATTAAGCTTGGGGATGCTGATACGTTTCCAACGTATCTATAATTTCTGAAGTATTCATGCCATGATTACAACGATTTTATATGGTTTTGGTCTACTTTTATATGATTTGAATGGAACTAACCCGGACTGACGCTGTTTTCAGCAGAACTACTGTGGTGTTGTTTTTTGTCCAGAAATAAAAGTTCTCGGATTGGGCTAAAAATTTACGGTGATTTTTTATGGACAAAAAGAGACCCCCGAAGCTTCGAGGAAGGACCAGAAGCCTCACAAGGAAGCAACAAGCCTTGGGGGCACACCCTCCCCCCCAGGGTGTGCCTACCGAGCTTGTCGCTCCCTCGTGGGCCCCCCTGACGTAAATCCAATGCTGAAAATTCCTATAAATACCAGAAACCCTGAAAAGAAAC
The DNA here is from genome assembly GCA_039707655.1 of Elymus sibiricus. NCBI lineage: Eukaryota > Viridiplantae > Streptophyta > Magnoliopsida > Poales > Poaceae > Elymus > Elymus sibiricus. The sequence goes on from CM077668.1 coordinate 229,336,786, forward strand.
CTAGAACTTCCACGCTGTCGCCGCAAGCCTCTGTACCGAAGCGATCTCATCCGGAGCCCTGTTCTGGCACTTTGCCGGAGCGGGAAATCATTACCGGAGGCCATCTTCATCATCCCGGTGGTCTCCATGACGAGGAGGGAGTAGTTCACCCTCGGGGCTGAGGGTATGTACCAGTAGCTATGTGTTTGATCTCTCTCTCTCATGTTCTTGATTTGGCACGATCTTGATGTATCGCGAGCTTTGTCAATATAGTTGAATCATATGGTGTTTCTTCCCTCTCTATCTTCTTGTGATGAATTGAGTCTTTCCCTTTGAGGTTTCGTTATTATCGAATTGAATATTTCATATTTGAGAACACTTGATGTATGTCTTGCATGTGGATACCCGTGGTGACAATGGGGTATTCTATTGAGTCACTTGATGTATGTTTTGGTGATCAACTCGCGGATTCCCGTGACCTTGGGGTAATCTAGGCATAGGGGTTGGTTGCACGTTTTCATCTTCTTTTCTTTGATAGAAACTTTGGGGTACTCTTTCATGTTCTTTGTGTGGATTGAATATTATGAATCTGAAGTTGTTTTGATGCATATCGAACAATCAACTCAAGGATACTTGTGGTGACATTGGAGTATCTAGGTGACATTAGAGTTGGTTGATGCGTATCATATGGTGTTATTTTAGTACGAACTCTAGGGTTGTTTGTGACACTTATAGGGATGGCTCAATAGATTGATTGGAAAGGATAACTTTGAGGTGGTTTCGTACCCTACAACAATTTCATCTTATGTTCTCCGCTAATAGGAGCTTTGGAGTGATTCTTTGTTGCACGTTGAGGGATTGTTATATGATTCAATTATGTTACCACTGTTGAGAGATTGCACTAGTGAAAGTATGAACCCTATGCCTTGTTTCTAAGCATTGCAATACCATTTGTGCTCATTTTTGTTACTTGTTACCTTGCTGTTTTTTATTATTTCAGATTACAAAAACCTATATCTACTATCCATACTACACTTGTATCACCATCTCTTCGCCGAAATAGTGCACCTATACAATTTACCATTGTATTGGGTGTGTTGGGGACACAAGAGATTTCTTATATTTGATTACAGGGTTGTTTGAGAGAGACCATCTTCATCCTTTGCCTCCCACGGATTGATAAACCTTAGGTCATCCACTTGAGGGAAATTTGCTACTGTCCTACAAAACTCTGCACTTGGAGGCCCAACAACGTCTACAAGAATAAAAGTTGCGTAGTATACATCAGTGTGCATCCAACTTGCTTGCTCATGAAGACCTCGGGCATTTGAGGAAGCCCGTCATCGGAATATACAAGCCAAGTTCTATAATGAAAAAAATTCCCATATAGGAGACTCTCTATATGAAAAACATGGTGGTACTTTGAGGCACAAGTATGGAAAAGGATAGTAACACCGCCCCTTCTCTATTTTTCTCTCATTTTTTTGGTGGGCTCTTTTTGGCCTTTTTTTAATTTCCTCACTGGGACAATGCTCTAGTAATGATGATTATCACACTTCTATTTACTTACAACTCAAAACTACAACTCGATACTAGAACAAATATGACTCTATTTGAATGCCTCTGGCAGTGTACCAGGATGTGCAATGATGCTAGTGTAACATGTATGAAAATGATGAATGGTGGCTGAGCCACAAATACTATGTTAGCTATATGATCATGCAAAGCAATATGACAATGAGGATGTGTGTCATATAAACGGAACGGTGGAAGTTGCATGGCAATATATCTCGGAATGGCTATGGAAATGCCATAATAGGTAGGAATGGTGGTTGTTTTGAGGAAGATATAAGGAGGCTTATGTGTGATAGAGCATATCATATCACGGGGTTTGGATGCACCGGCGAAGTTTGCACCGACTCTCGAGGTGAGAAAGGGCAATGCACGGTACCGAAGAGGCTAGCAAATTGCGGAAAGGTGAGAGTGCGTATAATCCATGGACTCACATTAGTCATAAAGAACTCACATACTTATTGTGAAAGTTTATTAGCCCACGAAGCAAAGTACTACTATGCATGCCCCTAGGGGGATAGATTGGTAGGAAAAGACCATCGCTCGTCCCCGACCGCCACTCATAAGGTAGACAATCAATAATAAATCATGCTCCAACTTCTTAGCATAACGACAGACCATACGTGCATGCTTCGGGAATCACAAACCTTAACACCAATATTCTTAATAAACCACAACTATCTACTAGTACCTCCCACATATTACCATCTTAATATCGCAAAACTATTGCAAGGAATCAAACTTATCATATTCAGTGATCTACATGAATTTTTTTATTATATCCCTCTTGAATACCTATCATATTAGGACAAAATTCATAACCCATGCATATTATGATTACTATTTATTAGACTCTCAAAAAGATACAAGTGAAACATGAGAGTGCAAATATTTCTTTAAAATATAACCACCGCCGTGCTCTAAAAGATATAAGTGAAGCACTAGAGCAACTGCCTAGCTCAGAAGATATAAGTGAAGCACATAGAGTATTCTAACAAATCACGATAAATGTGTGTCCCTCTCAAAAAGTGTGGTCAGCAAAGATGATTGTGGAAAACTAAAAATCAAACAAAGAAAATAAAACTATGGCACAAGACGCTCCAAGTAAAACACATATCATGTGATGAATAAAAATATAGCTCCAAGTGATATACCGATAGATTGTAGACGAAAGAGGGGATACCATCCGGGGCATCCCCAAGCTTCCCCAAGCTTAGAAGCTTGGGTCTTCCTTGAATATTACCTTGGGGTGCCTTGGGCATCCCCAAGCTTAGGGTCTTGCCACTCCTTATTCCTTCATCCATCGTGGTCTCACCCAAAACTTGAAAACTTCAGCACACAAAACTCAACAGAAACCTCGTGAGATCCGTTAGTATAAAAAAAATCTTAAACTTTAGGTACTGTTATAAGTTGATTCATATTTAATATTGTCATAATGCTACTGTACTCCAACTTCCCCATGGCTTATACCCCCGATACAATCCATAGATTCATCGAAATTATCAAACTATGCAACAAAAACATAATCTGTCTAAAACAGAACAGTTCGTAAAGATCTATTTAAAAGCTATACTTCTGTAACTCCAAAAATTCTGAAAAATTAGGAAGGCGTAAACAATTCATATAACAATATTTTGTAAAAAATTAGAATTTTATCACGCTCCAGTACAGAACCAATAATCCAACACTGGACTCAAAACTTTCTGTTTTCAAACAACATCAATTATGCTATCATCCAAATCATCCCAAAGGCATTACATGGCACAAACACTAATTAAAAGATAAAAACACAATCATAACAGAAGCTAAAATTGTGTAAACACACAAAACAAAAAATATTGGGTTGTCTCCCAACAAGCTCTTTCTTTACAGCCATTAAGATAGGCTTGGGATATTAATGATGCTCACATAAAAGATAAGAATTGAAACACAAAGAGAGCATCATAAAACATGTGACGAACATATTTAAGTCTAATATACTTCCTATGCATAGGCATTTTATAAGAAAACAAATTATCAAGAAAAGCAATATCTAGCATATGCAAGGAAGAAGAATAAAACATTGACAATCTTAACATAACGAAAGGTAATTTAGTAACATGAAAATTCCTATAACCATATTTTCCTCTCTCATAATAATTACATGTAGGATCATAATCAAATTCAACAATATAGCTATCATATAAAATACTCTCTTCATGATCCACATGCATAAAAGTTTTATAATCTTCCGAGATAGTGGGATTAACATCAACTAAAGTCATGACCTCTCCAAACCCACATTTATCAAAAATTTCATAATATTGAACACTCTCCGAATATCTGGGATTCTTTTTACATAAAGTTGACACTCTTCCAAACCCACTTTCAATATTATTGCAAACATTATTGTCAATGACATATTCATCATGAGGCTTAAATAAATTTTCAAGATCATAAGAAGCATTATCACCCCAATCATGATCATTGCAATAAGTAGTGGACATAACAAAATTATCATCCCCAAGCTCGTAGCTTTGCATATTATTAGCACAATTGAAATTAATAAAATTTATAATAGCATCATTGCAATCATGGTTTTCATTCAAGGAGCTATCAAGTGTGGGTGCAATAGCAATAATTTCATTTTTAACATAAGGAACTATAGCAAGTTCATCTCCATAAGCATCATTAATATTGGCATCACGGCAATAAGAGCAAGCATCAAGTTCATCAAAAAGGGATATTTCAAACAAATCAATGGGATCATAATTATCTATAGATTCCTGCATAGTATTATTCTCTTCCAAAGCACCAGACATTCTCTCAATAAATTCATTAACATGGGCATTAGGAGCATAGTTCTCATAGCAATATTTAAGTATGGCAAAATTTTCAGATTTGTAGAGAGTAGCATCATACTTTTCAATCAAAAGAAGCAACTTCATAAGCACCCTTAAAAGCAATAAATTCTTCAATTTGTTCGATATCATAGTAACTATAAACACCCTTGGCATAAGAAGATAAGATTTCATTACCATTAAACTCACATAGGTAGGGGAGGTGTTTTTTATGGTTCTTAGAGCAATAAGTAAAATCATAAATTTCACATAGATTCCAAGCATAACATAGCAAACAATTTATTTGGTTCCATAAGAGTCTCCCTTTTTGAGACAAACGGTGACGCACAAAATGAGCATGCTCATCTAATGATTTTCCCTCAACTAAACTAGTTGGGGTTTCAGCACAAGCACAAATGGATCAAAGATGATCCAAGTAGAAAACTTTAGGTGGATCCATAGTCATCTTAAATTTTTACTTTCATTTTCTGTTCTTGAGTGTTGACATGAAGGCGATAAAAGCAAGAAAACAAGAAAATAAAAATATTTTTGTGTTTTTGTAATTTTTATGAGAAGTGGGGGAGATGAAAACAAGAGGCAAATGCACATAAAAAGGAAAAAGAAAATAAGAGCAAGTAGATGAAAGTTTATGCGAAGGTACTTGATAGGTTTTGATGATGTCTCCCCGGCAACGGCGCCAGAAATTCTTCCTGCTACTTGTTAATTGCGTTGGGATTTCCTCGAAGAGGAGAGGATGATGCAGTACAGTAGAGATAAGTATTTCTCTCAGTTAAGAACCAAGGTTATCAATCCAGTAGGAGAACCAAGCAGAACCTCGTTAGCAGCACCTACACACACAAAAGCAAATACTTGCACCCAACGTGAACAAGAGGGTTGTCAATCCCCTAGGCGGTTACTTGCAAGGATTAATTCTAATAGTGATAGATAGATAAATAAATTGCAAAACAAAATAAAAGAAATAAAATTACAGCAAGGTATTTTTGGATTTTATATATGATAGATAAATGACCCGGGGGCCATAGTTTTCACTAGAGGCTTCTCTCTCGAACACATAGCATACGGTGGGTAAACAAATTACTGTTGGACAATTGATAGAAAAGTGCATTGTTATGACGATATTCAAGGCAATGATCATGTATATAGGCATCACGTCTAAGACAAGTAGACCAACTCCTGCCTGCATCTACTACTATTACTCCACCCATCGACCGCTATCCAGCATGCATCTAGGGTATTAAGTTAATGAAAACAGAGTAACGCCTTAAGCAAGATGACATGATGTAGACAAAGTAAACTCAACCAATATGAATAAACCCCATTGTTTTATTGTGATACCCCCGACTTAATCGTGCACTAATCATACACGCAAATGCACACGAGCAAGCCTAGGGACTCACTTGAAGATATCACAACACAACTCTAAACGCAAAATAAAATAATTCAAGCTTTATATTACAAGCTAGAGGCCTCGAGGGCTCGAATACATAAGCTCGATGTCATACAAGCATCAGCGGAAGCAACAGTATCTGAGTACAGACACAAGTTAAACAAAGATGCCTTAAGAAGGCGAAAACAAACAATGGCTCTGATCGAAAGAGGCAAGGCGAGCTCAACGTAGTGGTAGGTGCCTCCGGGGATCTCCTGCTCCTGAACTCCGTCGTCTGATCGCAGAAACCGGGTATGGGGGGAAAAGAGTAGCAAAGCAACCGTGAGTACTCATCCAAAGTACTCGCAAGACTGACATCAGAACTATGCTAAGTATGCATCAGTATCAAAGGAATGGGGCTATACTTTGGACTAAACTGCAGAAATGCCAGAATAGAGGGGGAAGGTCTAGCCTATCGAAGACTAGCATCTTCAGCGTCTTGCAGCATTAGAAGAGTGCAGGTTAGTAGCATAATTAAAATAACAAGCATGTTGTAACAAAGCCTAGGGATCCTTTCTCGGCTCCCTGCGAGAAAAGCAATCCCGTAGCTTAGATTTAATTAACAAGTATCCAGTTCAAGTAGTAGTAGATCGGGATACAACACTGAGCGTCCTGTTACCGTGGACACGGCTATTCGAATAGATAACTTCCCTACAGGGGTGCACTACTGTTACCCAACGTGCTCGATTAACTCTGTCCGGACACACTTTTCCGGGTCAAGCCCGGCCTCGGCTGATCGACACGACGTAGTCCTACCTAGGCTCAACAGAGAGGTCCCCGCCGGTCTACATCCTAAGCGCTCAGGGGTCTTGGGCCCATCGCCCTTTGCACTCCGGGTCGTTGTGTCGCGTATCGGAGTCCAAGCACCACCTCAGTCCTAGATGGCACTTGTCCCGACGGGCTCACAATGCTGAACTGGACATCTGACAGAGCTTTCGGCTGATACATACGGCGCCGAGGGCCCCATTAAACCATTATCCCACGTGGTGGTAGTGCGTATAGGCCAGTGGCCAACTCAGATCAATACCCAAATCCGTTAGCGCATTATTAGGAGCTCGCGGTGACGATCAGTACTCCTGTTGTCCCATCTCGAGGAAGTGCAACAAGGGTCAGGCCCATCCCTCTCTACGGCGGTCTCTTCCTGCCCGGCCACGCCTCGTAATTATCTCGCGGGTACCTTTGGGTCAACCCGACTTCACATCTCTCGCGGGTACCCCACGGGGTCGTCCCGTCTTTAATCAGTAAATGTAGTAAAATCCCGGTAACTGTGTGTTCAGAACATCAAGGAGGAATCCGAGGAATCACCCTCGCTGGATTCCTATTTGATGTACCCGTCAAGGAGAACCAGGAGGAATCACCCTCGATGGTATTCACACTTGCGGGGTTGCACGACAGAAGCCTCATCGGAGGTGGAGGAAGAGGAATCACCCTCGGTAATCCACGTCCATCTAGCTATGCTACAAAGGCATCATCGGGAGTAAGTTAAGTGGTTTCACCCTCGTCACTCGAGGATAACTCTGTAGAGTCGAACAACTTAGGGGGTGTGCGGTGCTGTGCTGGTCCCGTTGATCACAACGATCGGGGCATTAGTAACTAAGCGGGGCAGCTAGAGCAAGGGAGAGGGGCCACCGATGGATTATCAACCAAACTATACTAAGTATCTCGGATAACAGGCAGGTATCAATAACAGCTACAAAAATAGGCTATGCAGCAGGATAGGATAAAACAGAGCAGTAGCAATTTCTAATGCAAGCAGGAGGGAGAAGGAGTAGGTGATATAGGCATGCGTCAAGGGGGATTTGCTTGCCTGGAAGCTCTGCTGAAAAGGACTGGTCTTCAGGGGCGTAGTCGTACTCGGCAGCAGCGTCAGTCTCGGGGTCTACCGGAGAGAAGGAGGGGGAAGAAACAATAATTATAAAGCACACAGATGTAACACAGATGCACGACATGACAACACGCAGTGCTAGGGGTGACCTATCGCCGTACTACACGTGGCAGACGAAGCGGGAAATTAACTGGAACGTTTTCCCGGTTTCGGACATCTGTCAGACAGATGAACCGGAGGGGAAGGTTCCATGTTTGCAGTGTTGGAGGCATTTGACAGGCATGTGGATGGCATAATCGGATTCTTCACATTTTTCTGATCATTTTTCATATATAAATTATTTTCATCCGAGTTACGGTTTATTTTATATGATTTTTCAAAGTTTTAAACATTTTCTGGAATTTCTGGAAGGAATTTAATTAGAATTATCCGAAACAGTAGCTATGACGTCATCATGACATCACCATGACGTCATCAGTCAACTCTGACTGGTCAGAGTCAAACCTGACCAGTGGGTCCCACTGATCAGTGTCATATTAGTTGATTAGGGTTTAATTAAACTAATTACAGATTAATTAGGCTAATTAAGTAATTAGTTCAATTAAACAAAATTAGGCTAATTAATTAATTATTTTAATTCCTTTTTCTTTTTCTTTTTTTTTAAAAAAGCAGGGGGCTGGGCCCCAATGGACAGTGGCACAGCCGGACATGTCCACGGCTGTGCCCTTTCCAGGCCGGACATGTCCGCGCGGCCGCTAGAGTCAACGCGCGCGCGCGCCATAGCAGAGAGGGCCAGCGGCGGGCAGCGGCGCGGGGAGCGGGAGGCGGCGGCGGGCTCGGACGGCAGCAGCCGCAAGTGGCGGCGAGCGCAGGCGACCGCGGGCGAGCGTTAGCAGGGGCGCGGGCAAGAGCAGTGGGCGGCGCGTGAGCGGGAGGCGGCGGTTAGCGGCGGCGGCAGCGCCGCGCGGCGAGCGCAGCAGCAGGAGCAGCAGCAGCAGTGCGAGGGTGGCGCACGGGGCGACCGGGAGCGACGGGTGCGAGCGGGCGGGGCCAGGCGGCGGCGACATCGGCAGAGGAGGGCGGAGGCGGACGGCGGCTCACCCCGTTGCAGGGGTTCGGGCGGCGAGGCTCGACGAGGCCGTCGGGGATGCAGTCAGCGGCGACGGGGTGACGGCGTCGGGCGGCGTTGGCGACGCGGAGACGGCGTCGGGCGCGAGGGAGAGAGAGGGGCGAAGTGGATCGGGTGGGGGTGTGGGGATTAGGTTAGGGTTTCGGGTGCCCCTAGGGGGATATGTAGGTGGGAGGGGCCGGCCTGGTGGCCAGCTGGGCCAAGGCCCAGTGGGGGGGTCTGTTTATTTTTATTGTTTTGTTTATTTTCTTTTCTGTTTTCTGTTTTATTTCTGTTTTGTCTTTACTTTTTACTACAAATGACTTTTGCAAAATATGAGATTTGCCCAAATAAATACAGTGTAATTTATCTCACTGCTAGAAAAAGGTTCTGAGGACTAATGATTTCATTTTAATTTTAATTAATTAAAACGGGATTAAATACTGATGTTAGGTACTGTTTTGAGGTTGTTAGAGTCATTTAGTGATTTTTAGTGATGTTGTTTTTCTTAACACAATTAGTTATGGATTATTTGTTATTTAATGAACATTTTAATTTTCAAATTTGAACAACTTTTATTTTCACTTTATATTTGAATTGGAATTTGAAATAAGATATGATGCAAATGATGATCAAGCATGGTTAAGCATGATGACTTGGCATTATCAGAGGGTGATCACTGTAGCTATTACATGGGGATGTTACATTTATCCTTAGTGGCAACAATACAAATACGCGTCTTGTCCCCTACTTTGTCACTGGGATAGAGCGCCGCAAGATTGAACCCATCACAAACCACCTCTCCCATTGCAAGATAAATCCATCTAGTTGGCCAAACCAAACGGATAGATCGGAGAGAAATACAAAGCTATAAAAATCATGCATAAATAAGTTCAGAAAAGAGTCAAATATTTCTCATGAATAATTTGATCATAAACCCACAATTCATCAGATCCCAACAAACACACCGCAAAAGAAGATTACATCGGAAAGAACTCCAAGAACATCGAGGAGAACATGGTATTGAAGATCAAAGAGAGAGAAGAAGCCATGTAGCTACTAGCTATGGACCCGTAGGTCCGTGGTAAACTACTCACACATCATCGGAAGGGCAGCAAGGTTGATGTAGAAGCCCTCCGTGATCGATCCCCCCTCCGGCAGATCACCGAAAAAGGCCTCCAGATGGGATCACGGAAGAACAGATGCTTGTGACGGTGGAAAAGTTTTTCGAGGTGGTTCTCTGGTATATGGGAAATATTTGAGAATTTATAGCGGCAAAATTAGGTCAAGAGGTGCCACGAGGGGCCCGCAAGCCTGGAGGGTGCGCCTACCCCCCCTGGGCGCTTCTCCCGAGCTTGTCGCTCTATCATGACTCTTCTGGTCTTCCCCTGAAGCTTCCAGGGTCTCTTTTAGTCCAAAAAAAAATTTAATCCAAAGTTTTCTCTCCGTTTGGACTCTATTTGATATTGATTTTCTGAAAAGCCAAACACAAGTAAAAAAACAACAACTGGCACTAGGTTAATAGGTTAGTCCCAAAAAATGATATATAATTGCATAATAAACATCCAAGATTGATACTATAATAGCATGGAACAATCAAAAATTATAGATACGTTGGAGACGTATCACTACTCGATAGTTCAGTGCACCATGTTGTAAGCTTAGAACCAGGGCTCTGATACGTCTCCAACGTATCTATAATGTTTGATTGTTCCATGCTATTATAGTATCAATATTGGATGTTTATTATGCAATTATATGCCATTATATATCATTTTTTGGGACTAACCTATTAACCCAGTGCCCAGTGCCAGTTGCTGTTTTTTGCTTGTTTTTGCCTTTTCAGAAAATCATTATCAAAAAGTGTCCAAACGAGAAAAAAACTTTGTATTAATTTTTTCTGGACCAGAAGAGACCCAGGAAGCTTTGGGAGAAGACCAGAAGAGCCACGAGGAGGCGGCAAGCCTGGAGGGCGCGCCCCAGGGGGGTGGCCGCGCCCCCCAGGCTTGTGGGCCCCTCATGGCACCTCTTGACCTAATTCCTTTGCTATAAACTCACAAATATTCCCAAACAAACAGGGAGACAGAAGAGAAAACCTTTCCGCCACCGCAAGCCTCTGTTCTTCCACGATCCCATCTGGAGGGCTTTTCCGGTACTCTGCCGGAGGGGGAATCGATCATGGAGGGCTTCTACATCAACCTTGCTGCCCTTCTGATGATGTGTGAGTAGTTTACCGCAGACCTACGGGTCCATAGCTAGTAGCTAGATGGCTTCTTCTCTCTCTTTGATCTTCAATACCATGTTCTCCTTGATGTTCTTGGAGTTCTATCCGATGTAAGCTTCTTTTGCGGTGTGTTTGTTGGGATCCGATGAATTGTGAGTTTATGATCAGATTACTCATGAGAAATATTTGAGTCTTCTCTGAACTCTTTTATGCATGATTGTTATAGCTTTGTATTTCTCTCCGATCTATCGATTTGGTTTGGCCTACTAGATTGATTTATCTTGCAATAGGAGAGGTGCTTTGTGATGCGTTCAATCTTGCGGTGCTCAATCCCAGTGACAGAAGGGGACATGACACTTATTTGTATTGTTGCCATTAAGGATAAAAATATGGGGTTTAATCATATTGCTTGAGTTTACTTTGTCTACATCATGTCATCTTGCTTACGGCGTTACTCTTTTTCATACTTAATACCCTAGATGCATGCTGGATAGCGGTCGATGGGTGGAGTAATAGTAGTAGATGCAGGCAGGAGTCGGTCTACTTGTCTCGGACGTGATGCCTATATACATGATCATTGCCATGAATCTGTCATAATTATTTGCTTTTCTATCAATTGCCCAACAGTAATTTGTTTACCCACCGTATGCTATGTGTTCGAGAGAGAAGCCTCTAGTGAAAACTATGGACCCCGGTCTACTTTATCATATATTAAAAACCTAAAAATACCTTGCTACAATTTACTTACTTTTATTTTTATTAGTATTTTAGTTCATCTATTTACCTTGATAAGATTTAATCCTTGCAAATAACCGCTAAGAGGATTGACAACCCTCTTATTTGCGTTGGGTGCAAGTGTTTACTCTTGTGTGTGCAGGTGTGCTTAATGGAATTTTGCTTGGTTCTCCTACTGGATTGATAACCTTGGTTCTTAACTGAGGGAAATACTTATCTCTACTATACTGCATCATCCTCTCCTCTTCGGGGAAATACCAACGCAGACTACAAGTAGCAGGAAGAATTTCTGGCGCCGTTGCCGGGGAGACATCATGAAAATTACCAAGTACCTTCGCACAAACTATCATCCACTTGCATTTACTTTATTTGCCTTTTATTTGCATTTGCCTCTCATTTTCATCTCCCCCACTTCTAATTTTTTTTTACAAAAACACAAAAATATTTTTTATTTGCTTGTTTGCTAGTTTGCTTGCTTCGTCGCGATGTCTCAAGAAAATACAAAATTGTGTGACTTTTCCAATACTAATAATAATGATTTTATTAGTACTCCTATTGCTCCTCCCGCCACTAGTGCGGAGTCGTGTGACATTAATGTTGCTTTGCTTAATCTTGTTATGAAAGAACAATTTTCTGGTAGTCCTAATGAAGATGCTGCATCCCATCTAAATACTTTCGTTGAACTTTGTGATATGCAAAAGAAAAAAGATGTGGAAAATCTCAAAACTAAAATTTTGCCACCCAAGCATGATATAAACGAGTCTATTAAAGCTATCAATGTTTCCATTAATGAAAGTAAAGAAAGGACCGCTAGGTTGAGAGCTAAGCGAGAATTTCTAGAAAAAGCGATTCCACCCGGTTTCTATCGTAGTAATGACGAGGATATTAAAATGATTGGTGTCACTCCTATTGAATCATTATTTAGTAACATAAAACTTGATGAAAAAGGGATTGGAGAAGAGTCAACTTTAGATAGAAGGAGTCCCACTTGCTTGGAGGGTGATAATCTTGATCATAAAAATGAAAAAGTGGGTTTGGAGAGGTCAAAACTTTAAATAGTAATGCACCCACTACATTGGATTACAAGAACTTTAATTATGATAGTTGTTCTTTGATTGAGTGTATTTCTTTGTTGGAATCCATGATTAATTCACCAAATGCATATGAACAAATAAAGCTTTCACTAAACATATCGTAGAAGCCATGATGAAAGCACATGAAGAAAAGCTTGAGTTGGAAGTATCAATTCCTAGAAAATTACAAGATGAATGGGAACCTACTATTAAAGTCAAAATTAAATATTATGAATGTAATGCCCTTTGTGATCTTGGTGCTAGCATTTCCACTATACCAAAGTCTTTGTGTGATGTGCTAGGTCTCACCGACATGGATCCTTGTTCCCTTAATTTGCATCTTGCGGATTCCACTATTAAAAAGCCATTGGGTAGAATAAATGATGTGCTTATTCTTGCAAATAGAAATTATGTGCCCGTGGACTTTATTGTTCTTGATATTGAATGCAATCCTTCTTGCCCCATAATACTTGGTAGACCTTTTCTACGAACAATTGGTGCTATTATTGATATGAAAGAAGGTAATATACGATTTCAATTTCCATTAAAGAAAGGGATGGAACACTTCCCTAGGAAGAGAATTAAAGCACCTTATGAATCTATTATGAGGGCCACCTATGGAATTAATTGAAGGATGACAACACTTGAAACTATGCATTATGCCTAGCTAGGGGCATAAAACAATAGCGCTTGTTGGGAGGCAACCCAATGAATAAAATAATTTTTTGCTTTTACCTTCTATTTTTGAGTGTTTGCACAATTATAGCTTCTGTTATGATTGTACTTTTATGTTTTAATTAGTGTTTGTGCCAAGTGATGCCTTTGGGATGATTTGGGAGATAGCATGATAGATGCTGTTGGAAAACATAAACTTTTGTGTCCAGTTCTGGAATTTTGTTTTTTCGCTGGAGCGTCAGAACCTTCTGAATTTTTGACACAGTATTGATATATGAATTTTCCACGTTGTCCTAATATTGCATAATTTTTGGAATTACATAATTATGACGATAATTCAAATCTTTACAGACTGTTCTGTTTTAGACAGATTCTGTTTTTGTTGCATAGTTTGCTTATTTTGATAAATCTATGGATCGTATCAGGGGGTATGAGTCATGGAGAAGTTGGAGTACAGTAGAATTATTCCAATATTAAATATGAATCAATTTACAACAGTACCTAAAATTTTAAGATTTGTTTGTTATACTAACGGATCTCACGAGGTTTCTGTTGAGTTTTGTGTGCTGAAGTTTTCAAGTTTTGGGTGAGACTACGATGGATAGAGGAATAAGGAGCGGCAAGAGCCTAAGCTTGGGATGCCCAAGGCACCCCAAGGTAATATTCAAGGAAAACTCAAGCGTCTAAGCTTGGGGATGCCCCGGAAGGCATCCCCTCTTTCATCTACAGTCTATCGGTAACTCACTTGGAGCTATATTTTTATTCATCACATGATATGTGTTTTACTTGGAGCGTCTTGTGATATAATTTGTTTGCTTTTTAGTTTGTCACAATCTTATTTGCTGAACACAACTTTTTGAGAGGGACACGCATTATTCATGATTTGTTAGAATAGTCTTTGTGCTTCACTTATATCTTTTGAGCTAGGCAGTTGCTCTAGTGCTTCACTTATATCTTTTAGAGCACTGCGGTGGTTATATTTTAAAGAAATAGTTGCACTCTCATGCTTCACTTATATCTTTTTGAGAGTCTCATGATAGCAATGGTAATATGCACGGGTTATGAATTTGGTCCTGATATGATAGGTATTCAAGAGGGATATAATAAAAACTTTCATGTAGATCACTGAATATGATAAGTTTGATTCCTTGCAATAGTTTTGCGATATTAAGATGGTAATATGTGGGAGGTATTAGTAGATAATTGTGGTTTAGTAAGAATATTGGTGTTAAATTTTGTGATTCCCAACTATGCATGTATGATCTGTCGTTATGCTAAGAAGTTGGAGCATGATTTATTGTTGATTGTCTACCTTATAAGTGGCGGTTGGGGACGAGCGATGGACCTTGGCCTACCAATCTATCCCTCTAGGGGCATGCATAGTAGTACTTTGCTTTGAGGGCTAATAAACTTTCACAATAAGTATGTGAGTTCTTTATGACTAATGTGAGTCCATTGATTATACGCACTCTCACCCTTCCTCAATTTACTAGCCTCTTCGGTACCGTGCATTGCCCTTTCTCACATGGAGAGTTGGTGCAAACTTCGCCGGTGCATCCAAACCCCGTGATATGATACGCTCTATCACACATAAGCCTCTTTATATCTTCCTCAAAACAGCCACCATACCTACCTATCATGGCATTTCCATAGCCATTCCGAGATATATTGCCATGCAACTTCCACCGTTCCGTTTTTATGACATACATCGTCATTGTCATATTGCTTTGCATGATCATATAGCTGACATAGTATTTGTGGCTCAGCCACCGTTCATCATTTTTATACATGTTACGCTAGCATCATTGCACATCCTGGTACACTGCCAGAGGCATTCATATAGTCATATTTTTGTTCTAGTATCGAGTTGTAATATTGAGTTGTATGTAAATAGAAGTGTGATGATCATCATTATTAGAGCATTGTCCCAGTGAGGAAAGGATGATGGAGACCATGATTCCCCCACAAGTCGGGATGAGACTCTGGACGAAAAAAAAGAGGCGAAAAAGAGCCATGAAAAAAAAATGAGAGAAAAAGAGAGAAGGGGCAATGTTACTATCCTTTTTTCCACACTTGTGCTTCAGAGTAGCACCATGTTTTCATATAGAGAGTCTCCTATTTTGTCACTTTCATATACTAGTGGGAATTTTTCATTATAAAACTTGGCTTGTATATTCCGATGACGGGCTTCCTCAAATGCCTGAGGTCTTCATGAGCAAGCAAGTTGGATGCACACCCACTTAGTTTTCAGATTGAGCTTTCATACACTTATAGCTCTTAGTGCATCTGTTGCATGGCAATCCCTACTCCTTGCATTGACATCAATTGATGGGCATCTCCATAGCCCGTTGATTATACTCGTCGATGTGAGACTACCTTCTCATTTTTTATTTCTCTTATTTATCTCTACCACCACACTCTATTCCACCCATAGTGCTATATCCATGGCTTGCACTCATGTATTGAGTGGGAGTTGAAAAAGGTTAAGCGTGTTAAAAAGTATGAACCAATTGCTCGGCTTGTCATCGGGGTAGTGCATGATAAATACTTTGTGTTAAGAAGATGGAGCATGACATGATTGTATGATTTTGTAGGGATAACGTTCTTTAGCATTTTTATGTTAAAAGACATGATTGTTTATTAGTATGCCTGAGTATTGATGTCTTTATATCAAATTATAGACCATTGCTTTGAATCATTCGGATCTTATTATTCATACCGTAAGAGAAAGATTACATGATGAAACATGATAGGTAGCATTCCACATCAAAAATTCTGTTTTTATCATTTACCTACCCGAGGACGAGCAGGAATTTAGCTTGGGGATGCTTGGTACATCTCCAATGTATCTATAATTTTTGATTGTTCCATGCTATTATAGTATCAATCTTGGATGTTTATTATGCAATTATATGCGATTATATATCATTTTTTGGGACTAACCTATTAACCCAGTGCCCAATGCCAGTTGTTGTTTTTTTGCTTGTTTTTGCCTTTTCAGAAAATCATTATCAAAAAGTGTGCAAACGAGAAAAAAAACTTTGGATTAATTTTTCTGGACCAGAAGAGACCCAGGAAGCTTCGGGAGAAGACCAGAAGAGCCATGAGGAGGCGGCAAGCCTGGAGGGCGTGCCCCAGAGGGTGGCCACGCCCCCCAGGCTTGTGGGCCCCTCATGGCACCTCTTGACCTAATTCCTTCACTATAAATTCACAAATATTCCCAAACCAACAGGGAGACAGAAGAGAAAACCTTTCCGCCGCCACAAGCCTTTGTTCTTCCGCGATACCACTGGAGGCCTTTTCCGGTACTCTGCCGGAGGGGGAATCGATCACGGAGGGCTTCTACATCAACGTTGGTGCCCTTCCGATGATGTGTGAGTAGTTTACCACAGACATACGGGTCCATAGCTAGTAGCTAGATGGCTTCTTCTCTCTCTTTGATCTTCAATACCATGTTCTCCTCGATGTTCTTGGAGTTATATCCGATATAATCTTCTTTTGCGGTGTGTTTGTTGGGATCCGATGAATTGTGAGTTTATGATCAGATTATTCATGAGAAATATTTGAGTCTTATCTGAACTCTTTTATGCATGATTGTTATAGCTTTGTATCTCTCCGATCTATCGATTTGGTTTGGCCTACTAGATTGATTTATCTTGCAATGGGAGAGGTGCTTTGTGATGGGTTCAATCTTGCGGTGCTTAATCCCAGTGAGAGAAAGGGACATGACACGTATTTGTATTGTTGCCATTAAGGATAAAAAGATGGGGTTTAATCATATTGCTTGAGTTTACTTTGTCTACATCATGTCATCCTGCTTAAGGCGTTACTCTGTTTCATACTTAATACCCTAGATGCATGCTGGATAGCGGTCGATGGGTGGAGTAATAGTAGTAGATGCAGGCAGGAGTCGGTCTACTTTTCTCGGACGTGATGCCTATATACATGATCATTGCCATGAATCCATCATAATTATTTGCTTTTCTATCAATTGCCCAACAGTAATTTGATTACCCACCGCGTGCTATGTGTTCGAGAGAGAAGCCTCTAGTGAAAACTATGGCCCCCGGTCTACTTTATCATATATTAAAAACCTAAAAATACCTTGCTGCAATTTATTTACTTTTATTTTTATTAGTATTTTAGTTTATCTATTTACCTCGATAAGATTTAATCCTTGCAAATAACCGCTAAGAGGATTGACAACCCTCTTATTTGCGTTGGGTGCAAGTGTTTGCTCTTGAGTGTGCAGGTGCGCTTAACGGAATTTTGCTTGGTTCTCTTACTGGATTGAAATCAAGAAAGAGCATCAAGTGTTGATGGTCAAAAAGACCCCCAGTTTCAAGAAGGCTAAGGGAAAGAAAGGGAACTTCAAGAAGAATGGCAAGCAAGTTGCTACTCCCATGAAGAAGCCCAAGGCTGGACCTAAACCTGACACTAAGTGTTTCTACTGCAAGGTGAATGGCCACTCGAAGTGTAACTAACCCAAGTATTTGGCAGAGAAGAAAAGGTATATTTGATATACATGTTATTGATGTGTACCTTACTAGTGCTCGTAGTAGCGCCTGGGTATTTGATACTTGTTTAGTTGCTAATATTTGTAACTCGAAACAGGTGTTGTGGAATAAACGAAGACTAGCTAAGGACAAGGTGATGACGCGCATTGGAAATGGCTCCAAGGTTGATGTGATTGCCGTCGGCATGCTCCCTGTACGTCTACCTTCGGGATTAGTTTTAAACCTAAATAATTGTTATTTGGTGCCTGCATTAAGCATGGACATTATATCTGGATCTTGTTTATTGCGAGATGGTTACTCAATCCGAGAATAATGGTTGTTCTATTTATATGAGTAATATCTTTTATGGTCATGCACCCAATGTGAATGGTTTATTCTTGTTGAATCTCGATAGCAGTGATACACATGTTCATAATATTGATGCCAAAAGATGCAAAGTGAATAATGATAGTACCACATACTTGTGGCACTGCCTCTTAGGTCATATTGGTGTAAAGCGCATGAAGAAACTCCATACTGATGGATTTCTGGAATCACTTGACTTTGAATCATTTGAAACATCTGAACCATGCCTTATGAGCAAGATGACTAGAACCCCGTTTTCCGGTATAATGGAGCGGGCGAGTGACTTGTTGGAAATAATACATACCGATGTATGCGGTCCAATGAGTGTTGAAGAACGCGGTGGATATCGTTATTTCCTGACCTTCACAGATGATTTAAGTAGATATGGGTATATTTACTTAATGAAACACAAGTCTAAAACATTTGAAAAGTTCAAGGAGTTTCAGAGTGAAGTAGAGAATCATCGTAATAAGATAAAAATTCTACGATCTGATCGTGGAGGTGAATATCTGAGTTACGAGTTTGGTATGCATTTAAGACAACGTGGAATTGTTTCACAACTCACGCCGCCTGGAACACCACAATGTAATGGTGTGTCCGAACGTCGTAATCGTACTCTATTAAATATGGTGCGTTCTATGATGTCTCTTATCGATTTGCCACTATCGTTTTGGGGTTATGCATTAGAGACAACCGCATTCACCTTAAATAGGGCACCATCTAAATCCGTTGAAACGACACCGTATGAATTATGGTTTGGCAAGAAACCTAAGCTGTCGTTTCTTAAAGTTTGGGGATGCGACGCTTATGTCAAGAGGCTTCAGCCTGATAAGCTCGAACCCAAAGCAGAGAAGTGCGTCTTCATAGGTTACCCTAAAGAGACAATTGGTATACCTTCTATAACAGATCCGATGGAAAGATCTTTGTTGCCAAGAATGGATCCTTTCTAGAGAAGGAGTTTCTCTCGAAAGAAGTGAGTGGGAGGAAGGTAGAGCATGATGAGGTTATCGAACCTTCTGTCGAATTGGAGAGTAGCGCAGCACAGAAAGATGCTCCTGTGATGCCTACACCAACTAGAGAGGAAGCTAATGATGATGATCATGAAACTTGAAATCAAGCTACTACTGAACTTCGTAGGTCGACCAGGACACATACTGCCCCTGAATGATACGGTAATCCTGTCTTGGACGTCATGTTGTTAGACAACGATGAGCCTACGAACTATGAGGAAGCGATGATGAGCCCGGATTCCGACAAATGGCTACAGGCCATGAAATCTAGATAGGATCCACACACGAGAACCAAGTATGGACTTTGGTGGACTTACCCGATGACCGAAAGGCCACTGAGAACAAATGGATCTTTAAGAAGAAGACGGACGTTGATGGTAATATCACCGTCTATAAAGCCTGACTTGTCGCAAAAGGTTTTAGGCAAGTTCGAGGGGTTGACTACGATTAGACTTTCTTACCTGTAGCGATGCTAAAGTCTGTTAGGATTATGTTAGCAATTGCTGCATTTTTCGATTATGAAATCTGGCAGATAGACGTCAAAACCGCGTTCCTTAATGGATACCTTAAAGAAGAGTTGTATATGATGCAACCCGAAGGTTTTATCGATCCTAAGGATGCTAATAAGGTATGGAAGCTCCAACGATCCATTTATGGACTGGTGCAAGCATCTCGGAGTTGGAATCTTCGCTTTGATGAGGTGATCAAAGCTTTTGGATTTATCCAAGCTTATGGAGAAGTTTGTATTTACAAGAAAGTGAGTGGGAGCTCTGTAGCGTTTCTAATACTGTATGTGGATGACATATTATTGATTGGAAATGATATTGAACTTCTGGAAAGCATAAAGGGTTATTTGAACACGAGTTTTTCAATGAAGGACCTCGGTGAAGCAGCTTACATATTGGGTATCAAGATCTATAGAGATAGATCAAGACGCTTGATAGGACTTCACAGAGTACATACCTTGACAAAATTTTGAAGAAGTTCAAAATGGACCAGTCAAAGAAGGGGTTCTTGCCCATGTTGCAAGGTATGAAGTTGAGTAAGACTCAATGCCCAGCTACGGCAAAAGAAAGAGAAAAGATGAAAGTCGTCCCCTATGCCTCAGCCATAGGCTCTATCATGTATGTCATGTTGTGTACCAGACCTGATGTGTGCCTTTCCATTAGTATGGCTGGTAGCACTACAAAAAAAGACACATCTGTGACATTATGGCCCTAACGAAAACTTTTTCTGTCATGGTTGTGACACTTCTATGACGATAATTGTGACAAAAACACGTATCATCATAGATGTGGTGGGATCCTACTTCTATGACAAAAAATTATGACAGAAAATGGGCTTTTTGTCCTGGGCGGGCCGGAGACACACCCGCATGACATTCTTTGGGCCGTCCATGACGAAAAGAATCATGGTAGAAGTGAGGGCGAGGAATTTTTTGGGGAGTTCCTGGTTACGGTGAGTGGTCGGGGCCGAGCGATGCAGTGTGGCTTGCGCGTTTCTCTCATACGCGCGTGTGTCCAAGGCGTTCACTAATTGAATCCCGAGCGAGGCGTTCGCTTACTGAACTCGAGCGATCGATCGCCCTCGCACTATGTACTGAACACGAGCGATCGATCCCGCGCACTACGTACTAAACCCAAGCGATCCCTTCACTTCTAACTGAACCCGAGCGATTCCTTCACTACTAAATGAATCCGATCGATCCCTCTTCGCTGCTAACTGAACCCGATCAATCCCTTCGCTGCTTACTAAAGCCGATCGAGCCCCGTACGTGCGAGACGTAGCCGGTTGGGTTGCCTCTCGATGAACAGTGCCCGTTGCTGCCGCGCGTGTGATACGTAGAACGAGTCGAGACGCATCGATCAAGCCCCTTGCGCGAGACGTGGTGAGTTGACCTAGCTGGTTGGTTGGCTGTGGATGAACAGTTCCCGTTGTTGCCGCCCGCTCGTACGCCCCACCCCAGACGGTGGGGGTTGGATGAACAGTACCCCAGCCGTGCAGGCGGTTGGTGCAGGATGAACATGACCCTATGGAGGCCGCCACACCCCAGCCGGTTGGGGGTGGATGAACAGGACTCCGTGGAGGCTGGATGAACAGTAGCCGGTGGAGGCTGGAGGAAGTTGACGGTGGATGAACAGTAGCCCGTGGAGTCCTATTTTGCGGTACGCCACACCCCTCCCGATGAACAGGACCCTGTTTTGATCGTAGGCGCTCGAAGCGAAGTCCGTTTCCTCTGTTTTGCAGTACACCACACCCCTCCCAATCAACAGGACCCCGTTTCAATTGTAGGCAGTTGAACAGAAGTCTGTTTCCTCCATTTTGCGGTACGCCACACCCCTCCCGATGACCAGGGCCCTATTTCGACCGTAGGTGGTCGAAGAAAACTTTGTTTCCTCCGTTTTGCGGTACGCCAGACCCCGAGTCGATGAACAGGACCCCGTTTCGGCTGTTCCGTCCAAGCCGGTTGGCTCCTGATGAACATGACTCATTCCGACCCTGTCGGTTGCCTCCCGATGAACATGACACTGTTTCTCCGTTCCGACCCAGTCGGTTGGTTGCCGATGAACAGGACGCCATTGCTGCTGTCCGTTGCCTCTCCATGTACACAAGCCCCAGCCATATGTATGCGCGAGTACGCGTTCGAGACCCCGCCCGTATGTACGTACGTGGCCATATTTTTTGCCGAGTGGCTGTACGTACGTGTACACGGTTTAGACGGGGCTGTCTAAACTGCTACATCAGGGGCTCTAGTATGACACGTGCCGCTAATTACTTGGCCACGGTTCATCCTTGCAGAGAGACCGATCGACCAGTATGTACGTACACGTTCGCAACCAGACACACAACGCTACGTATGCTTCGACCGGGTGGGTCCCAGCTGTCAGGGAGGATAAGGAGGCACTTCCTTGCATGTGAAGATATAGCTAGTGGGTCCCAGCTGTCAGGGGGAGGAATCATTTTTTTCGCGTAATAAGGAGGCACTTCCTTGCGTGTGAACATGTAGCTGGTGGGTCCAGCTGTCAGCCTCACCGCATACAGTCCTCTTCCGATGGCTGTTGTTCATTGACCACTTTGACCACGCCGCGCCGAGAACACCAAGGTGGTGGACGACGGCGAGGCCTAGGAAGGGAACGACGTGGAGCCGGGGAAGATGCGACAGTGGATGCCCACGCTGAGGTGAGTATGAGGGTTGACTGGTTCGGCTGCGGTGTGAGGCTGCCATCGCCGGAGATTAATAGGGGATGTGGGTAAGTAGAGGGAAGGCCTGGTGATAACCCACAAGTATAGGGGATCAGTTGTAGCCTTTCTTGATAAATAAGAGTGTCGAACCCAACAAGGAGCTAAAGGTAGAATCAATATTCCCTTCAAGTTCTATCGACCACCGATACAACTCTACGCACACTTTACGTTTGCTTTACCTAGAACAAGTATGAAACTAGAAGTACTTTGCGAGAATAAAACTATGAGTAATTTGCAAGATAATAAAATTTAGTTGTTTAGTAGAAAGCTTTTGTAACACAAAGAGAAAGATTTGTCCCTAGGCAATCGATAACTAGACCGGTAATCATTATTGCAATTTTATATGAGGGAGAGGCATGAGCTAACATACTTTCCGTACTTGGATCATATGCACTTATGATTGGAACTCTAGCAAGCATCCGCAACTACCAAATATCATTAAGGTAAAACCCAACCATAGCATTAAGTAACAAGTCCTCTTTACTCTCATACACAACAACCCCCTTACTCGGGTGTAAGCTTCTGTCACTCTAGCCGCCCACTATAAGAGAATTATGAACGTATTGCAAACCGTACAGCGGGAATCCCTCACGCTTGCGCGACACGGAGGGCACCATAGGATAGCACCAAGATAAAACATACAACTCAAACCAATCACGATCATCAATCAACCCATAGGACAAAAAGAATCTACTCAAACATCATAGGATGGCCACACATCATTGGATAATAATATGTAGCATTAAGCACCATGATTAAGTACAGATTACAGCGGGGAGAAGAGGTGTTACACTGCTGCATAGAGGGGGAGAGAGTTTGTGTTGACGGCGGCGAAGTATTTGGTGTAGATCGCCGTCACGATGATTGCCCCGACATCGTTCCGGCGCCACCGGGAGAGAGGGGGAGAGCCCCCCTCCTTCTACTTCTTCCTTGGCCTCCCCCTAGATGGGAGGAGAGTTCCCCCTCTGGTCCATGGCCGCCATGGCTCCTGGAGGGGAGGAGCCCCTTCGAGATTGGATCTCTCTCCCTGTTTCTCTTCTGTTTTGCGTTCCTGTTTTCTGGCCGAAAACCGTTTCTTATATTCTCGGAGATCCGTAACTCCGATTGCGCTGAAATTTTAACATGATTTTTCTCTCGGTATAAGCTTCCTTGCGGCTGAAGAAGAGAGCCAACCGACTTACGGTGTGCCCACAAGGCATCCCCGCGCGGCCTAGGGGGAGGGCATGGCCTGTTACCTTGTGGAGCCTGTGGGCCTCCGTTTGTGTTGATTCCACCTCCCAAAAATCACATATATTCCAAAATAATTCTCTGTAAAAATTTATCGCATTTGGACTTTGTTTGTTATGGATTTTCTGTGAAATAAAAAACAAGCAGAAAACAGGAACTGGCACTGGGCACTGGATCAATATGTTAGTCCTAGAAATCATATAAAATGTTGCCAAAAGTATGTGGAAATTGTAGGATATTGGCATGAAACAATCAAAAATTATAGTTACTACGGAGACGTATCACCTGGCCAGCGGTGGGAGTAGGGTGGGGCGGTGAGGCCTGCGCGGCAGCACAGCCGGCCACGGGAGGCAAGAGTAGGCGGTCCCGCCGGCGTTGGTTTGGGCGGCTAGAGCAAGAAGATCAGGGATTGAAGAAGCAGCATGGCCGTTGGATTAAGATCCAACGGTCACTGCTACTAGAACATTTGTTGACTAAGTTGACAAAGCCCTACATACGCGTCAACTTAGTAGGCCCACAAGTCAGCCTCCAAATCTGGTGTGTCCCAGTTGTCATGGGGAGGAATCGTTTTTTTGCGTAATAAGGAGGCACTTCCTTTCATGTGAAGATATAGCTGGTGGATCTCAGCTGTCAGGGGGAGGAGTCATTTTTTCGCGTAATAAGGAGGCACTTGCTTGCGTGCGGCCATGGACCATGTGGGTCCCTACTGTAAGCCTCTCCACATACATCCCTCTTCCGATGGCTGTCGTTTGTTGACCACGTTGACCATGCCGCGCCGAGAGCACCAACACGGTGGACGACGGTGAGGCCCAGGAAGGGAACAACCCGGAGCTGGCGAAGCCACAGCAGTGGATGCCCACGCTGAGGGAAGTACGAGGGTTGACTGGTTTGGCTGCGGTGTGAGGCATGTGTCGTCGGAAAATAACAGGAGGTGTGGATGAGTAGAGGGATGGCCTGGCCAGCGGTGGGAGTAGGAGGGGGCGGTGAGGCCTGCGCGGCAGCACAACCGGCCACGGGAGGCGGGAGCAGGCAGTCCCGCCGGCGCTGGATTGGGCGGCTGGAGCAAGAAGATTAGAGATTTAAGAAGCATGACGGTCGTTGGATTGACATCCAACGGTCACTTCTGCTAGAATCATTTGTTGACTAATATATAATAAGTAAAGAATTCTTGCATATGCGTCAACTTAATAGGTCCACAAGTCAGCCTCCCAATCTGTGGCGGACAACATACAACACATTTGCTATTTTTTTGAAAATAATTTACAGCTCATTTGCAAATTCTTATGCAATTTATTGCAGTCCATTTTCTTTTTGCTGGCCAGGACCAGGGTTAAAAACATAAACGAAATTTCGCATATTACAGTGGGGTCCAAACTTTTTTTAATCCCAAAATGTCGAGCCAGATCTAAAGTAATTTCAAAATATATTTAAATTAGGTTAAAACCCAGTGAAATTTGAAATCTGAAAAAGTGAAAAAAAAATCAGAAATTTGAAAGTAATTGCCAATTTGTTGTGTGTTTTTTCAATATTTACAGCCCATTTCATATTACTTTTAAGATTTGCATCCGTCTTGAAAGATTTGCTGGCCAGCAGGTCGGAGAAAAACAAGTTGGCCTGGGTTGGGTTGGCCTGGATTGGGTATTCATCAGAAAAAAATTGGGCTAGCCATTTTCACAAAGAAAAAAAAATAGCTGGGCTGGTCATGTGGTAAACGTAAAATAGAAGCCTCGGCTAGACGGGCCACTGCCCAGTTGGTACCTGCTCCGTCTCAACAATAACAAAAAAAACTGCTCGAGCTACTAGGTCCCAGGTGTCAGCCACTCTTGTGCAGTTCTCTTGTCTATTGACTATATGCTGACAATGTCGTGGGTCCCAGATGTCAGCAAACCACTAGGAGGAAGCATTTTCTTTTTTGCTTGTACCAATGAGGCACTTGCTTGCGTACGGCCATGGACATGGTGGGTCCCTACTATCATCCTCTCCACGTACAGTCCTCTCCCGATTCCTCTCGTTTGTTGACCATGTTGACAACGCCAGACAGCGGCGCCGCGGCGAGCGCACCAAGGCGCGGGGACGACGGCGAGGCCTCGGACGGGAACGAACAGGAGCCGGGGAAGATGCGGCAGTGAAGACGCGGGCGAAGGGGAGTACAAGGGTTGACTGGTTCGGGTGTGGGGTGGGGAAGACATCGCCGTTAATGATTTAGGAGACGGTGGAGCGGCGATGCGTGCGCAGAGGCGCAGCCAGCCGTGGGAGGTGGGAGCAGGCGGCCCCGCCAGCGCTGGTTTGGTTTTACCGGCTGGAGGAAGAAGAGATTGAAGAAACATGACATATTATACAAGCAGTAGGAGTACTTAACAACCTTAACTGAATGCAGCAGGAGCATTTAACAACCAAAGCTGAAAGTAGTATGAGTACTTATACATGTTCAACCATACAAGGCACGCCTCGAACAGTGCTACTTTGCCTATAGTTAACGAAGGGTGAGGCCACCAAGCCCCAGGACAAGGCCCAGGCGCCACCTCGCGCATCCACAACTTTTTGAAAGCGGCTTCATCTCGCAATGTGGTCAATAAACAGGATATTCGCTTCGGAGCCATGGAAAAGCATGAACATAACCTTCTGTCCTATTCTCCAAGATCGACGGGCCTTCATGATTTGAGACCACCCATGAATAAGTATATTTTCACCTCTAAGGGAAATGGAGTAGGTCGACATAAACATCATGTTGTGACCAAGCGCAAATCTGACTCGACCATGGCCAGGCATCTGTATAGGAACAATAAAACTGGGCAGTTTCTATTTCAAGAAGAAGAACACAGTTGTAAAACTGTGTATAAGCAAGAGTTTATGAACAACATATATAACAGAAAATAGCTTGTACCATCAGTTTCTTGACATAGTTGGACCTGTTCAACGTGTGCACCAGTGGCACACATATCCCATGTGGCCTTCCACCATTGAAATGCCCCACAAGGTCCTCAAGACGATCAATAAAGTGTAGGAAATGGTGGATGTTGTCCCAGTCAACTTCGGTGCCAGCAGTAACTGCCTAGTTCTTATCAAATAATAGACAAGTAGTGTCCCGCACTTTGTAATAACCTACGCGTGTCACCAATTATAAGAAATATTAGTTAGAAGTAGCAACATTGTGAGAGAAGGGAATCACAATTGTTGCTACTTCTAAAGTCAAATTGTGATCAGTTAGACAGAATAGGTGGATTACAAAGTAAAAGAGGCAGCATGCAAGAACCAGATACAAAACTAACATGGATGAACCACTAGAACGATGTCGGGGTGGAAGGTCACACGGAAGATAAGACCAGGTTCTGGTATTTCCATGAACATTGGTGTGCCAACTTTCAGTCCGTAACACTTGACAAAGTTTATCCAAGTTTGGCCATAAAAAAAGGAGCGATCTTCTTGGTTAATGAACCCAACTATGAACTTATATCCATGGCATGTATCCAATGTGACCATTATACTGGTGTATTCAGTTATGGCAAGGCCGACCTTCTTGAGTACATGTGTTCTGGCAGAGCAAGGGATGCACTGCAGGAAAAATAATATCAGAACACAATTTATTTGCTATCCAAATCTAGAAATAATTTCCTCTTTCACGTCAGTGTTGAGCATGGTACTAGTACTTTTTATCCAAATATAACAATCCAAATTTCCAAATTAGTCGACAGCATGTTCAAAAACCCCAACCCTCTCGGATAGAAAAGAGGATTCTAGGAACATACCATGCACTTTTTGAAATCCTGTGTTAGGATGAGAAGGAACAAGTCAGGTGTCTCGCCAAGGGCGCAGAAACCTGTAGGGTCCTCGCACTTTGGGAACTTCAAATGAAACACACTAGATTCAGTATGAAGAAAAATGCATCAACGGCGGCGGTTGCCATCCTAGGATTACCGGCAAAACGGGGACTAGGATTTATCAGGGATGGATGAAGAATTCGTACCTGATTCTCCATGAGAAAACCCTAAGCAATCGCCGAGAGGTGGTTTTTCTCTGAACAAGCAAACGAGGGAGAAGGGGATTCAGGTCGAGTGAAATATTATTGCTTCGTCCATCCAGCTTACTGCTACTGCTAGAAAGGTGGGGTTTTGTGATTTGACGGCTCATTTGGCTTTACTGCGGTGCTATGACCGGGGTGAGTCTACCGTGCAGTTGTGCACTCTAATTTGGTGCATGTCACGTGGACCTGGTTGTTGGATGTCCCAGATATCAGCGAAATGAAGTAGAATGGCAGGAGTAACTAGTTACACATAAATATTTTTTTGATAGAGAGATACTCCCTCTGTAAAGAAATATAAAAATCTTTTATATCACAACTTTATACATAAGAAAAATCAAGGGGCGTATATATACATAAATATGGGGTTCAGATATATATATAGTTTTTCAGAATAAAATACTCAGATAGGCTGACGGCTCTTGAGTTTGGGCCACAGGTCGTGGGCCTGCATGTTTGGGGGCCCATGTGTTCTAAGTCAGTGCATTTCATGTGATAAATATTGCATATGATCGGGACGGCGCTGGTTTTAGATGCTGTCGCAAGGAGAAGACAGAAAATTGAATAAAGCACGATAGCTATTAGACTGAAATTGAACGATAGTTCCTAACCAGCAATCAGAGTTGCAATTCTTTCAGGATGTCCTACGTGATATATGCTAGTACTACTTATACACACAGGACACTTGTTTCACCATGGCATATTACACAAAAGCTCTCGGAGGATAGATCATTTCGGCAGTTGCGTGCTGCTACTGAAGAATTTCAAAGTTGATTAGGACCAGCTCTCCTTGCAAAGAAACTTCGATTCTGACATCATCCCCAACCGCAAGATTTGATTGAGTTTTGAACCTTGACCATCCTTTAGCATCAATCATCATGCGACCATCCTTTCTACTTATGGTATATTGTGTAGGTTTATTCACACCAAGGCTGCGCATGGTAAGAGAAACTTGGCCACGGTCGCCCGGATTATTGAACGACTCCCTCATTGCTCTAGGAATTTTCTGTTTGCAAACAAGAAGCATACACAAATAGTTAGATCAACATAGTGAATCATGTGAAACAACATGTAAAGACAAAAGAACGAAGCACTTGGGTTGCCAATGCTTACCAAAAAGGTGGAGATGTCAGTTTTTGTAAGGACTTTAGTATATGCAGTGTGAACTGTAGCCCAGTCTGTTGCCAGTGCAAGTGTTTGTTCCATTGCCGCTGCACAGGCCGGAGCAGATGCAATTGCAAGTTCAAGTGTTGGTGCAGGTGCCAGAGCCGTTGCTGGTGCCCGTGGCGGTGCGACTGGTAGTGCCGCTGCTGCTACCGGAGACGGTGCTCCTTCTGGAGCTGGTGCCGGTGTCGAAGCAGGTGGCGGTGCCGGTGCCCGATCCTCTGGTAGATCAGCCTGATCCACTGACGCGGTCAGTGCCCAATCCTCTACTGGTTCAGACTAAGATGTTGCCGCTGTCAGTGCTAGAGCCAGTATCAGAGCAGGTGCCGGTGCTCGATCCGCTGCGGCTTCGATGCTGGAGGTGGTACCGATGTGCGAGATAGCAGCGCTCGTTTCTGGTCTGCTTTGATTTCAGACTGCGGCTTTGTAATTGTGCTACGCATCCTTCTTAAGCGAGAGTGCACGTGAGCAATTCAAACTTCCTCCGGCTCTGTGACCCGGATCCAATCTTTTTCTCTCCTTCTTTTAAAGGCGATAAGGGCTAATTCTGGCGTGTTTGTTAAAGTAAACTGCAGTTGATCAGAGGGCTTCAGATTGTACTCAGTCAACAGACGGATCCAATTGTGTCCAATAATATAAGTGATGGACAGTGCCTTCATTATTGACACATCATAAGAAGTGAAACCTGCTAAATAACCATCATAGAGCAAACCAAACAGTTTATTCTGTAATGAATGTGACATGGCAAAACCTGCATCATAAACTTGCAGCAAAAGTAAGAAAACATGACAGTTAATCAATGAGATTTACTTTATGTGACACGACTGAATCCTTACCAGGAAATCACTATCTTCAAGTTCTAAATTGAAGGTTGTTCATCCAATTACGGGTGGCATGCATAGCCCCTCCTTACTCCCACAAGCAGGACAATCCAAAGGTCGTGACAACTCGTATGGAGCAAACATCCGCGGGAATGGAAATCCTGGTGGGTGCGATAGACCCTGCAATGCGTACATATATTGGAGTGTAACCATAACTGATATATACTCCCGCCGTCCACAAAAATAAGATGATCTGGATATTTCAAAATGTACGGACTGAATTAAGTGGACAAACACACCGAAACGTGTCTAACTCTATATACATCTGATTCACAAAAAATGTGAACATCTTATGTCTTGGAACAGAGGGAGTACTGTACTGGCATGAAAAAACACAGATATCAGACAACCGGAATTGGTATTATAGGTTCACCATTTCTAAAACATTAACATAGAGTGTTCTCAGGATTCACCACAAAACAAAAGTGGCAGTACTAACCCATGCTGGGTTCACACACACAAATCAAGTACTGAACAATATTACTTACTACAGACAAGCAAAGTTGCACTAATTAAACTCTGCAGACTATTTCTTGCCACCGACCTACGGGATGTGCCCCACAAAACTGACCAAGCCATGGACATCGTGAGAGATGTCTATCGGCACCTTCACCATCTCATCAACGTTGGAGAACCTAACAGTGTGGTCTTTTGATTCATAAACACGACGATGAAGACAGGCAGCATCAGATTTGTCGGGAAGCTTTACAAGTACCACACCCTTCGTAATCGAAGGCACAACTACAAAATTGTTGTGGTGACGTACACCCTTGAGAACACGCCTGACAACAATGCTACAGGAAAACACTTGTTCACGACATGCGGCTACAAGGACACGGCAGCTGGATAGTCTAGTAGTGCACATCTTCAGGTCTTCCAGTTCATACGGTATGACTTGGAGAACTTCATCTCCACAGCGGACCTGGTTCTAATTCAAATAGAAACCAATATTTTATTACTGCCTCCGTTCACAAATATAAGATGATTTTCGATATTTTACTCCATATAAGACTACATATAAGCACAGAAATGAGTGAACAAAGACACTAAAACATGTCTACATCAGGTACACAAAAAAGTTAGAACATCTTATATTTGTGAACATAGGGATTACTTACAATACCCATAACACAAGTTACTGAGGCTACTATATTCTCTTCCAAGGCATGAGAGCTACAATCTTGCATTTCCTACAACTAGCGTTGATGTTCATAAAGTAGTTGAAAGTAATCTATAAGAAATCAGTGTTATGTGCAAAAATCATATGCATGTCATCCTCTCGCATGTTTTGGCCAAAAGAGACATTTAGAACCATCATTTGGCACACAAAAATCACATGCAAGATCGCCCAGAAAGTTATACTACTAGTACTACATGTACATTACACAAACCTCGCATATTAGCAAGCACTTTGCAAGTTAGATCAAAAAACACGATCAAGATCATCAACAAGAGATATTACCTCGACCGGCTTAACGAGGGATCCCCGAGAGGTGGCCTTGGCCAAGGCAATGGCCTTGAGCTTGTCTGTGGTCGTCTCGGTGGGGTGCTTGTGCTTCTTTAGACTCTGAGCCTCGATGGTTTTGGCCAGAACCATAGACATCACTTTGGCTGGTGCTCCAGGGTCCATCAAGGAACTGTCAAATAGAAATAAAAGGAAAGAAAACGATAATCAGAAACTCAAAAGAAGAACAGAAAGGGAGTTAGGATCGGTCGCGGGGTTGCAAAAGATGACTGGAACGGAAACATAGCAACACCATTGATGCACTCACCTTTCCTTGTTTGGGAGAGAAGAACAATGGTAGAAGCGAGTTGGGGTTTTCTTGAAGAAATGAGGAACAAGATGAGGGAGAAGCGAGTTGGGGTTTTCTTGAAGAGAGGAAGATGAGGAAGAAGAGTGAAATGATGGTTGCTTCGTCCGTCCAACTTACTGCTAGAAAGGTGGGGTTTGTGATTTGACGACTCATTGGGCATTACTGCAGTGCTACAACCGGGGTAAGTCCACCGTGCAGTTGTGCACTCTAGTGCGGAGTAATTTGGTGCAAGGCAAGTGGACCCTGATGCTGGCTGTCCCACACGTCGGCGAATGTGAGTAGCAAGGTTCCCGACGATCGTAGAGGAGGATCTGCGCGGTAGAGCGTCTCCACTATTTCTTAAAAAAATATTTTTTTTATTACAGCAAGCGTTTCCACTCTTACGACGGAGGAGTGCGAAACACGACATCCACTTGAACTTACACTACTAGTACTCCTACTACTAGGCATGTGCAGTGGTTCAAACAGCAGTCTTATCTTGTTGCTAGTGTAGTAAGATATGACGATAAAAAATGATGTATAGTAAATTGATTATACCCACCCGAAGAAAAGTAACTGATTATAAATAAATCTATGGTGAGGGATATTGTTGCGAGTGTTTCAGCATATTTTTGGTTTACATCGCGGCTAGTATTCATGAATACGGTCCTGGGTGGGTCCCCTGCGTGTACGTGCCTTCCATCCCGTGCTACCTCGGCGTATAGGCGACTTATGGTGTATTCGCAGACAAGGCAACTGGAGAAGTAGAATCAAGGGATGGAGGCGGCAGCCGCTCCGGAGGATTGACATCCAGCGGCGTGCTGTGCGCATGTCACCTATGAACAATAGTGTAACATGCCCATTTTTTTATCGTCCAATCAGGAATGAACGGTGAGATCAATGTCAACAATACTCGGGCTACAATGCACGGAGAGTACGCTGCTACAGTACTCGACCGAACAGGAAACCTATGAAGCATGCCTCTATAGTGCTTTGTGCTACAGTGACTGTTCTGGACCGTCTGAGTTTGATCCAACGGTCTTGTTATGCCATGACATGACCATGCAGAGGACGCCTAAACAGCACCGAAGTCCCTCTGCTTCTCCAGGTGCACGACGGTGGTGATGCAGGGTGCCACCGCCAGCAGAGCCCGCTCGCAGTCGACGGGAGCCAGCTCGTCAAAGACGGCGTCCAATGGCACAAATGGATTCCGGTGACGAAGCCCGGAGAGGATACGCCCGACAAAGGCGACAGTCGCCCTCCTTGTCCAGCGCCGCCCCCACCACCGCGCGGAGACGGTTCAGCTCCTCGGAGATATAGGTGAAGAAGGAGACCAGGTTAGGAAGCCGCAGCTTGTTGAAGTCGATGGGGTGGTTGAACGGGTTTAGCCAGACGGCCGGCATGGTCGCGCTGCCATGGCGGTAGGCATCACGCAGCTGCAACACGTGCGTGGCAACATGGTCCAGCAAGTGGTTGAGGCGATCCTAGACCTCGTCACAATCGGCCCGCTCGCGCTCCAGCTGGCTCGCCATCAGGGCAACCTGGCCGCCTAGCGTATCTCCCGCTTTCTGCAACAACGCCGCTGACGCCTCAAGCATCTTTGTGGTGGACTCCTGCCGCTTTTGAAGCTCCATGAACTCCCGCTCATAACGGAGGAGCATGGCACTCTTCTCCTCCCCGAGCTCACGGATCTCCACGCTATTGGCCCTGAGCTCCGCATCCTTGGCCTGGAGCTCCTCTGCCAGGCGCCTCACCTCAGACTCCGTGATCTAGTGCGCCGCCATGGAACCCGGTAGAAGTAATGGGGAAAGGAAGCAAAGGGGGTGAAACGGCTGAAAGGCAATGCAATCTACGGGAAGGCGGAGGTAGCCAGCGGAGGAGCGGGGTAAATCTTTTGGTTTTCACCATGGGAAACCCCAGTCAATGCCTTTTCACATTAGGGAGCAGTGGGTTTTACTGGCGGAGTCATCATGACTAATTCCTGCGGTGCCTGCTCCCGTCAAAAAAAAATACTGCCGCGCTTGCCGCGCCAAAGACCAAAGCAACGCAACGGTGGATATTTTAATTTACCTAGCAGCAAGGAGGAAAAAAATGCATGAAAAAACAAATGTGGCGGCGGCCTAGCTAATCGGTCGCACTAGCCCAACTAGCTAGCCACCGTGCTTCACTAATGTACTCGGCGGGAAAGGTGGGATTTTGTGATTTGATGACTCGTTAGTTTGGCGCTACGACCGAGGAGGACCCAGAAACCGCGCAGTAGGGTGTCCCATGTCTCAGCAAGGAAGAAAATATGCATGCACCACCGGAGAGGACCCAGAAACCGCGCAGTAGGGTGTGCCACGTCTCAGCACGGAGGAAAATGTGCGTGTAAAATATATGGGACGTAGCTATGGTTCGAACTCGGGACCCGGCCAGTCGGTCGAAAACACCCCACTAGCCACACAGCTTCATCATGCTAACGTGGCATGGAGGATAGGTGTGGTTAGCTCCGTCTCGACCAGCCACGAGGTCTCTTGTTCCTAGGCGATTCATCTATTTTCAAAGCATTTTTTAGTTATAATAACACCACAGCCAGCTCGCGCTGCTCTTCGTGTTTGCCCATGCGTCTAAAGATTGTAGAAGGAGAGAAGAGAGAGATCGCAGACATGGGACCCGCCAGTAAGTTAGTCAACGTTCATGCACGTGCTGACGAGCCACTCCCTCTACTCTACTCAACGTAATATAGTATAAAATCAAGTTATGCGACAAAGCCAACAACCATTGCTATTTATGGCTATCGACGTACGCTTTGTAGTCCAGGTTGCCGGCTCGAATCTCGTCCTTCTGATTTTTTATTTTTAGGTCCAAATTTGTTCCATGACAAGTGGGACCCCCGTGTGTTGTTCCGATCTTTCTGTGTACGAGGGATTTTTTGCACATACACTTTGCGCGGTTAGAAAATTTACAGCACCAGTTACACATATTTTACAAGTTTAGGAACAAAAGTCAGCGGCAGAGAATATTACATGCTCCCCGCAGCTTAGATTCTACGGTGATAAGAGATTCTACGTCGTTGGATCTGAGATCCAATGGCATGTGAGTAGTCTTTGTACTTATGCGCAATTCCCAAACTCTTTGAGGGCTTTTTTGCAAAAAAAAAAAATCAGACCTCATGTGAACCGCTGGATCTTGGATCCAACGATTCCGAGGAGCTCGTATCACCGTAGCATCTAAGGTGTGGGAGCACCCGATATTCTCACGTACGAGAGAAATAAGGTGCTCCCTGCAGCTTAGCCGCTATGGTGATACGAGCTTCTAGGCCGTTGAATCTGAGATCCAATGCCATGTGCGTAGTATTTGTACTTCTGCGCAATTCCCAAACTCTTTGAGGCCTATATTGCAAAAACATTCATACCTCCTACTGGGAGCCGTTAGATCTCCTGGGAGCTCGTATCACCGTAGTATCTACGGTGTGGGAGCACCTCATATTCTCCCGGGCGAGAGAACATCAGGTGCTCCCACAGCTTGGATGCTACGGTGATACGAGCTTCGAGGCTGTTTGATCTGAGATCCAATGGCATCTGAGTAGTCTTTGTACTTGTGAGTAGTTCCCAAACTCTTTGAGGGCTTTTTTGCAAAAACCATTCGGACCTCCTAGGAGCTGTTGGATCTCAGATCCAACGGCTCCGAGGAGCTCGTATCACCACAGCATCTAAGGTGTGGTAGCACGTGATATTCTTATAGACGAGAGAATATCAGGTGCTCCCGCATCTTCGATGCTACGGTGATACGAGCTTCAAGGCCGTTAGATCTAGGATCCAATGGCATCTGAGTAGTTTTTGTACTAATTGTGTGCAATTCCCAAACTCATTAAGGTTTTTTTTTGCAAAAATATTCAGACCTCCTGTGAGCCACTGGATCTCAGATCTAACGGCTCCCAGGAACTCGTATCACCATATAGCATCTAAGGTGTGGGAGCACTTGATATTCTCCTGGGGGGGCACAACCCATCGGTGTTTGGGAGGGTGGGGCCAAATGTTTAAAAAATATAATATAAACCCTCCTAAAGAAGACCTTCACAATTTTATCTAAGATTGGGGGGTTACCCCCTGACAATCTACATAGCTCCACCCATGCAAGAGGCGTAGATGGAGCGTCTATGTGTGAGAGAGATGAGCGAGAAAGCGAGGTCAATCGAGTCATATACAGAGGGAGAGATCGAGTGAGTGTGGGCTAGCGTACACTCGAATGTGAAAGATGATACAAAGAGATATCGTGCGACGAAGCTATAGTGAGGGCTAGAGGGAGATAGTTACCAAGAGAGTGGCCTAGATAGACTTTATGTGTTTGCGTGCGGCATGGAGGTTTTTACAGAGCCAACGTATGTGTCTAGAGGGAGAGAGGGAGAGAGAGAGAGCTCGTCATGGAGGGCACAACGAGGTTGTGTGTGAGAAATACATTTGTTGAGAGCATGAGGGCAGGTGTGAGATAAATGGAGATCGAAACATGAAGAGAAATAATGAGCGTGTGTCGAATACCAATAGCTCTATTAACAAAGAGATGAAGATCGATCGATACAAGAAGTATGTGTGGTGAAGGGGGGTCGATGGAGAGACCTAAACACAACATTTGAGTGTACATAGTAGTAGACTTAATATTCACGTTTCTGTTTAGTGTACATTGTAAACATTGAATTGAGGACCATGCATGGCTTACATTTTATTTTTGAATTTGTGCCATACATGCATGGTTTGGAAAAGTAGATGCACTATACTGACTCGGTTGTTGTATGGGTGTGTGTGTGTGCTCATATGCTTGAATACATACAAAGTTTTCTCACCACCATACCGTTCATCTTTTAAATTTGAATTTGCATTCAAAAACTTAGTGTGGATACCATGAAATGTGAAATCCACGTTGAGATCACTATATCACAAACTCACTCTAATTCAAGAACTCGTCATAAATCAATTACTGTCCCTTTTGGAACGACCAATTATTTCCAAGGAAAATATGAGCATTGTAATACATATAGATTCGTTTGCCAATTTTAAAAAAGATTCCTTTCGCATTCTCGAATGGTAGCACCCAACGGCGTACCAGCCAGACCAGGCTCGTGTCGTGGTGGTGGCGTGCGTGGTACGCACATTAGCCAACCCCAACCAAAAGAACCACGATAAAAACTTTGCGCCTCCACTCGAGCCTCCGCGTTTCGAATCGAAATATCCGGGGGCCAGAATTCCAGCCCTGCGAAATTCCCCTTATGTCCCCAGTCCATAATGACTACTACCGATGGACAATGGAGGGATGCTTTAGTAACTAGCCCACGTTACCTACCGTGCCAAGCACATTCAAGTCCCTCGGTCGCTGCTACCCATGGTCACCTGTCAACTCCATTGCCTACTACACTAGGATGAGTATAGAATGGAGCTTTGTTTGTTTGTGCCTACTAGAGTATCACGCAACGCACTGGTACGGAGGGAGCATCTTTTTACTCTGCATATATAATTTGTTTGAAATCCAACTAAGCAATGTTTGACCAAATTCTATCTTAAAAAATATTAACATCTATAACACTAAAGATGTATAGCTTGAAAATTTATTTCATGATGCATGTAATGATATTGTTTCGAATCCTGGTTTTTAAATTCCAGAAAATCCAAAACTCACCTGAAATTCATGAAACTGCGCATGGACTCGTGATATGGCACAAATAGGCTGTGGTAATTTTTTTGTTCAATTTGAGACAAGCTGCTTATGAAAAGTTGCACACTTGAACAACCAAGGTATTTTGGAACAAAGAGCTGTCACGTTAACGCGAATGGTTTCACTATTCAAACCGTGGGCGTTAGACCAACGTGCCGCCACGCGTCCTGCTTCTCATAGGTAGGTGCCGTCCGAGCAAGCATGTGAGTCGACGGGAGGCGTGCGAGCAGGCCGCTGTGTAGGCTCACCGGGAGGCGAGCCCTTTGACCAGCCTCCGCCGCCCACCTTCATCCCAACTGCCCCCACTTTTAATGGCGCCCGCGCCATAGTTTAAATCATCGCCGCACTCCCCGGTCTCACTACAATCTTCTCTCTACCTCTCCGATTCTCCTGTCGTCTGCCTCCAATCAGCCTGACCTCGCCGTATGCCATGGCGCATCACGATGGGCTGCCCCTAGTCTTCCAGTTTCCTAAGGAAGACCCTAAGGAGCTTTCGGACGAGCCTGACCTGGCCGTGCGGGAAGTCACCGCATCTGTCCCTGCGCCCGTTCCATCTCCCGTCGCCGCGCCTACGCCAGCGCGCATCCCTGTGGCATTGATGGGTTGGGAGCCGCACATTGTTGCCCAGCTTGAAGCCACGGGGATCCACGAGGTCCCCGCTGACTTGCACACGCCTGTGCACCTGCCAGCGCATGCGCCTGCGCATGCACTGACGCACGCGCCCGTGCCAGTGCTCGTGCACACGAATGTCTCCGCTGCACCATTGCCAGCGCCTGTCCCCGCGCTAGTGCCAGTGCCCCCTCAGCGGCATGGGTCGCCGCCGTCGATCGCTTCCTTGCACCGCCGCCAGTCGCCACCTCCCGCCGGTTGACTAGCTCCTAGAGACGGAAGTCCAGAACATTCTAGTCTTCCTTGAAGCTTGGGCCAACATCCAGGAGTATGCCAACGCCGGCGCAAGACGCTGCCGTCGCCGCCAGTCAGTGGCCCAATGGCACAAAGGGCACGTCAGAGGAGCCACTTCCCGCCGCAAGACGCCCCCGCCGCTGATGCAATTAGTTTTATTCATTTTTTAGTTCGACCGTGGTATGAATGTAAAGTCACAGTCAGACTGAATGAAATCTATGGTTTGATCGATTGAGTGTTCTACTAGAGCCCTATCAAATTAAATAAAAAAGTCATCAAGCGACATGTATTCCTTCTCAACGCAAACATTTCATATTAAATGCCTGCGTCAATTCCAAATACTTGTAGGGTGTGAGCAGGTCCCATGTTCGAGCACTAGGCGATACATCTATTTATCCATGCATTTAATTATTACTACTAGCTAAATACACCACGGGTGCCTGAACTTGTCCGTCACGGTCAGATTTTTCCTATACTTGTAAAATACTAGTAGGTGAAACTGGTGCCATAACTTGTGAACGCGTCTAGATACGGTCGACGGCATCGGGCATCTGCCCCGGATGGCGCGCCATGTTTACTGGCTCGCGCGTTCTTTGTGTTTGCCCGTGTGTCTAAACATAGAAGGGGAGGAGTGAGAGAGAGAGAGAGAGAGCAGACATGGGACCCACCAGCAAGTGGCTCAATGAAGGGGAGTAGTACGTGCTGACGAGCCGGTCCCACTAATCTACTAAAAGTAATATAAAAACATGTTATCCATTAAAGATACAACAAACGTTGCTACTATGTTGGCTATTGACGTGCGCCTGGAAGGACCTGGTCGCCTGTTCGATCCTCGTCCTTTTCATTTTTAATTTATATGGATCCAAATTTGTTCCATGATAGGTGGGTCCCCCGGTGTGATGTTTGTAGCATTTTAATTTATGGGTCAAAATTTGTTCCATTACAGGTGGACCCCCGGTGTGTAGTTTATAGCTTGTTTGTAATAATTAAAGAAAACATAAGTGTTTTTTTGCAAAAATACCATGGTGCGATAGGGAAGGTGAGAAAGAGCGTGCGAGAGAGCGGTGACAGAGCTAGAGGAAAATCAATTGGGGGAGGGGGGGCAACGGTGTTTGCAGTAGTTGTGGGCCAAATGCTAGAAAAAAATCTAACCTAAACCCTCCGAAATAAATGCCTTCACAAATTAATCCAAGGTTTGAGGCATAGTCCCCCTGGCAATGTAGATAGCTCCGGCTCTGCGAGAGATGGAGAGGTAGTGTCTATGTGTGGGAGAGATGACGCGAGAAAGCGAGTTCAATCGAGACATATATAGATAGAGAGATAGAGTGAGTGTGGCCCGACATTCGGTCAAAAGAGAGATATGCTCTGGAGAGATATCATGTGATTGAGCTTTTGGGGAGGGTGAGGGTTGTAAGAGAGATCTTGAGAGATTGACCTACATAGACAATATGTGTGACAGAGTATACAGAGTGTGGATCGAGGCCCGGACAGGGAGATATATCATTTGTGTGTGAGAGAAAGCAAGGTCAATCGAGACATAGATAAAGAGAGAGAGATTGAGCGAGTGTGGGCCGCCATGCGGTCGAAAGAGTGAGACGGGTTGGAGAGAGTGACCTAGATAGATAATGTGCGTGAGAGAGTATACAATATGTCGAACTAGGCCCAAACAGGGAGATATATCATTTGTGTGTGAGAGAAAGCGAGGTCAATCGAGACATACATAAAGAGAGACAGAGAGAGAGAGAGAGAGAGAGAGAGAGAGAGAGAGAGAGAGATTGAGCGAGTGTGGGCTGCCATGAGATCGAAAGAGTGAGACGGTTTGGTGAGAGTGACCTAGATAGACAATCTGTGTGATAGAGTATGGAGTGTGTCGATCGAGACCCAAACAGGGAGACATATCATTTGTGCGTGAGAGAAAGCGAGGTTAATCGAGACTTAGATAAAGAGAGAGAGATAGATTGAGCGAGTGTGGGCCGCCGTGCGGTCGAAAGAGTGAGACGGTGTGGAGAGAGTAGACAATGTGTGTGCGTGTGCGCGAGAGGGGGGTCTAGAGAGGCAATGTATGTATCTAGCGAGAAAGGGTGGGAGGGAGAGAGAGAGAGAGCTCGGCATGGAGTGCAATGGCGGGTGTGTGAGAGAAATACGTTTGTTGAGAGAGGGGGGAAAGGGGTTTTGTATTTGAGAGAACTAGAGATCGAAACATGAAGAGAAAGAATGAGCGTGTGTCAGAAACCAATAGCTCTATAAGGTGGTTAAGAGGGGAAGATTGATCGATAGAGGAAGTATGTAGTGTGTGTGCCGGGGGGACCTAAACACAACATTTCAATGTAGATAGTACTAGACTTAATATTGATGTTTCAATTTAGTGTACACTATAAAATTTGAATTGAGGACCATGCATATGGCTTCTGTAATTATTTCGAATTCGTGCCATACTAGGTTTGGAAAAGTTGATGCACTAATACTGACTCGATTGTTGTGGTATTTTGTATGTGTGTTGTCATATGCTTGAATACATCCATAGTTTTCTCACCACCATAGTGTTCATGTTATACATATGAATTTGCATTCAGAAACTTAGCGTGGATACCATGAAATGCGAAATCCACGTTAGAATTGGAGATCGCTATGTCACAAACACACTCAAATTCAAAGAACTCATCATTAATTAATTACTAGTATCTCGTTTTGAAGGACTAATTATTTGCAAGGAAAACACGGGCATGGTAATACATACAGATTCGTTTGCCAATGAAAAAAGTTTCATTTGCATTCTCAAATGTAGGTGCACCAGGAAGACCAGGGTCATGTCGTGGTGGTGGTGTGTGTCGTACGGATGTTAAAAACTTCGCGCCTACAAGTTTCGGATTGAAATATCTGGCGGCCTGAATTCCAGCCCTGCAAAATCCCCCATCTCCTCTGCCCCCTTCCACGCCCAGAGCGCTCAAATCCCTAATTCGCTGCCAACAAAGCAAAATTCGAATCGCCCCTCGTCTCGTCTCTTTCCCCACCTCTGTACCAGACGACGACGACGAAGATGACGGTCGCGCTGCACCACCGCACCGAAGCTGCCTCATCTATGCCCTCGTCCACCGCACCGGGTGGTCCACCTACAATGTCGGCCACCGCAGCCGACGTGCCACCGACTTCCACCACATCAGGTCTGCTTCACCGACGTCGTCTTGCACCTCACTGAGCACATCATCGCACCTTCACCCCCCCCATCGCTGGTGCTTCACCAACTGCCTCGTCCATCGCATCACAGCGCTCCGCCATCGCCCAAGATCTGCTTCCGTAGACGGCCAGCCAATGCAAGTGCATCACCCTTAACGGCTCTGAAGTGACCCGCACTCTAGGCGAGTATGCCCAAATGCCGGCCAGAACTAGGTATCCACATATCACTACGGTGTGCACTGTTCTGACGATGTTTGGATATCCTTTTACTGCTCTCTTAGCTTATACGCCTATGAAACTATGACTTTAACTCTTATTTGTTCTGGAGCTATCATCTGAAACAAGCAAAACCATTTTTTAGCGAAGCATGACGGCGCTACGGGATCTGGTACACATCGTGCACGCTCATATAACCTTGTAAGTACCTGTCCTCCAGTACAACAGCAAGGTCGATTCCTCTTATTAGATCAACCATTCGTTGTGCCAAAAATGCAAAGGGGGAAGGAAGGAGTACAGGGCCTGCACACCCAAGCAAGTGGTAACATGGACTTCAATGAGCCTATACAACGAGCTAGCGTAAGTCCCTGCATTTCATTTAATTCGTACTGGCCTGCGTGTATGATTGGGGTAGTGAAATGTATTCTAGTGGCGCTTTTGATTTACCCACACAATGGTTGAATTGCTTGTTTCTATGAACCGAGTTGGCCAATAATGAGAAGGATGCGAGTCTTTTCATCCTATTATAGATTGGTTAGATCTCGATATGCCAAATATAATCGCATGAAATATACAGTAAAAGCTAGTGTGATGTGTGTTGCTACAACTAGTCTGACAACCCGTCCTCATATAACATATCAAGGTCGCACCATCTTATCAGGTTAACCATTCGACTTACCAAAATACAGTGTGGGAAGAAGGGAGTATTGGGACTGCGTATCCAAGCAAGTGATGCCATTGACTCCTTCGTAGAACCTTGTAAGCAAAAACGAAGTTGCAGTGTGCCTGTACAAAGAGCTAGCGTAAGTTCAGTTACCCGCTTCTCGGAATTTTAGTTAGCCACTGATTACAAAGTTGTTCAATTACCTTGCTTGCCTTAATTTAGTTTGCTACTGATTACATAATGCCATAGCCTGTTAATCCTATTATAGACTGCGCCTATCTATGTGTTTGTTACTTACTGTTTATAGAATTACCTATTTGCCTGAACTTCAATAGCTACTTAAGCACGTAGATAGCTGGTCATGTCAACTTCTAGGGTGCAACAAAATTCATGTGTAACTTACCTTCTGATACCCTGTTTGTTTGTCTGGTTTGCTGTTATGACTTCTAGCACTAGTAATGTTTGCATGTTCATTGAGAGACAACTGTCAGGTTTATATGAGGTACACCGTCTTTTTAACTTATATATATGTGTCAGAATCATTTTGCTTACATCAATGAAATTTAGAGATGTATGTGTTGCTGGTAAATTCTACCGACTTGTTACTTTAATATGTTGCCAAAAACTTGTTAGTTTTACTAGTTCATTTGTAATTAAATACGTTGCCAAAACTGGTTAGTTTTACTAGTTTGATGTTAGTTTCTTATGGCTCTTGCAATACTTAATTTATGCTTGCTAACTTTCAAGTTTTCAGGATCCAATTGAAACTCCGATGGCACAACAAGTATGTTTTGAAAAACTTCCTTGTTTAACTGGTTTGCTGATGTAACTTGTTGCTCTAATCATGTTACCAACTTCAACTTCTCAGGATCCAAATTGAACTCCAATTGCACAGCAGGTACATTTTCAAAAACTTACTTGTGTAACAGGTTTGCTGCTGTAACTTGTTGCTCTAATCAAGTTACTGACTACACAACTTTTCAGGATCCAAGAGAAACTCCAATGGCACAACAGGTCCCTTTTGTAAAACTTGTTTGTTTAACTGCTTTGCTGCTGCAACCAGTTGCTCTAATGATTTTAATAACTTATACTTTTCAGCATCCAATCAAAACTCTTTAATTCCTTGTTTGTTTAACTGGGTTGCTGTTCTAACTCCCAGTTGAGATGTTTTGCTAACTTCAACTTTTCCAAATCCAATCGGAACTGTAATGGCAAAACAGGTTAGCCCAAGATCAAAGAGCGAGGTCCCCATGGACGTTGCATCATCCCAGAGCAGTGGCACCGGCCCAACCGTGCATCATGAATTGCCAACTGCTGATGCTCTAGAGGCTAAACTGTTGGTAGAAAGAGAGTGTGCTTCTGCACTTAGGGATGAAGTTGACATGTTGAGGAAGCAAACAACACAATCACAAGGAGTACTCATGAAAACCATTAAATATTTGGTGGATTTCAGAATGAAGCAAGCTGAGACTGACCGCATTGTTAAGGTCCTGGAGGAAAAAAGGAAATTAAAATCCCACTTGGTAAATCATAGGTGAATTTTTTTTCCATCGTTGAATGACCTTTGTGTTGTTTATTCATGTAATATATTGTAACCATTTGTTTTAGAGATCATGTAATAATTGTTTTTTGGTCTATATATTTTTTGAGCACGAGTCTGTAATAATTGATAAGACCGTGAGACATTTCATTTTTTTTGTTGAGGCAAAGACATTTCATTTTGTTTGCTATGCCAGACCTACAAATATGCCAATCGGGCTGATTGTGCATTCAGCAAAAAGAGTAGTGTAGATAGGCCTTAAGTGGCACGCATCTCAAAGGGCCAAGATGTTGTACTAGCTTTGCTACAAAAAAAGATGCTCTTCTAGCCAAAAACAGTACAACGGCCTGGCTTATGTATGTT
Source organism: Elymus sibiricus (assembly GCA_039707655.1). NCBI lineage: Eukaryota > Viridiplantae > Streptophyta > Magnoliopsida > Poales > Poaceae > Elymus > Elymus sibiricus. The sequence continues at coordinate 229,380,986 of CM077668.1, forward strand.
AGTTCATATTATTGATCCATATACTCTATATGTGGTCTTATGTCTATTAGTTTTCTATATTATTGGTTGGTTGATTCAGTATTTTGAATTTTGAGACATCGCTTGGCTTCTGAAATTCATATCTAAATGGGAGTACACTATATGCTGCTTGTGTCATACATGTTACACTTGAGTTGAACATAAAGTGGTTTCAAATATTCGAATTCACCTTAAACTAGATTCAACCTTCTGAATTCGAGTATCATGGCATTTGTAAATCATATTCATATATAAAGGTGGAATACATCTTTGTTGTGCTTTTGAAGATATATAAAAAACATAGAATGATTTATAAAGATTCGTATAAGACTACAAAATGGATTCGAATTTAGTTGCGAGGGTAAACGTGAATGCTTATTCTCCCAAAATTTGAAAGAAGCGGCAAAACACCCACTCCCACGTCGGCTGCCCGAAACCAATGTTTGGGAGATGGAAATTACTGTCTACCCCTGACACGCACAACCTATCGGCCCGATTTCCACTGCTCTAAATAGGGGTAGGTTTGTAACTTCACTCAGACGTGTCATGACCGCCTCTCACCCCATTCATACACGATGGACGCCAAACATGGGTGCCAAAACTCATTTGGTCGAAGCTCGTCCCAAAGACCTCTCTCTCCCTCCATTTCCCCATTCATACACGGTGGGCCTCAAACAAACTCTCATCGTCCGAAATCGATGTCGGCAAATATTTTAAATAGGGGCAGGTTTGTAACTTCACTCATACGTGACACAACCGCCCTACCTGTCAGCCCCGTTCATACACCGTGGGCGCCAAAACACCCTGTCCTCGTCGGAAATCGCTCTCGGCAAATATTGGGGAGATGCGAGATTACCGTCCTATCCCCAACCGACGAGACGTCCAAAATTTTAAACAGGGGCTAAGTTCGTAACTTTCTCATGTTTTAGACAAGCGCGTCCCAAAGACATGGTCCCCCCTACCCCTCTCCCTCCATTTTCCCATTCATACACCGTCGGCGCCAGAACACCATCTCCACACCAGCCTCCTCCGTCCGCCACCCCATCCATTGCCGCCCTCCTCCACCATGCCGGAGTGCCTACCTAGACCTCGTCGTACACTGCAAGAGATCGACGTTCCTGATCCATAGCGCCGGACTAGGAGCCTTGCATCGCGTCCTTTGGCTTCATCCGCACCGTTGTCCACCTTGCCGGGGCCGCTCCGACGACCTTCTCATCCACCGCAATGGGACTTATCCCCCGATGCCTTCGTCTACCATCGCAGATCTGCTTCCACGCCGCCGACAGCCATCGCACCCTCGATGCCTACACGGCGCCGCAAGAGAGGTGGTACTCTTTCATATCTGCTCAACTTTTTGATCTCAACCAGAAAATAGATCGTCACTTGTTTACTATACTTTTTTTTCAGCTCTTAGAATCTTAGTTGTTAGTTCAAAGCAAACATTGGTTGCTAAGTAGCCTTTGTGCAGCTTGCAGCTTCAGATCTGCCATGGCACAGTCATAATAGGGTTTAATTGATCATGCTTAGGGTTTCCCCCCCCCCCCTTTTATGATCACTATACGATCAGCCTACGTGCTTCGTGTCATAATAGCACTGCTCCACCCATCAAGCTAAACAAGCTTAGTTGTTCAAATACGAATCTGATATGATGCTGATATTAGTAAAACAAAGTCATTTAATTGGTCAGCTAAGTGTTCCTAATTTAGTTTTGAAATGCATGTGCGCCGCTGGGGCGGATCTACAGGGTGGCCAGGGTGGGCCGCGGATTTTGGGTCGGCCTGTATACCATAAGAGATTAGAACATGGTCAGCCAGCCAATGCCTTTGCTAAAAAAAGCCAGTGCCTCCAGACCCCGATTCCCCTCTGTTCTGCTCCGCTTCCGATCTCTACTCGCCGCCAGCCATCTGCCTCCCCGGCGACTTGCCATCGCCGGACGCCATGACTTTAGGAGGAGACGCCAGACTAACAGGAGGTCAGGAGCCGCTCTCCCAACAGCGTCACCACTGCCCGGCCGCGCCGGCATGCCCAACTTCCCAGTCCGCTCAGGGCTCGGGCGTGCAACACCCACTCAGCCAACCTAATTTATCCTGAGATACGCTATCCTCAACACTCAGCAGCTACTTCCCATCACCCATTTTCTAATTGATTCATTACTCATTAGGCAGGACTGTCATTAGGGTTTGTTGTGTACTGAGTGCTACCTACATTTAATGGTTCAGATGTTTCAGTAATCTTTAGTACCTGTAAAGTTGACAGGGTTTCAAAATTCCTGGCCTAGGAACAAACACTAGTCATCTTGGATTGTTGGTCATAGTGACATTGACCCAGATTACTACTGCAGGCCAGGTTTGTTGACAATTTTACTAGTCTTTGTTACTCATTCGATATGATATCCAATTATTCACTTCGATTAATTGTAAACAATAAGTGCTAGCCCAACTTCTTGATTCAGATTTTGGATGGTCTCTTACTGCAGTTATGATTCTGCATACTTGTCCTAGTAATGATTGATTCACTAGCTCTATGCTTGCCTTATCATATTTGTTGTCAATATTTTTTTAGGGTGGAGCACCCTGTTTCAAAGGCAACGAACACTGCATTGTATAGAAAGAAAAGTGTTATATCCACCTTTTACATAGACTACAATCTTTTACATGGAATACAATATGCATACGTGCTTTGTGTCGCACTACCAACACTCCACCCTTGAAGCTAAACATTATGCCACTCATAATTCTAAAGTTTATTTGTTCAAATACGAATTTGATATGATGCTAATGTTCCTACTTCAGTTTTGAAATGTGTGTCCGCCCCTTATAGAAACATAAGAGGTTTGTATTTCTGTGTGTGGTCTGGTTAGCACGGTTATACGCAGGGCTTTGTAGGGAGACACTATTGGAGTAGAATCCGCAATGCATTCCAAAGATAATCTAACTACTTTTTATGTTTTCATGAATCTCAGATCCTGAACATCATCATAATGATTATGAGCTTGCGCGCATGAGAAGAATAAAGCAGAACAATGCCATGGCTATCAAACTTGGCACTAAGGGACTGAGATCCAGTTTGGATGCAATGGAGTGCACATGCTCTCCACCTACAGATTCGTGTTCAGAATATGATCCTAACAATGATTCTGAGCTAGAGGGAGACCTAAGTCAATGTAGCTCCCTAGTGGAGGAGTCAGAGGTAGATGCCCTATCTTATTCACCCATCAAGGTGCTTGCTCTAACATGGCAAGGTTATATTGGTCGCACATATCTTGCAAATTATGATTTGCATTGCTTCTACTTTGATGCACCTCCATTTGCTTAGTTTACACATCATATATGTGAATATGCCATGCCTATCCATTTTTAGTACATATTCCATCTGTCATCATACCATATTTCTCCATTCAAATGCTATTCTTGTGTATCAGACGTTCAAAAGGAAGAGGACGATTGCTGATCGCAAAGGAGCACGAACAAAGTATTTGGAAAAGGTAGTGACACATGATAAATCAAATAGCCCATTAGGTGTAGTGGCAGTATCACCAGACCCATAGAATACAGCCCCAACTCTAGCAGACTCTACCTCTACCCCACTCGCCATCTCAGATGCCCCAACTCAGCAGACCCCAATTGCAGCAAAAAGTATGACGACGCCAGTTGACATAACACCAGCTCTACGACGCAAAACCCCCATTCCAGCAAAGAGTACACCAACTCCAGTTGCCTAATCCCTTTTCGAACTGGAGAGAGCCCCAATTGCAGCAAATAGGACCCCTGTTCCACTTCTTCCCAGTTTAGAAGACGAAGCTTTTATTGTTGTCAGGAACTTTGTGCGCATCTTTCCTTCATGGAAAGATTATACTACAGACAAACAACAATTTCCAATCTTCCTCCGCAACTTACGTGTAAGTAATGTCCTAATGTTATTCATGGTAAATAGTGCCTATGCTTCTGCTGACAGAACACAAAAGATTTCATTCTTTTAAATAGACGAGGACCAAAATAGATAGTCAAGACGAGCAAAGCTTGGTTTCGCTTTTCAAGCACGTGTTGAGGAAGTATCATTGCTACCTGAGGCAAGCGCACTTCGATGGCAAGCCTCTAAACAAAATTTCTGTAAAGTCTCTGGTGCTACATTTACTAGACATTGACTGGAATAAGCTCGTTACACACTGGTCTCGTCTGCAGCGTAAGGTACTGTCTATGATATCACATCACAATTTGAACTACATTTCTGCATGTGCCATATCGTCTCACTTGTACGAAAACTGTTTGTAGAAGAATATCGATTCTCAAGGGACCACAGGATCTCGCAACTATACTGCACACTGCATTGCTCTTGTGAGTACCTCTTGCCCTGTATCACCATACTTACTTCCACAGCTGGTTGATTATTGTAACATCCCAAAATTCTAAATTTTGGAATGTTATATTAATTAAGTAATAATTGATTGTTTTGTTGAGTTGTGGTTTGTAACTGAGTGAATTTTGAAACTTTTTAAAGTTTAATGAATATTTAAAATTGAGAGGGAATAAAAGGACTTTCCCAAATATTCATTTTAATATTTGGTTGGAACTTATTTGAATTTTTTTTATCCAACTCAAAATTTATTTGAGAGAAGGTAATATGACTCCTTCCAAAGAAAATAAAGTTGGGAAGGGTCTAAATACAAATTTGAAGTTATTCAAATACCTTTCCATTCAAGAAAAGAATTTTTCAGAGAGAAGAAAATATGACTTCTTCAAAAGAATGAGTTGGAGAAAATATTTGAATACATTTTGTTATTTTAAAGTTTCTGAGAAAATTATTTTTATACTAAAATAAACTCCTTTGTCAAAAATGTTTTTTTCTTCTAAAAAAACTATTAATTTTGGGCCGGAAAATAGTTCACATAAGTCCATAAACTAGAGGAGGATTTTATTAATTGTTTCTGGAAATTTTAGTTTTATTTTGCTATTTTATTTAATCCCAAAGCTCTCTCTGTGTTTATATATATTAAAAAAAATCCATCGGCCAGGCCAGCGCCAGCCACCGGCCCTGCCAGCGATTTTGGCCCACGGCCTCGCTCCCGCACCGAACCGGCTACCGCTCGGTCGCCCGCTCGCTCTCGCTCGCCCCGCTGCCGCTGACCGATAGGGCCCGGCCTCATCTTCATACCCACGCGACGCCCGAGTCCGCCCTGGACACGGTAGCACGCTGCCTTGCTGTTCAACCTCGGGATTCTATCCCGAGCGCTCGCCCCTCCTCCAAGTCTTTGTCCTATAAGTACCCAAGCCCCTCCTCTCTTATTCCCCTCGAAAATCCCACGCCGAAACCACCCACGTCCACCGCACGATCAAAACCGATCTCGTCAGAGTCGAGAAGTTCGCCGGACGAGTGCGTCGTCGGTAAGCCTCCCCGGCCTCTCAATTCTCACCGTTCGACTCCCCTATTCAAGTCTCACCTTTTTGACATGGCCTCGCCATCTTTTCTCATCCACAGCCACCGCCTCATCGTCGCACATCCCCCGCCGGAGCCGCAGAGCATCCCGAGCTCCGCCGCCATCGTTTTGCTTCACCACATCATCCCCGAGCTCCATCTTTTCCACCACCGGAACCTCCTCGCCGTGCCGCATCCGCCGGACACCACCGCCACCACCGACGACAATCGGAGCGCCGTCACCACCGCCGCCCGAGCCGCCCCACCGTCGCGCACCTCGCAGTAAGCCATCGGCACACCCCCTCCATTTGATCTAAATTCGATGGCTTAGATTAGATCTGAAGCGGTACGCGTTTTTTTTAGTTGTCCGGTTTAGTCGAACCGAACCGGCGGTTTAATAAAACCGATCAGCCGGTCTAGTTCTTTAAGTTGAGCCGAAGCATTTTACTTATGTTCTAGCCGTCTGCCATTTAATCGCGCAGCGAACACCTCTATGGCCAATCAGAGCTCGCCGCATGGCACCCTAGCCACGATCGGTCGATTCTTAATATTTTCAAATTCAGTTTTCTTTCAGATTTTCCTTTTAGCATATCTTTAAATCTATAGATCCAATTTCAGTGATTCCTTTTCCTACGGTTTCATAAAAATCCCATCTATCCAGAGGACCAAACAAAAAATATTTTTGAGCTATTTAAATTTGAATTTGACCAAATTTTCTTTAAACCCTAGATTGCTAATAACTTTTATTTAAAAATAGGTTTTTAATTCATTCCTTTCGCTACTGATTTCTATGTGTTATACCTATCCAGAGGACTAATAAAAATATTTTTTGTATATATAAAAAATTGAATCTGATCAGATTTGAGATCTATCTTAATTAGGCCATAACTTTTGTATTATAAAACCTTTTCAATTGATTCTTTTTGCTAATTAAAACTAATAACAAATACTTTCTGTTAAACTAAAGTTATAATATTTTCTTCTGTTAAAAATATGTTTCTGTCCAGAAAACTTTGTTTGATTCTTTTGGAGTTTCGTGAGACTTTTACTTGGTTTCTTTTTGATCTTGGAGTGATTGCTTATGTGTGGTTATAATTGCTTGCTTACGATAGATTGATCGAAGTGTGACGAGTAGAACTATTTGGATTATGAGTGCAAAGAATCTTCATCACCTATTACCAGGCAAGTTCACTTTGATCATATTTTGAATACCTATGATTTTATTGCATTAGTGCCACTTTTTCCTCTTGCATCCAATAGGAATATTGTAACTCGTAGCTTGAGTAGAATCATGAGGTAGGAACCCATACCCTTGTCACCAAGCCCCGAGAATCGTTGTTAAGTTAGTTGCAGTTATGCTTCAATAGACGGGGATTCGTATCAGTGTTTCATGTGAGATGTGAGTGTGATAATAATATCTGGATCAACCTCAAGACTACAAGACTTCAAGATTTCAATACACCTCTGGGTGGACTGCCTGCAAGAAGAGGGGATCCTAGGGATTGACTAGTGATCACCCGGTTCTATGGACTCAAGAGCGGATCCTAGGGATTGACTAGTGATCACCTAGTGATACAGACTCAAGAGGGGATCCTGGGGGTTGACCAGTGATTACCCGGGGATCATAGGGATTGACTAGTGATCACCCAGTTTTACCTGGGTATCCTAGGGACTGACTAGAGATCACCCAATTTTACCAGGGGATCCGGGGGATTGACCAGTGATCACCCAGTTTTACGGAAGGCCACCTAGGCTCAAAGAGATTGATGGATCTTTCAAGACCAGAAGCTTCCGTGTGCAGCCGCAAGCTATTATGGGCTCTAGCATAGTCGAGTACCTTGGAAAGACTGTGTCTCGGTCATCCTATTCTCAAACACCAGGCAGTGCGAGGAGTTCAAGGGAGGCGACCGAGTCTTGCGGGGAAAGTGCGCAAACCTCTGCAGAGTGTTAAAACCTAATCGATTAGTCGTGTCCCCGGTTACGGACAATTTGAGCGTCTGGAATTGGATTGTCTGGATATTCTCAACACAATTAATATTAATGAGTGGGATTTTATTAATAATTTGGGATATGAGAATTGGTTGGTAGAACTATCTCATTAACCACCAACTTTTGTAGTAATATTTCTTACCGCTCCTTTGTTGTAGGGAAAAACTAGCTTTTATGCAAAACTCAGACTCAGATCCACCACAGCCATATTTCATATAGTGATAGAGTTATTCTCCTTTCCATTCATATGTGATCTTGCCAGTACATTCAACGTACTGACCTACACGGCTGCAATGTCTCATGTTGCAGGAATTATACGACGAGTAAGTGATACGATAGGGTTACGTTGTCTACAGTCAACTTTGCCTTTGGTGTTGATGGGACTCCACGACCTTTGATGTTATTTCCACTGTATGGATTAAAGTAATAGTATTTACGTTATTTTATACATGTGATTTTTCTGTTATTTCATCGAGTACTGTGTGTGCTAGCATACCGATCCAGGGATGGCACTTAAGCACAGAGACTTGGATCCTTTTCGGAACCGGGTCGCTACAATTATGTAGCATCACTGCACATGTTAGCCTCCTTATCCTCCATTTGGTGGACATTATAAGATTTGTATTGACTCTTACATAAATTTAGAATCAACCCAATGCTTCTGAAGAAGTTTAGCTCTGCAGTCCTCTTGTAAGGACCGAACGCCTTGTATCACTGTACTTACATTAACAGCTACTCCCTCCGTCCCATAATATAAGAGCATTTTGTACACCACACTAGTGTACAAAACACTTATATTATGGGACGGAATGAGTAGTTCATTGTGTAGCGTTACTCTGCATCTTATCTCCCTCGCCCACCATTTCCTAAAAATTATCAGATCTATATTTAATGTTACCAAAAAGTTGAATACACAGATAATGCCAGTGCAGAAATGTACCCCATTGCTCTTGTCAGTACATTTTGTCCTGTAACGCTATACTTACATGGATAGGTAGTTGATTATGTAGCATCACTATGCATCTTATCTTCATTATCCTCTATTCCTTCTAGTATTATCATATCAATAATTACTCTCTGCAAAATGTAGAGTACAAGCAATGCTTATGAAGAAGTTTCTATGCTGAAATTCTTGAGTTATCCCTCCCTTGACATGGAGAAGGGCATTATAGAGCCGGTGTTAACTTTTAATGTAAGTCCGTCCTTCTAAAGCCTTTCTCCTCAACTGTTGTTTAATTTGTTCATACTCCCTATCATCAACTGCTGTTTAGTTTGCTATTTCTATCAAAATGCATGTTCGCAACAACTGCAAGTTTCAAGTTTTAGTCGTGAAACCAAATTCCTTATTCATACCATGCACATTATTCAATACAGATCCATTGATTTTCTTTAGCCCTGCATGTATGCTTGTGTTGTTGATATGTAATCCAGTGTGTGGTGAAGCTGCCCACATTTACACCTTGTCATTTCCTGCTTTGTCTTAACTGATCTGGCCGATGATATGAACATGGCATGCACATTAACCAAAAGAGATACAATGATTTTCTTTTGCCCTGCATCTATGCTTGTGTTATTGATCTGTAATCCAGTAGTGTGGTGAAGCTCCCCGCATTATGAACAATGCCAAATTATGCTATTGACATTTTGAATTGTCTCTTTATTTTTTAATATGAAACTGGTTGGAATTGACAGCGCAGTTACCATCTTTGTTTATATACGTGCAAAACCTGTCATCTGTCTTGTTGTTTCAGGGTGATATGCTTGATGGCACGCACAAGTCTGCTGAAGACTGTGAGACAAACCCAACATATATTGCAACAAAGAAGGAAAAACATCGTGAAGATAGCGAGACGACCCCAAAGTCATGTCTTGATGCAGTGTTCAAGTTACTCGAGACTAGCAGTCACACAAGCTCACAGAAGTCGCTGCCCGAATCATTTCAACCTCTTCAGTCTCAACTTCAAGCAGAAAGGCATTGTGCAACTCAAATTCAACTTGAAGTCCAATCTCTAAGGAAGATCGCAGAGAACTCCGATGCCCTAATTCCTTTATTGTATGGTGTAGGTTTATTCTAAGTTACTATGCCGTAATTTCTTTATTGTATAGGGTAGGTTTGTTCTTAATTCCTAGTTACCGAATATGTCATTCGCTATCAGAAAATATAGTGAAAATCTGATGGAGGCGAACGGGCCGAAACATGCGCCTCTAATGGGCCTGCATTTCAGCGGGCCCTAATAGGGCCTGCCCGCAATAGGCTTTACTTGGGCCCACGCGGACCTGCTGTATGGGCCCTTCATGGACACGGTACGCCCAGGCAAATAACTCTCATGGGCATTTAGTGGGCCCAAAGTTTAGTTGGGCCCATGTTGCTTAGGGTCATTAACAGGCTGAATATTCCGCTGGCCTGTTATGGCCCAAAAGACACCATGGGCCTTTAGCAGGCCGAAAAGCATGTTGGGCCTCAATTTTCAAGAGTCGTCCATGGGTCTTTAGTAGGCTGAAATATACCTCAGGCCATTTTTGGCCCAGTTACATGGCGGGCCATTATCAGGCCGAAACATATCTCGGGCCTTGGTTCGCCCAATCATATCATGGGCCTTTAGTAGGCCGAAAGCTTAGTAGAGGCACCAACGGGCCAAATTGTACGACAGGCCTTTAACAGGCCCAAAGTCAGGTTGGGCTAAAATGTTGCCACCGAGATCACGAGCCGTTAATGGGCCGAATGTCACGTCGGACCATATATGGCCCATGTGCAGCACGTGCCATTAACAGGCCGAAAGACACACCGAGCTGAAATGGGCCCATTTCTACATCGGGCCTCTAACAGGCCGAAAACTCACTGGGCTGTAATGGGGCCCAAAGACTGAGCGAACAATTAATGAGCCCGATATGGCGGTGGGCCGTAAATGGGCCATGTTTAAGCAGGCCGTTAGTGGGCCGGCCCACTAGTACCTGAGTAAATCTTATGGGCCTTTGACCGGGCCGGCCTTTTTAACCTAAATGGGCCACTGTTGGGCCGTGCCATGTGTCACTTTTTCATAGGCCCATCTTGTCCATTGGATGAATGACATATGTCGTGATGCCGAGCTGACACGTGGTTCCTTTGGCCAATGAGAATTTTACATGTGGAAAATTCCCATTGGTCCGAGTTGTTAACGAGTTATCGGATCCAAACCGGAACCTGATAGCTTAACAGCGACCCGTTACGGTGGATGCCACATGTCGGTTACCCTTGACGAAAACACTTCCATGGCACGTCATTTGTCGTCATGGAAGTGGACATTTCTGTGATGATAATTTGAGTATTGTCATGGAACACTTCTAAGATAGCACATGTATGACTATCTTGATTCTGTCATAAAATCGTCACGGATGTACATGCATGACAAAAAATGTGACCTACTGTGACAAACACGTATCATCACGGAAGTGTTTTTTTTGTAGTGTAGGTACCAGAGTGATCCAGGAGTGGAACACTAGACAGTGGTCAAAAATATCATTAAGTACCTAAAGAGGACTAAGGAAATGTTTCTCGTTTATGGAGGTGATAAAAAGCTCGTTGTAAAGGGTTACGTCGATGATAGCTTTGACACTAATCCGGATGACTCAAAGTCTCAATCCGGATACATATTTGTTTTGAATGGTGGAGCAGTCAGCCGGAGTAGCTCCAAGCAGAGCGTTGTAGCAGCATCAACATGTGAAGCGGAATATATAGCTGCTTCGGAAGCGGCGCATGAAGTACTGGATGAAGGAGTTCATGTCCGATCTAGGTGTGGTTCCTAGTGCATCATATCCCATGACTATCTATTGTGACAACACTGGTGCCATTGCCATTGCCATGGAGCCAAGGTTTCACAAGAAAACTAAGCATATCAAACGCTGCTTCAACTCCATCCATGACTACGTCATGGAAGGTGATGAGGACATCACTAATACAGTTACACCCACAATCCCTGCTGATACACATGCTGGACCAATTACTAGAGCTCGCGCACGCCAATTAAATTACCAGGTACTTTCGTTTCTTGGTAATGATTCTAATGTTCATGAGAATATGATGTTGCCTAAATTGGATACATTTGTTTTGCTTACAAATGAAGGAGCCAACATGGACAAGAAGGACGAACATTAGAGCATGATCAAGCATGGAGATGATGGCGCACGCAAGGGGAACAAGAACGGAGTTTCTGGTGGAGTTTTCAGCACTTTGGAGCCACCATGATGACATACAAAGGACATGGACGAAATATACAAGATGGCCTGTCATAAATTTCATCCATAGCTTAATATAGGTGATGCGCCACCTTATTTTTGTGCCAGGCCCATGTAATTTCGAAATACACTTAATAGCCTGTGTTTAGAGTCTGTATTAATAGGGAAAACGACTTAGGATAGAATTTAGTCCCACCTTTCCAAGGGTGGACGAAATTCCCTCTGTCTCCCTATAAACACTGCCCTTAGGGCGTCATTTTAGACTTGGGTTTTGTTTAGATTAAAGTTCACCATAGCTACAACTCGCGTCCTTCATTTGTGTTCAACGACCAGACCAAGACGTCACAGAACCCCACCTTGATCAATAAAGCTTTCCTCTTAAATTTGCAATATCCAGATTGCAATCTCAGTTTCTTTCTTGTTCTTCCTTTGCTTGTAGGAAATAGACCCTCGTGGTCAGGTTGATCGTGCTTCGGCGTGGTCAATAACCTCTCGGAGTTGGTTTAGCGATTGCTAAGGTGTGACGTCTTCACACGTTCGTAGTCGGATCGTCAAAGTCGACTTCCACCGAAAATGATAGCTACCTCTCATCAAAACATCGGGACAACTTCGCCTCTATCAGAAGGAGACATACAGATTTGCAAAGTTCATACGGATCTGAATGTTGTAGACTCGTTGACTAACCCTCTTCCGCGAGCAAAACATGATCAGCACCAGAACTCCATGGGTGTTAGATTCATTACAATGTAAACTAGATTATTGACTCTAGTGCAAGTGGGAGGCTATTGGAAATATGCCCTAGAAGCAATAATAAATTTGTTATTATCATTTTTCCTTGTTCTTGATAAATGTTTATTCTCCATGCTATAATTGTATTAACTGGAAACTCAAATACATGTGTGGATACATAAACAAACACCGTGTCCCAAGTGAGCCTCTACTAGACTAGCTCGTTGATTAAAGATGGTTAAGGTTTCCTAACCATAGACCTGAGTTATCATTTAATAATGGGATCACATCACTAGGAGAATGATGTGATGGACAGACCCAATCATAAGCTTAGCATCTGATCGTGTCACTTAGTTTAATTGCTACAACTTTCATAATGTCAAGTATCTGTTCCATGGACCATGAGATCGTGCCACTCCCTAATATCGGAAGAATGCTTTGAGAGTATCAAATGTCGTTTCGTAACTGGGTGATCATAAAGGTGCTCTTCAGGTATTTCGGAAGGTACTAGTTGGGTTGCATGGATCGAGACTGGGATTTTTCACTCGATGTGGCGAAGAGATATCTCTGGGCCCTCTCGGTAACATGATATCCTAAGTAGCTTGCAAGCATGTGACTAATGTGTTTAGTCGTAGGGAAATTGTATTATGGAACAAGAAAAGATATTTGCCGGTAATGAGATTGAACTAGGTATGGCGATACCGGCAATCGAATCTCGGGCAAGTAAAATATCGTGAGACAAAGGGAATTGTATATGGGATTATCTGAATCCTTGAAATCATGGTTCAAACCGATAAAGATCTTTGTTGAATATGTGGGAATCATTATGGGCAAACAGGTCCCACTATTGATTATTGATCGGAGGCGTGTCTCGGTCATGTCTGCATGTTCTCAAACCCGTAGGGTCACACACTTAACGTTCGGTAATGCTAGGGTAGTATTGGGATATTCATAATGGTGAGTCCGAAGATAGTTTGGAGTCTCGGATGGGATCCGGGATATCATGAGGAGCCTCGGAATAGTCCAGAGGAAAGTGGTTTTCAGGTGATACGTCCAATTTGCATCATGATTTCCTACTGTTATTTATAATGTATTTGGTCATTATTTCACTTTATGATGCAATTCCTATGCCTTTTCTCTCTTAATTTGCAAGATTTATATGAAGAGGGAGAATACCGGCAGCTGGAATTCTGGACCTGAAATAGCTACAGTAGAGATACCTATTCTACAGAGCTCCAAATGACCTGAAATTTTACGTAGATTTTTTATTGAATATATAAAAAATATTGGAGAAAAGAAATAGCAGAGGGGACCCACCAGCTGCCCACAAGGCAACAGGGCACGGCCCCCCTGAGGCGCGCCAAGATGCCTTGTGGGGCCCACGGCTAGCCTCTGGCCCCCTCCTTCTGCTATATAAGGTCATTTTCCCTAAAAAATTAATGAGATGACTTTTGGGACGAAGCGCCACCGTCTCGAGATGGAACTAGGGCAGGAGCACTTTTGCCCTCTGGCGGAGCGATTCCGCCGGGGATACTTCCCTCCGGGAGGGGGAAATCAAAGCCATCGACATCACCAACAATCCTCTCATCGTGGGAGGACCAATCTCCATCAACAGCTTCACCAGCACCATCTCATCTCAAACCCTAGTTCATCTCTTGTATTCAATCTTTGTCTCAAAACCTCAGATTGGTACCTGTGGGTTGCTAGTAGTGTTGATTACATCTTGTAGTTGATGCTATATGGTTTATTTGGTGGAAGATTATATGTTCAGATACTTAATGATATTCATTACCCCTCTGATCTTGAACATGAACATGATTTGTGAGTAGTTACTTTTGTTCTTGAGGACATGGGAGAAGTCTTGTTATAAGTAATCATGTGAATTTGGTATTCGTTCGATATTTTGATGATATGTATGTTGTTGCTTCCTTTAGCGGTGTCATTTGAACGTCGACTACATGACACTTCACCATACTCGGGCCTAAAGGAAGGCATTGTGGAGTAATAAGTAGATGATGGGTTGCTAGAGTGACAGAAGCTTAAACCCTAGTTTATGCGTTATTCCGTAAGGGGCTGTTTTGGATCCATATGTTTCATGCTATGGTTAGATTTATCTTAATTCTTCTTTCGTAGTTGCGGATGCTTGCGAGAGGGGGTAATCATAAGAGGGTTGCTTGTTCAAGTAAGAACAGCACCCTAGCACCGGTCCACCCACATATCAAATTATCAAAGTAGCGAACGCGAATCAAATAAACATGATGAAAGTGACTAGATGAGAATTCCCATGTGTCCTCAAGAATGCTTTGCTTTATATAAGAGACCATTCTGGCTTGTCCTTTGCTATAAAAAGGATTGGGCCACCTTGCTGCACTTTTTTTTTACTATTGTTACTTGTTACGAATTATCTTGCTACAAAACAATCTGTTACCGCTACTTTCAGTACTTGCAGAGAATATCTTGCTGAAAACCGCTTATCATTTCATTCCGCTCCTCGTTGGGTTCGACACTCTTACTTACTGAAAGGACTATGATTGATCCCCTATACTTGTGGGTCATCAGCAGGGTTCCGGAGAATGTTTGGTTTTTTACCGGTAGTTGTATCGGGGAGATCCGAAGGGTTCCGAGGGTCCACCAGTGAGTCCCACATGTCCCGGAGGCCTACATTGGCTGAGGGGTGGCGCCCTGGCCTACATGGGTGATGAGTGATATTTTTGCACTCATTCACCCTTAGTTTAAACTGAGTTATGTCACTAAAACCGAGATATTTTGCTCCCATATTGCCACTAATGATTAATGAATGCAAAGGATTCCACAAATCCTCTCTTTGATGTGTTTTCACAGGAAATGGGCTAAAAAGGGAAGAAATCACATGGGAATATGGAAAGGAGTGGAAAGGAAGAAAGGAGGAATCGTCAGGAGGCGCACCAGAGAAGCCATCACAAAAGATGGCGTTCCATACGGTCGCAAGCGCTCGTCTGAGCGGTTGTATGGCATGGAAACCGAGGCTCCTCGTCCACCCGAACAACTTTTATAAAGGGGACCACGTCGAAATGTCAACACAACATCATCGAGCGAAGCTAGAACAGAACCATCGTCATCCCCCTTCACAAACCCTAGCCGCCGCCATTTCCATCTCCATAGCCGCCATCACCACCATAGTTCATCTCCCTCTAGTTCATACTTGTAATCGTGCATCGCACAAGGCATCCATTGCAAGACATATTTGCAATCAATCGATCTTCGAGATGTGTTCTTCTTGCGATCTGATGTTCATGTGTGAGTAATTCGGTAAGGTATGGGTTGAGGCATAGGCTTTGAAACCCTCTGTATTTATTGTAGGGATCAATGGAAGTGCTTTGAATTAACGTCCCAAAATTGTTCCATAGATGTCTCTTGTCTCGTCCGTGATCTTCATCCCTATAGGTACCCAGGATCATGGAGATCGAGCCACAGAGAGGCTAAGGGAAGGTAGAACGTGAAGTGTAATTCTGAACACCAGTGACAGAAGGGTGTAGTACGGTGACACGGATCCAATCCTTGGGGATTCATGAGGTGTAGTCATTAAACGCCCAAAGCTCTTGTCTAATTATTTTAATCTTAATTATCGAGGCAACCCCGCAAGACGGATAGGGCCTGCAGTAGGCAACTGATTCTTGATGCAGGACTCGCGCCGGTCAAGATGTTATTTGGACACATCCCCCACTTTGGTTCATAACAAGCACATCTCGATGGGTGACTTCCAGCGCACAAATTAAGATCATATTTGGTCCCAACACAAATACATGGTTGTAAGCATTAAGACCTCATACCCGTACCTATTTTTATTACTAGTGTTTGAATCGTCATTTGCTTGATTGATCCAGTCAAAAGCTGGAATTGATCCTTTAATGAAAGCTTGCTAGAGACCATCGCTTCAAGGGATCCTTCCTCTCGTGGGTTCGATAACCCAGGGTCACCTCTGGGGAAACAGGTGCGAGATACTTTCTGCTCCTTTACCGGATCACTAAAAGGAGGTATCAAGCCCTTTTTCTGGTGCCGTTGCCGGGGAGGAGCTTAGTGTTCCTAGTCTTTGTGTTTAGAGTTTTTGTTAAAGTTTAGTGTCAGCTTTTGTTTTAGTTTTAGTTTTATTTTTGTTGCAAGTCTTGTCAGTTGAAAACCCCCCAAAAGATTACCATGGCTCATAATCTTGGAAGTTTTGCTACTCCCAGCAATAACTTTATGCGTGAACCCATAGCACAACCTGAGGTTGCAGCCGCTGAATATGAGATCAAACTAAACTTAGTCTCCATGGTTCAACAGGACCAATTTGGAGGCTCTGCTTCTGACGATGCCGGTATGCACTTGCATAATTTTACTGAATTGTGCAACATGACACGCATTATGGATTATGACCCTGACACTTTGAAGTTGCGTCTATTTCCTTTCTCTCTGAGAGGAAAAGCAAAAGAATGGCTTCTAGCTTTACCAAGACGTAATATAACTTCTTGGGCTGATTGTTGGAGCAAATTTTTATCTAAGTTTTGTCCACGTGCAAAAATTATGCATCTTCAATCTCAGATTATAGGTTTCAAGCAAGAAGAACGTGAGCCACTAGTGCTTGCGTGGGATAGAATGAAAGAAGCCATAAGGAACTCTCCTAACCATGGGATGCAGGAGTGGTTAATCCTTCATATGTTTTATAATGGTTTAAATCACATGTCAAAAATTATGCTTGATACAGCTGCAGGAGGAACAATCATGGGAAAGCCCATAGATGATGTCAAGAAACTACTTGATGATATGCAAGAAAACCAAGCCCAATGGCATGTTGAAATAACAACCACTGATACGTCTCCAACGTATCTATAATTTTTGATTGTTCCATGCTATTATAGTATCAATCTTGGATGTTTTATATGCAACTATATGTCATTATATATCATTTTGGGACTAACCTATTAACCTAGTGCCCTTTGCCAGCTGCTATTTTTTGCCTGTTTTTGCCTTTTCAGAAAATCATTATCAAACGGAGTCCAAACGAAGAAAAAACTCTGGATTAGTTTTTTCTGGACCAGAAGGGACCCTAGAAGCTTTGGGAGAAGACCAAACGAGTCACGAGGAAGAGACAAGCCCGGAGGGCTTGCCCAGGGGGGTAGGCGCACCCCCAGGCTTGTGGGCCCCTCGTGGCACATCTTGACCTAATTCCAGCGCTATAAATTCCCAATATACCAAACAGACAGACGATAAAACTTTTCCGCCGCCACAAGCCTCTGTTCTTCCGCGATCCCATCTGGAGGCCTTTTCCGGTACTCTGCCGGAGGGGGAATCGATCACGGAGGGCTTCTACATCAACCTTGCTGCCCTTCTGATGATGTGTGGGTAGTTTACCACAGACCTACGGGTCCATAGCTAGTTGCTAGATGGCTTCTTCTATCTCTTTGATCTTCAATACAATGTTCTCCTCGATGTTCTTGGAGTTCTATTCGATGTAATCTTCTTTTGCGGTGTGTTTGTTGGGATCCGATGAATTGTGGGTTTATGATCAGATTATTCATGAGAAATATTTGAGTCTTTTCTGAACTTTTTTATGCATGATTGTTATAGCTTTGTATTTCTCTCCGATCTATTCGTTTGGTTTGGCCAACTAGATTGATTTATCTTGCAATGGGAGAGGTGCTTTGTGATGGGTTCAATCTTGCGGTGTTCTATATCCCAGTGACAGAAAGGGACAAGACACGTATTTGTATTGTTGCCATTAAGGATAAAAAGATGGGGTTTAATCATATCGCTTGAGTTTACTTTGTCTACATCATGTCATCTTGCTTAAGGCGTTACTCTGTTTTCATTAACATAATACCCTAGATGCATGAGAAATATTTGAGTCTTTACTAACAAATGATGTGCAGATGCTTGAGGGAAGATCCAAGAATATGGAGGCACAAGTGGCTAAAATTGCAGAGAGCCAGACATTGATCCTAGCTAAGTTTGAAGGTAAATCGGAGCCTAACCCGATTGAAGATGTCAAGATGGTAAGAAGCAACGAAGAGAAGACCGAAGAGCTTGACACAAGTCATGTGCCAGAATATAATTACACCGTTGCAGACTTTGTAAAGATGATATCAATGAAGTACCCACTACCTGAGGTAACTAATAACAAGGCATATAGTGTTTTCGTTGAAAAATTTGTAGCCAAGGTACGTGAACTCGATGATGAAAGAAAGAAGCTTTACTGTAAGTTGCTAGCTAAGCAAGAAGATGCTTTTGAGACTACTATAGAGATTGAGATTGGTTTAAATAAGTTCAATGCTTTATGTGATCTAGGGGCTAGTGTTTCCACTATCCCTAAGTCTGTTTATGATAGTCTCAATCTAGGTCCTTATGCTACTACTGAGATTAGAATGAATATGGCAAATTCTACTTTTACTCAGGCAGTAGGAATTAAGCATGGAGTTATAGTTCAAATAAATGATTGCCCTGTCATAATTGATCTTGTGATAGTTGATATGCCTAAAGATCCTATTGCTCCAATAATTCTCGGTAGACCTTTTCTAAGGACTATCAAAGCTGTGATAAATGTGTTTGAGGTGAATGTAAGATTTGACTTACCCGCTAAAGATCCTTTTGTAAGACATTTCCCGAGGAAAAAGAAAATGAAGACCTATACTGGAGAAGGCATCGTTGTGAATGCCAGAAGCTATGGTCTCGGTGTGTTTGCACCACCTTGATCACCACTACGGTCAAGCTAACCGACCGAAAACAAAGCGCTTCGTGGGAGGCAACCTACACAAATATAGACAAGTAAGTTTTTATTTTTGTTTCAATAAAAGAGTGATTGAAGTTCTAGATAAAGAAGCGAGTTTGGAAGAGGTGTTCTAATGAAGGCTTTGCTATGTGCAAATTAAATTATATGTTGTATTGACGTTTGGATGCCTGGAAATATGCCTATGTATTGTGTTGGAACTAACCCCACAGGAGAAAGAGGAAAAAGAGAAGTTTTGGAAGAAACAGATCAAAAGACGGCCTTTCAGGCGACCATAGTGGTCGTTTGGGCGGTCGCATGACCTCCTGGCGGTTCCAGCAAAAAACAACCAGAGGCGACAGGATGAACGATGGCATTTCATGCGAGCGCACGCACCCATATGAGCGGTCGTTTGAAACCTTCGAAGGAAACAAAGAGAACCCAGTGTGTTCGACGGCGTTCCATATGGGCGCCCGCACCCGTTCGAGCGGTCATATGACATCCTCGGCCAGAAGAATAAAAATCCAGAGCATTCGACGGCGTTCCATACGGGCGCTGCCACCCGTTTCAGTGGTCATATGAGGTATGCACAGACGCAGGTAATCTATCGGGGTAAACGACAGCCTTTCATACGAGCGTATGGCCAGTCGTATGGACCCCTGGTGGCCACAAAGAGCCCGAGGAAGGAGGTAAATCACCCCCCATCTCTCCTTTCTTCTTCCTCTTCCTCCAAACCTCTCCAAACCCTAGCAAAACTTTGCCCGATCTCTCTACTCGATCGATTTCAGTTCGAATCCTTCTGTGTGATCGATCTACGGTACATTTCTCCTCCGATCCCCAATTTCTTTTTCGCGAAACCACGTTCTACATGCCTAGCATTGTCATGTCTAGGAAATGCATATTTTTGACCCAAATTTGAGTTTGGCTTGGATTCGTTGATGTTTTTAGAGGAGTATGATGCTGTTACTACCGTAGGATCAATATTGTTTAATTGTATTGGACAGAAAAATTGTGTTGTAGATGTCTACGAGGAGGTCCACTCGCGTACGCGATGCTTCTAGTTCATCCGCCGCACTACCACAACAAGTTTTCATTTAGGGGATCGCCTTCACCAACCGTGAAGCAAGGAAGAAATTTCAGACGCTTAGTACTAGGAAGATCAAAGCAACCAAGTGGGCTTGCGAGTCAACACTCGCTAAGCTAGGTATTACTAATGATTTCAATTTGCTTTTTTGCATCATTTTGTTTATCAGGGATGTGAGACATACGAACGCATGACGCTTGAGTTTCTTAGCACTCTCTCACATAATGTTGGGCTCATGCCAAATGCATATGAGGAAGACCGGATCACTTTCCATCTCTTGGACCAGGATTTCAACATCACTCTCAATGAGTGCTTCCCCAACAACCCATGATGACATCCGCTATGTTTATGAGTTTACTGACTCGCACCCGAGGCAATCCTTCAACCAAATGAGCATTCGCCGCTCAAGAGCCAGTAGTATTGAAAGTCCTGCTATACGTTATTTCTATTATGTTATCACTAACTCGTTGCGGGCACGAGGAGAAGTTCCTAAGGTGAATGCTGAGAACATGCTAGTTCTCGAGAAAGCAGTGAACCTTGACGTCAGTTATTCGCCCAACCTAGGGGCAATACTTTTGCTACACCTCGCGCATCAAGAAAACCATGCACAAGGAGATATCATGTGTGGAGGAGTGATCATCATGTTGGCCAACTCCCTTGGCCTCAACTACAATCACCTTCGCCCCATTGTCGATAACAACCTTGTTAATATTCATGTTCTTACTAGCGCTGGAATGGTAGTAGTTAGCCGTGGCCGTCATTGCATCAAAATTCATGGAGTGGCATACTTGTTGCCCACTCCTATGCCTAACCATTTCTCCGTAGAACATGGACAATTGCATTATGTTCCGCAGGAAGGAGATGCAACTTTTGACCAAGAAGGCCCAGAACCTGAACAAGTAGATGAAGAAGAACTCGCCACCGACGAAGAGGAGCAGCCACAACAAGAAACCTACACCACCTATGCGGACCTCTACAGTCTCCAGGGCTCCATCAACGATATGAGTAGTCTCTCCATGTCCCTTCGAGACACGTCCACTTACATGGGTTCAAGCTTCTCCAACTGGAGCCATGGATGGGCTCCTGACTAGCCGCCACAATGATCCCGCCGATTTGAGCTTGCAAAAGCTTAAGCTTGGGGGAGGTCATCTCCACGTCTACATCAAGATGTGGCGGTATTCAAATAAATTCTAATGAGGTTGTACTTAAGCTCGATGAGCTTCAAAACACTCGTGTTGGTTTGTTCCAACACTTTGCATTTTTTTCTTTCGTTTTTCTTTTTGCCTTTGCGATTTTTAGTTTGCAAGTTAGTTTTCAACAACCCAAAAACCAAAAAAATATATAGAATAAGCTTTGCTTTGTTCTTGTTCTTTTTACCCTTTGGAGTTCGTCTGCATTTTTGTTTTTAGAGGAGTTGATCTACGCCGAACCACGAGGAATGCAAGAATAAGGAAGAGAAGTGTGTAAATTCATTGCCGTGAAGGTATGTCCTATGACTCCCATCTTTAGCACTTGAAATACTTAGAGTAGATGTAGAAGTAGTGTGTGTGATATGTGCAGGAGGGAGTAAGTCTTGATAATTGAAACAAAGGTTTTGTTTTAGTAGCTGAAATAATTTTGTAGCCTTTGTTCTGTTTAGTCTAGATAACCAAGACTTGCCGTGGGATTGTTTTTGAATGAAATGATCTTAACTAAGAATAACCAAGCACAAGAGAAAGGCTTCAAGGACTTGGGAGTTGAGAAAAAGTGTAGACAAGATGCTGTTAGAAATGCTCAACCCCATATGTTGATTTTAATAGACTTAATAGCACTTGTGGATTAAATTATCTAGAGGAACTTAGTTGAAGGGTGAACAAGATTATGCCAAAAATATGTGTTGTATCTCTTACATGGTACTTCAACTTCTTGCTGGTGTCATGGCCCTGCTACTATATGCATGTATACATGTGTAAATGTGGCTTCGTCACCTTTCTTGATGTTATGCCGAGGACTCCGCTGGCCAATGAACAATCCACCAGAGCTACGGCTTAGATTTCGGCTATGAGTTTGTTATCATACGTAGTGGCAACACTACAAACTAATATTATTCGGCTTTCTCTTGAATGGGTGTGTATGTGGTAAATAAAGGGGACTGATCAAAAGAGCTCGAAAGAGACATACATCAGAGGTCCATAGTTCCCAAAAATTAAGCCACAACGAAGCTCTATGCATGATCACTTGTTTGGCATAATCCTTCACGTGACAACCAAAGTTTCAGCAAACAATGATTGAAATAAAGTGCTTGAGAGCCTTGAGGATGAGATAATTGTGGGTATGTTTATGAGCACTCTAGCATCATGTTTTTCTACATGCCTTCTACTCCCTAACTTAAGTTTTTATGGCTCCATCAAAGAATAACTCTTCCATGCATTCCCAGCAAGCAAGTGTTGTCTAGAATAAATAGAATTGAGTGTTGCAAAGTTGTTTTATCTAGTAGATCAAGAACTTTGTGTTGATTATCTTTGCTTCACTAACACTTGCACAATAACCATGCCACCACTACAGCCACACTAAGTTTTTGGGTCAAGAAGCGGAGGGCTATCTAGGCGTACCGATCGTAAGTGAACCAAAACCTTCTCGTTATTTCGGTTTAAACAAACTGAGTTCCTTATGATTCGGATTTCTCTCTATGTTGCTCGAGGATGATCAAGTTTAAGCTTGGGGAGTTGACGAGTGATATTTTTACACTCATTCACCCTTAATTTAAACTGGTATATTTCATTAAATCTGAGATATTCGCTCTGATATTGCTACTAATGACTAATGAATGCAAAGGATTCCACAAATCCTCTCTTTGATGTGTTTCCACAGGAAATGGGCTAAAAGGGAAGAAATCATGTGGGAATATGTAAAGGAGTGGAAATGAAGAAAGGAGGAATCATCAGGAGGTGCACCAGAGAAGCCATCACAAAAGATGACGTTCCATACGACCGCAAGCGCTCGTAGAGTGGTCGTATGGCATGGAAACCGAGGCTTCTCGTCCACCTGAACAACTTTTATAAAGGGATGCTCACAGGTTTGTTAAAAATTGTGACGCGTGTCAATGCACAGGTAACATTGGAAGGAGACAAGAAATGCCTATGAACTATAGTCTAGTTTGTGAACCTTTTGATGTTAGGGGATTGGACTATTTAGGACCTTTTCCTGTCTCAGATGGGTACACTCATATTCTTGTGGCTGTAGATTATGTTACAAAGTGGGTTGAAGCTCTGCCAACCAAGCATGCAGATGCGGCTACTTCATTGAAAATGATAAAGGTCATCATACTGCCCAGGTTTGGAGTTCCTAAAATTCTTATCATTGACGGTGGATCTCATTTTATACAGGGAATATTCGGAAGAGTACTTCGTAAGTATGGGGTGACTCACCGAATAGCTTCACCATATCATTCACAAACTAGTGGGCAGGTGGAATTCTCTAACAGGGAAATAAAGACAATACTGCAAAAGACGGTGCATAAGTCCAGGAAAGATTGTGCAGCAAAGCTGAATGAAACACTCTGGGCTTACCGCACTCCTTACAAGAATCCCATGGGGATTTCACCATACAAATTGGTGTATGGTAAGGCTTGTCATCTACCCTTAGAGTTAGAGCATAAAGCTTTCTAGGCAATCAAAAAATATAAATCTTAATCTTAAGGAAGCTGGAGAAAAGAGGTTGTTGGATATGCATGCTCTAGGTGAACTCCGCAACAGTGCTTACGAGAGTGCCAGGTTGTTCAAAGAAAAGGTTAAAAGGTGGCATGATTGTAAGAAACTGAAACGAACTTTCACTGCGGGGGACAAGGTCCTCCTATTTAACTCTCATCTCAAGTTGTTTCTAGGAAAGCTTAGGTCTCGCTGGGAAGGGCCCTATGAGATAGAAGAGGTGTACAATTCCGGAGCTGTTCATCTTAAAGGAGGGAAGAATGGCCCCTGGATCATGAATGGACAATGCTTAAAGATATACCTTGCGGATGAACAAAAGGAAGAGCGGGATATAGAAGAGGTAAGTTTCCTCATGATCGAGCAAGCCGAAGCTCTCCGTAAGGAACAACGAGTATAGATCAGCACTCCGGTAAGATAGATGTGAATATCTAGATAAAAATTATATTGTTTTGATAGACTTGTTAAATCTCATGTCTCGAAGCTTGGAATTTTCGTCTATAGTTGGGAGCTTTGCCACTAATCTTTCAGGGATGAATTTTTTTCTAAGGAAGAAACTGGCACAGCTGCCAACAGAACCAAAGACGGCGTTCCAAACGACCACGAGCGCCCGTTTGGGATGTCGTATGAAAAAGAGACGGAGGAGCCGTGGGAGACAGAGATAAAGACGGCGTACCATACGGGCGTAGGTGCTCGCTTGAGCGGTCGCTTGGGATGCCCTCGGAGGATGCTGCGAGAACAAAGTCAAAGACGGTGTTCCCGATGAACGGACGCGCCTGTATGAGCGGTCGTTCGGTCCATTCTTTGTGGCAGGTAAAAAAAGAGAAGAAAGATCCAGCAACGGGTCAAACGACCGGCCGTACGATCGCAAGCGCCCGCATGGAAGGCCGTCGTTGATCCGGCTGGCGCGATTCTTTCCCGATTTCGTTTTGATTTCTTTCTAACTAACTTTTTATCTCATATCTCGTGATTACCTACAGGATTAGCCTTTATAAAAAGGAGGAAGGGACATCCATAAACCTAAAACCATCTAATCTCTCATCTTCTTTGCTTCCCATGTCCTCCAAAAAGTTGTTAGTTGCAGGTAACAAGCACGATCGCTGCCATGAGCAACAAGACCTCATCCACCTATGCTCGCATCATCCCCTTCCCCAACTTGGAATATGTTGAGCCCTTAGGATGGGAAGACCTAAGGAAGCTTAGCATCAAGGAAGAACCTCGTGAGGAGAAGAAGGATATGGAGGAGAAGGTCAAGCTGGTGGAGATCGAGGAGGAAGAACAAGCAAAAGAGGGAGATATGATGACACTATTCCAGATGGGTATCCTCCTAATCCCTATAAATTCAATATATGCGGATCTATTCCGTTATTTCCTCTGGGGCCTCCTCAATCTGAGTGGGGAAAGGAGCCACCAACCCCGGAGGAGATGAAGGTAAAGATTCGGGAGTTGGAGAAAGTTTTCAAGGCTTGTGCTAATGTGATCGAAGATGGGAAGGGTCCTATGAGATAGAAGAGGTGTACAATTTCGGAGCTGTTCATCTAAAAGGAGGGAAGAATGGCCCCTGGATCGTGAATGGACAACGCTTAAAGATATACCTTGCAGATGAACAAAAGGAAGAGCGGGATATAGAAGAGGTAAGCTTCCTCATGATCGAGCAAGCCGAAGCTCTCCATAAGGAACAACGAGTATAGATCAGCACTCCGGTAAGATAGATGTGAATATCTAGATAAAAATTATATTGTTTTGATAGACTTGTTAATTCTCACATCTCAGAGCTTTGGATTTTCGTCTATAGTTGGGAGCTTTGTCACTAATCTTTCAGGGATGAATTTTTTTTCTAAGGAAGAAACTGGCACAGCTGCCAACAGAACCAAAGACGGCGTTCCAAACGACCGCGAGCGCCCGTTTGGGCGGTCGTATGAAAAAGAGACAGAGGAGCCACGGGAGATAGAGATAAAGACGGCATACCATATGGGCGTAGGCGCTCGCTTGAGCGGTCGTTTGGGATGCCCTCGGTGGACGCTGCGAGAACAGAGTCAAAGATGGTGTTCCTGATGAACGGACGCGTCCGTATGAGTGGTCGTTCAGTCCATTCTCTGTGGCAAGTAAAAAAAGAGAAGAAAGATCCAGCAGCAAGTCAAACGACCAGCCATACGGTCACAAGCGCCCGCATGGAAGGTCGTCGTTGATCCGGCTGGCGTGATTCTTTCCCGATTTCGTTTTGATTTCTTTCTAACTAACTTTTATCTCATATCTCGTGATTACCTATAGGATTAGCCTTTATAAAAAGGAGGAAGGGACGTCCATAAACCTAAAATCATCTAATCTCTCATCTTCTTTGCTTCCCATGTCCTCCAAAAAGCTATTAGTTGCAGGTAACAAGCACGATCGCCGCCATGAGCATCAAGACCTCGTCCACCTGTGCTCGCATCATCCCCTTCCCCAACTTGGATGATGTTGAGCCCTCGGGATGGGAAGACCTAAGGAAGCTTAGCATCAAGGAAGAACCTCGTGAGGAGAAGAAGGATATGGAGGAGAAGGTCGAGGTGGTGGAGATCGAGGAGGAAGAACAAGCAAAAGAGGGAGATGATGACACTATTCCAGATGGGTATCCTCCTAATCCCTGTCAATTCAATATCCGCGGATCTATTCCATTATTTCCTCTGGGGCCTCCTCAATCTGAGTGGGGAAAGGAGCCACCAACCCCGGAGGAGATGAAGGTAAAGATTCGGGAGTTGGAGAAAGTTTCCAAGGCTTGTGTTAATGTGATCGAAGATGGGATTGATTCTAACTGGTTGACGAGCAAGGATTTGGAAGCAATAGTAGATGGTCTTTTCCATAAAATCGGGCTTATGATTGATACTCTTAACAACAACACTGCACAACTGGAGTTTCTGACCCAGGTTGTAGATGATCAGCAAGACGTGATCGAGGTACTGAAGAACAAGCTTAGGAGCATCTGCGCTACCTTCCAGGGATTCCAGGAGTGAGCATGAAACGCTTTGTGCCTGGATCTCCCCGGCTTGATTGTAAGCTTGGGGGAGATTCATGTGCACTTTGTATCTTTACCCTTTCTGCATTTACTTTTCTGTGAGATTAGAGAATCACTACTGCAGGCGACCGCTAATGCGACACATGAATCAGAGACCCCCCGACCAAACTATGTGCGATGCATGAATCGCAAACGGTATCGTAATAAAACCGTTACCAATAAGATGAACTGTGTGCGATGGCGGAGACATCAAGCATGATTCAGATTTGAGCTGCGTGTGCGATACGTGGCATACAGTTGATCCATATGAACTGTTTGCGATGAGCTGGAACAACAAACACGGTCAGCCAAATCGAGGTGTGTGCGATATACGGCATACAGTTCACTCGGATGAACTGTTTGCGATTACGCAACACAACAGAAACGGTCAGCCAGATCAAGTTGTGTGCGATATACGGCATGCGGTTCACTCGGATGAACTGTTTGCGATTACCCAACATAACAGAAACGGTTCAACTTAACAAGATGTGTGTGATACGCGGCAAATAGGTCAATAATTAGATATGTGTGGGAAGACCGATAATAACACAAATGATTGCTCCAAATAAGTTGTGTGTGTTGTGGGCAAACGGTTGGTGGTAAACAATTGTCAACGATTGATGAAATAATCACCGACGGGTTCCGTAGTTTAATCCGTATGCGATGTGATTTGCTCAGTCTAGACAACATCTATGCTATGTCTACAGAACAACATAATATATACTTATAAGGACATGATTGCATAACCAAATTAAACATCCAATTACGTTATATCACAAATACCAGAAAAATTGCAAGGTTCAAATTCCAGCATTACAAGGCCCAAATTCAAAGATTACAAGGTTCAAACTGTTCTTACAAATCAAATTCATCTTCTTCAGAATCTGAGCCATAAACTATTTCTGCGAATGGATCAGTCACCAAGAAGTCATATATCGGTTTGATAGTGTGACTTCCGAATAATCTGTCATTTGTAGTTCCAAACTGAAATTCAGCTTCTGTAGAGCCTTTTCCATTCAGTTGTAGATGTCTGCGCTGATCAGCAAACCATTCACTTTTGCACACTAAATATAGGGCAAACCTCATTACCTTGAGCACACTTGCTCTCTGAACAAAGAACCTGGCAAATTTAAACTTTGGTGTGGTGCCTCGATAGTGGTTCAAAGTAATTTCTGTGAGATGAAGATCAAGGCATTCAATGGGATTGTTATATTGCGCCACATTTTCCACTTTCGGGCCTGCTTGTATCTGCAAACGTAGACAACATATTAGTGCCTAACTATAGTTTTAAACACTTTGAGCCTCTTTGATTTGCAGGATTTCTAAAATACACGAATAGATTGACATGCCATCTTCAATCGTGCATGATTAACATCTCAAAAAATATATGTATTGAAATCCTCCAAATTTCCTTTAGAAATCATACTACATTTGTCATTGTAATCATGGGTAAAAGTAACAACAAATTGAACTCCGTTGTGGTTAACAATTAACAGGAAAGGATCCTCACCTCGATGTATAGCTTCTCCGTGCACAGAAAGCATCTAAGGAATCTAACAACTTCATCCAGATCAGGGCCGACAGATTGTAGTGCCAGGATCTTCACTGTGCGCAGAGACGGGGTCAAGCTTGTGGGGATCATTTTCTCGATGACAGTCGAACATAGATCAACAAAAATTAGATAAAATGTGATGTCCAATAAGAAGAAGGAGAAGAAGACTGTTGTACCTGAATGGATAATGATCCAGTAACAAGTTCGGAGAATTCAGCACACAAATAGCCCAACACTGTCAATTTTGGTGCGTCAATGACCCTGATTCTTGTTGGACCTTCTTTATCAAGTACAAACAATCTCTCAAGGAAAGGCACATTCTCAATGACGATATCGTGAAACACCTCAAACGATAGCATGTTGCGGCACCAGCAATGCACATAAATCGTACAGGAATTCATCGAGGCGATGTGGAGGCTACTGAACCCATCCATCACCTAAATACGAAGGTACTCGAGCGCTGTACAGCCGCCGAGCAGGCGCTCCAAATCCTCCTTCAAGATGTTGACGCCAATGAGCTTCAGATCCTTCAGTTTAGGGAGATGAAGAGCGGGCGCGGCATTAATCTAGGGGAAAAAGCACTGCTTGAACGTCACGCGGCGCAGCGTGGGCACGAGGTGGAGAGCAGACGGCGGCAACGAGTGCGGATATCCGGCATGAAAGCTGAGCTCCTCGAGCCGATCTAGGGCGGGGGATAGGAACCACTCATGAAACTTGCATTCGGCCTTGCAGTTGGAACAAAACTTGCTGATGGCAAGGCGTTTGACCAGCCCAGGGTGCGTGGCGAGGATGTGGGACAATGCGTCCAAGCGTTTGCGCTCCCCGCTACAGAGCTCGTCGTCCTTGATGAGGTCCAGGCGTGGAGTGCCAGAGCGGGCGCCACCACCGGGAGAGGACAGTGGTCCGCATGCCAGATTTGATGAGGAGGAGGGATATGATGGTTACCAACATCTCGTCGGGGAGGCTGCTGATGAAGTCCACGCTCGCTGAAGGCTCTTGCGGTTCTGGCTCGACCCGCCCCCGCTTGTTGGCCGGCTCATCCTCCATCGCAGCAGGCCACGATCCTCGGCGGCAGCACTTATAGATAAGAACGGATGAGTAGGAGGAGCACTGGAAACTGTTCTACGTACCGTCCAATCAAACAGCTGCCCACGGTAGTAAATGGTTAGTGGAACGCCCACGGTTGGAATAATACAACCGTTTGCGATAATAATGTAGCAGCTATTTGTTCCAAAATGCCTAGAGAACTCAAATAATGTATAAGGAAGGCAAAACAAACGCTGAATAATTTCATATTTTAGCACGACACTCCTATAGTTGCATGTTGCCTCTGTAAAATAAATCAAAGTGGGAAGAGTCAGCGTATGTCGTTTCGGACACAGAGGTGACATGTTCCCTCACGGAACCATGAGGCTTCTTGAGAGAAGTTACGGTTTGTAAGAAGCTTATACCAAAACTTGTCCCAAATCGGAGAAAAATTTACCACAACACGTTGGTGCCATGTCATGACACCATGCAAAGTTTCAAGATTTTCAGGCGAGTTTTGGATTTACAGGAATTTTTAAACCAAGTTTCTCAATGTTTCCGGCCGAGCCACGATGCCCAGATGTTTGAAATTCATTCCCATTTCTTGCATGGGACCTAAACATTCACCCAATGACACATATATGATTTTTCAACCAGTTGTGGTGCACTACGGCATGTGCCTGTAGTTCAAATTTGAATTATGCACATTAAATGCCTAGAAACTCAAATAATGTATAAAAAGGCCAAACGAACCCTAAATAATTCCAAATTGTAACACGACACTCCTATAGTTGCATGTTGCCTCTGTAAAATAAATCAAGGCGGGAAGAGGCAGCGTATGTCGTTTCGCACACAGAGGTGACACGTTCCCTCTCGAAACCATGATGCTTCTTGAGAGAAGCTCCGGTTTGTAAGAAGTTTATGCCAAAACTTGTCCCTAAATCGGCCATTTTTTTAAAACAGCATGTTGGTGCCATGTCATGACACCATGCCAAGTTTCATGATTTTTCAGGCGAGTTTTGGATTTACAGGAATTTTTAAACCAAGTTTCTCAATGTTTACGGCCGAGACACGACGCCCAGATGTTTGAAATTCATTCCCATTTCTTGCATGGGACCTAAACATACACCCAAGGACACATATATGATTTTCAACCCATTTTGGTGCAATGGAGAATGTGCCTGTAGTTCAAATTTGAATTATGCACATTAAATGCCTAGAAACTCAATTAATGTATAAAAAAGGCCAAATGAACCCTAAATAATTCCAAATTGTAACACGAAACTCCTATAGTTGCATGTTGCCTCTGTAAAATAAATCAACGCGGGAAGGGGCGGCGTATGCCGTTTCGCACACAGAGGTGACACGTTCCCTCTCGGAACCATGAGGCTTCTCGAGAGAAGCTACGGTTTGTAAGAAGCTTATACCAAAACTTGTCCCAAATCGGCCAATTTTTTTACCACAACATGTTGGTGCCCTGCCATAACACCATGCCAAGTTTCATGATTTTCAGGCGAGTTTTGGATTTACAGGAATTTTTAGACCAAGTTTCTCAATGTTTACGGCCGAGCCACGACGCCCAGATGTTTGAAATTCATTCCCATTTCTTGCATGGGACCTAAACATTCACCCAATGACACATATATGATTTTTAACCCGTTCTGGTCCACTGTGGCATGTGCCTGTAATTCAAATTTGAATTATGCACATTAAATGCCTAGAAACTCAGTTAATGTATAAAAAAGGCCAAACGAACCCTGAATAATTCCAAATTGTACCACGACACTCCTATAGTTGCATGTTGCCTCTGTAAAATAAATCAACGCGGGAAGAGGCAGCGTATGTCGTTTCACACACAGAGGTGACACCTTCCCTCTCAGAACCATGATGCTTCTTGAGAGAAGCTCCGGTTTGTGAGAAGTTTATACCAAAACTTGTCCCAAATCGGCCAATTTTTTACCATAGCATATTGGTGCCATGTCATTACACCATGCCAAGTTTCATGATTTTCAGGCGAGTTTTGGATTTACAGGAATTTTTAAACCAAGTTTCTCAATGTTTACGGCCGAGCCACGACTCCCATATGTTTGAAATTCATTACCATTTCTTGCATGGGACCTAAACATTCACCCAAGGCCACATATATGATTTTTTAACCCATTTTGATGCAATGGAGCATGTGCCTATAGTTCAAATTTGAATTATGCACATTAAATGCCTAGAAACTTAATTAATGTATAAAAAAGGCCAAACAAACCCTGAATAATTCCAAATTGTAAGACGAAACTTCTATAGTTGCATGTTCACTGTAGATAAATGTTCTAGCAATTCAAACATCGTCCTTTCCCGCCGTAACCCCATTTTGTTTTTCAAATCAGAATGAAAAAATCAAGTATAAAACAAATAGTTTATTACCAAGAATCGTGTGCGATGGAGTATAAAATATCTTGGGGCACCCTCATGTATGGCTTACGCCGGAAGTTTCGTCGGCTACAGTCCACCGCCAGCGCGTCAACCACACTTGTGCGCCAGTTTTTCGCTGCACCGAGCGAAAATTTGGCAACCACGGAAATATCTAGCTCCCCGCCACCTCCCCCCGACCAAAAGCCACATTTCCAATGTTTCCTCCTTCCTTTCCAAGTTCAAACCTTCACTGCTTGCTTGCAGCGCTGCCTGCTCGCCGGCGACGCTCCTTCCTGCTGCGCGGCCTCGTCAATATAGTCAGGTAATCCACACCCCACCCCCATCCTCCTTCTGCATCCCACATGCCCCGACCACCGACGCGACACCTTCCACCCAAATCACTGCCCCATCCTCCAAATAAGCGCCGCCCATAGCCATTTTGCATGTAGTATATATAGCCAAGAGCTCAAGAAGCATCTAGCAGCACAGAAGCAAATTGCGGCCGCACGCGCGGATGAGGTCGCGATGGCTGCCATGCGTGCCGACCGCCAGATCTTGGAGGAGCACCTCGCCGTCGAGGCCATCGTCGATGCCTCACGCGCGGACGCCGCCACGCTGTTGGCTACTTTAAATAATAGTTCGTGGTGTTTTCTTGAGGCCACCGCCGGTGCCTTCTAGTGAATTGTCCTCTATAATGTTAATATGCAATATGATCTTATGAAATGTGATGTTAAGTTAACAGTTTGGTTCAACAATTGCTATATTTCCCAGTAGTTCTTAAGCATGCTTGGTTTGGTTAACTGTCTGATCTTCTAGTATATGTTCTATTCTGCAATATGGTGCTTAGTTAACTATTTGGTTCATTCGTTGTGCTGTCCAGTTAACTGTTTGGTTCAATTCTGCATTGTGATGTTCATTTGTTGTGGGTACAATTTTGTATTGTTATCCATGTGAGAAATAAATCGAATTTGGTTGTACAAAATACGTAGTACATGAGAAACATATACAATTGCTATATTTCCTAGTTCTTAAGCATGCTTGGTTTGGTTAACTAGCTTTTCCATGTGGCTCGAATTAATCTGCTGGATCTGCAATTTGTTTATTTTTCATTAACATATTCTACTGATAGTATGCCAACCCTCACTTAACCTGATCAATAACTGCCTTATATGTGTTGCAGGAAAACAATGGGAGGCACTGAGGTTTACCATCGAGGTTCGCACATGCATGGTCCTTTGTCTAATAGCACATTATTGTGCAATTGCAGGAACCATTCCAATATTTAAGTTTTTAACAATTTGGTCTTGCACATGTAGGTCCTGCTGTCAGGGCTTTAGACCCACTGTTAGGCCCATTTTGCATATGGGGAAATGAGATGTCCATGAATATCAGTCAAGTCAAGAAACTCAAAAAGATTGTTAGGATAAAGAAACTAGCGATGAATAACAGCAAGATCTTTGTTTGCTCAATGAAGAAGACATCAGTCAACTATAGGATGGTACTAACTCTTTTACCTTGTTTTTTTCCTTTGCGCCATTTCAAAATTTAGAACAAATATTTATGCATATCTTTGTTTTAAGGGACAATTGCATTTTTATCCCTAGTTGGTTCCTACCCACGGGTTTTGCCCTTACTTTTCGAGCTTGCTCAGTTTTGCCCTTACTTTTTCCGTCGAGGTCCCTCGAATGCCCTTTGAGCGTTTGACCAATACTTTGAAAATTCATAACAAATTCATATGAACTCAGAAAAATAAAAATAAGATATCAAAATGTTCAGATAAACTTACCTTTATGTGCATATCATTTGCATTCAGGACAAAAGCACAGTTTAAACTACCCGAGGTTATTAATGTTATTAACATTATTAAAAATAAAAAAGGTATAAACAATATTTTTTTCATGAATAAAAATTACATGCAAATGTAGGTGATGTTTTCTGAACATCCTGATATCTTATTTGCATTTTTCCGAGTTCATATCAACTTGTTATGAAGTTTCCAAATAATGGTCAAAGTCGTTAGAACATTCATAACAAGTTGATACGAACTCAGAAAAATGCAAATAAGGTATCAGGATGTTCAGAAAACATCACCTACATTTGCATGTAATTTTTATTCATGAAAAAAGTATTGTTTATACCTTTTTATTTTAATAATGTTAATAACATTAATAACCTCGGGTAGTTTAAACGGTGTTTTTTTCCTGAATGCAAATGATATGCATATAAAGGTAATGTTTATCTGAACATTTTGATATCTTATTTGCATTTTTCTGAGTTCATATGAATTTTTTATGAATTTTCAAAGTATTGGTCAAACGGTCAAAGGGCATTCAAGGGACCTCGACGGAAAAAGTAAGGGCAAAACTGAGCAAGCTCGAAAAGTAAGGGCAAAACCCGTGGGTAGGAACCAACTAGTGATAAAAATGCAATTGTCCCTTGTTTTAAGTCCTTTCCAAAGCAGTTCACCGATGATTACCTCTCAGACCACCTGCATGGTCAAGAGGCGAGGAAGGTATTCATTCAACACCCATGGTACAATATTGAAGTCTTCCTCAAGAGGACGAAGGTTGGGTGGGCAATTATCCATAGCCATTGGCTTAAAGTTGCAAGGACATTCAACATCACTGAAGGCTCAATATTCGCCTTCCGCTTCAGCAGTTTTCCAGATGAGATTCATCTGTCTATTTACCGTGTATGATGCTACTTTTCAAAGGTTTTAGATGTTGCATGTGAAACTTGGTGCTGTTGTGTAATGCCGTAGGTAGCTATATTCCTATATGGTGTAACTGAGTGCTGAAGCTATCTGATGTAATTCAATTATGAAATTCTGGTTGCCGTAATACGGATATGAAATATATGGTGTGTTTGGTATGAAATGTCAATTTGATTACAAAATGGATTATCAATAATTGGCCAATTAGCCTGCTAATTGGGTTTTTCTATTGCGGACAGTTTCTCAGACAACACCATGGGCGATGAACTCAAACAACCCACATAGTTTCTATAAAGTAGGCGTGTTGGATTAATGAAGAATCACACACGACTTCCGCCCGACAAATGTTTGCGTTAGGCCACCTTGCACAAACTTTTCCACATAAAAATCATGTGTGATGTACATACGAACGGAAACGTTTGTCTGGGATTCACTGTGTGGGATGTACGTACGAACGGAAATGATTGGGCCTGTATAATTGTGTGCGATGGCTCGCCCGATCGCACACGTGCTCTTTTTGCCCCACGTGTGTGACTGGAGGACCTATCACCACTAATATAGCGAGCTGCTATACAAACGGTTTTTACCCCCTTTTAGCGATGAAGTTTTAAACCATCGCCTTGACTGTGTGTGCGATAGGGGGGGTCCTTTCCACACGACCCAGAAACCGTCTGCAATAGGGCCTCTGGTCACACACGCAGGGCAAAAAGAGCTCGTGTGCGATCGGGTGAGCCATCGCAGACAATTATACTGGCCCAATCATTTCTGTTCGTATGTACATCCCACACAGTGAATCCAAGATAAACGTTTCCGTTCATATATACATCCCACACAGTGAATCCCAGACAAACGTTTCCGTTCGTATATACAAAGCACACAGTTTTCCGCATCACATCGTCTGTGATAGTGTTGCCATTGCAGACGATAGTAATAATTTTATCGTTTGTGTTATTGAATGCATCACGCACGGTGTCTAGAAGAAACTGTGTGGCATAGGCTGTTCATCACACACACTTTTTATGTGGAAAACATTTGTGCAAGGTGGCCTAATGCAAACAGTTGTCCAGAGGAAGTCGTGTGTGATTGTTCATTGATCCAACACGTTTACTTCCTATAAACTGTGTGGGTTGTCTGAGATCATCGCCCATGGTGTTGTCTCAATAACCGTTTGCACTAGAAAAACCCAATAAGCAGGCTAATTGGCCTATTATTATTAATCCATTTAGTAATCAAATTTACATTTCATAATAAACACACAATATATTTCATTTTCGTATTACGGAACCAGGATTTCATAATTGAAATACATCAGAGTACAACATCATATAGCTTCAGCACTCACTCACACCATATAGGCATATATATAGCTAGCTACCCCATTACACAACAGCACCAAGTTTCACATGCAACATCTAAAACCTTTGGAAATTAGCAACATAGACGGTAGATAGACAGATGAATCTCATCTAGAAAACTGTTGAAGCGGAAGGCGAATATTGAGCCTTCAATGATGTTGAATGTCCTTGCAACTTTAGGCCAGTGCCTGTGGATGATTGACCGCCCATCCTTCGTCCTCTTGAGGAAGACTTCAATATTGTACCATGGGTGTTGTATGAACACCTTCCTCGCCTCTTGACCATACAGGTGGTTTGAGAGGTAATCATCTGTGAACTGCTTTGGAAAGGCCTGAAAACAAAGATATGCATAAATATCTTCTCTGAATTTTGAAATGGCGCAAAGGAATAAAAAAAACCAGGGAACTCCCTCCGGTCCTTTTTACTCCGCGCATTAGATGTGTATCAAGTCAAACTTTGTAAAGTTTCACCAAATTTATTTTAAAAAATATCAACATCGACGATACCAAATATGTAAACTATAAAATTGTATTTCATAATGCATCTAAAAATAATGATTTTGCAGTTTGAATGTTGATGCTTTTTTCTATAACTTCGGTCAAAGTAGAGATACTTTGACTTCAGACAAAGCTTATATGCAGACTAAAAAGGACCGGAGGGAGTATAAGAGTTAGTACCATCCTGTAGTTCACTGATGTCTTCTTCATTGTGCAGACAAAGATCTTGTTGTTTTTCATCGCTAGTTTCTTTATCCTCACAATCTTTCTAAGTTTCTTGACTTGACTGATATTCATGGATATCTCATTTCCCCAGATGCAAAATGGGTCAAACATTTGGTCAAAACCTCTGACAGCAGGACCTACATGTGCAAGACCAAATTGTTAAAAACCTAAATACTAGAATGGTTCCTGCAATTGCACAATAATGTGCTATTAGAAAAAGGACCATGCATGTGCGAACCTCGATGGTAAACCTCAGTGCCTCCCATTGTTTCCCTGCAACACATATAAGGTAGTTATTGATCAGGTTAAGTGAGGGTTGGCATACTATCAGTAAAATATGTTGATGAAAAATAAACACATTGCAGATTAAGCAGATTAATTCGAGCCACATGGAAAAGCCATTTATCCAAACCAAGCATGCTTAAGAACTAGGAAATATAGCAATTGTATATGTTTCTCATGTATTTAGTACAACCGAATTCGATCTATTTCGCACATGCATAACAATACAAAATTGTACCAACGACAATTGAACATCGCATTGCAGAATTGAACCAAACAGTTAACTAAGCATCACAACAAATGAACCAAACAGTTAACTGAGCACCACATTGCACAAGAGAACATACTACAAGATCAGACAGTTAACCAAACCTAGTATGCTTAACAACTTGGAAATATAGCAATTGTATTTGTATCTCATGTATTTTGTACAGCCAAATTCGATTATTTCTCACATGCAAGAGAATACAAAATTGCACCCACAAGAATTGAGCATCACATTGCAGAATTGAACTAAACAGTTAACTGAACATGACAAAAAAAATAACCAAACAGTTAACTCAGCACCACATTGCACAATATATAGAACATATATACTAGAGGATCAGATTGCACAGTAAGAGTACATAGGACAATTCACTAGCATTTGTAAAGGAAAGGCAGGAGCAGCACATGCAACAGGTAAACCGAACATGCTTAACCGGCGTAGCTAGCTAGCTGAACATAGGTCCTTGTAGTGAGCTAAAAAGACAAGCTACTCCTCATCATCGGAGATATCGATGACGATGGGCTCCTTAGACTTGGAAGAGGGCGAGGCCTCCACATCGTGGGTGCCCTCCTCGTAGTGGTGAGTTGCCTGAGCCGCTCCGGGCACCAACCTGTTGGCTCTGGAGTTGAGGTAAGCATGGGCACGCTGAGACAACACTTCATAGTCTTCGTCGAAGGCACCGACGGTGGCCTCGAGAAAATGCCACGAACTGTCGTTTAAAGCAACCAACCGCGTGGCGGCGTCCGCGCGCGAGGCGTCGACGGTGGCCTCGACGGCGAGGTGCTCCTCCAAGATCTGGGGGTCGGCACGCATGGCAGCCATCGTGACCACATCCGCGCGTGCGGCCGCGATTTCCTTCTCCGCTGCCAGATGCTCCTTAAGCTCCTGGCTGTACTGCGTGCACCATGGCTTAGGGCGGCGCTTATTTGGAGAATGGGTCGGTGATTTGGGTGGAAGGTGTCGCGCCGGCGGTCGAGGCATGTGGGATGTAGAAGGAGGTGGAGGATGGGGGTCGGGTGTGGATTCCCTGACTAGATCGACGAGGCCGAGCAGCAGGAAGGAGCGTCGCCGGCGAGGCGGCGGCACTGCAAGCAAGCAGTGAAGGTTTGAACTTGGAATGGAAGGCGAAAACAGCGAAAATGTGGCATTTGGTAAGGAGGAGGGGGCATGGGAGGTAGATATTTCCGCGGATGCCGAAAATTTTCGCTCCGTGCAGAGAAAAACTGGCGCGCGAAGTGTCATCAGACACGGTCCCTTGTTCAGCACTATGTACGATATCTGAATATCACAAACGATTCATATGGCTTACCCCGTGTGTGATGTGTTTGAACGTGCAAATTTTTGTTTGAATTTCCCTGGTTACAGTGGTCATCCACGTCATTGCATAATTTGGGTACACAAAAGAGCCTACAACACACCCACACTTCTTAATCGAGCAAGTTCAGCAATTAAACAGAGCTAGCAGATCTAAACATTACTCTAACAAAAGACCGGCACTCTAAACAAAGACTACTACTCCGACTGGCACTCGTCGATCTCCGCCGCCTCCTCCATGTCCAGCTCGCACCTGACGATCTCCTGGGGAAGGGGCTCCTTGGCATCCATCGCACCATACTCGGCAAGCATCTCGCCATCCGCGCCTGCCATCTCTTTGGAAAAGGCCGCCACTAGCTGGGCATGGGAGGCCGTGGTCTGGGCTTGGACAGGCTCCATCACGGCAAGGTATGCCGCGAACAAACGGACGGCTGCTCGAACGCTCTCGGCGATTGCCAAGTCTTCGGCCGTGGGTTGCCCACCATTGTCGGAGAAGATTCGTGCGATTTGTGCGGTGACTGTCAGGAGCTGGGCGTGGCCGGCCTCGACATGGGCACGGACGACCTCCATCAGGGCTAAGGCGGCCTCCGTGGAACGGACAGCTGCTGTCCCACTCTCGCCATTTGCTATCCCCGTCGCAGATGTTGCTGCCGCCATCTGAGCTACAGTAGTAGCCGTTTGGCTGCCGCAGCCGCCCGGCCGCAGATTGCGGCCGCGCTCACACAGGTTGTGAGCATGCTCATGGCGGCTGTGGCCATGCTCTCGCCGTACTGGGCCGCCGAAGTTGCCCTCATGACGCGGGTCCACGTCCCCATCTTTGACCGGCGACGATTGAATAGTGAAATGATATTTGGGGGCTAGTTTGCTTGACGTGCTGGCTGTGGACTGTAGCCAACGCACCTTCTCGCGTAAGCCATATATGACGGTGCACCAAGATATTTTGTACTGCATCTCACACGGTTGGTGATAATAAACTGTGTGTGATGTACTTGATTTTTTGTCTTGATTTGAAATACGGAATTGGGTCACAGCGGCAAAGAACGGTGTTTGAATTGCTAGAACATTTGTCTGTAGTGAACATAAAACTATACGAGTGTCGTGTTAAAATTTGGAATTATTCGGGGTTCGTTTGGACATTTTTATACATTAACTGGGTTTTCCAGGCATTTTATGTGCATATATCAAATTTGAACAACATGCACATGCTCCGGTGCACCAAAATGGGTTGAAAAATCATATGTGTGTCCTTGGGTGCATGCTTAGGTCCCATGCAAGAAATAGGAATGAATTTCAAACACCTCGGCATCGTGGCTTGGCCGCAAAAGCTGAGATACTTGGTTTTGAAATTCTAGTAAATCCAAAACTCGCCTGAAATTCATGAAACTTGGCATGCTATCATGGAATGGCACCAACATACCGTGGTAAAAAAAAATTCCCATTTGGGGCAGGTTTTGGTATAAGCTTCTCACAAACCAGAGCTTCTCACAAGAAGACTCATGGTTCCGGTAGGGAGCGTGTCACCTTTGTGGGCGAAATGACATTCGTTGCCGTTTCTTACATTGATTTTTTTCTAGAGGTAACATAGACCAATATGAGTGTCGTGTTAAATTTTGGAATTATTTGGGGTTCGTTTGGAAATTTTTATACATTAACTAAGTATTCTAGGCATTTTATGTGCATAATTCAAATTTGAACTACAGGCACATGCTCTGGTGCACCAAAATAGGTTGAAAAATCATATATGTGTCCTTGGGTGCAGGCTTAGGTCCCATGCAAGAAATGGGAATGAATTTCGGACACCTCGGCATCATGGCTCCACCCCAAACGTTGAGATACTTGGTTTTGAAATTCTAGTAAATCCAAAACTCGTCAAAAATTCATGAAACTTGGCATGCTATCATGGAATGGCACCAACTTGTCATGGTAAATTTTTTATCCCATTTGGGGCAGGTTTTGGTATAAGCTTCTCACAAACCAGAGCTTCTCACAAGAAGCCTCATGGTTCCGGTGGGGAACGTGTCACCTTTGTGGACGAAACGACATTCGTTGCCTCCTCTTGCCTTCATTTTTTTCTAGAGGCAACACAGACCAACAGGAGTGTCATGTTAAAATTTGGAATTATTCGAGGTTCGTTTGGACATTTTTATACATTAACTGAGTTATCTAGGCATTTTATGTGCATAATTCAAATTTGAACTACATGCACATGCTCCGGTACACCAAAATGGGTTGAAAAATCATATGTGTGTCCTTGGGTGCATGCTTAGGTCCCATGCAAGAAATGGGAATGAATATCAAACACCTCGGCATCGTGGCTCGGCCCCAAACGCTGAGATACTTGTTTTTGAAATTCTAGTAAATCCAAAACTCGTCTGAAATTCATGAAACTTGGCATGCTATCATGGAATGGCACCAACGTGTTGTGGAAATTTTTTTGTCCCATTTGGGGCAGGTTTTGTTATAAGCTTCTCACAAAGCAAAGCTTCTCACAAGAAGCTTCATGGTTCCGGTAAGGAACGTGTCACCTTTGTGGACGAAACGACATTCGTTGCCTCTTCTTGCCTTGATTTTTTTCTAAAGGTAACATAGACCAATACGAGTGTCGTGTTAAATTTTGGAATTATTCGTGGTTCGTTTGGACATTTTTATACTTTAACTGAGTTTTCTAGGCATTTTATATGCATAATTCAAATTTGAACTGCATGGACATGCTCCTGTGCACAAAAATGGGTTGAAAAATCATATATGTGTCCTTGGTTGCATGTTTAGGTCCCATGGAAGAAATGGGAATGAATTTAAAACACCTAGGCTCTTCGTGGCTCGGCCGCAAACTTGAGAACTTGGTTTGAAATTCTAGTAAATCCAAAACTCGTCTAAAATTCATGAGACTTGGCATGGTGTCATGGAATGGCACCAACATGCTGTCGTAAAAAAATTGTCCAATATGACAGAAGGCGCACACATTAACAGCCATCAAATATCTGTCACGTTATCATCACAAATAGTTGTACAGTATTATTTCAATCATGGGAGTTCTACAGACCATTTACGTGCCGCCACGCGTCCCACTTTTTTAATGGCAAAGAGGTGCCGTCCGGGCAACTGTTTGAGTAGACGGGAGGCGTGCGAGCGAAGTGCGCGGCGCAGGCTGACCAGGAGGCGTGCGACCAGTCCTGCGCTGCCAAGGCTGACAGGGAGGCGTGCGACCAGTCCTCTGCTACGCAGGCTCACCGGGAGGCGTGCGAGCAGTACGCTGCGCAGGCTCACTGGGAAGCGAGCCCTTTGACCTCCATCGCCGCCCGCCTCGCTCTCAACTTCTCCATTAATGGCGCCCAAGCCGTTGTTTAATAGGCGGCCTTACAGATCTCTCTTCGCCTCCCATTCCCCTCTCGCCCGAATCCTATCTTCCAGAGCTCCACCTACTCCATGGCACACAAGGATCATGTGCCACTAGTCTTCCGGTTTGGTGAAGTCGACTCCGAGCCGGAGGAGATAGAAAATAAGGAGGAATGGGACCTCAGGGACATGGCCCTGAACGAGCTGGCCGCGGGGGATGCTGCCCCCGCGCCCGTCCCAGCTCCCATCCCCGTGCCCGCGCCAGCGACCATCCCCATGGCATTGACGGGCTGGTCGCCGAGCACCATCGCAGAGCTGGAAGCCGCGGGCATCAGCGAGGTCCCCGCGGACCCACGCGAGCTCGTGTACGTACCAGCGCCAGCGCCACCGTCTGTGCTCGTGCACGCCCCAGCACCCACCGCGGCGCCGGTCCCCGTGCGCTTTCCTGCACCAACCATGCCCGTGCCCGTGCGCGCGCCTGCACCTGCCACGCCCCCCTCAGTGTCATGGGATGCTGCCGTCGACCGCTACCTCGTAGCGCCGCGAGTCACCGTCCCCCTGCGCCACGCCCATCTATCGTGCGACGAATGGCTCTTGGATTTGGAAGTCCATAACATTTTGGGATGGCTTGAAGACTTGAACAACGGCGTCTCGGATGACGACAACACCGGCGCAGCACGCCGCCGCCGCCGCCGCCGCTGCAATTAGTTTTTTTTGTTTAATATTGTATCCCGATCGTATGAATGTAAAACCACAGTGTCACTGAATGAAAATCTATGGTTTTGATCAACTTAGCATTTTTTCTCTGAATGTACAGACTTACCAAAGTAAAAAAACATCAACGTCTCTCTCTTAATAAAACACTCATCATAAACGTTTTCAGACTAAACACCCGTATGCAAAGCGAGAGCTGGGTTCCTTCGCAGCTAAGCCAAAGGAAAAATGTGGCGCACAGGTTTTGTGCATCTCTTCATCGCAAATGTTTCAGACTAAACACCCGTATGCAAAGCGAGAGCTGGGTTCCTTCACAGCTAAGCCAAGGGAAAATGTGGCGCGCCGGTTTTGTGCATGAAAGCACATTTGCTCCCATGGTGGTTTTGGTAATTTATGCCAACATACATGTGTTGGACTAATGCTTTTATCTAGTGAATTTCAGACAAGTTCAACAATGGCGTGGCAGGGACAAGAGGACGTGGAACCCCTTCAAAATGCTAAGGACAAGGATTGGCAAAAGATCAAGACTCTACATTTTTGGTTTAGTGATCCAAGATCACATTGAGTCCATAGGAAAGCCAATACTATTAAAAGAGGATGAGGTGTTGCTTAATGGTCTTTTTGCTCAAGTGCTTAGTGACAGTACTCCTAAACCCTCAACCACTCTCTCTAACCAAATATGTCCAAAACCTACATTCCAACTCGGCCCCACCGAAATTCTCTATCCAGCCCCACCGAGTTCATCCAA
The DNA here is from genome assembly GCA_039707655.1 of Elymus sibiricus. Lineage (NCBI taxonomy): Eukaryota > Viridiplantae > Streptophyta > Magnoliopsida > Poales > Poaceae > Elymus > Elymus sibiricus. Next base: position 229,424,295 of record CM077668.1, read on the forward strand.
GACTTAGCCACTGCCAAAATCCTAACAAATTGGATCCACCGAAATGGATCTCGGTCTCACCGAGATGGCCTTGCCAACTCTCTGTAATCGTTTGCACTTACTTCGGTCCTACCGAGTTTTGCAAATCGGTCTCACCGAGATGGCTTGCCAACTCTCTGTTGCCTTATTGCTTCACTTCAGTCCTACCGAGTTGATGCAATCGGTGCCACCGAGATGAGGTTTGCCCTAGCCATTGCACTTCGGTCCATCCGAGTTGTCCGTATAGGTCCCACCGAGATTCCTAAAGTTCATATCTTTTACACAGTTCGGTGCTACCGAGATTATCGTTCTGGTGCCACTGAGTTGGGTCAAAAGTGTGTAATGGTTGGATTTTGTGTGGAGGCTATATATACCCCTCCACCACCTCCTTCTCTGTAAGGAGAGCCATCAGAACGTGCCTACACTTCCACCATACATTTTCTGAGAGAGAACCACCTACTCATGTGTTGAGATCAAGCTATTCCATTCCTACCATTTAAATCTTGATCTCTAGCCTTTCCCAAGTTGCTTTCCACTCAAATCCCTCTTCCACCATAGCCAAATCTGTGAGGAGTTGTTTGAGTGCTGGGAAGACTATCATTTGAAGCACAAGAGCAAGGAGTTCATCAACAACACACCGTCTATTACATTTTGGAGAGTGGTGTCTCCTAGATTGGTTAGGTGTCACTTGGGAGCCTCCAACATGATGTGGAGTTGAACCAAGGAGTTTGTAAGGGCAAGGAGATCGCCTACTTCGTGAAGATCTACCCCGAGTGAGGCTAGTCCTTCGTGGACGTAAGCCATGGTAGAATAGACAAAGTTGCTTCTTCGTGGACCCTTCGTGGGTGGAGCCCTCCATGGACTCGTGCAGCCGTTACCCTTCGTGGGTTGAAGTCTCCATCAACGTGGATGTACGATAGCACCACCTATCGGAACCGCACCAAAAACCACCGTGTCTTCATTGCGTTTGATCTTCCATACTCTACCTCTTTACTTTCTGTACTCTTGCATGCTTTACCATTTCCGCTGCTCGATCTCTAGATATGCATGTGTAGAAAGTATTAGAGTGATCTTAACTTGTGCCAAAATCTGCCTAAGTTCCAAGAGAAGTTAAAAACTGCACTTTTGGCTGGTTAAGTGTCTATTCACCCCCCCTCTAGACCTATCTCCTCGATCCCACCGTGCATCTCTTCATCGCAAACGATTTTGCATGATGACCCGTGTGCAATGACGTACAAACAATGTGGCAAGATTTGCATCTGTCATATTGGGTATAATTGCCATTTGTCAAAATGGAAAAATTGGCATTTGTCAATCTAGTAACATTGCCATTTGTCAATCTAGTAACATTGCCATTTGTCAACCTAGTAACACTGCCATTTGTGATCCTCAGAAAAAACACTGCCATTTGTCAAATTTTGCAACTAAAAATCACTAGTACTGTAATTTTTGCAAATGAAATTTAGTAAGCATAGATTTCATTCATAGATTAAGCAGTCGTTCTTTATACAAACAGTTCAACTCGACAGCTGAACGAAACAAACTTTTATCCAATTGTTGCCAACCAGGTACTGAAATAGCTAGTTCAACTATATATACTAGCTAAATTTAAGTACGTAGTACAGTTCAATCATATCTATAGTCAGATGAACTGAACAAAATAGCCCCTAAATACTACTACTACGAAGGGGCTTTGTACTACTTCCAGCAACCTCTCCTCTGCCGACCGCACTCAGTAAGAGGCCGAGGAGGAGGAGCCTACCGACGAGCTGGAGAAGCGAAATCCGGCACCTGCCGATGTTGCACCTTCAGCGACGCCCAGCTCAAATGCCCTCTGCCGCTCCAGACGTTCCCTCTCGAAGCGGCGGGACTCCTCGTATATCTCCGCATTCCACACCACTGCGGCGGCTTCTGCTGCGGCCATGGTGGCAGTAAGACGCTTTGCGTGCTCGACCAGGCGCTCCTCCTCCTCCCACAAGAACTCGACGTAGTGCGCGGCAAGGTCGCTAATGCTCGTGCGGGCCTCTACATCCTGCCTTCGGGCTGTGGTGGCAGAGCGGGTGATGACCCCGGCGGTCGACGGTGGGGAGGCGGCCACGGCGACCGACGGTGGGGTGGCAGCCACCTCCCGCCTTCGGGCCGCGGTGGCGGAGCGGGTGATGGCCACGACGGCCAACGGTGGGGTGGCGGGCAAGACGGCCACCACCCGCCTTCGGGCCGCGGTGGCGGAGCAGGCGATGGCCCTGGCGGGCTTTGGTGGTGTGGCGGCCACGGCGGCCGATGGTGGGGTGGCAGCAACGGCTACCGGCAACAGCTGCCATCGGGCAGCGGCGGCGGAGCGTGTGGCGGGTGTTGTGCGCACACCCAACAGGGACGCCACAGGCAGTACACGCCACCGGGGACTGCGTCGCCGCCACGGTGTAGCCTCCCAGCTGGAGCTGTCCTCAGACGACGGTGGAGTAGCTGAGCGACGATGACGGACCGGTGCCATTAGTGATGGTGGGAGAAGCAGACGAGATAAGCTACGGGGAGGGAGGGGAAAATGCGATGCCGACTCGCCGGCCGTGACTGTTTATATAGCAGGTCGGTAAGCACTGGTTTTTTTTTGGGATTTCGCCGAGTCGGGCGGGAAGCTTGCGCGGGAACCTGCGCGGTTGCGCGGGAACGGGCTCACCGACGATTCATTGGCGCCTCTTCGAGCTAACTTTTGGCCAAAAGAACGCCTGTGCAGTGCTCAAGCTTGTGCTTGAAGCCTTCTGTGGCAGCGCGGTGACAAGACATGCGAGAGGAGGATGAAATGACACGTACACAAACGGTTAATAAAAAAACGTTTCTGATTTAGTTACATAGCACACGGCCACTCTCTAAGCAGCATCGCGAACGATTGTTCGCCCACTATGTGATGTGGAACGCGACGTAGTTTCACATCACGCAGCCGGCTCGCAACTACCGGCCGGCTTGTAGACGGCCATTCCATGCGTGTTCTACTGCTCAATGCGTGTGGTTGCTCGCGGTTGAGGGGGCCGCGGTGAGCTCTGCTTGCGTCGCGCCACGCGCGCTCTGCTCGTGTCCCTCCATGCGCTCTGCCTGCGTCCCTCCATGCACGCTGCAAGTGTTTCGGGCTGGCGCACGATCACGTATGTTTGGGGTGCCTTATGCATGCGGTTACGCCGGACGCGGTGCCACAACGCAGTTACGTGCGGCAAAAACTGCCTTGCGGACGTGCCGAGAGTCTCAGCCGCCCGGCCCTCATTTATTCCCGCGGCCATTTATCTTCATCTCTCGCGCCCCATGACACAATAAGCACACCCATGACGACACATACATAGAGGATATCCAGCGGCTCCAATGGCGCACTCGACTCCAATGGCGCTCCCAGCGGCTGACGACGACGACGGGCGGTAGTTCACCACGCCTCGTGTAGTGGACACCCACGTGAGGGGGAAGGACCACTCAGGTGGTGTACACCAATGAGCCGGTCTCGGTGGAGAGCTAAATCCACACTAAGGAGCAGTTGCTTGCTGAGGACGAGTACCAAGTGGTCGGCTTCGGCCTCGAGTTCACCGGTGGTCGTGCCGGGTATGATCAGAAGGTTGTCGTTGCCCAGTTGTGCATGCGCCATCACGTCCTCGTCTACCACTACTCCCTGGCCACAAGGACTTGCGAGCATTTCGCTAGGTTTATCAACAACCCCGACTACAGGTTCGCTATGGTGGACACCGTGAACGGTCTAAAGGTGCTTGAGACTACGGGCTTGGCCTACCAGAATCGTGTCGACATCCAAGGCCAGTACAGGGTCTGGGGCAGAAAGAAGGAGAAGGACTCCCTGGTTGACCTAGCCGTGGCCATCATCGACCCCTACTACAGAGGCATGAAAGATGAGTGCAAAAAGAACAAAGATGCCTGGCACGAGGCCTGGGTGCGGAGACTGGATGAAGAACATGTCAAGTACATGGCCAAGGACGCGTACACAAGCTACGAGATGTACATGCGGATTGTTGACATGAGAAAGTGCCTCCTTCCTATGGACGATGAGGGATCGAGCCACAAGTAGAGTAGTGGCGGCTACGTCACAAGAAGTAGATGATTAGATGATCGTTCCTCCTAGTTTAGAATGCATGTAATTGTTTATTGAGGTGTGTGCGAATGTTTTTTATAATCACCTATGTAATTGGATGTTTAATTTAGTTATATATGTTGTTCTTCTATAGACTGAGCAAATTACAACGCAGACGGACTAAACTAGGGAACCCGTCGGTGATGATTTCATCAATCGCTGACAATTGTATACCAGCAAGCGTTTGCCCACAACACACACGGGTTATTAGCAGGAATCGTCCATGTTGTTATCCATCTTCCCACATATTTCGGATTACTGACCTATTTGCCGCGTATCACACACATCTTGTTAAGTTGAACCGTTTCTGTTGTGTTGGGTAATCTCAAATAGTTCATCTAAGTGAACTGTATGCCGTGTATCGCACACACCTCGAACTGGTTGCCTGTTTTTGTTGTGTTGGGTAATCACAAACAGCTCATCCGAGTGAACTGTATGCCGTGTATCGCACACACCACGAACTAGATGACCGTGTTTATTGTTCTGGCTTATCGCAAACAGTTCGTATGGATCAACTGTATGCCACGTATCGCACATGCGTCTCTAATCTGAATCATTTTTTATGTCTCCAGCATCACAAACTGTTCGTCTTATTGGGGACGGTTTTTTTATGACACCGTTTGCGACTCATGCATCGCACACAGTTTGGTCGCGGGGTCTCTGATTCATGTGCCGCATTAGCGGTCACCTGCAGTAGTGCACTGATGGTTTCTGGGTCGTGTGGGAAGGACCCCCCTATCGCACACACAGGCAAGGCAACGGTTTAAAACTCTATCGCGGAAAGGGGGTAAAAACTGTTTGTATAGGACGTCTCTGCACCAGTGAATAAGCTTTGTTTTCAATAAGGTTGAATTATCAATTTTTCCTCTTGAATAAGGAATGATCCCTTCCAATGAGTTTAGGGATATCTTGATGTGTGAGATCATTACTTTTGTTTGAAGAACGTGCTTGATAGTTGTTGTGATCTAAATAGTAGTGCATATTTATTAACATGATGATTATAAGTCCCCCACATCTTAGTTGTATAAATTTTTGAAGGGAGATAAAACAACTATATATGCTAGCTCATTGAAGGGTTCAAGTTACTTAAGGGCAAGCAAAAAAATTAATCCTCTGCTAAAATACCTTTGGAAATGAAGTCTCTCTGAGAATAAGGCTGGCTTACACTTAAAGTTTCATTGAGCCTTCAGTATGATTCAATGAGGAGAGACTGAACCCTTTGTGATAAAAACCATTTACAAGAAAAATGAGAGAAAAAGAAACTACTTGCCCGGTTGAAACAACAATGAACTAGGATATGAAGTTGTTACTTGTACTCAGTAAAATTAAATGACAAGATGTGGATGCCTGCATGATCATTACCAGAGTAAGTATGGGCTATTGTTTGCCACATATACGCATCAACAAACGTTCCTCTCGGGAGTAATGGACTCATACCTTTTGATATCCGTATCTTATAAACAGAAGGGTGACCTCGTTCTTTACAAGCCACGGTACTTTCTCACGGATGAGCAAGACTTTAGCTTGGGGGAGTTGATGAGTCCAATTTACGTGACATTTTTCCTATATATTTTGTGCCTACAAGGTGGGCTTTGTGGAATTTTACCGCGTTCGCGCACTTCTTTTTGTTGATAATCCCTCAGGTAACGTCTTTTGGAGCAATATGCATTTAATGGAGAAAATCCTCGAAAATGGCAGTGGAATCACACATTAAAGGTGATAAACACTTTCTATAAAAAAAAGTAAGCAAGAAGGCCAAAGAAACAGCCGTTGTCGCGCTTTCAGAGCGAACGACGGCGTTCCATGCGACCGCACGCGCTCGCATGAGCGGTCGTTTCGCGCGCCTCCGCCTCTGGGGGATCGGCTATTTTCACCCCATCGAAGCGGATCGTGGGGGGAGGGGGATGAACAGACACTCCAGAAACTCATCCAGAACGCAGAACCCTAGCCGCCGGAGAACATCCGGAGGGAGGATCGACCGGGAGAAGAAGGGGATTCCTCTCACCGCGCGCGGAACTTCATCATCATTAACATCTACATCATCACCACCTTCATCATCATCATCATCCGCATCCTTATCATCTGCAACATCAAGAACCCTAGTGGATCCTTCGGTGTATCGGTTGAATCATTAGCCCATGTATTCCATTACCATTACCATGATGATTGTTGTTCTTATGTGTGAGTAGACCCCTAGTTCTCGGGGATATGGATGAACCTTGGTATGTGTAGGATCTGAAACGTTTATTATGGTTATGAGATCCTCTGTTGAATGTTTAGTTTAATAACTTCGTGAATGTTGTGAAGGGGCCCCACTCAGCATTTGTGCCTATATTGGCCACGAACTATATCACTGCCTTTGCATAGGTTTAGGATGTGGAGGTAATTCGAGGTGACAGTAAAAGCCTACTGCTCCTAACCTTTACAAGTGATCGGGGATTTACGGAGAACCCTTAGTGAGGCCACGTCCATGGGGAAACCCTTAATTCTCATGACTTGTAACCCACATGGGGAGACTATGATGGTGGCATGCGTGGCACGAAGTCTACCACGAGTAGAACGTGTTCTGTACCCGGCTCCGCCCAGCATAAACATCAACAATAGCTCAAGTATCCTTTCCATGCTATGCTTATGCATAGTAGTACTAGAAACATACCAATGGGGATTCCAGACTCCCTGAGAACGCCTTTTTAATTCTGTTGTTTCACTATTATTTACCGTCCTTGTCTTTCATTTACTTTTATGTTATTCAGTTACAAGTCACCATTTTACTCAATCCTTATTTAAATCTGCCCTCACTCTGCTTCAAGTCTACAATTATCTGCAGGCACAAAGTTACATAATTCTCTACAAGGGGCAAAAGCCTGATTCCTGTGCTCCCTATGGGATCGATGCTCTTACTTCAAAAAGGTACAACAAAACCCTGTGCACTTGCAGGCTACCAAGCTTTTTCTGGTGCCGTTGCCGGGAAGCTGAGCACTTTTGGGCTTGCCTTGAGTTTTGAATTATTTTGTGATCTAACGGTTTTTGCAGACAAAGAGCAGCCATGGTCCTTCAAGAACAAGTTATCAGGTAGGTGCTAAGTTAGTAGCGGGACCGGCTCTAGGAGAGAACTTTATAACAGCTGGTCCTGACCTATCTGGTAAAGTATATGAGATAATACCTCGGTTAATTAATATGATAAAAGAAAATATATTCTGAGGTGATGCAACTGAATGTCCTTATGAACATATTGACAATTTTAATCTTGCATGCGGAACTCTTCAGTTGCAGGAGTTAACCAATGACGAGATCAAAGCAAAAGTATTTCCCTATTCTATCCAGGGAGCAGCTACAAGATGGCTAAGATGCCAAGATATAAATGCACTGAGAAGCTGGCAAAAATTATTGGCTGCATTTTCCTCTTATTATTTTCCTCAAGGGAAGCTATATACAATCAGGAGGAAGATAAGCAGTTTTGGACAGCGGGAAGGTGAGAAGCTAGTGGATGCATATATAAGGTATCGTGAAATACTTCTTGCATGCCCTGAACATCATTATCCTGACTTTTTAATAGTCAACTTCTTTTATGGTGGGCTTAATTCACAAAGTAAACAAGCTTTAGATCTTGCCTCTAAAGGTTCCTTTTTGGGAACCGAGATATCAGATGCTTGGAGATTACTTGACAGGATGAGGTACAATGCTGAGAATTGGTACCTTTGTTCAAAGGAAAAGAGTAAAGTTGATCCTGTTTATGATAGCATTAAATCTTTCCTTAGAACTTCAAAAGTAAAAGATTTACGTCGTGAGCTAAATATTGGAACAGACCCCATGCTGCATGTTTTGAAAGATTTTTCTAAGTTCTTGAACTTGCCAGAGAAGAAGTACTTAAAATTCAGCAGGGAGTCTAAGGCTATTCGCATGGTGGAAGCCATAAAGAAAAAGACTACTCCGCCTGAAAGGCGAAAAGAAGCCTATTGGGAGCGAAATGGTAAAAAGCTAGAAGGAACACCCACAGAAAAGGGGAAGAAGAATGTTAAGATGGAACAATGTGGGACTCCACCCTATGTCAACATAATTAAAAAACTTGCTACACCTATACCGGTGGTGAATAAAGAGGTCTATTTGGATAGGGATACCACTTCTTATCTTAAAGGGTGTATCAAAGGTAAAAATGCAGGTAAGCAAATTTTATCATGTTCCTTTGGATGTAAGACATATTTTGGGTTGTGTGACCCCGGTTCACCGGTTAATATTTTTCCTTATAGTCTTTATGCTAAAATTTATGATGAGATTGCTCCTTGCACCCTTGAGCCTACTGACGTTATTATCAAGCTTGCAGATAAAACCGAAAGGAAACCCTGTGGCATCCTTAAAGATGTCAACATAATAATAGGCTCTCTCATTTATCCCATCAATATTTATGTATTAATGATCTCTGAGGATAAAGATTGTCCTATTGTTTTTGGAACCTTCTTTTTGAATGTTGCAGGAACCTACATAAAGACGAAATCTATCTCCATGAAGTGGGGATATGAGATGATAAAGTTCCCATTTTCCTCTATATTAAGTAAGCCGTGTGAAGAGGAAGTTCGGGATAATGAGGAGCAGGAACTAAATCGACTAGCTGAAATCCATCTCGAAACACCAGAAGATGAAGTTGAACGGGTATTGGTGAGTCCAGGATCCTCATTTGAAGATGAAGAGAAAGAGGAGATCGAGATGATAATGGATACTACACCAATAGTATCACTACTGCAGGCGACTGCTAACGCGACACATGAATCAGAGACCCCACGACCAAACTGTGTGTGATGCATGAATCGCAAACGGTGTCGTAAAAAAACCGTCCCCAATAAGACGAACTGTTTGCGATGCCAGAGACATAAAAAATGATTCAGATTAGAGAAGCGTGTGCGATTGTGGCATACAGTTGATCCATACGAACTGTTTGCGAGAAGCCAGAACAACAAACACGGTCAGCCAGTTCATTGTGTGTGCGATACACGGCATACAGTTCACTCGAATGAACTGTTTGTGATTATGCAACACAACAGAAACGGGCAGGCAGATCAAGGTGTGTGCGATATACGGCATGCGGTTCACTCGGATGAACTGTTTGCGATTACCCAGCACAACAGAAACGATTCAACTTAACAAGATGTGTGTGATACACGGGAAATAGGTCAGTAATCCAAAATGTGTGGGAAGACGGATAACAACACGGACGATTCCTACTAATAACTCGTGTCTGTTGTGGGCAAACGTTTGTTGGTATACAATTGTCAGCGATTGATGAAATCATCACCGACGGGTTCCCTAGTTTAGCCCGTGGGTGATGTGATTTGCTCAGTCTACATAAGAACAACATATATAACCAAATTAAACATCCAATTACATAGGTGACTATACAAAACATTCGCACACACCTCAATAAACAATTACATGCATTCTAAACTAGGAGAAATGAGCATCTAATTATCTACTTCTTGTGACGCTGCCGCCACTACTCTACTTGTGCCTGGATCCCTCGTCGTCCATAGGAAGGAGGCACTCCCTCATGTCAACGATCCGCCTGTACATCTCGTAGCTTGTGTATGCGTCCTTGGCCGCGTACTTGACGTGTTCTTCATCCAGTCTCCTCACCCAGGCCTCGTGCCAGGCATCCTTGTTCTTTTTGCACTCATCTTTCATGCCTCTGTAGTAGGGGTCGATGATGGCCACGGCTAGGTCAACCAAGGAGTCCTTCTTCTTCTTTCTGCCCCAGACCCTGTACTGGCCTTGGATGTCGACAAGATTTTGGCACGCCAAGCCCATAGTCTCGAGCGCCTTTAGAACATTGAAGGTGTCCACCGTAGTGAACCTATAGTCGGGGCTGTTGATAAACCTGGCGAAATGCTCACAAGGCCTTGTGGCCAGGGAGTAGTGGTAGACGAGGACGTGATGGCGCACGCAGAACTGGGCGACGGCAACCTTCTGATCATACCCGGCATGACCGCCGGTGAACTCGAGGTCGAAGTCGACCACTTGGTACTCGTCCTCAGCAAGCAACTGCTCCATGGTGTGGATGGAGCTCTCCACCAAGACCGGCTCGTTGGTGTACACCACCGAGAGGTCCTTCCTCCTCACGTGGGTGTCCACTACGTGAGGCATGGTGAACTGCCGCCCGTCATCGTCGTCAGCCGCTGGGAGCGCCATTGGAGCCGGGTGCGCCATTGGGGCCACTGGATATCCTCTCTGTATGTGTCGTCGTGGGTGTGCTTATTGTGTCGTGGGGCGCGAGAGATGAACGTAAATGGCTACGGGAATAAATGAGGGCCGGGCGGCCGGGATTCTCGGCACGTCCGCAAGGCAGTTTTTGCCGCACGTAACTGCGTCGTGGCGCCGCGTCCGGTGTAACCGCGTGCATAAGGCACCCCGAACGTACATGATCGTGCGCCAGCCCGAAACGCTTGCAGCGCGGGCAGAGGGACACGAGCAGAGCGCGCGCGGCATGACGCGAGCAGAGCGTGTCGCGGCCGCCTCAACCGCGAGCAACCACACGCATAGAGCAGTTGAACACGCAGGGAATGGCCGTCTACAAGCCGGCCGGCAGTTGCGAGCCGGCGGCGTGATGTGAAACTACGTCGCGTTCTACATCACACTATGGGCGATCAATCATTCGCGACGCTGCATAGACAGTGGCCGTGTGCTATGTAATTAAATCGCAAACGTTTTTTTATTAACCGTTTGTGTACGTGTCATTTCGTCCTCCTCTCGCACGTCTTGCCACCGCACTGCCGCAGAAGGCTTAGAGCACCGCACAGGCGTTCTTTTGGCCAAACGTTAGCTCAAAGAGGCGCCAATGAATCGTCGGTGAGCCCGTTCCCGCGCAACTATGCAGGTTCCCGCGCAAGCTTCCCGCCCGACTCAGCGAAATCCCAAAAAAACCCAGTGCTTACCGGCCTTCTTTATAAACAGTCACGACCGGCAAGTCGGCATCGCATTTTCCCCTCCCTCCCCGTAGCTTATCTCGTCTGCTTCTCCCACCATCACTAATGGCACCGGTCCGTCATCGTCGCTCAGCCACTCCGCCGTTGTCTGAGGACAGCTCCAGCTGGGAGGCTACACTGCGGCGGTGGCGCAGTCCCCGGCGGCGTGTACTGCCCATGGCGTCCTTGTTGGGTGTGCGCACAACACCCGCCACACGCTCCGCCGCCGCTGCCCGACGGCAGCTGTTGCCGGCCGCCATTGCTGCCACCCCACCGTCGGCTACCGTGGCCGCCACACCACCAAAGCCCGCAAGGGCCATCGCCCGCTCTGCCACCGCGGCTCGAAGGCGGGTGGTGGCCGTCTTGGCCGCCACCCCACCGTTGGGTGCCGTGGCCATCACCCGCTCCACCACCGCGGCCCGAAGGCGGGAGGTGGCCGCCACCCCACCGTCGGCCGCCGTGGCCGTCTCCCCACCATCGACCACCGAGGTCATCACCCGCTCCGCCATCGCAGCCCGAAGGCGGGATGTGGAGGCCTACAAGAGCATCAGCGACCTTGTTGCGTGCTACATCGAGTTCCTGTGGGAGGAGGAGGAGCGCCTGGTCGAGCACACAAAGTGTCTTACCGCCGCCGTGGCCATAGGAGAAGCCGCCGTAGTGGCGTGGAATGCGGAGATATACGAGGAGTTCCACCACTTCGAGAGGGATCGTCTGGAGCGGCAGAGGGCATTCGAGCTGGGCATCGCTAAAGGTGCAGCAGCGGCAGGAGCCAAATTCCGCTTCTCCAGCTCATTGGTTGGCTCCTCCTCCTCGGCCTCTTACTGAGCGCGCTCGGCAAAGGAGAGGCTGCTGGAAGTAGTACAAAGCCCCTTCATAGTAGTAGTATTTAGGGGCTATTTTGTTCAGTTCATCTGACTATAGATATGGTTGAACTGTAGTACGTACTTAAATTTAGCTAGTATATATAGTTGAACTAGCTATTTCAGTACGTGGTTGGCAACAATTGGGTAAAAGTTTGTTTGGTTCAGCTGTCGAGTTGAACTATTTGTATAAAGAACGACTGCTTAATCTATGAATGAAATCTATGCTTACTGAATTTCATTTGCAAAAATTATAGTACTAGTGATTTTTAGCTGCAAAATTTGACAAATGGCAGTGTATTTTTTCTGACAATCACAAATGGAAGTGTTACAAGGTTGATAAATGGCAATGTTACTAGATTGGCAAATGGCAATGTTACTAGATTGACAAATGCCAATTTTTCCATTTTGACAAATGTAAAATATACCCAATATGACAGATGCAAATCTTACCACATTGTTTGTACGTCGTTGCACACGGGTCATCATGCAAAATCGTTTGCGATGAAGAGATGCACAAAACCCGCGCGCCACATTTTCCCTTAGCTTAGCTGCGAAGGAACCCAGCTCTCACTTCGCATACGGGTGTTCAGTCTGAAAACGTTTGCGATGAGTGTTTTATTGAAAGAAAGACATTGATGTTTTTTCTTACTTTGGTAAGTCTGTACATTCAAAGAAAAAACGCTAAGTTGATCAAAACCATAGATTTCATTCAGTGACACTCTGGTTTTACATTCATACGATCGGGATACAATATTAAACAAAAAAACAAATTGCAGCGGCGGTGGCGGCGACGTGCTGCGCCGGTGTTGTCGTCGTCCGTGACGCCGTTGTTCAAGTCTTCAAGCCATCCCAGAATGTTATGGACTTCCAAATCCAAGAGCCATTTGTCGCGCGATCTACGCGCAGGGCGCGGGGGGATGGCGACTCGCGGCGCTGCGAGGTAGCGGTCGATGGTGGCATCCCATGATCCTGAGGGGGGCACGGCGGGTGCAGGCGCGCGCACGCGCACGGGCGTGGCTGGTGCGGGAAAGCGCACGGGGACCGGCGCCGCGGTGGGTGCTGGGGCGCGCACGAGCACAGGCGGGGGCGCTAGCGCTGGTACGTACACGAGCTCGCGTGGGTCCGCGGGGACAACGCTGACGCCCGCGGCTTCTAGCTCTGCGATGGTGCTCGGCGACCAGCCCGTCAATGCCACGGGGATGGTCACTGGCGCGGGCGCGGGGATGGGAGCTAGGACGGGAGCGGGGGCAGCATCCGGCATGGCCAGCTCATTCAGGGCCATGTCCCTGAGGTCCCATTCCTCCTTATTTTCTATCTCCAGCTCGGAGTCGACTTCACCAAACCGGAAGACTAGTGGCAGATGATCCTTGTGTGCCATGGAGTAGGTGGAGCTCTGGAAGATAGGATTCGGGCGAGAGGGGAATGGGAGGCGAAGAGAGATTAGTAAGGCCGCCTATTAAACAGTGGCTCGGGCGCCATTAATGGAGAAGTTGAGAGCGAGGCGGGCAGCGATGGAGGTCAAAGGGCATGCTTCCCGGTGAGCCTGCGTAGCGTACTGCTCGCACGCCTCCCGGTGAGCCTGCGTAGTGGAGGACTGGTCGCACGCCTCCCGGCCAGCCTGCGCAGCGCAGGACTGGTCGCACACCTCCCGGTCAGCCTGCGCCGCGGACTTCGCTCGCACGCCTCCCATCTACTCAAACAGCTGCCCGGACGGCGCCTCCTTGCCATTAAAAAAGTGGGACACGTGGCGGCACGTAAATGGTCAGTAGAACGCCCACGATTGAAATAATACTACACAACCGTTTGTGATGATAACGTGACAGCTATTTGTTGGTTGTTAATGTGTGCGCCTTCTCTCATATTGGACAATTTTTTTACCACAGCATGTTGGTGCCATTCCATGACACCATGCCAAGTCTCATGAATTTCAGACGAGTTTTGGATTTACTAGAATTTCAAAACCAAGTTCTCAAGTTTGCGGCCGAGCCACGAAGAGCCTAGGTGTTTGAAATTCATTCCCATTTCTTGCATGGGACCTAAACATGCAACCAAGGACACATATATGATTTTTCAACCCATTTTGGTGCACAGGAGCATGTTCATGTAGTTCAAATTTGAATTATGCACATAAATGCCCCGAGCAGCGCCAGCGACTCCGGGCAGCGGCGACCTCACGGCAAGACTCCTGTTGATCAAATCCCAGATCCTCAGGCACCGCCTCCGCCACGGCGACCCGCTGCTGATCATGTGCCGCGGTAGCAAGACCGCGATGGCGCTCCTGCTAGCTCTGCCAGGAGTAGAGCGACGTCGCGCTCTTCGCTTCAGGCCATGCCAGCCACAGCGGCAGAAGCAATAGCGCGGACCCTTTACACAACTCGCATGTGCAGCTGCCTCTCCGCACCTTGCCGGGGAAGCGCTCCTTGTCATCGTGTTCATACACACCCAATATAATGAAGCAGGAGTAGGGTTTTACGCTTCACAAGCGGCCCGAACCTGGGTAAAAATCGCCCTGAATCCTCTGGTGATTTTGCTCTTTGTGCTTGCGTCTCCCCTCACCGAACCACAAGGGGTTGGATGGCCCCATAGATGGTCGTTCCACCACGACACGGAGCATGTGCCTGCGGTTCAAATTTGAATTATGCACATAAAATGCCTAGAAAACTCAGTTAAAGTATAAAAATGTCCAAACGAACCACGAATAATTCCAAAATTTAACACAACACTCGTATGGGTTTATGTTACCTCTAGAAAAAAAATAGGCAAGAAGAGGCAACGAATGTCGTTTCGTCCACAAAGGTGACACGTTCCCTACCGGAACCATGAGGCTTCTTGTGACAAGCTCTGGTTTGTGAGAAGCTTATACCAAAACCTACCCCAAATGGGACAAAAAATTTACCACTGCATGTTGGTGCCATTCCATGATAGCATGCCAAGTTTCATGAATTACAGACAAGTTTTGGATTTACTAGAATTTCAAAAGCAAGTGTCTCAGCGTTTGCGGCCGAGCCACGATGCCGAGGTGTTTGATATTCATTCCCATTTCTTGCATGGGACCTAAGCATGCACCCAAGGACACACATATGATTTTTCAACCAATTTTGGTGCACCGGAGCATGTGCATGTAGTTCAAATTTGAATTATGCACATAAAATGCCTAGAAAACCCAGTTAATGTATAAACTGTCCAAACGAACCCCGAATAATTCAAATTTTAACATGACACTCCTGTTGGTCTATGTTGCCTCTAGAAGAAAAAAATGAAGGCAAGAAGAGGCAACGAATGTCGTTTCGTCCACAAAGGTGACACGTTCCCCACCGGAATCATGAGGCTTCTTGTGAGAAGCTCTAGTTTGTGAGAAGCTTATACCAAAACCTGCCCCAAATGGGACAATTTTTTTACCACAACATGTTGGTGCCATTCCATGATAGCATGCCAAGTTTCATGAATTTCTGACGAGTTTTGGATTTACTAGAATTTCAAAACCAAGTATCTCAACGTTTGCGGTGGAGCCACGATGCCGAGGTGTCTAAAATTCGTTCCCATTTTTTGCATGGGACCTAAGCCTGCACCTAAGGACACATATATGATTTTTCAACCCATTTTGGTGCACCAGAGCATGTGCATGTAGTTCAAATTTGAATTATGCACATAAAATGCCTAGAAAACTCAGTTAAAGTATAAAAATATCCAAACGAACCACGAATAATTCCAAAATTTAAGACGACACTCGTATTGGTTTATGTTACCTCTAGAAAAAAAATCAAGGCAAGAAGAGGCAATTAATGTCGTTTCGTCCACAAAGGTGACACGTTCCCTACCGGAACCATGAGGCTTCTTGTGAGAAGCTCTGGTTTGTGAGAAGCTTATACCAAAACCTGCCCCAAATGGGACAAAAATTTTACCATAGCTTGTTGGTGCCATTCCATGATAGCACGCCAAGTTTCATGAATTTCAGACGAGTTTTGGATATACTAGAATTTCAAAAGCAAGTATCTCAGCGTTTGCGGCCGAGCCACGATGCCGAGGTGTTTGATATTCATTCCCATTTCTTGCATGGGACGTAAGCATGCACCCAAGGACACACATATGATTTTTCAACCCATTTTGGTGCACCGGAGCATGTCCATGTAGTTCAAATTTGAATTATGCACATAAAATGCCTAGAAAACCCAGTTAATGTATAAAAATGTCCAAACGAACCCCGAATAATTCCAAATTTTAACACAACACTCCTGTTGGTCTATGTTGCCTCTAGAAAAAAAATCAAGGCAAGAAGCGGCAACGAATGTCGTTTCGTCCACAAAGGTGACACGTTCCCCACAAGAACCATGAGGCTTCTTGTGAGAAGCTCTAGTTTGTGAGAAGCTTATACCAAAACCTGCCCCAAATGGGACAATTTTTTTACCACAACATGTTGGTGCCATTCCATGATAGCATGCCAAGTTTCATGAATTTCTGATGAGTTTTGGATTTACTAGAATTTCAAAACCAAGTATCTCAACCTTTGCGGTGGAGCTCCGATGCCGAGGTGTCTGAAATTCATTCCCATTTTTTGCATGGGACCTAAGACTGCACCCAAGGACCCAAGGACACATATATGATTTTTCAACCCATTTTGCTGCACTGGAGCATGTGCCTATATTTCAAATTTGAATTATGCACATAAAATGCCTAGAAAACTCAGTTAAAGTATAAAAATGTCCAAACAAACCACGAATAATTCCGAAATTTAACATGACACTCGTATTGGTTTATGTTACCTCTAGAAAAAAAATCAAGGCAAGAAGAGGCAACGAATGTCGTTTCGTCCACAAAGGTGACACGTTCCCTACCGGAACCATGAGGCTTCTTGTGAGAAGCCCTGGTTTGTGAGAAGCTTATACCAAAACCTGCCCCAAATGGGACAAAAAATTTACCACAGCATGTTGGTGCCATTCCATGATAGCATGCCAAGTTTCATGAATTTCAGACGAGTTTTGGATTTACTAGAATTTCAAAATTAAGTATCTCAGCGTTTGCGGCCGAGCCACGATGCTGAGGTGTTTGATATTCATTCCCATTTCTTGCATGGGACCTAAGCATGCACCCAAAGACACACATATGATTTTTCAACCCATTTTGGTGCACCGGAGCATGTGCATGTAGTTCAAATTTGAATTATGCACATAAAATGCCTAGAAAACCCAGTTAATGTATAAAAATGTCCAAACGAACCCCGAATAATTCCAAATTTTAACACGACACGCTTGTTGGTCTATGTTGCCTCTAGAAAAAAAATGAAGGCAAGAAGCGGCAACGAATGTCGTTTCGTCCACAAAGGTGACACGTTCCCCACCGAAACCATGAGGCTTCTTGTGAGACGCTCTAGTTTGTGAGAAGCTTATACGAAAACCTGCCCCAAATGGGACAATTTTTTTACCACAACATGTTGGTGCCATTCCATGATAGCATGCCAAGTTTCATGAATTTCTGACGAGTTTTGGATTTACTAGAATTTCAAAACCAAGGATCTCAATGTTTGCGGTGGAGCCACGATGCCGAGGTATCTGAAATTAATTCCCATTTTTTGCATGGGACCTAAGCCTGCACCCAAGGACACATATATGATTTTTCAACCCATTTTGGTGCACCGGAGCATGTGCCTGTAGTTCAAATTTGAATTATGCACATAAAATGCCTAGAATACTCAGTTAATGTATAAAAATGTCCGAACGAACCCTGAATAATTCGAAAATTTAACACGACACTCCTATTGGTATGTTGCCTCTAGAAAAAAAATCAAGGCAAGAAGAGGCAACGAATGTCGTTTCGTCCACAAAGGTGACATGTTCCCTACTGGAACCATGAGTCTTCTTGTGAGAAGTTCTGGTTTGTGAGAAGCTTATACCAAAACCTGCCCCAAATGGGACAAAAAATTTACCACTGCATGTTGGTGCCATTCCATGATAGCATGCCAAGTTTCATGAATTTCAGACGAGTTTTGGATTTACTAGAATTTCAAAACCAAGTATCTCAGCGTTTGCGGGCGAGCCATGATGCCGAGGTGTTTGATATTCATTCTCATTTCTTGCATGGGACCTAAGCATGCACCCAAGGACACACATATGATTTTTCAACCCATTTTGGTGCACCAGAGCATGTACATGTAGTTCAAATTTGATATATGCACATAAAATGCCTAGAAAACTCAGTTAATGTATAAAAATGTCCAAACGAACCCCGAATAATTCCAAATTTTAACACGACACTCGTATAGTTTTTTGTTCACTTCAGACAAATGTTCTAGCAATTCAAACACCGTCCTTTGCCGCTGTGACCCCATTCCGTATTTCAAATCAAGACATAAAATCAAATACGTCACACACAGTTTATTATCACCAACCGTGTGAGATGCAGTACAAAATATCTTGGTGCACCGTCATATATGGCTTACGCGAGAAGGTTCGTCGGCTACAGTCCACAACCGGTGTGTCAAGCAAACTAGTCCCCCAAATATCATTTCACTGTTCAATCGTCGCCGGTCAAAGATGGGGACATGGACCCGCGTCATGAGGGCAACTTCGGCGGCCCAGTCCGGCGAGAGTGCGGCCGCAGCCGCCATGAGCGTGCTCACAACCTGCATGAGCGCGGCCAAGTCTGCGGCCGGGCAGCTGCGGCAGCCAAAACGGCCGCTACTGCAGCTCAGATGGCGGCAGCAACATCTGCGACGGGGATAGCAAATGGCGAGAGCAGGACAGCAGTTGTCCGTTCCGCGGCGGCCGCCTTAGCCCTGATGGAGGCCGCCCGCGCCCATGTCAAGGCCGGCCACGCACAGCTCCTGGCGGTCTCCGAACAAATCGCACAAATCTTCTCCGACAACGGTGGGCAACCCACGGCCGAAGACTTGGCAATCGCCGAGAGCGTTCGACCAGCCGTCCGTTCATTCGCGGCATACCTTGCCGCGATGGAGCCCGTCCATGCCCAGACCGCGGCCGCCCACGCCCAGCTCGTGGCGGCCTTTTCCAAAGAGATGGCGGACGCAGATGGCGAGATGCTTGCCGAGTATGGCGCGATGGATGCCATGGAGCCCCTTCCCCAGGAGATCGCCGGGTGCGAGCTGGACACGGAGGAGGCGGCGGAGATCGACGAGCGCCAGGCGGAGTAGTAGTCTTTGTTTAGAGCGTCGGTCTTTTGTTAGAGTAATGTTTAGGTCAGCTAGCTCTATTTAATTACTGAACTTGCTCGATTAAGAAGTGTGGGTGTGCTGTAGGCTCTTTTGTGTACCCAAATTATGCAATGACATGGATGATGTGGCACCCCGGCTCAGAGGGACCGGAACGCCCCGTATTCCAGCCCAGAGATCAAGTCTTCTGGAATACGGTACTGCTTGGCATAGAACAAAATCAGCTCTCATTACAGATGATAAGGGTACAAGGGTCTGCTATTACAAAGATTACAACGGCACGGCGACACTACGCCTACTAAGGTAGCTCTATGCTAGCAGCGGAACAACTCGTAGCAGCGGAATAATATCTGGCAGTGGAACGGCAACGACGGTGATGAACTCCACTCCGCAGGGACTCTGGCTGGGACACGGTCTAGCTCGCACGATCGGAATCCTCAACAAGCAATCAATCAAGGCATCACCTGCAATCTGGCATTACACACCAGGTGAGTACTTTGAATGTACTCGCAAGCTCATAACAACCAAAAGCATCAAGGCAAGACAATAACATAGCATTAACAGGTTAAGTTATTATCAACTACCATGATGTGGAAGCAAATATTAAACATAATATGATACTGCTAGAATTACTGATGAACCATCATCTTGGGTCACAGGGACCATCTCACTCTTGGCTAACCGGCCAAGCAACATAACATCTCGATCACCTCGTGATCAATATATCCTCATGATCACTGCGTAATCACAACACAATCCGATGATCATCCTCAAGATCATCCCAATATCATTATCGACATCCTGCCAAACTGTTACTTGCTCACATACAACTATAAGTCATTATATAAGTCATTCCGTCATCGTGAGTGTTGATCGAACGGTGTGACCTACAACGAACTGTGTCCATAACCGAGGACGCGGCTATCAATAGTTTATACACTCTGCAGAGGTTAGTACATTGTACCCATACCACGGAACTCATGGCCTCGTGCTCCCATTCGGGTGGACCAACGACATTCCGACAAAACCAATCTATTGCATGACACTCTCCCGGCCACTCCGACAAACTCCCCTTTGGGCTATGACATGGGTGGCCCCGATGTCAACTCGTGACATCTGCCACCTTTGTGGCTGCCACCGTCGTGGCCAAAACAAAATCGTCCCAAACGGGGACACCCGGGTACAACACAACTCGGGCACACAAGGGTACGGCCGCCTACCGGGCCAGGGCAGCGTGGGCACATAACCTTCCCTAGTTGTAGGAACCGGCGAGAGGCATGACAATTGACCGAATTAGGGCCTCCCCGTCCAGGCAAGTGTGGCTGCACTGGTGAGCTCGATTCGGTGGCACCTGACCAACGAAATGACGGAATTTGTCCCCAAGATATATCTGTGATAGAACTGTTACTCCAATATTATATATCAACCTGAGATAGCAATATCCATACAATAATCCAAAGAATAATAAAGCCATATCATTATTATGAACTCCAATAAGTGATGAAACTCAATATGATCATGAAGAAAGCCTGACTACTGCTACTAGTAATCCAATAGCAACATGTTACCCTCAATCTGCAAGGTATTAGTCCTAGAAATCCAAGCATCATCATGGCAGTAAGAAGATCAAATATAACTCCAAGAAATGCCATGAATAAATCATATTTCAGTAATGAATATATCAAACAAATTTATTAAGTAAACCATGGCATTGCATTGCAATCATGCAAATGGAGGTTGTGGCTTGCCTTGCTCCAAGGGAGTGTTGGAATGCTCCTGGTCTTCACCAACACACAACAAACACTCTGGAAACATTTTTTAAAGCATTTATAAATATCACATAAAGCAAATTCTTCTGTCCAGAAATTCTAGACAGAAGATAAAAATACCAAACTCTACCAGAAAATAAAGGAGATCAAAAGAAAAATAATGCAAAAAGAATCAGTTCATTTGGACTTGTAGTTTAGGAGATATTCCTGGTCAAAGTTGTGGTCAAACTGGAATTAAAATGGATTTAAACTGAATTTCCGGAAATTCTAGAGGGGCTGACGTCGAAGGCGTAAAGTGGATTTACGCCTCCACTTAAAACGCTTCGGCGGGGCAGGGTGAGGCTGACTGGTGGGGTCGCTTCGTCAGATATAAAGGGAGGGAGGGAGAACAGAGGGCGGCGGCGCTTACCGGCGTCAGATGGCGGCGAGGAGGCAGCGCCAGGGCAGGGAGAGGGGGGATGGACTGGGAACTCCACGGCGAACACGCCCGTACCCATAGCTCGAAGAATGGTGGCCGGACAACGTCGTGCCCTACATCTCCGGCGGCGGCGAGCTACGGGCGTCAACGGATTTGGCGATTCCGGCGACCACTGCCCCGGGAAAGAGGTTGAGGAGGACTAGAGGGATGAGGGGAGCTCGATGGTGGCCCTGGCTCGTCCGGAGATGCACCGGATCAAGCTGGCCAAGGAGGAGGCCGAGCGGCGGAGCTCTGGCCGGAGAGGAAGAAGATGAGCCCCTGGGCTCGATTGGGTGGTGCCGGGCGATGATTCAGAGAGGAGAAGGTCGAGTGGTGAGGAGAGACCAGCTCAGGGATGGCTTAAATAGACGAGGAGGAGGATGCCGAACCAGATGTCGCCACGGGCAAGATGGCCGGAGTTCTGGCGAACCGCGGACGCGTGGGCGCACGGGAGGACTCGGACGGCGACGTGAGAGGGCGAGTGGAGCGCCAGAGGAGCAGACACGGGAGGGACACGCGCGGTCAGCCACTAGGGCACTGCGCGTGCGCGTGTGGCGAAGACAGGGGCCGCCGTGGCGTGAGGAGAGGGAAGAAGGAGGAGGAGCGGGGGCCAGGGGGATACGTGGGAGAAGGAGGAGGGTGGACGGCACCAACGGACGTGCGGAGACGGCCGGGGAGAACGAGCCCGACGCTTGGCGACACCCAGAGCGCGTCCACAGCACGCAGAGCACGCACACAAGCATGCCCATAGCGCGGTCACCACATGGCAAGGTGGGGAGAGGACACGAGGGACTGGAAAAAGTTGTCCAATGTATAGTCCATCCATCCTGCAACCCCACTGAGGCATCACTTTGATTAAAGTGGCTATAGATTGAAGGGTAACATCAACTGCACCTTGCTGTAGCAAGATTAGACTGGATGTTGGGGTCAAGGGAGTGGATGAATGAGCTAAACAAGATGCCACAGAGGTTTAGGGTAAGAAGGACTAGGCTCAGGAGAAAATTGGAGGAGTTTTGACCAGATTTGAATAGAGTTGCTTCACAACAGCAACTCTGGTCCAGAAAAATAGACCATGAAGCTGCACTCACATAGAGTGTTGAATTGGGCTGAAACTTGGTGGACCATGATGATTTAGGACCATGTAGGAACTGGTAAAATTTCATGTCATTTGGAAATACCTAAATGGTACTTCCTTCACAAAGGTCCTCTCTGTACAGTAACTTGGAGGAATTTGGTGGAGAAAATGACTTGGCAAAACAATGTTAATTTTGGCATGCTCAAATGATATAGGGACTTTTAGGTCCTGGATTAATTTAAGAATTTATGAAGCGATAGAAAATATAGTTGCTTCACAACCTGAAAATATTACCAGAAAATAATATTTGAAGGTGTGCTCACATAGATTGTTGGATGGAGCTAAAATTTGGTGTACCGGAATTATTTGAGCACATGGATGGTCTCGCAAAATTTCAACTCAAATGGATACTCCTAGCTAGTACTTCCTTCACAAAGCTTCTCTCATGACAGAAACTTTGGAAATTTGCTAAGCAAGATTTACTAGGAAAATGGAGCTGAATTTTGTCATGTGGTAATGATTTGGATAGGAAAGAGTACTCAAAAAGTTTTAGGGCAACCAAGAAAATATAAATAGCACTTCCTTCACAAAGTGACATACTGGACAGAATAGGAAAATGAATATTCCTGAATTATTTTTGAACTAGGCAAGGAAGGGTTTGGACATATTTGGGGAATATATGATCCAAAAAATTTATGAGAATTATTTGGGAATTTTGTGGAAGACAAAAATATAGGTTGCTTCACAACCTAGGTCACACAGGGTTATTCCTTTAATAGAAAAAGGAATATTCCTAAGAAAAGAATTTGGGGTTGGGCTAGAATAGAAATACCATGCTCTTGGGAAATATACAAGGATGATGCACCACTAGGGAGAAGAAGAAGAAATGATGATCTCCCACGTTTCAAGTCCACAGAACGGCTCCAAAAAGAAAACCAGAGCAAAAACCAAACAAAACCAAAAGAAAAAGAAAGGGCCAAAAATCGGGGTGTTACAGATGACCACTGTAACCAAGGAAATTCGAACCAAAATTTGCACGTTCAAACTCATCACACACGGGGTAAGCCATATGAATCATTTGTGATGTTCAGATATCGTACACAGTGCTGAATAAGGTACCGTGTCTGATGACACTTCGCGCGTCAGTTTTTCGCTGCACAGAGCGAAATTTTTTGGCATCCGCAGAAATATCTACCTCCCATGCCCCCCTCCTCCTTACCAAAAGCCACATTTCCCCTGTTTCCACCTTCCATTCCAAGTTCAAACCTTCACTGCTTGCTTGCAGCGCCGCCGCCTCGCTGGTGACGCTCCTTCCTGCTGCTTGGCCTCGTCGATCTAGTCAGGTAATCCAAACCCGACCACCATCCTCCACCTCCTTCTACATCACACATGCCCTGACCACCGGCGCGACACTTTCCACCGAAATCACCGACCCATCCTCCAAATAAGCGCCGCCCTAAGCCATGATGCACACAGTATAGCCAGGAGCTCAAGGAGCATCTGGCAGCGGAGAAGCAAATCGCGGCCGCACGCGCGGATGAGGTCTCGATGGCTGCCATGCGTGCTGACCCCCAGATCTTGGAGGAGCACCTCGCCGTCGAGGCCACCGTCGACGCCTAGCGTGCGGACGCCTCCACGCGATTGGCTGCTTTAAATGACAGTTCATGGCGTTTTCTCGAGGCCACCGTCGGTGCCTTCGATGAAGACTACGAGGTGTTTTCTCAGTGTGCCCGTTCTTACCTCAACTCCAGAGCCAGCAGGTTGGTGCCCGGAGCGGCTCAGGCGACTCACTAGTATGAGGAGGGCACCCACGATCTGGAGGCCTCGCCCTCTTCCAAGTCTAAGGAGCCCATCGTCATCGATATCTCCGACGATGAGGAGTAGCTTGTCTTTTTAGCTCACTACAAGGACCTATGTTCAGCTAGCTAGCTACGCCGGTTAAGCATGTTCGGTTTACCTTTTGCATGTGCTGCTCCTGCCTTTCCTTTACAAATTCTAGTGAATTGTCCTATGTACTCTTACTTTGCAATCTGATCCTCTAATATATATGTTCTATATATTGTGCAATGTGGTGCTGAGTTAACTGTTTGGTTATATTTTTGTCATGTTCAGTTAACTGTTTAGTTCAATTCTGCAAGGTGAAGCTCAATTCTTGTGGGTGCAATTTTGTATTCTCTTGCATGTGAGAAATAATCAAATTTGGCTGTACAAAATACATGAGATACAAATACAATTGCTATATTTCCAAGTTGTTAAGCATACTAGGTTTGGTTAACTGTCTGATCTTGTAGTATGTTCTCTTGTGCAATGTGGTGCTCAGTTAACTGTTTGGTTCATTTGTTGTGGTGCTTAGTTAACTGTTTGGTTCAATTCTGCAATGCGATGTTCAATTGTCGTGGGTACAATTTTGTATTGTTATGCATGTGAGAAATAAATAGAATTCGACTGTACTAAATACATGAGAAACACATACAATTGCTATATTTCCTAGTTCTTAAGCATGCTTGGTTTGGATAAATGGCTTTTCCATGTGGCTCGAATTAATCTGTTGAATCTGCAATGTGTTTATTTTTCATCAACATATTTTACTGATAGTATGTCCACCCTCACTTAACCTGATCAATAACTACCTTATATGTGTTGCAGGGAAATAATGGGAGGCACTGAGGTTTACCATCGAGGTTCGCACATGCATGGTCCTTTTCTAATAGCACATTATTGTGCAATTCCAAGAACCATTCTAGTATTTAGGTTTTTAACAATTTGGTCTTGCACATGTAGGTCCTGCTGTCAGAGGTTTTGACCCACTGTTTGACCCATTTTGCATATGGGGAAATGAGATGTCCATGAATATCAGTCAAGTCAAGAAACTCAGAAAGATTGTGGGGATAAAGAAACTAGCGACGAAAAACAACAAGATCTTTGTCTGCACAATGAAGAAGACATCAGTGAACTACAGGATGGTACTAACTCTTATACTCCCTTCCGTCCTTTTTAGTCTGCATATAAGTTTTGTCTGAAGTCAAAGTATCTCTACTTTGACCAAAGTTATAGAAAAAAGCATCAACATTCAAACTGCAAAATCATTATTTTTAGATGCATTATGAAATACAATTTTATAGTTTACATATTTGGTATCGTGGATGTTGATATTTTTTAAAAAAAATTGGTGAAACTTTACAAAGTTTGACTTGATACAAATCTAATGCGTGGAGTAAAAAGGACCGGAGGGAGTACCTTGTTTTTTTATTCCTTTGCGACATTTCAAAATTCAGAGAAGATATTTATGCATATCTTTGTTTTCAGGCCTTTCCAAAGCAGTTCACAGATGATTAACTCTCAAACCACCTGTATGGTCAAGAGGCGAGGAAGGTGTTCATACAACACCCATGGTACAATATTGAAGTCTTCCTAAAGAGGATGAAGGATGGGCGGTCAATCATCCACAGGCACTGGCCTAAAGTTGCAAGGACATTCAACATCATTGAAGGCTCAATATTCGCCTTCCGCTTCAGCAGTTTTCCAGATGAGATTCATCTGTCTATCTACCGTCTATGATGCTAATTTCCAAAGGTTTTAGATGTTGCATGTGAAACTTGGTGCTGTTGTGTAATGGGGTAGCTAGCTATATGCCTATATGGTGTGAGTGAGTGCTGAAGCTATATGATGTTGTACTCTGATGTATTTCAATTATGAAATCCTGGTTCCGTAATACGAAAATGAAATATATTGTGTGTTTATTATGAAATGTAAATTTGATTAATAAATGAATTAATAATAATAGGCTAATTAGCCTGCTTATTGGGTTTTTCTAGTGCAAACGGTTATTGAGACAACACCGTGGGCGATGATCTCAGACAACCCACACAGTTTATAGGAAGTAAACGTGCTGGATCAATGAACAATCACACACGACTTCCTCTGGACAACTGTTTGCGTTAGGCCACCTTGCACAGACATTTTCCTCATAAAAAGTGTGTGTGATGGACAGCCTATGCCACACAGTTCCTTCTAGACACCGTGCGTGATGCATTCAATAACACAAACGATAAAATTATTACTATCGTCTGCAATGGCAACGCTATCACAGACAATGTGATGTGGAAAACTGTGTGCTTTGTATATACGAACGGAAACATTTTTTTGGGATTCACTGTGTGGGATGTATATACGAACGGAAACGTTTATCTTGGATTCACTGTGTGGGATGTACATACGAATGGAAACGATTGGGCCAGTATAATTGTCTGCGATGGCTCACCCAATCGCACACGAGCTCTTTTTGCCCCGCGTGTGTGACCAGAGGCCCTATCGCGGACGGTTTCTGGGTCGTGTGGAAAGGACCCCCCCTCCCCTATCGCACACACATGCAAGGCGACGGTTTAAAACTCTATCGCTGAAAGGGGGTAAAAACCGTTTGTATAGCAGCTCGCTGTACTAGTGTATGCCCGCATCTTAATAAAGTTTATGAAGCACTCGAAAGAAAGGGAGATGAGGATTTACCTCCTCCGACTTTAAAACCATTACCCAAAAGTTTGAGGTATGAGTTTATGGATAATACAGAAAGATTCCCTATTATTGTTAATGCTGACCTTTCAGGTAAAGAGAAAGAGAAACTCTTAGTAGTGCTGAGTAAGCATCGAAAGGCTTTGGGCTACTCAATCCAGGATGTAAAAGGGATACATTCTTCTATATATTCTCATGCAATACCTATTGAAGAAGGGGCTAAACCCGTAATTGAGAGCCAACGGAGACTCCATCTGGCGTCCAAAAATGTGGTAAGAAAAGAAATAATACGTCTCCTTGATGCAGGGGTAATTTACCCTATATCTGATAGCAAATGGGTAAGTCCTGTCCATTGCATTCCTAAGAAAGGAGGAGTTTCCTTAGTAACTAACGAAAACAGTGACCTAGTCCCTACTAGGGCTGTTATTGGATATGGAATGTATGTTGATTTCAGGAAATTAAATAAATATATGAAGAAGGATCACTACCCGTTGCCATTCATAAATAAGATATTGGAGAGATTGGCCAACAACTCTTATTTTTGCTACCTTGATGGATATTCTGGGTTCTCTCAAATACCAATCGGACCTGAAGATCAAGAAAAGACTACCTTCACCTGCCCGTACAGTACATATGTGTATCGTAGAATGCCATTTGGTCTATGTAATGGACCACCCTTGTCTCAAAAGTGCATATCTAAAAAAATTCCTGATTAGATTGAAAAAATTGTTGAAGTGTTCATGGACAGTTTTTCTGTCCAAGGTACGTCCTTTGATAATTGTCTCTGTAATCTCACAAAGGTTTTGCAGAGATGTGAGGAAACAAGTTTTGTGCTGAATTGGGAGAAGAGTCATCTTATGGTCACTGAAGGTGTGGTGCTGGGACATAGAGTGTCAGGAAAGAGTATTGAGATAGATCAAGATAGAATTGAGGTAATAGAAAATTTACCTTACCCTCAAGATGCGAAAGGTATGCAAACTTTTATGGGACATGCTAGTTTCTATAAAAGATTTATCAAAGATTTCTCCAAAATATCTAAACCTCTGACTGACCTATTGCACAAAGATGTGCCTTATTCTTTTGATAAGATCTGTGTGCAGGCTTATGAGAAATTAACAGATGCCTTGATCATAGCCCCCATCATCCACTCCAAAGTGGGATGAGCCCTTCGAGATAATGTGTGATGCTAGCAATTATGCTGTTGGTGCTATTCTAGGACAGCGAGCTGATAAAAAACTTAACATGATCTTTTATGCTAGCAGGAGTTTGGACGAAGACCAAGTACACTTGGCAACCACTGAAAAACAATTGCTAGCTATTGTTTTTGCTTGTGAAAATTTTTGTCCTTATATTATTAACTCAAAAGTGATAGTCCACACCGATCACCGTGCTTTACGCTACCTCCTTGCAAAGAAGGACACTAAACCCCGGTTGATTAGGTGGATATTACTACTTCAGGAGTTTGATTTGCAGATAGTAGACCGCAAAGGGGAGGACAACCCAGTAGCAGACCACCTATCATGCATGGAAAGAATACCTTATGATCCAGTGCCTATAACTGAATCCTTTCCAGGTGAGAGTTTGGCTATGATTAAAAAGATAGAACCTTGGTTTGCAAATTATGCTAACTTTCTTGTAGGAAAGTACATGCCGCCCGACATGAGTTATCATCAAAGGAAAAAGTTCTCCAGTGATCTAAAGTATTATTTCTAGGATGACCCATTTCTCTATCGGCATGGACCAGATGACATGATAAGGCGTTGTGTCCCAGAACATGAAATGAATGCTATACTGGAAGGGTGGCATAGTAGCCCATATGCAGGACACCATGCTGGAGATAGGACCGCCGCCAAGGTGCTTCAATCAGGATTTTACTGGCCTACACTCTTCAGAGATGCTCACAGGTTTGTTAAAAATTGTGACATGTGTCAACGCACAGGTAACATTGGAAGGAGACAAGAAATGCCTATGAACTATAGTCTAGTTGGTGAACCTTTTGATGTTTGGGGATTGGACTATTTAGGACCTTTTCTTGTCTCAGATGGGTACACTCATATTCTTGTGGTTGTAGATTATGTTACAAAGTGGGTTGAAGCTCTGCCAACCAAGCATGCAGACGCGGCTACTTCGTTGAAAATGATAAAGGACATCATACTGCCCAGGTTTGGTGTTCCTAAAATTCTTATCACTGACGATGGATCTCATTTTATACAGGGAATATTCGGAAGAGTACTTCGTAAGTACGGGGTGACTCACCGAATAGCTTCACCATATCATCCACAAACTAGTGGGCAGGTGGAACTCTCTAACAGGGAAATAAAGACAATACTGCAAAAGACGGTGCAGAAGTCCAGGAAAGATTGGGTAGCAAACCTGAATGAAACACTCTGGGCTTACCGCATCGCTTACAAGAATCACATGGGGATGTCACCATACAAAATGGTGTACGGTAAGGCTTGTCATCTACCCTATGAATTAGAGCATAAAGCTTTCTGGACAATCAAAAATATAAATCTTAATCTTAAAGAAGCTGGAGAAAAGAGGTTGTTGGATATGCATGCTCTAGGTGAACTTTGCAACAGTGCTTACGAGAGTGCCAGGTTGTTCAAAGAAAAGGTTAAAAGGTGGCATCATCGTAAGATACTGAAATGAACTTTCACTGTGGGGGACAAGGTCCTCCTATTTAACTCTCGTCTCAAGTTGTTTCCAGGGAAGCTTAGGTCTCGCTGGGAAGGGTCCTATGAGATAGAAGAGGTGTACAATTTCGGAGCTGTTCGTCTAAAAGGAGGGAAGAATGGCCCCTGGATCATGCATGGACAACGCTTAAATATATACCTTGCAGATGAACAAAAGGAAGAGCGGGATATAGAAAAGGTAAGCTTCCTCATGATCGAGCAAGCCGAAGCTCTCCATAAGGAACAACGAGTATAGATCGGCACTCCGGTAAGATATATGTGAATATCTAGATAAAAATTATATTGTTTTGATAGACTTGTTAATTCTCACATCTCAGAGCTTGGAATTTTCGTCTATAGTTGGGAGCTTTGCCACTAATCTTTCAGGGATGAAATTTTTTTCTAAGGAAGAAACTGGCACAGCTACCAACAGAACCAAAGACGGCGTTCCAAACGACCGCAAGCGCCCGTTTGGGCGGTCGTATGAAAAAGAGACAGAGGAGCCACGGGAGATAGAGATAAAGACGGCGTACCATATGGGCGTAGGCGCTCGCTTGAGCGGTCGTTTGGGATGCCCTTGGTGGACGCTGCGAGAACAGAGTCAAAGATGGTGTTCCCGACGAACGAACGCGCCCGTATGAGTGGTCGTTCAGTCCATTCTCTGCGGCGGGTAAAAAAAGAGAAGAAAGATCCAACAGCGGGTCAAACGACCAGCCGTACGGTCGCAAGCGCCCGCATGGAAGGTCGTCGTTGATCCGGTTGGCGCGATTCTTTCCCGATTTCGTTTTGATTTCTTTCTAACTAACTTTTTATCTCATATCTCGTGATTACCTATAGGATTAGCCTTTATAAAAAGGAGGAAGGGACGTCCATAAACCTAAAACCATCTAATCTCTCATCTTCTTTGCTTCCCATGTCCTCCAAAAAGCTATTAGTTGCAGGTAACAAGCACGATCGCTGCCATGAGCATCAAGACCTCGTCCACCTGTGCTCGCATCATCCCCTTCCCCAACATGGATGATGTTGAGCCCTCGGGATGGGAAGACCTAAGGAAGCTTAGCATCAAGGAAGAACCTCGTGAGGAGAAGAAGGATATGGAGGAGAAGGTCGAGGTGGTGGAGATCGAGGAGGAAGAACAAGCAAAAGAGGGAGATGATGACACTATTCCAGATGGGTATCCTCCTAATCCCTATCAATTCAATATCCGCGGATCTATTCCGTTATTTCCTATGGGGCCTCCTCAATCTGAGTGGGGAAAGGAACCACCAACCCCGAAGGAGATGAAGGTAAAGATTCGGGAGTTGGAGAAAGTTTCCAAGGCTTGTGCTAATGTGATCGAAGATGGGATTGATTCTTACTGGTTGATGAGAAAGGATTTGGAAGCAATAGTAGATGGTCTTTTCCATAAAATCGGGCTTATGATTGATACTCTTAACAACCACACTACACAACTTGAGTTTTTGACACAGGTTGTAGATGATCAGCAAGCCGTGATCGAGGAACTGAAGAACAAGCTTAAGAGCATCTGTGCTACCTTCCAAGGATTCCAGGAGTGAGCATGAAATGCTTTGTGCCTGGATCTCCCCGGCTTGATTGTAAGCTTGGTGGAGATTCATGTGCACTTTGGATCTTTACCCTTTCTGCATTTACTTTTCCGTGAGATTAGAGAATAAGCTTTGTTTTCAATGAGGTTGAATTATCAATTTTTCCTCTTGAATAAGGAATGATCCCTTCCAATGAGTTTAGGGATATCTTGATGTGTGAGTTCATTACTTTTGTTTGAAGAACGTGCTTGATAGTTGTTGTGATCTAAATAGTAGTGCATATTTACTTACATGATGATTATAAGTCCCCCACATCTTAGTTGTATAAATTTTTGAAGGGAGATAAAACAACTATATATGCTAGCTCATTAAAGGGTTCAAGTTACTTAAGGGCAAGCAAACAAATTAATCCTCTGCTAAAATACCTTTGGAAATGAAGTCTCTCGGAGAATAAGGCTGGCTTACACTTAAAGTTTCACTGAGCCTTTAGTATGATTCAATGAGGAGAGACTGAACCCTTTGTGATAAAAACCATTTACAAGAAAAATGAGGGAAAACGAAACTACTTGCCCGGTTGAAACAATAATGAACTAGGATATGAAGTTGTTACTTGTCCTCAGTAAAATTAAATGACAAGATGTGGATGCCTGCATGATCATTACCAGAGTAAGTATGGGCTATTGTTTGCCACATATACGCATCAACAAACGTTCCTCTTGGGAGTAATGGACTCATACCTTTTGATATCCGTATCTTATAAACACAAGGGTGACCTCATTCTTTACAAGCCACGGTACTTGCTCACGGACGAGCAAGACTTAAGCTTGGGGGAGTTGATGAGTCCAATTTATGTGATGTTTTTCCTATATATTTTGTGCCTACAAGGTGGGATTTGTGGAATTTTACCGCGTTCGCGCACTTCTTTTTGTTGATAATCCCTCAGGTAACGTCTTTTGGAGCAATATTCATTTAAGCAAGAAAATCCTAGAAAATGGCAGTGGAATCACACATTAAAGGTGATAAACACTTTCCATGAAAAAATCAAGCAAGAAGGCCAAAGAAACAGCCATCGTCGCGCTTTCAGAGCGAACGACGGCGTTCCATGCGACCGCGCGCGCTCGCATGAGCAGTCGTTTGGCGCACCGCCGCCTTTGGGGGATCGGCTATTTTCACCCCGTCTAAGCGGATCATGGGGGGACGAACAGACACTCCAGAAACTCATCCAGAAGGCAGAACCCTAGCCGCCGGAGCCCATCCGGAGGGAGGATCGACCGGGAGAAGAAGGGGATTCCTCTCACCGCGCGAGGAATGGCATCATCATCAACATCTACATCATCACCACCTTCATCATCATCATCATCATCCGCATCCTTATCATTTGCAACATCAAGAACCCTAGTGGATCCTTCGGTGTATCGGTTGAATCATTCGCCCATGTATTCCATTACCATTACCATGATGATTGTTGTTCTTATGTGTGAGTAGACCCCTAGTTCTCGGGGATATGGATGAACCTTGGTATGTGTAGGATCTGAAATGTTTATTATGGATATGAGATCCTCTATTGAATGCTTAGTTTAATAACTTCATGAATGTTGTGAAGGGGCCCCACTCAGCATTTGTGCCTATATTGGCCACAAAGTATATCACTGTTTTTGCATAGGTTCAGGGTGTGGAGGTAATTCTAGGTGACAGTAAAAGCCTATTGCTCCTAACCTTTACAAGTGACCGGGGATTTAAGAAGAACCCTTAGTGAGGCCGCGTCCACGGGGAAACCCTTAATTATCATGAGTTGTAACCCACAAGGGGAGACTATGATGGTGGCGTGCGTGGCACAAAGTCTACCACGAGTAGAACGTGTTCTGTGCCCGGCTCCGCCCAGCATAAACGTCAACAGTGGCTCAAGTATCCTTTCCATGCTATGCTATGCATAGTAGTACTAGAAACATACCAATGGGGATTCCAGACTCCCTGAGAACGCCTTTTTAATTTTGTTGTTTCACTGTTATTTACCGTCCTTGTCTTTCATTTACTTTTATGTTATTCAGTTACAAGTCACCATTTTACTCAATCCTTATTTAAATCCGCCCTCACTCTCCTTCAAGTCTACAATTATCTACAGGCACAAAGTTACATAATTCTCTACAAGGGGCAAAAGCCTGATTCCTGTGCTCCCTGTGGGATCGATACTCTTACTTCGAAAAGGCTACAACTAAACCCTGTGCACTTGCAGGCTATCACCTTGCAACCCTCTGTATTTATTGTAGGGATCAATGGAAGTGCTTTGAATTAACGTCCCAAAATTGTTTTGTAGATGTCTCTTGTATCACCCGCAATCTTCATCCCTGCAGGTACCCAGGATCATGGAGATCGAGCCACGGATAGGCTAAGGGAAGGGAGAATGTGAAGTGTCATTCTGAACACCAGTGACAGAAGGGTTTAGTACGGTGACATGGATCCAATCCTTGGGGATTCATGAGGTGTAGTCATTAAACGCCCAAAGCACTTTTCTGATTATTTTAATCTTAATTATCGAGGCAACCCCGCGCGACGGATAGGGCTTGCAGTAGGACAACTGATTCTTGATGCAGTGATACGTCTCCAACGTATCTATAATTTTTAATTGTTCCATGCTATTATAGTATCAATCTTGGATGTTTTATATGCAATTATATATCATTTTTTGGGACTAACCTATTAACCTAGTGCCCAGTGCCAGTTGCTGTTTTCTGCTTGTTTTTGGTATTTGAGGAAATCAGTACCAAACGAAGTCCAAATGCCACGAAACTTTTTGACGATTTTTTTCTGGATAAAAGAGACCCTGGAAGCTTTGGGAGGATGCCAAAAGCCTCACGAGGAAGCCACAAGGCAACAGGGCGCGCCCTGATGCCTTGTGGGACCCTCATGGCTCCTTTTCACCTAATTCCACTTCTATAAATTCTCAAATATTCGGAAAC
Organism: Elymus sibiricus; assembly: GCA_039707655.1. NCBI lineage: Eukaryota > Viridiplantae > Streptophyta > Magnoliopsida > Poales > Poaceae > Elymus > Elymus sibiricus. Next base: position 229,458,388 of record CM077668.1, read on the forward strand.
CATCAGAGAGCGAAACGAGAAAACCCTACCGCCGCCGCAAGCCTCTGTTCTTCCGTGATCCCATCTGGAGGCCTTTTTCGGTACTCTGCCGGAGGGGGAATCGATCACAGAGGGCTTCTTCATCAACCTTGCTGCCCTTCCGATGATGTGTGAGTAGTTTACCACAGACCTACGGGTCCATAGCTAGTAGCTAGATGTCTTCTTCTCTCTCTTTGATCTTCAATACCATGTTCTCCTCGATGTTCTTGGAGTTCTATCCGATGTAATCTTATTTTGCGGTGTGTTTGTTGGGATCCGATGAATTGTGAGTTTATGATCAGATTATTCATGAGAAATATTTGAGTCTTCTCTGAACTCTTTTATGCATGATTGTTATAGCTTTGTATTTCTCTCCGATCTATCGATTTGGTTTGGCCAACTAGATTGGTTTATCTTGCAATGGGAGAGGTGCTTTGTGATGGGTTCAATCTTGCGGTGCTCAATCCCAGTGACAGAAAGGGACATGACACATATTTGTATTGTTGCCATTAAGGATAAAAAGATGGGATTTAATCGCATTGCTTGACTTTACTTTGTCTACATCATATCATCTTGCTTAAGGCATTACTCTATTTTATACTTAATACCCTAGATGCATGCTGGATAGCGGTTGATGGGTGGAGTAATAGTAGTAGATGCAGGCAGGAGTCGGTCTACTTGTCTCGGACGTGATGCCTATATACATGATCATTGCCATGAATCCGTCATAATTATTTGCTTTTCTATCAATTACGCAACAGTAATTTGTTTACCCACCGTATGTTCTGCGCTCGAGAGATAAGCCTTTAGTGAAAACTATGGCCCCCGGGTCTATCTTTATCATATATTAAAATCCAAAAATACCTTGCTGCAATTTATTTACTTTTATTTTATTTTGCAATTTACTTTTTATCTATCACTATCAGAATTAATCCTTGCAAATAACCGCTAAGAGGATTGACAACCCTCTTATTTGTGTTGGGTGCAAGTGCTTGCTTTTGTGTGTGTAGGTGCTGCTAAAGGGGTTTTATGTGGTTCTCCTACTGGATTGATAACCTTGGTTCTTAACTGAGGGAAATACTTATCTCTACTATACTGCATCATCCTCTCCTCTTCGGGGAAATACCAACGCAGTCTACAGGTAGCATGCAACACTCGCGTCGGTCAAGATGTTATTTGGACACGTCCCCCACTTCGGTTTGTAACAAGCACATCTCGATGGGTGACTTCCAGCGCACAAATTAAGATCATATTTGGTCCCAACACAAATACATGGTTGTAAGCATTAAGACCTCATACCCGTACCCATTTTTATTACTAGTGTTTGAATCGTCATTTGCTTGATTGATCCGGTCAAAAGCTGGAATCGATCCTTTAACAAAAGCTTGCTAAAGACCATCGCTTCAATGGAGCCTTCCTCTCGTGGGTTCGATAACCCAGGGTCACCACTAGGGAAACAGGTGCGGGATACTTTCTATTCCTTTACCGGATCACTAAAAGGAGGTATCAATGGGCCAGGCGCACCATCCCCCCAAGGGCCCAAGCGGGTAGGGGTGGGAAACCCTAAGGGGGAGGGGGCGGCACATGCCTTGGGGGGGAAGAATCTCCCCTTGGCCACCGGCCCTAGCTTGGAGGGGGGGCCAAGGCTGGTTGCACCCCTCACCCCCCCTATATAAAGAGAGGGGAGGGGCTGGGCGCAGCCACCTGAAGCCCTGGCCGCCGCCCCTCTCTCTCCCTCCACTTCCGCCACCGCAGCTGCTTGGCGAAGCCCTACAGAAATTTCTCCACCACCACCATGCCATCGTGCTAACCTAGATCCCATCTACCTCTCCCCCTCGCTTGCTGGATCAAGAGGGAGGAGACGTCACCGAGCCGTATGTGTGCATAACTCGGAGGTGTCGTTCATGCGGCGCTCGATCAGACTGGATCATGAAGAGTACGACTACATCAACCAAGTTCATTGAATGTTTCTGCTTTCGGTCTACAAGGGTATGTAGACACACTCCCACTTGTTGCTAGCATCTCCTAGATTAGATCTTGGGTGAATCCATAAGAATTTTTTTCCATGCAACGATTCCCAACACATGGATAGTATGAATGAGCACTAAACATAGACAGTATGAACGAGCACTACACATGGACAGTATGAATGAGCACTACACAAAGTACAGACAGATCATCTAGTTCAGCACAGCAACTCAAAGCATACCAAGGAGTTCAACATACTACCACACATGCTTGCAAACTAGCATACTGCCAATCCATCACCACTAGCTACCAATCCTTGTCGACATGTAAACAACTCCTAGCATGCTACAAATCCATCACTACTAGCTACCAGAACATCACATTCTCACATATTGGCAGTGTACAATGCTACAACATGTCCACATATCTAATCCTATCACAGGCTCATAGATCTACCTAGAACAAGTAATTAGTGAGGAGGGGGTGATCAAACTCGCAACCATCAATGCGGTCGGAAGGAAGCGCGAAATAGGTTGGAGAAGAGGAGGACTCGAATCGCCGCCGCAGTGAACCAGCGGCCGGAGAAGAAGTGCAACTTACCTACCTATCGATGAAGATCCGCACAGGAGGGAAAGCTCAAAAGGGGGGATTGGTGGTAGGAGTTTGGGCGGTGAGGTGAGGCTGGCTATATAGGGCAACCGAATCGGAGGGAGGTGACCCCAATTCTTCCTGCCGCTTTTTCGGAGACACGTGCGAGCTCGCGCCATCTCCGTGGATGCAGGAGGTCAGCGCTGCATTCCCCTTCCATGCATCGCCCGAGCCTGGCTGAGGGGAAACGGCGGAATCAGCCGTCCTAGTGGGCCTAGCTAGGACGTGCTTTAAGTTCTGTGCTATGTAGGCCAAACAGTAAATGCAGGCAACCAAACGGCCCAATTTCATCCCGCGTGAGACTGGTTGGACTCTATGCGGGCAACCAAACACGTCCTATGTGAATCCACAAGGAGGATGAAGAGATCTGTGGGGTGGAAGAACTAGAGGCAGTGAGAGAACAACAAAGCATTATACAACGCCGCACAAGTGGGAGCGGAATTCCCAGGAGGCTGAACTTCCGGAGGAGGAGGATCTTGACACTGCTAAGAGCCCTTTGAAACCAGTGGCAGATGTTGGGGCAATAGATGATGGGGTGGAAGATGATGGAGGAAGGTCACAAGCGAGGGGTCTACTGCTCGCAAGAAGTTTTATCTCTCCAACGTTGAGGCTTCTGATGTCTACTACGCAATTTTATTCTTGTAGACTTTGTTGGGCCTCCAAGCGCAGAGTTTTGTAGGACAACAACAAATTTCCCTCAAGTGGATGACCTAAGGTTTATCAATCTGTGAGAGGTGTAGGATGAAGATGTTTCTCTCTCAGACAAACCAGCAATCAAATACAAGAAATCTCTTGTGTCCCAACACACCCAATACAGTTGTCAATTGTATAGGTGCACTAGTTCGGCTAAGAGAGGGTGATATATGTGTAATATGAATGGTAGATATATATTGTTATAATCTGAATAAATAAAAACAGTAAGGTAGCAAGTAACAAAAGCGGGTAAAAACGGTATTGCAATTATTGGAAACAAGGCCTAGAGTTCATACTTTCGCTAGTGCCAACTCTCAACATCATTAACATAATTAAACCACATGATAATCCCTCAAAGTGCAGCAAAGAATCACTCCAAACTTTTTATTCTATCAGAGAAAGTTGGATGAAATCTCATAGGTAGCAAACCACCTCAAAGTTGTGTTTCCAATCAATATATTGAACCACCCCCAAAGTGTCATGGATAGCCCTAGAGATCATACTATGACAACACCATATGATACGTATCATTCAACCTTTATGCCTAGATTACCCCAATGTCACCACGGGTATACGCAAGTTAATTACTAGACATGCATCATGTAATCTAAAATACAAACTATTCAATCCAACATAAAGAAACTTCAAAGAGCAAGACTCAATTCACCACAAAAAGAGATAGAGGGAGATGAACATCATAAGATCCAACTTTATTAATAAAGCTCATGATACAATCAAGATCGAATCCATCAAGAACATGAGAGAGAGATATTAACTACTAGTACATACCCTCAGCCCCGAGGATGAACTACTCACATATCACCATGAGAACGGAGGAGAAGTTGGTGGTGATGGTGATGACAGAGTTGTCCCCGACGGCGTCCCGGCGCCACCGGAGGGGAGGGGAAGGGCCCCCCTCCTCCTCCTCCTTCTTCTTCTTCTTCCTTTGCCGTCCGAGGAGGGAGGGAGCTCTCCCCTAGATTGGATCTCTCTTTTGTCTTCTGTTTTTCGCTTCTGTTTTCTGGCCTTTCACCGTTTCTTTTATAGCCGGAGTTCCGTAACTCCGATTGGGATGAAATTTTGAGGGGATTTTTCTCCGGAAATTAACTTTCTTGCGGCGAAATAAGGGGTCCATCTGACTTAAGGGCTACCCACAAGGGCCCATGGTGCGGCCAGAGGGGTGGTTGCGCCATCTGCCCTTGTGGGGCCCTCGGGCATTGTTTTGCGTTGATTCCTTCGACCAAAAATCACATATATTCCATATCATGTGATTGTATCAAACAGAAAAAAAAAGACGCTCCAAGAATAGCACATATCATGTGAAGAATTAAAATATAGCTCCAAGTGGGACATGCGAGGTTTTGAAGATGAAAGAGGGGATGCCATCTGGGGCATCCCCAAGCTTAGCTGCTTGAGTCTTCCTTAGATATTACCTTGGGGTGCCTTGGGCATCCCCAAGCTTAGGCTCTTGCCACTCCCTATTCTCCTCATGTCGCTATCTCACCCAAAACTTGGAAACTTCATTCACACAAAACTTAACAGAACTCGTGAGATAGATTAGTACAAAATAAATTCAAAACATTAACATTCTCTTCTATAGCAAATCATAAAATTATAATTAAACATTGCATACTAAATGCCTACCCATATTTAACATCTCTATCCACTAATAGAAATATTAAACAAGCAAACATGAGCAAACAATGCAACTATAACAGCAATCTGTCTAAACAGAACTGTCTGTAAAGGAGGAATATATTAGCATACTTCTATAACTCAAAAAATTCTCAACAATTACCATGTAACAAAGAACTTATATGTTTACTGTGTAAAATTTTCAAGACTTGTTTATCTTCTGACTATCCAGGAATATTCAGGACATTACAGAATTTTTTTTGTTTTCAAACATCAACTCATAAACTTGCAAACTGAGCATGGCAAAGGCTAAACTTGGCACTTTATTGAAATAAAAGATACAAAACATGATTACTACAGTGGCATTAATCATGTAAACACACAAAAACAGTAAGGATAAATATTGGGTTGCCTCCCAACAAGCGCTTTTCTTTAAAGCCTTTTAGCTAGGCATTATGATTTTAATGATGCTCACATAAAAGTAGGAATTGAAACATAAAGGGAGCATCATGAATCATATAGCAAATAATTTATTGGAACAAGAATTAACTAGCATAGGAAGGCAAAACAAGTGCAACTTCAAAACTTTCAACATATAGAGAGGAAACTTGATGTTGTTGAAATATATATATATATAAGCATATCTTCCCTCTCATAATAATTTTGAGTGTCATCATGAACAAATTCAACAATATAGCTATCACATAAAGCTTTCTTTTCATGAGCCACATGCATAAAATTATTGTTACTCTCTACATAAGCAAATTTCTTCTCATTAATTATAGTGGGAGAAAAATCAACAAAATAACTATCATATGATACCTGATTGGCATGACCCAATTGAACAACAAAATCATAGTGACAAGTTTCATGGTTATCATTTATAGCATATGTGTCATCATAATAATCATCATAAATAGCAACTTTATTGTCATAATCAATTGAAACATCCTCCAATGTAGTGGAATCAAAATTATATAAAGTAAAGACCTCTCCAAATCCACTTTCATCAATATCGCAATACGATTTATCACTCTCAAAAATAGTGGAATCAACACTACCTAAAGTCACAATCTCTCCAAATCCACTTTCATCATTGTAATCATCATAAATAGGAGGCATGTTATTATCATAGTAAATTCTCTCTTCAAAAGTAGGGGGACTAAAAGGATCATCTTCATCAAACATAGCATCCCCAAGCTTATGGCTTTGCATATCATTAGCATCATGGATATTCAAAGAATTCATACTAATATCATTGCAATCATGCTTACCATTCAAGGAACTCACACCAAACATTTTGTTAAAAATCTTCTTTTAATACTTCATAACAATTATCAAATTCATAGTTTTCAAGAAAAATATTATAAATATAAAAAATTTGACACAACTTCTGTAGCGACCCGACCAAATGGATCGGAGTCTCTGTGCTTAAGTGTCATCCCTGGATCGGTATGCTGACACACACAGTACTTGAGGATTTATAACAGAGTTCAATCACACACTTTATTACATCGAGATCCTCAAAAGAGTATTTATTACATAAATATGGCTGAAGGCCATCTAAATAAAAATAACTGCGGAAGCTTCGTAGGTAAATGAGTCCATCAAACTCCACGGCAAAACTGAGTGTAGAACAACGACCTATCGCACCTTACTCTTCGTCGGAAAAATCTGCAACAAGAAACGTTGCAGCCACAGAGGGTCAATACATTGAATGTATTGGCAAGTCACACCCAAGTATTAAAACAGACTTATCATCTACATGCAAGGATATATCAAGTGGAAAGCTCTAAGGTTTATTTTGCATAAAGCCAATTTTGCCCTAACTCTACTCCCTAGTCAAGTTTTGTTTCAACTTAATTAACCTATTGTTAAATTGGACCGCCTCCAATTTAACCCGCATATGAGAGCCTCCGAGGATCATAGGTTCCCAATTGTTATTACCATGAGAGCCCCTGGGGATCATGGTTTTCATTACACCCACTTTATATTATTAATTTGAGATGAGAAGATCTTCCAGAGGTTTCAAGTCCAGTTGCTCAAAATTGTCCGTAACCGGGGACACGGCTAACGATTAGTTTTACACTCTGCAAAGGTTTGCGCACTTTTCCCCACAAGACTCGACCACCTCCTTGATCGGAAGATCAAGACAAAGTCTTTCAGATGTGTTCCCCTTAACCCTGGATAGGCCGGTACACCTACATTCCTCTACATCTGCTAGCCTACCCTGGAAAGGCTCACACAACCTACTGAACTAGGCCAGAGCCCATAATGGCTTGTGGCTGCGCATGGAAGCTACTTGATATGAAACATGTCTAACCTTTTTGAACCTGGGCGGCATTCCCCACCTTTTCCTGAGTAATGCAGAGCCTCCCGGAGGATACATACTTGCCGACTAGTCCCGACAAACCTTTCCGCCCAGATGATTGATTAATTGGTATTGCAGAGCCCCCGAGGAAATACAATACATGTAAAAGTTGTTAATGTAGTCATTGCTTAAGTTCTCTCGCAACTTTCATGAATCACACGGTACCCAATCCACGTCGACCATAGCATGGCTAAGCAATAACTACAATATAACGATTCCCAATGTGGCGGCAAAGATTATCAGGATCAGGCTAAACATATGGTTATCCTATCTGGGTTTCAGCATAGCATATTACTCCTACACATGCATACTACTTTGTTGATAGAGGGCACTACATGCATAGTAAAAACATAGGATTGTCATGATCAAAAGTGCAACTTGCCTGGAAATTCTTATGAAGTCCTTCGCACTCAAAGTTCTGAAAATTCTACTCTTGGCACTCCGGACAATCTATCGCCAAAGTAAATAAACTCACATAAGCAATCATTTCAAAGAACCAAAATAACATGCAACAAGAAAAGACTCGAAAAATCCAAATGAAAATCCAAGACACTCAACTATCACAAAATTCCTAAGTGCAAAACAACGTGTGAAAATAGGGTTCAAAAATTGTGATGTGAACTAAAGTGTATACATGGCATAAGAGTAAAAATATCATGGACAAATCCTAATTGTGTGAAAAATACCATGATAATTATCCAAGTCATAGGATTTGGCTAGGGTGACAAAGTGCAAAAGGAATTAATTCAAACGGAGTAACGGTTTAGGAGATATGGCCAATTAAAGATTGAATTCAAATCTGAATAAATTTCAAATTTGAAATTAGCAAAAGTTTGCAAAGATGGGTTCACTGGATAGATCTAATCAATACGAAGAAATTGCCGCTGGTTTCATCTAATTTGGATATATGGTTAAAAATTTGTGGCTAGACGAAGTTTAGGGACTAATCTGCTAAACTCAGGGACTAAACAGTGAAGAAAAATAATCGCGAATAGGTCCCTGGCCACGTGGCGCATTTCTACTGGTCTACACCCGTTCTCTGCAGAGGTTAAACGGCGGACGGCCAATATTTAGCACATACCTGTTCGCAAATAATAATAAAAAATTATAATCTAATCTGGGCCGTTGTTTGGCGATCTAACGGACGAGGCAGAGGGGCGGCGGCTGTGAGCGGCGTGGGAAGAGGCGAGACGGCGAGATGAGAAGAGGGGGCCTCGGGGTATTTATAGGCGAGGTCGGGGGCTCCGGCTGCGAGGGGATAAGCCTCATCCCGAGCGCGAGGCGGCCGGCGGTTGCGGGAGCGCAGGCGAGCTGCTCCCGAGCGACGCGCGCAGGAGGTTGAAGACGGCCCGGGGCTGGGCCCCACTGGTCAGTGGCAGCAGCAGGAAACGACCGAGGGGCGGGCGACCGGCGCGAAGCCTCTTCGGGCGCTAGAGCAGGCCGTGGGCCAAATGGCTGAGCGGGCCGGCTCGTGTGCGTGTGTGTGTGTGTGTGTGTGTGTGTGTGTGTGTGTGTGTGTGTGTGTGTGTGTGTGTGTGTTTAAACAGAGAATGCCTCAGGGCCTAAAACAAACTCAAACGAATTTCTAAAAATACCATAGTAATTTCTAAAATCACTATTGAATATATAGAGCACAGTGAACATTAATTCCAGCTCAGGTAATTTTGAAAATATTATTCTAATGCAATAAATGCACTTTAGGCCAATAAAATAATTATCAAATAAACTCCAAATAATATTCTAATAATTTTCCCAACTCTTTTATATTTGAGGAAGTCATTTTATCCTCTCTCTTTTATTTTTATTGAGTGGAAAAACATTTGAATATTTCAGAAAAACCCCAAAATGCAATAAAACATGAGATGCATTGAATGATTCTATTAACATCCAAATATAATAAAAATTGGGATGTTACAACTTCACTTCCATTTTTTGTAGTTTTCTTTTATGAACCAAACTAGTGAATAAACAAGAAACTAAAAGATTCAATTGCAAGATCTAAAGAAGATACCTTCAAGCAGTCAACTCCCTCGCAACGGCACTAGAAATAGCTTGATGTCTACTCCCTCCGTTCCTTTATATAAGGTGTATTTTTTGGGGTGCGGTGACCAAGGCACAAAATTGAGGAGAATTTTAGCCGAAAATACCCTTAACTAATTAGGTAGTTAGTAGCTTAATTGGAGGCAACTAATACCAGTGGCCTAACAAAAGTTAACCAAATCTCGCTGCACCATAATAAAATCAATCGGTGGGATGGGAGAGAGAGAAATGTGAGTGCATGCAATCACGGAGAGAAATGGTGGAAGGGAACACATGGAAAACTACGTACTATTGGGAACTACGTACTACTTTTTATCTAAGGCATGTAATGGATGGTGGATGGGCACGCATGGAAAACTGAGAGGAAAAGAGAAATACACCTTACATTGTGGAATTTTTGGGAAAAACAAATACACCATATATAAAGGAATGGAGAGAATGCTACGCAACTTTATTCTTGTAGACTTTGTTGGGCCTCCAAGCGTTTATAGGACATCAACAAATTTCTCTCAAGTGGATGACCTAAGGTCAATCAAATACAAGAAATCTCTTGTGTCCTCAACACACCGAATACATTTGTCAATTGTATAGGTGCACTAGTTCGGTGAAGTGAGGGTGATATATGTGTAATATGGATGGTACAAATATATTTTTACAATCTGAATAAATAAAAACAGCAAGGTAGCAAGTAACAAAAGTGAGTAAAAAGGGTATTGCAATGCTTGGAAATAAGGCCTAGGGTTCATACTTTCGCTAGTGCCACTCTCAACATCATTAACATAATTAAACCACATGATAATCCTTCAAAGTGCAGCGAAGAATTACTCCAAAGTTTATATTCTACCGGAGAAAGTAGGATGAAATCGCGTAGGTAGCAAACCACCTCAAAGTTGTGTCTCCAATCAATCTATTGAACCACCCTCAAAGTGTCACGGATAGCCCTAGAGATCGTACTACAACAACACCATATGATACAATTCAGTCAACTTTTATGCCTAGATTACCCCAATGTCACAATGTGTATCCGCAAGTTAATTACTAGACATGCATCATGTAATCTCAAATCCAAAATATTCAATCCAACATAAAGAAACTTCAAAGAGCATGATTCAATTCACCACAAAAAGAGATAGAGGGAGATGAACATCATAAGGTCCAAATTTATTAATCAAGCTCATGATACAGTCAAGATCGAATCCATCAAGAACATGAGAGAGAGAGAGATATTGAACACATAGCTACTAGTACATACCCTCAGCCCCGATGATGCACTACTCACATATCACCATGAGACTGGAGGAGAAGTTGGTGGTGATGGCGATGACGGAGAAATCCCTGGCGGCGTCTTGACGCCACCGAAGGGGAGGGGGAAGGGGCCCTCTCATTCTTCTTCTTCCTTGGTCCTCCGGGGAGAGAGGGAGCTCTCCCCTAGATTGGATCTCTCTTCTGTCTTCTGTTTTTCGCTTCTGTTTTTTGGCCTTTCACCATTTTTTCTATAGCCGGAGTTCCATAACTCCGATCGGGATGAAATTTTGAGGGGATTTTTCTACGGAAATTAGCTTTCTTGCGGCGAAAGAAGGGGTCCATCCGACTTAAGGCTGCTCACAAGGGCCCATGGCACGGCCAGGGGGTGGCTGCGCCACCTGCCCTTGTGGGGCCTGAGGGTGTCCCGGATTAGGGGGTACTCGGGCCGCCGGCCTATCTCTCGTGGGCCGGACTAGTGGGCCGCTCTTTACTCGTCATTGGAAGGCCAGATTGTGGGCGACCCCGTGCACCAGAAGGAAACCTTCGAAGACTTGGCGTCTCCTCCAAGGAATAATTGGCGTGACTGGCATGTTTATCCCCTGATGGTAACCGACCATATGTAACCCTAGGTCCTTCTGGTGTCTATATAAACCAGAGGGTTTAGTCCGTAGAGATATAGAATCATCATAATCATCTAGGTTTAGCTCATCTGATCTCGAGGTAGATCAACTCTGTAACCTTCATACTACCACATCAATACAATCTAGCAGGACGTAGTGTTTTACCTCTTCGAGAGGGCCCAAACCTGGGTAAATCGCTGTCTCTGCGTTCCCTGTTACACATTGATTCCTAGATCCACAGTTCGGACCTCCTACCCGAGATCTGCCAGTTTTAGTACCAACATTGGTACCTTCATTGAGAGCTCCGCCGCTGGGTCACCAAGGATCAATGGCTCGCCTTGTCATCAGTAATGGCATCCGCAGCGGGGACACCTTCGTCCCCGGTCAGCTTTTTGCGTTCGGCAGCATCGTACTGCATGCCGACCCAACCGGTCACCTCGACCAGGTCGCTGGCTTCATCCCCGAGCAGGAAATCAGGTTCGGCAACCTGGAGTACGTCGCCGACTCCCGTGGCGACCTGGTCTTTACTGGGTTCTCGGCTTTACCCGAGGAGCCTAACAATCCCGAGGCCTTGACCTCGGATTCTCTCCCCATCCCTGTCTTTGGGCCGGGCCTCAGTTCGGATCTGGCCTTGAGTTTGGATCTGACCCCGGCGCCAGAAAGCCAAGGGTCACCCTTGGCCGAACACACTCCCAGCATTGGCGCGCCGGAGCTCAACTCCGATGGCTGCCCGAACATGAATTCGGTGGGCCTCTCGTTTTTAAGCGAGATGTTAGATCGGATCCAGAAGATGAATATCATGGATGGCCTGTCCTCAGACCAGGAGCAGGTCGGACAGGTGGCCAACCGCGGGGAATTTTGCGTCCCACCCACCACCCACTTGGTAGCCACTGTCGAAGATTTAACCGACATGCTGGATTACGCCTCCGAGGAGGCTAACAACATGGACGAGGATATCGATGTCCCGCCTTATACGGCTCCCTCCCTTGCCACCTCCAACACCGGAAAGTGGACCGCCACCTCCACCTATGATGTTTATATGGTCGATACCCCCAAGAAGGATGGCGACACAACCAAGAAGGATGGCGATGGCCCCGACGAAGAACCGCCCAGACGCTGACGACGGCGAGCCAGAGGGCGAGGAAAGGGCAAGGAAAACAACACAGACATGAACGGTACTGGAGATAACGAGACTCCGGACAACATGGGGGAGCTCAGCGATAACACCCCCGAACAGCACCATGACGCCCCTGAAGGGCACGAGGACCAGGGCCCCTGAGGACCCTGAGGATTCTGAGGACAGTAACTACCTCCCTCCGTCCGAAGAGGAGGATAGCCTCGGACCCGAGGATTTTGTCGTCCCAGAAGACCCCCTGGACCAGGAGAGATTCAGGCAGCAGCTTATAGCCACCGCCCGAAGCTTGAAAAGGAAGCAACAGCAGCTAAAAGCCGAATAGGATACGCTCAACGACAGATGGACGATGGTCTTAGCAGCTAAAGAAGGCCTCGACGACCAACGCCAGGGTCAATACAAGAGTTACCCACGGCGGCGCTTGCTCCCGGAATTCGAGGACGAGGCCCTTGAGCCCATGCCTCCTAGACGAACTTACGCAAGCCAGCCCGACCGCCCCCCTCGAGGACGGGATAGGACGGCTGGGGAAACCGAACATCCACCCGCGCCCCCTCAAGGACGGGGTAGGACGGCTAGAGAAACACCCACCCGCTCCCCCTCGCCGGGCGGGCAAATACCCGGTTCAACCGGATGACCCACGCGATCTGCGGCACGACCTAAACGCCAGAGGGACACAGTCAAGATCCATCTATGGATCCAGAGGTTACGCACCCGCTGGACGGGACGGATACCAAGCCTGGCGCGATAGGAATGATAGAGCTCGGGAGCAGCACCGTGCCCGAATGACAACCAATCTCCGACACGACGTAGCCCGGATCAGGGGCGCCGCACACCCGATGTGTTTCACAGATGAGGTGATGCAGCGTCAGTTCCCCGAAGGGTTTAAACCCGTAAACATAGAACAATATGATGGGACAACTGACCCAGCAGTGTGGATCGAAGATTTTCTTCTCCACATTCACATGGCCCGAGGAGATGACCTCCACGCCATTAAATATCTACCATTGCAGCTCAAAGGACCAGCGAGGCATTGGTTGAACAGCCTACCCAAAAACTCCATCGGGATCTGGGAGGAGCTCGAGGATGCATTCCGAGCTAACTTTCAAGGCACCTATGTTCGGCCGCCGGACGCCTACGACTTGAGCCACGTGGTCCAACAGCCCGGGGAGTCAGCTCGGCAATTCTGGAACCAGTTCTTGACTAAGAAGAACCAAATTGTCGACTGTCCGGATGCCGAAGCAATCACCACATTTAAGCACAGTATTCGGGACGAGTGGCTCGCCCGCCAGCTCGGCCAGGATAAGCCGAGAACATTGTCGGCTCTCACCTCCCTAATGACCCGCTTTTGCGCGGGTGAAGATAGTTGGTTAGCTCGTCAAAGCAACCATCCCGAAGACCCCGGCACTTCAGAAGCCCGGGACGGAAACGGGAAGCCCCGGTGCAACAAGAATAATAAGCGTCGGCACACTAACAATGGCAGTGAAGCCGATGACGCAGCGGTAAACGCCGGGTTCAGCGGCTCGAAGTCAGGACCGCGGAAGAAGCCTTCTAAAGGAAACCGGGACGGTCCGTCCGCACTAGACAGAATCTTGGACAGGCCCTGCCAGATCCACGGTACCTCAGATAAGCCCGGCAACCACACCAACCGCAACTATTGGGTAATCAAACAGGCCGGCAAGATCACAGCCGAGGAGCAGAGCAAGGGTCCACGCAGTGAGGATGACGATGAACCTCACGGGCCGAACAATGGAGGCCAAAAGCAATTCCCTCCAGAGGTAAAAACCGTGAATATGATTTACGCCACGCACATACCGAAGAAGGAGCGGAAACGCGCACTCCGGGATGTCTACGCCCTAGAGCCTGTAGCCCCGAAATTCAACCCGTGGTCGGCTTGCCCGATCACTTTCGACCATCGAGACCATCCGACCAGTATCCGTCATGGAGGAACAGCGGCTCTGGTGCTCGACCCCATCGTGGACGGATTTCACCTCACCAGAGTCCTTATGGACGGAGGCAGTAGCCTCAACCTGATTTACTCAGATACAGTGAGGAAAATGGGGATCGATCCGTCAAGGATTAAACCCAGTAACACCACCTTTAAAGGTGTAATCCCAGGCATCGAAGCACGCTGCTCGGGATCCATAACATTGGAAGTAGTCTTCGGTTCGCCCGATAACTTCCGCAGCGAGGACTTGATCTTCGATATCGTCCCCTTCCGCAGCGGTTATCACGCACTCCTCGGCCGGACGGCATTCGCCCGCTTTAACGCCGTCCCACACTACGCATACTTGAAGCTCAAGATGCCAGGACCAAAGGGCGTTATTACCGTCAATGGCAATACCGAACGCTCGCTCCGAATAGAGGAACACACGGCCGCTCTAGCCGCCGAAGTCCAAGCTGCCGAAGAAGCGTCGCAGGCCCGGTCTACCCCCAAGGCACTGGACGCATGCAAACGCGCCCGAGCTACGGCCTCGGCCTCGGAGCACTCCCGTGCTCACCCTAAATAGGGATACACGCCCCACAGCACGGCCTACCCAGCCGCGAAATACGTGCCTCGAGTGCACAACTTCGCGCTCGAGATCCCATGGGCAGCTGTGGGGACACATGACACAAAGGCCAAGAGCTCAGTTCGACCGAGCCATGGCCGATAGATGTTCTTGGATTAACATCCATTATAGGCACCATCTAGGGTCTGATCAGCGTTAAGCTGACACAGTGCGGCGATCTCTCAAAACCCTTTCTCAAGGACTCGTCCGCCGAACATTACTACTTCCGCCGAGCACACAGTCTACAACTTCACTCACACGGAAGCTTCATAAAGAGCAAAGGCGCAGACGTGCAGCAGGGCATAGTAGGGACGTCAAACCACTCATGAAGGCCCTGTGTAAACCTTTCCTCTAATGTATTTATTTCTTACAGTATCTATCAAAGTTACTTCGGCAGTTCGGATTGTACGGTTGGACGTCACAAATTCAAAGGAAATAAAGACCAATTTCTCTCTGGTAATTATGCAGTCATTCGGGTCGCATATTCCTTTCCGCTCTTTAGGCCAAAGTAAACTATTACGATACGTTCCTTTTTGTGGCCGGCTAATAGACCGGGGGCTTGCATCTTCATCTAGCCCTAAACATCAGTCCGGCACCAATTTTATTACATGTGCTCGGCGTCACGGATATTGCATTATATGAATCAGTTCCGAATTGTGTCTTTGGTCAATAGTTGGGTTGCCCGGCACCTGTGTTTACCCTCTTACGTTCCGCATTGTTCGGCTAGGAGGGTAAAGGGAGAACCACTGCGATTGTGCTTCTAGCTAGCCTGGTTAAGTACCTCAGTGGAGAAAGCCAAAAACTGACCGTCATAGTAAGCGAGAACTAGTCGGCGATCCGGTGACTAGTGTTAAACTAAAAATCATTGGAGGTTAGCCCGTGTTAAACGAAGGGTTCTCTGTCATAGGAACCACGTGATGATGGTGTTAACCGCGGCTCGTCCGGATATCACAAACACTGGGGGTAGTCACCAGCCCCCGCAGTTAAGCTCCTATGGCTAAGTGAAAGCACTAAAACTGCATAGTCTGACTGCCTGGTTTTCCGTACATATAACCGCCTCCGGCCACCGAGACGTCGGCTAAGGGTTCATGTATTATGAGAAAACACCCCATGCAGTATCTGCAAGGGGGCTGAAGCCGACGACTGGTAACTTTCAGTTTAAAAACGGCCGCACAGGAGTCAAAATTAACATAAGCAGGCATTATATTCATAGATAACAACTTGCATTGCAAACACAACAAAAGTTTTCAACTCCTCAGATACAAGGAAAATAATCTACTCATAAATTATATCTTTTGAGCATTGGGCCTCTATAGCCCGAGCACCATCCATCACGATGGGAAAGTACTACTCGGGGCGCCTATGCTCCTTCCCTGGCGACGGAGGTTCGGTGGCCACCTCGGCTGGCTTTATCTTCGGCCAATGCACCATTGTTTTGCCGAAGGCCATCCGAGCCCCCTCAATGCACACGGAGCGCTTCCAGGCATCAATCCGGGGAGTGGCGTCGTACAGCCTCTGCACCAAACCGAAGTAGCTGCTCGGCAGCGGCTCCGCAGGCCATAGCTTGACGCAGAGGTCCTTCATCGCCAGCTCCGCCATCTGATGCAACTCCATCAGCTACTTCATCTGGTTGTTGAGGAGGGGAGGGTGCTCGGGCGCTTGAAATTGCGCCCAAAATAGCCTCTGCTCGGCGCGACCCTCCTGGGCGGCGAAGAACCTGGCCACGTCAGCCGCACTCCTCGGGAGGTCCGCAAAGGCGCCTGGGGAACACCACACTCGCGTGAGCAAAGCGAACCTGTTACCACCAAAGACACTTTGCAGCAAATACGGCTTACCATCCGCAATGAGCTTCACTTGGCGGAGTTCTTCCTGGTGGCCGCGCGCCTCCGTCCGCGCTTCCTTGGCCACCGACCCCAATGAGGTTAGCTCGGTGGCCTGCTCTTTATTCTTCTGCTCAAGGGCCTCACACTTTGTGACGGCATCCGTGAGCACTTGTTGCACTTCAGCCACTCTGGCTTCGTGCTTCTGACTAGCGGTTTTCACCATAGCCAGTTCGGCAGCTGCCTGTTCGGCTGCCGACCTCTGCTCCGCCGCTTCTAGCTGCGCCGTCCTCAGCGCGACCCTGAGGTTCTCGACCTCCGCGACGGCAGTTGTAGTCATATTAGTTGATTCCGTTTAGGCTACTTTAAACCTTACTTAACAAAAATGAAATGGCTGTAATAAACACTGTAGTTCGGACTTGCCTTGCGCTTCATCGAACCTCTTTGTGGCACCCCGGCCCAGAGAACTGGTTTACCAGTGTTTCCAACCCAGAGATCATGTCTTCTGGAAACACACAACAACTTGGAACAGAACTGAACTGATCTTTATTGATATATCTCAAGTGCAAGCTCATACTTTACATCGATAGCGAGGCCAGAAGCACATCATGTGCCATGACAATATCTACATTATTTATGGGACATAGCAGGGCCTCGATACTACTGGGTGACTCTACGGCGTAGCGGAACATAGCGCAGAAAACTCCATCCACAGGGACACTGCTGGGACACGGCCTAGTTAGCGTAGCACGAACCATCGGGACCTCCGTCCTCGGCTTCTCTTGCATCTGGCATGATACGCCAGGTGAGTACTTGGAATGTACTCGCAAGCTCATGGCAGCCATAACAATGCAGCAAACAATAGCATGGCAATGATCCTATTAAGTGCTTAAAGTGCTTACTGTTACCAAATACCAACTTAGTCTCCTCTGGGTTGTCCCACAACCCTCGAAATACTCATGATCCATGGAGTACTTTCGAACATACGACAAGTTCTTCCATCATTATTATCATTATTGCGGTTGACCGTTCAGTGGCCTAGTACGGACTGTCCAATACCGTGGACGTGGCTATTCAAATAGATTCTTACACTCTGCATAGGTTGCGCACTTTACCCACACTATGGAGCTCCTGGTCCCGTACCTCGGTACACTTCCCTCTCGGGTGGACCGGTGCTGCTCCAACGAAACTTGCCTAACCCGTGACTCCTCCATCGTACCACCGACAATCATACCCTCCCAGCATCATGTCCTGGGTGGCCCCTGTGTCACCCCGTGACACCTGCCACCATCATGGCTAACTAAACTGTCCCAAACGGGGACGCCGGCAAGATAACTCAACTGGGCTCACAGGATTATCGTCGTCTACCTGATCAGGGTAGCACGCACGCATAACCCTCCCTCTTTGGTGTTACCGACAAAAGAGCACAAAGCTAGACCAAGTCAAGGCTGTCCCATATCGGCAAATGTGGCTGCACGGATAAGTCCGGATAGGTGGCACTAGATCAACCAATTAGGTTTAGTTTTAACAAGTACTTATCAAACATGGTTATTTATCATGAATAACTTAACATGGCAGTAGCTATGCATCAAAGTAAATTACGATGAATTATCACAGATTAAAGTAAGGCTTATAATTCAATTAAATAACCAACACTATTGAAATGCTTCATGAAATGGATGACATGGCTTGCCTTGCTCTGTTGGGTTGTCCACAAACTCCTGGGCTTCAAAATCAAAAGGATTTCCTTCTGAAAATATTTTAAAAAGGCAAAGGAAAATGTCACATAACACTGTTCTGTTCACCAGAAATTCTGTGAGCATGAGAAAAATACCAAAATTTACCAGAAAATAGAGGGGCTCAAGACAAACCCAATGCAAAAAAGAATCAATTGATTTGGACTTATGGATAAAAAGTTAGGAGTGGTCAAAGTTACTGGTCAAATCTGAATTAAAAATAGAAAATAGAAAATCAGCAGAGGGCCACGTCGAAGACGTATTTCGCCAGGGCGCCTCCACTTACCGCTTCGGCGAGCCACTGACTAGCGGGCCCCTCTGTTAGATTTAAAAGGGGGAGAGAGAGAACAAAGAGTTGCGGAGCTCCGGCGATGGTCGCCGGCGACACAGACGGCGGCGAGGTCCGGCGAGAGCAGGGATGGAACGAGCTCACAGAGACGAACACGTACGTACCCGTAGCGTGACGAGAGGTGGCCGGACGACGTCGTCCTCTTCCTCTCCGGCAGCGACTGCGCTCGGGTGTCGTCGGAGACGGCGATTCTGGCGGAGTTTCGGTCGGGCAGAGGTTCAGGCGGGGTCAGGAGAGCTAGCTGAGCTCGCACGTGCAGTCGGTTGAGGCTGGGGTGGAGCGAAACGGCGAGGTGGCGGAGTTCGGGTGGCGGCGGATCGCCGGCGAGATGCGAGGCCAGAGGGCCTCTCGACCTTGGCTCGTTGCTCGGGAGCTCAATTAGGAGTAGGCGGAGTGCGGTGAGGAGCTAGGAAGGGCTGGCCATGGCCTTTTATAGGCGGGGGCGAGCTCTCTGGAACCTGGTGGAGCTCGGCCACGTCACCGGAGTCCGGACGCCGCGCTGGCTGGCTTGGTGTGGGCGACGGGATAGGAGAGGGCAGAGAAGTTAATGCGGGCGGTGGCGGCTAGCGGGGCAAGACGACGGCCAGCAGGGCCACTGTGCTCGCACGGGTGCCACAGTGCCCGTGTGCGGTGGCGGCCGCCGGGAACGATTCCGGCGAGGGGAGCATTCCAGAACGGCAAGGTGGTTGGAGGAGAGGATGTCGGCGAGCTGAGACAAGGCAGGGTCACGCGGGGCAGCCGGATGCATCACATCAGACGCGGACGCAGTGCAGAGCGCGTGCATTGGCATGCCATTGCCGTGCTCACCACGGGCGCTGGCATCTAGAGGCCATGCAAGCCTGGCGCATCTTATCCAACATGTCGACCCTTGACCACTTAGCCTCTCTGTGCCACTAGCTCGACTAGATGCACTCTGGTTCGAAGTGTAACTTCATGAATAGTTTCTGACAGAAACTTTGAGAGAGATCTGGAGGAGAGGTGAGCTGGAGATGGAGCCAGTAGAAATGTCTGGGATGATCTACTTTGGAAGGACTACAAGCTGGCCAAGTTTGAGAAATTATCATCAAGATTTGAATGCAGTTCATGTACAACTGCTGTTACTGGTCCAGAAACAAGATGAGCTTGTAGCACTCATATGGTTGATCTGCTGGATCTGGAATTTGGTGTGGGAGGGTTATTTGGTGGATAGAAGATGTCATAAAAATTTCAGCTCAATTGAATACCTCCAGCTCGTACTTCCTTCACAAAGGTTTGAATTGAGCAGAAACTTGTCAGAATATTGCTGCTGAAAATTTGTACTGGACAAGGTGATATTTTTGGATATTGTGGCAAGATAGGTTCCCTACTATCTCAGGGAATTATATGAGAGTTTTCTGAGTTGGGAAAATATGAGTTGCTTCACAAAGGGCCAGTACTGTCCAGAAGGCAAATTGAGTTTTCTGGGCAAAATATTATACTGGACCATGAAATGTTTTTGAAGAATGTGGGAGTAGATGATGACAAGAAGTTGTTGTATTAGTTTGGGATTTTTCTGATCATCAGAACTATAGGTTGCTTCATAACCCATAGTGATGATAGATTTTCCCAAAGGAAGAAAATGAATTATTGGAAAAGATTGAGAATTGGGATTTGATCCAGAAGGTGTGTGGCAAGATTGTGGCAAGATGTTGAGAGCTTTGGATCACTTAGAGAAAGATTCAAAGGTTTCACAAGTCCAAAGTCAACTGAAAAGGTTCAAAAACCATCCAAATTGCAAATAAAACCAGAAAGATTTTGAAAAGAAAAAGTTACCAAAACCAGGGTGTCACACTCTTGTTCACTAGGCTAAGGTCGTCCTCGGAGCTCTTGAGCTTCCGATTCATCTCGGCCAACTCCTCGGCGTTGGCGGCTGCTGCCGAAGACGACACCTGCGCAACACTCTACACAAATTAGGATCTGAGATATCGGTTTTCGATCCTCTGACCGGCTTTGTTCAAGCCAGTCAGAGTCTCAAGGGCTACTGTGTATGGGGCTATACATTTATACAAAAGAACTTTTCTAAGGGAAAAGCATTACTTCGCTCACCTTGAAGCCCGTGAGAAGGCCACTGAAGGCCTCCTTCAGTCCGTTATCCACAGACCGAAGACTTTGCAACACCGCGCCCATAAGGGCACGGTGCTCTTCAGCGATAGAGGAGCTGGTTAAAGCATCCTCCATCTCATCCGGCCACCCAGTCGACGCCCGCTCTAGGGTGGGCGGGGGTGGCGGGGGCACTTCGGCTTCTTCCCTCTCGAAGATCGGAGTGCCCGACTCCGGACGCCTTGACGACTCCGGAGCCGCCCTCGGAGAGAGCTCGGATCGTCCGGGCTCCTCCTCTTCGTTTACCAGAGGGGCCCTCCCCTCCTGGTCTTCGGCGGCCGAGGTATTCACCTCGGCCATGATGGTGTCGCTCCCTCCCCCTGTGTGCGGCACGGGAGGGGTCCTTCTCGACAGGACCTCCTCGGCCTCCTCGACGATTGGGGGAGGCGAGGCGCGCAATTCCATCCTGCTCTCCGCCAGCGCGGCCGGTGGAGAATCCCCCTCCGAGACTCGGTCGGTGGGGAGGTCGCGCAACGGGCTGCGATGTTAGAAGTAAAAAAGGCGATCAATATCAAACTCAGTTCGGCCGAAAACACTTATGCGGATGCGTACCTTTGGGCCTGCGGTTTGGCCCTGGGGATCCTCCGAGGAACCTCTTCGGAGGCCTTGGAGTCCTCGGCAGAAGCCGAGCTATTGTCGGACAGGGCCACCTTGGCCTTGCATGGTCTGTTGGGGGAGGGGCGAAGCGGCTCCTCCTCGGCATCCTCGGACGCCGCCCTCTTCTTTAATCGGGGGGAATCACCTTCCTCCCCTTCCCCTCCTTGCTCCTTCTCCTCCTCTTGTGCGGAGGGAGCATGGGTGTCCCCGGATCTAGTGTCTGGGGGTCCTCGGGAACGGAGGCCCTCTCTGGCCTCCCTCTTCTTGTCCTTCTTCTTCTCCTTCCTCTCCGGCGCCTCGTATGGCTCCATGGCCAACATGGCCGTCAGCAGGGGCGTCCTGGGCCCCTCTGGCAGCGGGGCCGGGCTGTCGATCCGCTCGGCCTTATTCAGCCAGCTCTGCGGATGGGAAGTGAGAAAATTGAGTACCTTATCGAAAGGAAACAATCCGGATATAAGAACAAAACTAGTCATACCTCCCGCGGGGGGTTTGCGGCATCGAGGCCGATGTCTTCCTCCTCGGCCGGCCAGTCCTTCTGCGGCTTGAACAACACCTTCCACAGTTGAGCGTGGGAGTTGCGAAAGAAGCTGCGCACGGTGGCCGGGTCTTCGGGCTTGTAGGCCCACATGGGGGAAGCCCTGTCCTGGAATGGGAGGATTCGGCGGCAGAGCATGATTTGGATCACGTTGGGCAGCTCAACGCCTTGCTCTATCATCTTGGCGATCCGGCTCTGCAGCAGCGCCACCTCCTTGTTCGACCCCCAGTCGAGGCCTTTTTTGGTCCATGAGACCAGCCTCGTGGGGGGTCTGGATCAGAAAGCCGGAATCGCCCCCCAATCCGCGCTCCTTGGCTCTGTGATGTAGAACCATTCCTTCTGCCAGATCTTGATGGTCTCGATGAAGGTGCCCTCTGGCCACTCCACCCGGGGAAGTTTGCTAACCATCGCTCCCCCGCAGTCCGCCTGCTGGCCATCAACTATCTTCGGCTTGATGTTGAAGATCTTCAGCCACAGGCCAAAGTGTGGTCGGACCCGAAGAAAGGCCTCGCAGATGATGATGAAGGACGAGATATGCAGGAAGGAATTGGGGGCGAGATCGTGGAAGTCGAGCCCGTAGAAAAACATGAGGCCCCTGACGAAGGGATGGAGTGGAAAACCCAAACCTCGGATGAAATGGGGTAGAAACACCACCCTCTCGCCCTGCCGCGGCGTGGGGATGACCTAGCCCGCCTCTGGAGCGCGGTGAGCAATGTTGGCTGGGAGATAGCCCGCGCTCTTCAGCTCCAAGATGGAGCTCTCGGTGACGACGGACGCCTCCCACTTGCCCTTGGACCCAGAACCGGCCATTGCTGGATTGAACAGGTGGCTGGGAAGGATCTTGGAAGAGAAAGCGAATCTGGGCGCTGGAGCTCAGGAGATTGGGAGGGCAACGGCGAAGGGAGAGATGAGAGCGTGCGAAGGAAACGAAGGCCGCTCCCCTTTTATGGGCTGTAAAACCCACGGTCCCTTTACTGTGCTGCAGTCCTCGCCATTTCCCCATGTAACCGTGCCATTACGCGCGTGTGGGATGAGGCAGATTATTGATCATATCCCTTAAAAACAGGGCACGATCTCCATATCGATGGGACGTGCCAATGAAAAAACCGCCTCGAACCACGAATTGGGTTTTTCATAAACCAACTCGCGGTCGTGGCGCGTTGTGACCCTTCGGTAAAAAGCTATCAGAGGGGGGTACTGTTCACACCGAAGGGACTAGCGTTCGGGGCTAAGTTATCGGTACACCTCGGCGACTGAAGCATATTTCGGGGGGTGTGCGGCTAGGCAACGCTTGAGAACTCGACTCAGAGGAAATGCAGGCCGGTCACTAGTATCGTGGAAGGAAAGGGAACTGGTCCACAAAGCCGATGGTGTTCAACATCTACCTCGGCTTCGAAGACTATTTCGGGGGCTACTGAGGGTGTCCCGGATTAGGGGGTACTCGGGCCGCCGGCATATCTCTCGTGGGCCGGACTAGTGGGCCGCTCTTTACTCGTCATTGAAAGGCCGGATTGTGGGCGACCCCATGCACCAGAAGGAAACCTCCGAAGACTTGGCGTCTCCTCCAAGGAATAATTGGCGTGATCGGCATGTTTATCCCCTGATGGTAACCGATCATATGTAACCCTAGGTCCTTCTGGTGTCTATATAAACCAGAGGGCTTAGTCCGTAGAGATATAGAATCATCATAACCATCTAGGGTTTAGCTCATCCGATCTCGAGGTAGATCAACTCTGTAACCTTCATACTACCACATCAATACAATCTAGCAGGACGTAGGGTTTTACCTCTTCGAGAGGGCCCGAACCTGGGTAAATCGCTGTCTCTACGTTCCCTGTTACACATTGATTCCTAGATCCACAGTTCGGACCTCCTACCCGAGATCTGCCGGTTTTAGTACCGACAGGGCCCTCAGGCATTGTTTTGTGTTGATTCCTTCGCCCAACAATCGCATATATTCCATAAATATCATATTAAATGACTGGTGTGTTTCCACCTTCCTAGATATTGATTTTCTGTAAAACAAAATACATGGAGGAAACAAGAACTAGCACTGGGCACTAAGTTAATAGGTTAGTCCAGAAAAATAATATGAAATGATGTAAAATGATAACAAAAGTATATAAGAATGATAATATAATAGCATGAAACAATAAAAAATTATAGATACGTTAGAGACGTATTAGCTTCAACCAGAACAGAGAAAGCTGCAGCGGCCTATGAGAAAACCCCGCTGATGGTGTCCCGGATTTGGGTTACTCACGACGTCGTCTCCCGACCAGGTGGGTGATACGTCTCCAACGTACCTATAATTTTTTATTTTTTCATGCTATTATGTTATCAATCTTGTATGCTTTATATGCAGTTTTATATCATTTTTGGGAACTAACCTAGTGCCCAGTGCCAGTTTCTGTTTTTGCCTATTTTATTGTTTCGCAGAAAAACCATACCAAACGAAGTCCAAACACGATGAAACTTTACGGTGATTTTTTCTGGACCAAAAGGGACCCTAGAAGCTTCAGGAGGAGACCAGACGCCACATGAGAGAGGCACAAGCTCACACGGCGCGCCCGCCGTCTGAGCTTGTGGCCCCCTCGCAACTCCGTTTGACCTAATTCCAAGCCTATAAATTCCCTAAAATCCAGAAACCACCAGGGCGAGACCCGAAACAATTATTCTGCTGCCGCAAGCCTCTGTTCTTCCGTGATCCCATCTGGAGGCCTCCGCCGGTACTCTGCCGGAGGGGGATCGATCACGGAGGGCCTCTACATCAACCTTGCTGCACCTCCAATGATGTGTGAGTAGTTCCCACAGGACCTACGGGTCCATAGTGATTAGCTAGATGGCTTTCTCTCTCTCTCTCTCTCTCTCTCTTTGATCTTCAATGCAATGTTCTCCTCGGAGTTCTATTCAATGTAATCTTCTTTTGCGGTGAGTTTGTTGGGATCTGATGAATTGTGGGTTTATGATCTGATTATTCATTGAAAGTAATTGAGTTATATTTTGAACTTTATTATGTGTGATTGTTATAGCTATGTAATGCTTTCCGATCTATGAGTTTTCTTTGGCCAAGTTGATGATTAGATCTTCAGTGGAAGTGGTGCATAGTAGTAGGTTCAATCTTGCGGTGTTCTCACTCTGTGACAGGAGGAGTAGCAAGGCACGTATTTGTATTGTTGCTACTAAGGGTAAAACGACGGGGTTCGATCATATTGATTGGTCTTACTTTGTCTACATTATGTCATCATGCTTCAAGCATTACTCTGTTTGTTATGAACTTAATACCTTAAGATGCATGCTAGATAGCGGTCGAGGGGTGGAGTAATAGTAGTAGATGCAGAATCGTTTCGGTCTAGTTTTCACGGACGTAATGCCTATGTACTGATCATGCCATGAATAACATCATAACTATGCGCTTTTCTATCAATTGCCCAACAGTAATTTGTTTACCCACAGTGTGCTATTTTCTTGAGAGAGATGCGTCTAGTGAAAGCTATGGCCCCCGGGTCCATTCACCATATTTACTAAAACCCTAAAAAGCCCGCTGCAATTTATTTCTTTTTATTTTATTTTGCAATTTATATATCTACCATTATCAGACTTAATCCTTGCAATTAACGAGTACAAGGGGATTGACAACCCTCTTGCCCGCGCTGGGTGCAAGTATTTTGTTTGTGTGTGTAGGTACTGTCGACCTTTGTCTGTGTGAATCTCCTATTGGTTCGATAACCTTGGTTCTCTACTGAGGGAAATACTATCCGCTACTATATTGCTTCACCCTTCCTCTTCGGGGAAAATCCCAACGCAGCTCACAAGTAGTAGTGGGCTGGGATCTGCACCCCATGCCAGTTCATCAGCGGGCTACATTGAGGCGGTCCATGGCGCATAGAAGGAATGCTCCCGAAGACTTGGCGCATACTCCAAGATTTGGAGGTCGTATATAACACGATTACCTTCTACGTAGCCGACCTGATTGTAACCCTAGACCCCACCCCCTGGTATCTATATAAACTAGGGGGTAGGGCTCGTAGAGGAGAATAATGATCTCGCAGTAGATCAACCTATACTTTGTACTACACCCCAAATCAATACAACACAACAGGACATAGGGTTTTATCTCTTAGGAGAGCCTGGACCTGGGTAAAATCACTTCTCTCTATTACCATCGCATCTGGACTACTAGCTCGGGAACCCCTACCCGAGATCTGTTGGAATCGACTCCATCATTGGTGGCCCATACAGGCCCCGGTACGTAGTCGCAGCGACTCGATGGGGATCAAGATGGGCGAGAAGATCTTCACTGGCATGACTTTCGTGTCGGGCCAAATCTTTGTCTTCGGCAGCATCACTCTTTTCACTGACTCGACCGGCCACCTGGGCCAGGCCGAGACCTTTGCTCTAGGACGGATCATCAGATTCGACAACATGGAGTACACCGCGGATTCTCATGGAGAGCTAGTCTTCTCAAGCTGGGTGTCAGACCAGATCGAGGAGCAGCAAGACGCACCCATCCCAATGCCGATGTCAGATCAGGCTCAGCACACATGCAATGATCTCTCGCCGGATCCAAGTCAGGATTCGATGACACACCCCAGAAGACAGACAACGGATCTGGACTCGCTTCACGAGCCAGGATCCGTGTCAGATCGGATCATGGGGAACCTTCCCCTGGCGCCGGTGTCAGATCAATCCAAGAAAGAACGCGAGAAATCCCTCCTGATGAGATGTTAGATCGGATTCAGACGCTCACGATTTCAGACGACCAACCCTCTGTCTATGATTAGATTTGGGAAGGTCAGATTTTTTGACCCACCCACCACCCACCTTGTCGCTAACATTGAATACCTAACCGAGGTCCTTGCAAGCGGCTCGGATGAAGCCTACGACATGCAAGAGGAGATCGGTGAGTCCTCGGGCAGCCTACAGACAACCACCATGCCTATGGGAAAGTGGACGACAACCTCCATGTACGACATCTACACGATAGATATCCCACATACAACGGTGGAGGCAATACCAACGATGGCGGAGACGTCACGACAACAACAACATGTACGACAATAATAATAGCAATAGCAACAATGCCAATCCCGACGAAAACGCCGATGAGCCGAACAGAAACATCGGCCCTGAGGACAACGATATTCTCAACGAGTCACTTAACAACCCCAACCATGACGCACTAAGACTAAGATTGGTCCGTATGGCCAACAAGATAACAAACGAGAAGCAGAGGCTTCGTGAAGAGCAAGATTACCTGGGCGACCGCTGGAATGAGCTTTTCTAGGCCGAGGAGGTGCTCAAGGCCAAATTGAAGCAGGCAACGAACAATAAAGCACCGTGCTACTTCCGCAGGAGTTGTTGGGATTTCCACAAGAGGAAGGATGAAATAGCCCAACAGCAAGTATTTCCCTCAGTTAGAGAACCAAGGTTATCAATCTAGTAGGAGTCCCCCAAGCTAACAAAGTGAACGACACCTGCACATAGAACACAAAACACACTCGCCCTCAACACGGCAAGAGGGTTGTCAAGCCCCTTGTCTTGCTAGTTACAAGATTAAACTGCAAGTGGTAGAGATAGTTGATAGCAAAATAACACTGCAAAATAGAAGTAGCAATTGTGATATAGTTTTCAGTAATGGAGAATAGACCCAGGGGGCCATAGGTTCACTAGTGTCATCTCTCTCTAAAACAAGCAAATGGCATGGTAAAAAAATTACAATTAATATTTATATTTATGACTATGATCATTCATGGTATAATCTCATATAGGAATTACATCCGTGATAACTAGAACGTTAACCCAACTGCATCTACTACTAATGCTCCACCCAAAACTGCTATACAACATGCATCTCGAGGTATTAAGTTTGCAAGAAACATAGCATCGCAATAAGCAAGATGACATAATGTAGACAGTAAAACATCAATCAATATGATGAGACACAGTCGTTTTATCCTTAGTGGCAACAATACAATACGTGTCTTTGCCCTTATTGTCACTGGGTTAGAGCACCGCAAGATTGAACCCACTACAAAGCACCACTCCCTCTGAAGATAAACCCATCAAACTTGGCCAGAGAAGATAGATACATCAGAAAGCATGCAAAACTATTTAATTATACAACAAGAAAACCTCAATTGATTTCAATGAACAATCTGATCATAAAGTGATAATTCATCATATCACAACAAACGCACCACCGATTACATTGAATTGATCCCGATCATGTGAGGCAACTCACGGGGACATGGTATTGAAGATCCAAAAGCGAGAGAGAGAGAACCATCTAGCTACTACTATGGCCCCTAAGGTCCTAATGTAACTACTCACACATGGTCATGGAGGCAACAAGGGTGATGAAGAAGCCTTTGGCAATGGACCCCCCTCCGACAGAACTCCAGAACATGCCTCAAATTGGATCTTCACGAAACAGGAACTTGCGGCGGCGGAAAAATTCTTCTAAAATACGACGAAGGGTTTGGGTATTTATAGGATTTTATGGTGGTGGAATGGTCGAAAGGCGGTGAAAGTGGGCCCCACATGCCCTGGTGTCACACCCTAGGGCATGGCGCGCCACCTCGTTGTGTGGGCCCCCTGTGTCTCTTCTCATTCCTTCCCGAAGCTTCTTGAGTCTTTCGTTGCCCAAAAAATTGTGTTAAATTGGCACTGTATTTTGACCTTCCTAGATATTGATTTTCTGCGAAACCAAAAACATGCAGAAAACATGAACTGGCACTGGGCACTAGATTAATAGGTTAGTCCAGAAAAATAATATAGTATGCTGTAAAAGGTATATAAAAGTGATAATATAATAGCATGAAACAATAAAAAAATATAGATACATTTGAGACATATCACACCGGCCTAGCTACTACAACAACTTGATGAAGGACGTCGATGACGCCGCCGAGGAAAGCACAATATCCATGCACCAATGGGCCAAGGGTCTGCATAAGCACATAGAAAACCGACCTCCCCGCTTCGACGGGCGGAGGAACGGTACAGGCATGCGCGCCCCCGAGGCGTCAGACCGACGGCGCAATAGAGACGCTCTGTCCAAAACCTGTGATATGAGAACGGAGTTGCATAATTTTTGTAGAGGGACAAAACTTAGATATAAATTTTCTATAGCAAGTAGTCCATTAAGTTATACTTCCCATAGGCAAAGCTAGAAGCCATTCTTTTGCTTTTCCTCTCAAGGAGAAAGGAAATGCGTGTCATATCACACAACTCAGAAAAAATGTGTAGGTGCATACCGGCATCCTCTCAAGCAGAGCCTCTAAATTGGTCTTGTTGAACCATTGTTACTAAGTTGGGTTCAATTTTATATTGGTCGGTGGCAACATTAGGTTGCGCAATCGGTGTGCGCATAAAATTTCTCATTTGGAGCAGCAAAGTCTCTAAAGTTTTGAGCCATAGTTTTTTGGGGTTTTCGGTAACACAACTAGAAAATAAGAACAAAAATTGAAACAAAAACAAAAATGAAGATTTTAACAAAAACTCTAATGCAGTGACTAGTGACATGATGCCTCCCTGGCAACGATGCCAGAAAAGGTGGTTGATGCCCTTTAAGATCCGTTTGGATAGCAGAAAGGTTCCCTGCCTTTTTCGCAAGCAGTGACCCTGAGTTATCGAACCCACAAGAGGATGTGCACTACGACGAAGGCTCTAACAAGTCTTTGTTAACAGATTAAATTCCAGTTTTTAATCGGACATTTAACAATCTTAGGGGTTTAAACACTAGTATTAAAAACATGCATGTGTATGAGATCTTGTTCTTACAACCATATATTTGTGCTCGGGATCATCACGACCATTAAGATGTGCTTGTGACGCGATGATGTGGGTGATCGATGTGTTCAAATTACGTCTTGACCGGTGCACAACCTGCATCAAGAGTTAGTTGTCCAACCGCATGCCCTTACCGTCTCGCGGGGTTACCTCGACTATTAAGAATAAAGATTCAGAAAAAGCATTGGGCATTTAATGACTACACCTCATTAGTCACCAAGGATTGGCTTTCCGCTACCTTACTAACCCCTTCCATCACTGCTGTTCGGGTTAGCGTTCCGCGTCCTCCTCGCTCCTTACCTCCTCTTTGATCGATCTCCGGGATCCTGGGTACCTGCAGGGACATAGAACAACAAAGAGGCAAGGG
This sequence comes from Elymus sibiricus, assembly GCA_039707655.1. Classification (NCBI taxonomy): domain Eukaryota; kingdom Viridiplantae; phylum Streptophyta; class Magnoliopsida; order Poales; family Poaceae; genus Elymus; species Elymus sibiricus. The sequence goes on from CM077668.1 coordinate 229,488,620, forward strand.
ACAACTCCATTGCAGTCAGATGACGTTAATTAATCAAAGTCATTCAATTGATCCCTTGTACAAATACATCAGGTTGCAAGGCTATGCCTCAACCCATTGCCTTACCGAATTACTCACACCTGACGATCGGGTAACAAGATGAACTCATTAAAAAAGACATAAAGAGGAAAGCTTTATTGATACTATGTCTTATAATAAGTGCAGATGCGATACACGTTTACAAGTGTGGCTAACTTGGAGAGGGATTGCTGCGGTGATGATCGTGGCGGCGACTATGAAGATGAGATGGGAAATGGCGGCGGCTAGGGTTGGAAGATTGTTCCATTTCGCGAATGGTGCTCTCCTTTCTCCTCTGTTGGGATTCTAGTATAGGCTTCTTTATAGGTTGGTTGGTTGGACCTCCCGGAGCCATCGATTTTTGTTACTACCGCTGATACGAGCGCTTGCGTAGCAAAGGCCGTCTTGTGCTCTGTTTCTTCTCGCATGCCTCCAATTCCTTTCTTCCTTCTTCTATACTTCTTATTTCCATATTTTTCCCGAAAAGGAGGTTAAACCCCCGGCCTCTGCATGAATGTGATGCACACAACCATTTTTATTAATTATTAAGTAGAGTACAAACAAAAGACAACCACTGTCCGAGCCATTACAACATACAGAATGAACACATAGGACTTCTTCCGCAGCAGCGCCTTCAAGAAGGGATAACCGCCCTTGTGCCATCGTCATCTCGTCCGAGCATGTCATGGACATGGCTTTTCATCCTGATTGCCGAGATCAATCAATGAAGACCAATACAACAGCAAGTAGATAACGCCTTCAACAAGGTAACGCCACAAGTTTGTCGCTACTCAGCCCGACCAATAAAGGTTAGAACAAGAGTTTTCACTCCGGACATGAAGCAGTGTTTAAAACAGCGTCTTGAAAATGGATCGTTGATAGTCGCCTCCGCCGGTACTCCACGCCAGGGCCAAAAGGCACTAGCAGACTGATGGGGTGTCTTCCCACCTTAGACCACCGCCACGACCGTCGAGTGGACGCCCATGTCTTGGCGCGAGCCTGGCCGCTGCCACTCCATGCCAACATGACTCACAGTGCATCATCCACACCATTGGAGTTGGCACTCCAATGCTAGAAGTCGGCGGGGAACAGTCAGTGTGCCCCTCGCTCGTTAGCGCCAGACTCTGCCATTGACGCCTCGAGCCTCCTTGTGCGATGGCCATCGCACCGGACGATAATCCTCCTTGCGCTGGCAGTGAGTGCGACACATGACCACTGTCGTCGTGCCTGCAAATACGCTGACGGGCCTGCAGATGCGCTATTGCGCCTCTTGATCTCCTTGTCGTGGCCGTTGAGGGCCGCCGCCACCGCCACAGTGACCAGCGGAGGCCGCCGCCCCCGCCACAGTGACCAGCAGAGGCCACCGCCATGACTACTCGCTCCTCTGTCGCCGATGATTTTGTGCGTGTCTTCGCCGATGCGAACGTCGGCACCACCAGCCGCACCCGGACTAATTCCTGCTGGTCCAACGAACCAATCCATCCCACCCGGGCGGCCCAAGTGGTGACGAACTAGAGCGCGAGTTGGCTGCAGTTTGTGAGGAGGGCGAGGGCCCCTTCGGTCGCTGGCATGCGCCATCGCCATGGCCGAAGAGGGAGAACCCATGGGCGTCGCCTCCGCCATCACGGCTCCCCACGACATGCTACCGACCTCTTCACGGCTCTACCGACTTGACCGACCAGCGACGGAGTCTCCCGACGGCTCGACACAAGCAACTCCACGCTCTGTTGTATCTGCCGAGGAGAGGGACAGGCGAGGCCTCCGACAGCTCACAGGCCGGCTGTAGCCGCGACCCCGGGGCCTTTCGAGCCCCGCATCACACATGGCGAGGCGCTCCTGCAGCTGCAGGCCGTCCGCCCCCCGCGGCCGCCATGGTTGAGGGACGAGATGCGAAATCTCCTCTTCGTCTTCTTGTTTCCATCTAATTGATGATTCCTTTCCATGTTTAGGCATTTTTCCTGTGGAAACACATTGAACAAAGGATTTCACAAGCTCTTGCATTAATTAGTCATTAATAGCAATATCGGAATAATTTTCTCAGAAATTTTTGAACAACGGTGTGATGAGTGCAAAAATATCACTGAACACAACCCGTCGGGGCTCGTGCTGCTACCGCCGCTGCTGGCTTCCATGGCGTGGCGACGTGCGCTCCCTCCGACGAGCACGTCGACCACCGCGACTTCCTCCGCCCCTTCTGCACCGTAGGGCCCAGAGTGTTTGCCTTTGCAGCATCCACTCTGTTGTCCACGGGCTCAATGCTCGTGCTCAACTGTCGCAGAACAGAGTCGCCGCCGCACACTTGGGTCGGGGAATTGGAAAAGGGACCGAGGAATTCTCGCCGACTGAAATTAGACGACTGAAATTAGACAGAGCGAGGGGCCAAAAATTAGAAGACATGATTTTTATGGGTCTTTTTGCAAAGTATCGACAGCGTGACGGTGGTAAAAGGGTTAGGACAGGTCCACGCGGGTCTGGGACTGAGATGTGTAATTTTTTTTTTTAAATGGGACTCATTTGACATTTCGGTGAAAGAACCTTGTATATTTAACTCATGTTAATTAACCAGATAAAGTACCGGCCAACAGGACGGGACGGCCAAACCACTGAGAAGATGCTGCCGCCGTCTTGCCGCCTGCTCCCTCTCATCTCGCCGGCTCCTCCGCACTCCCTGCACGTCGCCAAAGCTCTCATACCCAAGCAGACCCATGCCCGGGCCCGACCCGTTGCCCCCACCATGTCCGCTCAGCTAGATGCCGCCCTCTCCGCCGGCTTCGTCCGCCTCCTCAACGCCGGCCAGGAGGACGCGGACCGCGGCGGCGGGCACTACGACCCGAAGTCGGGGGACTACGCCGTCGGAATCGTTGTCTCCGGCACCGAGGCTCGCCTCGACGTTGCCGTTGGCGCCGACCGCCTCGCTACGCTCCTCACCAAGGAGCTCCTCCCTCTTTGCCGCGCCGAGCTCCCCAGTGGAGGTGCTAAACCGGCTCCGCCTCGGCCAGGGAGCGTGGGCGTCTTGGAGGTCTCCCCCGTGGATGAAGAGACCCAAAATCAAAAGTGCGGGGCCAGGACGCTGGTGCCGCCCGGCACGGTGGTCTTCGCGGAGGTGCTCGGGCGCACACTGAGCGGGCGGCCGCTGCTGTCGGCGAGGCGGCTCTTCCGACGCCTCTCGTGGCACCGGGCAAGGCAGGTTTTGTCCTCTTCACAGTGTCCATTTCCATCTGAACTTCTGATCCCCCCCCCCCACCCACCCACCCACTTGCTCTTGAGGGGATATGACTGGCATGAGACCCTAATATAATAATTCATATATCTTGGTTAGGCAGATTATGCAACTTGACGAGCCAATTGAGGTTAAAATTTACGAGTGGAATACTGGTGGACTGCTTACAAGAATTGAGGCAATAAAGAACTTGCTTCCTTTCATTTTTACTGTCTCTAGTCATCTGTGGATATAGAGGTGTAATGTTTCAGTTCTAGTGTAAGATTTGCTGACTTCATTACAGGGTCTGAGAGCATTCCTTCCCAAATTTGAGCTCATGGACAGGATAAGTACGTTTACAGACTTGAAAAACAACGTAAGAAATAATCGAATTTGTACCCAGTTCCATTGTTATTAACTAGACTGCTTGAAAGTTTGTTTACTTATTCTTCATTGAAGTAATTGATTGCTTGTGCGCACAGGTTAGTCGCAGCATACGTGTGTGCATTATAAGGCTAGACGAAGAAACTAATGACCTCATAGTTAGCGAGAAGAAAGCATGGGTTTGTACACTGACTTATCTTCGCAAGCTAGAATTTTTTGGCTATTATTGTCAAAGTGTGGATTTCAAACTCTGTTTTATTTATAACTATGCAAAGTTTCTTATATATCTGTAAATTGTACCTCCCTCCGTCCCATAATATAAGATGTTATTACAACCAATATATGAGTACATTGGTTGTAATAACATCTTATATTATAGGACGGAGGGAGTAGCAAAGAAGTACCAAAATGCCAAGAATACAAATTTCACCCAACCAAAATTTGGTGGTTTCTATGTATTTCATTGCTCTTGCACGTTGAGACTTTGTAGCAGCAGTACTTACAAACACTGCATGAAATTTGAAGGCAGCTATACTTTTTTTTATTGAGACAAGGTAGCTATACTATTCCTTGTTAATCCCTGGTTGGGACAGGAGAAAAACTCCACCTGGTGGCTAAATGGGGATGAAGATGGAAAACTGTCCCAATTGGGGAATAGCCCTGCTGCTGCTGGTAATGTAAATCAGTGCGAATAGACCTGTTGTGAATGTAAATGAGTTCCACTTACATATTTTATAATATAAATACCCTGTTATTGGTCCTGCCTTTGATGCACAAGTAAACTTAGCAAGTTCATTTCCATTTCACTGCGAGCTCTACTCACATTGTTGGACATACAAACAATGAATAGGATTATTGATATACTGAGAACACATTCTTCAGGAAATGACATATCTTAAAGAAGGAGCTCTTCTAAAAGGGAATGTACACAAGATTTTTCCATATGGTGCGCAAATTAGGATAACTGGGACCAACAGAAGGTATGAGCTGAATGGTTGCAAAGCAGATTCCTGTTTTGCTACATGTACAATTACCTTTGAAAATCTAAACATGAATTGCCTCTTTTTGTATTATTGCTCCTCATTTTGTTACACTTAAATTTAATTAATTTAGTATGTATGCAAAGAAATAATGAAACTCAAGTGCTCCTCTAAATTTATAGCGATTAAATGTTGTGATCAGTTGATTACAACAGGCACATTGAATTTTATTGCATATTGGTTACATATACCTCACATTTAAGCATTAAAAAGATACATGTTATATATTAAACCTTGACGTGTGTCATAGCTTGTCTGACAGACAGCTGTAATTGCAGAAGCTTTTTCCTGCATTTGACTGCAACAGGACCTGGAACAATGGCTGAAAACTAATAAGATGATAAAACGTGATGTTGTGTAGCCAATCATAAGCTAACAAGATGATGCCTTGTTTTCTTTTTCTAAGAAGGAAATTATAAGGGTGTATTGAACTCTCTTATGCAGTGGATTACTGCACATCTCCAACATTAGTCAAGGCCGTGTCTTGTCAGTAAGTGACATCCTAAAAGTAGATGATGAGCTGAAAGTTCTGGTGATCAAGTCAAATGTTTCTGACAAAATTGCACTCAGGTATACCATCACAACACGATGCACTGGATTTATTCAGCTGTCAACTAACAGTTTTGAAACAATGTAGTGGAATCAGCTTTCAAAATTCTTTGTTCGTAGTTTGTAGCAAGATTTTGTCATCAGATATGATGAAACGCTGAAATTTATTTTGCTACCTAATTAACAGCATTGCCGACCTGGAGAGTGCTCCTGGTTTATTTCTGTCAGATAAAGCGGTGAGACTGAATTACATTTTATGTTTCTTTGACAATTCTCTCATGTGTATCTTTTCTTAGTACCATTTGTCTTGTGCTAATGCAGAAGGTGTTTTCAGAAGCTGAGGAAATGGCAAAGAGGTACCGGGAGCAGCTTCCAGTTGTCTCTCAGAACACTAAATTAGATTATGACCTTCCAGGGGGAACTATTCCGTTTGATAACGAAGCAACACTTTATGCAAACTGGAAATGGTTCAAATTTCTGAGGCATGCCAAATCTGGTGACAAAAATGATAGAACATAGTTGCAGCTGATGTTTATTTTATGCGCTGGATATTGTAAGGAGAATTTGGTGCCTGTCGAAGAAGAGAATGTATGCAAGCAAGTTAGTTGCAAACATATCAAGCGGGACCTTCATTTGACGACCTGAATTTAAACAGCATTAACGGTTCTTACTGAGTGCACCTCGTGCTGTACAGTACTACCTTCCATAACCAAGCAAGAACTAGTTTTCCGGGGAGGAGCAGGCGGCTTCAACCGATGAAGATCACAATAAGGCATTTGTTTGCTGACAACAAAAGAGACTTTCTGGTCCCGTTAAATTTCATGGCAAAACTCTGATGTACTACCGTGGATCATACTGTTGTGGATGCAAATCCTCGTTGCTTTTGTACGTCGCCGTCAAGGTTCGTTGCTTTCCTAACCCTAAGCGGCTATGGCAAACTCTCCCCTCCAGACTTCACCAGTGAGCATGTGGATTCGCCTCCTCTCTGCTGCTCCGGTGGCGGGGACGGGAATCCGATGCCTTTGCTCTGGTTAGTAGTTTAGGTTAGTGTTTTTTAGTCCTCACAGGTGCGGCGCTCGGGCGGATGGCGACGCTTCTTCTTCGAGTTTGTCTTCTGGGATCGATGCTTCTTGAGTCCGTCAGTCTGGACGTAGTCGACGAAGCTCCGGGGTAGATTCCTGCTGTCTCCTTAGGCCGGTGAGGTTAGGGTTTCTCCTCATGCGGCGAGATTTGGTGTCAGGTGCTTCAAATCTATGCAAGTGTTTAACGACGACGATTGTGGCTTCAGGACGCTGGTTCTTAGGGGCACGTGCACGAAAACTGTCCGGCTGTCATTGACAAGGTCAAGCGGGCTCCGGTACGAGAGCGGCGACATCGGCGTGTCAGCGGCTCGTTGTGGCGGCAGTAGTGGTTGTTCAGTGTAATTTTTATTGTGTTTGGGATGCTTTGTACTTCAAACTTTTATAACAGATCTGATACTTTTTGAAGAAAAAAAGTATGATCTCCTAGCATTGCTTATAGTTCCCAGAGAGGGAAACAAGGCCATTTAAAAAAAAATCTGAAAAGGACGATATATTATTGGGTATCTATTTGAAAAAAAAGTACTATTACGGCTTGTAAATCCACGGCTAATTTTTTGTTCGGAGAAAAAACTAGGGTGATTTTTTAGGGTATTCTTCTCACACTTATCGGTCCCACATACATACACAAATCAGCCGCTCGGACCAACAGCAACGAGCTGACAGCAATTAATCCCATTCCCTATTCTAGAAAAAATAAATCCCATTTCCTAAAAGAAAGGGGAAAAAAAGACACAGCAATTAATCCCCTTCCGTTTATAACCTCCAGCTCCAAAGCCTTGACGATGGCTGCCTCCCACCCCTCTTCCTCCTCATCTCATGCCACCCTCGCCTAGAACCCCTCCGCCTCCCGATCTCAGGTGCAATCTTACGCCTACTCCCCGCGCCCCGATCGCCTTCTGACCCTCGTCCCATCGGATCTTCCGCCGAATTGCCGGACGAATCCATCGAATTGTCCCCATCAATAACGCCGCTGCCCTAGAGGACGCAGGACGAGACGAGACCCTTGGGGGTTGGTTGTTGCGGGGGCGCGGTTTCTGGCCGCGCCGCGGTGCTCTAAGTGCGTGGGATGGGTGCGCCGAAGCAGAGGTGGACGTCGGAGGAGGAAGCCGCGCTCAAGGCTGGCGTGGCCAAGCACGGGCCCGGAAAGTGGCGGACCATCCTCCGCGACACGGACTTCAGCGCCGTCCTGCGCCTCCGATCCAATGTTGACCTCAAGGTGGGTCGCGGAGATTATTGCCCCCTTTCCGATCGGATCGGCGCCGGGATGGTCTCTTTTGCGCCTGAAAATTGTGGCGACGGGTGTTGGCGATCGGTTGTGAAGAGCAGGAAATCTCGCGTCTATTTGCGTTGACGATTGCGGCTTTTGTACCAGATCGGGATTTAGGGGGTTCATGTTCATATTGGCTAATCAATTGGAAATGTTTCTCTGTGGGACAATTTTCACGATATTGGACAGATCAGCAGGGAAATCTCTCCTTTGCTCAACTGGTGCTGTGGTTTACTGAAATGTATCTGAAGATACCATCCGTGCTATGACTGAGTTGCCCCATTAATTCTCGATAGACACATTGTTCACCTTGGTGTCAGGATCCGACATTACTATGGAAGTTTCTCCCATTAGAACTTATTTCATACATTTTTTTCTAAGGAAAGTCAAGGATAGTTATCATGATGAAACGAGTTGGCTTTAAGTTGTCTGATGTTTGTTTCCTCTTCTGGTGTTGCTGATTTTGCTATATTGTTTGATTAAGTTTCGTTAGATGAAAAATAGTATGAGTAGTTTGAGATGCAAATGATGATTGAAATGGGTCAAATTTTATCGTTCTTATTAACTTTTGACTAAGACACTAAGTTGCGTAGTAGTTATAGTAAACATTTGCATTGTTCAACTAGCTGTCTGTTGCCATAGTCTTGGTTTCTAGGAATAAGTACGTGTCTGCGTATCATTGAGTGTGAATGAATCTTATTGATTGGTCTGGTCCGATTGTGCAGGACAAGTGGCGCAACTTGAGTGTTACTGCTGGAGGATATGGCTCAAGAGAAAAGGCAAGAATGGCATTGAAGCAAGGCAAGCGTGTTCCCAAGGTTAACACTGAACCAATGGACGTTGATGCAGATAATCTGGACAATGTTCATGATACAGTCATTGATGCAAAACCATTGGCAGTGGTTGTTGAACCCAGCCAGCGTGAATGCAGTTCAGAGAAGTCAGTTGCTAGGTTAGTGTATAAATAAACTTGTTCCATATTAAATTTATTATTATTAATTGCGTATTTCTTTTAAATTGTTCCATCAATGTAAATTGATAGGTGTTGACCCTTAGCCATTTAGGTTCATAAGTTGATTGGAATGGAAATTCTATGCATACCATTTTCGAGTTGCTGACTTGTCACCTATCTTTGAGACAGCTAGTCTAGGGCTTCACATATGAACACACGTAGAAAATTGAGATATATATTTAAATCACATGATTTTCCTGTGACAACTCGATTTAATGATATGATATTTTCTCTTGACTTGGTTAATTATGAAAAGGTCATAGTGTCCTATCATTACCAAATTTTGTACAAGTGTCAAAAGGCCTTACTCTATTAAATAAGCAGAAGAGAGTTGCCCGGTTAATTAAAGTAAAATCAGGTGAAAACCTGCATAACACACATAGCCATCGACAACAGGGCACTCTGGCCGGCCCTTGTCACCAATGAAGATTTGACACACATTGTTGCAGAACCATCGTCGAGGCGGTCCAGGAAACATCACCCATCACTCCTTGATCTGGCGATTTAAACTTCACTGCAAAAATGAAACCCCCCCCCCCCCCCCCCCCCCCCGCGCCGGTCAAACGATCGGTTGAACGCGTCTAGGATGAGGCATCTTTGACTTCAGTAGCGAGCTTCGCAGAAGAAAGCTACAAACTGGCATGAAAAGCCCACTATGGCTACTAGAGATCATTCTGAGCCAAATCCACCTTTCATAGGTTTTTGTGGCAGGGAATTGGTGCATGCAGGCTGGGCTGCTAGGTCTGGCCAAAAGCAATAGGGTTTTCAATGCCACTACCTCGATGTCCACCATCCCATACCAACACACCTGCAATCCTACCTTTTGCCGCTCAGAGAAGCCAATATTAGGCGCCGAAGCGAACCCACAACGCCATCCACGGACCGAAGCCACGTGCCCTTGCAATGCGAGGCTAACAGCGCTAGTTGAGCAAGCACAAGAAGCGTTGATCATCGCTCACCGCTGTGTCAAACTTTGTGTCACTAACTGTGCCAAACTTTGGCCTTAGGACATCTTGAAGCATAGATGAGGCACCACCGCCCTTACTATGCCAATGCCGCTACCATGCCACCGCACTGGCTTCCACGGGATCCCACAAGCTTTGGAGGTGGGCACTGCCATCGCCCAGACCGTCAACCTGATGCACCAATTCTAGCTCCTGACACGCAGGCAAGGAGGGATGCAGCTAACACCCCAAGCCACCATCTCTCGCCGTTAAAACTCTTGTCAGCCCTCTGCCTTGCTAGATGAGGCCGCTGCGCTCTCGGTGCCAAGATTGGGGCTGAGAAGGCGAGGGAGCAGCTACCTAGAATTGGAGGAAGCGAGATCCTGCAGGCACTTGTGGCCGGCGGGCGGTTTCTACCAGCGGTGGCAGGGGAAGAAGGTGAGCCCCTAGTGTTGGCTAGGGTTCACCCCCCTGAGTTGGCCCACTTGAGGGTTTAGGAAACAGGCGCGTGGAGTTTATGTTATTACCGGATTGATGACAACACTATTAGAATGACCTTCCATAAGAGAATCTAAATAGATGGCATGATTACAACCAGAGACCATGCAGATATGGAACCCATCTACATTGACATGTCAGATTTATTGCCTCTCAGTGCACCGGTTGGGCAGTGGGTTTTGTAAGTCCAGACATAAATTAATAAATTTTAACACTGGTTAAGTAAGTACTTCCTCTGTTCACCAATATAAGATGTTTTGGATATTTCAATATGGACTACATACGGAACGAAATGAGTGAACAATCACACTAAAACGTGTCTATATACATCCGATTCATAAAGAAGTTAACATCTTATATTTGTGAACGGAGGGAGTAATATATACTTTTGGTAGCATAGCTACATATAACATGCCATGCATGTAGTTCAATATATTTAGCTTCACCGATGCGAGGATCCGCCTTTGTCTTTTATTTTCAGGGCTTGTTGAGCGTGCCCTCAGCAGAACCCTCTTGTACTCTTTGTCGTGCTACTTTGTGTGTGTGTGTGGACTTATGTGTTACTCTGTGGTTGTGGTGGTTTGCTTTATCTATAAAGCGGGGCGAAAGCCTTTTTCGGTAATATATTTAGAAAAGCCATTTTTAGGGCATTACTTGATGTATTATTATGTGATGGATGCATATTCTGTGCTATAGGGCATTTAAAATATATTTTTCCTCTCTATGCTATACTTGAGGTTTTAGTCAGGTGTACGGTAACTGTTCATTTGCTGGAAGTCTTATGCGTGAAACTCGCTTCACCATTTCCTGAAATAAATCTAGTTGGAAATTTCGAATGATGCATGGTTGACATAACCATGCAGCGGATCTAATGCCACACACACAAAAAGAGGCAGTGCAGAAAGATTCCCCCCCCACATTAAGAAACTTAGGCAGTACTGTATATTTAAGTTCACTTGGTATGAAGAGTCAATATCTTTGCACAGTTGTAAAGTTCTTTGCATATTATTATGCCACTGCAATTTTCGCGTATTGGAAAAATGCCATCAGGACTTTCAATGCATCTACATAAGCCATTATAGCCACTTAAGCACATATATGGTCAAATACCATACCCCTATTTCGTTTTGTCTGTTCCAAGGACACAAATGCCCTTGCCCCATCAGCCCGACACGAATCGACGTGCTGCCCGCTTCTCTTCTCCCGCAGCTTCCCGCAGTTCGCACCCAGCAGCATGACTTGGTCCGCACTCCTCCACGATGACAACGTCGCCCATGTCATCACGGGATGCCTCGGCATCGTGGGCTCAAACGCTGGCCACAACGCCCACTATGGCTGGCTTTACGACACCTTCCAGTCTAGCCTCATGACACTCCAGCTCGTGGTGGTACGCTTCATCCCGGTCCCCATGGGATTGTACATGTCCCGCGCCGTCTCCCGGAAGCTGCTTATCGAGTTCGAGCCTTCGAGGTCTTTATCCTCACCCCCTACGCGCATGCCGTGGTGTAGCAGGGCCTGGGGAGCCCAAGACCACGACGCTACCCAACCTGGCTAACCCCAGTGTGTACCACGATGCTCTCAAGGCGGTGGAGGTGGCGCTTGCAGCCAAGCCGACCAAGGCCGCTGCCGATCCCGAGCCTGACGTCGCTAAGCTCTCCCCCACGCTGGAGCTGCACGCGCCATGCACGCCATGCGTCACGCCAACATCATCGGCTCATTGCTGGAGCTGTACCATGGCAAGCTCGCACTCATGTGCTCTCTACCAAGATGGACTTCAGCGAGTTCTGCTTCGCGTGGTTGGCGGAGCATGCAGCGACACACATCGCCTGCACCTGAGGCGGCAAGGAGAATTGGCGGTAGATGCCGCTGCCGTGGGAGCTATTCCAGCCGGCGTTGGGGTCGTCGGGCACTGCCTGCTGGACCCTATCAACTCCGACGAGGCGAGGATGCAGGCTGCCTCGGCAGCACAGTGCCTCTACCTGAGGGCCATGGAGACCATGGAAGTGCCTGTAGGAGCCTCATCGTGCTGTCCTAGATGGTCGAGGAGCCCAACCCGAAGTCGTCCTTCTTCGGTACTGTCGAGGTGAACATGGCGAAGCCGAAGTCCATGAGGGCACATCCTCTGTGCGAAGAACTAAACGATCATCACATCACGAGATTGACGGAAGTACTAGAAAGGAGGTCGGGAGGGCGGCGGCACCTGAAGAGACGCAGTGGGGTGCCGGCGGCAGAAGAACGGACAGAATGGGGAGTTATTTACGGATTTTTTTCTTTTGAGCTGCTGGGGCATGGGCATTTGTGTCCATGAGAAAATATGGAACAAATACGACCTCTATTATTTGATAATACTTGGCCTTAAGTGGCTATAGTGGCATCTATAGATGTATCTGGAAGGTCCGGTGGCATTTTTCAAAAGATGGCAATTTGAGTGACATTTTTCAAATACGTGAAAATTGCAGTGGCATCTATCCAGTTAACCTTTTTTTTTTAACTGAACTGATGTAATGCTTCAAGTTGAGGAAACCATCCAGATATTGCTTATTAGCCATTTTTCACTTTATGTGAGTACCACCTCTGAGCATTCTTAACATTATTCCGAAATGTTTGGTCATAGGCTTGATGATCTCATATTGGAAGCTATAAAGAAGCTTAAGGAGTCTTCCGGGTCAAATAAAACGGCCATCGCTTCATACATTGAGGTAATTGTAATGACCGCCACTCCCTAATATCTTCTTTTATTTCCTTGATCGATACTATTTGCTTGAGTTTTGAGGTACATCAAATTTGTCCTGACAGTCAATATTTCCTTTCTTTTGTTATTTGCTTTTACCGAAATGTTTATCTTGTTCTTCATGGGAATCCGAGACATCTCTGAAGCAATCTTTAGTGATTTTGCAGATGACTCTAATAAAACTTGTCTCTATATGTAGGAGCAATACTGGCCACCTACTGATTTTCAACGCTTACTATCTACAAAATTGAAGGCACTGGTTGCTACCGGAAAATTGACGAAGGTAGTGCATGCACTCGTGTGAATATTTGGTCTATCATGTATTGAGCTACGATAGAAATGCACATTTAGTTGCTTCTATTTTAATCATGGTTTTATTACAGTCCAACCAAAAATACAGAATTGCACCAAGTTCAGTCTCGTTAGGTGGAAGGAGCACCAAGGTGCACTCAACCGAAGACGATAAACAAAATATTAGTATTAGACAACTAACTAAGCCTCAAGTGGATGCTGAACTGGATATGATGACACACATGAATAAGGAAGAGGCAGCAGCATTTGCTGCCAAGGCAGTTGCTGAGGCAGAAGTTGCCAATGCGGAGGCTGAAGAAGCAGCAAGGGCTGCAGAAGCTGCAGAAGCTGAGGCTGAAGCTGCAAAGGCTTTCCTCGATGCTGTCATGTTGACTGTGCAAAACAAAAATGCTGCCTCTGCGGTAAATTGAGCATATTTTTTGTTTTCAGAATATTCTCTACCAAATGCACATTCTATAACTTACTAATAAACTCATTAAATGCAGATTCTTCGAGCTTGCTGATCTTCTCTACTAGCCGTGCCGTGCATTTGGCTTCAGTCAGCAGAAGTTTGTATGAGACAATGCTTGTGTTGTGCCGCAATGCTTTTGTCGATACATGAGTTTCTTGTATAGCCTTATAGATCAAAATGTTTCAATGAAGGGGAGGGGTTTTCAACATCTTGCTGTTGGTCCTAAACCCTGGCTCACCCTTCAGATGATGTTATCTAGTAGCATCCTCTTAGATAAATATATCATGTAATTGGCGCTGTGTTGTGTTAGCCAGTCAATTACGCAATAACAGGAGCGAACAGGAAAGTAGTATTCAATTTTCATCCTTTTTTCTTCTCAACATGTGTTTATTTGTAATTAAACTCTAGTCCATTCTCCTTAGTTCAAGTGATGTCATGAAATAGAATTATAGTGAAAGAAGGGTCTATCGAAATTGCTGTGGCAAGATGTTTCTCAGATATGTTGAGTTGATTACAGTGGTTTAGCACGATGATAATATATATGCATTGGATTTGTGTCCTCTGCATCGATTTTGAAGAACATTCTTTTGAGTAAGAGCACATACCGTTTTACTCTTTGACCATATGTAACTTATCTTCAGGATTTATTCTGCGCTGCTTCATACCTGTTCCTCTGCAGCTCCTTTGCATGTACGAATCAACCTGTCTAATGACGCTGTTACAAAGTGCAGTGATTTAAGCAGTTAGCACGAGCTAGCAGTGCACTGCCTGCAGTTCCCCGGGAAGCCAGGAGTAGCCGTCCTCCCATATAATCTGATATTTTAGAGCTATAATACCTGCCCATTAAAAAAGGATATGGTACCTAACTACCTATTTTAAGGAGTTGTCTAAGTCTTTCAACTGCTCGTTTCTTATTCTAAAATCTCAATTACCACAGCCCAAATTAAGTCAAGTGTCAAAACAAAGCCAATTATAAATTAAAAAATCTAGGTGCGCAAATGCGCGGATCCCTGAAACATAACTTCACGTAGCCGTATGTTCGTTTCCGAGTTCTATAAAAAAACCAAAATACTTAATACCTTCTAAAACACACTCAGAAATACATTAAAAAATTACAATAAATCTGTCATTTATAATTTTCATATAATGGAGAAAATGAACACATACAAAGAAAAAACATTTCTTGTTAAAATCTTTTATGATTGCTAAAATATCACATGATAATGTTAAATGCACAAAAAAAGTTAAAAGTCAAAGCAAATCTAATCATAAATAAATAGTCTAGCCGCGCAAATGCGCGGGTCGCCCCGCTAGTTATTACTATATGAATTACCATAGGAATTACCATACATATTAGAGGAATTTCCGGGATAAGGTCTAGGATTAAAATTCCCTCTATAAGCATTATTGTTGAAATTATTTCTAAAGACAAAATTCACATCAATAGCATCATTATTTTGAATCAAAGTACATGGTGGCACATCATTAGGATCAACTTGAGTATTTTTACTAGCAAACATATTCATAAGAGCATCCATTTTATCACTCAAAGTAGTAATTTCTTCAACAGAGTTTACCTTCTTACCAGTTGGAGCTCGTTCGGTGTGTCATTGAGAATAATTTGTCATGATATTATCAAGGAGCTTTGTAGCTTCTCCCAATTAATTCCCATGAAAGTACCATCTGCAGCAGAGTCTAGAAGATTTCTCGACACAAAGTTTAGCCCCGCATAGAAATTTTGTATAATCATCCATAAGCTTAAACCATGAGTGGGACAATTTTTAATCATTAATTTCATTCTCTCCCAAGATTGTGCAACATGTTCTTGCTCAAGTTGCTTGAAGTTAATGATTTGATTTCTAAGAGAAATAATCTTAGCGGGAGGCAAATACTTGGCAATAAAAGCATCCTTACATTTATCCCATGAATCAATACTATTGCGAGGCAAGGATGAAAACCAAGTTTTAGCACGATCTCTTAGCGAGAAAGGAAACAATTTCAACTAAATAATATCATTATCCACATCTTTTTTCTTTTGCATATCACATAATTCAATGAAGGTATTAAGATGGGGTGCATCATCCTCATTAGGATTTCCAATAAATTGTTCTTTCATAACAAGATTTAGCAACACAGCATTAATATCGTATGACTCCGCACAGTGGCGGAAGGAGCAATTGGAGTACTAATAAAATCATTATTATTAGTATTTGAAAAATCACACAACTTAGTGTTCTCTTGAGACATGGTGACCAAGCAAGCAAACACACGAGCAAACTAACAAAGTAAAATATCTTTGTGTTTTTGATTTTTTTGAGAAGTGGAGGGAGATGAAAAAGACAGGCAAAGGCAAATAAAAAGGAAAATAAAAAGTAGAGCAAGTGATTGATAATTTGTATGTAGGAATCTGATGAGAATTTGATGATGTCTCCCCGACAACGCTGCCAGAAATTCTTTCTGCTACTTGTGAGCTGCGTCGAGATTTCCCCCAAAGAGGAAGGGTGAAGCAATATAGTAGCGGATAAGTATTTCCCTCAGTGAGAACCAAGGTTATCGAACCAATAGGAGAACCACACAAATCCCCGTCTTCAGCACCTACACACAAAAGCAAACGCTTGCACCCAACGCGGGCAAGAGGATTGTCAATCCCCTTGAACTCGTTACTTGTAAGGATTAATTCTGATAGTGGTAGATAGATAAAAAGAAAAGTAAAATAAAAAATATAAAATTGCAGCAAGATATTTTTAGTTTTAATAATATGATTAAGGTACACCCGGGGGCATAGTTTAGAAAAGCGCATAGTTATGACAAATTCATGGCAATGATCATGTATATAGGCATCACGTCCAAAACAAGTAGACCGACTCCTGCCTGCATCTACTAATATTACTCCACCCATCGACCGCTATCCAACATGCATCTAGGGTATTAAGTTTATAACAAACAGAGTAACACCTTAAGCAAGATGACATGATGTAGACAAAGTAAACTCAAGCAATATGAATAAACTCCATTGTTTTATCCTTAGTAGCAACAATACAATACGAGCCTCGCTACCCCTTCTATCATGAGGTGAGGACAACGCAAGATTGAACCCACTACAAAGCACCTCTCCCACTGAAGATAAATCTATCTAGTTGGCTAAACCAAACGGATAGATCGGAGAGAAATACAAAGCTATCATAATCATGCACAATAAAGTTCAGAAAAGACTCAATTACTTTCAATGAATAATCTGATCATAAACGCACAATTCATCGGATCCCAACAAACACACCGCAAAAGAAGATTACATCGGATAGAACTCCATGGAGATCATGGAGAACATTGTATTGAAGATCAAAGAGAGAGAAGAAGCCATCTAGCTGCTAGCTATGGACCCGTAGGTCCGTGGTGAACTACTCACACATCATCGGAAGGGCAGTAAGGTTGATGTAGAAGCTCTCCGTGATCGATTCCCCCTCCGACAGAGTACCGTAAATGGCCTCCAGAAGGGATCGCGGAAGAACAGAGACTTGTGGCGGCGGAAAAATTGTTTCGGGTGGCTCTCTGGGGGTTTCCCAATATTTGAGAATTTATAGAAGTGGAATTAGGCCAGACAGAGCCACGTGGGGCCCACAAGGTAACAGGGCGCGCCTACCCCCCTAGGCGCGCCCTGTTGCCTTGCCATCTCCTCGTTTGCCGTCTGGTCTGCTCCCGAAGCTTCTAGGGTCTCTTATGTCCAGAAAAAAATCGCCAAATAGTTTCATAGCGTTTGGACTCCGTTTGGTACTGATTTCCTGGAAAACCAAAAACAGGCAAAAAACAGTAACTGGCACTAGGCACTGGGTTAATAGGTTAGTTCCCAAAAATGATATAAAATTGCATATTAAAGCATATAAAGTATCCAAGATTTATAATATAATAGCATGAAACAATCAAAAATTATAGATACGTCGGAGACGTATCAGCGTGCCGGAGACGCACATGCATGACATTCTTTGGGCCGTCCATGGCGTAAAAAATCATGGTAGAAATGAGGGTGAGGAAAATTTTGGGGAGTTCCCGGTTACGGTGGGTAATCAGTGGATGGTCGGGGCCGAACGATGCAGTGTGGTTTGCGTGTTTCTCTCGTATGCGCGCGCGTGTGTGAGGCATTCGCTAACTGAACTCGAGCGAGGCGTTCGCTTAGTGAACCCGAGCGATCAATCGATCCCTCGCACTACGTACAGAACATGAGCGATTGATCCCACTAGCTACGTACTGAAGCCGATCGATCCCTTTGCCGCTAACTAAACCCGAGCGATCCCTTCGGTGCTAACTGAACCCGAGCGATTGCTTCACTACTAACTGAACCCGAGCGATCAATCGCTGCTGCTTACTGAAGCCGGTCGATCGATGCATACCTTGCATCGAGCCCCCGTGCGAGACGTAGCCGGTTGGTTGCCTCTCAATGAACAGTGTCCTTGCTGCCGCGCGCGCGATACACGTAGAACGAGTCGAGACTTGCATCGATCGAGCCCCTTGCGCGAGACGTGGTGAGTTGACCTAGCCGGTTGGTTGGCTGTGGATTAACAGTTCCCGTTGCTGCCGCCCGCTCGTATGCCCCACCCCAGCCGGTGGGTTGGCTGTGGATGAACAGTACCCTGGCCGTGTGAAGGTGGTTGGCGCTAGATGAACAGGACACCGATCGATCAAGGAGGCCGTGCCGCGGTACGTGATACGTCTCCAACGTATCTATAATTTTTGATTGTTCCATGCTATTATAGTATCAATCTTGGATGTTTTATATGCAATTATATATCATTTTTTGGGACTAACCTATTAACCTAGTGCCCAGTGCCAGTTGCTGTTTTTTTGCCTGTTTTTGCCTTTTCAGAAAATCATTATCAAACGGAGGCCAAAGGAAGAAAAAACTTTGATTAATTTTTTCTGGACCAGAAGGGACCCTAGAAGCTTCGGGAGAAGACCAGAAGAGTCACGAGGGAGCGACAAGCCCGGAGGGTGCACCCAGGGGTGGTAGGCACGCCCCCAGGCTTGTGGGCCCCTCGTGGCACCTCTTGACCTAATTCCAGCGCTATAACTTCCAAAATATTCCCCGTATACTAGAAAGAGAGAAGAGAAAACCTTTCCGCCGCCGCAAGCCTCTGTTCTTCCGCGATCCCATCTGGAGGCCTTTTCCGGTACTCTGCCGGAGGGGGAATCGATCTCGGAGGGCTTCTACATAAACCTTGCTGCCCTTCCGATGATGTGTGAGTAGTTTACCACAGACCTACGGGTCCATAGCTAGTAGCTAGATGGCTTCTTCTCTCTCTTTGATCTTCAATACCATGTTCTCCTCGATGTTCTTGGAGTTCTATCCGATGTAATCTTCTTTTGCGGTGTGTTTGTTGGGATCCGATGAATTGTGGGTTTATGATCATATTATTCTTGAGAAATATTTGAGTCTTTTCTGAAATCTTTTATGCATGATTGTTATAGCTTTGTATTTCTCTCTGATCTATCCGTTTGGTTTGGCCAACTAGATTGATTTATCTTGCAATGGGAGAGGTGCTTCGTGATGGGTTCAATCTTGTGGTGCTCAATCCCAGTGACAGAAAGGGACATGACACGTATTTGTATTATTGCCATTAAGGATAAAAAGATGGGGTTTAATCATATTGCTTGAGTTTACTTTGTCTACATCATGTCATCTTGCTTAAGGCGTTACTTTGTTTTATACTTAACACCCTAGATGCATGCTGGATAGCGGTCGATGGGTGGAGTAATAGTAGTAGATGCAGGCAGGAGTCGGTCTACTTGTTTTGGACGTGATGCCTATATACATGATCATTGCCATGAATCCGTCATAACTATGCGCTTTTCTATCAATTGCCCAACAGTAATTTGTTTACCCACCGTATGCTATGTGTTCGAGATAGAAGCCTCTAGTGAAAACTATGGCCCCCGGGTCTACCTTTATCATATATTAAAATCCAAAAATACCTTGCTGCAATTTATTTACTTTAATTTTCTTTTGCAATTTACTTTTCTATCTATCACTATCAGAATTAATCCTTGCAAGTAACCGCTAAGGGGATTGACAACCCTCTTATTTGCGTTGGGTGCAAGTGTTTGCTTTGGTGTGTGTAGGTGCTGCTAACGAGGTTCTGTGTGGTTCTCCTACTGGATTGATAACCTTGGTTCTTAACTGAGGGAAATACTTATCTCTACTGTACCGCATCATCCTCTCCTCTTCGGGGAAATCCCAACGTAGTTCATAAGTAGCAGGAAGAATTTTTGGCGCCGTTGCCGGGGAGACATCACCAAAACCTATCAAGTACCTTCGCATAAACTATCATCCACTTGCATTTATTTTCATTTGCCTTATATTTGCATTTACCTCTCGTTTTCATCTCCCCCACTTCTAAAACAATTTTACAAAAACACAAAAATATTTTCGTTTGCTTGTTTGCTAGTTGCTTGCTTTGCCATCATGTCCAAGTTCGAAAAAGTTATTGTGGCAAGTGCTAGTGAGGGCAGTATTAATGAGTCTCTTGAGGAAAAATTGGAGTCTTTTGATATTAATCACGATCCTCGTGAGGACAAGGCTTCGCCTACTTTTAAAACTAAAGTCTATCGTGTGGGCAGTGGGAATATTATTGGTAAAAATGTTGTGCAAGAATTTTTCAACTGTGCGGGAGTCATTCCCATAATTAAAGAGTCTATTCTTGACAAAACAAGTTGCTATGTGGATGCTATTGCTATGCTTGTGGTTAAGTTAGAACGGAAATTTTTGCACATTCACCCCGCGTTACAAAAGATATTTTATGAGCTTTCCAATATCCATAATCCTAGAATTAAAAAGATTGCTACAATTATCCTTATGCATGAATTTGATTATATAATTAAAGAAGCTAGGGACATCTTTTCTTTCTATAGAATAGATTTTGAGCGTCCGCCTATAGAAGAAATTCTTCATGATAAAGACACTATACGTAGGTTGGAATCTAAGGATTATTTTGCTTATGGAGAAAATATTAGGAAAAGAGTTCCCTATGCTGAAATAATTAAAACTTTGTACCATAACGCTTGTGATAAATTTGAATGGATTACTAGAGGAATTGATGAGGGATTTAGTGAGGAAAGGTTTGAAGTTATAGCTAGAGATCCAATTGATGAGGAGATACATGTTTTATATGAGGATGTTTATGGTGATGATTCTGAGTTTGAAGTTATGAATGTTAAGGTCACCGATCAAAGTCCCTTCAAGTATTTATGATCCCCTACTAGAAAAGAAGAGCATGAAAGTAGAGAATTAATGAGAAAAGTTTTGGAAGATTTGATTAAAAAGGATTTAGGAATGAAAGATGATAACACTTGAAACTATGCATTATGCCTAGCTAGGGGCATAAAACAATAGCGCTTGATGGGAGGCAACCCAATATGTATCTTTAATTATTGTTTTACTTTCTGTTTTTGTGTTTTTACAAAATTGTAGCCTCTGTTATGATTGTATTTTTATCTTTTAATTAGTGTTTGTGCCAAGTAATGCCTTGGATGATTTGGATGATAGTATTATTGATGCTGTTTGAAAACAGAAACTTTTGCGTCCGGTGCTGGAATTTTGATTTTTTTCTGAAGTGTCAGAACCTTCTGAATTTTTTACACATTATTGATATATGAATTTCCCACGTTTTCCTAACTTTTCAGAATTTTTGGAGTTACAGAAGTATGACTTTAATTCAGATCTTTACAGACTGTTCTGTTTTAGACAGATTCTATTTTTGTTGCATAGTTTGCTTATTTTGATGAATCTATGGATCGTATCGGGGGGTATGAGCCATGGGGAAGTTGGAGTACAGTAGCATTATGCCAATATTAAAATATGAATCAATTTACAACAGTACCTAAAGTTTAAGATTTGTTTGTTGTACTAACGGAACTCACGAGGTTTCTGTTGAGTTTTGTGTGCTGAAGTTTTCATGTTTTGGGTGAGACTACGATGGATAAAGGAATAAGGAGCAGCAAGAGCCTAAGCTTTGGGATGTCCAAGGCACCCCAAGGTAATATTCAAGGAAGACTCAAGCGTCTAAGCTTGGGGATGCCCCGGATGGCATGCCCTCTTTCGTCTACAATCTATCGGCAACTCACTTGGAGCTATATTTTTATTCATCACATGATATGTGTTTTACTTGGAGCGTCTTGTGCTATAGTTTGCTTGCTTTTGTTTGCTTTTTAGTTTACCACAATCATCTTTGCTGAACACACCTTTTTGAGAGGGACACACATTATTCGTGATTTGTTAGAATACTCTATGTGCTTCGCTTATATTTTTTGAGCTAGGCAGTTGCCCTAGTGCTTCGCTTATATCTTTTAGAGCACGACGGTGGTTATATTTTAAAGAAATAGTTGCACTCTCATGCTTCACTTATATCTTTTTGAGAGTCTAATATATAGCAATGGTAATATGCACGGGTTATGAATTTGGTCCTAATATGATAGGTATTCAAGAGGGATATAATAAAAACTTTCATGTAGATCACTGAATATAATAAGTTTGATTCCTTGCAATAGTTTTGCGATATTAAGATGGTAATATGTGGGAGGTGCTAGTTGATAATTGTGGTTTAGTAAGAATATTGGTGTTAAGGTTTGTGATTCCCAAAGCATGCACGTATGATCTGTCATTATGCTAAGAAGTTGGAGCATGATTTATTCTTGATTGTCTACCTTATAAGTGGCGGTCGGGGACGAGCGATGGTCTTTTCCTACCAATCTATCCCCCCTAGGGGCATGCGTAGTAGTACTTTGCTTCGAGGGCTAATAAAATTTCGCAATAAGTATGTGAGTTCTTTATGACTAATGTGAGTCCATGGATTATATGCACTCTCACCTTTCCGCAATTTGCTAGCCTCTTCGGTACCGTGCATTGCCCTTTCTCACCTCGAGAGTCGGTGCAAACTTCGCCGGTGCATCCAAACCCTGTGATATGATACTCTCTATCACACATAAGCCTCCTTATATCTTCCTCAAAACAGCCACCATACCTACCTATTATGGCATTTCCATAGCCATTCTGAGATATATTGCCATGCAACTTCCACCGTTCTTTTTATATGACACACATCATCATTTTCATATTGCTTTGCATGATCATATAGCTGACATAGTATTTGTGGCTCGGCCACCGTTCATCATTTTTCATACATGTTACGATAGTATCATTGCACATCCTGGTACACTGCCAGAGGCATTCATATAGTGTCATATTTGTTCTAGTATCGAGTTGTAATTTTTGAGTTGTAAGTAAATAGAAGTATGATGATCATCATTATTAGAGCATTGTCCCAGTGAGGAAATTAAAAAAAAAGGAGGCCAAAAAGAGCCCACGAAAAAGGGAAAAAATGAGAGAAAAAGAGAGAAGGGGCAGTGTTACTATCTTTTTCCATACTTGTGCTTCAAAGTAGCACCATGTTTTTCGTATAGAGAGTCCCCTATTTTGTCACTTTCATATACTAGTGGGAATTTTCGTTATAGAACTTGGCTTGTATATTCCGATGATGGGCTTCCTCAAATGCCCGAGGTCTTCATGAGCAAGCAAGTTGGATGCACACCCACTTAGTTTTTATTTTGAGCTTTCATACACTTATAGCTCCTAGTGCATCCATTGCATGGCAATCCCTACTCCTCGCATTGACATCAATTGATGGGCATCTCCATAGCACGTTGATTAGCCGCGTCGATGTGAGACTATCTTCTTCTTTTTTGATTTTCCCTTATTAATCTCTACCACTACATTCTATTCCACCCATAGTGCTATATCCATGGCTTGCGCTCATGTATTGCTCGGCTTGTCATCGGGGTAGTGCATGATAAATAAGTTGTGTTAAGAAGATGGAGTATGACAGGATTATATGATTTTGTAGGGATAACATTCTTTAGCATTTTTATTTTGAAAGACATGATTGTTTGTTAGTATGCCTGAGTATTGATGTCTTTATATCAAATTATAGACTATTGCTTTGAATAATTCAGATCTTAATATTCATACCGTAAAAGAGAATTACATGATGAAACATGTTAATTAGGTAGCATTCCACATCAAAAATTCTGTTTTTATCATTTACCTACTCGAGGATGAGCAGGAATTAAGCTTGGGGATGCTTGATACGTCTCCAATGTGTCTATAACTTTTTATTGTTCCATGCTATTATAGTATCAATCTTGGATGTTTTATATTTAATTATATATCATTTTTTGGGACTAACCTATTAACCTAGTGCCCAGCGCCAGTTCTGTTTTTTGCCTGTTTTTGCCTTTTCAGAAAATCATTATCAAACGGAGGCACTACAAAAAAAGACACATCCGTGACATTATGGCCTGAACGAAAACTTTTTCTGTCATGGTTGTGACATTTCTATGACAATAATTGTCACAAAAACACGTATCATCATAGATGTGGTGGGCTCCTACTTCTATGACAAAAAATTATGACAGAAAATGGGCTTTCGTCCTGGGCGGGCCGAAGACGCACCCGCATGACATTCTTTGGGCCATCCATGACGTAAAAAATCGTGGTAGAAGTGAGGGCGAGGAATTTTCGGGGAGTTCCCGGTTACGGTGGGTGGTCGGGCCGAGCGATGCAGTGTGGTTTTGCGCGTTTCTCTCTCGTACACGCGCGTGTGTGCGAGGCGCTCGCTAACTGAACCCGAGTGAGGCGTATGTTCGCTTACTGAACCCGAGCGATCGATCGCCCTCGCACTACGTACTGAACACGAGCGATCGATCCCTCGCACTATGTACTGAACCCGATCGATCCCTTCGCTGCTAACTGAAGCCGATCGATCCCTTCGTTGCTAACTGAACCCGAGCGATTCCTTCGCTGCTAACTGAACCCGATCGATCCTTCTCACTGCTTACTGAAGCCGATCGAGCCCCCGTGCGAGACGTAGCTAGCCGGTTGGGTTGCCTCTCGATGAACAGTGCATGTTGCTGCCGCGCGCGCGATACACGTTGACACGAGTCGAGACTTGCATCGATCGAGCTGGTTGGTTGGCTGTGGATGAACAGTTCTCGTTGCTGCCGCCCGCTCGTATGCCCCACCCCAGCCGATGGGTTGGCTGTGGATGAACAGTACTCTGGCCGTGTGAAGATGGTTGGCGCTGGATGAACAGGACCCCGAGGAGGCTGTGCCACGGTACGCCATACCCCAGCCGGTTGGGGGTGGATGACCAGGACCCCGTGGAGGCTTGATGAATAGTAACCGGTGGAGGCTGAATGAACAGGACCCCGTGGAGGCTGGATGAACAGTAGCTGGTGGAGGCTGAGGAAGTCGACGATGGATGAACAGTAGCCCGTGGAGTCCCGTTTTGCGGTACGCCACACCCCTCCTGATGAACAGGACTCCGTTTCGACCGTATGCAGTTGGGTAGAAGTCCATTTCCTCCGTTTTGCGGTACGCCAGACCCCTCCCGATCAACAGGACCCCGTTTCGACCGTAGGCGGTTGAACAAAAGTCCGTTTCCTCCATTTTGCGGTACGCCAGATCCCTAGCCGATGAACAGGACCCGTTTCGACCGTAGGCGGTCGAACAGAAGGCCGTTTCCTCGGTTTTGCGGTACGCCAGACCCCGAGTCGATGAACAGGACCCCGTTTCGGCTATTTCGTCCAAGCAGGTTGGCTCCCAATGAACAGGACGCGTTTCGACCCAATCGCTTGGCTCCCGATGCTGTTTCCTCCGTTCCGACCCAGCCGGTTGGCTGCCGATGAACAGGAGGCCGTTGCTGCCGTCCGTTGCCTCTCTCCATGTACACGAGCCCTGGCCGTACGTCTGCGAGAGTACGCGTTCGAGACCCCGCTCGTATATGTACGTACGTCGCCGTATTTTTTGCCGGGTGGCTGTACGTACGTGTACACGATTTAGACGGGGCTACCTGAACTACTACGTCGGGGGCTCTACTACGACACGTGCGACTCCTTCCACGGCCACAGTTCATCATGGCAGAGAGACCGATCGACCAGTATGTACGTACACGCTTGCGACCAGACAGATAACGATACGTACGCTTCGGCCTGGTGGGTCCCAGCTGTCTGGGGGATAAGGAGGCACTTCCTTGCGTGCGAAGATATAGCTGGTGGGTCCCAGCTGTCATGGGGAGGAATCATTTTTTTCGCGCAATAAGGAGGCACTTCCTTGCGTGCGAAGATGTAGCTGGTGGGTCCCAGCTGTCAGGGGGAGGAAACTTTTTTTCTAGCGTAATAAGGAGGCACTTTCCTTGCGTGCGACCATGGACCTTATGGGTCCCAGCTGTCAGCCTCTCCACGTACAGTCCTCTTTTGATGACTCTCGTTTGTTGACCACGCCGCGCTGAGCGCACGAAGGCGGTGGACGACGGCGAGGCCCCGGACGGGAACGACCAGGAGATGGGGAAGATGCGGCAGTGGAGTTGCAAACGGAGAGGAGTACGGCGTACGAGGGTTGACTGGTTCGGTGTGACCTGGGGCTGCAGTCGGCGGAGAATAACAAGAGGGGTGGAGGGATGGCCTGGCCGGCGGTGGTGTAACGCTTCGCAGCGAGGCATGCGAAGCAGCATCGCTGGCCGCCGGAGGCAGGAGCAGGAGGTCCCGCCGGCGCTGGAGGAAGAAGACGAGAGATTGAAGATGCATGCCGGCCGTTGGATGTACATCCAATGACTACAGATGTCAGAATCATTTGTTGACTAAGTTGACAATGCCTTCCGTAGGCTTCGACCTATTGGCCCACAATGTCAGCCTCCTTACGTGCGAAGATATAGCTGGTTGGTCTTAGCTGTCAGGAGGAGGAATAATTTTTTTTGCCCGTAATAAGGAGGCACTTCCTTGCGTGCGAAGATGTAGCTGCTGGGTCCGAGCTGTCAGGGGGATGAAACATTTTTTTGTGTAATAAGGAGGCACTTCCTTGCATGAGAAGATATAGCTGGTGGCTCCAAACTGTCAGGGGGTAGAATAATTGTTTTTCGCGTAATAAGGAGGCAGTTGCATGCGTGCGTCCATGGACCTGGTGCGTCCCCATTGTCAGCCTCTCCACGTACAGTCCTCTTCCGATGACTCTCATTTGTTGACCACGTTGACCACGCCGCACTGAGCGCACCAAGGCGGTGGACGACGGCGAGGCCCAGGACGG
The DNA here is from genome assembly GCA_039707655.1 of Elymus sibiricus. Lineage (NCBI taxonomy): Eukaryota > Viridiplantae > Streptophyta > Magnoliopsida > Poales > Poaceae > Elymus > Elymus sibiricus. Next base: position 229,515,269 of record CM077668.1, read on the forward strand.
GAACGACCAGGAGATGGGGAAGACGCGGCAGTGGAGTCGCAGACGGAGAGGACTACGAGGGTTAACTGGATCTGGTGTGGCGTGGGGCTGCAGTCGGCAGAGAATAACAGGAGTTGTGGAGGGTTGGAGGGATGGCCTGGCCGGCGGTGGGGTAGCGCTTCGCAGCGAGGCGTGCTAAGCAGAGCCGCTAGCCGCTGGAGGCGAGAGCGGGTGTTCCCGGTGGCGCTGGAGGAAGAAGACGACAGATTGAAGATGCATGCCGGCCGTTGAATGTAAATCCAATGGCTATGGATGTCAGAATCATTTGTTGACCAAGTTGACAACGCCTTGCGTGGGCTTCGACCTATTGGCCCACATGTCAGCCTGCAAAAATGTGGCACATATTCAACCCATGTTTTTTATAATTTATAGTCCATTTACTGGGATGGGTGAACAAATAATGTAGCATCTATGCTGTCCATTTAATTTTCTTCTTAGAAATCACAACCCATTTGCACTTTCTCGAAATACACGAATTTGTTGGGCTTGTTGTAAATATAATGTTGGGTTGGACGGAGCAATGTTATCAAAAAATAAACCAGCGATGGGCATTTTATTATATATAAAATTAGATAATTAGCACATTATTGCTCAAAAAAATGAGCGCGTTATTATTACATTGGTCCTTAAATCCGAGCAAGCTTTTGTACGCAATCACCAGGATTTTCGTTGTAAAAAAAACCAGGATTTTCCTTGCGAACTTCTGTTAAACATTTATTTTTTATAAGTTAATAAGACGTGGGATATTTTTATATATATGTATCTATTAAATATATGATAATAATACATAATAACATAAAATAATTTAAATATATATAATATAGTTAGAAGGGAAAACATAAGTTGGACCTGGCATTCTTATTCTTATATATAGAAAAATAGAAAAGAGTTCTGCGTTTTCTTCAAAAAAACATAAGTCGGACTGCGGATGTTTAAGACAAAATAAAACCTAGGCTGGGAGGCCCATGGGCCAGTAGATACATGCTGGAGCTCAAAACAATAAGTTTAAAACGGGCATGTCGTGGGCTGCGCCCTGCGCATGTTAAAAAACAAAACCTAGGCTGGGCAGGCCACAACCCAGCTGATACTTGTTCGCCCTCTGGAAAAATTATACCCGCTAGCTCCCCGATGACAGTCTTCATTGTAAATTTATCTCGTTTATTGACTACGTTGACAGACCCGTGGGCCCCACGTCAGTGTAACATTAGGAGAAACGAATGTTCATTTCCGAGAGAAGGCTTTTTTTTCCAATGAGGCACTTGCTTGCGTAGGGCCATGGATCGTGTGGGTCCCGACTGTCAGCCTCTCCACGTACAGGACGGGAACGAACCGGAGTCGGGGAAGACGGGGCAATGTAGTAGTAGTTTGCGTGCCTTCTTTGTGTTGGGTACGCCGCAGTAGCCCAGTAGCTATACCCCCTTACTCGCACCTGCTCGGCCCGGGATCGATTACCCCTATATTCCCAATTTTTTTGCCTCTGCTATTACTGACATGTGAGTCTCCCCTTGTCATCCACACACACCACCTCCAACACTAGCCGGAATTTCATCCATAGTTTTCTCTGTTTTTCGCACTCTCAACATTGTCTGGGCATTTTGAAAATAGCATATCTTTTTGACTGTGCATCATATGAAGATGTGCTATACATGAATGTTGATCAGCATGATGTTAGCTTGTTGTTAGTTCCATTTTCGACCATGAATAAAATTTGGAACATGCTGTTATCCCTGTTTGAAAAGGGCATGTTGATATAAATGCTCTACCTCTAAAACTTGCAGTTTCTTATCTGAAACTGAAACTTGCAGTTTCTTCTCTGAAAATCACATGGTATGCACTTTTATATGAAACTACATTTTTGAAAGTACTAAAAATAGATCTCTGGAATTCAGAAAATACTTCATATGCTCAATACTGCAAAGATCTGAAATTCAAAAGACATTCATATCTGAAAGTACCCAAAATACACAACACAAAACACAATTCACAACCTGCAAATACTGATAACCCTAAGCTCCTCCTATGATTATTCGTCGGGGCACTCCCCTCCTATTCCTTGGCGGCAGACCGCCGCCCCGTGAGACGAGATGAACAGTGAGGGAGCCTTGGAGAACGGCGGGGAAGCGTCATCGCGCCAACTGCTTTTCTCCTCTTGCGGTTGGGTACGGTCGACGAAGACTCCACCGGCTCGCTCTGACACGGCACCCTCACAAATGGCACCGTGTGGATGCTCGATCCTTGATCCTCTGGATGCTCGATCTTGGATCGATACTCCCACCACCTCCGCCTCACGACTGGATTCAGCGAATCTGTCTGCTCCATGGCCCAGAGGAGCAGCTCTATGGACTCCCGCGCGACTCCATTCGGGTGGATCGCCGCCTTTTCGCTCTTTTTCAGATATTTGGCCATCGCCATCACCGTCGCCGCTAATTGTTGCTGGTTGTCAAACCAAGACTGTATCTCCATCATCCTGGCTAGCTTCACAGGGTCACCGTCTGCGATCGTCACGTATCGGTTGTACTCCTCCATCGATCTACTTCTCCACAGCACCTTCACTCGCCGGCGGTGGTTTTGGAATGGAAGAGGAGCGGCGGCGGTTTTGGAATGGAAGAGGAGAGGAGCGGCGGTGGTCTTGGAATGCAAGAGGAGCGGTGGGCGGCGGTTTTGGAATGGACGAGAGCGGCGGCGCGCTGTCAATGGATCCATCCTAATAACTAATTTACCCCTCACTTACGAAGCGACCCCACATAAACTTGAGTACTGACCCCACGTTACCTAGTACTGACCAACGGAAGGCTTACAAAAATGCCTACCACCCTAAAACTTTCTTTTTAGTTTGCATATATAATTTGGTCAAAGTCAAACTTTGTAATGTTGGACTAACTTGATAGGAAAAAATACCAACATTCACAATATGAAATCAATATTATTAGATGCATCACGAAATTAACTTTCATATACCATATATCTTTGGTATTGTAGATGTTAATCTTTTTTTATATAAATTTGGTCAAAGTCAAAAGAAACGGAGGGAGTATTGAAGAGCTTGATAGGGTTGCTGTCGCCTGCATCATCATGCCTTGTTTCACAGCTTCCAAGATTCACAACCAACTCATAAGATTCCCATAATAAGTACAACAAAGATGCCTATACATCTCATTGATTCACAGATCAGAGCCAATATTAACTTTAAAACTAAAACAAAGTTGTGAGAATGTGTACATGTAAAGAAAAATCGATTGATGCTTCTCTGAGAAAAGAGTAATCCCTGGAGAAGTGCCAATATATCTAGCAAACCATAAGCCTAATTCATGTAAGCTATTTGATTCAAGGATTTGCTGCAATACTGAAATCAGTCCAGTTTATGGGCACGCATGTCAAACACCGGCAGATTAACATGTTCTGCATAAGCTGGTCGCCAAGAACTTGTGGAACCATCTGAACATCTGTGCCCGTTGGAAGCCACGTTATTTTAGATGGTGGCACTCACACTCTGCATATGCGGGTTCCATCCAAACATTTGTGCAGTTCCACTAAAATGTAGCTGAATAACCCTATTTGCACAGATAATGAAAAAGCGTGATTAATATAATAGTGGCACTAGTTGATGAAACATACAGAAATAAATAGAAGCAACTTCATTTTCTTAATGGGAAAAGATTGCGATACAATTAGTTTATTAAAAGAAAATACAACAGTAGCACAGTATGACAAAGCACGATGATGTGGATGAAGGACAGGACTGACCTGTGTGAGATGACTTAGTGAGATCAAGTTATTCTTTAGGTCGTCATATCTTGCCATGAAGGCAATTCGTTGAAAATTATGAACAAATTCAGTGCGGCAGTAGGAGGGGACTTGAGTCATTCTAATCTCTTTTTTGTGTAATTCAACTAAAACTATGGCGCCCGCCGTGCTGCGAGGGAGAGAGGGGCCCTGCGCCGCCTCGATGGTAGGCGTCATAGGGACCGATGAGTGGACTCAACGGTAGGCCTGATAGGGCACATCGACCCAATTCTCCCGGATACACCTTCTACAAGTGATGAACCAGGAAGGGCCTTGCGTCATTCCAATCACTTTTTTTGTGTAGTTCAACTAAAATTAAGCATCCCTATTTGTAGAGATACTTAAACGTGTCATTACTTTAAGAATGGGACTATTTGATGAAACATAGACTAACAAACAGAAGCACTTTCATTATCTACATTGGAAATGAAATGATAGCAAAGATAGTAGCTCTATTTTAACTGTATTATTACTTCATTTTATCAGTGGCACTAGCGATGCCAAAACATTGCCTCAAATTATTAGTGGCATTAGATTAAGGTGCGAAATAATACATAACATTATTGCTTTCTCATGGCAGTGCCAAAACATTAGGCCAAGATCACTAGCTGCATGCAGAGTCAACATGCAGGATCGTTCTGGCAAAGGGTAGTACCAAAAAGGAACATACCTCATCATGGGAACCATATCTGCAGTCAACGCCATAGTAGATGGGTTGACACCAGTCACCAACATGGATGATTATATTCATGCGACCTTTTTGTGCAGCTCACCTAAAATGAAGCAATGTTTGCATCATGCAGTTAGCAAGAAGTACTTGGTCCCATGAGCTGGCAGCTTCTTTATTAGTTGCACTAAAACTGAGCAACATCAAGGTTGGTCGTCAAGCTCGTGGAATGTGCAACTATAATTTGGATATGCTTTTGTGCAGTTCAACTAAAATCAAGGGTCCATGTTCGTTACACAAATATGTGCAGAGTGCCATTGTGGTGACAGTGACGGCTAATCTTGCAAAGGCTAATTAACTATTGGAGGAGATTAACCACAGAGTTCAACAAGAAGGTTAGGAACTCCAATCACCCTTTGTGTGGTTCCACTAAAATCAAGAGATGTTGCCAGTGTGACATTTTAGTAGAACTGCACAAGACACTCTTTCCAAAAAAGAAGTGTTTTGTGCAGTTCACCAAAAGGTCGCAATACCAACGAGGTGAAATGTATATCTATGCTTGCACAAATAGGTAGAAAGGTGGGTGAATAACAAGTGATGAAACATACGTCAAATGAAAAGAAGCATCGTCCTTATCTTAATGGCAATCATAGAAGGACAGTACCAATTTCTAAAGCTGCGGCATTGCTTCGTACTACCGGGGGCATTAATATTAATGATGACAACTGTTAAATTTGACATTACTTTAATGGTGCCATTGCTTGATTTTACCAGCTACATTAGATTAACAGGTGCTAAAGAGTTGGTATAAGGGCATGTTACAGTAGGCAGACTAGGACAGTTGCATTTCTAACGAAAAGAAGCAACATACTTATCTTAACGGGAAATATAGCAGGACATTAAAACATGGCCATTGCTTCATATTACTGGGGGCATTACACTAAAAAACAACATTGTTTAAACATGTCCTTACTTTAACAGTGAGATTGCTGCATTTTACCAGCGGCATTAGATTAACAACAGCTAAAAATTGCCATAAGGGCATCGGACAGTGGGTGCACCAGCACCATGTACCTCCCCCGATGCATAAAGTGGTGATGCAAACAAACATCCAAATAGGATATCTGGGTTGGTCCCATTTTTGTACACTATAGCCACCTTTTACTATGTGAGGGCAGCAAATCTAGTGCTGGAAATACTGTGTTGACTTGTCCCCCAGTCCCCACTTTCTTTCCTTTTTCAACCAGTAGATCGGTTCTATATCCAGTTTGTACTTTCTTTTCCCTTTATTTCCCTTTTCAACCAAGAGACCAGTTGGGTAGCCAGTCTCTACTACCCCCACCGCCCCAATCTTTCCTCTTTGAACCAAGTCCTAGAGTCATGCTAGAACTTTTCCCCCATTCTTCCCGCTTTGAACCAAGTCATAGATTCGACTGCATGAACTAGCTTTACCTTGAATAGTAATAATTTAGGTGGCTTTGGAACAGCCGATCGAGCCAATCTACGAGGGGGGCTGAGAAGTAGAAAAAGATTCACATGCATCGACGTGGGGACCTGGGGCAGTAGAGCTAGGCCGGTTTCGAAGGAAGTTATACCCGAGGTTCGTTGGGATTTGGCAAGGTGGGCGGCGGGAGGCCGGATCTGCCCACACCACGGCAGCGAGGAAGACTGGGTCGAAGGCCCTCCCTAGCCGGCGCTATGTGGGAGAGAATGGCAAGGCACGCGTATCGGGATGCGTCGGCAGTGGTTTTGCTCCGTCGCCGACGAGGACCGCGTGAACGTTGCACCTTCACCCCTTCCCCGGCGGAGGGGATCCGGCCGGATCTGTGACCAGCGGTGAGCAGAGAGAGAGTGTGGCCACCGTTGTCGTGTTTAGATCTGGAGAGGATGAGTGTGTGAAGAGAGCAACCCTAGCAAGCAAGAGCGGAGGCTCCTGCTTATATAGATATAGTGGAGTAGTTTTTGTTTTTTTTCTCTCCATAAAAACAATCATTTAAAATTGCGTACGAGCCAGGTCGCACTTTGTATTGTTCACTTCTGGTCCCCGGCCCTCCATTAATTGAACAACCACACGGGTCAAATTATCACGGCTGAAAATATAGAACGAACAAGCTCGAACTCTTTTGAATTTGAGATGTCGATGGCACCGTTTGAACACATTGCATCCATGGACTAAGTAGTTTGAATTTGAGGTAATGTGTGGCTTTTGCAGTTCACATCTAAATGGGGGCACACCATACATTTTGTTTGCTTACCATGCTATACTTATAAAACATGCACAATTTACATTTCGAATAGCTAGCTAGAGCTTGAAATGTATTGTTTCCAACATGGAAATCAAATTTCTGAAAATTCGTGATCTTAGCATCTGCAAAAAAAATGTAAGAGCCATCAATCTTTGTTCTGATTTTGAACTTAAACTATATGCAACCTTTTTTGAGGGAGACCGGGTCTATTGTAAATGTTTGCAAGTACATAGCATCTCTGATAAAAAAAATGCATCCAAATTCCGAGACCAGCGAACAACCAACTGCAGTCAGAAAGAGCCGTCGATGCGTCGTTATCACTGCTATCCTACCGGAGCCAGCTTGACCTCGTCAATGACTGTCGAGGAGTCTTCGTGCACGTGCCCCTAAGGAGCAGCGCCTCGGAGGCGTAGTTGTCATCATTGATCTAAGGCACCTAATTAATATAACACCAAATTCTCCCATATGACAAGAAACGCTAACCTCACTGCCCCAAGGAGACAACATGAATCTGCGCCAGAGCTCCATCGACTACGTCTCGACAGACAAACTCGACGAGGATCAAAGCTCAAAGAGCAAACTAGTAGAAAAGGCGTCAATCGATGTCGCCGATGTCCGAACGTAGCTGGCTTCACCTTCTTGATGGAAACCGAGTAGTCTTCGTGCATGTGCCCCTAATAACCAGCGCCCTGGAGGAAGCAGTTGTCGTTGTTTAACCCTCGCATTGATCCGAAGCACATGACACCAAATCTCGCCGGATGACAAGAAACCTTGACCTCACTGCCCCAAAGGAGACGGAAAGAATCTATGCTGGAGTTTCATCGACTATGTCTAGACGAATGAACTCAAGGAGGATCGGAGCTCGGAAGACAGACTCAGAATAAGAAGCGCCGACATTGTCCGCCTGAGCATTGCGCGTGCGAGGACTAAAACCCCTAACATACCGGGATTCCCCTCCCCACCACCGGTCGACGAAGCGGTGGGAAGAGGGGAGGGGTGAATCCACCGGCTCATCAGTGAAGCAGGGAGGGGAGAGGTTGCCCTAGCCGCCTAGGGTGAGTGGACTAGATTTGTATTCATACCGAGAATGGATTCAAATTTTATTGGTATTGCAATATACTTAGTGTTGATCCTACTTTTTTTTAGATTTATCAACAGAACTATAGCCATATGTTAGTACGACACAGCCTGCACGATATGTACATGATAGCCAATCCAGCCGTCTACTGGAGTCTGGTCACATGGATGGACGAACTGATCTCCCCTGTCGTGCAGGGATCGTCTAGGCAACGACGTGTGTACAGCACTACTCTAGTACTACTATCGCTGGTGTCTCTCTTCTAGTACAACTCAGCCGACGCGTCGGGCCTGAGGGATGGGGGAGAGTGTGCCTATGGTCGGCTGCTCAATTGCGGTCCCACATGTGAGTGCAAATGCAAGATGACTCGCGTTCCATTCCGTGAGCGGCGTGCCAGACCGACCAACCGTGTGGGGTGCGACGCGAATGCGACGTGCGTGATGTATACATGTAGTACCACCGTTTTCTTTTTGTTTTGCTCCATGGTGCAATCCATCGATACACAATTATACTATTTAAAAGTGGAGGGCGGGGCTTTTCTCGTGCGTTAGGCGGGGCAGTTTCGCCTAGTCGGTTCGACAGAGAGGCGAGGAGGACGAGGGAGTAGCGGATTCAACTTGCTGCTAGAAAGGTAGGGCTGTGTGATTTGATGACTCGTTACTGATGGAAAGGTGGGGCCTTGTGATTTGACTGCTCATTATAGTCATTATTACTGTGGCGCTACGACCGGGGTGAGTCTCCCCTCCATGGTGTACAGGTGCTAAGCATGCCACATATGCAAAAAAATCTGATGTGACAAGGTAGGAGTAAAGAGAAGAGAGAGGAGTTTGGTGACCCCAGGAAGAACGAATGCGAAGCGAGCAGACCTATGCAAAACACTTAAATGAGAGAAGTTTATGCAACGCATGAAGGAGTATAGTTGTCAAAGAAAGACTTAGCACCCCATCTAAGCACGTAGTACTATGCATATTTTGGTGCATGAAACGTCGATCCAGATGCTGGCTGTCCCTCATCCAGCATCATATACTAGTATAGTAGTACTACGTACGTACTGTACTAGTATCGCTGTTCTCTCTTTTCTACTTTAGTAGTAACTCAGCCGACGCGCGTTCCATTCCGTGAGCGGCGTGCCGGACCGACCATGTAGGTGCGTCGCGAACGCGAGGAGCGTGCTGTATATGTCCCACCTTTTTCTTTAATTTGAGCTTGTTAGTTTTGCTCCATGGCGCAATCCATCGATACTTACAAAACTATAGGCGAGGGCGGGGCAAGTTTCGCCTGGTCGGTTTGACAGAGAGGCGAGGAGGACGAGGGAGTAGCGGATTCAACTTACTGCGGGAAAGGTGGGGCTTTGTGATTTGACGGCTCATTACTGCTGGAGTGGGGCCTTGTGATTTGACTGCTCGTTATAGTCATTATTACTGCGAGGGGTAAGTCTCCCCTTCCGTTCCCCACTCTAATCTGGTGCATGACGTCGACCCGGATGCTAGCTGTCCCACATGTTAGCGAAAGGAGGGATAATTGTTGTCGACGACCTATGGAGGAGAAAAGAACCATGCGGTATACTCTAGTTTTCCACTGGAGTACTAGCCCGACGTGGAGGAGTGCGAAACACGACAGCCCAGTGCGATATGGCGATAAAAAATGATCTAGTTTGCTTGTGATCCCACGGCACCGCTCATCGTCAGCACTGTTTTAGTCGTGCCTCACAGCCTAGAACAAACAAAATAATATGATGAGAATGGCAACGGATAATAATTGTCTTACCTATTCAGGATAATTTAGAAGGACACATGCGGAAACGCCCGAAAGACACAGTGGCAAAAGAAGAAGACACAGGGGAAAATGAAGAAGGAAGATTACCCGCAAAAAAAGGAAAAAAGGAAGACGCAGACAACGGTCTGGGTGCTGCTCTCTACTTCATGAAGGGTTGCTGGGCGCGGAGTTCTAACTACTTCTTCATCGCCTGCACGACCTTCATCTCCTCTCGCCTCTCGTCTGCCATCTTCTTCATTGCTTCCATGGCGCGGGATTTCTCGAGGCGAGCGTGGATGATCTCTTTCACGTCCGCATGATGTTGCTTGACAGCAGCCACATTCTCGGTGCAGAGCTTTTCCATGTCATCCCTAAGTTCCCCGATGACGGCGGTCAACATCTTCACCGAGGCACTGCTCTTCTCTCGTAGCTTCTCCCAGCCGGCGATCTCCTCCTTCAGCAGGTCGAGCTCGTGGCAGAGCTTCGCTTTATCCTCCCGAAGTTCTATGATTTCGCCGGTCGCCTTATCAACCGAGGCATTGCTCTCCTTCACGAGCTTCAGCAAGCCGGCGATCAACTCCTTCTGCTTGTTGAGCTGAGCGGGCATGTCATCGCGGGCTAACAACTTCAGCATTGCCTGGTCGGCATGTTCGCCTCTGCGGCGAATGCGCTTCTGAGAGCCCTCTCCTGCCCATGAGAGATCTTTCGAGGCCTCCGCGGCGTGGTGGGCCCTCTCTTTTTTTTCCGCGGCCAAGGTCGTCACTCCCTTGTTCTTTCTCGGCCCAGAGCTCTTCCTACCGGCCATGGCAGACACAAGGAACGACGAACAAGAAAGGCTTATGAGGAGGAATATGCAGTAATATTCGAGTAGTTAGTTTCCTTTTTTATAACCTAGTACTAATATGCTACAAAGTGGAAACAGGTTTAGGTTAGATCGGTGTGAACAGGTTTGCAATTAATTATGGCATGGTACTTTGGAATGTGATGGGAAACTAGCTCGAAATTTATTGATGGTTTTGGAACAGCTCCCGATGAGTTCTCGTGACCAAGCATTCAAAAACTCGTGATAAATCAATGACCATCTTTTTCCAAACGACCAACTATTTTCATAGAAATACAACACATATAGATGGAGTATTTTCATAGAAATACAATACATAGATGAAGTGATTGTCGCAGTTGCAAACCGCCATGGTGCTGCGTGTTCACTGCAGCAGCAACTGAGCAGGTTAGTCCATCGCTGGCGGGAAAGGAGGGCAGGTCACCTCGCCTATGATGCATCCCTAGCACCGCCGCCGCCGCTGGTTGAGCGATTTGGCTTCTCCTACAGCCCATGCCATTCCGCAGGCATGCGTGTTCTCTCCTCTGTAGTCAACTCCGTGAATATGATCTCTGCCATTAGCCCCAGCTCGAAATCAACGCGACGCTGCCAGATGCTGACATCCCTCAGCATCTCACCCTTGAGATCGACATGCGCCTCCGCCTTGTGCTTCGCCAAGCGCAGCTCCTTCGAACTTGTCTCCAATCGATGCGATGCTTCCTCGATCCGATTTGCCCTTGCTGCCCACCACCTGAAACGCAGCCCCGGCATGTCCTCTGGCACCACCGATCTGTGATTCCAGAGCAATGGATCCCCTCCGAAACACATGTGGGTTTCGCTCAAAGGCGGCAGTGCTGCGGGCCGCAGGGAGAGGGCAGCCAGCGGGATGCTGGGATCTAAGGGATTATCCATGGCGGAATCGGATAGTCGAGGCGGGGAGGCGAGCGTAGGCGGTGGGAGAGCCCTAGTAGGCGAGCGTAGTACTCCACTCCATCCATTTTTAAATACAAAGGCCACCAACAATAACCTAGGAAAAAATTGATGACGTTGCCTCGTAGTACTAGCAACCCATGATTTAACTACTCGCATGCATGCAGTGGATGATAGTAATGTCATTCTCAACTAGTACTTCCTCCCTCATGCGGTCACGCCACTCAATTTGCATGCACTATATTAATTGACCATCCATTAAGTGAACGACTCTACACGCGTCAAATTATCACGTGGGGTGGCTCTTCGTACAAAAATGCGTTCCACCATGTACCCGCGTGTGTGTGCGAGGGAATGAGTGCATACGTGCACATCTTCTCTTCGTGCATGTACTCCACCAGTGTGTGTGGGGAGAGAGAGAGCGTGGTATACATAGACCCAGAGTGAGATGGTGTGTCCCCGCAAAAAAGAGAGAGATGGTGTGTGTCGGAAAGAGTACCCGCGTGTGTGTGTGACAGTGTGAGAAAGGACGATTGCATGCGTGCACCTCTCCTCTTTGTGTACATACTAAACCTAGAGTACAAGTGTATGTGTGTGACATCGACCTAAAGAGAGATGGTGTGTGCCAGAAGTCCCGAGAGAGTCATCAGTGTAGGTGTGTCCGTCGGTAAGAGGGAGAGAGATGATACTTATGTGTCAACGCAGTGCGTGTGAAAAAGAGGCTAATCAATAGTTCACCACGAGACTATTCCTGGCGAACGCCCCAATAACCATAAGATCTGCATCCGATGGTGGAAGTTATTGGATGAAAACAGCACTAAAAAAAGAAATGCCATGGCATTTCTTTTTACTAACACACCACGCCCCTCCCCTGCACATGAAACTGCCACACGATCGTTCGCAACTGCTGGTTTGCTAGAAATCTCGATAGGCCGGGCTTTTGGCGGTAGGCGGGGAGCTTGGACTGTCAGTTTGCTCACATGCGGTCGCACATCTGAATGATGTACCAAGTCGATGTGCGTCCCTTCGGTGAGCGGCGGGCCGGACCGACCGTGTGTTGGTGCAACGCGAAGCAGACAGGCTGTAAGTTTACCACCTACTCCTTGACGAGATTGGTCGATACAAATCCCGATTAAGAAAAGGTAGGGCGGCGTTTTTGCCGCGCGGGAGGCATGGTAGTTTTTTTACAATGGGATGGACCCGGCACTGCAAAAGTCAAAGCGGTGGGTAGTACTACTACGCTTGTCGGAGGCGTACGTGGGCCCGCGTTCTCGGATGCGTACGTGGCGGAGCCGGACGCCCGCCAACCTCTCGTAGCAATAGCGAGGAGCCCGCTGCTGGCTATTTTCTATATAATCTTTGTTTTGCGAATATATTTTCTATATAATCAGCTTTGAATTCAATCGTTCACGTGTGTACCCTGTTGTGTCTACAACATTCTTCTGGAACCAGCAGCACGTCACTGTGATCAGTCCACAGAAGAAGCTCGCAACAACCCCTCCCCCTTGTGCCACATGGCCTCATGGGTGCACCCACATCATTTTAATCATAATATATTGACTAAAAAAGAGAGACATTTTGTAGCGTGCCATTGGAATTCTAACTTACGTGCTTTTGCACATACTGGAAGTACTAGTGCCACATCATCTAAAGCCTTTCTACACACGCACATTTCTTATACAAATGTGCTCCACCGTGTACCTGCGTGTTTGTATGTGGGAACGAGTGCATGCGTGCACCTCTTCTCTTTCGTACACATAGTCTATGTGTCTGAGAGAGAGAGATGGTGTGTGCAAGAAATCACGGGAGATTCATGAATTTGTGTGTGGGTGGGGGAGGGGGGAGGGAAATATAGATGGAGTATGTGTCAATGATGCAATTTGTGTGAAAGAGAGGCCTATATTATACATATATGTATGTGCATGCGGGTGATATACGAGAAGGGAGGGGAGGGGTCATCTGCGCGATATATCGATAGAGACAGATGGAGGGAAGAACTCTATGAGCCTACAAGCATTGGGAAGGGGGTGTTGGGAGATGGCGCGAGAGGCCAACTGGACGGAGACTCGGAAGGAGTTTACAAGTGCGAGATCGATATTTTAAGAGAGGAGGCAAGAACGTGCGCGGTTGCGCGCGTCTGAGAGATGAAGCGGAAGGCATGGATGATGAGAGGTGAGACGATGGATAGACAAATGTGTGTGTGGTAGCTAGGCAGTCCTATCTAGAGAGGTAGATTGATCGATGTGTACGTGGGAAAAAGGGCGAAACCTGACTAGATATAAATCGATCACTTTGTGTGGAAAACAGGGAAAGACCTAGCTATATATATACAGAGAGTAATATCGATCGGTGCGCATGCATGTGAGAGATAATTAAAGAAGGCCCGAAGTGACGAAGAGGGGGAGGTGTCTGTGTGGGTGGGTGAGAGAGTCCTACTAGTTAACTAGAGGTAATGTACGAGTGCGAGATCGATAATAAGAGATGAGGGGGCAAGAGCGCGCTCGCGCGCACGCGCGTGTGTGTGGGCTTGCATGCCTCGTAGCTGGGGCGTGAGGGATGGATGGTGAGAGGGGGAAGGGACTGTGTGTACATGTGTGTGTGGTAGGAAGACCTGCTAGCTAGAAGGGGTATATCAATCAGTGTGTGTGTGTGGGAAAGAGAGGGCGATGGAGAGATCTACCTAGCTTGAGAGATCGTGGTAAACAGACCTGAAGAAAGATATTGTGTGTGTGTGTGTGCGATGGATAATGCCGAGTGGGAGTGTGTGTGCATGCATGCACAAGAGAAAGTTAGTGGTACAACGATAAAGAGAAGACGACTGTGTGGGTGTAAAAGACTTGGTGAGATCATAATCAATATAAAAGTGAATTCAAATATTTGAATAAGAGATCATGATGTTTGAAACCCATGCATGCATGATATAATGGAGATATGTGGTGTGGTTTTGAATCGAGCATGCTATACTATATACACATCGAACAAGGCCAAATTGATTTGAATTTGATATACCATTGGTAGGCATCGTTTGACCACATTTCATCCATGCATGGACAAAACTATTCAAATTGGAGATAATGGGTGGCTTTGGCAGCTAACATCTAAATGTTGTGTGTGTGTGTTGTGTATTAAACACATTATACATATCAAACATCATTTAGATTCCGAACATCTAGCTAGAGCATACATGTACTACGATTTGAATTTAACATAAAATGGATACACATATTTGAATTCGAGATCATATGGTACATGTAGTTCATATTTAAATGGGAATTTAGTACTATATTCATGTCGTGTGTTGTGAAGATAATATTTCGATGATGGTATAACTAACCTGACAACAATCCCATTCAAATACGGAAAATGGCCTCAATTTTAGTCCATACGGTAGACGGTACAAATTGTTTTTGAGGGAAGTACGAATTGATATGGTACCGTACACGGTAAGCTTGTTCTCCCGAATTTTTAAGTTATTCATTGTTGTTTTTGAATGGCATTTGTAGTAATTCATATAGTAAAACGGGACATGACTCTCTCTTGTGTGGTGCAAATTGTGTTTCTTTACACGTTAAGCTTGTTCTCCCGAAATTTCAAGCCACGCCTTGTTATCCCGAAATTTCAAGCTATCTCTTTGTCTCTTGTGCTGCGAAACTCCCGCCCCTTCAACCCGCGCTTTGTTATCCTGAAATTTCAACGCGTGCGAAAACTCCCCCCTCCTCCGAAATCGGTCGTGCCACCCCAACACGCGAAATCCCCCTTCTATCCCTCAGCTGAAAATCCCGCCTCGACGTCCCATGGTCCAAACGGGTAGGGGTACTTTCGTAACTTACCCCACATTTCGGACAAGCGCGTCCCTTAGCCATGGTCCCCCCTCCCACCCCCTCCACCCCATTCGTACACCGAGGCCGCCAAAACCCGCGAAACCCCACGCTCCTCCGTCCACCACCCGACCGCCGCCCAGCCGGAGCCTCTTCCCCGACGACATCGTCCGCCGCAACAGCTCGACGTCCCTCATCCACCGCACCGGATGAGGATCTGTCGTCGATCTCATCGTCCCGCCGGTTCAGCCGCCCCGTCCTCCACCTCCAAGGAGCTGCCCGGACGTTCGCCTTGTCTATCGCGCCACCTCCATTCCCACAGCGCCGTCTTCACCTGCACCACTGGAACCGCAGCACCATCACCGTTTCCTCAGATGAAGCTGAGGCCTAGTCGGCGCCACCAAAGAGGTTCTACACTAATCGTTGCATTTTCTCCTTTATTTGATCTCACGGTGCTGCCGCTGCTCGATCCCGAGCCGCCATGGCGCGGCTCCATCGATGGCGGCATCACCGGCCACTTCCTCTCCGCCATGGCATTGCTCCCTCGGCGGCGACGCCCACATCAGTAGGAGTTGCTGCTGCTGCGGCTCCAGCTGTCGCTGGCCGTGCTGCTGCTCCGGCTCTCGCTTGCGCTGCTGCTCTACCCTTGCTCTTGCTCGTGCTGCTGCTCTACTCCTGCTCTTGCTTGCACTGTTGCTCTACTCTTGCTCGCACTGCTGCTGCACGAGCAGCAGCTCCGGCACTCGCTCGCGCTCCTGCTGCTGCTACGGCTCTCGCACGCACTGATGCTCCGGGCGCTGCTACTGCTGCATGACCAGCTGCCCCGGCTGCTCTCTGGTAGTACGTTCCCTACTGGAGCGGCTACCGATTTAGATCACTGCTTCTCTTCCACTAATGCTCGAGCGGCCAAAACGACTAGTGCATTGCTTCTCTGCTACTACTGCGTTCAGTTCCGACAGTAAAATTCAGTTTTGACAGCAAAATTCAGTTTCGAGAGTACATTTCAGTTTTGACAGTAAACTTCAGTTTCGACAGTTAAATTCAGTTTCGACAGTTAAGTTCAGAGACAAGCGGCTGATGTCTTTTAAATCTAGCACTTTTTGGTGATGTATTTTACATCATCTATTGGAGATGCTATTAGAATCCCACTTCAGGTTAACGTTGTCTCTCTTGTCCTGCTTCAGCCTCACCATCGTACACCTCACCGGAGCTGGTCCAACGACAAAACTGTCCATCACAGCGGAGCAGTACCCTCGGCTCCATCTACAGACGCCTAAGATCTTCTTCCTCGCCTCCGACAACCACATCAGCAGCAGCATCCTCAGCGACCAACCCAATGATGCTGAGACCGACATGGCTTGGCCAAAGAGGTTGTACACTTATCGCATCGCTTTTTTACTCTACTTGTAATTTATATTGTCCACTGAGCACACATAGTAATGAGAAATACAAATAGTTTCTCCTATATGACAAGCAGTGAGGTACTAGGCAAGTTAGCTATCCGTGATGGACTCTCTCGAAAGCCATCATTATTTATTTCTGCGCGTTGGAGCTGTGCATGTGTAGATGGGCCTGGGAGTTGAGCTAGTAGGGCATTGGGCTGGGTCCAAAGTAGTAGAAGTAGTACGAAAACATTTTTGGAGTGTAGGCTTTTGCCTGTTCAAGCCTGCCTACTAGAATGGCCACTGGTTGAAAGGAAAAGTGAAGGAAAGACATAGGAATTGGAAAGTTTCCTATGGTACTACTATTCACGCATTTGGTTCAAAGGAATGGAGCAAGGGAAAACTGTAGGATTTTTTTCCTTTAGTGTCTCTTTCAAAGAAAAACCATAGGAATTTTAATATCCACTTGGCCCTCCTTTTCAAATTCCTATTCATGAAGAACAAGACTAAGTGATAGTAGCATAATCGCATTATAACTGTACATTTTCATGTGGTTTGACTTTAATATGACCATGCTTCTTTGCATTTCTGTGATCTTCCAATTCCTGTGAACCAAACACCCAGATTGACAGAAATCCTGTGTTAGCAAATGCTCTGTTTTGCATGTGCATTCCTATCCTATTCCTGTGTATTTCCTATCCCTGCGTTGTTAGAATCATCCAATTCAAATGAGCCTTTACATAATTATACTTCTGATACAGATAGGTGTCAAAGAAAACTTTGTGTGGTTTGTCGCGCTCCTGCCGCGCCATCGTCCGCCCCAGCTGAGCTGCTCCAACGACGAAAGCGTCCACTGCAGCAGAGATCCCCCCTCCAGATCGTCTTTTGCCGCCTCAGATCTTCTTCCCCACTGCCAGCAGCGACCACCACTGCATTACCATCATCAACTGAGGAGATGACATTGAGGACTACACGGGTCCGCAAGAGAGGTTGCACTCTTTTGTGTCTGCTTACGTTATGCATCGCTTAATATTACCTACTACTTTATCGTCCTGTTCACCTCTTAGACTCCGAGTCAGGTCCAAACTAATAATCAAATGTGAGTTTTTAAATGGTTGTGGGGTACAAATCGGGGCAACAACGAATAGTATCTCTGTCTACTATCTGCTTAATCTCGGGTGTCTACTATGTGTTTCATGTTGGGTGGGAAACAAACTGTAAAGGAGCCATTACCTGTATTTTTTAACTGAAGCTATTATCTGCCTGCTATCATTGGTTTGGGTCTATCTACTAGTTGCTACCATCATTCTAGATTTCTGTATGCATTCTTTACATAATCTCACTATGTTTTATTCCTATGCATGTCAGTTATTGTACACAATAGTACTGAACATGTAGAGCAAAAGAGAAGAGCCTTGCGTGGCAATATAATGTCATGCAGACGTCGCTCCATGGTGGCCGCAATGGCAGCCCCCCTTCCCTCCATTCCAGATTGTAATCAAGAGGAAGATAACTGTTCAGAGGGGGATTCAGAGGGAGCAGACCACTCCTATTTACCCCCCGAGGTCTTTGCTCTCACTTGGCATGCTGATGTTGGTCATATCATGCATATGGCGCCTTGCATTGCTTACTTTACACATCATATATGTCATCTACTTAGTTTAGACATGTTTTGTCTGAATGCCATCTGTTTAGTTTCTATATCATATATGTGAATTATGCAATGCCATCTTGTTTAGCCAGACATCATATATGGGAATTTTGCAATTCCATCCTGTTTAGCCAGTCATCATATATGTGAATTATATCATGCCATCCTTTTTGTTCATTACGTATTGCATTTGCAACAATGTTAGTACATTCAACTACTCTTCCTGTGCATCAGCCATTTGACACGGTGATGGAAAAATCTTGAGTGAAAACAAGGTCTTATGAGCAGACAGTGCTATCTGACGAAGCGCATATCTTGCCGGTTATAGATAGCTCCTCAGAGGAGGATTCAGAGACAGATGACCAGTCGTATTTCCCCCCGAAGGTGTATGCTCTAACTTGCCAGGGTTATATTGCTCATATCATGCATATGGTGTCTTGCATTGCTATGTCATTTGCTTAGTTTAGACATGCTTTGTGTGAATGCCACCTGTTTAGTGTCTAATTACCATAAATGTGAATTATGCAATGCCATCTTGTTGCAAGGCATTATATATGTGAATTATGCAATGCCATGCTGTTTAGCCAGGCATCATATGTGTGAATTATATCATGCCATCCTTTTTTTGTATTAAGTATTCTATTTGTCGACAATGTTCGTTTATTCAACTACTCTTCCTGTGCATCAGCCATTTGAATCGGTGATGGAAAAATCTGGAGTGAAAACAAGGTCTTCTGAGCAGACAATGCTACCTGCTGAAGTAAATATCTTGCTAGTTACAGATAGCTCCTCAGAGGAGGATTCAGAGATAGATGACTGCTACTTGTAGCTTGCGTTGGTATTTCCCCGAAGAGCAAGGGATGATGCAGCACAGTAGAGATAAGTATGTCCCTCAGTTATGAAACCAAGGTTATCGAACCAGTAGGAGAATCACGCAACACTTCGTTAGCAGCACCTGCACACAAACAACAAATCCTTGCACCCAACGCAAACGAGAGGTTGTCAATCTCTCGGCGGTAAATTGCAAGATTAAATTGTATGTGATAGATAGATAGATTGAAACAAAAATACAAAATAAAATAAATAAAAGAAAATGGCAGCAATATTTTTAGGGTCTTAGTAATATGATTTTGATAGACCCGGGGGCCATAGATTTCACTAGAGGCTTCTCTCATGAAAATAGCATACGGTGGGTAGACAAATTACTGTTGGGCAATTGATAGAAAAGAAAATAATCATGACGATATCCAAGGCAATGATCATGTATATAGGCATCATGTCCAAGATTAGTAGACCGACTCCTGCCTGCATCTACTACTATTACTCCACACATCGACTGCTATCCAGCATGCATCTAGTGTATTAAGTCCATAAGAACGGAGTAATGCCTTAAGAACGATGACATGATGTAGACAAGATAAACTCACGTATGAATAAACCCCATCTTTTTACCCTTAGTACCAATGATACATATGTGTCATGTCCCTTTCTGTCACTGGGATTGAGCACCGCAAGATCGAACCCACTACAAAGCACCTCTTCCCATGGCAAGATAAATCAATCTAGTTGGCCAAACCAAATCAATAGATCGGAGAAGAAATACGAGGCTATAATAATCATGCATAAAAGAGTGCAGCAAAGACTCAAATAATTTCATGGATAATCTGATCATAAACTCACAATTCATCGGATCCCAACAAACACACCGCAAAAAGTGATTACATCGGATAGAACTCCAAGAACATCAAGGAGAACATTGTATTGAAGATCGAAAAGAGAGAAGAAGCCATCTAGCTACTGCCTATGGACCCGAAGGTCTGTGGTAAACTACTCACGCATCATTGGAAGGGCAGCAAGGTTGATATAGAACCCCTCCGCGATCGATTCCCCCTCCGGCAGATCACCGGAGAAGGACCCCAGATGGGATCTCTCTGGAACAGAAACTTGCGGCGGCGGAAAAAGTGTTTCGTGGACTCTCCTGAGGGTTTCTGATTTTTCTGGAATTTATAGTGCTGGAATTAGGACAAACGGAGCTGGGTGGGCCCCACAAGGTACCAGGGCGCGCCACCCCGTGGCCCACTGCTCCATCTTCTGGCCCTCTCCCGAAGCTTCTAGTGTTTATCTTGTCCAATAAAAAATCTCCAAAAAGTTTCGTGGCATTTGGACTTCGTTTGGTATTGATTTTCTGTAAAACAAAAACAGGGCAGAAAACAGCAACTGGCACTGGGCACTAGGTTAATAGGTTAGTCTCCAAAAATGATATAAAATTGCTGTAAATGATTATAAAAACATCCAAGATTGATATTATAACAACATGGAACAATAAAAAATTATAGATACGTTGGAGACGTATCAACATCCCCAAGCTTAATTCCTGCTCGTCCTCGAGTAGGTGGATGTGGAATGCTGCCTAACATATTCATCGCATATTCTTTTCTTTTGTAGCATGGACATTGGACTTGAATGATTCAAAGCAATAGTCTATAATTTGACATGAAGACATAAATACTCAAGCATGCTAACAAGCAACCATGTCTTTCAAAATATCAACGGTAAAGAAAGTTATCCCTAGCCCATTATGCTCAATCATTGATCCATTCATGAAACACACTCAAATATTAGCTACATCCAATGCACAAGTATGACAATAGTGCTCTCTAGTTGGTGCTTTTGTAAGAGAAGATGGAGACTCAAAATAAAAATAAAAATTGCATAAAAGTAAATAGATAGGCCCTTCGCAGAGGGAAGCAGAGATTTGTCAAATGTGCCAGATCTCAAAGCTGAAATTAAAGAGATAAAAATATTTTGAGAGGCATGCTTTTCCTGTCAACGAAAACGACCGAGAATTCCCAATATTTTCCATGCTAGACACATCATAGGTGGTTCCCAAACAGAAAGTAAAGTTTATTTCCTTTCCACCATTCTTTCACAATCCATGGCTAGCCGTATCCACGGGTGCCCTCCATACCAACACTTTCCAAGGAATTTTGTTGTTATTAATTTGATTTCATTGTGGGACTGGGCATCCCTATTACCAACCATTCTCTCATGCAATGACAAGTGAATAAACACTGATCGTGAGAATAACACACCTAGCATGGAAAATAATGGCCACCCCCTACCGCTTCATGAGCGGTACGGGAACACAAAACGGAAAATTATTTTGAAAATTAGAGTTGGCACGGGCAAATTTACTTGGAACGGCATTGAAATACCGCATATAGGTAGATATAGTGGACTCATTTGGCACAACTTGGGTTTAAGGAGTTTGGATGCACAAGCAGTATTTCCGTTTAGTACAAATGAAGGCTAGCAAAAGATTGAGAAGCAACCAACCAAAAAACGAAAACGGTCATAAACATGCATTGAACACAACTAACACCGAATAATGCACCATAAGTAGGATATAATTTCATTGCATAACTATTGACTTAATGTGCATGCATAGGGAATCACAAACCTTAACACTAATATTCTTACTAAATCACAATTACTCACTAACATGACTCACATATTATCATTTCCATATCGCAAAACTATTGCAAGGAATCACACTCATCATATCCAATGATCTATACGAAAGTATTTATTTATACCCCTCTTGAATATTCATCACTTTGGGACCAACTTCATATCTTGTGCAAATTAGCGTTACTATCATCAACTCTCAAAAAGATTTAAGTGAAGCATGAGAGTGCAAATATTTCTTCAAAATTTCAATCTTATCAATTCTCAAAATAATATAAGTGAAGCATGAGAATTCATTTCTTCAAATTTTTAATCTTGTCAATTCTCAAAATAATATAAGTGAAGCATGAGAATTTATTTCTTCAAAATTTTAACCAACTCTCAAAATAATATAAGTGAAGCATGAGAGTTTATTTCTTCAAAATTTACCCACCACCGTGCTCAAAAAGATTTAAGTGAAGCACTAGAGCAACTGCCTAGCTCAAAAAAAAATTAAGTGAAGCACATAGAGTATTCTAACAAATGATGATGATCGTGTGGCTCTCTCAAGATAGGTGTGTTCAGCAAAGATGATTGTGACAAACTAAAAAGCAAACAAAGAAAAGACTCATATAATACAAGACGCTCCAAGCAAAACTCATATCATGTGACGAATAAAAATATAGCTCCAAGTAAAATTACCGATGGTTGGTAGAAGAAAGAGGGGATTCCTTCCGGGGCATCCCCAAGCTTAGACGCTTGAGTCTTCCTTGAATATTACCTTGGGGTTCCTTGGGCATCCCCAAGCTTAGGCTTTTACTACTCCTTATTCCTTCATCCATCGTGATCTCACCCAAAACTTGAAAACTTCAATCACCCAAAACTGAACAAAACCTTCGTGAGATCCGTTAGTATAACAAAATAAATCACTACTATAAGTACTGTTGCAAACCCATTCATATTTTATTTTTGCATTATAACTACTGTACTCTAACTTCACTATGGCTTATACCCCCCGATACAATCCATAGATTCATCAAAACAAGCAAGTATTGCATCAAAAACAGAATCTGTCAAAAACAGAACAGTCTGTAGAGATCTGAATTATGGTCATACTTCTGTAACTCTAAAAATTATGAAATATTAGGGAAACGTGGGAAATTCATATACCAATACTATGTAAAAAATTCAGAAGGTTCTGACGTTCCAGAGAAAAACCAAAATTCCAGCACTGGACGTAAAACTTTCTGTTTTCAAACAGCATCAATTATATTATCTTCCAAATCATCCTAAAGGCTTTACTTGGCACAAACACTAATTAAAAACACAAAAACACAATCATACCTGTAGCATGACAGTGAAAACACACAATAACAGAAAAAAAATTATTTTATTAATTGGGTTGCCTCCCAACAAGCGCTATTGTTTTTATGCCCCTAGCTAGGCATAATGCATAATTTCAAGTATTGTCATCTTTGGTTTCCAACTCCTCAATCACACATCCATTTTTTATAATAGATTTAACATAGGTGTTTCTCACTATCACACTTCTAGGCACAAAATCAAGAATTTTACTTTTGTGAATAGGTTCCTCAATTATACCGAAGAAATCGGGGTGCAAGCTAATCATTTTAAGATCCTCATTTCCCTTACTAGAAGTAGCACCATTGGTTTTAGGAACATATATAAATTTGCAACTCTTGCTAGGAGGAGTATTTTCAATAGTTTTCACGGAAGAAAAAGCGGAACCCAAGTTATTAATGATTTCATCCAACTTATCAATCCTAGCGGGACTTTGTTCCACCCTTTCATTAATTATTGGTTCTTTCTCTTTTAGTATCTTAAGAGTAATCCCTACCTTTGATCCAAATTGAGTGACAAGATTATGAATCTTTTTATCAAAATTTTCAATATGCTCAATGGTAGGCATTTTATTTTCAATAGCATCTATCCTTTGCATAACATGTTCCAAGGTCAAAGTTGTTTCATTAATAGTAATAGGTGGTGATCCCACTAAATTTCCCATAGCATTAAAAGCATCCGTAGAGGGGCACATCAAGAAATTCCCTCTAGTAATAGTGTCAAGCACAAATCGATACCAAGTAGTAATGCCCACATAAAAATTGCGAAGAAGAATGGTAGAGGATTGCTTACGAGTTGATCTATTATGATCATCGCAAATTCTATACCAAGCATCTTTGAAATTATCTCCTCCCCTTTGTTTAAAATTAAGTACTTCATTTTCAGGGGTAATAGTAACGAGCGAAGAACTAGCCATAATGATAAAGCAAGCAAAAAGCAAACAAGCAAACAAGAAAAGGCAAACGGAAAATATTTTTGTATTTTTGTAAAAACATTTTAGAAGTGGGGGAGATGAAAACGAGAGGCAAATGGCAAATAATGTAAATGCAAGGAGATGAGAGTTTATGCAAAGGTACTTGATAGATGTTGATGATGTCTCCCCGGCAACGGCGCCAGAAATTCTTCCTGCTACTTGTAGCTTGCGTTGGTATTTCCCCGAAGAGGAAGGGATGATGCAGCACAGTAGAGATAAGTATTTCCCTCAGTTATGAAACCAAGGTTATCGAACCAGTAGGAGAATCATGCAACATCTCGTTAGCAGCACCTGCACACAAGCAACAAATCCTTGAACACAACGCAAACGAGAGGTTGTCAATCTCTCGGCGGTAAATTGCAAGATTAAATTGTATGTGATAGATGGATAGATTGAAACAAAAATACAAAATAAAATAAATAAAAGAAAATGGCAGCAATATTTTTAGGGTTTTAGTAATATGATTTTGATAGACCCGGGGCCATAGATTTCACTAGAGGCTTCTCTCATGAAAATAGCATACGGTGGGTAGACAAATTACTGTTGGGCAATTGATAGAAAAGCAAATAACCATGACAATATACAAGGCAATGATCATGTATATAGGCATCACGTCCAAGATTAGTAGACCGACTCCTGCCTGCATCTACTACTATTACTCCACACATCGACCGCTATCCAGCATGCATCTAGTGTATTAAGTCCATAAGAACGGAGTAATGCCTTAAGAACGATGACATGATGTAGACAAGATAAACTCACATATGAATAACCCCCATCTTTTTACCCTTAGTAGCAACGATACATATGTGTCATGTCCTTTTCTGTCACTGAGATTGAGCACCGCAAGATCGAACCCACTACAAAGCACCTCTTCCCATGGCAAGATAAATAATTCTAGTTGGCCAAACCAAATCAATAGATCGGAGAAGAAATACGAGGCTATAATAATCATGCATAAAAGAGTACAGCAAAGACTCAAATAATTTCATGGATAATCTGATCATAAACTCACAATTCATCGAATCCCATCAAACACACCGCAAAAAGTGATTACATCGGATAGAACTCCAAGAACATCGAGGAGAACATTGTATTGAAGATCAAAAAGAGAGAAGAAGCCATGTAGCTACTGCCTATGGACCCGAAGGTCTGTGGTAAACTACTCACGCATCATCGGAAGGGCATCAAGGTTGATGTAGAACCCCTCCGTGATCGATTCCCCCTCCGGCAGATCACCGGAGAAGGACCCCAGATGGGATCTCTCTGGAACAGAAACTTGCGGCGGCGGAAAAAGTATTTCGTGGACTCTCCTGAGGGTTTCTGATTTTTCTGGAATTTATAGTGCTGGAATTAGGTCAAACGGAGCTGGGTGGGCCCCACGAGGTACCAGGGCGCGCCACCCCCCTGGGGCGCGCCCTGGTGCCTCGTGGCCCACTGCTCCATCTTCTGTCTCTCTCCCGAAGCTTCTAGTGTTTATCTTGTCCAATAAAAAATCTCCAAAAAGTTTCGTGGCATTTGGACTTCGTTTGGTATTGATTTTCTGTAAAACAAAAACAGGGCAGAAAACAGCAACTGGCACTGGGCACTAGGTTAATAGGTTAGTCTCCAAAAATGATATAAAATTTCTATGAATGATTATAAAAACATCCAAGATTGATATTATAACAGCATGGAACAATCAAAAATTATAGATACGTTTTAGACGTATCAATGACCAGTCCTATTTTCTCCCCTGAGGTGTATGCTCAAACTTGGCAGGGTTATATTACTCATATCATGCATATGTTGTTTTGCATTGCTTAGTTTAGTCATCATATACACAATATTGAATGCTGTCTGCTTAGTTTAGACATCATATATGCGATTGCCATCTGCTTACTTGCTTAGTATATAAATCATATATGTGAATTATATCATGCCATCATGTTTACATAGACAGCATGTATGTGAATTATGGCATGCCAACCTATTTAATAAAGACATCATGTAGTTATATCATCTCATCCTGTTTACATAGTCATCATATTTTGAATTATGTCATTCTATCAGTGAATTATATCATGCCACCATGTTTCCATAGATAGCATGTATGTGAATTATGGCATGTCAACCTATTTAATAAAGACATCATATCTGAATTATGTCATTCTATCCTGTTTAGTTAGCCATCATATATGTGAAATTGTGTCATTCTATCTTGTTTAGTTAGCCATCATATATGTGAAATTGTGTCATGCTATCCTATTTGGTTAGACAACATATATGTGAATTATTTCATGCCCTCTTTTATTCCCCACTATACATTGCACCTGTCTATCATACAATGTCTGTACATTCAATTACTTTTCTTGTTTATCAGCCATTTGAATTGGAGGGGGTGATGGCAGTATCTAAGGGAGTAAAAACATGGTCTTCAGAAAAGACAGTGCTACCTGTCGATGCAGATAGAACCACAGTTGTACTTGCCCAAGAACCAGCCCCACCACACATAACCCAGACTCTCGCAGATTGTACCCCTACCCAGTTGGATAGAGAACCAGCTACACCCCATCTAACCCCAACCCCAGCAGATAATAACCCATCTCCACTTGACACAGCACCATCTCCACCACAGAGCTCCCAAACATGAGCAGTTAGTAAGGCAACTGCAGTGCCCAAAGCACGAGGACCAGCACTGCAAACCCCAACTCAACGCTTCAAGCAGAAGAATAGCTGTTCTCAGGTCAGATTCCGTAGCTATCGTGCATACTCCTTTGCTCTTGCATCACTGTATTTACTCATACCAACTATTTCAAATTTGAAGGATCCAATTGAAACTCTAATGGCACAACATGTATGTTTTAAACCTGTTTCTTTAACTGGTTTGCATTTGTAACTTCTTGCTCTATGTTGATTTCAGTTTCAATTGTATAAACAATTATGTTTTCATGTCATGCACATTACAAGTGTTGTTAGTGCTGTTAGTTTCTGATACGTCTCCAACGTATCTATAATTTTTGATTGTTCCATGCTGTTATATTATCAATCTTGGATGTTTTTATATACATTTACATCAATTATATGTCATTTTTTGGGACTAACCTATTAACTTAGTGCCTAGTGCCAGTTGTTGTTTTCTGCCTGTTTTTTCTTTTACAGAATATCAATACCAAATGAAGTCCAAATGCCACGAAACATTTTGGAGATTTTTTCTGGACAATACCAACACTAGAAGCTTCGGGAGAAGACCAGATGCCAGAGGAGGTGGCCATGAGCCACCAGGGCGCGCCTGGGGGGGGGGGAGGCAGGCGCGCCCTGGTGCCTCGTGGGCCCACCTCAGCTCCGTTTGACCTAATTCCACCACTATAAATTCCCAAAAATCAGGAAACCACCAGGGGAGTCCATGAAATACTTTTTCCACCGCTGCAAGCTTCTGTTCTCGAGAGATCCCATCTGGAGGCCTTTTTCGGTACTCCGTTGGAGGGGGAATCGATCACGGAAGGGCTCTACATCAACCTTGCTGCCCTTCCGATGATGCGTGAGTAGTTTACCACGGACCTTTGGGTCCATAGTTAGTAGCTAGATGGCTTCTTCTCTCTTTTTGATCTTCAATACAATGTTCTCCTCGATGTTCTTGGAGTTCTATCCGATGTAATCACTTTTTGCGGTGTGTTTGTTGGGATCCGATGAATTGTGAGTTTATGATCAGATTATCCATGAATATTATTTGAGTCTTCTCTGATCTCTTTTATGCATGATTATTATAGCTTCATATTTCTTCTCCGATCTATTGATTTGGTTTGGCCAACTAGATTGATTTATCTTGCCATGGGAAGAGGTGCTTTGTAATGGGTTCGATCTTGCGGTGCTCAATCCCAGTGATAGAAAGGGACATGACACGTATGTATCGTTGCTATTAAGGGTAAAAAGATGGGGCTTATTCATACGTGAGTTTATCTTGTGTACATCATGTCATCGTTCTTAAGGCGTTACTCCGTTCTTTATGGACTTAATACACTAGATGCATGCTGGATAGCGGTCGATGTGTGGAGTAATAGTAGTAGATGCAGGTAGGAGTTGGTCTTCTTGTCTCGGACGTGATGCCTATATACATGATCATTGCCTTGGATATCTTCATGATTATTTGCTTTTCTATCAATTGCCCAACAGTAATTTGTCTACCCACCGTATGCTATTTTCTTGAGAGAAGCCTCTAGTGAAAACTATGGCCCCCGGGTCTATCTAAATCATATACTAAAACCCTAAAAATACTTGCTGCACTTTTTTCTTTATTTATTTTATTTTTGTATTTTTGTTTCAATCTATCTATCTATCACATACAATTTAATCTTGTAACTTACCGCCGAGGGATTGACAACCCCTTGTTTGTGTTGGGTGCAAGGATTTGTTGTTTTGTGTGCAGGTGCTGCTAACGAGGTGTTGCATGATTCTCCTACTGGATTGATAACCTTGGTTTCATAACTGAGGGAAATACTTATCTCTACTGTACTGCATCTCCCTTCCTCTTCGGGGAATTACCAACGCAGCTCACAAGTAGCAGTTTCCCACACTTATATTCAGTTTATGCCGCTTTGTCTTAAACATATATGATTTGAACTGCATCTCTATCTTGATTTGGCAACATAAACTAGGATGATATAGACAATACAGTGACCATAGTACATAAATATATGTTTGTTTCATGCCGTTATCCTGTCAACATTACTAATGAACTAGTTTACCAAAATGAGTTTCATATGCTACATGCTAAACCTGTGATGTGTCTACTTGTTCCTCTTTTAGAATGCCGGCGGAATATTGGACGAGGGTACCACTACTGCAGGCGACCGCTAACGCGACACATGAATCAGAGACCCCGCGACCAAACTGTGTGTGATGCATGAATCACAAACGGTGTCGTAAAAAAACCGTCCCCAATAAGATGAACCGTTTACATCAAAAACGATTCAGATTAGAGACGCGTGTGCGATACGTGGCATACAGTTGATCCATATGAACTGTTTGCGATAAGGCAGAACAACAAACACGGTCAGCCAGTTCATGGTGTGTGCGATACACGACATACAGTTAACTCGGATGAACTATTTGTGATTACCCAACACAACAGAAACGGTCAGGCAGATCAAGGTGTGCGTGATATACGGCATGCGGTTCACTTTATACTTGTCGTCCTTAGCAAGCAACTGCTCCATGGTGTTGATGGAGTCCTCCACCATGGCCGGGTCGATGGTGTACACCACCGTGAGTTCCTTTTCCCTCATGTGGGTGTCCACACGATGCACGCCGTACTCCATTGGAGCGCTGCTGGATATCCTCTCTCTCTATGTGTCATCGTGGGTGTGCTTGTTGTGTTGTGGGGCGCGATCGAAAGGTTGAAGAGACTAAGGTTATAATCGCCGTGGGAATAAATGGGGAGGCCGAACGACCTGGAGTATCGGCGCGCGCGGATGGTTGTTGTTGCAGCGTGTAACTGCATCGTGCCGCACGTATTAACTGCATCGTGGCGACGCGCGCGGACGCAATCGCATGCATATGGCACCCAAAATGTGATCGTGCGCCGGCCCCAACCGCTGAAAGAGCACGTGCGGAGGGACGCGAGCAGAGTGCACCGTGGCCGCCTCAACGTCGAGCAGAGCGCGTGAAGGGACGCGAGCATAGCGCGCCACGGCTGCCTAAATGGCGAGCAACCACCTGCATATAGCAGTTCTGGTCAACCGTCTGGCACGCGTGGCAGGCGAGACGGCCCATCCATCGGACACGCTGACACACCAATCAAACCTAAATGTGTTCACACCGATCAAATTACCACGCAACGAGTAAATGCAAATCTGTTCACACCGATCAAACCTAAACGTGTTCCCACTTAGCACTGGGCTATAAAAACTAGTACCCACTCGAAAATTACTGCACATTCCTCTCCTCATCACCAAAAAAACAGGTCTTTCCTCTTAAGCCATTCCTTGCATCTACCATGGCCGGTAGGAGGAGTTCTAGGTCGACATATAACCAGGGAGCAAAGACCAAGTCCGCGGAAGCACTAGAGAGGTCCCGCCGTAATACGGCGGCCGCAGCAGAGATGTCCTGCCGCACCGCGGGGCCCTCGAACGAGCTCTCACGGGCAGGCGAGGGCTCTCACAAGCGCACTTGCCGCGTCGGCGAACTCGACGAGCTGGCGGGGATAAAGTCCTTAGCCAGCGACGACGACATTCTCGCTGGCCTAATTAACCAGCAGGAGCTGCTCGCCGGCTTGGAGAAGCTGCTCGAGATTAGCGATGCCTCGGTTGATAAGGCGACCGGCCTCATCGTGAAACTCATGGGTGACAATGTGAAGCTCCACGAGGAGCTCGACAAGCAGAAGGAGGAGGCCGCCGGCTGGAGGGAGCTATATGAGAAGAGCGTTGCCTCGCGGATGACGCTGATAGCCGTCGTCCATGAACTTGGGGATGACTTGAAGAAGCTCCGCATCGAGCGCGAGCTACAGGTAGAGGAATCCGTGGCTGCTGTCAAGCAAAGTCACGAGGATGTGAAGGAGCTGGAAGAACTCCTCGCCCAGCGATCCATCGAGAAGTAGAGAGCAGCGACTTCCTTCTTCCTTTTTTTTTCTTCTTCTCTTTTTCCCCTGTGTCTTTCAGGCGTTGCCGCATGTGGCATTTTAAATTATCCGGGATATGTAAGACAATTATTATTCATTTCCTTTGTCAATTTGTCATTGTATTATTTCATTCGTATCCTCGTAGGTACATGTATACGAGTCGAAAACAGGCTAAAAGTCACGTTCTCAGCGAGGCACGAACAAAACAATGCTAGCTAGCGTTGAGCGGGGCCATGGGATCACAAGCTAACACCTTCCGTCCAGGTGCATTAATCGCATGTTAAACAGCGGCTCGGCCGCCATTAATGGAGAAGTTCGGAGCGAGGCGGCGGGTGGAGGTCAAAGAGCTCGCTACCCGGTGAGCCTGCTCGGCCACCATTAATGGAGAAGTTGGGAGCGAGGCGGCGGGTGGAGGTCAAAGAGCTCGCTACCCGGTGAGCCTGCGCGGTAGACAGCTCGCACGGGTCCCGTCGAGCCTACGCAGTGGAATGCTCGCACGCGTCCCGTCGAGCCGTGCGGCGGACTTCTCGCACTCGACCTGTGTAATTAAACAGCTGCACGCACGCCACCTAGTATGGTCAAATTTTTGCACAAAATACAAAGAGGACCAATAAACCAGGACTGAGGTAGTACTCTCCAATAAAAGGAGGGACGCGTGGCCGCACGTAAATGGTTAGTGGAACGCCCACGGTTCAAACAATACAACCGTTTGCGATATTAACGTGTCATCTATTTGTTCCAAAATGCCTATTTGGCTATTAATGTGTGCGCCTTGTCTCAAATTGGACAAATTTTTTACCACGGCATATATGTGCCACATAATGACACTATGCCAAGTTTCATCAATTTCGGGTGAGTTTTGGATTTACGGGGATTTAAAAACCGAGATTCTCAATGTTTGAAGCCGAGCCAGGACGCCGAGATGTTTGTAATTCATTCCCATTTCTTGCATGGGACCTAAACATGCACCCAAGGATACATGTATGGTATTTGAAGCCATTTTGGTGCACTAGAGCATTTGCTTGTAATTCAAATTTGAATTATGGAGATTAAATGCCTAGCAAACGCAATTAATGTATAAAAAGTCCAAACGAACCCTGAATAATTCCATATTTCAGCGCGAATCTCCTGTTGGTCTACGTTGCCTGTAGAAAAAAATAGAAGGCGATAAGAGGCAGCGACGATTGTTGTTTCGCCCACAAG
Source organism: Elymus sibiricus (assembly GCA_039707655.1). NCBI lineage: Eukaryota > Viridiplantae > Streptophyta > Magnoliopsida > Poales > Poaceae > Elymus > Elymus sibiricus. Next base: position 229,547,018 of record CM077668.1, read on the forward strand.
GGTGACACGTTCCCTATCGGAACCACGAGGCTTCTTGCTAGAAGCTCCGGTTTGTAAGAGGCTTGTACCAAAACTTGCTCCAAATTGGACAATTTTTTTACCATGGCATATATGTGCCATGTCATGACACGATTCCAAGTTTCATGAATTTCGGGTGAGTTTTGGATTTACGGGGATTTAAAAACCGATATTCTCAATGTTTCAGGCCGAGCCAGTACACCGAGATGTCTGTAATTCATCCCCATTTCTTGCATGGGACCCAAACATGCACCCAAGGACACATGTATGGTATTTGAAGCCATTTTGGTGCACTGTATCATGTCATTGTAGTTCAAATTTGAATTATGGACATTAAATGCCTAGAAAACTCAATTAATGTATAAAAAAGGCCAAACGAACACTGAATAATTCCATATTTCAGCACAAATCTCCTATTGGTATATGTTGCCCCTAGAAAAAAAATACAAGGCGAGATGAGGCAGCGATTGTCGTTTCGCCCACAAGGGTGACACGTTCCCTATCGGCGGCTTCTTGCGAGAAGCTCCGGTTTGTAAGAGGCTTGTACCAAAACTTGCCCCAAATTGGCCAGTTTTTTTACCATGGCATATATGTGCCATGTCATGACACCATGTAAAGTTTCATGAATTTCAGGTGAGTTTTGGATTTATGGGGATTTAAAAACCAAGATTCTCAATGTTTGAGGCCGAGCCAGGACGCCGAGATGTTTGTAATTCATCCCCATTCCTTGCATGGGACCTAAACATGCACCCAAGGACACATATATGATTTTTCAACCCATTTTGGTGCACTGGAGCATGTATTTGTAGTTCAAGTTTGAATTTTGCACATTAAATGCCTAGAAAACTCTATTATAATGTATAAAAAATGCCAAACGAACCCTGAATAATTTAAAGCAATTCTGTTCAACCCGTGGGTAAGCACTGTGCGCACGCGTCGTGCTAGATCGCGCTTTCTTCTTTCACAAGTTTTCCATATTAATGGTGTTATATATCCAAACATGCTACCGTTTCCCGCCACTCCCCCAATCGGTTTCCCGCCACTCCCCCCAATCGGTTTCCCGCCACTCCCCCCCATTGGTTTCCCGCTGCCAGTGTCAGTGGGCATAGGAGGCTAGGCGATGACACACCAGCCATACCGCAGTATACCATTCCAAGCATGCCAATCCGGCGAAGCGCCGCTGCTGTCATCAACCTCCTCGACGAGGAGAACGAGCCGGAGCAGGCCGGAGAGCCAGAACGGCCGTGCGCCGCCGAGCAAGAGAGGCAGCGCGCCTTCGAGCAAGAGCGGCAGCGCGCCGCCGAGCGTGAGCGGTATCATCGTGCCCCAGTGCTTGAGCGGGCCAATGTCTACACATGTGTTCGTCGCCGCCCATGGAGCGGAGCGGAGCAAGAGTGGCAAAGCGCTGCCGCGCAAGAGTGGGAGAACGCCGCCGCGCATCAGGTGCGGTGCGCCGCACTATCTGAGCGGAGCCGTGTCAGCATCCTGTTGACTCAACCACTCGAGAGGCCGTTTCCAGGGCTGGTAAGCATCCTGATTCCCCGCCAGGAATGGGCAGACGCCGTCAGCGCCATAATTGCGCCGGACGAAGTTCGCAGTGCCAGAATCCGCCGCCACGACGCCAACGGGCTGGTCGATTGGCCCTTCGACCTCCTCGGCCCCCCAGGTGCCGCCAACGATGAAGAAGAGCAAAATACTCGTCGCGGCTTGGAATCGACTGTCACCGATGAAATATCCTGGGCGGAGATTGATATTGCGGTACAGCAGTTCCGCGAGCGTATCAGACGCGTGGACGAAGGCCTGTACCAATTCATGCTTAGCCAAGAGTTCCCGTAGGTTTAGGCCCTGTTTGTATCGGTTTTTGCCCGGTTTTCCGCAATTAACTGGGCAACTATCTTGTTCTTAATTAATGAAAATGCAAAGCTTTTGCTTCTTCTGGCTAGTTTTAAGTAGTAAAAAAAATAATGGAGGTTTGAATGGAAGTGGTCCGGTATGTAAAGATTGCACACAGTTTCTAAAAGCACAAACGTGTGTGATAGTAAGGAGTAGGTCCCACACGTTGACCATCGGTAAACGCCTTAAACGCGAGGAGGCAACTCTTATCAGCAAGGGGCAGCTTCCCATCCGCTAGCCTAGTCGAATAGAACTCACAAGTTAAGTGAGCTTGGGGCTGGAGCAGTCTAAGGATGGGTGACCGGGTGTGAAGTTGCTATATCTCAAGCTTCATTTAAGCGCCATGATACGGTCATTACAGACATTTAGCATCTAAATGTGTCTGTAGTGACCTGTCATGTCGATTAAATAAACCTTGAGATCCCTGTTTTGAAAATTCCGAGAATGATGTTTTTTGTTATTTGTTGTTTTGAAAAATTGGAGAATGATTGCGAGATTGATCTGTGGGCCCGCCACGTTCTAATTTGGAGAATGATGTTTTTTGTTATTTGTTGTTTTGAAAAATCGGAGAATTGTCGAGATTGATATGTGGGCCCGCCACGTTCTATTTTGGAGAATGATGTTTTTTGTTATTTGTTGTTTTGAAAAATCAGAGAATGATCGAGATTGATCTATGGGCCCGCCACGTTCTATCCTTTGACCCACAACGTTCGAGATCTGTGGGCCCGCACATTCTATCTTTGACCCACAACGTACGAGAAGAGTTTGACCATGATGGGTTCCTCTTGGTATAGGTCATGACATGTCAGACCAAATTTAGTTGGGGAACATTTGTTCGATTCCCTCCCACTGGCTCGAAGTTGGGGAACCACGACATCATACGTAACGTGGCTTCCTCGAGGTACTGTGTTCGGTTTGATCACATCACACACCACCCATATATACATATATTTGGGTCGCATGCAGGGTATAAGGTCTTCTGATCGACCCCGTCTCCCATGTGCGGTTTTCAATGACACGTCTATCTGTGGGCCTGGTCTATATATATCATCCATTTAGCCGACAACGAGGGGGTTTGGCCATGAATGGATTCCTCCTGGTTCGTGTTACCGCGGGTCATGGTGACATGTCCGAGCAAAGTTGGAGCTCATGCGTTCTCAGGATTCCCTCCCATGCGCTCGAAATGGTGGGTTGGATCGACACCATACGTACATCGATGTTGTCCTTAATTACTACCTACCTTTCATGGGGGTTGACCATTTTGTGAGGTAGGCGCCACATCAAAATTGTACATTATTGGGTATTTAAAACACATCACCCTTCCAACGTACATCAATTTGGGCCCCATGCAGGTGGTGCTGGTTTTGTGGCCCCTCTCATGCGGTTTACGGTGATGGTCCAATCTATGGGCCCGAGCGGTCTATTATATCCCTTTTTGACCGACAACAAACAGTGGTTGTTTGGCCTAGATAGATTCACTTGGTCCGTCTTATGGCAGCTCATGGTGACATGCATGCATGTCCGACCAAAGTATGAGTACGTGCATGCGTCCCGCCGACACAAAGTGGGGGTGGGGCAGGCACCTAGCTACGACCTTAACCCATCATTATAGATATCCAAGGGGGCTTTCGGATTTGTGAGGGAGGTGCCACATCAAAGTTGTCCATTGTGTATTTAAACATCACACCCTTTATTCCTACATATATTTGGCCACTTCCAGGTGGCTGTTGTCTTCTGGCCCCTCTCACTCGATCTTCGACGACGCGCCCATGCGTCAAAGTTGTGCATTGGGAATTTGAACATCACATACCACCATTTTCATACATATATATTTGGGCCACATGCTGTTGTGGTTGTGTTCTTATCCTCTCTCGCGTTTTTTTGTTGCCAAATGGTGCTATTTAAAATAGCAGTCGCTTCGGATAAAAAACTGCGTGCGAACGTACGCGCAACGGACACGGGTGCACTGGCTTAACTGTGTGCGAAGCTCGTGCCCTGTAAAATCGCCATGACTTCGCAAGCGCCAGCAAGGGTGAAGGGGTAATGTGTACACGATATTTAGGATGAATTCCACGTATGCGTCTGAAAATTAGGACGAACCGTGTGCGATAAACCAGCTAGCTAGAAATCTCAAAAAAGCTACCCGCCTTGAGCGATGCAAAAATTGGTGGTTCCGCGGCTTTTCCTTATTATCATACACAATTATTATGTTTGGACCATGTGCGATCTGGTTGCTCCCGCCCCGCTTCATTTCCTTTACCCAAATTTTAGTTGCCGCGGTATTTCAACCGTTGCCCTCACTCCGCCACCACCAATCTCATAGTAAAATTCCAGTAGCCGAGGCATTTGAACCATCGCTGTGGGATCAAGGAGATAGGTCTAGAGGGGGGGGCGTGAATAGACACTCAACCAACCAAAGTAGCAGTTTTTAATTTCTCTTGGAACTTAGGCAGATTTTGGCACAAGTTAAGATGATACCAATACTTTCTACACATGCATATCTAGAGATTGAGCAGCGGAAATAGTAAAGCATGCAAGTGTATGGAAAGTAAAGGGGTAGATTATGGAAGATCAAACGCAATGAAGACACGGTGGTTTTTGGTGTGGTTCCGATAGGTGGTGCTATCGTACGTCCACGTTGATGGAGACTTCAACCCACGGAGGGTAACGGCTGCGCGAGTCCACGGAGGGCTCCACCCACGAAGGGTCCATGAAGAAGCAACCTTGTCTATTCCACCATGGCTTACGTCCATGAAGGACTAGCCTCACTAGGGTAGATCTTCACGAAGTAGGCGATCTCCTTGCCCTTACAAACTCCTTGGTTCAACTCCACATCATGTCGGAGGCTCCCAAGTGACACCTAACCAATCTAGGAGACACCACTCTCCAAAAGGTAATAGACGGTGTGTTGTCGATGAACTCCTTGCTCTTGTGCTTCAAATGATAGTCTGCCCAACACTCAAACAACTCCTCACAGATTTGGCTATGGTGGAAGAAGGATTTGAGTGGAAAGCAACTTGGGAAAGGCTAGAAATCAAGGTTCAAATGGTTGGATTGGAATGTCTTGATCTCAACACATGAGTAGGTGGTTCTCTCTCAGAAAATGTATGGTGGAAGTGTAGGCACGTTCTGATGGCTCTCCTTACTGAGTAAGAAGGGGTGGAGGGGTATATATAGCCTCCACACAAAATCCAACCGTTACACACTTTTGACCCAACTCGATGGCACCGATCAAAAATCTCGGTAGCACCGAACTGTGTAAAAGATATGAACGTTAGGAATCTCGATGGGACCGATTGGAACAACTCGGATGGACCGATGTGCAATGGTTAGGGCAAACCTCGTCTCGGTGGCACCGATTGCATCAACTCGGTGGGACCGAAGTGAAGCAATAAGGCAACAGAGAGTTGGCAAGCCATCTCGGTGAGACCGATTTGCAAATCTCGGTGGGACCGAAGTAATTGCAAATGATTAGAGAGTTGGCAAGGCCATCTCGGTGGGACCGAGATCCATATCGGTGGATCCGATTTGTTATGGTTTTGGCAGTGGCTAAGTCCAGATGAACTCGGTGGCTCCAGATAGGAATTTTCGGTGGGGCCGAGTTGGAATGTAGGTTTTGGACATATTTGGATGGAGAAAATGGTTGAGGGTTTTGGAGCACTGTCACTAAGCACTTGAGCAAAAAGACCATTAAGCAACACCTCATCCCCTTTTAATAGTATTGGCTTTCCTATGGACTCAATGTGATCTTGGATCACTTAACAAAAAATGTAGAGTCTTGAGCTTTTGCCAATCCATGTCCTTAGCATTTTGAAGGGTTCCACATCCTCTTGTCCTTACCACGCCATTGTTGAACTTGTCTGAAATTCACTAGATAGAGGCATTAGTCCAACAACATGTATGTTGGCATAAATTACCAAAACTACCAAGGGAGCAAATGTGCTTTCAGTCGCCCTCCCTCGTCCACCACCATCTCCACCCACCATTACTAAAATTTTCAGTAGCCGCGGCATATCCTCAAACACCACCCACCCTAACCCCGCCCCCCTCCACAGTCTACACTCCCCGGCTCGAACCCTAGCTCTCCGCTGCCGCCGAAGCCACCGCCGCCACAGCCACCAACCCCTGCCGGTTTGCCCGTGCCTCCTAGCTTAGATAAGTTTAGGTTACCCACCGATTCCCATACCGTCACCGCCCTGAGTTTTTCGATGAGGCCTGCGGTATCCCTCCCCCCAGATCCCCATCCCCTACTACAGAGAGTCGCAGCCTAAGCCGGACCACATATCCCAGGGAGCCCGAGGAGCGTACGGCCAAAAGGAGGTCTATCATGGCCTCTCCGCCGGACGATGTCGGGGTGGCCGCCGTTCGTGCCGACCTGTCGATCCCGGAGGGACACCTCTCCGCGGAAGCCGGTGAGGACGTTGACTACGTCGCCATGGCGAAGGCTTCACGTCAGCGGGCTCACATATTACAGAATCTCAGGACAGCCGGCTTCGACATCAAGCTCGTCGATAGCGAAGGCTTCACGCGGGCCATGTCACAGGTTAAGTGGTCCATCCCCAACGCCTCTGGTTCAACCGCCGTCGATCTCTTCGAAGGCCCCACCGCTGATCTCCTCCACCTCGCGGTCAATGATTTGAGATCCTTGTATGCCATCGAGCCCATTATGTCATTTCTGAAGGACACGTTCTACGGCGGTGGCTTGGGATCCTCAGCTGCCAAGTCAGATCTCATCGACCACGACCACGCAAAGAGCACCCACTACAGCTCTTCCAAGGTGAGACAGCCCATCTGCGACATCAGGGATCGCACCCTGGGTCTGTGCTCTTCCAAGCGGAAGGATCCCGTCCATGACAAGTGAGGCAATATCCTATAAGCAAATCTTACTTTTTCTAGCTAGCCAACTCGTACCCATTGTTGTAGTAGCTTTTGCCATGCGATGTTTTAACTGTGCCATGTTTAATTATTTCAGTTATGCAAAAATGTAATGTTCAATAGGGCTATCTGATGTTTAAGTATGAATTGTCCACTTCAGTTTCACGAATGGCTATATTTGGTTGTTTATAGTGAGTAGATGCCTTGTTTATCTGTATTTGGTTGTTAGGTTGGTTGCAGTGAGCATTTGCCCAGTTTTCAAGCAGATGCCCTGTTTATCTGTATTTGGTTGTTAGGTTGGTTGCAATGAGCATTTGTCCAGTTTTCAAGTAGATGCCTTGTTTATCTGTATTTGCTTGTTAGGTTGGTTGCAGTGAGCTTTTGTCCAGTTTTCAAGCAGGATGCCTTGTTTATTTGTATTTGCTTGTTAGCTAGGTTGGTTGCAGTGATCCTTTGTCCAGTTTTCAAGCAGGTGCCTTGTTTATCTATATTTGCTTGTTAGGTTGGTTGCAGTGAGCCTCTGTCCAGTTTTCAATGGCTATATTAGGTTGTTATAGTGAGCATGTATGCCTTGTTTATTTCAGTTATTCACAATGTGATGTTCATTATGTGCAAGTATGAACCGTGCAGTTCGATTTCATCAATACTAGTTTGAACGGCTATATTTGGTTCCTGTTATGCCTGGTGAAGTTAACACATGCCCTTTATTTCAGTTTTACACATTTATGCGGTGTGATGTTTAAGCATGAGCTATGTTCTATTCATTTTCAACAGTACCTGTTTGAATTACAATATTTGGTCCCTGTTAAGCCTGTTGTACTTAACATTCCCTTCCATTTTTTAACTGATTTAACATCATGCTGAAACCAACACATTCAAGCTGTCATTTTGAGATGTTGTTTACCATGGCTATATTTGGTTGATGTTAAGCCTGTAGTACTTATCACGCATTTCCATGTACTTACGCAGGACAACAACCGGAGTGGCCAACATTTTCCACCGAGGTTAGTTTCATCCCTCGACTTATACTGCCTCCGTTCCATAATGTAGTGCATACAAATCCACGGCTGGACACTTTTTAGCTTCTAATATTGACTTCTCGCTTGTAGGTACATATGTCCTAGGAAAAGATCCACGCGTCGACCCTTTTTGCGTATGGGGCAATGAGATATTCATGAACCAGCATCAAGTGAGGAAACTGATAAGAATTATTAGCAAAAAGATACGACCGATGGCAATTAAATTATTTGTCTACGCTCTATCCAACACAACAGTGAGCTGTAGGATGGTAACTACGAACTCTGTAGCCTTCTCTTTTTACTGCCCATAATGAGTTGTTAGACAATAATGTCTGAATCTTTTTCGTTTGCAGTGGTTCCCAAAGCAGTTTACTCAAGATTACCTTGCAAAGTACATGATTGGTGGACATGCAATGAATGTTAAAGTATTTCATCGAGACTACAACGAGCATCGAGAAGTCCTAATGAAGACAGTGAAAGGTGGGTAGGCAGCCATCACAAGGGGTTGGCCTAGAGTCGTGCGCGCATTAGGCATGGAGGAGGGCACAATATGGGCATTCCACTTCACCTTCTCCAGCAACCAGAATGTCTTCCACCTCTCTCTTTACAGTCTTTAGTACAACTGTGGTTCATCATTCTTTCCTTGCTGCTTCTCTAATTCTTCAGCATATGTACATGTGCATCAAATTAATCATTCGTCCTTGAACTTGTATTTGTAATAAACATGGTTCGATATGAAATAAGTGATTGCCTACTTTCATATTGAAAATCTATTTCAATTTAAAATTAATTTTAAATGCAGGGATTAAATTAGGGATAAATTATGATCTGCATGCCATTACACTACACACGGTTTGTGAAAGCAAAACGTATGTGATAAACGTCAAGATCGGACACGTTTCTTAGATCAGTACGTGTGCGATGAAACTCTACTGCACACACTATCAGACAAGAAAAAACATGTGAGATTAACAACAACAACGCACACAGTTCCTTCTTAATAAATGTTTGTGAAAGTCACCTTATCACACATGCTAGGCAATTATGAACTGTTTATGATGTCGTGTGCATCGTAAATGTTTGCTCATAGAAGAACGCGTGCGATAGGCCTCCATCCGACATGGGTAATACGGATGAATCGTTTGGGACATTTTATACATCTCAAACATTTATGTACATACAAATGTGTGGGATATTCAAGCTTTGCATACGGTGTACAATTGTGAACTGTTTGTGATAGGGTGAGCATCGCAAACGTTGCAGCACTGAATACCGAGTGCGATGGTAATGCGAGCACAAACGAGTACCAAGGACGGAGCGTTTGGGAAAGATGCTGGCATCGCATACGCTTAATTCTGCAAAACGTATGCTTGCGTGCTCCCTATTGCCGACAGTTTCTGGGTCGTGTGGGAAGACCCCCCCTATCGCACACACAGGCAAGGTGACGGTTTAAAACTGCATCGCGGAAAGGGGTTGAAAACTGTTTGTATAGCAGCTCGTTGTACCAGTGTACCCCATTATGCAACGGTAAAGGAAGTAATGCAGACAAGGTTCAAGATAGTGAGACAACCCTGTTGGTCTCCAAGAAAGCTGATAAAAACTATCTTCAAGACAGTAAGACAACCTTGAAGTCCTGCCTTGATGTAGTGTTCGAGTTACTGGCCACTACCGCTGGCACAACCTCTTCAAACTCGCTGCCTGAATCAGTTTGGCTTCTTGAGTCTCAACTGCAAGTTGAAAGACAATGATCAGCTGTGCTGCGATAAGAAGCCAAAGGACTGAGGAAGTCCCTGCAGAATTTAGATGCATACTTTCTGGAGAAACAACAAGAGTTGGAGGATTTTAGCACCAAACAAGAGAAAGCTATTAAGCTTGCTAAGCTTCTTTCCAGCATGGTGGGTGCCCAGGGTATCGTTTCTTGAGCTCTTCTAAAGTGGTTTCAGTTCTGGACTTGTTTTGCTGCCGCGTTTATTTGCACTGGTGGCCAATTTAGACGCCCAGTGTATGTAATATGCCGCTTTGTTGTTCCCTAATATTTGCACTGGTAGCGACCTTTGATGCCCAGTGGATGTAATCTGTGTAATCGCCGTAATAGCCTAGCGTTAGTTGCTTTCTTATTTATTTACTTATAGTCTTTTTTATTTGTTTGCTTGTAGTCACTTCAGTTCTTTTTCTTCGGTTTGCTAGTGGCCGCAATAACCATGGGCCACATATGGGCCATGGTAACGATGGGCCTCCTACGAGCCGTAGGATCCATGGGCCTCCTAAGGGCCATAGGATCCATGGGCCTCGTACGCGCCATAGGATCCATGGGCCGTACTGTTCGTGGGCCAAAACAGGACCGCCATATGGACCGTTAACGGGCCTAAATCGTAACCTTCCGTTTATGGGCCCAGACCATAACGGGCCGTTAACAGGCCGGAAGGCAGCATAGGCTTAATTCTATTAAGATGCATGACGGGTCGTTAATGGGCTAGATTATAGGACAGGATGAAAACAGCCCAACTGTTAACGGGCCACAAACGGACTGATTGTTACCACGGGCTGAATTTGGCCCATTAGCATAACAGGCCAGTAACGGACCGTAAGTAATCAAGGGCCAGAAATGAGCCCAAGAATTTATGGGTCCTTAGAAGGCCGAAAGAGAGCACGGGCTGGAAACGGTCCAACTGAATCATGGGCCGTTAATGGGCTCAATGATATTCACTGTTCATGATGGACCTGATTCACGACGGGCCATCAATGGGCCCAGAAATGCGAAAGGCCTCATATAGGCCGAAAGACTTCACGGGCCATAGATGGGCCGAAAGTGACAATGGGCTAGAATCGTATGGGACGGCCCAAATGATGCTACTGGGCCGAAATTGAAACACCATAACGGGTCGTGAGTACCCGTGCCGTACATGGGCTGTATGCAAATAGGCCGTTAATAGGCTTTCCATGGGCCGGCCGGTAATTGTTGACCAAGTCAAACGGGTCGGCCTTTATAACATAAATGGGCCACTGTTGGGCCGTGCCACGTGTCATTGTTCCATAGGCGCATCTCGTCCAGTGAATGCACGCCATCTGTCGTAACGCCGACCAGACACGTGGATCAGTTGGCCAATGAGAATTTTACACATGGAAAATCCCCATTGGTCAGGGCTGTTAACGGGTTATCGGATCCAAACCGGAACCCGATAGCTTAACGGCGACCCGTTATGGTGGATGCCACGTGTCGGTCACCCTTGACGAAAACACTTCCATGACGCGGCATTTATCGTCATGGAAGTGGACACTTCCGTGATGATAATTTCAGTATTGTCATGGAACACTTCTACGACATCACAGGTATGACTATCTTGATTCTGTCATAAAATTGTCACGGATGTACATGCATGACAGAAAATGTGACGTACTATGACAAAGACGTATCATCACGGAAGTGTTTTCTTTTGTAGTGTGGCCAAACGAAGAAAAAACTTTGGATTAATTTTTTCTGGACCAGAAGGGACCCTAGAAGCTTTGGGAGAAGACCAGAAGAGTCACGAGGGAGTGACAAGCCCGGAGGGCGCGCCCAGGGGGGTAGGCGCACCCCCAGGCTTGTGGGCCCCTCGTGGCACCTCTTGACCTAATTCCAGCGCTATAAATTCCAAAATATTCCCCGTATACCAGAAAGAGAGAAGAGAAAACCTTTCTGCCGCCGCAAGCCTCTGTTCTTCCGCGATCCCATCTGGAGGCCTTTTCCGGTACTCTGCCGGAGGGGGAATCGATCACGGAGGGCTTCTACATAAACCTTGTTGCCCTTCCGATGATGTGTGAGTAGTTTACCACAGACCTACGGGTCCATAGCTAGTAGCTAGATGGCTTCTTCTCTCTCTTTGATGTCCAATAACATGTTCTCCTCGATGTTCTTGGAGTTCTATCGGATGTAATCTTATTTTTGTGGTGTGTTTGTTGGGATCTGATGAATTGTGGGTTTATGATCAGATTATTCATGAGAAATATTTGAGTCTTTTCTGAATTTTTTTATGCATGACTGTTATAGCTTTGTATTTCTCTCTGATCTACCCGTTTGGTTTGGCTAACTAGAATGATTTATCTTGCAATGGGAGAGCTGCTTCGTGATGGGTTCAATCTTGCGGTGCTCAATCCCAGTGACAGAAAGGGACATGACACATATTTGTATTGTTGCCATTAAGGATAAAAAGATGGGGTTTAATCATATTGCTTGAGTTTACTTTGTCTACATCATGTCATCTTGTTTAAGGCGTTACTCTGTTTTATACTTAATACCCTAGATGCATGCTGGATAGCGATCGATGGGTGGAGTAATAGTAGTAGATGCAGGCAGGAGTCGGTCTACTTATTTCGGACGTGATGCCTATATACATGATCATTGCCATGAATCCATCTTAAGTATGAGCTTTTCTATCAATTGCCCAACAGTAATTTGTTTACCTACCGTATGCCGCGTGTTCGAGAGAGAAGCCTCTAGTGAAAACTATGGCCCCCGGGTCTACCTTTATCATATATTAAAATCCAAAAATACCTTGCTGCAATTTATTTACTTTTATTTTCTTTTGCAATTTACTCTTCTATCTATCACTATCAGAATTAATCCTTGGAAGTAACCGCTAAGGGGATTGACAACCCTCTTATTTGCATTGGGTGCAAGTGTTTGCTTTTGTGTGTGTAGGTGCTGCTAACGAGGTTCTGTGTGGTTCTCCTACTGGATTGATAACCTTGGTTCTTAACTAAGGGAAATACTTATCTCTACTGTACTGCATCATCCTCTCCTCTTCGGGGAAATCCCAACGCAGTTCATAAGTAGCAGTACGCCACACCCCAGCCGGATGGGGGTGGATGAACAGGACCCCGTGGAGGCTGTAGGAAGTCGACGGTGGATGAACAGTAGCTGGTGGAGGTTGGAGGAAGTTGACGGTGGATGAACAGTAGCCCGTGGAGTCCCGTTTTGCGGTACGCCACACCCCTCCCGATGAACAAGACCCCGTTTTGACCGTAGGTGGTTGGAGAGAAGTTCGTTTCCTCCATTTTGCGGTACGCTAGAACCCTCATGATCAACAGGACCCCGTTTAGACCGTACGCGGTTGGCGAGAAGTCCGTTTCGTCTGTTTTGCGGTACGCCAGACTGCTTCTGATGAACAGGACCCCGTTTTGACCGTCGGCGGTTGGAGAGAACTCAGTATCGTCCATTTTGCGGTACGCCAGACCCTGAGCTGGTGGGGGGTCGATTAACAGGACCCCGTTTCGGTTGTTCCGTCCAAGCAGTTTGGCTCCCGATGAACAGGACGCATTCTGACCCAGTCGCTTGGCTCCCGATGAACACGACACTATTTTCTCTATTCCGACCCAGCCGGTTGGCTGCTGATGAATAGGACACCATTGCTGCCGTCCATTGCCTCTGCCACGCTGCCTCTCCATGTACACGAGCCCTGGCTATACGTATGCGTGAGTACGCGTTTGAGACCCCGCCCGTATGTACGTATGTGGTCGTATTTTTCGCCGTGTGCTGTACTTACGTGTACACAATTTAGACGAGACTGCTTGAACTGCTACGTCGGGGGCTCTACTATGACACATGCCGCTCCTTACTCGGCCATGGTTCATCGTTGTAGAGAGACCGATCGACCAGTATGTACGAACACGTTTGCGACCTGATAGATAACACTACCTACGCTTTGACCTGGTGGGTCCCAACTATCAGGGGGGATAAGGAGGCAGTTCCTTGCGTGCGAAGATATAGCGGATGGGTCCCAACTGTCAGGGGGAGGAATCAGTTTTTTTGCGCATAATAACGGGGCACTTCCTTGCGAGCGAAGATGTAGCTGGTGGGTCCCTGCTGTCAGGGGTAGGAATCCTTTTTTTCGCGTAATAAGGAAGCACTTCCTTGCGTGCGAAGATGTAGCTGGTGGGTCCCAGCTGTCAGGGGTAGAAATCATTTTTTTGTGCGTAATAAGGAGGCACTTCCTTGCGTGTGAAGATGTCTAGTGGGTCCCAGCTGTCAGGGGGAGGAAGCATTTTTTCGCGTAATAAGGAGGCACTTCCTTGCGTGCGAAGATGTCTGGTGGGTCCCAGCTATCAGGGGGAGGAATCATTTTTCTTGCGCGTAATAAGGAGGCACTTCCTTGCGTGCGACCATGGACGTCGTGGGTCCCAGCTGTCAGCCTCTCTATGCACAGTCCTCTTCCGATGGCTGTCGTTCGTTGATCACGTCGATGACACCGTGCCGAGAGCACCAAGGCGGTGGAGGACGGCGAGGCCTAGGGAGGGAACGACCCAAAGCCGGGGAAGACTCGGCCATGGATGCCCACGCGGAGGGGAGTACGAGGGTTGACTGGTTAGGCTGCGGGGTGAGGCTGCCGTCGCCGGAGAACAATGGAAGGTGTGGGTGAGTAGAGGGATGGCCTGGCCAGCGGTAGAAGTAGGGTGGTGCTGTGAGTCCTTCGCGGCAGCACAACCGTCCATGGGAGGCGGGAGCAGGCGGTCCCGTCGGCGCTGGTTTGGGCAGCTGGAGCAAGAAGATCAGAGATTGAATAAGCACCGCGGCCGTTGGATTGACATCGAACGGTTATGCTGGTAGAATCGATTGTTGACTAAGTTGACAAAGCCTTGTGTACGCGTCAACTTAGTAGGCCCACAAGTTAGCCTCCAAATCGATCGCAGACAGAATATAGCCCATTTGCTATTGTTTTATTTAATTTACAGCCCATATGCTAATTCTTAAGGAATTTATTACAACCCATTCTTTGCCCAGGACCACGGTTAAAAAATTCAACCAAATTTTGCATATTTCGGTGGAGTCCTAACTATTTTTAATCCCAAAATTTCTTGTCGGATTCAAACTAATTTGAAAATAAATTTAGATTAAGTTAAAATGCAATTATTTTTAAAATCTCAAAATGCCAAGAAAAAACATAAATTTGAAACTTTGCCAGTTTGTTGTGCTTTTTTTATATTTACAGCCCATTTTCTAGGCAACCGAATGCATCCCTCCTTCTCTTGAAAGATTTCCAGCCCAGCAATTGGCAAAAAAAAATTTGCAGCCTAGCAGGGTGGAGAAAAACAAGTTAGCCAGGGTGGGGTTTTCTTCAAAAAAAAACTGGGCTAGCCATTTTCAGAAAGAAAAAAAATAGTTTTTCTGAAAGAAAAAAAACAGATGGGCTGGTCATGTGGTAAACATAAAATAAAAGCCTAGGCTAGACGGGCCACAACATCACACAACCCAGTTTATACCCTGCTCCATCTGAACAACAACAAAAACTGCTCGAGCTGCTGGGTCCTAGCGGCCATCCGCTCCTTGTGCAATTCTCTCATTAATTGACTATACATTGACAATGTTGTGGGTCCCAGTTGTCAGCAGGGTGGATCTGAGTAATAAGGAGGCACTTGCTTGCGTTCAGCAATGGACCTGTTGGGTCCCAACTGTCATACTCTCAAGTACAGTCCTCTCCCGATTCACCATGTTGACACGGCCGGACGGCGGCGCCATGGCGAGCGCACCAAGGCGGAGGAGGACGGCGAGGCCTCGGACGGGAACGAATAGGAGCCGGGAAGATGCGGCAGTTTGGTCGCAGGTGAAGGGGAGTATGAGGGTTGACTGGTTCTGGTGCGGTGTGGGCTGCCGTCGCCAGAGAATAATAGGATGTGTGGGGAGTAGAGGGATGGCTTGGCCAGCATTTCAGGGACGGGGCGGCGATGCGTGCGCGGAGGCGCAGCTAGCCGTGGGAGGCGGGAGCAGGCGGTCCTAACAATGCTGGTTTGGTTTGGGCGGCTGGTGGAAGAAGACAAGAGATAGAAGAAGTAGGACACACGTTGGATGTCAATCCAATGGCTACAGCAGTCAGAATCATTTGTTGACTAAGTCGACCCACCTTGTAGTATAGGCTTTTGCCTCGTGGGTCACAGCCATGCAGCCTTTCCTATTAAGAATTACAGCCCATTTGGTGGGCTAGCTCAAAATAAGTTTGTGGGTGCTCGCGGGTGCTAAGCACTTGGGTTCTATAATGCCGCGAGAGTGATGTTACAATCTTTCTGTCTTAATTAATGAAATAGCAAGCCTTTTCCCTTGTTTCAAAATAAAATCCTTCAACGCCCAAATCCATCCCTTCTCTTGAAATATTTGGAGCTTTTTTTCTTTTTAGAAATTCAAAAGATTTGGAGCTGTGCTTGTTGAAAAAATAAATGCTAGACGGGAAGGAAGCAAAATGATCTAGCACATGAACTGGCAGGGATGGCAAGAAGGACAAAAGATTTTCTGATGATAGCGAAGGTCCCTAGTAGCCTACACTAGCTTATGGTCTCTTATTGTAACCACACCATAGGGGAATTTACTCTTGGTCCTCAAAAAAAAAGTCAGATATAAATAAACTAGGCTGGGCTCTATCTACAAAGTAAATAAACCTGGGCTGGGTGTGCCCAAGCCCAGTTGATACCTGCTCGATCTAAACAAAAAAAAATTAATAGCACCTCGGTCCCAAATAAAGGAAACCTACTGGGTCCAGCTGACAGGGGGATATATGTTGGAATATAATCATAAACTTGGGAAAAAACAGTTGAAAAGGGCAACAACATCTAACTCCAGCTTACAAATGGTACAAAAGCATGACGATTGTTTATCAGGTTTATACAATACCCAGATTGAAAAGGGCAACAACATCAAACTCCAGCACTGTTTTCAGCATTTACAATCAAATGGATCGGTCAGATCCATATAATTAACATCCAGGCTTCTAAATTCTAATGGAATATGGAAACAACATTTTCTAAATAGAATTTGAGCACGTTCAGAAGCCCTTTTGTCCACCTGAAATAACTTTTGTTGTTGTTCGACATATCCATCCATGAAAACATCGCTAAAAAACTTAAGCCTGATGAACAATAGTACCCTCGCATTCAACAGGAAGAATGTGAAAAAGTTAGAGTTTGCCTCGGTGGGTACATAGTTTTCCAGCGTTATGGTCTTCAGACGAATGTCATGAGAAGTGAGAAAATCCAGGTGCTTACAATGCCACCGATTGGTTATACTGCTTCTACCCCCTGATCTTGCCTAAATAGACATGAAGATTGAAAACAGTTAAGGTCTAAAAAAGAGTATGTCCAAAGAGCAATTGAACAGTTAATTCTAGTTCACTATATATGGGCTTTCAATGTGCATGAAATCATAACCTGTATACACAACTTCTCCAGGCATGGAAAACATCGCAGCAAGCCAATAATCTTGTTCAAATCAAAACTTTGCAGACTGATAGATAAGATCTTGACAGAATCCACCACCATTAATAGGCTTTGTATGGACAAACTCTTCATTGAGAATAGAACATAATAGTAGTACAAAAAGTGTACTCCTAGATGATATGAAAGTGTCGATGACAATATACAGTACCTGACTAACAGTGGAGCCAAACACGATCTTGAAATCATAAAACATATCAGAAAACACACCCAAGGTCTCTAGTTTAGGCACAGAGACGACAGTTATTTGCAAAGGTGAGTAACAAAACTCGTGGAGCAACCTTTGAAGTGAAGGGGCATCTTCGATGATGAGCTCCTCTCCGTCAAAAGAAATTCCAATGCTTACAAGGATAGGCGGCTTTATTCGGAGACAAAGGATTTTAATTGTGAAATCAAGCAGCAAGCACTCCAGGGCAGGGCAACTGGAGTGGATGATGTTGTGCAGTGAGGCCTCCGACATACGAACCTGCACAATTGAAAGGTTTTTGAGTAGTGGGAGTCAAAGATTTTGTACCAGATTGTCTGGTAGTTTGCACCGGGCAAAGGTGGCAGTCTCAAGAGAGGAGGAGAACCGCGAGATGGACATCGGTGGCGATAGCACAGATACACGGCGTTCGGTTCGTGGTATGTGATTTTCGTAGGTATGGTAGAACTGAAGTAGCTGGAGTTTGTGGAATTCAGGGGATGTCAGCCAGGCGTCCCCGGAGCAAGAAGGGACACCCCCAGAAAAGGGGAAGAAGAATGTCAAGATGGAACAATGTGGGACTCCACCCTACGTCAACATAATTAAAGAACTTGCTACACCTATACTGGTGGTGAATAAAGAGGGCTATTTGGATAGGGATACCACTTCTTATCTTAAAGGGTGTACCGAAGGTAAAAATGCAGGTAAGCAAATTTTATCATGTTCCTTTGGATGCAAGACATATTTTGGGTTGTGTGACCCTAGTTCACTAGTTGATATTATTCCTTATAGTCTTTATGCTAAAATTTATGATGAGATTGCTCCTTGCACCCTCGAGCCTACTGATGTCTACTACGCAACTTTTATTCTTGTAGACTCTGTTGGGACTCCAAGCGCAGAGTTTTGTAGGACAGCAACAAATTTCCCTCAAGTGGATGACCTAAGGTTTATCAATCCATGGGAGGTGTAGGATGAAGATGGTCTCTCTCAAACAACCCTGCAATCAAATACAAACAACCTCTTGTGTCCCCAACACACCCAATACAATGGTAAATTGTATAGGTGCACTAGTTCAGCGAAGAGATGATGATACAAGTGTAGTATGGATAGTAGATATAGGTTTTTGTAATCTGAAATAATAAAAACTACAAGGTAGCAAGTAACAAGCACAAACGGTATTGCAATGCTTGGAAACAAGTCCTAGGGGTCATACTTTCACTAGTGCAATCTCTCAACAGTGCTAACATAATTGAATCATATAACAATCCCTCAACGTGCGACAAAGAATCACTCCAAAGTTCGTATAGCGGAGAACATAAGAAGAAATTGTTGTAGGGTATGAAACCACCTCAAAGTTATCCTTTCCGATCAATCTATTGACCCATCCCTATAAGTGTCACAAACAGCCCTAGAGTTCGTACTAAAATAACACCATATGATACGCATCAACCAACTCTAATGTCACCTAGATACTCCAATGTCACCACAAGTATCCTTGAGTTGATTATTTGATATGCATCAAATAACTTTAGATTCATAATATTCAATCCAACACAAAGAACCTCAAAGAGTACCCCCAAAGTATCTATCGGAGAAAGAAGGATGAAAACGTGTACCAACCCATATGCCTAGATTACGCCAAGGTCATGGGAATCCGCGAGTTGATTACCAAAACATACATCAAGTGACTCAATAGAATACCCCATTGTCACCACGGCTATCCACATGAAAGACATACATCAAGTGTTCTCAAATCCAAAGTATCCAATCCGACAATAACGAAACCTCAAAGGGAAAGGCTCAATTCATCACAAGAAGATAGAGATGGAAGAAACACCATATGATCCAACTATATTAACAAAGCTCGTGGTACATCAAGATCGTGCCAAATCAAGAACACAAGAGAGAGAGAGAGAGAGAGAGAGATCAAACACATAGCTACTAGTACATACCCTTAGCCTCGAGGGTGAAGTACTCCCTCCTCATCATGGAGACAGCCGAGATGATGAAGATGGCCTCCGGTGATGATTTCCCCCTCCGGCAGGGTGCTAGAAAAGGCCTCCAGATGGGATCTCTTTGGAACAGAGGCTTGCGGTGGCGGAGTCAAAGTTCTAGGTTTATTTCTGGGGGTTTCTCTATTTATAAGAATTTTTAGCGTTGGAATCACGCGAAAAGGAGCTACGAGGGGCCCACAAGGCAACCCCACGTGACCCCCCCGGGGCGCACCAGGATACCTTGTCACCACCTCGTGGGTCTTCTGGTCCTCTCCCGAAGCTTCGGGGGTCTCTTTTGTCCAGAAGAAAATCGTCAAAAAGTTTCATAGCGTTTAGACTTCGTTTGGTATGAATTTTTCTAGAAAACCAAAAACAAGCAGAAAACAGCAACTGGCACTGGGCACTAGGTTAATATGTTAGTCCATAAAAATCATAGAAAAGTGCACCAAAACCATATAAAATTATTGCTAACATGTCATGAATACTTCATAAATTATAGATACGGTGGAGACGTATCACCTACTGACGTTATCATCAAGCTTGCGGATAAAATCGAAAGGAAGCCCTGTGGCATCCTTAAAGATGTCAACATAATAATAGGCTCTCTCATTTATGACATTGATATTTTTGTACTAATGATCTCTGAGGATAAAGATTGTCCTATTGTTTTTGGAACCGCCTTTTTGAATTTTGCAAGAGCCCACATAAAAAAGAAATCTATCTCCATGAAGTGGGGAGATGAGATGATAAAATTCCCTTTTTCCTCTATATTAAGTAACCTGTATGAAGAGGAAGTTAGGGATAATGAGGAACAGGAACTAAATCAACTAGCTGAAATCCATCTCCAAACACCAGAAGATGAAGTTGAACAGGTATTGGTGAGTCCAGGATCCTTATATGAAGATGAAGAAAAAGAGGAGATCGAGATGATAATGGATGCAACACCAATAGTATGCCCGCATCTTAATAAAGTTTATGAAGCACTCGAAAGAAAGGGAGATGAGGATTTACCTCCTCCGAATTTAAAACCATCACCCAAAGGGTTGAGGTATGAGTTTATGGATAATACAGAAAGATTCCCTATTATTGTTAATGCTGACCTTTCAGGTAAAGAGAAAGAGAAACTATTATCAGTGCTGAGTAAGCATCGAAAGGCTTTGGGCTACTCAATCCAGGATGTAAAAGGGATACATCCTTCTATATATTCTCATGCAATACACATTGAAGAAGGGGCTAAACCCATAATTGAGAGCCAACGAAGACTCCACCCGGCATCCAAAAATGTGGTAAGAAAAGAAATAATACATCTCCTAGATGCGGGGGTAATTTACCCTATATCTGATAGCAAATGGATAAGTCCAGTCCATTTCATTCCTAAGAAAGGAGGAATTTCTTTAGTAACTAACGAAAACAATGACCTAGTCCCTACTAGAGCTGTTATTGGATATGGAATGTGTGTTGATTTCAGGAAATTGAATAAATATACGAAGAAGGATCATTACCCATTGCCATTCATAAATGAGATATTGGAGAGATTGGCCAACCACTCTTATTTTTGCTATCTTGATAGATATTCTGGGTTCTCTCAAATACCGATCCGACCCGAAGATCAAGAAAAGACTACCTTCACCTGCTCGTACGGTACTTATGCATGTCGTAGAATGCCATTTGGTCTATGTAATGGACCACCCTCGTTTCAAAAGTGCATATCTAATTTTTTTCCTGATTATATTGAAACATTTGTTGAAGTGTTCATGGGCAGTTTTTCTGTCCAGGGCACGTCCTTTGATAATTGTCTCTATAATCTCACAAAAGTTTTGCAGAAATGTGAGGAAATAGGTTTTGCGCTGAATTGGGAGAAGAGTCATTTTATGGTCACTAAAGGTGTGGTGCTGGGACATAGAGTCTCAGGAAAGAGTACTGAGATCGACCAAGATAGAATTGAAGTAATAGAAAATTTACCTTACCCTCAAGATGCGAAAGGTATGCAAACCTTTATGGGACATGCTAGTTTCTATAAAAGATTTATCAAAGATTTCTCCAAAATATCAAAACCTCTGACTGACGTATTGCACAAAGATGTGCCTTACTCTTTTGATAAGATTTGTGTGCAGGCTTATGAGAAATTAAGAGATGCCTTGATCATAGCCCCCATCATCCAACCTCCAAAGTGGGATGAGCCCTTTGAGATCATGTGTGATGCTAGCAATTATGTTGTTGGTGCTGTTTGACATGTCTCCAACGTATCTATAATTTTTTATTGTTCCATGCTATTATAGTATCAATCTTGGATGTTTTATATGCAATTATATATCATTTTTTGGGACTAACCTATTAACCTAGTGCCAAGTGCCAGTTGCTGTTTTTTTGCCTGTTTTTGCCTTTTCAGAAAATCATTATCAAACGGAGGCCAAACAAAGAAAAAACTTTGGATTAATTTTTTTTGAACCAGAAGGGACCCTAGAAGCTTCGGGGGAAGACCAGAAGAGTCACGAGGGAGCGACAAGCCCGGAGGACGTGCCCAGGGGGGGCGGGGGGGTAGGCGCGCCCCCAGGCTTGTGGGCCCCTCGTGGCACCTCTTCACCTAATTCCAGTGCTATAAATTCCAAAATATTCCCCGTATACCAGAAAGACAGAAGAGAAAACCTTTCCGCCGCCGCAAACCTCTGTTCTTCTGTGATCCCATCTGGAGGCCTTTTTCTGTACTCTGCCAGAGGGGGAATTGATCACGGAGGGCTTCTTCATCAACCTTGCTGCCCTTCCGATGATGTGTGAGTAGTTTACCACAGACCTACGGGTCCATAGCTAGTAGCTAGATGGCTTCTTCTCTCTCTTTGATCTTCAATACCATGTTCTCCTCGATGTTCTTGGAGTTCTATCCAATGTAATCTTCTTTTGCGGTGTGTTTGTTGGGATCCGATGAATTGTGGGTTTATGATCAGATTATTCATGAGAAATATTTGAGTCTTTTTTGAACTCTTTTATGCATGATTGTTATAGCTTTGTATTTCTCTCCGATCTATCCGTTTGGTTTGGCCAACTACATTGATTTATCTTGCAATGGGAGAGGTGTTTTGTGATGGGTTCAATCTTGCGGTGCTCAATCCCAGTGACATAAAGGGACATGACACGTATTTTTATTGTTTCCATTAAGGATAAAAAGATGGGGTTTAATCATGTTGCTTGAGTTTACTTTGTCTACATCATGTCATCTTGCTTAAGGCGTTACTCTGTTTTATACTTAATACCCTAGATGCATACTGGATAGCGGTCGATGGGTGGAGTAATAGTAGTAGATGCATGCAGGAGTCGGTCTACTTGTTTCAGACGTGATGCCTATATACATGATCATTGCCATGAATCCGTCATAACTATGCGCTTTTCTATCAATTGCCCAACAGTAATTTGTTTACCCACCGTATGCTATGTGTTCGAGAGAGAAGCCTCTAGTTAAAACTATGGCCCCCGGGTCTACCTTTATCATATATTAAAATCCAAAAATACATTGCTACAATTTATTTACTTTTATTTTCATTTGCAATTTACTTATCTATCTATCACTATCAGAATTAATCCTTGCAAGTAACCGCCAAGGGGATTGACAACCCTCTTATTTGCGTTGGGTGCAAGTATTTGCTTTTGTGTGTGTAGGTGCTGCTAACGAGGTTCTGTGTGGTTCTCCTACTGGATTGATAACCTTGGTTCTTAACTGAGGGAAATACTTATCTCTACTGTACTGCATCATCCTCTCCTCTTCGGGGAAATCCCAACGCTGTTAACAAGTAGCAGGAAGAATTTCTGGCGCCGTTGCTGGGGAGACATCACCAAAACCTATCAAGTACCTTCACATAAACTATCATCCACTTGCATTTATTTTCATTTGCATTTTATTTGCATTTGCCTCTTGTTTCATCGCCCCCACTTCTAAAACAATTTTACAAAAACACAAAAATATATTCGTTTGCTTGTTTGCTAGTTTGCTTGCTTGCTTTTATTGCCTTCATGTCAACACACAAAAATAGAAAATGAAAGCAAAAATTTAAGATCGCTATGCATCCACTTAAAGTTTTCTACTTGGATCATCTATGATCCATTTGTGCTCGTGCTGAAACCCCAACTAGTTTAGTTGAGGGAAAATCATTAGATGAGCATGCTCATTTTGTGCGTCACCGTTTATTTCAAAAAGGGAGACTCTTATGGAATCAAATAAATTGTTTGCTATGCTATGCTTGGAATCTATGTGAAATATATGATGTTACTTGTTGCTCTGAGAACCCTAAAAAACACCTTCCCTACCAATGTGAGTTTAATGATATTGAAATCTTATCTTCTTATGCCAAGGGTGTTTACAGCTACTATGATATCGAATAAATTGAAGAATTTGTTGCTTTTAAGGGTGCCCATGAAGTTGCTTCTTTGATTGAAAAGCATGATATTACTCTCTACAAATCTGAAATTTTTTCCATACTTAAATATTGCGATGAAAACTATGCTTCCAATACCTATGTTAGTGAATTCGTTGGGAGAATGTATGCTACTTTGGAAGAGAATAATGATATGCATGAATCTATAGATAATTGTGATTCTGTTGATCCGCTTGAAATATCCCGTTTTGATGAATTTGATGCTTGCTATGCTTGTGGCCAGGATGCTATTATTAATTATGCTTATGGAGATGAACTTGCTATAGTTCCTTATGTTAAAAATGAAATCATTGCTATTGCACCCACACTTGATAGCTCCTTGAATCAAAAGCATGGTTGCAATAATGTTATTATAAATTGTATTCATGTCAATTGTGCTAATGATACGCAAGGCTACAAGCTTGGGGATGATAATTTTGTTATGTCTACTACTTATTGCAATGATCACGATTGGGGTGATAACGCTTCTTATGATCTTGAAAATTTATTTAAGCCTAGTGATGAATCTGTTTGCAATATTATTGGAAGTGGGTTTGTAAGAGTGTCAACTTTAGGTAAAAAGAATCCCACATATTCGGAGAGTGTTCAAGCTTATGATTTTTTTATCAAAGTGGGTTTCGAGAGGTCATGACTTTAGTTGATGTTAATCCCACTATCTTGAAAGATTATAAAACTTTTATGCATGTGGATCATGAAGAGAATATTTTATATGATAGCTATATTGTTGAATTTTATTATGATCCTACATGTAATTATTATGAGAGAGGAAAATATGGTTATAAAAAATTTCATGTCACTAAATTACCTCTCTTTGTGTTGAAATTTTTAATGCTTCATTCTTCTTATTTGCATATGCTAGATATTGCTTGTCTTGATAATTTGTTTTCCTATAAAATGCCTATGCATAGGAAGTATGTTAGACTTAAATGTGTTTTTCACATGCTACATGATGCTCTCTTTGTGTTTCAATTATTATCTTTCATGAGAGCATCATTGAAATCTCAAGCCTATCTTAATGGCTATAAAGAAAGAGCTTGTTGGGAGACAACCCAATGAACTTTTTACTTTATGTTTTTATGTGTTTACAAAATTGTAGCCTCTGTTATTATTGTGTTTTTATCTTTTAGTTAGTGTTTGTGCCAAGTAATGCCTTTGGGATGATTTGGATGATAGTATTATTGATGTTGTTTGAAAACAGAAACTTTTGCGTCCAGTGCTGGAATTTTTATTTTTTGTTGGAGTGTCAGAACCTTCTGAATTGTTTACACATTATTGATATATGAATTTCCCACGTTGTCCTAATTTTTCAGAATTTTTAGAGTTACAGAAGTATGACTTTAATTCAGATCTTTACAGACTGTTCTGTTTTAGACAGATTCTATTTTTGTTGCATAGTTTGCTTATTTTCATGAATCTATGGATCGTATCGGGGGGTATGAGCCATGGGGAAGTTGTAGTACAGTAGCATTATGCCAATATAAATATTAATCAATTTACAACAGTACCTAAAGTTTAAGATT
Organism: Elymus sibiricus; assembly: GCA_039707655.1. Taxonomy (NCBI): domain Eukaryota; kingdom Viridiplantae; phylum Streptophyta; class Magnoliopsida; order Poales; family Poaceae; genus Elymus; species Elymus sibiricus. Next base: position 229,572,179 of record CM077668.1, read on the forward strand.
TATTTGTTATACTAACGGATCTCATGAGGTTTCTGTTGAGTTTTGTGTGCTGAAGTTTTCATGTTTTGGGTGAGACTACATTGGATAAAGGAATAAGGAGCGGCAAGAGCCTAAGCTTGGGGATGCCCAAGGCACCCCAAGGTAATATTCAAGGACGACTCAAGCATCTAAGCTTGGGGATGCCCTGGATGGCATCCCCTCTTTCGTCTACAATCTATCGGAAACTCACTTGGAGCTATATTTTTATTATTCACATGATATGTGTTTTACTTGGAGCGTCTTGTGCTATAGTTTGCTTACTTTTGTTTTCCTTTTAGTTTGCCACAATCATCTTTGCCGAACACACCTTTTTGAGAGGGACACACATTATTCGTAATTTGTTAGAATACTCTATGTGCTTCACTTATATTTTTTGAGCTAGGCAGTTGCTCTAGTGCTTGACTTATATCTTTTAGAGCACGGCGGTGGTTATATTTTAAAGAAATAGTTGCACTCTCATGCTTCACTTATATATTTTTGAGAGTCTAATATATAGCAATGGTAATATGCATGGGTTATGAATTTGGTTCTAATATGATAGGTATTCAAGAGGGATATAATAAAAACTTTCATGTAGATCACTGAATATGATAAGTTTGATTCCTTGCAATAGTTTAGCGATATTAAGATGGTAATATGTGGGAGGTGCTAGTAGATAATTGTGGTTTAGTAAGAATATTGGTGTTAAGGTTTGTAATTCCCGAAGCATGCACGTATGATCTGTCGTTATGCTAAGAAGTTGGAGCATGATTTATTCTTGATTGTCTACCTTATGAGTGGCGGTCGGGGATGAGCGATGGTCTTTTCCTACCAATCTATCCCCCTAGGGGCATGCGTAGTAGTACTTTGCTTCGAGGGCTAATAAACTTTTGCAATAAGTATGTGAGTTCTTTATGGCTAATGTGAGTCCATGGATTATACGCACTCTCACCTTTCCGCAATTTGCTAGCCTCTTCGGTACCATGCATTGCCCTTTCTCACCTCAGGAGTCGATGCAAACTTCACCGGTGCATCCAAATCCCATGATATGATATGCTCTATCACACATAAGCCTCCTTATATCTTCCTCAAAACAGCCACCATACCTACTTATTATGGTATTTCCATACCCATTCTGAGATATATTGCCATGCAACTTCCACCGTTCTTTTTATATGACACACATTATCATTGTCATATTACTTTGCATGATCATATAGCTGACATAGTATTTGTGGCTCGGCCACCATTCATCATTTTTCATACATGTTACGCTAGTATCATTGCACATCCTGGTACACTGCCAGAGGCATTCACATAGAGTCATATTTGTTCTAGTATCGAGTTGTAATTTTTGAGTTGTAAGTAAATAAAAGTATGATGATCATCATTATTAGAGCATTGTCCCGGTGAGGAAATAAAAAAAAGGAGGCCAAAAAGAGCCCACGAAAAAAAAGGAAAAAAATGAGGGAAAAAGAGAGAAGGGGCAGTGTTACTATCTTTTTCCATACTTGTGCTTCAAAGTAGCACCATGTTTTTCATATAGAGAGTCTCCTATTTTGTCGCTTTCATATACTGGTGGGAATTTTCGTTATAGAACTTGGCTTGTATATTCCGATGATGGGCTTCCTCAAATGCCCGAGGTCTTCATGAGCAAGCAAGTTGGATGCACACCCACTTAGTTTTTATTTTATTTCATACACTTATAGCTCCTAGTGCATCCATTGCATGGCAATCCCTACTCCTCGCATTGACATCAATTGATGGGCATCTCCATAGCCCCTTGATTAGCCACGTCGATGTGAGACTATCTTCTTCTTTTTGATTTCCCCTTATTAATCTCTACCACCACATTCTATTCCACCCATAGTGCTATATCCATGGCTTGCGCTCATGTATTGCGTGGGGGTTGAAAAAGCTGAAGCGCGTTAAAAAGTATGAACTAATTGCTCGACTTTCATTGGGGTAGTGCATGATAAATACTTTGTGTTAAGAAGATGGAGCATGATAGGATTATATGATTTTGTAGGGATAACGTTCTTTAGCATTTTTATTTTGAAAGACATGATTGTTTGTTAGTATGCCTGAGTATTGATGTCTTTATATCAAATTATAGACTATTGCTTTGAATCATTCGGATCTTAATACTCATACCGTAAAAGGGAAATACATGATGAAACATGTTAGGTAGCATTCCACATCAAAAATTCTGTTTTTATCATTTACCTACTCGAGGACGAGCAGGAATTAAGCTTGGGGATGCTTGATACGTCTCCAACGTATCTATAATTTTTGATTGTTCCATGCTATTATAGTATCAATCTTGGATGTTTTATACGCAATTATATATCATTTTTTGGGACTAACCTATTAATCTAGTGCCGAGTGCCAGTTGCTGTTTTTTGCCTGTTTTTGCCTTCTCAGAAAATCATTATCAAACGGAGGCCAAACGAAGAAAAAACTTTAGATTAATTTTTTCTGGACCAGAAGGGACCCTAGAAGCTTCGGGAGAAGACCAGAAGAGTCACGAGGGAGCGACAAGCCTAGAGGGCGCGCCCAGGGGGTAGGCATGCCCCCAGGCTTGTGGGCCCCTCGTGGCACCTCTTGACCTAATTCTAGCACTATAAATTCCAAAATATTCCTCGTATACCAGAAAGACAGAAGAGAAAACCTTTCCACCGCTGCAAGCCTCTACTCTTCCGCGATCCCATCTGGAGGCCTTTTCCGGTACTCTGCCGGAGGGGGAATCGATCACGGAGGGTTTCTTCATCAACCTTGTTGCACTTCTGATGATGTGTGAATAGTTTACCACAGACCTACAGGTCCATAGCTAGTAGATAGATGGCTTCTTCTCTCTCTTTGATCTTCAATACCATATTCTCCTCGATGTTCTTGGAGTTCTATCCGATGTAATCTTCTTTTGCGGTGTGTTTGTTGGGATCCGATGAATTGTGGGTTTATGATCAGATTATTCATGAGAAATATTTGAGTCTTTTCTGAACTCTTTTATGCATGATTGTTATAGCTTTGTATTTCTCTCTGATCTATCCATTTGGTTTGGCCAACTAGATTGATTTATCTTGCAATGGGAGAGGTGCTTTGTGATGGGTTCAATCTTGCGGTGCTCAATCCCAGTGATAGAAAGGGACATGACACGTATTTGTATTGTTGCCATTAAGGATAAAAAGATGGGGTTTAATCATATTGCTTGAGTTTACTTTGTCTACATCATGTCATCTTGCTTAAGGCGTTACTCTGTTTTATACTTAATACCCTAGATGCATGCTGGATAGCGGTCGATGGGTGGAGTAATAGTAGTAGATGCAGGCAGGAGTTAGTCTACTTGTTTCGGATGTGATGCCTATATACATGATCATTGCCATGAATCCGTCATAACTATGCGCTTTTCTATCAATTGCCCAACAGTAATTTGTTTACCCACCGTATGCTATGTGTTCGAGAGAGAAGCCTCTAGTGAAAACTATGGCCCCCGGGTCTACCTTTATCATATATTAAAATCCAAACATACCTTGCTGCAATTTATTTACTTTTATTTTCTTTTGCAATTTACTTTGCTATCTATCACTATCAGAATTAATCCTTGCAAGTAACCGCTAAGGGGATCGACAACCCTCTTATTTGCGTTGGGTGCAAGTGTTTGATTTTGTGTGTGTAGGTGCTGCTAACGAGGTTTCGTGTGGTTCTCCTACTGGATTGATAACCTTGGTTCTTAACTGAGGGAAATACTTATCTGTACTGTACTGCATTATCCTCTCCTCTTCGGGGAAATCCCAACGCAGTTCACAAGTAGCACTGTTCTAGGACAGCGGGCTAATAAAAAACTTAACGTAATCTTTTATGCTAGCAGGAGTTTGGATGAAGACCAAGTACACTTGGCAACCACTGTAAAATAATTCCTAGCTATTGTTTTTTGCTTGTGACAAATTTCGTCCTTATATTATTCACTCAAAAGTGATAGTCAACACCGATCACCATGCTTTACGCTACGTTCTTGCAAAGAAGGATGCTAAACCCTGGTTGATTAGGTGGATATTACTACTTCAGGAATTTGATTTGCATGCAGATAGTGGACCACAAAGGGGAGGACAACACAGTAGCAGACCACCTATCACGCATGGAAAGAATTCCTGATGATCCGGTGCCTATTAATGGATCCTTTCTAGGTGAGAGTTTGGCTATGATTAAAAAGATAGAACCTTGGTTTGCAGATTACGCTAACTTTCTTGTAGGAAAGTACATGCCGCCCGACATGAGTTATCATCAAAGAAAAAAGTTCTTCAGCGATCTGAAGTATTATTTCTGGGATGACCCATTTCTCTATCGGCATGGACCAGATGACATGATAAGGCGATGTGTCCTAGAACATGAAATGAATGCTATGCTGGAAGGGTGCCATAGTAGCCCTTTTGCAGGACACCATGCTGGAGATAGGACCGCTGCCAAGGTGCTTCAATCAGGATTTTACCGGCCTACACTCTTCAGAGATGCTCACGGGTTTGTTAAAAATTGTGACGCATGTCAACGCATAGGTAATATTGGGAGGAGACAAGAAATGACTATGAACGATAGTCTAGTTTGTGAACCTTTTGATGTATGGGGATTGGACTATTTAGGACCTTTTCCTGCCTTAGATGGGTACACTCACATTCTTGTGGTTGTAGATTATATTACAAAGTGGGTTAAAGCTCTACCAACCAAGCATGCAGATGCAGCTACTTCGTTGAAGATGATAAAGGACATCATACTGCCCAAGTTTGGAGTTCCTAAAATTCTTATTACTGATGGTGGATTTCATTTTATACAGGGAATATTCAGAAGAGTACTTCGTAAGTATGGGGTGACTCACCGAATAGCTTCACCATATCATCCACAAACTAGCGGGCAGGTGGAACTCTCTAACAGGGAAATAAAGACGATACTGCAAAAGACGGTGCAGAAGTCCACGAAAGATTGGGCATCAAAGCTGAATGAAACACTTTGGGCTTACCGCACCGCTTACAAGAATCCCATGGGGATGTCACCATACAAAATGGTGTACGGTAATGATGACTCACAAGTATAGGGGATCAATCGTAGTCCTTTCGATAAGTAAGAGTGTCAAACCCAACAAGGAGCAGAAGGAAATGGCAAGCGGTTTTCAGCAAGGTATTCTCTGCAAGTACTGAAAGTAGCGGTAACAGATAGTTTTGATAGCAAGATAATTCGTAACAAGTAACAAGTAGTAACGGTAACAATAAGTGCAGCAAGGGGGCCCAATCCTTTTTGTAGCAAAGAACACGCCGGAACGATCTCTTATAATAAGCAAAGCGTTCTCGAGGACACATGGGAATTTCATCTAGTCACTTTCATCATGTTTGTTTGATTCGCGTTCGCTACTTTGATAATTTGATATGTGGGTGGACCGGTGCTTGGGTGTTGTTCTTACTTGAACAAGCCTCCCACTTATGATTACCCCCTCTCGCAAGCATCCGCAACTACGAAAGAAGAATTAAGATAACTCTAACCATAGCATGAAACATATGGATCCAAATCAGCCCCTTACGGAATAGCGCATAAACTAGGGTTTAAGCTTCTATCACTCTAGCAACCCATCATCTAATTACTACTCCACAATGCCTTCCCTTAGGTCCAAAGATGGTGAAGTGTCATGTAGTTGACGTTCACACGACACCACTAAAGGAAGCAACAACATACATATCATCAAAATATCGAACGAATACCAAATTCACATGATTACTTATGACAAGACTTCTCCCATGTCCTCAAGAACAAAAGTAACTACTCACAAATCATATTCATGTTCAAGATCAGAGGGGTATTGAATAGCATTAAGGATCTGAACATATAATCTTCCACGAAATAAACCAACTAGCATCAACTACAAGATGTAATCAACACTACTAGCAACCCACAGGTACCAATCTGAGGTTTTGAGACAAAGATTGAATACAAGAGATGAACTAGGGTTTGAGATGAGATGGTGCTGGTGAAGATGTTGATGAAGATTGGTCCTCCCACGATGAGAGGATCGTTGGTGATGTCGATGGCTTCGATTTCCCCCTCCTGGTGGGAAGTATCCCCGGCGGAATCGCTTCGCCGGAGAGCAAAATAGCTCCTGCCCAGTTTCCGCCTCGAGACGGCGACGCTTCGTCCCGAAAGTCTTCTCCTTATTTTTCTAGGGCAAATGACCTTATATAGCAAAATGAGGGGGCCAGACGCCAGCTGTGGGCCCCACAAGGCAATAGGGCGCGCCTAGGGGGGGCGCGCCCTGTTGCCTTGTGGGCAACTGGTGGGTCCCCTCTGGTATTTCTTTTCTCCAGTATTTTTTATATATTCAATAAAAAATCTCCGTGAAATTTCAGGTCAATTGGAGCTCTGTAGAATAGGTATCTCTGATGTGGCTATTTCAGGTCCAGAATTCCAGCTGCCGGCATTCTCCCTCTTCATGTAAATCTTGCAAATTAAGAGAGAAAAGGCATAAGAATTGTACCATAAAGTGAAATAATGATTAAAAACATAATAAATAACAGTAGGAAATCATGATGCAAATTGGACGTATCAACTCCTCCAAGCTTAGACCTCGCTTGTCCTCAAGCGAAAAGTCAAAATCGATAATCATGACCACATGTTTAGAGAGAGAGACGTCAATAAAAATAAAATATGGACATGGAGCATCATGATCTTTATTATAACTGTAATATATCATCATAAAACCTCTCATGAAAAAGTGACAATTCATCCACAAGTTGAAGTATGAAGCATAAACCGAATTGAAAACTAACAAACTATGATCTCAGTCACTAAAGCAATTGCAATTCATCATATTATCAGAAAGAGTCTATGTAAGAGCTTTGTTTAGCAAGTTCACATACTCAACTATCATTTAGTCTTCTATGATTGCTGACACTCAAGTCATACTTATGGAGCAAAAGTTTCAGTCGAACACATAGAAAGATAGGGGCTTATAATTTTGCCTCCCAACGTATTTACCTCAAGGGTAATGTCAACAATAATAACTCATGATCACCTACATTCAACTGGATATATATGCATGGATCAATCCCCACCACATGATGTTTGCCAAAAGAGAAAATAAAAACGGAATAGAGGAGAATACTATTGAATCTTGCATGAAAGTAAATACATAAAGTAAAAGATAGGCCCTTCGCAGAGGGAAGCAGAGGTTGTCATGCGCTTTTGTTTTTGGATGTGCGAGCTCTTAATGTAAAGAACGTCACTTTATATTACCCCTTGTGATAGCAACCTTTATTATGCAGTCTGTCACTTTTATTGCTCCACCATCACAAGATCGTCCAAAGCTTATTTTCCCTTACAATAAAAGTTCATACATATTTAGGAGCAATTTTTATTGCTTTTGCACTGATGACAACTTACTTGAAGGATCTTATTCAATCCATAGGTAGATATAGTGGACTCTCATGGCATGAAACTGGGTTTAAGGGTTTTTGGATGCACAAGTAGTATCTCTACTTGGTGCGGATTTTTGGCTAGCAAATATAGGGGGCAAACACCACATGTTAGAGGATCCAAAACAATATAACTTCTATGTGAATATAAGCAAACATAACCCATTACGTTGTCTTCCTTGTCCAACGTCAACTAATTGACATAGAATATTTGATGGGCGCTCACAATCATAAAAGATGTCCAAGATAATGTATTTATATGTGAGACCTCTCTTCCTTTATTACTTTTTTCATGAATTGCTACAATGACCAATGCTATGTTTGTCAACTCCCAACAAGTTTTATCAATTATACTTCTTTTATGTGAAAGCATCACTCCCCATGAGATTAGCATATGATCTTATTTTTATTATTTCTTTATTTCTAAGATTGGATCATCAAGAGCAAAACACTCAGCTCAAACTACTCTTTATTATATAACTTTCACACACGATTACATAGATAGATAGATCACAAAGCAAGCACTCGAAACTAAATCATACTAAAACTTTATTCCTCTAAATCACGAAATAACTAAGGATCGAACTAAGATAGGTAATGATGATGAAAAAGTGATGGTGATACGATACCGGGGAGCCTCCCCCAAGCTTGGCACAAGCCATGGGGAGTGCCCATACCCGTGCACTCAAGTCTCCTTCTTCGGTGATGATGGTGATGGTGAGGTAGTGGGCTTGTCCTTCCACTTGAGGACACGAATTTCTTCTTTTAACTTGTCATTCTCTCTTTCGCGATCCCAAATTTTGTGACGTAGTTTATCCGAATCTTCCTGCACATGACGAAAAGGGGTGAATTGAACTTTAGGAACTTTCACCGTGTTAGGTAAGCTGGACCTCTTGAATTCGATGTGCATATCTCCTGGTTGAGGTAGTGGGGGATCCTCGTCTTCCTCGCTAGAATGACCTTGCTTTTCCCTCAAATTAGCATCTTCTTCTTCATCAGTTGTCCAACCATAGGGATCATTGTCCCCATAGACTCTAGGGTTTGCAACAAGATGAGAAACATAGCTTTCCCCGTCCGAATCCTGGGATGACATGGCGCTTGACCTCGAGAGTCTGACAGAACACAGCACAAAACAAGAACATAGCAGAAACTTGCGATACGATGGTCAAAACATACGGGAGTATATATAAATAATTTTTATCTTGCAAAACAAGCATACGGGAAGAAAACAGAGTCGGGAAGGCACACGTGGGCCCCACAAGGCATCACGGCACGCCCTAGGGGGGGTCATGCCCTGTTGCCTTATGGGCAACACGTGGGTCCCCTCAGTTGTTTCTTATTTTTGTAATTTTTCTAATATTCCAAAACTGACAGAAATAATTTTTATGGAATTTTTGGAGTCGGTTTACTTACCGTATCACATACCTACCCCTTTGCAGGGTTCTGGAGCATTCCAGAAGGACTCTTTGATGTGTTCCTCCGGTGTAATTGTCTCAATAATATTAGTTTCAACATTAATGGGAGTACTTGAGATATAATGCTTAATTCTTTGCCCATTCACCACTCTCGGATTATTGCCTTCGGAGTTATTTATCTTGATGGCTCCGGAGCGATAAACTTCTTTGATGACATATGGCTCCTCCCATTTAGAGAGAAGTTTTCCTGCAAAGAATCTCAAACGAGAATTGTATAATAGAACATGATCACCTACTTTGAATTCCCGTTTTTGAATTCTTTTATCATGCCATCTTTTAACTTTTTCCTTAAACAACTTGGCATTTTCATAGGCTTGGGTTCTCCATTCATCTAAGGAACTAATATCAAATAACCTCTTCTCACCGGCAAGTTTAAAATCATAGTTAAGTTCTTTAATTGCCCAATAAGCTTTATGTTCTAACTCAAGAGGTAAATGACATGCTTTTCCATAAACCATTTTATACGGAGACATACCCATAGGGTTTTTATAAGCAGTTCTGTAAGCCCATAATGCATCATCAAGTTTCTTAGACCAATTCTTTCTGGATCTATTAACAGTCTTTTGCAAAATCAATTTTATTTCTCTATTAGTTAATTCAAATTGACCACTAGACTGGGGATGATAAGGGGATGCAATTCTATGCTTAACATCATATTTAGCGAGCAACTTACGGAAAGCACCATGAATAAAATGTGAACCACCATCAGTCATTAAATATCTAGGGACTCCAAACCTTGGGAAAATAACTTCTTTAATCATTTTAATAGAAGTGTTATGATCAGCACTACTAGTTGGAATAGCCTCTACCCACTAAGTAACGTAATCAACATCAACTAAAATATGAGTATACCCATTGGATTTAGGAAAAGGTCCCATATAATCAAAACCCCAAACATCAAATGGTTCAATAACAAGTGAATAATTCATAGGCATTTCCTGACGTCTTCCAACATTACCAATTCTTTGACATTCATCACAAGAATGGACAAACTTACGTGCATCCTTGAAGAGAGTAGGCCAATAAAAACCAGATTATAATACCTTATGTGCAGTTCGGTCTCCCGCATGGTGTCCTCCATATGCCTCGGAGTGGCACTTACGTAGGATTTGTTCCTGTTCATGCTCAGGTACACAACGTCTAATAACACCATCTACCCCTTCTTTATATAAATGTGGGTCATCCCAAAAGTAATGTCTTAAATCAAAGAAAAACTTTTTTTGTTGGTATGTAAAGCTAGGTGGTATGTATTTAGCAACAATGTAATTAGCATAGTCTGCATACCAAGGAGTATTACGAGAAGCATTTATCATAGCTAATTGTTCATTAGGAAAATCATCATTAATAGGAAGTGGGTCATCAAGAACATTTTCCATTCTAGACAAATTATCGGCTACGGGATTCTCAGCTCCCTTTCTATCAATAATATGCAAATCAAATTCTTGTAGCAAAAGAACCCACCTAATAAGTCTAGGTTTAGCATCTTTCATTTCCATAAGATATTTAATAGCAGCATGATCAGTGTGAACTGTAACTTTGGAATCAACAATATAAGATCTAAATTTATCACATGAAACACAACTCTTTGTCCTAGAACAGCACCAACAGCATAATCACTAGCATCACACATAATTTCAAAGGGTAGGTTCCAATCAGGTGGTTGAACAATAGGTGCAGAAATTAAGGCTTTCTTAAGTATTTCAAAGGCTTCTACGCAATCATCATCAAAAACAAATGGAACATCTTTTTGCAAGAGATTGGTAAGAGGTCTAGAAATTTTAGAGAAGTCTTTTATAAACCTTCTATAGAAACCAGCATGACCAAGGAAACTTCTTATACCTTTGATGTCTTTAGGACATGGCATTTTCTCAATAGTATCAACTTTAGCTTTATCAACTTCAATACCTCTTTCAGAAATTTTATGCCCAAGAACTATACCTTCATTCACCATAAAGTGGCACTTCTCCCAATTCAAGACAAGATTAGTTTCTTCACATCTCTGCAAAACTCGAACAAGGTTGCTCAAGCAATCATCAAAAGAAGTTCCATAAACGGAGAAATCATCCATGAAAACCTCAACAATGTTTTCACAAAAGTCAAAGAATATAGCAGTCATACATCTTTGAAAGGTAGCAGGTGCATTACATAAACCAAAAGGCATACGGCGATAAGCATAAGTTCCAAAAGGACAATTAAAGGTGGTTTTCTCTTGATCTTCAGGTGACACAGGTATTTGAGAAAAACCAGAATAACCGTCTAGGAAACAAAAGTGTGTATGCTTAGACAATCTTTCTAACATTTGATCAATAAAAGGCAAGGGGTAATGATCTTTTCTAGTAGCTTTATTTAATTTCCTAAAATCAATTACCATCCTATAACCAGTTACAATTCTTTGTGGGATAAGTTCATTTTTATCATTAGGAACAACGGTAATACCTCCTTTCTTAGGAACACAATGAACAGGACTTACCCATCTACTATCAGCTATGGGAAAAATTATACCTGCTTCCAGAAGCTTTAATATTTCAGTTATTACCACATCCTTCATTTTAGGATTCAGCCTTCTTTGATGACTAACAACGGGTTTAGCATCTGGCTCCATATGAATCTTATGCTGACATAAAGTGGGACTAATGCCCTTAGGATCATCGAGAGTATATCCAATAGCGGCACGGTGCTTCTTCAGAGTTTTAAGTAATCTCTTTTCTTCATGCTCTGAAAGGTTAGCACTAATAATGACAGGATATATCTTCTTTTCATCAAGATAAGCATATTTAAGAGTATTAGGTAATTGCTTCAATTCAAACATAGGATCACCTTTGGGTGGTGGTGGACCTCCCAAGGTTTCAACGGGCAGATTATGTTTCAGAATAGGTGCTTGTTTAAAGAATAATTCATCTATTTCATTTCTTTCATTCATATTCATATCATTCTCATGCTCAAGCAAATATTGTTCGAAAGGATCAGTAGGAGGCATAGCAATAGAAGCAAGACTAATAATTTCATCTTTATTGGGCAATTCTTTATCATGAGGTTGTCTATGAAACTTAGAGAAATTAAACTCATGAGACATCTCACGAAAATTAACACTAACAATTTATTTAGTGCAATCTATCTTAGCATTAACAGTATTCAAGAAGGGTCTACCAAATATAATGGGACAAAAATCATCTTGTGGTGATCCAAGAACAACAAAATCAGTAGGGTATTTGATCTTACCACACAAGACTTCAACATCTCTAACAATCCCAAGTGGTGAAATAGTATCTCTGTTTGCAAGCTTAATAGTAACATCAATATCTTCAATCTCAACAGGTGTAATATCATTCATCACTTCTTGATAGAGAGTAAACGGAATAGCACTCACACTAGCACCAATATCACATAAACCATGATAGCAATGATTTCCAATTTTAACAAAAATAACAGGCATGCCAACCACAGGTTTGTTTTTATCTTTAGGGTCTGGTTTAGCAATTCTAGTTGCTTCATCACAGAAATATATGACATGTCCATCAATAATATCAACCAAAAGATCTTTAACCATTGCAACACTAGGTTCAACTTTAATTTGTTTAGAAGGTCTAGGTGCTCTAATATTACTCTTATTAACCACAGTTGAAGCTTTAGCATGTTTCTTAATCCTAACAGGGAAAGGAGGTTTCTCAATATAAGCAGTAGGCACAACTGGATCAACATGGTAAACAATTGTTTCTTCTTTAACACTAATAGGTTCTTCTTTCAATTTAATAGGTAGGTGATATTTAAACCATTTCTCCTTAGGGAGATCAACATGAGCAGTAAAAGATTCACAAAAGGTAGCTACTATCTCAGAGTTAACTCCATATTTAGTACTAAACTTACGAAAAGCATCAGTTTCCATAAAAGATTTAACACAATCAAACTCAAGATTTATACCTGACTCATTACCTTTGTCGATTTCCCAATCTTCATAATTGCGTTTAATTCTTTCAAGAAGATCCCATCTGGATTCAATAGTTCTCTTCATAAAGGAACCAGCAGAAGAAGTATCGAGCATGGGTTGATCATTATGAGAAAGCCGATCATAAAAGTTTTGAAGAATTATTTCTCTTGAGAGCTCATGATTGGGGCATGTGCGCAACATATACTTAATCCTCCCCCAAGCTTGAGCGATTCTTTCTCCTTCACGAGGCAAAAATTATATATATAATTCTGATCACGATGAACCAAATGCATAGGAGAATTTTTTTGGTGGAATTCCAGCTTCAACAGGTTCCAGTCCCATGTTTCAGTGTCATCACATAGCCTATACTATGTCAATGCCTTTCCTTCCAAAGATAAAGGGAATAATTTCTTCTTAACTCCATCTCCGGATAAACCTGTAAGCTTAAACAATCCACAAATTTCATCCACATAGATCAAGTGCATATCGGGATGTACCGTTCCATCTCCCGCATAAGGATTCGCTAGCAGTTTCTCTATCATACCCGAAGGAATTTCATAATAAATATTTTCAGTATGTTCAATAGGTTGAGGAGCAACTCTTATTGCTTCCGGTCGAGGTGAAGATACCCCGAACAAGCCCCTCAAAGGATTACTTTCCATAGTGACAAGTGACAATAAATTTCAGGACGTAATATAAATGTTTCCTTACCAAATTCCGCTCACCAAAGGCGCTTCACTCCCCGGCAATGGTGCCAGAAAAGAGTCTTGATGACCCATAAGTATAAGGGATCAATCATATTCCTTTTGGTAAGTAAGAGTGTCAAACCCAACGAGGAGCGGAAGGAAATGACAAGCGGTTTTCAGCAAGGTATTCTCTGCAAGTACTGAAAGTAGCGGTAACAGATAGTTTTGATAGCAAGATAATTCGTAACAAGTAACAAGTAGTAATGGTAACAATAAGTACAGCAAGGTGGCCCAATCCTTTTTGTAGCAAAGAACACGCCGGAACGATCTCTTATAATAAGCAAAGCGTTCTCGAGGACACATGGGAATTTCATCTAGTCACTTTCATCATGTTTGTTTGATTCGCATTCGCTACTTTGATAATTTGATATGTGGGTGGACCGGTGCTTGGGTGCTGTTCTTACTTGAACAAGCCTCCCACTTATGATTACCCCCTCTCGCAAGCATCTGCAACTACGAAAGAAGAATTAAGATAACTCTAACCATAGCATGAAACATATGGATCCAAATCAGCCCCTTACGGAATAGCGCATAAACTAGGGTTTAAGCTTCTATCACTCTAGCAACCCATCATCTAATTACTACTCCACAATGCCTTCCCTTAGGCCCAAAGATGGTGAAGTGTCATGTAGTCGATGTTCACACGACACCACTAAAGGAAGCAACAACATACATATCATCAAAATATCGAACGAATACCAAATTCACATGATTACTTATGACAAGACTTCTCCCATGTCCTCAAGAACAAAAGTAACTACTCACAAATCATATTCATGTTCCAGATCAGAGGGGTATTGAATAGCATTAAGGATCTGAACATATAATCTTCCACCAAATAAACCAACTAGCATCAACTACAAGATGTAATCAACACTACTAGCAACCCACAGGTACCAATCTGAGGTTTTGAGACAAAGATTGAATACAAGAGATGAACTAGGGTTTGAGAGGAGATGGTGCTGGTGAAGATGTTGATGAATATTGGTCCTCCCATGATGAGAGGATCATTGGTGATGTCGATGGCTTCGATTTCCCCCTCCCGGAGGGAAGTATCCTCGGCGGAATCGCTCCGCCGGAGAGCAAAATAGCTCCTGCCCAGGTTCCGCCTCGAGACAGCGGTGCTTCATCCCGAAAGTCTTCTCCTTACTTTTTCTAGGGAAAATGACCTTATATAGCAGAAGGAGGGGGCCAGACGCCAGCTGTGGGCCCCACAAGGCAATAGGGCGCGCCTAGGGGGGCGCGCCCTGTTGCCTTATGGGCAACTGGTGGGTCCCCTCTGGTATTTATTTTCTCTAGTATTTTTTATATATTCAATAAAAAATCTCCATGAAATTTCAGGTCAATTGGAGCTCTGTAGAATAGGTATCTCTGATGTGGCTATTTCAGGTCCAGAATTCCAGCTGCCGGCATTCTCCCTCTTCATGTAAATCTTGCAAATTAAGAGAGAAAAGGCATAAGAATTGTACCATAAAGTGAAATAATGATTAAGAACATAATAAATAACAGTACAAAATCATGATGCAAATTGGACGTATCAGGTAAGGCTTGCCATCTACCCTTAGAATTATAGCATAAAGCTTTCTGGGCAATCAAAAATATAAATCTTAATCTTAAAGAAGCTGGAGAAAAGAGGTTGTTGGATATGCATGCTCTAGGGGAACTTCATAACAGTGCTTACAAGAGTGCCAGGTTATTCAAAGAAAAGGTTAAAATGTGGCATGATCATAAGATACTGAAACAAACCTTCACTGCGGGGGACAAGGTTCTTCTCTTTAACTCTCGTCTCAAGTTGTTTCCAGGGAAGCTTAGGTCTCGCTGGGAAGGGCCCTATGAGATAGAAGAGGTGTACAATTCCAGAGCTGTTCGTCTTAAAGGAGGGAAGAATGGTTCTTGGATCGTGAATGGACAACGCTTAAAGATATACCTTGCAGATGAACAAGAAGAGCGGAATATAGAAGAGGTAAGTTTCCTCACGATCGAGCAAGCCGAAGCTCTCCGTAAGGAACAACGAGTATAGATCGGCACTCGGTAAGATAGATGTGAATATCTAAATAAAAATAATATTGTTTTGATAGACTTGTTAAATCTTACGTCTCAGAACTTGGAATTTTCGTCTATAGTTGGGAGCTTTGCCACTAAATCTTTCAGGGATGAAAAATTTTCTAAGGAAGAAATTGGCACAGTCACCAATAGAATCAAAGACGACGTTCCAAACGACCGCGAGTGCCCGTTTGGGCGGTCCTACGAAAAGGAGACGGAGGAGCCGCGGGAGACAGAGTTGAAGATGGCATCTCATACGGGCGTAGGCGCTCGCCTGAGCGGTTGTATGGAATGCCCTCGGCGAGCGCTGTGAGAACAGAATCAAAGACGGTGTTCCGGCTGACCGGACGCGCCCGTATGAGTGGTCGGTCAGTCCATTCCCTGCGGCAGATATATATATTTAAAAAAAAGAGAGAAGAGATCCAGCAGCAGGTCAAACAACAGGCCATACGAGCGCAGGCGCCCGCATGTCAGGCCGTCGTTGACCCAGTTGGCGCGATTCTTTCCCGATTTCGTTTTGATTTCTTTCTAACTAACTTATTATCTCATATCTCATGATTACCTACAGGTTTAGCCTTCATAAAAGGGAGAAAGGGACGCCCATAAACCTAAAACCATCTAATCTCTCATCTTCTTTGCCTCCCATCTCCTCCAAAAAGCTTTTAGTTGCAGGCAACAAGCACGATCGCCGCCATGATCTCGTCCACCTGTGCTTGCATCATACCCTTCCCCAACTTGGACGATGTTGAGCCCTCAGGTTGGGAAGACCTGAGGAAGCTTAGCATCAAGGAAGAACCTTGTGAGGACACTACTGCAGGCGATCGCTAACGCGACACATGAATCAGAGACCCCCCGACCAAACTGTGTGCGATGCATGAATCGCAAACGGTATCGTAATAAAACCATCACCAATAAGACGAACTATGTGCGATGGCGGAGACATCAAGCACAATTCAGATTAGAGACACGTGTGAGATATGTGGCATATAGTTGATCCATACGAACTGTTTGCGATGAGCCAAAACAACAGAAACGGTCAGCCAGATCGAGGTGTGTGCGATATATGGCATACAGTTCACTCGAATGAACTGTTTGCGATTACCCAACACAACAGAAACGGTCAGCCAGATCAAGGTGTGTGCGAGAGACGGCATACAGTTCATTCGGATGAATTGTTTGCGATGAGCCAAAACAACAGAAACGGTTCAACTTAACAAGATGTGTGTGATACGCGGCAAACAGGTCAGTAATCAGAAATGTGTGGGAAGACCGATAACAACACAGACGATTCCTGCTAATAAGCCGTGAGTGTTGTGGGCAAACGCTTGCTGGTATACAATTGTCAGCGATTGATGAAATCATCACCGACGGGTTCCCTAGTTTAGTCCATCTGCGATGTAATTTGCTCTGTCTACAGAAGAACAACATATATAACCAAATTAAACATCCAATTACATAGGTCACTATACAAAACATTCGCACACACCTCAATAAACAATTACATGCATTCTAAACTAGGAGAAACGATCATCTAATCATCTACTTCTTGTGACGCTGCCGCCACTGCTCTGTGGCTCGATCCCTCGCCTGGGGCAGGACGAAGGCACTTCCTCATGTTAACGATCCGCATGGACATCTCGTAGCTTGTGTATGCGTCCTTGGCCGCGTACTTGACGTGTTCTTCATCCAGTCTCCGCACCCAGGCCTCGTGCCAGGCATCCCTATTCTTGTTGCACTTATCCTTCATGTCTCTGTAGTAGGGGTCGATGATGGCCACGGTGTGGTCAACCAGGGAGTCCTTCCCCTTCTTTCTGCCCCAGACCCTATACTGGCGTTGGATGTCGACAAGCTTCTGGCAGGCCAAGCCCGTAGTCCCGAGCACCTTTAGATCGTTGAAGGTGTCCACCGTAGCGAACCTGTAGTTGGGGTTGTTGATAAACCTGACAAAATGCTCGCAAGGCCTTGTGGCCAGGGAGTAGTGGTAGATGAGGACGTGATGGCACACGCACAACTGGGCGACGACAACCTTCTGATCATACCCGGCACGACCCCCGGTGGACTCGAGGTCGAAGCCAACCACTTCGTACTTGTCTTCAGCAAGCAACTGCTCCATAGTGTGGATGGAGCTCTCCACCGAGACCAGCTCGTTGCTGTACACCACCGAGAGGTTCTTCCCCCTCACGTGGGTGTCCACTACGTGAGGTGTGGTGAACTGCTGCCGGTCGTCATCGTCAGTCGCTGGGAGCTCCATTGGAGCCGCTGGATATCCTCTCTGTATGTGTCGTCGTGGGTGTGCTTATTGTGTCGTGGGGCACGAGAGATGAAGGTAAATGGCCGCGGGAATAAATGAGGGCCGGACGGCCGGGATTCTCGGCACGTCCGTTGGGCAGTTTTTGCCGCACGTAACTGTGTCATGGCGCCATGTCTGGCGCAACCGCATGCATATGGCACCCCGAACGTACGTGATCGTGTGTCGGCCCAAAATGCTGGCAGCACGCGTGGAGGGACGTGGCCAGAGCACGCAGCGGGACGTGAGCAGAGCGCGCTACGGCCGCCTCAACCGCGAGCAACCACACGCATAGAGCAGTTGAACACGCAGGGAATGGCCATCTACAAGTCGGCCGGTAGTTGCGAGCCGGCGACGTGATGTGATACTACGTCGCGTTCAACATCACACTGTGGGTGAACAATCGTTCCCGACGCTGCGTAGAGAGCGGCCATGTGCTAGGTAATTAAATAGCAAACGTTTTTTTATTAACCGTATGTGTACATTTCATTTCGTCCTCCTCTCGCACGTCTTGTCACCGCGTTGCCGCAGAAGGCTTCGAGCGCAAGCTTGAGCACCGCACATGCGTTCTTTTGGCCAAACGTTAGCTCGAAGAGGCGCCAATGAATCGTCGGTGAGCCGGTTCCCGTGCAACTATGCAGGTTCCCACGCACAACCGTGCAAGCTTCCCGCCCGACTCGGCAAAATCCCCCAAAACCCCAGTGCTTACCGGCCTACTATATAAACAGTCACGGCCGGCGAGTCAGCCTCGCATTTTCCACTCCCTCCCCATTGCTTATCTCGTCTGCTTCTCCCGCCATCGCCAATGGCACCGGTCCGTCATCGTCGCTCGGCCACTCCGCCGTCATCTGAGGACAGCTCCAGCTGGGAGGCTACACCGTGGCGGCGGCGTAGTCCCCGGCGGCGTGTACTGCCCGTGGCATCCCTGTTGGGTGTGCGCACAACACCCGCCACACGCTCCGCCGCTGCTGCCCAACGGCAGCTGTTGCCGGCCGCCGTTGCCGCCACCCCAGCATCGGCCGCCGTGGCTACCACACCACCGTCGGCCGCCAGGGCCATCGCCCGCTCCGCCACCGCGGCCCAAAGGCGGGTGGCGGCCGTCGTGGCCGCGACCCCACCATTGGCCGCTGCTACTTGTGAACTGCGTTGGGATTTCCCTGATGAGGAGAGGATGATGCAGTATAGTAGAGATAAGTATTTCCCTCAGTTAAGAACCAAGGTTATCAATCTAGTAGGAGCACCACACAGAACCTCGTTAGCAGCACCTACACACACAAAACCAAACACTTGCACCCAACGCAAATAAGAGGGTTGTCAATCCCCTTAGCGGTCACTTGCAAGGATTAATTCTGATAGTGATAGATAAAAAAGTAAATTGCAAAAGAAAATAAAAGTAAATAAATTGCAGCAAGGTATTTTTGGATTTTAATATATGATAAAAGTAGACCCGAGGGCCATAGTTTTCACTAGAGGCTTCTCTCTCGAACACATAGCATACGGTGGGTACACAAATTACTGTTGGGCAATTGATAGAAAAGTGCATAGTTATGATGGATTCATGGCAATGATCATGTATATAGGCATCACGTCCGAGACAAGTAGACCAACTCATTCCTGCATCTACTACTATTACTCCACCCATCGACCGCTATCCAACATGCATCTAGGGTATTAAGTATAAAACAGAGTAATGCCTTAAGCAAGATGACATGATGTAGTGTCGTGGAAAAACGACGATCTATGGGATCGAGAGGATCCCTTTGCGGTTCAGAAGTGGGATCAAAATAATACAAAGAGCAGGGCTAATAGATATGAGCACAAGCAATGATTTATCCAGGTTCGGGCCGTTGTGAGCGTAAAACCCTACTCCTGTTCTGGTGGTTTGATTGTATGAGAGCTCAAAGGTTACCAAGAGCGCAGCTTGCCAGCAAGGTGCTCGGGAAGTGCAGCTACAGCGTGTAGTTGAGGTAAGAGTCGACCATTCTAAGTGTAGCCGTGGGCCTCCTTTTATAGGCCAAGGGGTCACCACAGTGGCTAACATGGTCATTTTACAGGGTATGAATAGTAACTTGCATCGTCACCACGTCTATCTCCAGACGGCGTAGGACAATCGCATTAAATGCACCGCTAGGTGCTACGTCGGGGAGGCGAGGCTTTGGGTAAAAGATTTATACCACCGGTCCTGGCGCCCTCCTGTAATCTTGACACGTCCCAGGGACGGGTGTCATTAAAGTTAATCCTGGCGTGGCATGCTGACACGTGCCTTGGCCAGCTGCGTTGACTGCCTGCCCACTCGACACCTATCATGCGCGCTTATCTAGCCGACGATGAGGTGGAGCGGTAACAGGACAGAACGAGCCAGCCGACACGGAGCTTGCCGGGCCGTTGCTTGCCGGCAAGGAGCTTGCCGGCAACTAGAGTCTTGGCCTTCACCTTGCCGGTACGACACTCGCCGGCAAGGGCAATCTTGATCTTCAGTATGAGAATAGTACTTCTCGATGACCTGCCTTGAGGTCTTCTTCACGGTCTTGTTTATTATAAGTCTTGGGTCATAGTTATCCTCCGTCAAGCCCTTGCCGTTAGGAAGGCTACAACGGCCTGTGCACAAGTCAGGGTACGAGGGCACCAATGCTTTAGTACACCGACAGGAGCCCCTGGGCCTGGGCCATACACGCATATGAGGTGTCGTTGGGCCGGGCCCAAACAGTGCGCAGGCACGCGTGGCAGAGGATAACTGTCATAATCTCCTCTGTTACCACGCCCCCCACGACGCGCATTAAATGCGGGCGAGGGAGAGGTGGAATGGAATGGGCGCGGGGAGGTAGTGCACCTGAAAAGTGCGGCCACGTAGGATGGTAAAGAGCCAGCCCCCACGCCTTCCCCATAAAAAGGAATCCGTGAGGGGCGCTGCTCATTTACCCCCCTTCTCCCAATCTCGCCATTGCCATCGTATTCTTCCTTCCCACCTCCTTGCGCCTGACTCCTCGCATCTCCTTCCTTGATCCCTGCTATTGAAGAAGGCGAAGCGGCAGGGAGAGTGACCCCCACGGGTCCTATAAAAAGGGCGGGGAGTGGAGACCTCCCCCACTCATCTTCTACCCTTGCCTCTCTCCTCCTTTAACCTTTCACCCATATTTGCTTTCCCCGAGGTCCACCGCCGCGATGGCGAGGGGTGGAGGTCGGGCCCGCACATCTGCTGCTGCCACGAGGGCCCCCCTCGAGGCCGAACACGTTCCTCGGTGGCTGCCGCGGAGGCCAGCCCTAGCGCCCGTGGAAGGGTTGGCCCCCGCGGCCGTCGAGGGCACGGCGCTCGTGGTCAAGGCGGGCGTGGCGGAGTGGCCACCCTTTCCCCTCAGGCGGAGGCCCACACGGCGGTGGCGGCGCACGAGTTCGTCGTGGGGCTGCACCGTCGGCCCCGCAGTTGGCTCCGGCTCCCGGACCCCTTTGCAAGGGTGATGGAGGATAGCAGGCCCTCGGATCTGTGGCTACAGGCTGATGGCTGCTGCAACAACCCCTCCTGGGTGGCGGCTGAGTTCTCCACCGCCGACTCCTTGTTCCTGACGCGGGGGTGGAAGTCGTTCGCCCGCTCCCACGGTCTAAGGCGGGGGCAGCTCCTCCAATTTAGGTACGACGGAGCCGCCACACTCTTTGTGAAGTTCTTCGGGGTCTTCGGTGGCCGTATGGAGTGCTGCGCGGAGAGCGAGAGCAGCAGCGACACCGACTCCACCAGCGAGAGCGAAAGTGATGAAAGCTCCCCGCGCATCAGGAGCGAAGGCGACGACTCCGACTAGGCGCAAGTAGCGCCCGAGTCGAATCTTGAAGACGAGCCGCGCTCCGCCTAGGCTCCTCTCTTTTGCTCCTGTATCAGAACCAATGTGGCCCCGTGGGGGCGTGAAAAATGACTTTTGCATTTAAGCGCTTAATGGTTGCTGTAATTTGTGTTTTGGATGGATGCATGCATGCTATCTCTCTTGTTTTATTCTGTCTTTGCATGATTTTTTGTACCCTACGCTTGCTAGAAACTTGCCGGTGCACGCACTCTTGCCGCGAGCGCTTGAGGAACGGGTCCTTAGCAGCTTGCCGGAAGTGCCGCTGCCGACAAGGATACACTTGATGATCACAACGTAACCACTTAAGTTGTTGAGCGGACTCGAAACAAAGTAAGGGCGTAGCTGATCATGACAAGGTTCCTTAGCGTGCAAGTTTCTCATACAAAGGCCAAAATCGTTCAAGGAGAGGTTGCAACTACAACAAAGAATTTACTTCAAAGTTTTGCAACTTAGCTTTTTCTTTGTTGTGCTCCTTGCCGTAGGATGATATCTTGAACGTCATTCGGTATCCATACCATCACTCCCCCAGGGAAACTTGTACGCGAGGAACCCTTCTGCCCTTTGAGAAAAAGAAAGAAGAGAAAAGAGGAGGCTGGAACCTTGACGGTTCATTAATCATCCTATACAAGGGAAAATGTAACACAAGGCTGCCTGCAACATATAAACAAATATGTACTTTGATAAAGAGTTGTGAAAAACTTAGCTTTATTTATGTGCACGGGATCTGCGCCCGGCTCTGTACAAAGGTTTATATGCCTTTCCGGCAAACTTGTACAAAAGAGGTTGCCAGGCAGCCCGGCAACCGCGCCTTATGGGTAAAACTTGCGAAGATGCTCAATATTTCATGAGTTGAGCACCGGAGTGCCATCTTCGGTCTCTAGGCCAACTGCGTCGGGCCTAGTGACTCATACCACCCGGTAAGGGCCTTCCCATTTTGGCGTCAACTTGTTTTGACCCTTCGTGGACTGGATCCGACGAAAAACAAGGTCGCCTTCCTCAAGATTCCTGGCGTTCACTTTGCGGCTATGGTAGCGGCGCAAAGCTTGCTGGTACCGTGCAGCACGGACAGCAGCCCGGAAATGATCCTCCTCAAGGAGCGTGGCATCATCTTGCCGCAGCTCATCTTGATCCTCCTCGTCGAAGGCCAAGACTCGAGGTGACCCGTATTTGAGTTCTGTGGGGAGCACCGCTTCTGCACTATAAACAAGGGAGAAGGGTGTCTGGCCAGTGGCTCGACTTGGCGTCGTTCTGATCGACCAAAGAACCACCGACAACTCTTCCACCCAGCGCCTTCCACACTTGTGCAGCCTGTCGAAAGTTCTGGTCTTGTGACCACGTAGCACTTCTGCATTTGCCCTCTCTACTTGTCCATTGCTCCTTGGGTGAGCAACAGACGCATAGCAAATCTTATTTCCAAGCTCTTGGCAATATGCTGTGAAGGCGCGGCTCATGAATGGGTGCTGTTGTCGGTGATGATCTTGTTGGGGACACCAAAACGAGCAACCAATCCTTTGAGGAACTTGATGGCTGACTGTGCCGTCACCTTCCTCACTGGCTCCACCTCAAGCCACTTTGTAAACTTGTCGATTGCAACGTACAAGAATTCAAAGCCCCCGGTAGCACGGGGGAAGGGGCCGACGATGTCGAGCCCCCAGACTGAGAAAGGCCAGGAGAGAGGGACCTTGTAGTGGAACTGGCATGCTTCGCATCTGATGACCACCGCCAAGGCGTCTTGAAGGGTTGTCAGCCAGTAGAACCCTTAATAGAATGCCTTGCCGACAAGCGCGCATGACCCAATGTGAGAGCCACACATCCCTTCATGCATTTCTTCCAACAACCTCTGTCCATCTTCCCGGCAGATGCACTTCAATTTCACCCCATTTGGCCCCTTTCTGTATAGAACGTTGTCAACAAACTTGTACATCCTTGATTGGCGGGCTACTCTTTCTGCATCCTCTCGCTCATCGGGAAGATCTCCTGTTTGAAGGAACTGAACAATTGGCTGTGCCCATGCCAGAGCTTGTGGCTCGACGACAAGGACTAAAGGCATTTCTTCCTCTGCGGGGGCGCTTGCTTTGACGGCAAGGATCTGGCTTGCCGGAAGCTGCAGCTCACCGGCTGAGGGTATCTTGTTGGCGGTATCCACTTTCTTGGCGGCTGCCGGCAGCTCTGACGGAAAGTAGCCGCCAACATCTTGTTTTCTCTTCTTTGACAGCCTTGATGGTGTAACGGATGGCTGAGTCAGATGGAGCACAAAAGTTCCTGGTTCCACAGGCATCTTTTGGGCGGCAAGCTTTGACAGGTCGTCGACAATCCAATTCTAGGCACGTGGAATATGCTCTGCTTGTAGACCGTCAAAGTGCTCTTCCAACTTCCTCACTTCATCAACGTACGCCTCCATCAAAGGGCTCTGGTAATCCTTATTGACCTGCCTCACTACTAGGTGTGAGTCGCCTCTGATAATCAGCTTCCAAATACCAAGGTCGATTGCAATGCGCAGACCGGCAAGCAATCCTTCGTACTCAGCAGTGTTGTTGGTGGCCTACTCACGGGGAAAGTGCATATGAAGCACGTACTTGAGGTGCTCTCTGGTGGGTGCTATAAGCAGCACGCCGGCACCGGCGCCTTTCAGCGTAAATGCACCGTCAAAGTACATGATTCAATCGTCAACAGTTTCCTTGCCGGGGAGAGAGGTATCTGGAACTTCTTTGTCTGTCGTTGGAGTCCATTCTGCAACGAATTCCACCAAGGCTCTGCTCTGAATTGTTGAGGTACTCTCAAACTTCAAAACAAAGCTTTACAACTCCAATGCCCACTCCACAATCCTGCCCGTTGCTTCTGGATTTCTCAAGATGCGTTGCAATGGAAAGCGAGTGACGACGGTGACTGGGTGTGCTTGAAAATAATGGCATAGCTTCCTTGAGCCCATGAGAAGGCCAAAAAGCAACTTCTGCACACCAGAGTACCTTGACCTAGCCCCTTGCAGGAGGGAGCTGACAAAGTAGACTGGGTGCTGCACCATCTTCTTCTTCACAACTTACTGATCTGGCTGGCTAGCTTGCACAATCTCTGGCTTGTCGGCACCTGACCTTGCCGGAGAAGATTCCGGCTCGTTGGGTCGTGGCTTTATGGCTACTACCTCCTCCTCATCGGCCTCTCTTTCAGCCACAAGTGCAGCACTAACCACTTGATTCGTTGCCGCTAAGTATAGTAGCATCGTCTCTTGCGGCCTAGGCGCAACTAGGACTGGTGGAGAGGACAAGTACTCCTTCAAATCTTGGAGCGCGGCCTCCGCTTCTGGAGTCCAGTTTACTGGACCTGCCTTTTTCAATATCTTGAAAAATGGCAAGGCGCACTCTGCCGATTTGGAGATGAACCTGCTGAGGGCGGCAACGCAGCCGGCAAGACGCCTGACATCCTTGACGCGTCTTGGTGCTTCAATCTGCTCAATTGCCTTGATCTTGTCGGGGTTGGCTTCAATCCCTCTCTGAGATACAAAGAACCCAAGAAGCTTGCCGGATAGAACACCGAACACACACTTCTCAGGGTTGAGCTTCAAGTTGGGCTTGTGCAAGTTCGCAAATGTCTCTTCCAAATCCTGGATCTGGGTTGACTTGTCTCTGGTCTTGACCACAATATCATCCATGTGGGCGTCCACATTTCTGTGCAGCTGTGGCTCAAAACAAATCTGGACTACTCTGGCAAAGGTTGCCCCGGCACTCTTCAATCCGAAAGGCATACGCAAAAAGCAGTATGTGCCACATGGAGTGATGAACGCGGTTTTCTCCTCATCTTCCTTGGCCATAAAGATCTGATGATAACCAGAATAGGCGTCAAGGAAAGAGAGTAAATCACAGCCGGCAGTGGAGTCCACAATCTGGTCGATGCACGGCAAAGGGAAAGGGTCCTTTGGACAGGCTTTATTTATATCAGTAAAGTCTATACAAAGCCTCCACTTCCCATTTGCCTTGCGCACTACGACTAGATTGGCTAACCACGTAGGGTGTAGCACTCCTCTGACTAGACCTGCTGCTTCCAACTTCTTGATCTCCTCGGCAATGAACTCTTGCCTCTCCAAGGCTTGCTTCCTGACCTTCTACTTGACGGGTCTCGCATGAGGGCAGACAGCAAGGTGGTGCTCAATTACCTCCCTAGGAACACCAAGGATGTCAGATGCTTGGCACGCAAACACATCGACATTCGCCCATAGGAAGGCAATGAGCTCGCTTTCCTATTTTTCATCGAGAGTGGCACTCACAGAAAAAGTGCCACTCATCCCATCCTCTCTTGCAGAAACTTGCTTGGTCACCGGCGCAGAGGCCTTGGACTTCTTGCTCTTGCCGGTAGAGCTCTCTGGTATGTCCTCGACGGGCGTGCTGCACTCTAAAGTGCGCTTCCTGGAGTCCGTATCAGGGGTCTTGCCAGACTTCTTCTTCTTCTTTCCTCCCCCGGGAGCTTTGCAGGCAAGAGTAGGTGCCTTGTCGGCAGATGCTGCCACTGCCTCCCGGTAGAGCTTGTCGGCACAGATGATTGCGTCCTTGTGGTTCGACTTGATGGTGAGGACCCCCATCAGCCCTGGCATCTTGATGACATTGTAGGCGAAGTGTGACGTGGCCATGAACTTGGCCAGCGCCGGACGGGCCAGAATGCCATTGTAGGGTAGGGGCATCTTGATGACATCGAAGACGATCTTCTCCGTCCGGTAGTTGAGGTCACTGCCGAATGTGACCGACAGCGTGATCTGGCCCTTCGGCTTCTTCCTTCCTGGGCTGATCCCTTGGAACGTTCCGGTCTCCTCAAGATCCTTGTCAGTGATCTGCAGCCTCTTGATCACGTCGGGAGAGATCAAGTTCAAGCTGGCCCCACCGTCAACCAACATCTTCGTCACCCTGAGGTTGCGGATTGTTGGTGAAACCAACAATGGCAAACACCCGACTGCAGTGGTGCAATTAGGGTGATCCTCGGCGTCAAAGACGATGGGCGTGTGCGACCACTTGAGTGGCTTCTGCGCTCCCATCACGGGCTCCGCGGCATTCACCTCGCGGATCCACTACTTTAGTTGCCAGTGCGAGGAGTGCAGAGATGCACCTCCATCAACACACATGGCGTCCACTGTGTTCTGGAACTCCTTGTCGGACTCATCTTCATCCTCATCACCATCATCTTGGCCTTGTGCAGCCTTCTCTTTCGGCTGCTTGGCCTTGCTGCGGTGGCCCCCTCGGCCACCACGGTTCTGCTTGCTGGATCCACCGGCACCTTCCTGGCCCTTCTCCTTGTCGCGCTTCTCGTACTCTTGCTTCTGCTTCTCGGCAAGCTGCTCCACTTGCCGGCACTCTTGGAGGTCGTGGCCCTTGTTACGGTGGATCTTGCAGTACGGCCCATCGGTCTTGCCGCTCTTGTCGCCTGCCGCAACCTCCCGGGAGTCAGCGCATCCGACAACATCCTTGCTGGGGCTTTCTACATTAGACTTCTTGGCGGCGTTGGCGTCATCGGGGCTCTCAACTGCCATCACTGTTTTGCCTTTGTGCTTCCGGCTCTTCTTCTGCGGGGTCGATGCATCATCTGCGTCATCGTCTTTGGAGTCAACTTCGGCGCCAGCATCTTCCCCAGGGAGTCGCCTCCCTTCCTCAGCACGTGCACACTTGTCCGCCAAGCCGTACAACTCATTGATGGCTCTGACCTTCATGATATTCATCTCATACCGCATTCGGTGGTTGCGCACGTTCGTGTGGAACGCGGTGCAAACAGCTGCGGGATGAACATCGGGGATGTTGTGGTGCACACGGCTGAACCTCTGTATGTACTTGCGGAGGGTCTCGCCATCTCTCTGGGGGATCACATGCAAATCGCTCTCCTGACCAGGGAGCTTGTGGCCACCCTGGTAGGCACCCACGAATTGATGGCATAGATCCGACCAAGAAGAAATGGAGCCCTCCGGCAAGTTCATCAACCACGATCTGACGTTGGGCCTGAGCGCCAATGGAAAGTAGTTGGCCAACAGCTTGTCGTCGCACCCCCCGGTAGCCTGCACCGCGATGGCGTAGATGCCAAGGAACTCTACTGGGCTAAGTGTGCCGTCGTACTTGTCGGGCAGCTCAAGCTTGAAGGGGCGGGCGGACGGCCAGCACACTTGCCGCAGCTCACGAGTAAACGCTGGGCAGCCCACCTCGTAAGGTAGGCACCCAAGGTACCCTGGCACTGGCACGTATGCTGCCGGTCCGGCATGGTCGTCTGATAGAAGGCGTGCTTCCTGGCGCCGCCCAATCTTCGTACGGGCGTCTTCGTCGCGCCGTTCGTGGAGCACTCGGCGCTGGTCTTGGCAGCCCCGCAGATCCAACGACGCCATGGACATAGTGTCCTGGTCATCCGATCGACGAGCCTGCCGCCGTGGTGGTTGTTGACGTGGAGGCGACTACACCGTCGTTGCACCGTCTCCGGCACGGCAGCCAGATGGTCCTACCGGCACTGTGGGTGGTCACCTGGAGGGGCCCACATCCTGTGTCTTGCCGGGATCGGCAAAACTGATGAGACTCTGGATAGTGGCCCTCCATTCTTCCATTTGGTCTGGGGCTAGTGGGAAGTTCAAAAGCATTTGAACTCGCGCCATAGCCTCTGCCGCCATGGTTGGCATGGCGGGAAACACGAAACGGGATGGCATTCGACTCCTGGCAGGACCAGGAGGGAGCTTGTCGCGTAGCTGCTGCCGCGGCGCATGCCCACCAACGGGCTGGCGTGGTGGTGCTGGAACCTGAGCATCGTGAGGACGATGCTCAAGGCCGG
Source organism: Elymus sibiricus (assembly GCA_039707655.1). Taxonomy (NCBI): domain Eukaryota; kingdom Viridiplantae; phylum Streptophyta; class Magnoliopsida; order Poales; family Poaceae; genus Elymus; species Elymus sibiricus. The sequence continues at coordinate 229,600,731 of CM077668.1, forward strand.
CTTGACGCCGTCCAGGACCACCAGCACCGCGAGGAAGCGTGGCGCGCCCATCCTGCGATGGTCGCTGCACACATCCCGCCGCAGCGTTGTTGGACGTTGACGCTCCGTCCTTGGACATCGCGACGGCGGGGTCCTGGTTCACACCAGTCCGAATTGTAATACTGGGATGATCATGCTCACCAACGGGTTGTTGGAGTTGGCCGTCTGCGCCGTCTCCAGTGTGCTGACTATGATCGCCGGCATAGTGGGGATGCTGGACACCCGCACCGCCGGCGCCTCCTGCCCCGGCCGTCCCAACCGTAGCGCCCGCGCCGTCTCCGGACGCCTGGGAAGGTAGCTTGGAGGTGGTGGGAGCTGTTGTGGCTCCGGTCTTCTTCTTCAGCGCCATCAATGAAGGTGATGGAGCCGGTACTCAAACTACAGACACTAATTCGTAACATACGCGCCCCTACCTGGCGCACCAAAGATGTCGTGGAAAAACGATGATCTATGGGATCGAGAGGATCCCTTTGCGGTTCGGAAGTGGGATCAAAATACTACATAGAGCAGGGCTAATAGATATGAGCACAAGCAATGATTTATCCAGGTTCGGGCCGCTGTGAGCGTAAAACCCTACTCCTGTTCTGGTGGTTTGATTGTATGAGAGCTCAAAGGTTACAAAGAGCACAGCTTGCCGGCAAGGTGCTCGGGAAGTGCAGCTACAGCGTGTAGTTGAGCTAAGAGTCGACCGTTCTAAGTGTAGCCGTGGGCCTCCTTTTATAGGCCAAGGGGTCACCACAGTGGCTAACATGGTCATTTTACTGGGTATGAATAGTAACTTGCACCGTCACCACGTCTATCTCCAGATGGGGTAGGACAAGCGCATTAAATGCACTGCTAGGTGCTACGTCGGGGAGGCGTGGCTTTGGGTAAAAGATCTGTACCACCGGTCCTGGCACCCTCCTGTAATCTTGACACGTCCCAGGGACGGGTGTCATTAAAGTTAATCCTGGCGTGGCATGCTGACGCGTGCCTTGGCCAGCTGTGTTGACTGCCTGCCCGCTCGACACCTATCATGCATGCTTATCTAGCAGACAATGAGGTGGAGCGGTAACGGGACAGAACGAGCTAGCCGGCACAGAGCTTGCCGGGCCGTTGCTTGCCGGCAACCAGAGTCTTGGCCTTCACCTTGCCGGTACGAAACTCGCCAGCAATGGCAATCTTGATCTTCAGTACGAGAATAGTACTTCTCGATGACCTGCCTTGAGGTCTTCTTCACGGTCTTGATTATTCTAAGTCTTGGGTCATAGTTATCCTCCGTCAAGCCCTTGCCGTTAGGAAGGCTACAACTGCCTGTGCATAAGTCAGGGTACGAGGGCACCCATGCTTTAGTACACCGACATGTAGACAATGTAAACTCAAGCAATATGATTAAACCCCATCTTTTTATCCTTAAGAGGGTTGTCAATCCCCTTAGTGGTCACTTGCAAGGATTAATTCTGATAGTGATAGATAGAAAAGTAAATTGCAAAAGAAAATAAAAGTAAATAAATTGCAGCAAGGTATTTTTGGATTTTAATATATGATAAAAGTAGACCCGGGGGGCATAGTTTTCACTAGAGGCTTCTCTCTCGAACACATAGCATACGGTGGGTAAACAAATTACTATTAGGTAATTGATAGAAAAGCGCATAGTTATGACGGATTCATGGCAATGATCATGTATATAGGCATCACGTCCGAGACAAGTAGACCGACTCCTGCCTACATATACTACTATTACTCCACCCATCGACCGCTATCCAGCATGCATCTAGGGTATTAAGTATAAAACAGAGTAACGCCTTAAGCAAGATGACATGATGTAGACAAAGTAAACTCAAGCAATATGATTAAACCCCATCTTTTTATCCTTAACGGCAACAATACAAATACGTGTCATATCCCTTTCTGTCACTGGGATTGAGCACCGCAAGATTGACCCCATCACAAAGCACCTCTCCCATTGCAAGATAAATCAATCTAGTTGGCCAAACCAAACAGATAGATCAGAGAGAAATACAAAGCTATAACAATCATGCATAAAAGAGTTCAGAGAAGACTCAAATATTTCTCATGAATAATCTGATTATAAACCCACAATTCATCGGATCCCAACAAACACACCGCAAAAGAAGATTACATCGGATAGAACTCCAAGAACATCGAAGAGAACATGGTATTGAAGATCAAAGAGAGAGAAGAAGCCATCTAGCTACTAGCTATGGACCCGTAGGTCTGTGGTAAACTACTCACACATCATCGGAAGGGCAGCAAGGTTGATGAAGAAGCCCTCCGTGATCGATTCCCCCTCCTGCAGAGTACCGGAAAATGCCTCCAGATGGGATCGCAGATGAACAGAGGCTTGCGGTGGCAGAAAGGTTTTCTCTTCTGTCTTTCTGGTATATGGGGAACATTTGGGAATTTATAGCGCTGGAATTAGGTCAAGAGGTGCCACGAGGGGCCCACAAGCCTGGGGGCGCTCCTACCCCCTGGGCGCGCCCTCCAGGCTTGTCGCTCCCTCGTGACTCTTCTGGTCTTCTCCCGAAGCTACTAGGGCCCCTTCTGGTCTAGAAAAAATTAATCCAAAGTTTTTTCTTCGTTTGGACTCCGTTTCATAATGATTTTCTGAAAAGGCAAAAACAGGCAAAAAAACAGCAACTGGCACTGGGCACTAGGTTAATAGGTTCGTCCCAAAAAATGATATATAATTGCATATTATTGCATATAAAACATGCAAGATTGGTACTATAATAGCATGGAACAATCAAAAATTATAGATACGTTGGAGACATATCAGTCGTCGTGGCCATCACCCGCTCCGCCACCACGGCCCGAAGGCGGGAGGTGGCCACCACCCCACCGTCGGCCGCCGTGGCCGCCACCCCACCGTCGACCACCAGGGTCATCACCCGCTCCGCCACCGCGGCCCGAAGGCGGGATGCGGAGGCCCGCATGAGCATCAGCGACCTTGCCGCGCGCTACATCGAGTTCCCGCGGGAGGAGGAGGAGCGCCTGGTCGAGCGCGCAAAGCGTCTTACCGCCACCGAGGCCGCAGCAGAAGCCGCCGCAGTGGCGCGGAATGCGGAGATATATGAGGAGTCCCGCTGCTTCGAGAGGGATCGTATGGAGCGGCAGAGGGCGTTCGAGCTGGGCGTCGCTAAAGGTGCAGCAGCGGCAGGCGCCGGATTCCACTTCTCCAGCTCCGGTAGGTTCCTCCTCCTCGGCCTCTTACTGAGCACGCTCGGCAGAGGAGAGGCTGCTGGAAGTAGTACAAAGCCCCTCCGTACTAGTAGTATTTAGGGGCTATTTTGTTCAGTTCATCTGACTATAGATATGAATGAACGGTACTATGTACTTAAAATTAGCTAGTATATATAGTTGAACTAGCTATTTCAGTACGTGGTTGGCAACAATTGGGTAAAAGTTTGTTCGGTTCAGCTGTTGAGTTGAACTGTTTGTATAAAGAATGACTGCTTAATCTATGAATGAAATCTATGCGTACTGAATTTCATTTGCAAAAATTACAGTACTAGTGATTTTTAGGTGCAAAATTTGACAAATGGCAGTGTTTTTTCCTGAGAATCACAAATGGAAGTGTTACAAGGTTGAAGAATGACAATGTTACTAGATTGACAAATGCGAATTTTTCCAATTTGACAGATGGAAAATATACCCAATATGACAGATGCAAATCTTACCACATTGTGTGTACATCGTTGCACACGGGTCATCATGCAAAATCATTTGCGATGAAGAGATGCACAAAACCTGCGCGCCACATTTTCCCTTGGCTTTGCTATGAAGGAACCCAGCTCTCGCTTTGCATATGGGTGTTCATTCTGAAACATTTGCGATGAAGAGATGCACAAAACCTGCGTGCCACATTTTCCCTTGGCTTAGTTGCGAAGGAACCCAGCTCTCGCTTTGCATATGGGTCTTTAGTCTGAAACATTTGCGATGAGTGTTTTATTCAGAGAAAAACATTGATGTTTTTTTTTTACTTTGATAAGTTTGTACATTCAGAGAAAAAACGCTAAGTTGATCAAAACCATAGATTTCATTCAGTGACACTGTGATTTTACATTCATACGATCGAGATACTAATTGCGGCGGCGGCGGCGGCGGCGGCAACGGCGGCGGCGGCGTGCTGCGCCGGCGTTGTCATCTTGCGGGGCGCCGTTGTTCAAGTCTTCAAGCCATCCCAGAATGTTCTGGACTTGCAAATCCAAGAGCCGTTCATCGCGCAATCGATGGGCGGGGGGCGGGGGGACGGCGACTCGCGGTGCTGGGAGGTAGCGGTCGACGGCGGCGTCCCATGACGCTGAGGGGGGCAACGGGTGCAGGCGCGTGCACGGGCACGGGCGCGGCGGGTGCAGGCAAGCGCACGGGGACCGACGTCGCAGTGGGTGCTGGGGCGCGCACGAGCACAGGCGGGGGCGCTGGCGCTAGCACGTACACGAGCTCGCGCGGGTCCGCGGGGACCTCGCTGACGCCCTCGGCTTCCAGCGCTGCGATGGTGCTCGGCGACCAGCCCGTCAAGGCCACGGGGATGGTCCCTGGCGCGGGCGCGAGGATGGGAGCTGGGACGGGCGCGGGGGCAGCATCCGCCGTGGCCAGCTCATTCAGGGCCATGTCCCTGAGGTCCCATTCCTCCTTATTTTCTATCTCCTCCGGCTCGGAGTCGACTTCACCAAACCAGAAGACTAGTGGCAGATGATCCTTGTGCACCATGGCATAGGTGGAGCTCTGGAAAATTGGATTCGGGCGAGAGGGAATGGGAGGCGAAGAGAGACCAGTAAGGTTGCCTATTAAACAGCGGCTCGGGCGCCATTAATGGAGAGGTTGAGAGCGAGGCGGGCGACGATGGAGGTCAAAGGGCTCGCTTCCCGGTGAGCCTGCGCAGCGTACTGCTCGCATGCCTCCCGGTGAGCCTGCACAGCATACTGATCGCACGCCTCCCGGTGAGCCTGCACAGCGGAGGACTGGTCGCACGCCTCCCGGTCAGCCTGCGCAGCGCAGGACTGGTCGCACGCCTCCCGGTCAGCCAGCGCCGCGGACTTCGCTCGCACGCCTCCCATCTACTCAAACAGCTGCCCGCACGGCACCTCCTTGACAATAAAAAGTGGGACGCGTGGTGGCACGTAAATGGTTAGTAGAACACCCACAATTTTAATAATACTGTACAACCATTTGTGATGATAACGTGACAGCTATTTGTTCCAGAATGGCTATGTTGGCTATGGCTGTTAGTGTGTGCGCCCTCTGTCATATTGGACAATTTTTTTACAAAGGTGACACGTTCCCTACCGGAACCACAAGGCTTCTTATGAGAAGCTTATACCAAAACCTGCCCCAAATGGGACAAAAAATTTACCACTGCATGTTGGTGCCATTTCATGACACCATGCCAAGTCTCATGAATTTCAGACGAGTTTTGGATTTACTAGAATTTCAAAACCAAGTATCTCAACGTTTGCGGCCGAGCCACGATGCTGAGGTGTTTGAAATTCATTCCCATTTCTTGCATGGGACCAAAGCATGCACCCAAGGACACACACATGATTTTTTAAACCCATTTTGGTGCACCGGAGCATGTATATGTAGTTCAAATTTGAATTATGCACATAAAATGCCTAGAAAACTCAGTTAATGTATAAAAATGTCCAAACAAACCTTGAATAATTCAAAATTTTAACACGACACTCTTATTGGTCTATGTTGCATCTAGAAAAAAAAATCAAGGCGGGAAGAGGCAATGATTGTCGTTTCGTCCACAAAGGTGACACACGTTTCCTACCGGAACCATGAGGCTTCTTGTGAGAAGCTATGGTTTGTGAGAAGCTTATACCAAAACCTGCCCCAAATGGGACAAATACCACAGCATGTTGGTGCCATTCCATGATAGCATGCCAAGTTTCATGAATTTCAGACGAGTTTTGGATTTACTAGATTTTCAAAACCAAGTATCTCAACATTTGCGGTGGAGCCACGATGCCGAGGTGTTTGAAATTCATTCCCATTTCTTGCATGGGACCTAAGCATGCACCCAAGGAAACACATATGATTTTTCAACCCTTTTTGGTGCACCGGAGCATGTGCCTGTAGTTCAAATTTGAATTATGCATATAAAATGCCTAGAAAACTCAGTTAATGTATAAAAATGTCCAAACGAACCCCGAATAATTCCAAATTTTAACACGACACTCCTATTTGTCGATGTTGCATCTACAAAAAAAAATCAAGGCGGGAAGAGGCAACGATTGTCGTTTCGTCCACAGAGGTGACACATGTTCCCTACCGGAACCATGAAGCTTTTTGCGAGAAGCTATGGTTTGTGAGAAGCTTATACCAAAACCTACCCCAAATGAGACAAAAAATTTACCACACCATGTTGGTGCCATTCCATGATAGCATGCCAAGTTTCATGAATTTCAGACGAGTTTTGGATTTACTAGAATTTCAAAACCAAGTATCTCAACGTTTGCGGTGGAGTCACATGCCGAGGTGTTTGAAATTCATCCCCATTTCTTGCATGGGACTTAAGCCACCCAAGGACACACATATGATTTTTCAACCCATTTTGATGCACCGGAGCATGTGCCTGTAATGCAATTTTGAATTATGCACATATAATGCCTAGAAAACTCGGTTAATGTATAAAAATGTCCAAACGAACCCCGAATAATTCCAAATTTTAACACGACACTCCTATTGGTACATGTTGCCTCTAGAAAAAAATTGAAGGCAAGAAGAGGCAACGAATGTCGTTTCGTCCACAAAGGTGACATGTTCCCTACTAGAACCATGAGGCTTCTTGTGGGAAGCTCTGGTTTGTGATAAGCTTATACCAAAACCTTCCCCAAATGGGACAAAAAATTTACCACATCATGTTGGTGCCATTCCATGATAGCATGCCAAGTTTCATGAATATCAGACGAGTTTTGGATTTACTTAGAATATCAAAACCAAGTATCTCAACATTTGCAGTGGAGCCACGATGCCGAGGTGTTTGAAATTCATTTCCATTTCTTGCATGGGACCTAAGCATGCACCCAAGGACACATATATGATTTTTCTACCCATTTTGGTGCACCAGAGCATGTGCATGTAGTTCAAATTTGAATTATGCACATAAAATGCCTACAAAACTCAGTCAATGTATAAAAATGTCCAAACGGACCCCGAATAATTTGAAATTTTAACACGACACTCCTATAGTTGTATGTTCACTGCAGATAAATGTTCTAGCAATTCAAACACCGTCCTTTGCCGCTGTTACCCCATTCCGTATTTCAAATCAAGACAAAAAATCAAGTACATCACACACAGTTTATTATCACCAACCGTGTGAAATGCAGTACCAAATATCTTCGAGCACCATCATATATGGCTTATGCGAGAAGGTTCATTAGCTACAGTCCACATCTGGCGCGTCAAGCAAACTAGCTCCCCAAATATCATTTCACTATTCAATCGTCGCCAGTCAAAGATGGGGACGTGGACCCGCGTCGTGAGGGCAACTTCAGCGGCCCACTCCGGCAAGAGCGCGGCCGCAGCCGCCATGAGCGTGCTCACAACCTGCGTGAGCGCGGCCACAATCTGTGACCGGGCAGCTGCGGCAGCCGAAACGGCCGCTACTGCAGCTCAGATGGCGGCAGCAACATCTGCGACGGGGATAGCAAATGGCAAGAGCGGGACATCGGTTGTCCGTTCCGCGACGGCCGCCTTAGCCCTGATGGAGGCCGCCCATGCCCATGTCGAGGCCGCCCACGACCAGTTCCTGGCGGTCACCGCACAAATCGCATTAAGCTTCTCCGACAACGGTCGGCAACCCACGGCCGAAGAGTTGGCAATCGCCGAGAGCGTTCGAGCAGCCGTCCGTTCGTTCGTGGCATACCTTGCCGCGATGGAGCCCGTCCAAGCCCAGACCACGGCCTCCCACACCCAGCTCGTGGCGGCCTTTTCCAAAGAGATGGCGGACATGGATAGATGCCATGGAGCCCCTTCCCCAGGAGATTGTCAGGCGCGAGCTGGACATGGAGGAGGCGGTGGAGATCGACGAGTGTCAGGCGGAGTAGTAGTCTTTGTTTAGAGCGTCGGTCTTTTGTTAGAGTAATGTTTAGGTCAGCTAAGCTCTGTTTAATTGCTGAACTTGCTCGATTAAGAAGTGTGGGTGTGCTGTAGGCTCTTTTGTGTACCCAAATTATGCAATGACGTGGACGACCACTATAACCAGGGAAATTCGAACCAAAATTTGCATGTTTAAACTCATCACACATGGGGTAAGCCATATGAATCGTTTGTGATGTTCAGATATCGTACACAGTGCTGAATAAGGGACCATGTCTGATGACACTTTGCGCGCCAGTTTTTCGCTGCACGGAGCAAAAAATTTCGGCATCCGCGGAAATATCTACCTCCCATGCCCCCTCCTCCTTACCAAAAGCCACATTTCCCCTGTTTCTGCCTTCCATTCCAAGTTCAAACCTTCACTGCTTGCTTGCAGCACCGCTGCCTCGCCGGCGACGCTCCTTCCTATTGCTCGACCTCGTCGATCTAGTCAGGTAATCCACACCCGACCCCCATCCTCCACCTCCTTCTACATCCCACATGCCCCGACCGCCGGCGCGACACCTTCCACTCAAATCACTGACTCATCCTCCAAATAAGCGCCGCCCTAAGCCATGGTGCATGTAGTATAGCCAGGAGCTCAAGGAGCATTTGGCAGCAGAGAAGAAAATCGCGGCCGCACGCGCGGATGAGGTCGCGATGGCTGCCATGCGTGCCGACCCCCAGAACTTGGAGGAGCACCTCGCCGTCGAGGCCACCGTCGACGCCTCGCGCGTGGACGCCACCACGCGGTTGGCTGCTTTAAATGACAGTTCGTGCCATTTTCTCGAGGCCACCATCGGTACCTTCGACGAAGACTACGAGGTGTTTTCTCAGCGTGCCCGTGCTTACCTCAACTCCAGAGCCAGCAAGTTGGTGCCCGGAGCGGCTTAGGCGACTCACCACTATGAGGAGGCCACCCACGATGTGGAGGCCTCGCCCTCTTCCAAGTCTAAGGAGCCCATCGTCATCGATATCTCCGATGATGAGGAGTAGCTTGTCTTTTTAGCTCACTACAAGGACCTATGTTCAGCTAGCTAGCTACGCCGGTTAAGCATGTTCGGTTTACCTGTTGCATGTGCTGCTCCTGCCTTTCCTTTACAAATTCTAGTGAATTGTCCTATGTACTGTTACTATGCAATCTGATCCTCTAGTATATATTTTCTATATATTGTGCAATGTGGTGCTCAGTTAACTGTTTGGTTAATTTGTTGTCATGTTCAGTTAACTGTTTGGTTCAATTTTGCAATGTGATGCTCAATTCTTGTGGGTGCAATTTTGTATTCTCTTACATGTGAGAAATAAATCGAATGTAGTGCTCAGTTAACTATTTGGTTAATTTGTTGTCATGTTCAGTTAAGTATGTTCTATTGTGCAATGTAGTGCTCAGTTAACTGTTTGGTTCATTTGTTGTGGTTCTTAGTTAATAGTTTGGTTCAATTCTGCAATGCGATGTTCAATTGTCGTGGGTACAATTTTGTATTGTTATGCATATGAGAAATAAATCAAATTTGACTGTACTAAATACATGAGAAACATATACAATTGCTATATTTCCTAGTTCTTAAGCATGCTTGGTTTGGATAAATGGCTTTTCCATGTGGCTCAAATTAATCTACTGAATCTGTAATGTGTTTATTTTTCATCCACATATTTTACTGATAGTATGCTGATACGTCTCCAACGTATCTATAATTTATGAAGTATTCATGCCATGTTTATTATAGTTTTGTATGATTTTGGTGCACTTTTATATGGCTTTTATATGATTTTTATGGACTAACATATTGACCTAGTGCCCAGTGCCAGTTGCTGTTTTCTGCTTGTTTTTGGTTTTCCAGAAAATCCATATCAAATGAAGTCCAAATGCAGCGAAACTTTTTGATGATTTTTTCTAGAAGGAAACAGACCAAGGAAGCTTCGAGGGAGCAGCAGAAGACCCACATGGGCCCCACAAGCCACCAGGGTGCGCCACCCCCCCTCCCCAGGCATGCCCTGGTGCCTCGTGGGTCCCCCTGTGGCACTTCTTCGCGTGATTCCAACGCCAAAAATTCTTATAAATACCAAAACCCCCAGAAATAACCCTAGAACATGGACTCCGCCACCGCAAGCCTCTGTACCTTCGAAATACCATCTACAACCCTTTTCCGGCACCCTGCCAGAGGGGGGGGGGAATCATCACCGGAGGCCATCTTCATCATCCCGGCGGTCTCCATGATGAGGAGGGAGTAGTTCACCCTCGGGGCTGAGGGTATGTACTAGTAGCTATGTGTTTAATCTCTCTCTCTCTCTCTCTCGTGTTCTTGATTTGGCACAATCTTGATGTACCGCGAGCTTTGTTAATATAGTTGGATCATATGGTGTTTCTCCCTCTCTATCTTGTTGTCATGAATTGAGTTTTTACCTTTGAGGTTTCACTATTATCGGATTGAATACTTTTATGGATTTTAGAACACTTGATGTATGTCTTGCATATGAATACCCGTGATGACAATGGGGTATTATATTGATTCACTTGATGTATGTTTTGGCACTCAACACGCGGAATCCCGAGGTGACATTGGGGTAATCTATGCATAGGGGTTGATGCACGTTTTCGTCCTACTTTCTCCGGTAGAAATCTTGGGGCACACTTTGAAGTTCTTTGTGCGGATTGAATATTATGAATCTGAAGTTTTTTGATGCATATCGAATAATCAACTCACGGATACTTGTGGTGACATTGGAGTATCTAGGTGACATTAGAGTTGGTTGATGTGTATCATATGGTGTTATTTTAGTACGAACTCTAGGGCTGTTTATGACACTTATAGGGATGGCTCAATAGATTGATCGGAAAGGATAACTTTGAGGTGGTTTCGTACCCTACAACAATTTCTATCTTATGTTCTCCGCTAATAGGAACTTTGGAGTGATTCTTTGTCGCACGTTGAGGGATTGTTATATGATCCAATTATGTTAGCATTGTTGAGAGATTGCACTAGTGAAAGTATGAACCCTAGGCCTTGTTTTCAAGCATTGCAATACCGTTTGTGCTCCATTTTATCAACTGCTACCTTGCTGTTTTTTATTTTTCAGATTACAAAAACCTATATCTACTATCCATACTAACTTGTATCACCATCTCTTCGCCGAACTAGTGCACCTATACAATTTGTCATTGTATTGGGTGTGTTGGGGACACAAGAGATTTCTTGTATTTGGTTGCAGGGTTGTTTGAGAGATACCATCTTCATCCTACGCCTCCCACGGATTGATAAACCTTAGGTCATCCACTTGAGGGAAAATTGCTACTGTCCTACAAAACTCTACGCTTGGAGGCCCAACACGAGTCAAGAATAAGTTGTGTAGTAGACATCATATGCCAACCCTCATTTAACCTGATCAATAAGTACCTTATATGTGTTGCCGGGAAACAATGGGAGGCACTGAGGTTTACCATCGAGGTTCGCACATGCATGGTCCTTTGTCTAATAGCACATTATTGTGCAATTGCAGGAACCATTCTAGTATTTAGGTTTTTAACAATTTGGTCTTGCACATGTAGGTCCTGCTGTCAGAGGTTTTGACCCACTGTTCGACCCATTTTGCATATGGGGAAATGAGATGTTCATGAATATCAGTCAAGTCAAGAAACTCAGGAAGATTGTTAGGATAAAGAAACTAGCGACGAAAAACAACAAGATCTTTGTCTGCACAATGAAGAAGACATCAGTGAACTACAGGATGGTACTAACTCTTATACTCCCTCCAGTCCTTTTTAGTCTGCATATAAGTTTTGTCCGAAGTCAAAGTATCTCTACTTTGACCAAAGTTATAGAAAAAAGTATCAACACGCAAACTGCCAAATCATTATTGATGCATTATGAAATACAATTTTATAGTATACATATTTGGTATCGTGGATGTTGATATTTTTTAAAATAAATTTGGTGAAACTTTACAAAGTTTGACTTGATACAAATCTAATACGCGGAGTAAAAAGGACCGGAGGGAGTACCTTGTTTTTTTATTCCTTTGCACCATTTCAAAATTCAGAGAAGATATTTATGCATATCTTTGTTTTCAGGCCTTTCCAAAGCAGTTCACAGATGATTACCTCTCAAACCACCTGTATGGTCAAGAGACGAGGAAGGTGTTCATACAACACCCACGGTACAATATTGAAGTCTTCCTCAAGAGGACGAAGGATGGGCGGTCAATCATCCACAGGCACTAGCCTATAGTTGCAAGGACCTTCAACATCATTGAAGGCTCAATATTCGCCTTCCGCTTCAGCAGTTTTCCAGATGAGATTCATCTGTTTATCTACCGTCTATGATGCTAATTTCCAAAGGTTTTAGATGTTGCATGTGAAACTTGGTGCTGTTGTGTAATGGGGTAGCTAGCTATATGCTTATATGGTGTGAGTGAGTGCTGAAGTTATATGATGTTGTACTCTGATGTATTTCAATTATGAAATCCTGGTTCCGTAATACAAAAATGAAATATATTGTGTGTTTAATATGAAATGTAATTTGATTACTAAATGGATTAATAATAATAGGCCAATTAGCCTGCTTATTTGGTTTTTCTAGTGCAAACGATTATTGAGACAACACCGTGGGCGATGATCTTAGACAACCCACACAGTTTCTAGGAAGTAAACGTGTTGGATCTATGAACAATCACACACGACTTCCTCTGGACAACTGTTTGTGTTAGTGTGACGCCCCCGACTTAATCATGCACTAATCATACACGCAAATGCACACGATCAAGCCTAAGGACTCACTTGAAGATACCATAACACAACTCTAAACACAAATAAAAGTCATACAAGCTTTATATTACAAGCCAGGGGCCTCGAGGGCTCGAATACATAAGCTCGAGTCATACAAGCATCAGCGGAAGCATCAGATATCTGAGTACAGACATAAAGTTAAACAAGTCTGCCTTAAGAAGGCTGAGCAAAACAACGACATTGGATCGAAAAGGCGCATGCCTCCTGCCTGGGTGCCTCCTATCTACTCCTGGTCGTCGGTCTCCACGTAGTAGTAGGCTTCACCGGTGGGGTAGTAGTAGTCGTCGACTAGGGAAGCTGGCTCCGGGGCTCCGTCATCTGGTCGCAGCAATCGGGTATGGGGAAAAGGGGAAGCAAAGCAACCGTGAGTACTCATCCAAAGTACTCGCAAGACTTACATCAGAACTATTCTATTTATGCATTGGTTTCAAGTGAAGGGGCTGTATCTGTGGACTAGACTGCAAAAATGTCAGAATAGGGGGGAAGGCCTAGCCTATCGAAGACTAGCAACTTGCAGCATCTTGCAGCATTAGAAGAGTGTAGATTAGTACATAGTAAAGTAGTAAGCAAGTAGTATCCACGCCCAGAGATCCTTCCTCGACCCCTGCGAGAAAGCGATCCTGGAACTAACATATTATTAAACATCACAATTATCCAGTTCTAGTTGTAGTAGATCGGGATACTCTCTGAGCATCCGTTACCGTGGACACGGCTATTCGAATAGATATACTTCCCTGCAGGGGTGCACCAACTTACCCAACACGCTTGATTAACTCAGGCCGGGCACACTTTTATCGGGTCATGCCCGGCCTCGGCTGATCGACACACCATAGTCCTATCTAGGCTCAACAGAGAGGCCAGCACGCCGGTCTAACTCCTAAATGCGAAGGGGTCATGGGCCAATCATCCTTTGCAATCCTGCGTGTTGCGAACGCGGCCGGGAGCAGACCTAGCCCCCTTAATACAAGCGCAGGCTTTCCCAGTCCAACCCGGTGCGCGCCACTCAATTGCTGACGTCTGAGAGCTTTCGGAAGAATCGTACGACGCCGAGTGCCCATACTTATTCCCGCGTGGTGGTTAGTGCGAAAAAGGCCAGAGGCCTACTCAGATCACATATCCTAACCCGTTAGTGTGCTAGGAGCTCGCGGTGACAATCAGGGATCCACGATCTATGGTCCCGTCGCCCCGTATTTATCTCGCGGGTACCCTCACGGTCAACCCGACTCCACATCTCTCGCGGGTACCCCTCAGGGTTGACCCGCCTCCAACAAGGTACTGAAGTAAAAGTCATGGTAACCGTGTGTTCATCACATCAAGGGGGAATCCGAGGAATCACCCTCGTTGGATTCCTACTCGATGTATCCGTCAAGGAGAACCAGGAGGAATCACCCTCGATGGTCCACACTTGAGGGGTTGCACGACAGAGTCACCATCGGGAAGGGGAGAGCGAGGAATCACCCTCTGCAATCACCACCGATGTGCTATACTACAGAGATATCATCAGGAGTGCAGTACGAGGAATCACCTTCGGCACTCGATAGTAGCCCTACAAAGTCGTACAACTAAGGGGGTGTGAGGTGATGTGTCGGTCTCTGCACATCGATCACAGTGATCGAGGCACTGGTAACAAAGTGTTGGAAATATGCCCTAGAGGCAATAATAAAATGGTTATTATTATATTTCCTTGTTCATGATAATCGTTTATTATCCATGCTATAATTGTATTGGTTGGAAACACAAATACATGTGTGGATATGTAGACAACAACATGTCCCTAGTGAGCCTCTACCGGACTAGCTCGTTGATCAAAGATGGCCATGGTTTCCAGGTCATAGACATGAGTTGTCATTTGATAACGGGATCATATCATTAGGAGAATGATGTGATGGACAAGACCCAAACTATGAACATAGCATATGATCGTGTCAAGTTTATTGCTATCGTTTTTGCATGTCAAGTATCTGTTCCTATGACCATGAGATCATGCAACTCACTGACACCGGAGGAGTACCTTGTGTGTATCAAACATCGCAACGTAACTGGGTGACTATAAAGATGCTCTACAGGTATCTCCGAGGGTGTCTGTTGAGTTGGCATGGATCAAGACTGGGAATTTGTCACTCCGTATGACGGAAAGGTATCTCAGGGCCCACGAGGAGCTCCGGAATGGTCCGGAGGTAAATATTTATATATGGAAAGTTGTTTTTCGGGATTCCGGAAAAGTTCGGTTTTTTCCGGTATTGTACCGGGAAGCTTCTAGAATGTTCCGGAGGGTTCCATAGTGGGGCCCACTTGTCCAGAACGTCCCACATGGACCAAGGGATGGCGCACCAGCCCTACATGGGCCAAGCGCCCAGCCCCACTTGGCCCATGCACATGGGATAAGAGGATAAGATTGAATCCCTTGAAAATAGGGAGAGACTTGGAGGCCAAGTACTATTCACGTTACTGTTCACGTGAATAGTACTCCCCTCCTCCAAGTTTTCTCCTCTATATAAAGGGTGGGAGGCACAAGGGGGCTGGAGAATCCACAACCCTAGCCTCCTCTCCCTCCTGCTGCTCCATCTCCTCCTCCGGTTTGCGCTTGGCGAAGCCCTGCCGGAGTTCCGCTGCCGCCACCACCACCACGCCGTCATGCTGGTTCAGATCCCATCTACCTCTCCACCCTCCCTTGCTGGATCAAGAATGCGGAGACGTCACTGAGCCGTACGTGTGCTAAACTCGGAGGTGCCGCTCGTGCGGTGCTCGGATCGGATTGGATCGCGAAGATGTTCGACTACATCAACGCGTTTCTTAATGCTTCCGCTTAGCGATCTACAAGGGTATGTAGATGCAATCTCTCCTCTCGTAGATGTTCATCTCCTAGATCGATCTTGGTGAGCGTAGGAAAAATTTTGTTTCCCATGCAACGTTCCCCAACAGTGGCATCATGAGCTAGGTCTTTGCGTAGATGACATCACGAGTAGAACACAAAGGAGTTTGTGGGCGTTGATATTCAGATTGGTTCCTTCCTTGGTCTTTTCTTGATTCAGCGGTATTGTGGGATGAAGCGGCCCGGACCAACTTTACATGTCCACGTACATGAGACCGATTCCATCGACTGACAAGCGACTTTGTTGCATAAGATGGCTGGCAGGTGTCTGTCTCTCCCACCTTAGTTGAATCAGATTCGACGAAGGCGGTCCTTGTAGAAGGTTAAATAGTAACTTGCATATCACCGTTGTGGTTTTGCGTAGGTAAGAATCGTTCTTGCTAGATACCCATAGCAGCCACGTAAAACATGCAACGACAAATTAGAGGACGTCTAACTTGTTTTTGCAGGGTATGTTGTGATATGATATGGCCAAAGACATGATGAAATATATTTGATGTATGAGATGATCATATTTTGTAATAGTTTATCTCGGCTTGCATGTCGATGAATACGGCAACCGGCAGGAGCCATAGGGTTGTCTTTAATTATTGTATGACCTGCGTGTCAATCATTAAGCGCTATGTAATGCTTTACTTTATCACTAAACGGTAGCAATAGTAGTAGAAGCATGGTTGGCGTGACAACCCCGATGGCGACGCGATGACGGAGATCATGATGATGGAGATCATGGTGTCATGCCGGTGACGATGGAAATCATGCCGGTGCTTTGGAGATGGAGATCAAAAGCACAAGTTCATGGCCATATCATGTCACTTATGATTTGCATGTGATGTTAATCTTTTTATGCATCTTATTTTGCTTAGGACGACGGTAGCATTATAAGGTGATCCCTCTCTAAAATTTCAAGATAAAATTGTGTTCTCCCCAAGTGTGCACCATTGCGAAAGTTCGTCGTTTCGAAGCACCACGTGATGATCGGGTGTGATAGACTCTACGTTCACATACAACGGGTGCAAGCCAGTTTTGCACATGCGGAACACTTGGGTTAAACTTGACGAGCCTAGCATGTACAGACATGGCCTCGGAACACAAGAGACCGAAAGGTCGAACATGAGTCATATAGTAGATATGATCAACATGGAGATGTTCACCATTGAAACCACCTCATCTCACGTGATGATCGGACTTGGGTTGGTGAATTTGGATCATGTTACACCTGAACGACCGGAGGGATGTCGATTTGAGTGGGAGTTTTTAAGTAAACTAAACTCGTTATCTTGAACAATAGTCTAAGTTGTCTCTGCAAATTTATGTTGTAGATCAATGGCTCGCGCAGTAGCTTCCCTGAATTTCAATGCGTTCCTAGAGAAAGCCAAGCTGAAAGATGATGGAAGTAACTTTGTAGACTGGGCCCGTAATCTGAGGATTATCCTCACGGTTGCCCAAAAGGCTTATGTCCTTGATGCACCACTTGGTGAGCAACCCCCTCCAGCGTCTGTGGACGTTATGAACGCCTGACAGGCGCGTGTTGATGACTACTCAATAGTTCAGTGCGCCATGTTGTATGGCTTGGAACCGGGACTTCAAAGGCGTTTTGAACGTCATGGAGCATATGAGATGTTCCAGGAGTTGAAGTTTATTTTTGAGATGAATGCCCGGATCGAGAGGTATGAGACCTCCGATAAGTTCTATGCTTGCAAGATGGAGGAGAACGGGTCTGTCAGTGAACACATACTCAAAATGTCTGGGTATTACAACCGTCTGGCTGAGTTGGGAGTTGTGCTCCCGCCAGAGGCGATCACTGACAGAGTTCTTCAATCGCTACCACCTAGCTACAAGATCTTTGTGTTGAACTATAACATGCAAGGGATGAACAAGTCAGTCGTCGAGCTGTTTGCGATGCTGAAAGTCGCTGAGTCAGACATCCAGAAGGAGCATCAAGTGTTGATGGTCAATAAAACCACTAGTTTCAAGAAGAATGGCAAGGGCAAGAAGGGAAACTCCAAGAAGAGTGGCAAAGTAGTTGCCCCTCCCGTGAAGAAACCCAAGGCTGGGCCCAAGCCGGAAACTGAGTGCTTCTATTGCAAGGGAACTGGCCACTGGAAGCGGAATTGCCCCAAGTATCTGGCCGACAAGAAGGGGGCCAACGCCAAACAAGGTATATATGATATACATGTTATTGATGTGTACCTTACCAACTCTCGTTGTAGTGCCTGGGTATTTGATACCGGTGCGGTTGCTCACATTTGCAACTCAAAGCAGGAACTACGGAATAGACGGAGGCTAGCGAAGGACGAAGTGACGATGCGCGTGGGAAATGGTTCCAAGGTTGATGTGATCGCCGTCGGCACGCTCGCTCTTCGATTACCATCGGGATTAGTGATGAACCTGAATAATTGTTATTTAGTGCCTGCGTTGAGCATGAACATTATATCTGGATCTTGTTTAATGCGAGACGGTTACTCATTTAAATCAGAGAATAATGGTTGTTCTATTTATATGGGTAATATCTTTTATGGTCATGCACCCATTGTGAGGGGTTTATTCTTATTGAATCTCGATAGTGATGATACACATGTTCATAACATTGATGCCAAAAGATGTAGAGTTCATAATGATAGTACCACTTTCTTGTGGCACTGCCGCTTAGGTCATATTGGTGTAAAACGCATGAAGAAACTCCATGCTGATGGACTTTTGGAGTCACTTGATTTTGAATCACTTGACACATGCGAACCATGCCTCATGGGCAAGATGACTAAGACCCCGTTCTCCGGGACAATGGAACGGGTAAGTGACTTGTTGGAAATCATACATACGGATGTGTGCGGTCCGATGAGCATTGAGGCGCGCGGTGGATATTGTTATTTTCTCACCTTCACCGACGATTTGAGTAGATATGGGTATATTTACTTAATGAAACACAAGTCTAAAACGTTTGAAAAGTTCAAGCAATTTCAGAGTGAAGTTGAGAATCATCGTAACAAGAAGATCAAGTTCCTACGATCTGATCGAGGGGGAGAATATCTGAGTTATGAGTTTGGCAGTCACTTAAGACAATGTGGAATTGTTTCACAGTTGACGCCACTTGGAACACCACAGCGTAATGGTGTGTCCGAACGTCATAATCAAACCTTATTGGATATGGTGCGTTCTATGATGTCTCTTGCCGATCTGCCACTATCATTTTGGGGTTATGCGTTAGAGACAGCTGCATTCACATTAAATAGGGCACCATCTAAGTCCGTTGAGACGACACCGTATGAACTGTGGTTTGGCAAGAAACCAAAGTTGTCATTTCTTAAAGTTTGGGGATGCGATGCTTATGTCAAAAGGCTTCAGCCAGAAAAGCTTGAACCCAAAGCGGACAAATGCATCTTCATAGGATATCCAAAAGAGACGGTTGGGTATACCTTCTATCTCAGATCCGAAGGCAAAGTGTTTGTTGCTAAGAACGGGTCCTTTCTCGAGAAAGAGTTTCTCTCGAAAGAATTGAGTGGGAGGAAGATAGAACTTGATGAGGTTGTTGAACCTTTACTTCAACCAGAGAGTAGCACTACGCAGAAAGATGTTTCTGTGGAACCTACGTCAGTTGAAGAGGAAGCTGATGATGGTGATCATGAAGCTTCGGATCAAGTTACTATCGAACCTCGTAGGTCGACAAGGATACGTTCTGCTCCTGAGTGGTACGGTAACCCTGTCTTGAATGTCATGTTGTTGGACAACGATGAACCTACGAGCTATGGAGAAGCGATGGTGGGCCCAGATTCCGACAAATGGTTAGAGGCCATGAAATCCTAGATGGGATCCATGTATGAAAACAAAGTATGGACTTTGGAAGTATTACCTGAAGGGCGAAAGGCCATTCAGAATAAATGGATCTTCAAGAATAGGACAGACGCAGACGGTAATGTCACCGTCTATAAAGCTCGACTTGTGGCAAAGGGTTTTTCACAAGTTCAAGGAGTTGACTACGATGAGACTTTCTCACCCGTAGCGATGCTTAAGTCCGTCAGAATCATGTTAGCAATAGCTGCATTTTTCGATTATGAAATTTGGCAGATGGATGTCAAAACAGCGTTCCTTAACGGTTTTCTTAAGGAAGAGTGGTATATGATGCAACCAGAAGGTTTTGTCGATCCAGAGAATGCTGACAAAGTTTGCAAACTCCAGCGATCCATTTATGGATTGGTGCAAGTGTCTCGGAGTTGGAAACTTCGCTTTGATGAGGTGATCAAAGCATTTGGGTTTATACAAGTTTACGGAGAAGCTTGTATTTGCAAGAAAGTGAGTGGGAGCTCTATAGCGTTTCTAATATTATATGTGGATGATAGATTACTGATTGGAAACAATATAGAACTTTTGGAAAGCGTGAAGGAATATTTGAACAAGAGTTTTTCAATGAAGGACCTAGGAGAAGCTACTTTCATATTAGGCATCAAGATCTATAGAGATAGATCGAGACGCTTAATTGGACTTTCACAGAGCACATACCTTGATAAAGTTTTGAAGAAGTTCAAAATGGATCAGTCCAAGAAGGGGTTCTTGCCTGTTTTGCAAGGTGTGAAGTTGAGTAAGACTCAATGCCCAGCGACTACAGAGGATAGAGAAAAGATGAGTGTCATCCCCTATGCTTCTGCCATAGGCTCTATCATGTATGCGATGCTGTGCACAAGACCAGATGTCAGCCTTGCCATAAGTATGGCCGGAAGGTTTCAAAGTGATCCAGGAGTGGAACACTGGACAGCGGTCAAGAATATCCTTAAGTACCTGAAAAGGACTAAGGAAATGTTTCTCGTTTATGGAGGTGATCAAGAGCTCGTCGTAAAGGGTTACGTCGATGCAAGCTTTGACACTGATCTGGATGACTCTAAGTCTCAAACCGGATACATATATATTCTAAATGGGGGAGCGGTAAGCTGGTGCAGTTCCAAGCAAAGCGTGGTAGCTGATTCTACATGCGAAGCAGAGTACATAGCTGCCTCGGAGGCGGCAAAGGAAGGTGTCTGGATGAAGCAGTTCATGACAGATCTTGGAGTTGTGCCCAGTGCACTGGACCCGATGACTCTATTCTGTGACAACACTGGTGCCATTGCTCTAGCCAAGGAACCAAGGTTTCACAAGAGGACCAGACACATAAAGCGACGCTTCAATTCCATCCGCAATGCGATCAAGGAGGAGGACATAAACATTTGCAAAGTGCACACGGATCTGAATGTTGCAGATCCGTTGACTAAACCTCTTCCACGGGCAAAACATGATCAACACCAAAACTCTATGGGTGTTAGATTCATAACCATGTAATGCTAGATTATTGACTCTAGTGCAAGTGGGAGACTGTTGGAAATATGCCCTAGAGGCAATAATAAAATGGTTATTATTATATTTCCTTGTTCATGATAATCGTTTATTATCCATGCTATAATTGTATTGGTTGGAAACACAAATACATGTGTGGATACGTAGACAACAACATGTCCCTAGTGAGCCTCTACCGGACTAGCTCGTTGATCAAAGATGGCCATGGTTTACAGGTCATAGACATGAGTTGTCATTTGATAACGGGATCATATCATTAGGAGAATGATGTGATGGACAAGACCCAAACTATGAACGTAGCATATGATCGTGTCAAGTTTATTGCTATCGTTTTTGCATGTCAACTATCTGTTCCTATGACCATGAGATCATGCAACTCACTGACACCGGAGGAGTACCTTGAAAAAATATCAAACGTCGCAACGTAACTAGGTGACTATAAAGATGCTCTACAGGTATCTCCGAGGGTGTCTGTTGAGTTGGCATGGATCAAGACTGGGAATTTGTCACTCCGTATGACAGAAAGGTATCTCAGGGCCCACTCGGTAATACAGCATCACAATAAGCTTGCAAGCAATGTGACTAAAGAGTTAGCCACGGGATCTTGTATTACGGTACGAGTAAAGAGACTTGCCGGTAACGAGATTGAACTAGGTATGGAGATACCGACGATCGAATCTCGGGCAAGTAACATATCACCGGACAAAGGAATTGTATTCGGGATTAACTGAATCCTTGACATCGTGGTTCAACCGATAAAGATCTTCGTGGAATATGTAGGAACCAATATGGGCATCCAGGTCCCGCTATTGGTTATTGACCGGAGAGGTGTCTCGGTCATGTCTACATGATTCTCGAACCCGTAGGGTCGCACGCTTAACGTTCGGTAACGCTAGGGTAGTTTTGGGATATTAATAAGTGGAAAGTCCGAAGGTTGTTCGGAGTCCCGGATGGGATCCGGGATATCACGAGGAGCTTCGGATTGGTCCGGAGGTAAAGATTTATATATGGAAAGTTGTTTTTCGGGATTCCGGAAAAGTTCGGTTTTTTCCGGTATTGTACCGGGAAGCTTCTAGAATGTTCCGGAGGGTTCCATAGTGGGGCCCACTTGTCCAGAACGTCCCACATGGACCAAGGGGTGGCGCACCAGCCCTACATGGGCCAGGCGCCCAGCCCCACTTGGCCCATGCACATGGGATAAGAGGATAAGATCGAATCCCTTGAAAATAGGGAGAGACTTGGAGGCCAAGTACTATTCACGTTACCGTTCACGTGAATAGTACTCCCCTCCTCCAAGTTTTCTCCTCTATATAAAGGGTGGGAGGCACAAGGGGGCTGGAGAATCCACAACCCTAGCCTCCTCTCCCTCCTGCTGCTCCATCTCCTCCTCCGGTTTGCGCTTGGCGAAGCCCTGCTGGAGTTCCGCTGCCGCCACCACCACCACGCCGTCATGCTGGTTCAGATCCCATCTACCTCTCCACCCTCCCTTGCTGGATCAAGAAGGCGGAGACGTCACCGAGCCATACGTGTGCTAAACTCGGAGGTGCCGCTCGTGCGGTGCTCGGATCGGATTGGATCGCGAAGACGTTCGACTACATCAACCGCGTTTCTTAACGCTTCCGCTTAGCGATCTACAAGGGTATGTAGATGCAATCTCTCCTCTCATAGATGTTCATCTCCTAGATCGATCTTGGTGAGCGTAGGAAATTTTTTGTTTCCCATGCAATGTTCCCCAACACAAAGCAGGGCAACAGGGACAAGGGTGAGGGGTTACTGATGGATCACTAACCAACCTATTCTAAGCAGTTTAGGATGACAGGTAAAGTAACAACAGCAGGTTACAAAAACAGGCTATGCATCAGAATAGGAGCAATCAGTTACACTAGCAAAATCTAATGCAAGCATGGGAGAGAAAGAATAGGCGATATCGGAACGATCAAGAGGGTTTGCTTGCCTGGAAGCTCTGCTGAAAAGGTCTCATCGTCAGGGGCGTAGTCGTACTCGGCAGCAGCGTCAATCTCGGGGTCTATCGGAGAGAAGAGGGGGGAAGAAACAAATAATACAAGCAAATAATGCAACACAGATGCATGGCATGGCAATATGCAGTGCTGGTGGTGACCTAAAGCAATGCTACACGTTGCAGGCGGAGCGGGAAAATATTTGGGGATATTTTCCCGACTTTAGGCATCTGTCAAACAGATGAACCAGAGGGGAAGGTTCCATGTTTGTAGTGTTGTAGGCATGTGACAGCTACATGGAGGGCATATTCGGATTCGTCCCATTTTTTTGATCAACTTTCATGTAGAAAACTTTTCGATCCGAGCTACGGTTTATTTTCTATGATTTTTCAAAGTTTTAAACCATTTTCTGAAATTTCTGGAATTAATTTAAATATCAAAGTCGAATTTAAACAGTGTAATTACTTTTTATACTCAGACTAAGCCAGCCACAGTCAATGACATGTGGGGCCAGTCAAAGTCCAGTCAGCAGTCAACTTTGACCATTGACTGGTCAAACTGACATGTGGGCCCCCTGTCATAGACTAGATATTTTAAACAGCAGATTAAATTAACTAATTTACTAATTAGCCAGTGGGACCCACTGTCAGTGACTGTTTAACTAACAGATTTAATTAACAGATTAATTAGCAGTTTAATTATTTATAAAAACGTTTAATTAGACGTGGGGGCCACCTGTCAGTGACTGGGCAATCCCAGTCAGCAGTTAACCTGATCAACTGGGTCAACTGGGCCCACGGGACCCAGCTGCCGGTGACCCAGGACGTGCCACGTGGGCGCCACGCCAGCGCCGGCTACCGGAGTAGCTCCGGCGAGCCAAAACGCGGCGAAGCGCGTTGGACAGCACAGGAAAACGGCGTCCGGCGACCATTTGGCGCCCGGTTGACGGCGTTCGAACGGGGATTCAACGCAGTGGCGATCTACGGCACTAGCGCGAGGCGGGGTGGCCGGACACAGGCCCTACAGCGACGGCAGGCGGCAGTGGTCATCGGGTGAGCTCGGGCGCGCGGCTACAGCTCGTCTTCGAGCGCACTAAGTAGCTAGGCGAGGGCTACGGCTCTCCAGGAGCGCGCTAGGGCGGATGGGCGAGGCCGTAGGGGCTCGGGAGCACGGCACTTGCAGCAATGGCGGTGAGCAGAGCACGGCTACGGCGGCAGCCAGCAGGCGGCGCGCGAGGGCACAGGGAGAGAGGGAGAGGGACGCGGTGCTCACAGCGAGGCCGTAGGGAAAAGGCAGCGAGCTCGGGGAAGCCTGGAGGCGACGGTGCGGTGGCGGCGATCTCCGGTGACCGAAGAGGAAGGCGGGGTCGAGCGCGTCGATGCATGGATTCCCGGCTCGAATGAGGAGGCGTAGGCGATGTGGACGACGGCGACACACCCGTTGGACAGTTCGGAGGGGCGGAAGGAGATCGGTGGTCGCGAGCTTACGGTGGCGAGGCCATGGTGGCGCTCGGGAGAGGTGAGGAAGAAGGGGACGAGCGAGGGAGAGAGGAGGAGGTGGCCGGGGCCCGTCCAGTGGGTCGCGGGCGAGGCCAAGTAGCCGCCCACGGCGCCTGTAGCAGCGTGTTGTCGAGCGGCGAGAGGGGGGGCTAGGGCGTGGCGTGCGCGTGCGCGTGCGGTCGACATGGGAGGAGAGAGAACGGGAGGTTAGGGGAGACCGGTGTTGGGCTGGGCCGGGCACTGTGGGCACTTAAGCCCATAGGCACAGTGGCAAGTTTGCCTTTTTCTATTTTCCTTTTCTGCAATTACCTTAGCTACTGTATTGCAATAAATAGAGTGAGCAAACTATTTTTGTTAACTGCAAAACTTGGCACATAAATAAGGCACATTATTAATAGGTAGCACAAAAAGTTTGGAGCCATTTGGAAAAGGTTAGACATTTTTAGAAATTGAAGAGGCCAAAATAAATGCTGCTGGACCACTGAATTAATTGCCAGGGGCATTTTGGGAATTCAAAAGAGGTAGGTTTCAACATGACAAATATTTAGAGATTATTTGCCAAATTAGGAACTATTTTGATGGCATGACAGATGAAGTAAATATTTGACATGCATTTCAAATGGGAATTTGAATTGGATTTTGGATAGGTGGCAAATGACATAGTGATCATGATGACATGACCACTATTAGGGGGGGAGATCACTGTAGCTTGACACTGGGGATGTTACAGTTAGGCCACCTTGCACAAACGTTTTCCACATAAAAAGTGTGTGTGATGGACAGCCTATGCCACATAGTTTCTTCTAAACACCGTGCGTGATGCATTCAATAACACAAACGATAAAATTATTACTATCGTCTGCAATGGCAACGCTATCACAGACGATGTGATGCGAAAAACTATGTGGGATGTATATACGAACGGAAACGTTTGTTTGGGATTCACTGTGTGGGATGTATATATGAACGGAAACGTTTGTCTTGGATTCACTGTGTGGGATGTACATACGAACTGAAACGATTGGGCCAGTATAATTGTCTACGATGGCTCGCCCGATCGCACACGAGCTCTTTTTACCCCGCATGTGTGACCGGAGGCCCTATCGCGGACGGTTTCTGGGTCGTGTGGAAAGGACCCCCCCCCCTATCGCACACACAGGCAAGGTGACGGTTTAAAACTCTGTCGCTGAAAGGGGGTAAAAACCGTTTGTATAGCAGGTCACTGCACTAGTGGGAGAAGAAGGATATGGAGGAGAAGATCGAGGTGGTGGAGATCGAGGAGGAGGAACCAGCAAAAGAAGGAGATGATGACACTATTCCAGATGGGTATCCCCCTAATCCCTATCAATTCAATATCCGCGGATCTATTCTGTTATTTCCTCTGGGGCCTCCTCAATCTGAGTGGGGAAAGGAACCACCAACCTCAGAGGAGATGAAGGAAAAGATTCGGGAGTTGGAGAAAGTTTCCAAGGCTTGTGTTAATGTGATCGGAGATGGGATTGATTCTTACTGGTTGATGAGCAAGGATTTGGAAGCAAGAGTAGATGGTCCTTTTCATAAGATCGGGCTTATGATTGATACTCTTAACAACAACACTGCACAACTTGAGTTTTTGACCCAGGTTGTAGATGATCAGCAAGCCATGATCGAGGAACTGAAGAACAAGCTTAAGAGCATCTGCGCTGCCTTCCAGGAATTCCAGGAGTGAGCATGAAAGGCTTTGTGCCTGGATCTCCCCGGCTTGATTGTAAGCTTGGGGGAGATTCATGTGCACTTTGTATCTTTACCCTTTCTGCATTTACTTTTCCGTGAGATTAGATAATAAGCTTTATTTTCAATAAGGTTGAACTATCGCTTTTCCTTTTGAATAAGGAATGATCCCTTCCAATGAGTTTAAGGATATCTTGATGTGTGAGATCATTACTTTTGTTTGAAGAACATGCTTGATAGTTATTGCGATCTAAGTAGTAGTGCATATTTACTTATATGATGATTATAAGTCCCCCACATCTTAGTTGTATAAATTTTTGAAGGGAGATAAAACAACTATATATGCTAGCTCATTGAATGGTTCAACTTACTTAAGGGCAAGCAAACAAATTAATACTCTGCTAAAATGCCTTGGGAAATGAAATCTCTCTGAGAATAAGGCTGGCTTACACTTAAAATTTCATTGAACCTTTAGTATGATTCAATGATGAGAGACTGAACCCTTTGATAAAAAACTTTTTACAAGGACAATGAAAGAAACCACTTTCCCGGTTGAAACAACAATGAACTAGGATATGAAGTTGTACTTGTCCTCGGCAAAATTAAATGACAAGATGTGGATGCCTGCATGGTCATTACCAGGGTAAGCATGGCTATCGTTTGCCACATATACGCATCAACAAATGTTCCTCTCGGGAGTAATGGACTCATACCTTTTGATATCCGCATCTTATAAGCACAAGGGTAACCTCGTTCTTTACAAGCCACGGTACTTGCTTGGGGACGAGCAAGACTTAAGCTTGGGGGAGTTGATGAGTCCAATTTACGTGACATTTTTCCTATATATTTTGTGCCTACAAAGTGGGCTTTGTGGAATTTTACCACGTTCGCGCACTTCTTTTTGTTGATAATCCCACAGGTAACGTCTTTTGGAGCAATATCCATTTAATGGAGGAAATCCTCGGAAATGGTAGTGGAATCACGCATTAAAGGTGATAAACACTTTCCATAAAAAGATCAAGCAAGAAGGCCAAAGAAACAGCCATCATCGCGCTTTCAGAGCAAACGACGGCGTTCCATGCGACCACGCGCGCTCGCATGAGTGGTCGTTTGGCGCGTCGTCGCCTCTGGGGGACCGACTACTTTCACCCCATCGAAGCAGATCGAGGAGAGGATGAACAGAGACTCCAGAAACGCATCCAGAAGGCAGAACCCTAGCCGCCGGAGCCCATCCAGAGGGACGATCAACCGGGAGAAGAAGAGGATTCCTCTCACCGCGTGAGGAACGACACCATCATCAACACCTACATCACCACCATCTTCATCATCATCGTCATCCACATCCTTATCATCTGCAACATCAAGAACCCTAGTGGATCCTTCGGTGTATCGGTTGAATCATTCGCCCATGTATCTCATTACCACTATCATGATGATTCTTGTTCTTATGTGTGAGTAGACCCCCTAGTTCTCAGGGATATGGATGAACCTTGGTATGTGTAGGATCTGAAACTTTTGTCATGGATATGAGATCCTCTGTTGAATGCTTAGTTTAATAACTTCGTGAATGTTGTGAAGGGGCCCCACTCAGCATTTGTGCCTATACTGGCCATGAAGTATATTACTGTCTTTGCATAGGTTTAGGATGTGGAGGTAATTCGAGGTGACAGTAAAAGCCTACTACTCCTAACCTTTACAAATGATCGGGGATTTACGGAGAACCATTAGTGAGTCCGCGTCCACGGGGAAACCCTTGATTATCATGAGTCGTAACCCACAGGGGGAGACTATGATAGTGGTGTGCGTGGCACGAAGTCTACCACGAGTAGAACGTGTTCTGTACCCAGCTCCGCCCAGCATAAACGTCAACAGTGGCTCAAGTATCCTTTCCATGCTATGCTCATGCGTAGTAGTACTAGAAACATACCAATGGGGATTCCGGACTCCCTGAGAACGCATTTTTAATTCTGTTATCTCACCGTTATTTACCATCTTTATCTTTCATTTACTTTTATGTTATTCAGTTACAAGTCACTATTTCACTCAATCCTTATTTAAATCCGCCCTCACTCTGCTTCAAATCTACAATTATCTATAGGCACAAAGTTACATAATTCTCTACAAGGGGCAAAAGCCTGATTCATGTGCTCCCTATGGGATCGATACTCTTACTTCGAAAAGGCTACAACTAAACCCTGTGCACTTGCAGGTTATCAGTGGGGAGAAGGAAAATAATCTCACCAAGGATGGCGTCTGGGAGGTCGCTGATGCGGTCCGGCCGAGATTCTTCGGGCTCCTCAGATCCAGGGGCCGACCCTCATCGCTTCTCCCCGCGCAGCCGGGTGCGGGATCTACAACCGTCGTCGCCGCTAGAGGGAGCCTCATCTTCTTGGCGATGGGGCCAGCCGACTCCATTTTCCTTGTTGGCGTCGCATCGAGCTCACGGGTTTGAGCAGAGTAGCGAAAGACGAGCCTAGTTGTAGTGTGAGTGGGGAAGAAGGGGGGCTGGGGTTTTCTGTAGGAGTGAGGAAGAAGGGGAGCAGGGGTTTTCTGTAGGAGTGAGGAAGAAAGGGAGCGGGGATTTTCTGTAGGAGTGAGGTGAGGAATTGGGGGGTGGATACGGAGGGGGAGAGTCCAGCGAGCTGCAGTGAAGTGGGAGCGAGGAGGAAGAAGGTTTTTTTGGGAGAGCCCCTCTTCAAATAATATAGGCTTTTCCTCGCAAAAAAGGGCTTTAAGATGGATTGGCTCTTGTATTGGCCTGGTCGGCTGCCGTGTTTCGTACTGGTCGGTCTTAACACTAGAGACAGTCCATTAGAGACACTCTCCAGCTCTCCAGCTTATGGCCCATTCGCAAAAAAAAGACGCTCTCCAACTTATGGCTCCTCCTCGGTATCCTTTTTCAACTTGAAAAAAACTTATGGCTCCTCCTTGGCCAGCTTAGCATCCACCAAATTAGAGGGTGTGGTACTGCATGCAAACACTCACACTGGTCGTAGCACGGCACAAATGAGGTGTCAAATAATAGGCCAACAATATAGATTCTAAAGGTTCATACGCTAGTCAACATTCACATTAAACTAAGCTTCACAAGATATGGTATGCATACTAGCTAACATTCACAAGCACATAAGTTCAGTATGTTTATGCATGTCAATGATTCACCAGACTATAACCAAGACAAAGTTGCGAGAAGGTGCAAAAATCAAGAAAAAATGATCGATGCTTCTCTAAGCAAAGGGCCTCCCGATGAACGCATTAATTTCCTGGGCATGCTTCTTTCTTCTCAAAGTTGTGTGCACTTTGAGCATGTTGGCAACTCCACAGCTAGCTTGCTGACTCATCTTCCAATTGACGCTGAGACATGGCAGCAAACAAAGGAGGCAATGGAGGTCACTCGACATCAGACCTTTTTGTGCAGTTCCACTAAAACCATCTTCATTGTCCTGAATGTGAAAAGAAAGGAAAACAATAGATGTACTTAAACGGTGTTGCAAAATAGTAGCACATATCAATAGCTCAGCATGACAAAGCACGATCATCTGGATGAAGGGGATACTGACCTGTGTGAGGAAGATTATCCATAATTTTATAACTGGTTAGTTGATTTTCATCTTGGGGCCTCATATGATGCCATGGAGAAAATTCTATCCAATTGATGAGTGCAATTCCTTCCGTTTGGCTGTAGAAAATTTGTCCGAGTAACCCCAATATCTTTTTTGTGCAGTTCCACTGAAATTAAGCACCACAGTTTGCACGACCCCTACTCGCCAGCCAGACCATCTATGACTCGGTCTCTTTTATCTTGCGTTGACGGCACGGCTGCAGTACTTCTTCGCTCCTCCACACATGACATGCTCGTTCCACACTGCACCCAGCAAGTCCACGTACGAAACAACTTATTTTATCTTGCATTGGTCATTCTACCTAGTTACGAATGTAGGAATACCTGGAGCTTGGTAATGCTAGATGACGGCAAGTAGGTGCAGCCATCTAATTTTGTGCGGTTCTACTAAAATTGAGGTTTGTGCTTCTATTTGCACAAATAGAAACCATATGGAGATAGACAACCCTGTTTGCACAAATATGTAATAAGGTTATTTAAGCAGTGTCATTTTTTTGCAGTGGCATATGATTAACAGCAGCATCTCATATGTTATCAATGGCATTACATTGACAGTATGAAAAAGTGCCATTAACTAAGAAGTGCCATCACATCAGATCAACACTGGCATTAGATTAATAGTGGCTTAGATTAACATGCATAACAATTGAATTATTACTCTGTGATGACAGTAGCAAAACAGTAGCGCATGATCAGTAGCTCCGTGCACGGTTAATAGGAAGGATCGTTCTAACAAAGGGTGATACTTAAACGTTGTTGCGAAACAATAGCACATATCAATAGCTCAGCATGACATAACACGATCATCTGGACGAAGGGGCCACTGACCTGCGTGAGGAAGATTATCCATAATTTTATCAGTGGAGCACCATGAGGTTACCTGACGGCAGGTAGGTGCAGCCATCTAATTTTGTGCGGTTATACTAAAATTGAGGTTTGTGATTATGTTTGCACAAAATAGAAACGATATGGAGATAGACATCGCTGTTTGTACAAATATGTAATAGGGTTATTTAAGCAGTGTCATTTTTTTGCAGTGGCATATGATTAACAACAACATCTCGTATGTATTAATGGCATTACATTGACAATATGTAAAAGTCCCATTAAGTAGAAGTGGCATCACATCACATCAACACACGCACTAGATTAACGGTGGCTTAGATTAACATGCATAACAATTGCATTATTACTCTGTGATGACAGTAGCACATGATCAGTAGCTCCGTGCACGGTTAACAGGAACAACCGTTCTAACAAAGGGTGATATGGAAAAGAGAAATACATCGTCGTGTGAACCAAATGTGCAATCAAATTTGTGCGGTTCCACTGAGATGAAGCGATGTTACCTATGTTAGATTTAAGTATAACAGCCCAAAACACTCTTCATGGGAAGTAAAGCAAGACAAAAGCATTTCATAAAACGGTGGTGGCATTGCTTCAGTTTATCAATGGCAATAGATTGAAAGCAACATTACTTAAGAGTGACATCACATTAACAGTGACATTGTTTCATTTTACTTGTGATATTAGATTAACAGCAACAATAAGGGTATAGGGACAGGGGAGGCACAAGCACGTTCTACCTCCACCGAGGCATAAAGTGGTGAGGCAGAGGTGGTTGCCGAGAGCAGCAAACATGCAAGAAGCATGTCTGGATTTGTCCCACTTTTGTTCTCTTCAGCGACCTTTTCCTAAGTGACCACAGGAAATCTAGACCTGCTCATTCTCAGTTGTGTTGTCCACCCAACACCTCCTCACTTTCTTTCCTTTTTCGACCAAAGACCGGTCATGCCAGCATCTTACTAGTACTTCCCCCCACCCTTCGCCCCCACCCCCACTTTATTTTCCTTTTCAACCAAGAGATCGGCTCGTTAGCCAGTCACTACTGCGACGTGGGGAGCAATCCTAACTTTATGAAAAAAAGGATGCAGCGACGTGGGGAGCTGGGCCATTAGAACATGCCTCATGTCTGGCCTGGCTCTCACAATAGTATGAATTGTAGTATAAGGAAGTTTTGGGTAAGATGATTGGGGGTGTGAGAAAATGCTTAGGCAGGCGCGCATATGAATATAAAAGAGTGTTCATCGGTTAAATATGAAAAATGTTCAAGAGTTTGGCCATAGGTCAACACCTACAGGGACCATTCGATCGCTTGTCCTATTTATCTTCCTCTTTGTGCTCGCACTGCTCTACGTACTCCTTCGGGTCACAATACTTACTAATGAGGGTGGCATGTCCTTGCACATCATGCAAGTAGGTCTTTGGCTCAATGTGAATGCCTTCTTATGTGACCGGTGATGCTGCTACGATAGGCTTCAGCTTCAGCTTCGGATAGTGTGCTTTTAGGAGTGCTAGCGCAATCCGAGCACCAAAGCGAGTGACTGATTGCTACCACTCGTAAAAAATGGTCCGGACTTTGCTTTAGCTGCTCAGCCAGGTTGGTGACGTTGTTAGCCGGCTGTTCGTTCGTCCCGAGAATAGACCACACACACAGCATCGCCTCTTTGGCTGTCCCCGCAGGCCGTCCTTTTCAACCAGCTGACGCCTCGCTGTTTGAATTTTCATGTCCATTGTCTTCCTTACCACTTTGTGTTTCTCAATAGCTTGCTTCAGTTCGGCGGTTGCTAGCTGCTCTAACTCTAGCGCCTTCTTTGTCTCGGACAGATCAGTGTGGAGTCGATCTACCTCCGCCCTAAGGTCAATGTGAGTCTCTTTGCTTTTCTACAAATGGCAAAGTGTCTCCTCTTGGCCTTGTAACTTAAGCAAGTTCACATGCAAGATAATTGTAGCAGGATAGATCTAGGGTTCCACACCTAACCCTTCATGTCCCAGCTCTCCGACGCAAGATCGGCCTAAAGATGTAACCAAGAACCCTAGCTTGTGATTGCTCCTATCTCGAGCCGCATATGAGCAATGCAATCCACTCAAGTAGGAGTAGATTATTGCCTCTGTCTGAGGGTCCGGACCTACAAATCATTGTGTCTCGTCTACACCCATCCTCGTCTGCTACTCTCACACCATGTCCCTTTTTATTTATTGCCGGATCAATAGACTGACACTTCCGCTTAGGATCTGTTCTTGGAGTTCAAACGAAAGTACTTGCTTGTGCCCCTCTTCATAGTACGGTTGTGCTCTACTCGGTTTGAATCTGGATTCACTAAAAAACCTAGAAAGTACATCCTAAGGGCTTGATGAGGACAACAACTAGAAAAGTTGTTTGTGGTGGTCAACAATGATGTTCCACTTGTAGCCAAGCTTGATAAACAATAAGATCACACGCTATACCTGAAATAAGCTCAAGGAAACATTAGTCCTCTCAATGATTTTGTCATAAATCATCAAAACCAACTAGCGTGTAGTGGAGATGCACTTTCACACCCGCTCCCATTCTCCAATGCAGAAGACTTCATAATGAATATATTCACCCCAACATATATGAATTGAACACCTTGGTTCTTGGGCAAGGTTCACGGCAGAGCGCATCTTGGAGAACAATGCATGTTGACTAAATGATTTATTGGTATTAACCCGCATCATCGCTAACCATGTGGACCTCTCCTCGGTCTCTTATCGTCATCATCAATCACCACGTTATCAAAGTCTTCCTCTAATAGATCTAGTTGTTCCATCAACTCATCAATTTGTGAAGGCTTCTTGATCCCCGATCCACTTGTAATCGTTGGATTGGCATCGAATGTCACCGTATCCGCCGCCATACGGTAGAGATGGTGAAAATCAAACCCTAGATGGGAAACACCTCATGAAAGGACGAGGGCCAACAACCCAACGCAGGGGCAGGGAAGTGTTTGACAAGAATGAGATCCAACTGAAATCGGAGACAAGCTCACCGTCAGACAAGGTGTCCGCCGGGAGATTGGAAACCCTAGTCTCCTAGCGGAAACTCTACTCAAATAGTTCAATTTGTTAATGACTGTAAAGTGCCTGTCAATTTGTTTACAAGATTTCTTATGCTGGGAAAGAGATATTTTTGTAGTAATTTCCTGTATTACAAATATTCTCCTTTGCTGAAAGAGAGATATTTTATATTAATTTCCTTGAATACAAATAATACATCCCAGGAGTAAGGGCGTGGGGGGTGTGGAATATTACGACTAAAATATGTTATAAACTTTCAAGCATAACAGAGCCAAAAAAATATATCAAAGATGGCACATGCTGATAATGCGATAACCGAATGATAATTATAATTTTTGTTAACCCTCTCATTGTATTAACGACGTAAACTCATTGCTAAATCATAGCAATTTTCATTTACATTCAGAATCTTCATGGAAAAGCCCCAAAAAGATTGCATGGATATAAGACATGAACCACAGAACCAGGCATACATATAGATTTCTCTCCAAACAGGCTTGAACAAAACAAAACAAATCCAATAACTTTTAAGTGAATCGCAAGGTGTGCAACTATAAAGCCACACAGTGCATGAGCTTTAGGGAAAATACATAACATACAAAAACCAGAGAAAATACTGGTACTCGATGCTTCCTGGTTGTGCATGCAACATGTTTCCACGAACTGACTTAGTAGTTTCCTGCGCTGTCTGAAACCATGTCCATGGAGGTGTCATTGGAGCTTGCAGAGTTGGCCTCTCGGTTTTGCCCGGCTGAGTTTGCTTCAGTGTTCCATCCTCCATTACCAGCACCTTGGGTCAAGTGATAGGTCTGGAGGCTCCTGCGGACCGGGCTTGATAATGCATTTGAGAATATCGTATTCTTTGACTGGTCACTGAGGCTGGGTCTGGGAGCATGCCCGGATGTTGCTTGTGCGTACGACCCAGCTGAGGGTTGGATACTTGTAAATGGATTCACACTCATGGGATGCTGATGTACCCTCGGGGATACATGTGCATCAGTACCTCCATAGTCAATCTCATGCTATAAAAGAAAGCAACAATATAT
Source organism: Elymus sibiricus (assembly GCA_039707655.1). Lineage (NCBI taxonomy): Eukaryota > Viridiplantae > Streptophyta > Magnoliopsida > Poales > Poaceae > Elymus > Elymus sibiricus. The sequence goes on from CM077668.1 coordinate 229,635,552, forward strand.
CACATATTGGTTAAATTGCTTATAATACATATGAGAACCATTGAACCCAACGCAATACATATTAGATAGGGAAAGTTAAAAAGACATACACCTATACACTGACAAGATCATGATTCATATATCGTAATGTTTGGTAAAAAATAACACAAATTTCAATATTATCAGAAATGGAGGCAGCAACGTAAATCAGGGAGTTCTAAGATCGAACCTGGATATGTGACATTATGTCCGCAACAGTAAGCCTCGACTCCTCATCATGCTTCCTCAAGATCCATTGGTGGAGCTTTTCCTGTATTATTAAATTGAAATTTAGCCAGGGTACATTTCCATTCAATGTTCGAATCTAGTATCGCTAATGAAAATACATTTTCTCCCCTACATAATACAAGCTAGAAAAAAAATGGGTACATACAAGCTGTAAGAACTACAATTACAGATTACTCTCATATTTTGTCTAGAAACAAAATGGTTACTAACTCTTAACAACAGGATACGTATTTCTCCATTCTTATTGATGCCTTTCTGTTTCTCTTGAAAAGCCGAGTGAAACAAAATTTCATACTACTTTGGTACCCTTGCTTTTTTGTAAAAGACTGCAACACAAGTCCATGTTAGCTATAATGAAACACAGAAGGGAACAAACATTGAATTACAACTGCTCAAGGGATCAGTTACAACCTCTGAACAATTGACATTTCATTCTCTGAAACTTTGGTTGCACACCCAATTCTTACATGTTATCCTCTAAGGATGGCCAAACCTGATGTCGCTGTATCCACTGTCAAACCCAACGTATGCCCTCACCGACCACCAGACCAAACTATAGCTGAAAACTACACGCGGAGCCGATCGAAATTCCTACACGCAACCGACCGAAGAGAGAAAAAGGGGAGGACGGAGAGAGAAGGGTTACTGACGAGGGCGTGCCGCTCGCCGGCCTGGAAGGAGAGCTTCTGCTGGGCCATGGCCTGGGAGTAGAGCTGGGAGAGGGAATTGGCGGCGCCGCAGAAGCTGGAGTAGAGCGTGCGGTCGGCCTCGTCCAACCGCGGTGCGGCGTCCGTCTTCCTCTTTCGGGCCATCGCCGCCGCCGCCGCCGGAGATCCCCTTACGAACCGGAAGCCACCGAGGAGAAGGATGCGGAAGAGGGTTTGATGCGATTTTTTTTCTTTGTTCTATGGGTTGGCGGTGTGGCGTGCGGTGACCATGCCCTTTCAAATCAAATCTCGTGTGTATCGGTTTTGGTTTGGTAAACGTTTGGAAACGGTGCGCCGGCCGAGCGTTCGGCCGGTCGCCACGCTCGCGTCGCTCGGCAGCCCCTGGCCCACCACCCACAAAGCTATGTCTATCTCCACCGCTTTCATCTTATCCCCTCACAGGACGCGTCTCGTCCTTCAATCCCCCATCCTCAATCTCTCTTCCCTCTCCTTCCTGTGCTCTCTCTTCAGAAATCCACGCCCAATCCTCGTGAAATCGAGCTCGTTTTTGTTGTCTTCTCTGTTCCCCGCGATATTTCCCACCATAGATCCATGAGAGGGGTTGAGCTCGTTCGTGTTTTTTTGCTTTTCTCTCATGCCCTGCATAGTACGCCATGGATCCGACGAGGTTTAGCTCAGGCACATCCTGCACACACACGCTCGGCTCCTTGGAGCTGCGAGCAAGGGGCCCGACGACCGGGCTGCAAGCTCGCGCACCCGCTACATCACCATGGTGCGCGACGGCGGCGGCCGGTGCCTGCTCGGTGAGCGATGCTGGAACCGGCCGACTAGGGAGCTGCAACCGACACATGATGAAGCTGGAACCAGTGTCCCCTGATGCTGGAACCGGACGCGCCCTCGGCAAGCGACGCATTTTTTGCTGGAACCAGCCTTTATTTTTGCTGGAACCGTCTTTCTTTGTTGCTACAATGGGCGCTGGTCTTTTTTTTTTTTTTTTTTGCAGTGAAGTTGTTTTGCTGGAACCAGCGTTATTTTTTGCTGGAACTGGCTAATTCATTTGCTACAATCGGCTTATTGATTTTTGCTGCTGAGATTTTTGCTGGAACCACCATTAAGTTTTGTTGGAACCGGCAAATCTATTTGCTTCAACCGAGTACCAGAGATTTTTGTTGCTTTCGATATTTGCTGGAAATAGCATCAAGTTTTGCTGGAACCAGCTAATCTTTTTGCTTCAACCGAGTATTGGAGGTTTTTGTTGCCTTTTTACATTGTTTTTGCTGGACATGGCGGTGGCGCTGCAAGAGAATGACGGCGGCGAGCCGGAGACGGGGACGCCGGAGATGCTTCAACCATGGTAACCACATGCTGGAACCGTCTGTGTTCGAGCTGCAACCATGGCGAGCGGTGGCAGCCGAGACGAGCGCAATGGCACGAGCGCTGGCGAACACGGGTGGGCGGGCTCGGTGGCACGGGTGACCGGCAAGCACGAGAAGCCGAAGACAAGTGCGGGCGGCCGGCGAGCACTCGTGAACTAGGTAGCTACCTTTTTTCCTGTGTGGTTGACGTTTTGGAGACGAAGGAAATGTGGTATCGTACGGTTGGAAAAGTTTGTATCGTACGCTCGGCAGCTGACCGGCCGAAATTTGGGCCGGCGCGCCGGCGCCTATCACTGCCCTTTTGGTTTTGGTTCTAGTTTGGTACCGAGGGGGTGGACATTATAATGTACCTATATGGTTCCAGGCTAGACAAATTAAAAATTTGCCAATGGCAAGTACTATTATGAAATGATCAAAAAAATTGTAAAACGAGGGTGTTTGATTAGCAACCATGCCAACACTACAACTCTATTTTTAGTGTGAATCTTGTTTTCTATTCTAAACACCGTAACAAACACGACAGAGTCTACCACATGGTTTATGTGGTAAGCAATCTCAAAACAAACAATGTCAAACGAACACGCAAAGTCTAGGGCGTAGATTTCTGAAACCTGGTTCTGTGCACCTGATTTAGCAAAGGAAAAGTAAATAAAATCAAATATTTATGAAACTCTTTTGCCACAAACATGATTTTTTTTAACATAGTACTGACGTAGATGCTCATACACACGCACATACACTCACCCCTATGAACACACACACACACCCTATCCCTATGAGCACCCCCGAGAGACTGAGTCGGCACATCATCTTGAAATTGATGAAGTCACCACACGCGCCTCCATAGTCGACGCGAACGTCTCCTCCCACTGAACGAACGTCGCCGGAAAGTCTGAAATAAGCCAGAAAAATGTGAGAACCAATACCAAATCTGGGACTTGAACTCTGGTGGGTTGGTTCTACCACAAAGAGCCTAATCATATGTGTTACGCTCGGTTCACACAACAAACATGATCCAACGTTATACTTGACGGAGTCGAATCCGGCAGATCTCGGGTAGGGGGTCCCGAGCTGGTAGTCTTTGCACGTTCAGGCCCTCTCGAAGTGGTAAAACCCTACATCCTGCTTTGTTTGTATTTATTGTGGATGGGGTACAGAGTACAGGTTGATCTACCTCGAGATCGTGTATGAATGAGTTGGCCTCTACGGTCTAGACCCCTCGGCTTATATAGACACCGGGGGTACCTAGGGTTACACATAGGTCGGCTACACCTGAAGATAAACATGCCGAAAATTGCATTCGTGCCCTGGAGTATGCGCCAAGTCTTCAGAAGATTCCACCTTGATCCTTTCACGGGTCCTGACGAATGTGGCCCATTGGTTAGTCATCTGGGGGTCCTCGGCCCGACCCACGCCATCGGAGGCCGACATGGTTAGCACCCCCTTATCCAGGACACCATCAATACTGAAGTGCAAAGTTTTGTAACAAAATAACTTCTGTCGACTTCTTGGCAAATAAAAACTGCTGAAAGTGCTAGTTATCGACTAGAGGGGGGTGAATAGGCAATTTTTATGAATGTCTTCGAAACAGGCAATGTCTTCGAAGACGCGGAAGCAAAACAGTAACTAAACAGGATACGGTGGTAGTTAAACTATACTAAGCATGATTGCATATCAACACAATTGAAGTGATAAGCGAAGATAGACAGCGAACAAGATTGTACAGGACGGATGAAGTAAACGGAGTGAAGACAAAGATGTATTCAAAGGGATAGTCTTCACACAATAACTTCAAACAGAACATGCAAGCAAAGGGTTCACGAATCTAAACAGTAAGTAAGGAAGAGAAGTGATGGAACCAGTTGCTCGAAGAGGACACGAGATTTGTTTGACCAGTTCCAGCTGCTTTGACAGTTGTACGTCTGGTTAGGGAGGCTGAGATTGAACTCAGAAGACCTTGTCTTCACCTTATTCCCCTTGAGCTAAGATCCGCAAATCTCGCTCAATCACTCTGGTAAGTCTTCAAGGTAGACTTCCAAACCTTCACAGACTTCGTTCACCGGCAATCCACAATGGCTCTTGGTTGCTCAGAACACGACGCCTAACCACTGGAAGATCACAGTCTTCAAGTGTAATAAGTCTTCGGTTCACTCAGAACAGAATGTCTTCGGTGATGCTCAATCACTTTGGGCTCTGGGTGTTTGGGTTTATCCTCGTGGGAAATATCTCACAAAGGCTTCGGAGGTGGGTTGCTCTCAAACGACAAAAGCCGTGCAATAACTCGGAGCAGCCACCAACTTATGGTGGAGGGGGTGGCTATTTATAGCCAGGGGCAACCCGACATAATTTGTCGGAAATGACCCTGGGTCATTGGGCAACCGACACGTGTCCAACGGTCGGATTTCAAACACACGCGGCAGCATTACTTGGGCTCCAAGTAAAGCTAACTCAACCAACTCTGGAAGAGATTTTCGCTCATTGTCTTCACTTGAAGACATAGGTTTTTAGGTTGAGCATCATGTCAGTTTCTGACTTTGTTTACCTCGACCCCACTTAACAGTACGGTGGTTCCTATGACTCATGAATGAAGAAAATAAAACTACCAAAAGACTATGTCTTCGCGCTCCATTGTCTTCAAGCGAAAGTCTTCGCGTACCACCATTATCTTCAATGTCTTCATACATTTTTAGGGGTCATCTTTGATGGGTAAACCGAATCTCTAGGGACTTCTACCTGTGTTCTCCTGTGAATCTCACAAACACATTAGTCCCTCAACCAAGTTTGTCGTCAATACTCCAAAACCAACAAAGGGTGGCACTAGATGCACTTACAATCTCCCCTTTTTTGGTGATTGATGACAAACTTGTTTGAAGTTTTCAACGAGGATAATAGTATGTGAAAGTTAAGGAACAAGATGTTTGGCTTCATGATGTTGAAGGGGCTCCCCCTGAAGATGTGCATATAAGTAATTTGCTTTTGAATGCAAATGCACATGGCAGGTTTCACTTTGTGGATATCTCCCTCTTTATCATGAAGTCAAAGACACAGTGCATACAAACAATATTGAAGATAATGAAATGCATAATGAAAAATGGGCGTCTGCATAATGACTTCGAGCGCATAAGATTAAGTGCTAGAAACGCACAAAACACAGAGTAGCAAATGTAGCAGATGTCCATCAGGACTTACGTTTACAACCCAAAGTATCAAATGAACGGAACGGGAGTTGCAAACTTAACAAAAATACGACAGCCCAGCCCAATAGCCCGCTTGAAGACTATCAACTCATATGCTTCTCCCCTTTGTCATCAAATGACCAAAAAGGTTGGAAGACATAGAGTGTCTAAGCGTTCCCTGAAGGTGGTGGTGAAGATGTTGGTGCAGCCGGGTCGACGCTGGTGTTTGGCGGAGCAGAAGGGCCTGACGCAGAATCGCGATGCAGTGAAGCTATGGCAGGAGAAGTAGCATCATCTTCTTCGTCAATCACGCGTGCATGAACAGTTGGAGCAGAAGATGAATGATCAAAGTCTTCAATGGATGGAGCAGCACGCCACTTCTCAGAGGACAGAGGCTTGGAGCCGAACTTCAAGCTTTCCTTGAAGCCATCGGCAGCAATATCATCTTCAGAGCATAATAAGGTGAGGCTCTTCCAAGCACGGCGATTAGCTTCATGCGCCACAAAGGCATTCTTTGTCAAAAGATTTCTGATGCGATTGACGTCAGAAAGAAGGCTTTGCATCTGGCGCTTCAACCATTCATGATGTTTGTCTTGCTTTTGATGAAGCGATACTAGAAGCTCCCTATCAGTTAGTGTTTGCACACGCCTTTGAGGCCTTTGTGGAACTGCACTGGTTGTGGCTTCAGTATTGGCTTCACGAGGATGACGAAACTGGCCAGCCAAGTGAGCAGAGGTGGTTGCATTTGGAACATGGGTGGCAACCATATAAGCTGAGTGGCTGGGTTCCACCAATCTTGGATCTTTATCAGCAGAAGGGTAAATGACTTCATGGGGAACATCCACTTCAGGCAAATAGATGTGATGGTTGCGGCTTGATGGTTGATATTGCACAGTAGAGCGAAGCTTAATGAGGCGCATTATCCATGGTGCATAGAACTTGAGGCCAAATAGATCCATGCCCGAAGCCGCCAACTGCCGAATGAAGAAGTCATGCAGATTGAATCTTATGACATTGAAGACATAGTACACTACTGGGAAAGGGCTTATAGGTGAACCCAAATGAGTGGCGGGCGAGGCGGCGCACCCGCCACAGCTATTTTTGAAAACAAGCAGTGGCGGGTGCTAAAAAGCTCCCGCCACAACAAAGAGTGTAACTGTGGCGGGCAGGACTCATTGCCCGCCACAGGTATAATCTCCCAGGCGGGACTCGTTTCCGTATCTCAGCAGTCACAGGCCCTAACTAGCGCCCGCCACAGCTAGATGACCAAGCAGTGGCGAGCGCTGCCTAGCACCCGCCACTGGTTATCCTTGCCGGATGTCCGGTTTTGGTAGAACATAGCTGTGGCGGGTCCTTGTCAACGCCCGCCAGTGGTAGGTTAAAGAACCTGTGGCGGGCGGGCGGCAGCACCCGCCACAGCTACTAATTTTTTTCAAATTCCAACGCGGGACTGGACGAAAATTACGTCCGCGCGGTCGGCCGCAAAAGCTAATCTGATGCCCGCCCAATTCACGGCACTGAGCTCCCCCACCCAATCCCCCCCGAACACCACCGCGCTCCACCGGCCCCCGCAAGCGCCGGCAACGAGCGCCGCCGCCGCGGCCCCCCGCACGCTCCGCCACCCCCCCATCCCTCTCGCCCTACACCCACGGCGGCCTGCGTGCCATAGGCCGCCCCCTGCTCCTCGGCCCTCTCTCCACCGACCCCTCCGCATGTGCGCCTCTGCCCGCATGAACAGACGACCGTCGGCCATCTCCACATACCAATCCGCCGGGGCGCCTCCAACCGCACCAACAGCTCCTTGGCCATCTACACACCGTTGCCCTCGGTTGCTTGAATTCATTGCTTCTACTATTTATGTCCATTGATTTGAAATGATTTCAATTCATTGTCTGTGCTATGTTCGTGCTCACGGGTTGTTGTGCTATGATGGATGAATATGATACAATTGATTGTGCTATATGTCGATGGTCACAGTTTGATTTACGGGGAATAGAAAAGAGTGTTAAAGTTTTGACAAAATGTTGATTCACTCCCATTCCGTCGAATTTCTGGCATTCCATAAGTCTAAATTTTAGCAATGGTTATGCCAATTTTTTTTTTTGATAAATGGCGATGGCCAGTGGTGAATTTCATTGCGGTTTGTTGTCTTCTTTTACAGGGAATATAAATGAGTGCGAAAGTTTTGACGAAATGTTGATTCACTTCCATTTCATCAAATTTCTTGCATTCAATATGTCCAATTTTTAGCAACGGTTATGCCAATTTTTTTAATAAATGGTGATGGCGGTGGTGAATTTCATTGTGGTTTGTTTTCTTCTTTTACAGGGAATAGAAATGAGTGCCAAAGTTTTGACAAAATGTTGATTCACTTCCATTTCATCGAATTTCTGGCACTTAATATGTCTCTTTTTTAGCACTCATCTTGCCAAAAATATTTTATTAATTTGTAATTCTTTTTTTACTCATTACAGATGCAATCTTCATTTTGCAGATAAAAGATGGCGAGACTTACACGGTCTCGGAGTGAGACTTTGACTTCCCAACAGGATGAGCCAAATGATGCTTACGAGTTGCACGAGGAGATCGATCGTGCTGCAGATGGATGGCTAGATGGGGAAGAAGATTCAGATGCTGCTGAAGAGGAAGTGCAAGGATATTCCGACGATGGTGCTGAAGAGGAAGTGCAAGATGGCCAACATTTGGGAGAAGAGTTGGATGGTGCTGAAGAGGAAGGAGACCTCAACGGTGCTGAAGCTTCTTTGGAAATTCAGCTGCGGAAGCGTTGGTCACGGAATAAGGTGCCTATAGCTACTTACGTAATAAAACGGATTAACAAAGAAGGGAGACCCGTTAGTCCACTCAAGAATGCAACAAAATGGGGTAATGTCCTAGGTGCCATCGCCCGTGAAAACTGTGGCATCAATGTTAGATGCTTAAGGGGCCCTAAAAACAAACAATGGTCAAACCTCCTGTTAGGAAAGATGAGAGATATTTTCAAGTTCAACGACCGAGACAATGCACTTGCAGAAATCCATGCCATGCGCGTGTTCACTAAGGCCTTGAGTAGTAATAGATACCGTGCAAACAAGCTACTGGACGACGGGTATGATTTAGAGGATATCAAAAGGCTATATCCTAGTACTACCGATGAGGAATGGAAGGAGTTCCTTGATTACCGAGACTCAGATGCATACAAACAGGACAAAGAGAAGTTTGCGAAGATCCGAAGCCAAATGGTAGGGAACCACAATCTAGGCACCCGTGGTTATGAAGGGAAGCAGCCAATCTAGGATAAGCATGATGCTATGTTTTCTTCACAAGGTCAACCGACACCCTTCAGTAATATCCTGGACCCATGTGCCAAGAAATATTTTCGATCCCTAGCGGTGCTTCATAAAGAAACCGGACTCTACTACTTCGAGGACCCTGAGGTGGCGAAGGTGGCCGAGAGAGCGGTACGTAATTAGCCTATACAACCACACTTTCCATCATATATATGTTTAGGAGCAGTTTCTAAACAATATTAGTTTCTTCATGCATGCAAATTTTACCCAAAACACACCAAGCTCTGAAGAGTCACCGGATGCCCCAAGGTGGTCATCCGACCCAACTCTGTACGCCCTCCAAAGGAAGAGAGAGCCCACAAGAGGCCGTAAGCTCGGCGCCGGCAGTACTTTCTGGGATGCCTACTATCCCCGCAAGAAAAGGATGACTAAGTTGGAAAAGGAAAGAAGGGACAGAGACAAAATAGATCAGTTAGTCAATGAAAGGTTAAAGGAAGTCTTACATGATTTTCTGGCAGAGGTTCAAAAGCATATTCAGTCCAAAGGGTCGACAAATATGCCAAAAACGATGGATACGCCACCGGCCCTTGCTCCCACAAAGATCAGAAGCCCCTCGGTCATTAATGTCATGCATGGTCATGCTGGGTCACCACATTCGTTGAAGGAACAAATTCCTTGCACTCTCCTAGCTAGAGTTAGTACTAGTGGCGACTTGTTGGAGGTTGCAAAAGCTAGAGTCTTTACAGGAAATGTCATGCACAACAGCAAATTAGATGAGAATGTGCGGAAGGTTTGTTTGATTAGGGTGTTCGAACAATACCACAGTTTGATCTGCCACAGAACATTCTCGAAGAGGGTGATGAGCCACAGCCCCTTTCGGAATGCTTTGCTGGTTACCTCAAGTGGCCTGCAATGCATATCATAATGGAAGAAAAGCCATCCCCAAACAAAACACAGTCTCCGACCATCCTCGGCATTGCAGCACCATCACCATCTCCCAACATCCACGGCGTTGGACCGCCACCTAGACGATCTCCTCTAGGTCTTTGCAACCCCGTATCAGCTAAGGATGTGCAGGAAGAGCACATGCTTGAAGAATCACAAAATCCTAATTATGATGCAGATGAGGAGACACCGCCAGCCCATCGCGAGACGCAACCTTGCAAAAAACCAAAGTTTACTCCAACAACACTGAAGAATGTGGTGGCCCAAGAAGCGATGTCTTGTTCGCCCGTTTCCGTCCAACCGGTGAAAAAAAGAAACACATCTAAAGTGTGCGAAAATGAATACTAAGGCAAACACTTCTGCCACCACACATGCAAATGATAGACCACTGGTAAAGAAGGCACCGAAGAAGTCCTTGGCATATGAACAATGTGCTGACAACCTAAAAGCACCTGTCTATATCCCGGGTCAGAGAATGCTACCACACAAAGTGTACGAGCACCTGAGGCTTGAGATGAAGATTCTACATGACAAAATTGTGGAATCGGAGCTAGCCAATAATAAGCAAGGATCCATCATTAACCCAACACATTACACTGCGAAGGTGCCAAAGGGATATACTTTCTTTGAAAAATTCAGCGGGGACAAAATATATGTAGATTTCAAAGAGATCTTCTATATGTTCAGATTCTGTAGTCTTGAAACTTGCCTAACGAGGCTATGGGCGCTTTTTCAAGCCACTGAAGTAAGAAGCAAGAATATTTCCGATGTCACCATAGCCGACCCTTATATCATGAATGAGGAAAACCTAAAAAATGAGGAAGGGAGGCGGTGCATGAAGAGTTACCTTCTGGATTTCATGCAATAGAACAAGCTTAAAAACTTCCTCCTCGTGCCGTACCGACCCATGTACGTCCTTCTCTAGCTTTACGCTTTCGCTTTTGTACCTTTTTCCTTCATATATGTTTTCACGTCTCAAAATTTGTAACTTTCTCATGATCGTGGTATGTTTATTCTGCTTTGTGCAGCAACCATTGGGTTCTCCTAGTGCTAAGACCGCAAAGGTGCAATTGTTACTTGCTGGATTCCACGAAGAGCCCGGGAAAAGACTGGTCGCTCCTTAAGGACCTTCTCGATGATTGTCTTTTTGATTGGAATACTACAGGAGGCCACACGGTTGAAAAAAACTACAAAGGAAGTGGAAAGAAAATGATTGCCTTCAGATGGAACACCCTATCTTGTATGCAACAACCGCCGACTAGTCTGACCTGTGGCTTCTACGCCTACATTCACATGGAAGAATTCATATGGTCCGCGAAAATGTTAAATCAGCATGATAAAATCCTCAAATGGGGTCAAGAAGTACAAAACAATTCGGCCGAAGCTGGCTTAGTGCTCGAAGAACTACAAGTCAAGTCCGCGCCTATCATAAACAAGGAGGTCTGCTCGTCATCTGGCCAATTATATAATAACTCCGAAGAAGATGAGTCGAACCAACAAAAGAGCCTAACCTAGCTTATTGCAGCGGGCACAACTAAAACTGTGACTAAACATATTTGGCGTCATGCACTATGTTGTTCAACTTGATCAGGAGACTATATTTGATGACCATGTATTTAGCGTAACTCGTTTATTCTTAATGTACTCCTAGTTCTTTATTTTCAGTTATTACCACTAGTTTTATTCCTGATTTGCTCGCATTTAATTGGTAATTGTCACCTATTTGCATCAGTTAACGCTGCTGTGGCAGCATAGTATATGCTGCCATGGCAGCGTTTTTATTCTAGCCTGGTGCAGCAATCAGTGGCGGCATTAATAAGCACCCGCCACGCGTACTTCACAAAGTAGTGGCGAGCGTCGGGCCATGCCCGCCATTGGTAGGGTCGCCCACTACTGCTACGAGATGGACTGCACTAGCGGGCAAATTACACCGCCCGCCACTGTTAGGGCCCTACCAGTGGCGGGAGGGTTCCCGCCACTGATGCCCCTTTAGCAGTGGTGGGAGGTCAGTGGCGGGCGGCCCAAAGAGGCTCGCTCGCCACTGCTGGGCTTTAGGCGCCCGCCACTTCTAGGCAGTCCTGTAGTAGTGGTAGACTACAGTCTTCAAGGCGCCTTCTAGCTTGCTTGAAGAAGAATGCCCTTTAATTGGCCAGAGAGTATGCCAAAGTATGTGATATATCGTGTGAGGCAGATACTCAAGGTCTTTGACCAAAAACTCTGTTGGGCAATCAGCTTCAACTGGCAATGGCTTCATCATTGTCAGCATTTCAGTCATGTTTGGCTCAGGCTTATGGAAGATACTCTCCACAGCTTTTGCATAGGTATCACAACCTGGTTCATAGTCGTCACCAGGAGTGGGCAGGTTTGTAAGCTCAAGAATCTCATGAGAATGTGTTGTATGATGGGTGTCACCTGACATCCACCCAAGAACCCAAGTGTTGGGATCTCTGTTGTAGCCTGAGATGTGGAGTGTTGCATAAAATTGGAGAATCAACTCCTCATTCCAATGTTCCTTGTCTGTGACGAAGGGCAACAAACCGACATCCTTGAAGCACTCCAAAGCCTGATCAAAACAGGGTAGATCAGTCATGGCTTCATTGCTAAGCCTCTTGTACGGGTGAATCCCGTCTTGATTGTATAAGATGCACATATAATAGCTTTGTTGATGAATGCTCCAGAACCGATCAGAAGAGATTCTTGGTTTATTGTAGGGGTTCTTGGAGCGATCAAAGAAGGTATTATCTTGCCTGAAGCCAGCCACACTGAAATTGCAATCAGTTGATGGAGCACTGCGAAGCCTTGGCATTCTTGGCATTGGCTTCTGAGTGAGAGGCCTGTTGTTGATGTTGAATTCATACTGTGGGCCAGGTCGCTCAAGAGTTGAGAGATGAGGCCATCTGACAGGAACTAACTCTCCAGCGCGATTTTAGGCTAAGACAGTGTTGTCGACATTGGCTTCAGTGGACACAGTGGTGTTGACTGGTGGAGCATTGGTGTCAGCCACATTAGTTTCAGATGTTGTTGTAGCAGCATTTATGTCAGATGCAGTGGGCTGATTATCTTCAACAGAGATAACCATAGTGTCTTCAGCACGATTAGCGTCAGAAGAAGTAACAACAGCAGTTGCAGTCTCTGAAGCTTGATTATCTTCGGCTGATGCAGCCGGAATGTCTTCAGCTTGTTTAGCTTCAAGCTCGTCAGTGGTTGGAGGAATGACTTCACTAGAGACAGTAGCAGCAGCGGCGGTGTCATGGAGCACTTCCTCTTCAGGAATGCTTGACATGGAGGAGGAGGGTCTTGGACCTCTGCGAAGCCTATGAAAAGGCAACGTCTATGAAGCTGTTGCATCTACCTCCATTGACTCCAAAGAAGATTTTGGCGACCCAAGCACTGGAGTCAAAACTTGAGCACGAGGAGTCATAGGAATCACTTCATGAAGTGGTGAGTTTAGATGCTTCTCATCCCAAAATTCATCTTGCATGATTGGCGTTGGAGGATCGCCAATACTGACTTGCTCACTGTTCTCTAGAACAGGCGATGATACCACATTAGGCTCAATCTGAGGAAGGACTTCATCATCTTGTTGCACATTGGCTTCAGCGCAATGTCTTCAGCTGCAATGGGGTCAACAGTTGGAATATCTTCAGATGCTTTTTCGTGAGACTCTGAGGGAGCAGGCTCATGGATCACAACACGTCTTTCAGTGCTAGTTGAGGCAGGTGGAGCAATAGAAATGGGTTCCACAAACATGGCTTCCTCTTGCGCATGAGGCACTTGGGCCTTTCGTGAAGCCTTTGAAGATTTAGTCTTTCGACGCTTCTGTGAGGGGGATGCTTCAGTTTGCTTACGCTTGCGAGCTTCGGCTTTAGCAAGCTTAGTCTTCTGCCTCTCTGAGGCCATTGAGGGGGCCGGAGGCTTCGGGCCAGCAAAGTTTGAAGGGAAGATAATTTTAGGCATCTCAGAAGCAGCAGCTGGAGGCACAGAAGGAGTCACAGACTTCTTCTTCTTCTTCTTGATCAACTTTGGATCAATAGCAGGACGCCCAAGTGCTTTCCTTTTTAGTCCTTCATTATGGACTTGGATGACTTTCATGGCATTTTGCTTGAGGCGCTCACGAGCACCTTTGGATTCATCATGATGCCTTTGAAACTCTTCTTTCAGGTCAGCCATTATCTTTTTGTAGCCCCTGACATGTTTGGCTTCAAGCTTATGAACATTTTTCTTGAACAGAGCCTTCTCATGATCAATCTTGTTCTTCTGCTCAATAACTTTCTGAACTACGACAAGTTCTTGAGCTATGAAGCCTTGAAATGTGACACTGATATCAATGGGTGATTGAAGATCATCAATTGAGAGTGATGGGTCTTGAAACCATTCATCAATGAAGTTGTTCAGAATATCATGGTCGAACAGGGGCAGGTCCTAGAAGAGATTAGCTTCTTCCTGCTTGTTCTCTATCAACTGCTCTAGGGCATCATCATCAAAATCATCATCAGATAGATCAATGATGTCATCATCATTCCGCAAAGTGCTTGTTGGTTTAGGGCCGCACCCTGCAGATCTCTTTGTCTTCGGAGAGTTCTGAGACACATCTTCAGAATGCACACTAGGTTCAGGAGGTGCGTTCTTCATATGCTTCACTCTGGAAGCCTTTGGAGCAGCAACAGCCTTTGAAGCTTTAGGCTCCTTGGCCTTGGAAGCCTTTGACTTGCGCTGGGGCTTTGGTGAGGCTGGAGCAGTATCTTCAGCCGGATCTTCTCCACGTGCGGCAGCAATAGCAGCATGAGCACTGAGTATGCGAGATACACAGGCTTCAAGGCTCTCTGATGTTGGAACGATGTTGGGATTGGCCTCACGAGATCCATCTGGCTTTGGTGCAGAAGGGCCGGGGTTGAAGTTGAGTCCATACTATTTCTTGTTTGATTCTGCTGAGGCCTTTGCAAACTGATAGTTGGCTTCAAATAGATCGTCTTCACGACACCATCTAGTGCTGGATGGGTTGGTTTCCTGAGGAGGTACATGATGCACCATGCGTGGGTAGAAGCCTAACCCAATGGCTTCAGCCTTTGTCTTTGGAACGAGCTTCCTGTATACAATATCTGCCCATGGGGGCCTTACTGCATTCTTGGCAGAGTACTCAGCTATGACGAAGTGATAATAGAACCATTCCTCTGCCCAACATCTTTGGATCCATTGAATACGTGATTTGCACTGAGTGTACGTTTCCTTAGGATCTGACTTGTATTTCTCATATAGCTCTGGAGGGAGGTCAAGAGCTGTATTTGCACGCCTTTGTCTTCCGCCCTTCTTTGAGGTATTATCTTCAGCCATTTGATTCAAACTAATGATTGGCTTCACAACACTGATACGACAAGAACTAGCTTCTGGTGAGTCAAGATGAAGCTATAAGAAGTCTGCAAATGAATTCAGACTATGAGAATCATGTGACTCTGCCACGGACATGTACCTGTGAAGGAATTAGAAATGCGAAGGAAGTAGGAGAGGTCATATGCATTCTCAGAGTGTTTTGAAGATAAAGTAGTTTGAAGACAAAGACCTCATACCGCGAAGACATTCACTTAGTGTGTAAGAGGTTGGTTCCAGATTTGTACTAATTCGAAAATAAGTACAAGTGAGGAATCATACGATTTGTAAGTGAACACTTAGCGACATATGAGAGGAAACAGGTCGAACTGATAGATTGGAAGTGGAAAAACAACTTTTGAAGATATTGCAAAAATTTGTCAGACCAAATGAGCGGTAAAAATGAAATTTTAATTACCGCATGATGAACAGACGAAGAACATCTCGACGAGGCGGAGAAGCCGAGCAGTCCAATCTCCCACGCCCTAACTTGGCGGTGGAAGACAACTACGGCAGCGGTGGCGTGAAGATGTTTCGCGGCCGGCGTGAGTATTTCGACGAAGGAGTCGCGGCAGCAAAGCGCTTCTTCTCCGGCGAAGATGAATCGTAGCGACAGTGCTAGGGTTTGGAGGTGAGAGCGACAGGTGTGAAGGCCATAAATGACTACGGGGGTGAAGTATTTATAAGGAGGAGTTCGACCAGGGTGAAGTTACGATTTTAACCCTGTCGCTTCGTATGTGCTTGACGCGTGGCATGCATGCGCAGTTTTTACTGCCACACATTAACCCCACAAGCGCACTACTTGGTGATTTGGGCGGGAGATCATTCCGACTTCTGCAGCAACATCCGAAAACGGATATGGATAATTTTTTTTAAAATTTGTGGTCTCAAAATCTTTGACTGACAAGGACACAGTGAAGACAATCGACACGTGTCAAGTAGAATGCATATGAAGATTTAGAGAGACTGGAAGAGTGTAGCACAGAGAGGTAAGGGTTCGATCACATTCACTTAGGGCAAAAAAATCAACGTGAAAACATAGCTATAAGTGAATGATGTTGAGGACAGAACACATAGGTATGTATATATATATATATATATATATATATATATATATATATATATGACAAATTTTTCCTACCACCAGTGGTAGTTACCACCACTTGCGTTTTGTATGTTGTATGTAGTATCTATCATATCGGAGAGTATGTACACATAGTATGTAGTATATAACAATGTTTAGGTAGTATATACACTACTTTTTAGGTAGTATTTATCGTATTTTGAGTATGCTCCTTTTTACGTACAAATATGTACGTATTTCACAAATATAATAAAAACCATGGGCCAACTTGCAATTTTTTCATGTAAATCACTTTGGAAAATCTTATATATAGTATGTGATCATATTTACAATGATAAAGTAGTATATATACTACCGCATGGTAGTATATGAGACATGTGGGGTAACTACCCCCGAGTGGTAGGATGGATTTTTCCTATATATATATATATATATATATATATATATATATAGGGTGGGTCTATTCTACCAACCCACTTAAGACCTTATTCTACCAACTCTTTTCTTATTCTGCCAACACCTGACTACTGTCCCGCGAACCAAACCGTAGCAAAAATCCCCACCCCACCGAGCTCATCTCCAACCCAGCCTCCCTCACGACAACCACCTCCCCACTTCCCCCCGTCCAAACCTCCACCTCCCTCCACCTTCTACCTGAGCGCCACCCCAGGCCGCCGCCGCCCCGCCCCTGTCCACCTTCTACCGGCGCCGCTGCCCCGCCGCCCGCCCCCGTCCACCTCCTACCAGCGCCACCTCCGGAGTACCACCCCAGGCCGCGCCCCAAGCCGGCCAACTGCGGTCGTCGGATCGGTCCATGATGGCCGGATTTCGGCGGTCAACGCGTCGCGCCGCCCCAAGCTACTCCGCTCGTGCCACTGTGCCCACATCCCGCGTAGACCGGAGATGGATCCGGCGAGATCCGCATGGCGCGCCCTGGTCCAGCGCCGCTGAGCCCGCATCCGCCCTGCCCTCCCTCCACTACTTCCTCGCCGGCAAGGCTCTGCCGCGGCCCTGCCTTCCCACGACCGGATCCGCCGCGGCTCTGCCTTCCCTCGCCGCCCTGCGACAGTCCCGCAGCGGAGCTCTCCGATCCGAGCCACCACCAATGGAGGCGCAACTGTGTGCGGTTCGCCAGCCGCGTGCTGTTCACCGGCCCACGACGCGCGGTTCACCGGCCCGCGTCGTGCGGTTCGCTGCAGTTCTCTGAATCAAAGCAGCCGCTAGATGCAGTTCTCTTCACGTCGCGTGCAGACCAAAACATTCCGGTGGCCCTCCGTCGCGCAGTTCACGGGTGTAGGCAGAGGGGGAGGAGGAGCTCCACCTCGCGCCCGCTTGACCTCCTCCGGCACGCCATCCTCCGACCAAAGAGAGCAGTTCGCTCGGGATCTTCACGTGGTTCGGTTGCCGGATAGGTGCAGCGCGAAGAGCCCATGGCATGCGATTTTTTTGACTCCTGCCTTCCAACAAGGCCGCTGCCCCTGACCACCTGTGTCCTCTGTCGCCATGAGATCAAGGACGAGCAGTAGCTCACTGGGGCTTGGAGCTCACAACTATTTCGTGTTTTTTCAGATTTTTGCTGTTGATTTTGGTCGTGCAGTCCCCTGCGAGAGTGTAAGAAGCACAACGTGCAGTTCGCCGGTGAACTACATAAGTTTTCTTTAAGTTTCACTTTGTTCTTCAGACGTGTGAGAGAAAAATGTATTTTTTTTTGTAAAGATAGATGCAGTTCGTTCACGCACTGCTTGCGGTTTGCGCGGCTCATGTGTGAAGTTCTTTTTTGTATTTTATTTTTTTAGGGTTGTTTGCTGAAAGAAATGTTGAAGACATGATGTACAAAAAATATTATGCAGTCCACTCGCTCAGTCCATGCGGTCCACTCGACCGGTCTATGCGTGTAAAAAATAATAAATATGAAAAAAAGACAACAAAAAAGTTATGTCGTTCATTTTTGATAGTATCGCGGTTCACTTTCAGTAGCGTTGCGGTAATGTTCAATGTGAAGTGCAAAAGTGTTATGGAAAATGACAAAACAAAGTAATGCGGTTCACTTTTGATAGTGTTGCGGTTCACTTGCCGTCGTCTCTGCGGTCCACTCTCGTTCATAAACAAAGTTAGAAAAAAGGTTCAAAAGAAATGATGTAGTTCGCTTACCCGTATGATGCAGTGCGGTTTTAAGTCTGAAGCAGTGCGTTCTTCTGTCTGATGCGGTTCACGCGTCGATTTTGGTTCCGCGAAAAACAGAGTGCCCGCATTTCGGTAAAATCAAAACTGCTCTTAAACCGTAATGAATTAGAGAGAGTGATCTACATGAAAAAGTTGCGCCTCGTCGATATCTTTCCAACGGCGTATCATTTGCATCATTCCGACCAGCGGTTTGTAAAAATTCGTGAAAAAACGGCCGCTGCCACCCGTCGTCCGCCGCACCATTTTCAAAATTAATTTAAAACCGTAAGGAATTTCAAAAACATTTCTACATATGAAAGTTGCGCCTCGTCCGTAGCTTCCCAACGGCATATCACACACCTCGTTTCGACAAACGGTTAAAAAACTGGAGCGAAAACAGTACCGAAAATTGCAAAAAAAATGAAAAAAACAAAATTTCGCGATTTAGTAAATTTGAAACTGCTATTAAACCGTAACGAATTAGAAAATGTAATATATATGAAAAAGTTGCGCCTCGACGATATCTTTCCAACGGCGTATCATTTGCTTAATTCCGACAAGCGGTTTAGAAGAAATCGCGAAAATACGCTCGCTGCCACTCGTCATGCGCCGCACCATTTTCGAAACTGCTCTTAAACCATGACAAATCTCGAAAAAAATTCTATATGGCGAAGTTGCGTCTGATCCATAGCTTTCCAACGGTATATTACACGCCTCGTTCCGACAAACGGTTTAAAAACTGAATCGAAAACAGTACCGAAAAACACCACGTGTAGTTTTTTTCGACGAGAAGTTCACTAGTGTTTGTATTGCAGTACCTTTGCTTCAGAAAGTGCAGTGCCCTTGCGTTGAGCGTGCAGTTCGCGATATTGGCAGAATAACTATTCTGCCAATATTGGCAGAATATACAGCCCGTCTATTCTGCCAATATTGGCAGAATAGTTATTCTGTCCACATCCGAACTGCACGCTCAACGCGAGGGCACTGCACTTTCTAAAGCAAAGGTACTGCAATACAAACAGTAGTGAACTTCTAGTAAAAAAAACTGCACGTGGTGTTTTTTCGGTACTGTTTTTGATCTAATTTTTTAACCGTTCGTCGGAACGAGGCGTGTAATATGCCGTTGGAAAGCTATGGATTAGGCGCAACTTCGCCATGTTGAAATTTTTTCGAGATTCCTCGCGGTTTAAGAGCAGTTTCGAAAACGATGGGCGTCCAACGAGTGGCAGCGAGCGTATTTTCGTGTTTTTTTGCAAACCGCTTGTCGGAATGAAGCAAATGATACGCCGTTGGAAAGATATCGTCGAGGCGCAACTTTTTCATATATATTACTTTCTCTAATTCCTTACGGTTTAAGAGCAGTTTCAAATTTACTAAAACACGGAATTCTGTTTTTTGAATTTTTTATAATTTTTCGGTACTGTTTTTGCTCCAGTTTTTTAACCATTTGTCGAAACGAGGCGTGTGATACACCGTTGGAAAGCTACGGACGAGGCGCAACTTTCATATGTAGAAATTATTTTTAGATTCCTTATGGTTTTAAATTAATTTTGAAAATGGTGCGGCAGACGACGAGTGCCAGCGGCCGTTTTTTCGCGAATTTTTACAAACCGCTGGTCGGAATGATTCAAATGATACGCCGTTGGAAAGATATCGACGAGGCGCAACTTTTTCATATAGAACACTCTCTTTAATTCCTTACGGTTTAAGAGCAGTTTTGATTTTACCGAAATGCGTACACTCTGTTTTTCGCGACACCAAAATCGACGAGTGAATCGCATCGGACAGAAAACCGCACTGCTTCAGACTGAAAACTGCACTGCATCAGACGGGCAAGTGAACCGCACGACTTATTTTGTCATTTTTTAAACTTTTATATTACCGAGAGTGGACCGCAGTGACAAGGGCAAGTGAACCGCGGCACTGTCGAAAAGTGAACCACATTACCCTTTTTGTTGTTTCCCTAACATTTTTTTTGCACTTCACATCAGGTGTAAGTGAACCGCAACAAATACCGAAAGTGAACCGCAACACTCTCGAAAGTGAACAACATTATTTTTTGCTAGTGAACTTAAAATCTTTTTCTTTTCAATCGTCCAACAAACGAAACAAAGTTCATTAGAAAAAGAAGTGAACCTCTCATGAGAATTTCTTTCTCTCTTTGTTTTACAAAGTGAACCACCAACCACCATAAAATGGACCATATCATATTTTCTCGAAGCAAAACATATAACATCAGTGCATCAGAATGCTCAACACACATATACATATTTTTTTACACAACCATACAATTATATGGTACACATAAAATTTTAGAACCGAGGACCCAAACTGAACTGCTCGGAGCACCCCAAGCAGAGAAACTCATGCTGCACTGCAGAATATAATCTGAAATGGCAAAAGGTGGAACTCCAGCAGGACATCGAACCGAACTGCACCACTTTTTTCCTGCCAAAAACAAGTAAATTGATCCTCAAGAGCGAACACAACAGCAGACTGCATTTGCATTTTGAGTTCTCTTCATGAAAGAACACCAAAACAATGACAAATCTCGTGTGCACCGGCCGGAGCTGCTCGTTGGGTGGGAAGGAGCTGCATCGGCTCACCGACTGAACCACGAACGGCCAAGAAGTGCTCTCCTCTCCTCGCAATATCAATTTTTTTGTGTGTTCTCTTCTCCTGCAAAATATAGTTAACTGAACCGCGAGAATAATAATTAGTGAACTGCATTTGCACTTATTTTTTTTCATCCCAAAAAAGTGGACTACAATTTTCAATTTTTTGTAAAAACCTCGCCGCACGCCAGTCAACGAAACTGGAGCACCCCAAACTGAACTGCAACTTTTTCCCCCTCTTTTTGTAGTGAACTTCTGTCAAATAAAAAAGCGCATCGTACTCAAATTCAGAAACTGAACCGAGCTTAGCTTGTACTGAACTGCAAAGAATCAAATTTTGGGAGAAGGCGATAGAAAAAACTATAAACGGGCGGCAGCCAAACCGCACCCCCCCCCCCCCTCGCGTTTCTATCACTGTACTTCAAGATAGCACTTCTTTTTAGCGTTGGTTTCGAGCTGATCAGCGACGCCGGTGAGGTCGTGGAGGAGATGGGATGCAGGGGCGCGGGTCAAAATGCTCGGGGATGTAGAAGAGAGCAACATCGCGCCGCCGAGAAAACTACACGCGTGCTCTTCGCGAACAACACAAGCAGCTGTGGATTGCAGGCCGACGTCCCGTGGTCCGGTGGTCGGGGACAGCCGAATCCGTGGCTACTGGAGCTCTGTCGAACAAATTGTAATGAGGTACCGTTTTACAGATAGCAAGTGGACTACACGATGAACTCTGAATTACTACAAAGGATGACGCCGGCCACCCTGCGGCGAACAGCAAGGAGTGGAGGAGAGAGCTGCATCCTGCAGGTGAGCGTCATGGCTCGCATGCCCGGGCGAGCTGCACGCCACACTCCCTCGCACTGCAACACCCGCGGTCCCAACAGTGGACTGCACGCATGAGCCATGCGTAATGTAAGCCGATCGCCGGCGAACTGCACAACCCATACACGCACCAAACCGCATCTCACTGGACTGGAGGAGCGAACGAAGCTATGGTAGGGACGGGAGCGTGAACTTCTCACCTTCTTCTCCCAGGGGAACGGACGCTCGCGAGGAGCTCCTGGTCGCCCGCCGCATGGGCGCCAGCACACGTGGCCGCCTCAGCAGCAGCCCGAGGAGGAAGTCCGCCAGGAACACCGCAGAGGCCTTCCCGAGAGCTCCTGATGGCGCACAGGTTCACTGCGTAGGAGGTTGGGGCGCACATGATCCTGCATCCGGCTGGAGGTTGCACGCCCGTTGCCGGAGATCTGATGGAGCCGTCGCCGGGTGAGGTCGCCGGATCTTGCCGGGGACGACAGCGGGCGACGTGCCGGAGGGCTCACCCACGAATCCGCGCCCTGAATCCAAACTGAACTGCACGGGAGGAGCAAGCGGATCACCTGCGAGTCCAAGATGAAACCTCGCTGGTGTCGAGGTGGAATTCCTCTCTCTTGCTGGCGTCGAGATGGATCCTTTCACTCCTAACCTGGATCGGGACGGGGATGGAGCTCATCGGATGGGTGGGGGTGGGGGGGCTCGAGGGCTGGGGGAAGCAGGGGAGCCCGGATCCGGCGGATCCATGGAGACGCGGGTGGGGGGCGGCTCCGGGCTCTGGGAAGCAGCGGGTTGGGGCCATCCCCATCATGGTCGACAGAGTAGGAGGCAGGGGTAGCTGGCGGCGCGACGCTCTGGTGGCGGAGGGCAAGGTGGATCGGGTGGAGCTTGGGGGCGCGATGCTCTGCCAGGGGAAGGTGGCGGCAGGGGTAGCCGGAGGCGCTCAGGTGGCGGAGTGGGGCCGTGGCGTGATACCATGGCCGGTGGGAGGTGACTCCGTGGCCAAGGGATGTCGAACCGGCGGGGCCGCCGCTGTAGAAGAAGGTGGGTAGGGGGAGGGGAGGGGCCTGCGGGGAAGAAGATGGCACGGGACGGTGTTGGCAGAATAAGGTGGACGATGGTAGAATAAGGTCTTAAAGGTGTTGGTAGAATAGACCCACCCTATATATATATATATATATATATATATATATATATATATATATATATATATATATATATATATATATATATATATATATACACCCTTAAGAGTCTTATTCTACGAACAATTTCTTATTCTGCCAACACCCACACCCGAACGCCACCGCCCCTCCCCTCCCCACCTTCTACCGCGGGAGCGGCCTCGAGCGCCGCCGGCCCTCCCCTCCCCGCCTTCTACCGCGGGAGCGGCCTGGAGCGCCGCCGCCCCACCCCTCCCCACCCTTCCCCAGCCCCGCCGCCCACCACCACCCACCCCCGATTCAAACCGGCGCTGCCTCCAACCCAACGAGCGTCGGTGCCCATCCCCACTCCAGCGAAGCCATCCCCCACCCCCACCCCCGGAACCACCTTCTTCCTCCTGGGAACCGGGTCGCCTGCAGCCGGGCCGCCGCCGCGTTGCCCCACCCGCCCCTTCTTCCTTCTCGACGGCTGCACGAGGGCGAGGTCGCCAGATCCGCCCCTCCCCGGCCGCGTACCTCCCGCCGTCGCCGCACGAGCACCACGGGGAGCGTTCCCGTCCACCACGCCCACCCCAGCGAGCCCCGCCGCCGACATCTCCCCTACAGCCTTCTTCCCCCCGGCGCCCTCCCCCCTTCCGAGCGGCTCCTCTGCATGGCCAGCGACTCCCTACCTCTGCCGTGGAGGCCGAATCCCGCGCTGAGAGGGGGCGGCCGCCGCGTGTGTGCCCGTGGAGGCTGGATCCCACGCTGGAAGGGGTCGGTGGCCGCGCATGTGCCCAGGCCACCTCTCCTCCTAGCGGGGAGGCCGGATCCAGTGGTGGGCTCGACGATGGCCGTGGAGCAGTGCGGCGCGTGGGTGCGTGTAGTGCGGCGTGTGGGTGCGTGCAGTGCGGCGCGTGGGTGCGTGCAGTGCTCAACGATGGCCGTGGAGCACCACCTCCCCGCCACTGCTGTCGGTGGCCATAGTCGGAGGAACCCCCCGCCTAGTTGCCACTCTCCTCTACTGCACGCAGCCGCGAGTGGGTTGCCGGATCCAGAGCAGGTCACCACCCGTGTGGCTTGCAGTTCATCAGGCATGACGCCACAATTCATTTTTTCTTAAATGATTTTTTTTGTGCAGGTGGGATCACTCCGGCAAGGGTCCTCCCGGCGAGATCCCGAAGGCCTTGCAGTCCACCTATCCCTTGGCTCTAGCTGGGCTGCCTCTCCACTGTAGTTCGCCTGGTTCGACCACGACGACGAGCTCCCCTTCACCAACAAAAGACTCCGACGAGCAAAATTCTTCGTCGTCCAGCACGGGATGCAGTCCATCGGGGGGCGATGTGCGGTCCACGACAAGCCCCAATGCAGTGCAGTATGATATTTGAGAAAAGGCCCAAACCTCACTTAGTTTGTTTTTTGTTATAGTTCACTTTTTTGATTTTTTGCTCGAATTGCAGTTCGTTGCTCTCAACGATTTTGATGTGTGCCCGAATTGCAGTTCGTTGCTCGGTGTGGGGAGTATCTGGCATGCAGTTCCGTGTTGTGGTTCACTTTTGAGACCGATGATGTTCACTTGGGCGCGTGATGCGATTCACTTTCGTCCAACGTGAAGTGCGAAAAATGTTAGGGAAACAATAAAAAGAGTAATGCGGTTCACTTTGATACATGTCGCGGCTCACTTGCCCTCGTCGTGCGGTCCACTCTCGTTCATAAAAAGTTAGAAAAATGACAATAAAAACTCATGCGGTTCACTTTCGGTAGTGTCGCGGTTTACTTACTCCCAATGTGAAGTGCAGAAAAAATGTTACCGAAACGACAAAGAAAAGTAATGTGGTTCACTTCTCGATAGTGTTGCGGTTCACTTACGCCCGACGTGAAGCGCGGTCTACTTGCTCGGCTTGGAAAATTTACGTCTCAAAAAAAGAAAACCATGAAGTTCGCTTGCCCGTCTGATGCAGTGCGGTTTTCAGTCTGAAGCAGTGCGGTTTTCTTCCGATGCGGTTCACTCGTCGATTTTGGTGTCGCGAAAAACAGAGTGTCCGCATTTCGGTAATTTCAAAACTGCTCTTAAACCGTAAAGAATTAGAGAGGGTGTTCTACATGAAAAAGTTGCGTCTCGTCGATATCTTTCCAACGTCGTATCATTTGAATCATTCCGACCAGCGGTTTATAAAAATTCGCGGAAAAACGTCTGCTGCCACCCGTCTTCCGTCGCACCATTTTCAAAATTAATTTAAAACCGTAAGGAATCTCAGAAACATTTCTACATATGAAAGTTGCGCCTCGTCCGTAGCTTTCCAACGGCGTATCACACGCCTCGTTTCGACAAACGGTTAAAAAACTGGAGCGAAAACAGTACCGAAAAATTGCAAAAATTTGAAAAAACAGAATTCCGCGATTTAGTAAATTTGAAACTGCTCTTAAACCATAAGGAATTAGAGAAAGTAATATATATGAAAAAGTTGCGCCTCGACGATATCTTTCCAACGGCGTATCAGTTACTTCATTCCGACAAGCGGTTTGCAAAAAGCGCGAAAATACGCTCGCTGCCACTCGTCGGGCGCCCACCATTTTCGAACCTGCTCTTAAACCGCGAGGAATCTCGAAAAAATTTCAACATGGCGAAGTTGCGCCTAATCCATAGCTTTCCAACGGTATATTACATGCCTCATTCCGACAAATGGTTTAAAAATGGGAGCGAAAACAGTATCGAAAAACACCGCGTACAGTTTTTTCGACGAGAAGTTCACTAGTCTCAGTACTGCAGTGTGTTTGCTTCAGAAAGTGTAGTGCCCTCGTGTTGAGCGTGCAGTTCGGAAGTGTGGGCAGAATAACTATTCTACCAACATAGGGTCGCGCTATTCATCACCCTGGGTGAGGAATTCTTTTTTTTTTGACGGGAAAGCTTACTTTATTAATCAAAGGACGGAGATATCGTCTGCCAGCAGACTTACAATGAAATCAGGCGGGGCATCAATCCAACGAGATGGATTATTAGCACGTCCCCATCTAGCCAGCTCATGAGCTACATAATTTGACTCTCTAATACAATGCTCAATAGTAAACCTCCCGAAATCTACTAGATAACTACGACATTCTTCAAGAACCGGCGCTGCCACCATAGAATAACCTTCATTGAGTCTAAGTGCATCCACCACCGTGATATTATCCGATCTCACCACCAAGTTATTGCATCCCGTATCTCTTGCTAGCTTCAGTCCTTCAAGCAGAGCTGCCGCTTCTGCCGTGAACACATCAGCTACATGTTCTAATCTCGCCGTGGACGTCGACATGAAAGATCCCCGGTGATCACGGATGACAGCACCACAAGACCCTGCATAATCGCCCTCTGTGAATGAAGCATCGACATTAAGGACAAGTTGTCCTGCTAGGAACGTCGGCCACCTGTTGATCTTGGGTGTAGATTTAGCTTGTGCTCCGCGCACATAATTAATCGCTAGGGCAACCACTGCTGGCGCTGTTCGTTCTGGAGTCAATATTTCTTCCCCTCGCACGAACTGTCTTCTTTGCCACCATAAGAACCAACAAACTGTTGATATGAGCTCTGGTAGCTCGACCAATCCAGAATATTGTCGCCGATAAGAATCATCACATAAAATGAACTCCAAGACTGTTGAACCTGCTCGATCAGTCAATGAAGCAAAGTTAATATCTGCTGCGATTCCCAAAGCCTCCCAAACTGCTTGCGCCCTTGCACACTTAAACAGCATATGGGCTAAGTCCTCCGCACCATCTGTACCGTATGGGCATTGGGACAAGTTTCCAACATGGCGATTCATAAGAGTACTCCGGCATGGGATGACATTGTGCAAGCATCTCCAGATATAAATTTTAACTTTCGCTGGCATTCTCAAACTCCACAAATTCTTCCAAACTGGATGGGGCGCCATGGAGAAGCGGGCCAGACCGCTGTCATCTGTATCATAATTCACTTCCCATTGCTTATAATAGGCGGAACGTACTGAAAAAACGCCGCTCCTCGTGAGATGCCATGCAACATAGTCCTCTGTCTCCACATGGAATAATGGGATTTGTAGTATGCGTTCAGCATCAATGTGCCAGAAATTCTCCCGGATTAACATCTCATCCCATTCTCCCGTGATTGGGTCAATTAACTCATTCACTTTAGTAAGTACTTGGTTTCCCCTTACTGTTAAAACTTTTTTGGAGGCACTGTTCGGGATCCAACAGTCATCCCATATATTAATCTTTTCTCCATTGCCTACTCTCCAAATGTAACCCTTCTTGAACGTTTGAATTCCAGACCAAATGCTTTGCCACACATAGGACGACCCCTTCTTCAGTTGACAATTCAGAATATCTCCTGTAGGGTAGTACTTTGATCTCAGAACTCGTGCACATAATGAACCAAAATTCTCAATTAGTCTCCAACACTGCTTTGCCAACATTGCCAAGTTAAAGCTATGAATATCCCGGAATCCCATACCTCCTCTCTCCTTCGGAATACACATCTTCCACCATGCAAACCAATGCATCCTTCGTTGGTTCTCCTCATCACCCCACCAGTATTGCGACATTGCATCAGTGATTCCCTTGCAAATTTTCTTCGGGAATTTAAATACGCCCATCGCATAAGTTGGGATGGCTTGGGTCACCGCTTTCAGCAAAGCCTCTTTGCCTCCGAATGAGAGAGTTCTCTCCTTCCATCCATTCACCATTGCTTGAATTCTTTCTATTATGTGTTTAAAGCAATCAACACGGTCCACCCCTATCATGGATGGTAGACCCAAATATTTGTCTGAAATAGACTCCGTCATAATATTCAGAATTTAACATACTTCTGCCTTCACCTCCACATTTGTGTTAGGACTGAAAAATATAGAGCATTTTGATTCACTCACCAATTGACCTGAGGCTGCACAGTACTCATCTAAAATCCCACGCAGGGTGTTTGCATTGTGGGCGTCTGCTCTCATGAGAATAAGAGAATCGTCAGCAAAAAGTAAATGAGAAATCATTGGCGAATCTCTACACACCTGCACACCATTCAAGTTACCAGCCTCCTCCTCATGAGCAATAAGGGCCGACAATCCTTCAGCACATAAGAGAAATAGATATGGGGAGAGAGGATCCCCCTGTCTCAAACCTCTCGTTAGTGAAAAAGGCAACGTTTCATTTGAGTTGAACCGAACCTTATATTGAACCGACCTTACGCAAGTCATCACCATTTGAATCCACTGAGCATGAAATCCCAATTTGGTGAGCATGGCCTCCAATAATACCCACTCAACTCTGTCATATGCCTTGTGCATATCTAACTTGATTGCACATGTTCCAAACTTCCCCTTCTTTATCTTCTTCATCGTATGTAAGCACTCATATGCCACTATGACGTTATCGGTTATGATGCGCCCTGGCACAAATGCACTTTGTGTCTCACTGATTATATCTGGAAGAAAAACCTTCAGGCGTGCTGCGAGCATTTTTGAGATCACCTTATAAACCACATTACATAAACTGATAGTCCTAAATTGGGTGATTTTCTCTGGGTTGTCCACTTTGGGAATCAACACGATAGTAGTAGAGTTCCAACCTTCTGGGATCGTACCTGTATTGACAGTCGCAAGAACCTCCTTCGTTAGATCTCCTCCGAGCAGGTGCCAAAACTTTTTATAAAAGATAGCATGTAATCCGTCCGGTCCCGGTGCTTTCAAATCACCAATACTGAATAGAGCTTTCCTGACCTCCTCCTCTGTGTACGGAGCCATAAGTGACTCATTCATATAATCCGTAACACGCCTCTTAACTTTATTTATAACATTCATCGCTGGTACATTAACTTCAGCAGAGAAGAGATGCTGAAAGTACTCAGTAATCAAACTTCGCATAGCTTCATTGTTCTCTCTCCATACACCTGAGTCATCAAGCAAGCGTTTAATGTAATTTCTTTTCTTCCTAGCCGATGCAAAATTATGAAAGAAACTAGTGTTCCGGTCACCGAATTTTAGCCAGTTTGCGCGGCTACGTTGTACCCAATAGATCTCTTCCTTCTCCAAATTTTCTTCTATCTCCATTAGCAATATTCTCTGCCTGTCTCCCGCCTCGTCAGTGAGAGGGCCTGACCGCAGCAATTCCAACTCCGCCTTCAGCTCCTTCAAACGCCGATGGGGAGCCTTCAAGATCGAACGATCCCATTCATGCATGGTGGCGTGTACACTTGCTGTGCGCTCTGCAATGGGTGCCAACGGATTGGTTCGATCCCAAGCTTCAGACACAATCTACATAACATTCTCCTCTTGCAGCCACCTAGATTCAAAGCACCTCTGATGGGTTCGCTGATGATCCCCCTCTACATCTCCCTCCGTGTCAATGAATATCGGTCTGTGATCATACTTGGTGTGTGCAGCATTAGTAATTTTTGCCTCAGGAAAAAGCCCATGGAACTGACCATTACATACCGCTCTGTCGAGGCGTTCTCTAAGCCTCCTCCTCCTCCTCCAAGTATATAAATCACCACTACAACCCATGTCCTCCAATTCGCAATCAACAAGGGCATCTCTGAATTTTTGCATCATGTGCATTGGCCTTGGTGCACCGCCCTCCTTCTCGTGGGAGTATAAGATCTCATTAAAATCCCCAGCTATCAACCACGGGAGGTTTATTCGTTGATGTAGATCACGCAAACATGACCATGACAGATGTTTATCTTCCCACTTCGGCTCACCATAAAACCCTGTAAACCTCCAAACCTCATCCGTGCCATCCCCCACGGTAACTGTCGTGGGTGCAAGTCTGACAGTAGTGTGTGGGGGTAGGAATGAGAGGGCAGAGCCTAGCTACGGCGCAGGTGTTACACTCGGATTTACGAGTTCAGGCCCCTCAGTGGTGGAGGTAATAGCCCTACGTCTCGGTGCTCTGGAGCTGTATTGCTTGAGTGTATGATTACAACAGGTTGCGAACCCTTGGAATGGAGCAGGGGGCGGCTTATATAGTCTCGCCAGCCCTCCCATGAACGCCAGCCATTACAGGGAGTTAAGAGGGGTATAAGTGCGCCAGGTAACGGGCATATTGATAACAATTAATACAGGCGAACGTGCGTCCCGACCGTTGCGCTCCTGGGGTCTCCTGGTCTTCTCTGGTCGAGTGACTGTCAGGTATTCCGAGTGAAATAGCTGGTCGAGTGGATTCCTGCTACCGAGTGGTTTATTGGACTCCGAGTGAATGTCAGTCTGCGGACTCCGAGTTGATTATTGGACTCCGAGTGGATTATTGGACTCCGAGTGAATGTCATTCTGCGGAACTCTTGGTTGCTGATCTGGCCCTGGGGCCCAGTATAAGGCGTGTGGAGTCCTAGGGTAGGGTCTGTAGGTCAGGCATGTTACCCTATCCCTGGTACATGCCCTCGTCAGTACCATCTATGAAATTTTTATCCTTATCTCTGAGTTGAATTGCCAATGGTCTCCGCCAAAACAGAAGCAAACCACCACTCGCCCCATTACTTTCATGCACCTCCATGCTGTCAATCTTTAACTTTTTCCGGAGTTTTTCCGCCTTAGCTTTGTTCAGATGCGTCTCAGACAGAAAGACGACATCTGGCCCCCACTGCTTCTGGACGTCCAGAAGCGCTCTTTCTGCCGCGGCACTAGCCATGCCACGGCAGTTCCAACATATGAGTTTCATTATTCACGGCGATCACCCACCAGTCAAACAAGCCAAAACGTCATACGTCCAAACCCTAACTCGCAAGGAGCAGAGTAGACGGAAATCAAGAGTGCACGAACCTTGCCGAGGGATCGGCCAGAACTGCAGGACAGAAAACCGATCGTTGCCGAAAACAACGCCGGGACAAAACACCGCTCGCAGCCGAAGCCAACGCCGGGACAGAAAACTTGGACGAACTTGAAATTGTCTCCTGATCCGGTCAGCAGCCAAGTTCCTGATGCATAAGCACCAGAAGAACCAAACGCAACAACGCCGTGGTAATAGTCATCATGACGAAGAGGCAACACGCGAGAAGAAACAGCCTGCGCCGGCGCCGCCGCAGGCGGCGGCCGCGCCCAGCCCTAATCTCCTTGCTCAGCCCTTCGTATTCCTCGCGTCGATGGAATAGGGAGACCAGCCACGGCACCGCTGATGCCGTCCTGGGATTGAAAACGCCGGCACCCACGCCGCCGCCGATGGAGGCGGCCGGCGGCGTACCAGCCAAATCCTGTCCGTTTTAATGCTTATGTAAAGTTACCTGTACTCATCAAAGGAGTGTTTTGGCAAAACACGGGAAGCGCTCTGGGTGAGGAATTCTTATTCCTCACCCCAGTCCATCTCCCACGACCACTACATGAAAAGGTAAGAAACAAAAGCACTTGAGGTAGAATTACAGGTCGAAGAAAGAATCAGCTTCCATTCCGTAAAAAAAAAGGGAGGTAAACTTACGACATGCAAGTCACTTTTTTAGGTCGTGCATGGTTGCAACTAATCCGGCGGATCAAAATGACTGTAAAAAACAAATGATGCCGTCGTAATATTACGGAATGAGCAGTAGAGGCGTTCCTGAATTTTTTACCCATAGGATGTGTGCGTATATTGTACGTATCTTTGGCTAATTACATCTAGTCTCTAGCAAAATTGAAAGGCCTGCATACTTTGGATTGTTTTACAAACTGCAAGACTATTACGAAGGAAAAACAACTGTGACAAATTGATTTAGTATGACAATCGACAAAAAAAGTAAAATTAGATAAACTCTTAGAAAATTTATTTCTTTGCTAAAAATAACAGTCTGAACACTTTACAAAAGATATGCAACTGGAAAATATCTGTTATGAAACTAATAGCCTCATGAATGAGACGACATGCCACCTCCTTCCATTGCCACAATTGGCAGGCTCACTTAGTTGACATCAGAAGTTACACGTTTCCTGTCTCCATTGTGAGTAGTTGGTGTTTGATGTTTGAAATGGTAAAAAAATATCTGTG
The DNA here is from genome assembly GCA_039707655.1 of Elymus sibiricus. NCBI lineage: Eukaryota > Viridiplantae > Streptophyta > Magnoliopsida > Poales > Poaceae > Elymus > Elymus sibiricus. The sequence goes on from CM077668.1 coordinate 229,667,404, forward strand.
AGAAGCATCCATAACACCAGTTGATCTGTTGGATATCTGGCGATGGAAAACTTGTTTTGTAGCGTTGCCACAATTCACATGAGAGCTATGGACGGTGGTTATCTGCAAAATAACTCGTTAGTACATATCCCACTCACCAGATTTTGGAATTCAACATTAAATAATTAGGAGGGATAAATTAACAGATCCATGTATTGCAACACACGAAGAAATTACAGGTAGTAAAAGGAAGAATGCTACACAGCTTCACAAAAGGAAGACTAAGAAAAATCAACGAGATGAAGGAAAGTTCTATCTTTTCTATTTCATGGCAGAGTTCGATATTTTCAGACCAACTTCCATTGAGAATGGACATGCCATGCCACCCACCGAAGCCAGCTATGTGCTGCCCAAATAGAAAAATACTACCGAGTAATTGTGAAGGAACGTTTTGGAACTATTGGCTCGCTTATAGATATCGGCATACTGCCGGGATGAAAAATGGAAATGATCAATAGCAGACTGGATAGGCTATCGGCGTACTGCCGGGATGAAAAATGGAAATGATCAATAGCGGATTGGATAAGTTATGTATGCAAAAGCATGCATGCATATAACCATGTAGATGAATCAATATTAAATGGGGCGAAAAAAGAGCATGTCAATGGCACTATGACAGTGTTACAAATGTATTAAGTCACAGAGTAGAAATTGACCATACTTGAATGGACAACTTTGCAAGATAGGAAAATGGGTTGAAGATGAACAAAGTCGATTCCTTACAGTATACATGAACCTAATGTAAAAATGATATTTCGATCTTCCATATAGAATCCATGGTTACGATTTGTTTCAATATGTACCAAAATAGATGGTAAATCTGCAAGCTTCGACGGAATGTAGAAACTTGGCAGATATGATTTTGTTTTAATGATAAGTGGCGATGTATGTGTTAATTTTTTGTAGCAACTAGCCGCATGATACGAAATAAAAATAAATAATCATTATCTCATTATACATCAGAAATTATTCCTTGGAGACATACAGAAGAGGAGCCAAGCTTTTTTTAATTTGTGCATGATAAGTTGCATAGATAGTCATCCTACATGCCAACATTGTATTGAAGTGAAGGAGCATCATTAGAACATGAAACTTGAGCGACAAATCAAGCAAACACTTACAATTGGACCTACAAAATCTGTACCTCACAAGCATGTTGAACGTATCCCTGAATTAAATAGACAGTATTCATCTAAATTGCATATAAAAATTAGAATAGAAAAATTAAGAGAACTAGTAAGCTCATACCATCGACTTGTTGGCAGGATTTACCTTACAAACGAAATTTGATGTCAGGACATGAATTTCTGAAACAAACAACTGCAAATGCTAGGTTTGCTCACCATGAAATCCCGAATGGAAAATAGTAACAAAATCTGAACGAAAAAAAGCCTAGTTGGACTCAGGATTTAGCTTGCCACCGTACCCTGACGTCGAAGCCCACTCGTGTGCTCCGCCCACCATATAACCACCCGCAGCTGTGTCGAGGCCGGCCAACGCTTGCTGATGCCACCCGTTGAACCGGCCGCAGGCTCCCAAAGCTTCAAAACCTTTGGGTAAAAGAAAAACAGTCTTAGAAATTGTCCTAGAAAGGAACGATTTAAAGATTCACGTACACCTAAACCATGTACTTGTATGAGCACACAACTAGTAAACACTCCTTAATCTAAATCGGGTTATTCATTTTTTTAGATGGCTTAACAAACTCCAAAATAGAACACTCGCCTTGTCCTGTTCTTATGCAACTAACACAGTTAATGTTTGCTAATAGGAAAAATTGTTTGCTTTATACAAAATCTTTGATTTGTTGGAACTGCTGAAGACACTAGTTGTGAATTCCAATTAGGTAACTGCATAGTCCAGCTAGCTACGCCAGCAGCTATGCCTGATTGTACTATCTTTGAATCAAACTAATTTCCTGGCGCACATGACAATCTCCTGAAGTGACTGATGCAACCAACCTTGATATAACAAACTGAAGAGCAGTCGAACCCCAATCCTAACCCATCAGAACAATAATGTTCTCGCCAGCGCACCATTGCCTCGTCTCCAAGTCCCTTGCATACATATTTTTCTACTCCTAGATTTCTTGGTAGAATTCCAATTCCTCGTTTGCCTAATAAATTCATAAAACATAAAGTTAGCATCATCAATTCAAATCTTATCTTAAGAATAGCTCACAACAAAAATCCTCGTAAAGTGAATATTCTTTAATTGAAGAAATATTGCTCGTACGTATGTGGAAATTTCAATTAACACAAAATTACAGAGAATTAGCATTGTCAGCTAGGTACAGGTTGATTCTTTATGTGCATCATTACTAACATTCAATTAAGTCATACCAATCATTTATTGCTACAGGATGAAATTCGTCAAATTTAGACAAAAGAAAAACCAGAGAGAGGATTCACATGTCCCGTGACAAACAAAAATTGATCTCAGCTAGATCGAAGCCTGATACTCTACTGTTGTTCCTTCGTCTCCGCAGCCTTGAGCTCCCCCTCTTCTATGCCATCCACATGGCTCATCTCCTCCGCTATGATCTACACCTCTGATCCCACAGCCAGGAGCCCGTCTCCAGCATTACCTCCATCACCTGAGCTCCTCATTTTTCTTTCCTTTCATTTCTTGGTCTTCTTCCTCTTCCCCTGCACCGCTCCCAAAAACCAATAACCCTAAACCTAGAAATTCAGAATTCATGGAGGAGGATAGGGGAAGTTGAGGAGGAGGAGGGGGGGCGGTCTTACTGGCGATAATACCGCCGGCGGTGGAGAGGGACGCCGGAGAAGGCCGTTGTCGCTGCCGAGCTCGCCTGGATCTTACACCACCCACGGCGCCTCCGAGTCCCTACCGCATGAGAGAGGAAAGGAAGTACTCCGCGCGCCAGAGAGGTAGTCCTCGCCGCCGGGTCGTCCCTCCGGTACCGTCGCTGCCGCTGCCTCCGCAATGACGAGATGGGAGATTGGGAGGAGAGGGAGAGAGGAACGGACCGGGGGAGTGGGCTGGTTTTTCTTTTTTTACATCCGGGGGAGGTGGGCGACCGGTTAACTTTTCCATCGACCTAAAATTACATCGACTAACGTTTTGCTCGGTCAATTGACCCGGGTGAAGAATATTATTCCTCACCCAGGGTCACTAATAGACTTTCTATATATATAGGACAAACGTTTTCTACTACCGGGTGTAGTTACTCCCACTTTTGTTTTGTACGTTTTAGGTAGTATCTATCATACCGAAGTGTATGTATGCGTAGTATGTAGTATATAAGAATGGTTAGGTAGTATATATACTATTTTTTAGATAGTATGTATTATATTTTGAGCATACTCCTTTTTACGTACAAATATGTACATATTTCACAAAATATGATAAAAACATAGGCTCACATGTAATTTTTTCACATAACTCGCTTTGGAGTATCTTAGATATAGTATATGAACATACTAAAAATGATAAAGTAGTATATATACTACCACATGATAGTATATGAGGCATGGGTGTAACTACACCCGTTAGTAGGATGTATTTTTCCTATATATATATATATATAGAGAGAGAGAGAGGGAGAGAGAGAGAGAAAAAGAGAGAGAGAGAGTAGCACTATTCTGATCCTAGGATCAGAATAGTATTCTGATCACGATCGGCCTATAGGGAGCGATCAGTTGTTCCTGAGATCCGAGAAACTCCGAACCGGTACAGAAAAAAAAATACCCGTCCCGCCCCCAACCACCCGCACCTTCCTCTCTGCCCCGATTCCCCCACCGCTGGAAGCTCACCACGCGCCACCCCCGTCCCCGGCCCCGGCCGCCGCGCCGCCCTCATCCCCGGACCGGCCGCCGGCCACCCCCGTCCCTTCCTACGCGACGTGTCGTGCGCCCCATGCTGTGCTCCAGCGAGCTCACCTCCATGGCGCCCCGTGCTGTGCTCCGGCGAGCTCACCTCCAGCGCGCCCCCGTCCTCACATCCGTCCGCGCGCAAGCCCTTCTCCAGTGGGTGGATCCGGTCACACTCGTTGTCGCCGCGCGCGGATCCTGCTGCGGCCGGTGAGATCCACACGCAAACCATCGCCATGGCCACCGACTCCCAACAAATGGGAAGGTCCCGGCGCTCCTCCTATCTCACCTGCCACCTATGCCATGGACGCAGGAGAGCTTCAGCTTGCCGGATCCGACGATGGCTGAACGCAAGGACCTCCGCCTCCACCACGTCGTCACTCTACACCGGTGGATCCTCCTCCTCTACACAGGCGTCCGCTCGCACAAGCACCACCCTTAGCCTCCCATGTCAACCTAGGCGGCCGCCCACGCATCCATCCTCCCTGGACTATGGCTACCAAGTTCTTTCTTTTTGCTGTGTGTATGGAATTGAAGTTCAGAAAGAACAGAGGATGAAAACTTCAGAGCGTTTTTGCATTAAAATTTCAGAAAAATGTTGTTCACAAAAATGTTGGAACAGCGAATTGAAGTTTAGAAAGAACAGAGGATGAAAAGTTCAGAAAGAATAGTGTTGGATTTATTATTATGATGTACATGTAACACTGACACGACGACGCTTTGTGCTCATGCTAGTTCATACTCTGTTTTCTTCCTGCATTGTGTTGACGAGAAAATATGCATGTTGACGAGAGACCATCTACACAAAGAAGTTCAAATATTATTGCCCCCGTGGGTTCGTGTATTACTTCACAAAAATGTATGATTATATTTTTTCCTCTCTAAAAAATGTGTGCGCGCGAGTGTGTTTCAGCACTAAAAATATCCAAAAAGCAAAGTTTGCAAAAAAGGCAAAACTTCGGAGCCCCACAGAGATCGCCGGCAAAAAAAATATAAAATTTGGAAAAAAGTTTAAACAAAAGATTAAAAAACTTAAACAAAAAAGTTCAGAAAAATGTTGGAAGTTCAAATTCAATTAATTAGATAGTTCGACGAAAATATTACGGGTGAACAAAAAATTTCCCCATGGATTTTCCCCTTTTTGAAAAAAAATATAACCAAAATTTAAAGAAAAAATAGCAAAGATGTTTGATGTTTGTAACAAAAATATTTTTTCCCATTTAAAAAAATACCCACGAAGTTCAAAAAAGTTTAATAAGAAAACATATTTTCCTCGTTTAAAAAAAACTAGAAGTTCAAATTTAAACAACAGAGCGGTTCGATGTATATTATAAAATTAGGATTTTCCCCGTTTCTAAAGAATAAACCAAGAAGTTCAAATAAAAAAAAAGCAGTTCAAAAAATATAGAGACAATGGATTTTTTCTCGTTTCTAAAAAAGCTTAAAGATTCAAATTAAAATAACGAAGAAGTTTAATGTTTATTAAAAAATCAAGAAGGTGAAGTTAAAAAATAGTGCATTTCAAAAAGTTTATAGAAACAAAAATTCCCCCTTTATAAAAAACCAAGAAGTTCAAATTTAAATAACGGAGTTATCTGATGTTTATTACGAAACTAGGATTTTTTTCGTTACTAAAGGTAATAAAACCAAGAAGTCCAAATTAGAAAAAGGAGCAGTTTGATGTTTATACAAAATTTAGATTTTCCTCATTATTAAAGAATGAAAACAAGAAGTTCAAAAATAAAATAATAAGAAGTTCAAATTTTAAAAATAGAGTAGCTCAAAATCCATAAAAAAGAATTTTCACTGTTTCTAAATAAAAACTCTAGAAGTTCAAATGTAAATAATGGACTGGTTCAATATTTATTACAAAACTAGGATTTTTCTGTTAGTAAAACAAATGAACCAAGAAAATTTGCCCGCTTCCCTGTGTGTTCTACACCTTTGGTTGCTTCACAAAAAAAGTCAGTGAAGTTCAAGTATTGCTGCTGCTGAAAAAAGTTGGAAAAATAAAAGAACGTGGAGTTCCCAAAATCAGGTGCATTCGTCAACACTACAAGTTCATAAAAAGATACTCGGGAGGAATGATAAAAAAATCTTAGTTCATATGACAACCCCTGCAAGTCCAAAAATGAAAACCATAGGAGTTGAACCAAAAAATAGTAATCCTAGAGTTCAAAAAATAAACAGAAAAGGTTACAAAAACTAGGGAATATTCATGACATATGTATAGAAGTTTAGAGGGGGCTACGAGAGAAATTCAGAGAATGAAAAACTACGAAGTCCAAATTAAAAAAATAGTGCAGTTCAATATTTATAAAAATCTCATATTTTTCTTGTTACTAAAGAAATAAAATCAAGAAGTTCAAATTAAAAAAATGGAGTAGTTCGATGTATACGGGAAACTCAAATTCTTTCCGTTCCAAGGAAAAAAAATATGAAGTTCAATTTTTTTAAAATGCTTGATGGTTATTTAAAAACCATATTATTTGTGTAATACAACTAAGAAGTTCAAATTAAAATAACAAAGAAGTTCGAAGTTTATTAAAATCAAAAACAACTCTTTATTTGAAATAAAAATGTGAAGTTCAAATTAGAATAACAAAGAAGTTCGAAGTTTATAAACAACTCGGATTTTTTCTCGTTACTGGAGAATAAAATGAAGAAGTTCAAATTGAAATAAAAGGAACAACTAAAAAAAGTTTAAAAGGAATTTTCCAATTTTTGATAAAACTAGAAGTTCAAACTAAAATAACGAAGTGGTTCGATGTTTATTAAAAAATCTAGGATTTTACCAATACGAACGGGTGAGGAATCACGAGCAAAAAATACGTGACAGAAGTTCAAAGTGACAACAACGAGCAGTTCAACTACTACATGGAATGCATTTTCGGAAGAGAATAAAAGAATAAAAAATAAAAGCCTAAAAGGGTTGTTGCAAGAAGTTCACGTTCTTGTAGTGCAGTTCAATATTTATAAAAAACTTATATTTTTCTTGTTACTAAAGAAATAAAATCAAGAAGTTCAAATTAAAAAAAGGAGTAGTTCGATGTATACGGGAAACTCAAATTATTTCCGTTCCAAGGAAAAAAAAGTATGAAGTTCAATTTTTTTAAAATGTTTGATGCTTATTTAAAAACCATATTATTTTAGGAATAAAACTAAGAAGTTCAAATTAAAATAACAGAGAAGTTCGAAGTTTATTAAAATCAAAAACAACTCTTTATTCGAAATAAAAAATGTGAAGTTCAAATTAGAATAACAGAGAAGTTCGAAGTTCATAAACAACTCGGATTTTTTCTCGTTACTGAAGAATAAAATGAAGAAGTTCAAACTAAAATAAAAGGAACAACTAAAAAAAGTTTAAAAGGAATTTTCCAATTTTTTAGAAAACTAGAAGTTCAAACTAAAATAACGAAGTGGTTCGATGTTTATTAAAGAATCTAGGATTTTACCAATAGGAACGAGTGAGGAATCACGAGCAAAAAATACGTGATAGAAGTTCAAAGTGGAAACAACGAGCAGTTCAACTACTACACGGAATGCGTTTTCGAAAGAGAATAAAAGAATAAAAAATAAAAGCCTAAAAGGGTTGTTGCAAGAAGTTCACGTTCTTGTAGTGCATTTCAATATTTATAAAAAACACATATTTTTCTTGTTACTAAAGAAATAAAATCAAGAAGTTCAAATTAAAAAAAGGAGTAGTTTGATGTATACGGGAAACTCAAATTCTTTCCGTTCCAAGGAAAAAAAGTATGAAGTTCAATTTTAAAAAAAATGTTTGATGCTTATTTAAAAACCATATTATTTTAGGAATAAAACTAAGAAGTTCAAATTAAAATAACACTGAAGTTTGAAGTTTATTAAAAATAAAAAACAACTCTTTATTCGAAATAAAAATGTGAAGTTAAAATTAGAATAACAGAGAAGTTCGAAGTTCATAAACAACGCGGATTTTTTCTCGTTACTGAAGAATAAAATGAAGAAGTTCAAACTAAAATAAAAGGAACAACTAAAAAAAGTTTAAAAGGAATTTTCCAATTTTTTAGAAAACTAGAAGTTCAAACTAAAATAACGAAGTGGTTTGATGTTTATTATAAAATCTAGGATTTTACCAATACGAACGGGTGAGGAATCAGGAGCAAAAAATACGTGACAGAAGTTCAAAGTGAAAACAACGAGCAGTTCAACTACTACACGGAATGCGTTTCGGAAGAGAATAAAATAATAAAAAACAAAAGCCTAAAGGGTTGTTGCAAGAAGTTCACGTTCTTGTCCCTGCACGGTTCAAAATTTCTAGTGTGAGACATCCGTCGTTCATTTAGATGTTAAAAAAAGGCAAAAACATCGTTGTTTTTGCCATTTTTATAACTGCTCGCAAACGGCAATGAATTTGTAACAACTATCTACAAGAAAAGGTTGCTCCTATTCATAAGCTTTCCAACGGTATATTATATGCTACATTCCGATAAACGCTTTAAAAGTTTCATGTATACCATTAAAAACACATTTTTATGTATTCAAAAGAAACTTTCAAACTGATGCGAGTATGAAAAAATGATCAACACGGGAAAGTTGCATGTTTTCAACAGCTTTCCATCGGTATATCATTTGCTCAATTCCGGTAAGTGGTTGGGGAGTTACAGACAAAAAACAACACGTGACAAACAGAGTGAAGTTCAAACAGAACTGCCCCAGAAGTTCAACCTCTTCACGCAGTGCATTTTCGGAGACTCTGTTTTCGCAATGAAGGCAGAACGCATAATCTCGCTGTTTTCAAAATTACTTAAAAACGGCTAGGAATCAGAGAAAACTTTCTATATGAAAAAGTTTCGCATTTTTCATAGCTATCCAGGGGTATAATATTTGCCCCATTCCGATAAAGTTTGCGAAAATTACGGCCAAAAAAGTTTTTAGCCATTTTCAAAATTGACTTAAAACCGAAATGAATTGGGAGAAACATTATATACAAAAAAGTTTCGCATTTGTTCAAGCTTTCCAACGCCATGTCATTTGCTGCATTCTGACAAACCATTTAGAAAAAACCCTGAAAATACGAACTTAGAGGAAGTTTGACCGTTTTATAAATTACTTTTAAACCGTTCAAAATTAAAAAAAACTTTCTATATGAAAAAGAAGCGCATTTTCATAAGCTTTCCAACTCCATATCATTTGCATCAATCCGACTTGCCGTTTTCAAATTACGCTAAAAAAACAAGCTCGCTGTTTGGTTTGAGAAATTCCGACATTTTTCAAATTGCTCTTTAACCGTATGGAATTTGGGAAAACTTTATATATGTGGGATGAGCGGATTTGCAGCAGCTTTCCAATGCCGTATTATTTGCCTCATTCCGATAAACGGCTTAGAAATGGTCTCGAAAATACGATTCACGTTTTTTTGTATGAAGAAAAATAGTTTGTAAAACTGCTCTTAATCCGTGTAGATTTTGACAAAAAATTAACTTAGGTTGTGATCCATGTGTCGACAGCTTTCCAACGGTATATCGGAAGACCCATTTGGACAATGTTCGCGGAAGTTCAACCTCTCCTTGGGTGAAGTTCAACTACTACTACTACGACGGGTCGGGTAGTTATCAGAATATTATTCTGATCCCGTGATCAGAATAGTGTTTATATATATATATATATATATATATATATATATATATATATTATATAGAAGTCAAACGAGAAGACGAAAAGCGAAGATAAATGCCAGTGTTCAAGACAAACAAAATCAAGAAGATATTGCAAAAAGAGTGACACCAAATGAAAATCTTCAAGAAGGTTTGGTGGTGGCGTTACCCACCATATAGGAAGTATTAGACCCAGACACGGCGCACAACTTGTCGTGGCACTCTGAAGTCAAATTCCGCGTTAATATCTTCACACTTACATCTTCATGAATTAAAGACATACGTTACTTCGTGTGTTGTGCATCAAAGTCATCAACAATGCATAAGCGTTTAGAAGTGTGTCCATTCACTGGACATTTGAGGATTCTAAGATATTTAGCTCACACTGCAACTTGCAAAACCTCTTCTCATCCAAAGGCTTCGTGAAGATATCTACCAGTTGATCTTCAGTGTTGACGTGAATGATGTCAGTGTCTTCCTTGAGCACATGATCGCGAAGAAAATGATGTCTAATTTGGATATGCTTCGTCTTGGAGTGTTGTACTAGGTTGTGGGCGATCTTAATGGCGCTCTCGTTGTCTCAGAATAGAGGTACTTTTTTCTTGTTGATGTCATTGTCCTTGAGGATTTGCTTCATCTAGAGAAGCTGAGCACAGCAAGATCCAGCAGCAATGTATTTAGCTTCAGCTGTGGAGAGTGACACGCAGTTCTGCTTCTTCAAGGACCAACAGACAAGAGATCGGCCAAGAAAGTGACATGTGTCTGATGTATACTTGCGATCCACCTTGTCACCAGCATAGTCAGCATCGGAGAATCCAACAAGATCAAACTCTGAGCCCTTTGGATACCGTAATCCTAGTGTTGGTGTGTGAGCTAAATATCGAAGTATTTGCTTCACTGCGAGGTGATGCATTCCTTTGGTGCCGCTTGGAATCGGGCACACATGCAAATGCTAAGCATTATATCTGGCCTAGATGCACATAAGTACAATAAAGAACCAATCATGGAGCGGTATACCTTTTGATCGAAGTCTTTACCATTTTCGTCGGAGCTTAGGTGGCCATTGGTTGGCATTGGCGTCTTGTAGCCTTTGCAATCTTGCATGCCAAACTTCTTCAAACAATCCTTGAGATACTTCTCTTGTGATATGAAGATGTCGTTCCGTTGTTGACGAATTTGAAGACCTAGGAAGAATTTCAGCTCTCCCATCATGGACATTTGATATTGCTCTTGCATCATATGACTGAACTCATCACTATAACGTTTGTCGGTGCAGCCGAAGATAATGTCATCCACATAGATTTGGCAGGCAAATAGTTCACCGTCATACGATTTGGTGAAGAGAGTGGGATCAAGTGAACCAGGTTTGAAGCCTTTGCTCTTCAGGAATTCCTTGAGTGTATCATACCAGGCTCATGGTGCTTGTTTGAGGCCATAAAGTGCCTTGTTGAACCTGTATACCTTGTCAGGGTACTTTGGATCTTCAAACCCAGGTGGTTGGGCAACATAGACTTCTTCAATCTTTCCACTGAGGAAGGCACTCTTCACATCCATTTGATATAGGAGGATATCATGATGATTTGAATAAGCAAGCAATATTCGAATGGCTTCAAGCCTAGCAAATGGAGCAAAGGTTTCTTCGAAGTCAATGCCTTCAACTTGTGTGTAACCTTGAGCTACAAGTCGAGCCTTATTCCCGACGACTTGACCATTTTCATCTTGCTTGTTGCGATAGATCCACTTCATGCCAATAATGTTGTGCTTGTGAGGATCGGGACGCTTGACAAGTTCCCACACATTGTTGAGCTCAAATTGTTGAATCTCTTCTTGCATAGCTTGAATGCATTCTGGTTCCGTGAAAGCTTCATCAACTTTGGTGGGCTCTGAGATAGAGACGAAAGCAAAGTGCCCACAAAAGTTGGCTAGATGCGTGGCCCTTGAGCGGGTGAGAGGGCCTGATGCATTGATATTGTCAAGTATCTTCTCAATCTGAACTTCATTAGCCACACGAGGATGAACAGGGTGAAGACTTTGTTGTTGCTGATCATTGTCTTCAGGGTTGTCTTCAGGATCTGCATTATCTTCAGGTTGTGCATTGTCTTCACTGTGGACAGGAGCAGGTATCACTACTTCTTCATCTGTTGGTTCCTCGGTGGGTATGATATCTCTAGTACCCATTAGCTTGATAGATTCACTAGGAGGAAGTTCATCTAGCACATGTGGCAGGTGCTCTCTTTGCGAGCCGTTAGTCTCATCGAACCGCACATCTATAGTTTCAACAACTTTATTGTGAAAGATGTTGAAGACTCTGTAGGTGTGTGAATCCTTTCCATAGCCAAGCATAAAACCCGCATGTGCTTTCGGTGCGAATTTGGAAGTGTGATGTGGATCCCTTATCCAACACCTAGCACCGAAGACTTTGACATAACTTACATTTGGCTTCTTACCAGTGATCAATTCATATGATGTCTTCATGAAGAACTTGTGAAGATATACTCGGTTGATGATATGGCATGCGGTGTCAATGGCTTCAGGCCACCACTTGCGTGGTGTATTGTATTCGTCAAGCATAGTGCAAGCCATCTCAAAAAAGAGTCATATTCTTGCGCTCCACGACGCCATTCTGCTGTGGAGTGTATGGGGCTGACAGCTCATGAGTGATGCCAAGAACGTCAAGATAGGTGTCGAGCCCAGTGTTCTTGAACTCGGTGCCATTGTCACTCCTGATATGCTTGATCTTGATGCCATAGTTGGTCATGGCATGATTGGCGAACAGCCTGAAGACATCCTGCACTTCAGTCTTATACAGGATTATGTGCACCCAGGTATATCGAGAGTAATCATCAACAATCACAAAGCCATATAGATGTGCAGAAGTAGTAAGAGTGGAGTAATGAGTAGGGCCGAATAAGTCCATGTGTAGCAGCTCGAAGGGACGAGTGGTCGTCATGATTGTCTTCGAGGGATGTTTCGCCCTAGTCATTTTCCCAGCTTCACAGGCACCACACAAGTGATCCTTCTTGAACTTGACGCCCTCGATCCTGATACGTCTCCGTCGTATCTATAATTTTTTATTGTTTCATGCCAATATCCTACAATTTCCACATACTTTTGGCAACATTTTATATGATTTCTTGGACTAACATATTGATCCAGTGCCTAGTGCTAGTTCCTGTTTCTTGCATGTTTTTTGTTTCGCAGAAAATCCATATCAAACGAAGTCCAAACGTGATAAAAATTTACGGAGATTTATTTTGGAATATATGTGATTTTTGGGAAAAAGAATCAACGCGAGACGATGCCCAAGGGACCCACAAGCTCGAGGGGCGCGCCCCCCTACCCAGGGCGCGCCTGACAGGCTTGTGGCGCCCCTATAAGGCGGTTGGGGAATATAAGAAACGGTGAAGGGCCAGAAAACAGAGACGCGAAACAGAAGAGAAATAGAGAGAGAGATCCAATCTCGGAGGGGCTCCTCCCCTCCGGGAGCCCTGGAGGCCATGGACCAGAGGGAGAACTCCCCTCCCATCTAGGGGGGAGGCCAAGGAAGAAGAAGAAGGAGGGGCTCTCTACCCCTCTCTCCCGGTGGCGCCAGAACGCCGTCGGGGCAATCATCGTGACGGTGATCTACACCAACAACTTCGCCGCCGTCAACACCAACTCTCTCCCCCTTTATGCAGCGGTGTAACACCTCTTCTCCCTGCTGTAATCTCTACTTAAACAAGGTGCTTAATGCTACATATTATTATCCAATGATGTGTTGCCATCCTATGATGTTTGAGTAGATTCGTTTTGTCCTATGGGTTGATTGATGATTGTGATTGGTTTGAGTTGTATGTTTTATTTTGGTGCTGTCCTATGGTGCCCTCCGTGTCGCGCAAGCGTGTGGGATTACCGCTGTAGGGTGTTGCAATACGTTCATGATTCGCTTATAGTGGGTGGCGAGAGTGACATAAGCTTATACCCGAGTAAGGGGGTTGTTGCGTATGGGAGTAAAGAGGACTTGTTACTTAATGCTATGGTTGGGTTTTACCTTAATGATCTTTAGTAGTTGCGGTTGCTTGCTAGAGTTCCAATCATAAGTGCAAATAATCCAAGTACGGAAAGTATGTTAGCTCATGCGTCTCCCTCATATAAAATTGCAATAATGATTACCGGTCTAGTTATCGATTGCCTAGGGACAAATCCTTCTCTTGTGTTACAAAAGCGTTCTACTAAATAACTAACTTTTATTATCTTGCAATTTACTCGTAGTTTTATTCTCGCAAAGTACTCCTAGTTTTATTCTTGCAAAGTAGTTCTAGCATTACACCTACAAAGTACTTCTAGTTTCATACTTGTTCTAGGTAAAGCAAACGTTAAGTGTGCGTAGAGTTGTATCGGTGGTCGATAGAACTTGAAGGGAATATTGATTCTACCTTTAGCTCCTCGTTGGGTTCGACACTCTTATTTATCGAGAAAGGCTACAACTGATCCCCTATACTTGTGGGTTATCAAGACCTTTTTGTGGCGCCGTTGCCGGGGAGCAATGGAGTGGGGTTGATATTCTCGTGTGTGCTTGTTTGCTTTATCTCTAAGTAGCTTTTATTTTGTGCTCTTGTTTTCTATCTTTAGTTATGGGTAGGAAACGTAAAATACCAAAAAAAATAGTCGTACTTGCTAAACCAATGGTTGAAGAACCACCCAAAATCTTTCATACTGCTGAAGCTTTCTACTTGGATCATCTTCGATCCCTTTGTGCTCGTGCTGAAAACCCAACTAGCTTAGTTGAGGGAAAATCATTAGATGAGCATGCTTATTTTGTGCGAAACCGCTTGTCTCAAAAAGGGAAACTCTTAAGGTATCAAATTAATTGTTTGCAATGCTATGCTTGGAATTTATGCGAAATATATTATTTTACTTATTGTTCCGAAGACCCTAAAAAACACCTTTCCTACCAATGTGAGTTTAAGGATAATGGATTCTTATCTTCTTATGCCAAGGGTGTTTATAGTTACTATGATATTGAATAAATAGAAGAATTTGTTGCTTTTAAGGGTGCATATGAAATTGCTTCTTTGATTGAAAAGTATGATGCTACTCTTTACAAATCTGAAAATTTTGCCATACTTAAATATTGCTATTAAAATTATGCTTCTAATGCTTATGTTAAAGAATATATTGAGGAAGTCCCCGCTGTCCAAGAGGAGACTAGTATTTTGCAGGAGTCTATGGAAGAAGAAATTGATGAAATTGTGAGCTCATTAGATGAAAAAGATGAGGATGTAGGATCGAAAGTATGTCTAGAGGGGGGGTGATTAGACTACTTGACCAATTAAAAACCTAACCTTTTCTCAATTTTAGTTGTAGGCAGATTTTAGCAAGTATTCAAGTCAAGCATCACCCTACACATGCAATTCTAAGAGTGTGGCAGCGGAAAGTAAACAATTGCGTATGTAAGTAAAGGAGAAGAGTTTGGAGAAGGCAAACGCAATGGAGACACGGTGATTTTTGGCGTGGTTTCGATAGGTGGTGCTATCGTATGTCCACGTTGATGGAGACTTCAACCCACGAAGGGTAACGGCTGCGCGAGTCCACGGAGGGCTCCACCCACGAAGGGTCCACGAAGAAGCAACCTTGTCTATCCCACCATGGCTTACGTCCACGAAGGACTAGCCTCACTCGGGTAGATCTTCATGAAGTAGGCGATCTCCTTGCCCTTACAAACTCCTTGGTTCAACTCCACATCATGTCAGAGGCTCCCAAGTGACACCTAACCAATCTAGGAGACACCACTCTCCAAAAGGTAATAGACGGTGTGTTGTTGATGAACTCCTTGCTCTTGTGTATCAAATGATAGTCTCCCCAACACTCAAACAACTCCTCACAGATTTGGCTATGGTGGAAGAAGGATTTTAGTGGAAAGCAACTTGGGAAAGGCTAGAAATCAAGGTTCAAATGGTAGGAATGGAATCTCTTGATCTCAACACATGAGTACGTGGTTCTCTCTCAGAAAATGTATGGTGGAAGTGTAGGCACGTTCTAATGGCTCTCCTTACAGAGTAAGAAGTGGTGGAGGGGTATATATAGCCTCCACACAAAATCCAACCGTTACACACTTTTGACCCAACTCGGTGGCACCGATCAGAAATCTCGGTGGCACCGAACTGTGTAAAAGATATGAACGTTAGGAATCTCGGTGGGACCGACTGGAACAACTCGGATGGACCGATGTGCAATGGTTAGGGCAAACCTCATCTCGGTGGCACCGATTGCATCAACTCGGTAGGACCGAAGTGAAGCAATAAGGCAACAGAGACTTTGCAAGCCATCTCGGTGAGACCGATTTGCAAAACTCGGTGGGACCGAAGTGAGTGCAAACGATTACAGAGAGTTGGCAAGGCCATCTCGGTGGGACCGAGATCCATATCGATGGATCCGATTTGTTAGGGTTTTGGCAGTGGCTAAGTCCAGATGAACTCGGTGGCTCCGGATAGGAAATTTCGGTGGGCCGAGTTGGAATGTAGGTTTTGGACATATTTGGATGGAGAAAATGGTTGAGGGTTTAGGAGTACTGTCACTAAGCACTTGAGCAAAAAGACCATTAAGCAACACCTCATCCCCTTTTAATAGTATTGGCTTTCCTATGGACTCAATGTGATCTTGGATCACTAAACCAAAAATGTAGAGTCTTGAGCTTTTGCCAATAAATATCCTGAGCATTTTGAGGGGTCCACATCTCTAGTCCTTGCCATGCCAATCATTGAACGTCCTGAAATCTTTAACTAGAATGGACATTAGTTCAATGAGATATATGTTGTTATGAATTACCAAAACCACCAAGGGAGCAAATGTGCTTTCAGAGGAGGAGAGCGAAGAACAAATGGAGGAAGAGCGGATTGATCACCTGTTCCCACCTTCTGATGAGAGTAACTCTTTATCTCATACATTGTTTAATTTCCCTTCGTGCTTACCGAAGGATGAATGCTATTGCTATGATCCCTTGGATTTGTTTGAAATATCCCTTTTTGATGAACTTGATGCTTGCTATGCTTGTGGCCATGATGCCAATATGAATAATGCTTATGGAGATGAACTTGCTATAGTTCCTTATGTTAAACATGAAATTGTTGCTATTGCACCCACACATGATAGTCCTATTATCTTTTTGAATTCTCCCAACTACACTACATCGGAGAAGTTTGTGCTTATTAAGGACTATATTGATGGGTTGCGTTTTACCGTTGCACATGATGATTTTGATGGATATAATATGCATGTGCTTGCTGCTCCTAATTGCAATTATTATGAGAGAGGAACTACATCTCCACCTCTCTATGTTTCTAGTACGATAAAATTGCAAGAAACTGTTTATACTATGCATTGGCCTTTACTTGATGTGCATGAATTGTTCTTTTATGACATGCCGATGCATAGGAAGAGAGTTAGACTTCGTCATTGCATGATATATGTTGCTTTGTGCTCACTACTAAATTATAAATCATTGTTAATTAAAATTGGCTTTGATATACCTTGGGATCCGGGTGGATCAATTACCTGAGCATTGTATGCCTAGCTTAATGGCTTTAAAGAAAGCGCTGCCTGGGAGACAACCCGGAAGTTTTAGAGAGTCATTTTATTCTGTTGAGTGCTTTTAAAAAGTGTAAAAACAAAAAAATATAGAGGGGAACCTAAAACTTTTTCAAAAAGAAAAGTGAAAGTGAGAAAGACGAGCATCGTTGAAGTGGGGGATATCCTTGAACTTTGTTCATACCCATGGAAACTTTGTGAATCTTGAATTACAGAAAATTTTCAACAAAAATAATTATCCCCTTGTACAAATCCATTGTATTATAAAAATAATGTGCCAAGATTTACCTTTAGGATGTTTAAATTGCTTGTTTGGTGTGTGCTGTGCAAAAACAGAAAAATTTTCTGTAGTGTTTGAATTTTTATATTTTACTGTAACATGAAAAAATTCTGAAATTTTTACACAGTACTGATATGCAAATTTTTTATTTTGTCCTAATTTTTCAGAATTTTTTGAGTTACAGAAGTATATGTTTCATCTACATGTTTACAAACTGTCCTATTTTCACAGATTGCTGATATAGTTTCTTTATTTGCGTATGTTTGAAATCTTGTTGAGCCCCATTGACTTGGGAGGCATAGAATTGTGATAGCATACAGTGGGTAATGTTTTATTATAATTATACAATAATGTTATAGCAGGACATGATGGGATTTGATGTTATATGTACTAACCCCTCTAATAAAAAGTTCAGTTAAGTTTTGTGTGGATGAAGTGTTCGAAGATCGAGGAGGTATCGATATGAGGAGAATAAGGAGAGGCAAGACCTCAAGCTTGGGGATGCCCAAGGCACCCCAAGTAAATATTCAAGGAGACTCAAGCGTCTAAGCTTGGGGATGCCCCTGAGGGCATCCCATCTTTCTTCGACAATTATCGGTATGTTTCGGTTTTTGTTTTGTTCACATGATATGCGTAAATTCTTGGAGCGTCTTTTGTGTTTATTTTTCCTTTTTCTTTTATGCACCATGCTGGTATGAGATAGTCCTTGGTTGATTTATAGAATGCTCTTTGCACTTCACTTATATCTTTTGAGTATGGCTTTATAGAATGCTTCATGTGCTTCACTTATATTATTTGAAGTTTGGATGCCTGTTTCTCTACATTGGGAAAACCGTTATTTGTAGAATGCTCTTTTGCTTCACTTATATTTATTAGAGCATGGGCAAGTCTTTTGTAGAAAGAATTAAACTCTCATGCTTCACTTATATCTATTTAGAGAGTCAATAGGAATTGGTCATTCACATGGTTAGTTATAAAATCCTACATAAAACTTGTAGATCACTGAATATGATAGGTTTGATTCCTTGCAATAGTTTTGCGACATTAAGATGGTGATATGTGGGAGGTACTAGTGAGTGATTGTGGTTTAGTAAGAATATTGGTGTTAAGGTTTGTGACTCCCGAAGCATTCACGTATAGTTATGCGACGAAGTTATATCCTACTCATGTTAGTATCCAATGTTAATTATTCGCAATGCATGATTATGACCATTGTCGCTCTCTAGTTGGTCGCTTCTCAATCTATTTGCTAGCCTTCACCTATACTAAGCGGGAATGCTGCTTGTGCATCCAAATCCTTAAACCAAAGTTGTTCCAGATGAGTCCACCATATCTACCTATATGTGGTATTACTCCGCCGTTCCAAGTAAATTTGCATGTGCCACCTCTAATCATTCAAATAAGCATCTATTTTGTGTGCTCGTACCGCTCATGGAGCGGCAGGGGGTGGTCAGTATCTTCCATGCTAAGTGGGTTATTCTCACGATGGGTGTTTATTCACTTGTCATTGCACGAGAGAGGCTGGTAATTGGGATGCCCAGTCCTGTAATCAAAATGAAAAAAAAAATGAAACAAACTCCCCCGGAAAGTTGATTGTATGGAGGGTACCCAAGGATTTGGCTAGCCATGGCTTGTGTTTGAATGGTAGAGGGGGAGTAAACTTTACCTTTCCGCTTGGGAACCGCCTATAATGTGTTTAGCATCGAAGATATTGAGAATCCTCGGTCGTGACGTTGACAGGAAAAGTACACCTCTCAAAATGTATTCATCTCTGATTTAAGCTTCAAGCTCTGGCACCTCTGCAAATCCATGCTCCCCTCTGTGAAGGGCCTATCTATTTACTTTATGTTATTTTACTTTTATTGTTGAGTCATCACCTTCTCATTCAAGCACAAGTTGGAGAGCACTATTGTCATTTTTATGCATTGAGTATGGTTAATGTTGTGTGCATCATGACTGGATCAATGATTGAGCATGACGGGCTAGGGATAGCATTCTTAAGCATTTTTATTTTGAAAGGCATGATGGTTTGTTGGTACGCCTGAGTATGGATGTCTTTATATCAAATGATAGACTATTGCCTTGAATCACTCGTATCTTAATATTCATGCCATGATTAGATTACATGATCAAGATTATGCTAGGTAGCATTCCACATCAAAAATTATCATTTTATCATTTACCTACTCGAGGACGAGCAGGAATAAAGCTTGGAGATGCTGATATGTCTCCGTCGTATCTATAATTTTTTATTGTTTCATGCCAATATCCTACAATTTCCACATACTTTTGGCAACATTTTATATGATTTCTTGGACTAACATATTGATCCAGTGCCCAGTGCCAGTTCCTGTTTGTTGCATATTTTTTGTTTCACAAAAAATCCATATCAAATGAAGTCCAAACACGATAAAAAATTACGGAGATTTATTTTGGAATATATGTGATTTTTGGGAAAAAGAAACAACGCGAGACAATGCCCGAGGGGCCCACAAGCTCGAGGGGCGCACCCTCCTACCCAGGGCGTGCCTGGCAGGCTTGTGAAGCCCCTGTAAGGCGGTTGGGGCCGTTCTTCTGCCAAAGAAAGATAATATCCGGAAGAAAATCCCCTCAAAATTTCAGCCCAATCGGAGTTACGGATCTCCGGGAATATAAGAAACGGTAAAGGGCCAGAAAACAGTGACACGAAATAGAAGAGAAATAGAGAGACAGAGAGATCCAATCTCAGAGGGGCTCCTCCCCGCCAGAAGCCATGGCGGCCATGGACCAGAGGGAGAACTCTCCTCCCATCTAGGGGGGAGGCCAAGGAAGAAGAAGAAGGAGGGGGGCTCTCTCCCCCTCTCTCCCGGTGGCGCCGAAACGCCGCGTGGGCAATCATCGTGACGGCGATCTACACCAACAACTTCGCCGCCGTCAACACCAACTCTCTCCCCCTCTATGCAGCGGTGTAAGACCTCTTCTCCCCGCTGTAATCTCTACTTAAACATGGTGCTTAATGCTACATATTATTATCCAATGATGTGTTGCCATCCAATGATGTTTGAGTAGATTCGTTTTGTCCTATGGGTTGATTGATGATCGTGATTGGTTTGAGTTGTATGTTTTATTTTGGTGCTGTCCTATGGTGCCCTCCGTGTCGCGCAAGCGTGTGGGATTACCGCTGTAGGGTGTTGCAATACGTTCATGATTCGCTTATAGTGGGTGGCGAGAGTGACAGAAGCTTATACCCGAGTAAGGGGGTTATTGCGTATGGGAGAAAAGAGGACTTGTTACTTAATGCTATGGTTGGGTTTTACCTTAATGATCTTTAGTAGTTGCAGATGCTTGCTAGAGTTCCAATCATAAGTGCATATGATCCAAGTACGGAAAGTATGTTAGCTCATGCCTCTCCCTCATATAAAATTGCAATAATGATTACCGGTCTAGTTATCGATTGCCTAGGGACAAATCCTTCTCTTGTGTTACAAAAGCTTTCTACTAAATAACTAACTTTTATTATCTTGCAATTTACTCATAGTTTTATTCTCGCAAAGTACTCCTAGTTTTATTCTTGCAAAGTAGTTCTAGCATTACACCTACAAAGTACTTCTAGTTTCATACTTGTGCTAGGTAAAGCAAACGTTAAGTGTGCGTAGAGTTGTATCGGTGGTCGATAGAACTTGAAGGGAATATTGATTCTACCTTTAGCTCCTCATTGGGTTCGACACTCTTATTTATCGAGAAAGGCTACAACTGATCCCCTATACTTGTGGTTATCAGATTCCAATATGTGCTTCTTCTTCACAAGGGTGTGCAAGTTCCTCATGCCAGCATGTCCTAGCCGTCGATGCGAAAGCCAGCACTCTGAAGCTTTTGCTAGAAGACATGTGGCAAGCTGTGGTCCTGCGGAGAAATCTACCATCTACAAGTCACCTCTTCGATAACCTTCGAAGACTTGAGTTTTGTCAGAAGCCATTAGCACAAGACAATGAAATTTGCCAAAGATGACAATCATATCAAGATCACAAAGCATTGACAATGACATGAGGTTGAATCCAAGGGATTCGACAAGCATCCAAGGGATTCGACAAGGATCACTTTATCCATGTGCCGATCCTTTGAGATTGCAACCCTACCTAGACCGAATACCTTGCTTTTCCTAGTGTCAGCAAATGTGATGTGATTTTGTGTAGATGGGCGAAGTGTAGAGTCCATAAGTAGGCTTCGATCACCAGTCATATGGTTAGTGCAGCCACTGTCCAGGATCCATTCAGTAGCTTTTGGAAGTGTACCCTACAATGCAGTTAGTAGGATAGGCTTCACCAAGACAATTATGAAGAACAAACATTTGACGGTGAAGACTTTTAGAGAATGTAAGTTTCTTGGAGGATATGGTAGGACGATCATCAAAATATCCATGGACGAAATAAATGGTAAGACCATTTGGACATTTTATCTTGCATCCAACAAGATTTTTCAGGTCCCCAGCATTGTCTTCAGAATCCAATGCATTATGGCTGGAGACCCGACCCTTCAAGAGAGATCAATTCTTCTTAACCACCCACATCTGAAGGGGTGGCTTAGAAGCAATAAGTCTAAGAGCAGCATCTGAGAAGTTTGGCTTTGAAGCCCTAGCAAATAGCTTCACAGGGGGGTTAGAATATTCGAATGAATATGCCAAAAAATTCTTCGCTTTGTGAACATAGTGGTTCGAAGAATGATGCTCATATTCATGAGACCAATCATTGTAACCCTGCAAAACATGAGTGTTAGCGCAATCATACAAAGACCTTTGTCTGTATGAAGACTTTGGTTCATATGAAGCTTTTGCTCTAGGGTTTGTCTTCTTCCCGGGTGGTGTCATGATGACATTCATGAAAAGCTTTTCCAGAAGACTTTTAGGAACCTAGATCTTCTTCATAGGAGAACCATTCCTACAGTTGGTGCCAATAAACCTGGCAAACACTTCACCATTCTGATTTTTGAACAGTTTATAGTTTGAGTCAAATGACTCATCAATGATGATGGGGTTAGCACAGGTATAGCCATATAATGTAGATGGGTCTATTGGGGTTCCCTTTGCGGCAACCCAAGTGGTTTTGGGATACTGCTCAGGTTTCCAATATGTACCATCAACATTCATGTTTCTTTCAAAACCAATGCCCTCTTTCCTAGGGTTTCTGTTCAAGATCTGTTTCTTGAGGACATCACAAAGAGTTTGATGCCCTTTGAGACTCTTATACATCCCTGTCTCAAGCAATGTCTTCAACCTAGCATTTTCATCAGTGATAGCAGTGGTTTCCTCAGATGAGGGGTTAGTTACCACATCAATTGGTGAAGATATCGGAGTTTCAGAAATAGTGGAACATTCAGTAGAAGAATTAGCAATATCACACTCAAGGCATTTCAAGCAAGGTGGAACAAACTGATCCTGAGCGGTACTGATTTGTTGAGCGAGTAGTGAATCATTTTCAGTTCGAAGATCATCATGAGACACTCTCAGCTTCTCTAGCTCTTGCTTTCTTTGAAGATATTCATAGGAGAACTTCTCATGATCAGCTGAGAGAGTATCATGATGACTTAGAAGTTCATCGTACTTAACTTGAAGATTTTTTATGTCTTCAATTAAGGATTGACTTCGATTCATTTCCTCGTCCAACAGGTCATTTCTTTTGTCTAGCAGAATTTGAATCCTTTCCATAGCATTTTGTTGCTCAGTTGCAATTTTAGCAAGTTTCTTATAGCTGGGTTTGGATTCACATTCAGAGGCATCTTCACTAGAGGTGTTGAAGTAGGCAGCGCGGGAAGTTACCTTTGCGCCTCTTGCCATGAAGCAATAGTGAAAGTGCAACTAATCCCCGGGTGGTTTTGGTAATTAATAACAACATATAAGTCATTGATCTAATGCTCATTGATAATAGATTTCAGAGAAGATCAATGATTGGCATGGCATGGACTAGTGAATGTGGACCCCTCAAAATGCTAAGGACAAAGATTGGCAAAGCTTCAAGACTCTACATTTTTGGTTAAGTGATCCAAGATCACATTGAGTCCATAGGAAAAGCCAATACTATTAAAAGGGGATGAGGTTTTGGTCATGACTTAATTGCTCAAGTGCTTAGTGGTATTGCTCCAAAATCCTCAAACACTTCTCCACTTCATTCCTATCCTAAACCCTAAAGTTGATCTCGGTCCCACCAAAACACTCTCATCCGGACCCACCGAGATTGCCATATAGAATGCCAAATGCCAAACCCTAACACTTCGGTGTAACCGAAATGGCTCTCGGTCTCACCGAGACGGCCTGACCAAGTTGTTGTAATGATGTTACTTCACTTCGGAATTTCTGAGATGAAATTTTTGGAACTACTGAAACGTGGTCTTGCCCTAGTCATTGCACTTCGGTCTCACTGAGATGTTCTGTTCGGTCTTACCGAAAAGCCTAACGGTCAAGTCTTTTACACTAGTCGGTCTCACCGAGATTTTCATGTCGTTGTCACTGAGTTGGGTAAAGTACTTGTAACGGTTGGATTTTTGGTGCTGCCTATATATATACCCCTCCACCACCACTTACTCTCTAAAAGAGCCATCAGAACATGCCTACACTTCCATCATTCATTTTTTGAGAGGGAACCACCTACTCATGTGTTGAGATCAAGAGATTCCAATCCAACCATTTGAACCTTGATTTCTAGCCTTCCCCAAGCTGCTTTCCACTCAAATCCTTCTCCTACCAAAGCCAAATCTGTGAGGGAGTGTTTGAGTGTTGGGGAGACTATCATTTGAAGCACAAGATCAAGGAGTTCATCATCAACACACCATCTATTACCTTTTGGAGAGTGGTGTCTCCTAGATTGGTTAGGTGTCACTTGGGAGCCTCCAAGATCATGTGGAGTTGAACCAAGGAGTTTGTAAGGGCAAGGAGATCGCCTACTTCGTGAAGATCTACCCCAAGTGAGGCTAGTCCTTCGTGGACGGAAGCGATGGTGGAATAGGCAAGGTTGCTTCTTTGTGGACCCTTCGTGGGTGGAGCCCTCCGTGGAGTTGTGGCGCCCCTGCTCGACCGTGCACTAATCATACACGCAAACATGCACGATCGAGATCAGAGACTCACGGGAAGATATCACAACACAACTCTAAACACAAATTTAAACATAAATCTTCATATTACAAACCAGGGGTCACGAGGACCCGAATACACAGGTCATACAAACAAATATTATCTGGGTACAGTCATAGTTAGTCAAGTTTGCCTTAAGAAGGCTAGCATAACAGCGACACTGATCAGAAAGGCGAAGGCCTCCTGCCTAGGGCCTCCGAACTACTCCTGGTCGGCGGGCTCAACGTAGTAGTAGGTGCCTCCGGGGATCTCCTGCTCCTGGACTCCGTCGACTGATCGCAGCAACCGGGTCGGGGAAAAGCAGGAAGCAAAGCAACAGTGAGTACTCATCCAAAGTACTCGCAAGACTTACATCAGAACTATACTAAGTATGCATCGGTATCAAAGGAATGGGGCTATATCTTTGGACTAAACTGCAGAAATGCCGGAACATAGGGGGGAAAGACCTAGCCTATTAAAGACTAGCATCTTGAAGCAATCTTGCAGCATCAGAAGAGAATAGAACACAACACCATACAATAATAAGTATATATACACAATGCCCTGAGATCCTTCCTCGACTACCCTGCGAGAAAGTGATCTCGAGAGCAGTAGTAACAGTTTAACATTGTAACAATATCCATTCATAGTTGTAGTAGATCAGGATACAACTCCAAGCGTCCTGTTACCGTGGACACGGCTATTCGAATAGATTACTTCCCTGCAGGGGTGCACTACTGTTACCCAACACGCTCGATTACATCTGGCCGAACACACTTACTTGGTAATACCCGGCCTCGGGTAATCGACACGCCGTAGACCAACCTAGACTCTCCGGAGAGGTTAACACGCCGGTCTAAATCCTAAGTGCGAAGGGGTCTTGGGCCCATCGCCCTCTGCACTCCTGCACGTTGCGAGACTGGCCGGGGCCCAAGCGCGACTGTGGAAACACCAACAGACGTAACTAGCTCACCCCAACAATCAGCCCGCATCTCTGAACTGTGACATCTGGATCGCTTTCGGAAGGAACGTACGATGTAGAGGGCCCCATTAAACCATTATCCCGCATGGTGGTAGTGCGTATAGGCCAGCGGCCAACTTAGATCAAATACCCAAATCCGTTAGGCGTGTTTTAGTAGCTCGCAGAGACGAACACGCGGACCACAACCAGGGACCAGGCCCACCTCTCTCCTAGGTGGTCTCCACCTGCCCTGTCGTGCCGCCACAATATCACTCGCGGGTACCCTTGGGTTCAACCCGTCTTGTTTCATTATCTCGCGGGCACTCTTGGAGCCGGCCCGACTTTAACTGTTTTAAAAGTATTGCAGTAATGTAACATTTCCGTGATCATCACCCAGAGTGATCACAGCCCGATAACAAGCCTGACAAACGGACAAGGGTGAAGGGCCAGCTGATGAAACATAGCATACCTAACTAAGCATCATAGGATAGCAGGTAAGGTATCAATAGTAGGCGACGAAATCAGTCTATGCATCAGAATAGGAGCTATTGGAATATCAACAGAAGCAATTCTAATGCAAGCAATAGGGAGAAAGAGTAGGCGATATCTGGATGATCAAGGGGGTTTTGCTTGCCTGGAAGCTCTGCTGAAGGGGTCTGGTTGTCGACGACGTAGTCGTACTCAGCAGTGTCGTCGGCAGTCTCGGGGTCTATCGGGAGAGAAGGAGGGGGAAGAAACAATAAATACACGGCAAACAATGCAACACAAATGCATGACATGGCAATATGCAGTGGTAGGGGTGTTCTAATGCAGTGTATTTTGGTCGGAGCGGGAAAATATCCGGGAGTGTTCTCCCAGCTCCGGGTGATTATCGGTCAGACGATCCAGAGGGGAAGGTTCCATGTTTGCAGTGTTGGAGGTATCTCACAGCTACATGGAGGGCGTATTCGGGTTCGTCATATTTTTCTGATCATTTTTCATATATAAATTATTTTCATCCGAGTTACGGTTTATTTTATATGATTTTTCAAAGTTTTAATCATTTTCTGGATTTTCTGGAATTAATTTTAATTCGAAATTAAATAGCAAAATGCTAAATGCACCCAGCACAGTGTACACAGAAGTGTACACAGTGGCTGACAGGTGGGGCCAGTTGACTAAGTCAACTGCCTAGTCAGCACCCAGTCAACAGAGGCTGACATGTGGGTCCAGTGCTGAGTCAGCACGCTGACTCAGCGAGTCTTATCCGTTTGAACAGTAAATGTGGGCCCCACATGTCAGTTTATTAATTAACTAAATCATTATATTAGGCCTAACTAAATTCGAGTGGGGCCCGGCTGTCATAGAGTGATTAGGGGGGGATTAGCCGCAAATGACGGCCACGTCGGACGCCGGCGCCGGAGTTGCTCCGGCGACGAAATCGCGCGGCGGCGCGCTCGAGACCCCACCGGGTTTCGTCCACAGTGCACGGGGAGGAGCGCAGCTGGGCGCGTTCGAGAGGTGAGGCTACGCCGCGTCCATTGGTGGCCTCGGCCAGAGCTGAGACGGCCGGAATCGAGCACCATGACGACGGCAGGCGGCGGCGCGTACGGGAGCTTCGACGGAACGGTGTAGTGGCTCGAACGGTGGCAAACGGGAGGTGCGGGCCGCACTACAGAAGTGCCCTAAGCACGTTCATGTGCTCGAGCAGCCATGACAACGACTACAGCGACGGCGGTGAGCTACGCGGCGGAGCCGAGCTCCGGTGATGGTGCTAGCGACGGCTACAGGGACGGATTCGGGTGGGAGTGTGAGGGGAAAGAGGCGGGGGCTCACCGCGAGCCTGTAGGCGAGCAAAGTGGGTGCGGGGAAGGCTCGATGGTGACGGGATCGACGACGAACGGTGGCGGCGATCCGAGGAAGAAGAGGAAGCTGGCGGCGGCATTGGTGCTTCTCCAGATGGGCGAGTGCCCGCAGCCGACGTAGACGTTGACGGGGAAGCCGGTGAGCACCAGGAGGAGGCGCAGGAGGCTCGGTGGCCGCGCGAATCATGATGGGGTGGTCATGGCGGCATCGGGCGAGGTGGGGGAACGAGGGAGAGAGGGGAATGGCGCTAGTGTTTCGCCAGAGGGGTCGCGGGGAGGCCTTGTAGGCGCTGGCGACTGCAGTGAGGAGGCGGTGTCGAGCATCGCACGGTGCATCGCGCGCGCGTGCTCGGCCATGGCGACAGCTGGGGAGAGAGGAGGGAGACGACGGCTTAGCGGGCTGGGCCGCACTATTGCAACTAGAAGCCTAGCCGCATAGTTCTCCTTTTCCCTTTTCTTTATTCTTTTTCTGTTTGCTCACTCCTTTTTGGTTTTGCAAAATGTTTGGCCCCAAATTGACTTTTGTAAAATATTAGGTTGTGCCATTTAACTACTTTGCAATATTTGGTACTGCCATAAAAAGGTTTGGAGGCCTAATGATTTCATTTGAATTTTTCATAAATGAAAAGGCATTTAAATATGCTGAGATTGCACTATTTTATTGTCATAGTCCATATTTAGCTTGATGGTGATGTTGTTTTCCTGAACAAACATTTGTTTTGGATCATTTGCTAAATGATGAACATTTTTCATACAAGTTTGTAGCTTTTAATATTTCACTTGCTATTTGAATTTTGAATTGAAGTGGAATTTCAAATGAGATATGAAACCAAAATGATCAAGCACTTTAATCCAGGATGACTTGGCATGATTAAGAGGTGGTCACTGTGCTTAATTACATGGGGGTGTTACAACTCTCCTCCTCTAAAAGAAATTCTTGTCCCGATAATTAAGAGGTAGTCTGAAAGAGAGCGGGGTATTCTTCACGAAGACGGTCTTCGCGTTCCCAAGTGGCTTCTTCTTCAGAATGATTCGACCACTGAACTTTGAGGAACTTGATTGACTTCTGACGGGTTCGACGTTCAGCTTGGTCAAGAATGCGGATCGGATATTCTTGATAAGATAGATCATCTCGCAATCCAATCATTTCATGATCCACTGCTCGGATAAGATCCTTGAAGCAGCGACGAAGTTGTGACACATGGAAGACATCATGAACTTGAGAACGGTTCGGTGGCAATTCTAATTGATATGCCACTTCTCCTCGTCTGGCGAGGATACGGAACGGGCCAATGTAGCGAGGAGCTAACTTGCCCTTGATTCCAAAACGATGAGTGCCCTTCATCGGAGTGACACGGAGGTAAGCTTGTTCGCCAGGTTGATAGACCATTACATGGTGTTTTCGGTCATAATTGCTCTTCTGACGAGACTGAGCAGTTTTCAAATGTTCACGGACAATGCGCACTTGTTCTTCAGCTTGTTGGATAATATCCGGACCGAAGAGTTGCCGTTCCCCAGTTTCTGACCAATTCAGAGGGGTTCGGCACTTACGTCCATATAAAACTTCAAAGGGTGCCATCTTCAAACTAGCCTGATAGCTGTTGTTGTTTGAGAATTCAGCATATGGGAGAGATTCCTCCCATTTCTTACCGAATGAGATGACACAGGCTCGAAGCATATCTTCAAGCACTTGATTGACTCGTTCAACTTGTCCCTGGGACTGGGGATGAAAAGTGGTGCTGAAGGACAGATGACTTCCCATAGCTTCTTGGAAACTTTCCCAAAATCTTGAGGTAAAAAGGCTGCCTCGGTCTGAACTAATTTCCAACGGAACACCGTGGAGTGACACGATTCTGGAAACATATAGGCTTGCTAACTGACTAGCAGTGATCGTCTCCTTGACAAGTAGAAAATGAGCAACCTTGGAGAAGCGATCAATGACAACAAGAATAGCATCATGACCCTTCTGCGATCTGGGAAAACCAGTGATGAAATCCATTTCAAATTTGTCCCATTTCCATTCAGGAATAGCATGGGGTTGTAGAGTTCCAGTAGGCCTTTGATGCTCTACTTTGATGCGACGGCGAACGTCACACTCAGCAACATAACGAGCAATGTCTCGCTTCATTTTAGGCCACCAATATCTCTGACGAATGTCTTGGTACATCTTGGTGCTTGATACGTCTCCAATGTATCTATAATTTATGAAGTATTCATGCCATATTTATAACAATTCTATATGGTTTTGGTATGATTTGATTATAACTAACCTGGACTGACGCTGTTTTCAGCAGAACTACCGTGGCGTTGTTTTTTGTGCAGAAATGAAAGTTTTCCAAATGAGCTGAAACTTTTTGGAGATTTTTTATTGGACAAATAAAAAATATTGGCACCAAGACCCACTGGAGGGGGGCCACCCAGTGCCCACGAGGCACCAGGGCGCGCCACCCTCCCAGGCGAGCCCTGGTACCTCGTGGGGCCCACGTGGCTCCGTTTCGTGTGGTTCCAACGCTGAAAAATCATATATATTTAGAAACCCCCGAAAGTTAACCTAGAGGAGTTTTTATGCCGCCGCAAGCCTCTGTACCTCCACGATCTCATCTACAGCCCTTTTCCGGCACCCTGCCGGAGGGGGGAAGGCATCACCGGAGGCCATCTTCATCATCCTGACGATCTTCATGACGAGGAGGGAGTAGTTCACCCTCGGGGCTGAGGGTTTGTACCAGTAGCTATGTGTTTGATCTCTCTCTTTCGTGTTCTTGAGATGGCACGATCTTGATGTATTGCGAACTTTGTTGATATAGATGAATCATATGGAGTTTTCCCCTCTCTATCTTCTTGTGATGAATTGAGTTTTCCCTTTGAAGTTTTCTTATCGGATTGAGTCTTTAAGGATTTGAGAACACTTGATGTATGTCTTGCATATGGATATCTATGGTGACAATGGGATATTCACTTGAGTCACTTGATGTATGTTTTAGTGATCAACTTGTGGGTTCCGTGACCTTGGGGATTTATGCATAAGGGTTGGCACACGTTTTCGTCTTGACTTTCCGGTAGAAACTTCGGGGCACTCTTTGAAGTTCTTTGTGTTGGTTTGAATAGATGAATCTGAGATTGTGTGATGCATATCGTATAATCAAACCCGTGGGTACTCGTGGTGACATTGGAGTGCCTAGGTGACATTAGGGTTTTGGTTGATGTGTATCTTAAGGTGTTATTCTAGTACGAACTCTAGGGCTGTTCGTGACAATTAATGGGGATGGCTCATAAGATTGATCGGAAAGGATAACTTTGAGGTGGTTTCGTACCCTACAACAATTTCTTCGTTTGTTCTCCGCTATTTGTGACTTTGGAGTGAACTCTTTGTCGCACGTGAGGGATTTACATATGATTCAACTATGTCAACAATGTTCAGAGATTGCACTAGCGAAAGTATGAACCCTAGGCCTTGTTTCTAAGCATTGCAATACCGTTTTTATGCCTGTTTACTATTTGCTACCTTGCTGTTTTTATATTTTCAGATTACAAAAATCTATATCTACTATCCATACTACACTTTTATCACCATCTCTTCGCCGAACTAGTGCACCTATACAATTTACCATTGTATTGGGTGTGTTGGGGACACAAGAGATTTCTTGTATTTGGTTGCAGGGTTGTTTGAGAGATACCATCTTCAACCTACGCCTCCCACGGATTGATAAACCTTAGGTCATCCACTTGAGGGAAAATTGCTACTGTCCTACAAACCTCTGCGCTTGGAGGCCCAACACGAGTCTACAAGAATAAGTTGTGTAGTAGACATCAAGCTCTTTTCTGGCGCCGTTGCCGGGAAGGTGAGTGCTTGGAGGTATATCTTTAGATCTTGCAATCGAATCTTTTAGTTTCTTGTTTTATCACTAGTTTGGTTTATAAAAGAAAACTAAAAAAAATGGAATTGAGGTTGCCACATATTATTCATCTTTATAATGTCTTTCGTGAAAATGATGGAAAGGAAAATTGTGCTCAATTGATAGAAGAAGAATTCAATAAAATGTTTGGCATAAAATATTTGAATGATGAGCATGATTGTAATGTTGCTAGTATGAATTCTTTGAATATCCATGATGCTAATGATATGCAAAACTACAAGCTTGGGGATGCTATGTTTGATGAAGATGATATTTTTAGTCCCCCAAGTTTTGATGAGAATATTTATTATGATGATGGCATGCCTCCTATTTATGATGATTATAATGATAAAAGTGGATTTGGTGAGGTCATGACCTTGTTTAGTGATGAATCCACTATTTTGGAAGAGGTCCCAATTGATTGTGATAACAAAGTTGCTATCTATGATGATTATGGTGATGACATGTATGCTATAAAGAATAATGATAAATATGAAACTTGTAATCATGATTTAAATTTTCAATTGGATTATGCCAATCAAGTATCTCATGATAGTTATTTTGTTGAGTTTGCTCCCACTATTATGAATGAGAAGAAAATTGCTTATGTGGAGAGTAGTAAGATTTCTATGCTTATGTATCATGACAAGAATGCTTTGTGTGATGGATATATTGTTGAATTTATTCATGATGCTACTGAAAATTATTTTGAGAGAGTAATATATGCTTCTACATATTTTAATAATATCAAGTTTCCTCTCTATGCGTTGAAAGTTTTGAAGTCATGCTTGTTTTGCCTTCCTATGCTAGTTGATTCTTGCTCCCATAAACTATTTGCTCACAAAATCCCTATGCATAGGAAGTGGGTTAGGCTTAAATGTGCTAGTCATATGCTTCATGATGCTCTCTTTGTGTTTCAATTCTTTACTTTTATGCGAGCATCATTGAAATCATCATGCCTAGCTAAAAGGCTTTAAAGAAAAGCGCTTGTTGGGAGACAACCCAATACTTATAACTTCTATTTTTGGGTGTTCACATGATAAATCTACTGTATTAATCATGTTTTATATGATTTCTTTAAATAAAGTGCCAAGTAAAACCTTTAGGATAGTGTGGATACTTGTTGATTCAATTCTGTGCAAAAACAGAAACGTTTGCCTCCAGTGTTTAATTTCCCGGATTTTACTGGAGCGTCAAAAAATTCTGAAATTTTTATACAGTATTTACATGCAAATTGTTGACGTTGTCCTAATTTTTCAGAATTTTTAGAGTTCCAGAAGTATGGTAGTTGTTCAGATCATTACAGACTGTTCTGTTTTTGACAGATTCTGTTTTCAATGCATAGTTTGCTTGTTTTAATGTTTCCATAGCTTATATTATGAGATATAAATTGTGGAAATGATAGAATACAGTAGGAATTATATGGGAACAATTGTGAATCTTGTCTTGGATAGTACCTAAGTGATGGTTTATTCTTTACGACTAATGGAGTATGCATCTTTTCATATTGTATGCCATGCATGAATGCAAATGCTCCAGAGACGAATGAATGTGATGCTCCTAAATCAAATAAAACAGAAGCGGGTACTGAGTTAACGAGGAGGGTACCCATCACAGTAGCGGGTTGATCCTGAACTTCTTCAATATTAACATGATAAGCCTAGCCACGACCATAAGCAGAAGACCCGGTATTATAGTTGCGGGCCTGATTGTAACCACGGCCATTTCCACGACCAGTTGAAGGAAGTGCTAATTGGGTTTGATTCTGACGGCATTCTTTGGCACGGTGACCTGGTTGGCCACACTTGAAGCACAATCCATCATTGGGACGGGGATCAGTAGCTCTGGGCGGTGCAGCTTGGACTCTTGGCTGGCTTGGTGGTGGAGGAGGCAGACGAGGCGTAGCATAATAGGGCCTTGGCACAGGGGCAGTTGGACGGTACATGCTGTGGGGGATCCAGATTCGACGCTTTTGTGCTGAGCTCGAAGATGAGCCAACGTCACGGTGGCGCTTCTGTGACTCCTTGTGCTCCATCTAAGCGGTCTCAACCTGGATAGCCTTGTTCACCAGGGTGGCGAAGTCGGTGAAGTCATGAACAGCAAGTGCAAGCTTGAGGTCTGGGTGAAGTCCGTCATGGAACTTTTCCTGTCTGCGGGCATCAGTGGCAATGTCTTTGCATAGCGGGATAGGTCAAGGAATTCCCGCTGATAAGCTTCGGCAGTCTTATTGCCCTGAGTGAGGTTGCGAAATTCTCTTTTCTTCCGGTCCATGATTCCCTGAGGAATGTAGCGGGTACGGAAAGCAGTCTGAAACTCGATCCAGGTAACGACTGTCCCAATAGGTAGTGAACGCCTGTGGGTGTCCCACCATTGAGCAGCGGGACCCTTCAAGAAGTAGGACGCGAAGGTGACAAG
This sequence comes from Elymus sibiricus, assembly GCA_039707655.1. Lineage (NCBI taxonomy): Eukaryota > Viridiplantae > Streptophyta > Magnoliopsida > Poales > Poaceae > Elymus > Elymus sibiricus. The sequence continues at coordinate 229,700,949 of CM077668.1, forward strand.
GTTGGCAGGGGCGACATTGGCAGATTCCATCTCGAAGGTGTTATCGCGAAGCCAGTCATTAGCATCCAGTGTCTGTTCTGAGTTACGAAAAATAGTAGGGTTGAGACGCACAAACTCCTGCAGAGTTATTGGAGCAGGTTGCTGATTCTGAGCATTCTGGTTCTGGTTTGGAAACTGAGCCATGATTCCAACCATGAACTGGCGGTTTAGCTCGAATTGCTACATCATAGCTGCCATATAGTCTGGTGGGGGTGGATCGTTGGCACCACGGCCACGACCACGACCTGCGGGTCTAACCATCCTGCTAAAATTCAACAGGGGGTAGTTTAGCAATGAGTATTTGCAGGTGTAAGGAATCATTCATGAAGTAATACGCACAACAAAAGGAAGTGCAATAGATACATTACCATAGTCCAACACGACATATAGATCCATACATAAGTTCGGTTACAGGCCAACGTTACAACGACGGAAAAGAAGGCTAGACACACTAGGCGGCACGCAGGCATGCGGTGGAGGGATACAACAATGAGACATAGCGATAGCTACATCAACGTCGGAGAAAACCACTGAAGCCAGGCAACTGCAGGTGACAACGCAGGGTGCCCTCGATAAAAGGATCCTGCGCTCCGTGAACACTCTGGTGCAGAACCTGGTCCCGAACTGGAAGAAGAGGACCACGTGGAGGAGTACAACCTCCAACAGCAGGCCACTCAAGACCTGGTGGCATCTCCGTCCTGCGCGGGTAAAGAATGTACTTTGGGTGCATCCGTGCACTGACTGCTAGCAATAACTGTGTCAGAGCGTCGTAAAGACGAGTACGAGTGGCGTACAACTCAACAGCAAGAGCCCGAGAAGTGCGATCCAGAGCCTCTGTGTACTGAACCAAAACCTGCGGGTCATAACGACGCGGCACGTAAGGAGTACAAACAGCATTATAGTATCCAGTCTCGTCCCCAACGGGAGCATACGGGATATATCTGAATCCAGTCTCCTCCAAGCGGGTGTGCTCTCAATGGAGATGGGCAATAGCAGCATAGGCAGCATCATGGACTGCCATGTCAACAGTCAGTCCAATACCGTGGAAGGTTTGCAACTAGGTGATGGATATGTCATGCTGATCAAAGATATGAACCACAGCGTGGTACTGCTCCTGGTTGAACTCGTGGTAGTCCTCGTAAACAGTGTACTCGGGGTACCAGCGATATCCTAGCCTGGTCAAGAGATCGACCAAGATAGCAGGAAACCCAGCCGCATCAACAGCCATAGTCTGGCGTAGGAGCTATCTTGCGGGACGCATCTGAAACAATAGGAGTGCAAGATGTCAAATGATAGTGTGAGAAGCATATGATAGCATTGAAAGGAATGTTGAAGATAATCCAGCTCTCCGGGTGAATGTGAACACGAGAACCTAATGTTAGCAAAATCATTTAACCCGAATAGAAGAGAGAGTAGAATCCCAGAGTAAGGAAGAGGAATAAAAGATCCTAATACCACCCATTGGCAACGTGGGCCCGTAAGCCACAGAGCCATGTTAGTAAAACGGTTTTTGAGACTAGACTCAACTTCGGCCAAGGAGTTGGAAAGGGGCTTCCTACAGACAGTCGGCTCTGATACCAGCTTGTGGCGCCCCTGCTCGACCATGCACTAATCATACACGCAAACATTCACGATCGAGATCAGAGACTCACGGGCAGATATCACAACACAACTCTAAACACAAATTTAAACATAAATCTTCATATTACAAACCAGGGGTCACGAGGACCCGAATACATAGGTCATATAAACAAATATTATCTGGGTACAGACATAGTTAGTCAAGTTTGCCTTAAGAAGGCTAGCATAACAACGACACTGATCGAAAAGGCGAAGGCCTCCTGCCTAGGGCCTCCGAACTACTCCTGGTCGGCGGGCTCAACGTAGTAGTAGGTGCCTCCGGGGATCTCCTGCTCATGGACTCCGTCGACTGATCACAGCAACTGGGTAGGGGAAAAGAAGGAAGCAAAGCAACCGTGAGTACTCATCCAAAGTACTCGCAAGACTTACATCAGAACTATACTAAGTATGCATCGGTATCAAAGGAATGGGGCTATATCTTTGGACTAAACTGCAGAAATGCCAGAACATAGGGGGGAAAGACCTAGCCTATCGAAGACTAGCATCTTAAAGCAATCTTGCAACATCAGAAGACAATAGAACACAACAGCATATAATAATAAGTATATATAAGCAATGCCCTGAGATCCTTCCTCGACTACCCTACGAGAAAGTGATCCCGAGAGCAGTAGTAACAGTTTAACATTGTAATAGTATCCATTCATAGTTGTAGTAGATCAGGATACAACTCCGAGCGTTCTGTTACCGTGGACACAGCTATTCGAATAGATTACTTCCCTGCAGGGGTGCACTACTGTTACCCAACATGCTCGATTACATCTGGCCGGACACACTTGCTGGGTAATACCCGGCCTCGGGTATTCGACACGCCGTAGACCAACCTAGACTCTCCAGAGAGGTCAACGCGCCGGTCTAAATCCTAAGTGCGAAGGTGTCTTGGGCCCATCGCCCTCTGCACTCCTGCACGTTGCGAGATTGGCCGGGGCCCAAGCGCGACTGTGGAAACACCAATAGACGTAACCAGCTCACCCCAACAATCAGCCCGCATCTCTGAACTGTGACATCTGGATCACTTTCGGAAGGAACGTACGACGTAGAGGGCCCCATTAAACCATTATCCCGCATGGTGGTAGTGCGTATAGGCCAGCGGCCAACTCAGATCAAATACCCAAATCCGTTAGGCGTGTTTTAGTAGCTCGCAGAGACGAACAGGGTTCCTGTCGCTCCGACTTGGTAACACGCGGACCATGACCAGGGACCAGGCCCACCTCTCTCCTAGGTGGTCTCCACCTGCCCTGTCGTGCCGCCACAATATCACTCGCGGGTACGCTTGGGTTCAACCCGTTTTGTTTCATTATCTCGCGGGCACTCTTGGAGCCGGCCCGACTTTAACAGTTTTAAAAGTTTTGCAGTAATGTAACATTTCCGTGATCATCACCTAGAGTGATCACGGCCCGATAACAAGCCTGGCAAATGGACAAGGGTGAAGGGCCAGCTGATGAAACATAGCATACCTAACTAAGCATCATAGGATAGCAGGTAAGGTATCAATAGTAGGCGACGAAATCAGTCTATGCATCAGAATAGGAGCTATCGGAATATCAACAGAAGCAATTCTAATGCAAGCAATAGGGAGAAAGAGTAGGCGATATCTGGATGATCAAGGGGGTTTTGCTTGCCTGGAAGCTCTGCTGAAGGGGTCTGGTTGTCGACGACGTAGTCGTACTCAGCAGTGTCGTCGGCAGTCTCGGGGTCTATCAGGAGAGAAGGAGGGGCAAGAAACAATAAATACATGGCAAACAATGCAACACAAATGCATGACATGGCAATATGCAGTGGTAGGGGTGTTCTAATGCAGTGCTAGGTATTTTGGTCGGAGCAGGAAAATATCCGGGAGTGTTTTTCCAGCTCTGGGTGATTATCGGTCAGACGATCCGGAGGGGAAGGTTCCATGTTTGCAGTGTTGGAGGCATCTCACAGCTACATGGAGGGCGTATTCGGGTTCGTCATATTTTTCTGATCATTTTTCATATATAAATTATTTCCATCCGAGTTACGGTTTATTTTATATGATTTTTCAAAGTTTTAATCATTTTCTGGATTTTCTGGAATTAATTTTAATTCGAAATTAAATAGAAAAATGCTAAATGCATCCAGCACAGTGTACATAGAAGTGTACACAGTGGCTGACAGGTGGGGCCAGCTGACTAAGTCAACTGCCCAGTCAGCACCTAGTCAACAGAGGCTGACATGTGGGTCTAGTGCTGAGTCAGCACGCTGACTCAGCGAGTCTTATCCGTTTGAACAGTAAATGTGGGCCCCACATGTCAGTTTATTAATTAACTAAATCATTTTATTAGGCCTAACTAAATCCGTGTGGGGCCCGGCTGTCACAGAGTGATTAGGGGGGGGGGATTAGCCGCTAATGACGGCCACGTCGGACGCCGGCGCCGGAGTTGCTCCGGCGACCAAATCGCGCGGCGGCGCGCTCGGGACCCCGCCGAGTTTCGTCCACAGGGAACGGGGAGGAGCGCGGCTGGGCGCGTTCGAGAGCTGAGGCTGCGCCGCGTCCATTGGTGGCCTCGGCCGGAGCTGAGACGGCCGGAATCGAGCGCCATGACGACGGCAGGCGGCGGCGCGTACGGGAGCTTCGACGGTGGCAAACGGGAGGTGCGGGCCGCACTACAGAAGTTCCCTGAGCACGTTCATGTGCTCGGGCGGCCATGACAACGACTACAGCGACGGCGGTGAGCTACGCGGCGAAGCCGAGCTCCGGTGATGGTGCTAGCGACGGCTACGGGGATGGACTCGGGCGGGAGAGTGAGGGGAAAGAGGCGAGGGCTCACCGCGAGCCTGTAGGCGAGCAAAGTGGGCGCGGGGAAGGCTCGATGGCGACGGGATCGACGACGAACGGTGGCGGCGATCCGAGGAAGAAGAGGAAGCTGGCGGCGGCGTTGGTGCTTCTCCGGATGGGCGAGTGCCCGCAGCCGACGTAGACATCGACGGGGAAGCCGGTGAGCACCAGGAGGAGGCGCGGGAGGCTCGATGGCCACGCGAATCATGGTGGGGTGGTCATGGCGGCGTCGGGCAAGGTGGGGGGAACGAGGGAGAGAGGGGAATGGCGCCAGGGTTTCGCCAAAGGGGTCGCGGGGAGGCCTTGTAGGCGCTGGCGACGGCTGTGAGGAGGCGGTGTCGAGCATCGCGCGCGTGCTCGGCCATGGCGACAGCTGGGGAGAGAGGAGGGAGACGACGGCTTAGCGGGCTGGGCCGCACTGTTGCAACTAGAAGCCCAGCCGCACAGTGCTCCTTTTCCCTTTTCTTTATTCTTTTTCTGTTTACTCACTCCTTTTTGGTTTATAAAATGTTTGGCCCCAAATTGACTTTTGTAAAATATGAGGTTGTGCCATTTAATTACTTTGCAATATCTGGTACTGCCAAAAAAAGGTTTGGAGGCCTAATGATTTCATTTGAATTTTTCATAAATGAAAAGGCATTTAAATATGCTGAGATTGCACTGTTTTATTGTCATAGTCCATATTTATCTTGATGGTGATGTTGTTTTCCTGAACAAACATTTGTTTTGGATTATTTGCTAAATGATGAACATTTTTCATACAAGTTTGTAGCTTTTAATATTTCACTTGCTATTTGAATTTTGAATTGAAGTGGAATTTCAAATGAGATATGAAACCAAAATGATCAAGCACTGTAATCCATGATGACTTGGCATGATTAAGAGGTGGTCACTGTGCTTAATTACATGGGGGTGTTACAGGAGTCGTGCAACCATTACCCTTCGTGGGTTGAAGTCTCCATCAACGTGGACGTACAATAGCACCACCTATCGGAACCATGCCAAAAATCATCGTGTCTTCATTGCGTTTGAAATCTCCAACCCCTCCTTTACGTTCATATGCAAAGTTGTTATTTTCCGCAGCACAACTCTTAGACTTGCATGTGTAGGGTGTTGCTTGACTTGGTAGAATTGCTAAAACTTGCCTACAACTAAAATTGGGAAAAGGATAAGTTTTTATTGGTCAAGTTGTCTAATCACCCCCCTCTAGACATACTTTCGATCCTACAAGTGGTATCATGGCTTTGGTATCCATTGCATTGGTTTCACAACCTAGGAGAGTATGGCATCTAGTGAGGGAAATTACCACCGTAGAGGTCCATATTTTGATGGTACAAACTTTGCTAGTTGGAAGCATAAGATGAAAATGCATATTCTTGGTCATAACCCCGCTGTTTGGGCTGTTGTTCGTGTTGGCTTGCAAGGTGAATTCTTTGAGGATGGAAAGGAACTGGATCGTGAAGCAACCGCTGAAGAATTGAAGATGTTGCAATACAATGCTCAAGCATGTGACATTCTCTTCAACGGTTTGTGCCCCGAGGAGTTCAATAAGATCAGCCGCCTCGAGAATGCCAAGGAAATTTGGGATACTTTGGTTGATATGCATGAGGGTACCGAGTCCGTCAAGGAATCCAAGTTGGATATGCTTCAAAGTCAACTAGACAAGTTCAAGACAAAGGATGGTGAAGGAGTCGCTGAAATGTACTCTAGGCTCGCTCTCATCACAAATAAGATTGCCGGCTTAGGAAGTGAAGAGATGACCGAAAAATTCATCATAAAGAAGATCCTTAGAGCGTTGGATGGAAAATATGATACCGTGTGCACATTGATCCAAATGATGCCCAACTACAAAGATCTCAAGCCCACGAAAGTCATTGGAAGGATTGTTGCTCATGAGATGTCACTCAAGGACAAAGAGGAGCTAAACAACAAGTCAAGTGGTGCTTATAAAGCCTCAAGCGATGCTCCAACAACATCAAGTGACAAGCTAGTATCAAATGAAGAGATAAGCTTAATGGTGAAAAGATTCAACAAGTTCTACAAGAGTAGAGGAAGAGAAAGGAGCTCAAACTCAAGAAACTATGAGCAAAGATCATCAAGTCGTGACCGTAATTGCTACAATTGTGGAAGACCCGGACACTACTCCAATGAGTGTACGGCACCTCACAAGAAAAGAGACGAATCACCAAGAGGGAAGTATAGAAGAGATGAATCACCTCATAAGGAGAGAAGGAGTAGAGATGATCGTTATGAACGAAGACCTTCTCGGAGAAGCAAGGATTCATAAAGGAAAGACAAGTCATCCAAGAGCTACACTAGAAAAAGACATCAAGCTCATGTTGGTGAATGGATTTCCGGCTCCGACTCCGACAACCAATCCGAAGGAAGCTATCACTCCAACTCCGACTATACTCAAGATGAAGGTGTTGCCGAACTTGCTCTCGTATCCTCCAACTCCTATGACCTATTTGATTCACCAAATGAGGGAATTGGAAGATGCTTCATGACAAAAGGCCCCAAGGTATCACACCCCGAATACCTTGACTTTGATAGTGATGAGGATGATTTACTTGGTGATGATGATTTGCTTGTTGATAAGGCTAGTAATGTGAGCTATAATGAACTTGCTAGTAATCATGATAGTCAAGAGGAAACGAATGACAATACTATGAAGGAGAGTGAGCGTCTAACTAAAGAACTAAACACTCTTAAGTTAGCTCATGAAACAACTCAAGAGGTTCATAGAGAGCTTCTAAGAACTCATGAGAAGCTATGCTTCGAGAAGCTAAATTTAGAGCAAGAGCATGAGTTTCTAAAAGCTATCAATGATGATCTTCGAAAGAAGAGTTCCTCTTACATTGCCAAATGTTTACTCTTGTCTACTTTTGTGCCACAAGTTAAATCTAAGCAAACAAGTAACAAGGGTAAAAAGGGTTCTACCTCTAGTAGTAACAATAACAATGCTAAATCCAATGTTGTTGCTTCTAGTAATTCTATTGATTCAACTAATGATTCTCTTAGCCAAGTTACACTTGAGCAAGAAAATTTTTTATTGAAAGGAATTATAGAAAAGGGTGTCTACAAGAGCCTTGCCAGAAGTAAGCAATTTGATGAAATTGTACGTAAGCAAGGAAGGCACCGGAAGAACCAAGGTGTTGGTTTTGAACGAAAGTTCAATGCCAATGGAGTTGAGTGGGAAGAAGATCAGTACCGCAAGACGAAGTTTGTTCCTCAACAAGAGAAGTATGATCCTACTTCCTTCAAGGGAACACAAGCTCAAGATGATCTTCCACCACAAGACCACAAGCTAAAAGGCGGACAAGCTTCAAGAGGAGATTGGCTCATTTGAAGAACTACCTCAAGCCTTGGTCAAGTGGGTTCCCAAGACCTCATCAAGTTCCACTTCATCAAGTACAACTACAACTCCAAGGATTCCCATCAAGTTGATGTGGGTACCAAAGAAGAAGAACTAGAGACTTCTTGAGGGTGACTCCGCCAACAAACTTCACTCATATTCATTCATGGCAAGGACTTGTGCAACCAACTTCAACATCTTGCACTAGTTCATGGAGTCACAAACCCTCTTTTTGTTAAGTCAAGGGACAAGGTATTCTTTGCATTCATGGACATCATATGTTGTGCACTTCACTCTATGTGTATGGATATCTTTGTTTGTTCCTTGTGGGATAAACCCATGTAGGTATTGAAAGTGCATCATTCCAAGGATTGCTCCCAACTCTTGATGGTCTACATCAAACATTGAGCATCCACATCTACAACATCTACATGAAGTCAACATCGACAAAACCCAGGGTTAGTTCATCCCTCTTTGGGGGGATATCACATCTAGGGGGAGCTTTACACTAAGACTTGAGTCAAAGCAACTCTAATGGTGTGATAGATGCTAAGTCAATATACTCATATATAGATGACTACGTCATCGCCCATTGTGTGATAGATGCTAGAATTGTTTGTGCATGTTTGCCACATATTTCATTTGCTATCTTATTGTGTGAGCATGTTGTTGTGCATGTTTCTCATTCGAGGACATCCATTTGTTGTTTTGATTGATTTGGTTTTATTTGGGCCAAATGGATGTACAAGAATGCCTAAGAACCTTCTCTAGCTATCTATCTCATCTTGTCTCAAATTCTATTCATGCTATATCACAAAATTTGAACAAGCTCATTTTCGGACCCTCCGGGTGAGGAGCACTCGGAGCCACCGATCTTATTAGGGATGACTTCCAAAACCCTCTAAGTGTTTTCTCGGATAGACCAACTTACTCACATTCGGTCCCACCGAAAGCACTTAGACTGATCCTTATTTCTATCTCAGTACAACCGACCTGAAAAACTCGGCTTCACCGAAGCTCACTGTCTTTGGCAGTTATGCATCTCGGTGAGACCGATTCGTTTCGATCGGTTCTACCGACAGCACACGGGTATATATATGTCCGCGGACCGTACGTTGAAAATTTCTTCAAATGTTACGCACCCGCACCCCGTTGCTACCATCGCCCTAGTCTCCGAATCGTCGCCTTCATCTCCAGTGCACCCTCGCCGCCGGATTCTGTCGCTGTCAACGGCATTCTTCTCCGCCGTTGCCGCCGTAGAGGATCTCCACCAAGTTAGGGTGAAATTCGACCCCCTCTGTGCTCTAAATTCTGATTCAATGCACAGATGGTTTGCCTAGATCTTGCCACAGATTGATATTCCCTATCCACTGCAATTCCTAGCAATAGATTGATTTTAATCTTTAGGGTTAGGGTTTCACAGAATTCATCTCGGATTGACCGAATTGAGAGGATCGGCTTCACCGATTTGGCCTCTGGCCACTGCATTTAGTACTTTTCGGTGCCCCCGAGATGTACTGATTGTTGAGACCGAATATAAAATCTTAGTAGAACCCTAGCACTTCTGAGGGACCGGGACACACATCGGTATGACCGAAACAGTGTGGCCAAGTCTCTGTTGTTGCTTTCGGTACTACCGAGATTATCAAATCGGTAATTCCGAAATGCCTTCTGAAGTTTGAATTCAACTTTTTTAAACAGGCTGCATTTTGTGATACTCATCCACTCTGCCTCACCTAATCTATTCACAGGGTCAGTGTCAGCATGTCAGAGAATAGTGATAGCTAGAACATGTCAGTTGAGCCAAGTGTTGACTTGGAGGCAGGCACTAGTCCTGAGGAGAGCTATCATGAGGGAGAGAGGAGCTCTCCAAGTCTGCCCAAGGCTGCCACACGGACTAGGAAGAGGAAGAATTATGATGATGAAGATGAAGGCTTCCAGGTTGAAGTCACTTCCAAGAAGAAGGCTACTATTCAGAAAGAGTATGCAGGTACTCACAAGGAGAGAGGAGTCACTAGGAAGATCTCTGCATATACAGCTGCCAAGAGAGGCATTACCTGAGAAAATCTAGGAGGATCTCAGCCAGTGCCAAGCAAGTCTAAGCCAAAGGCTGCAGGCAAAAAGAGGGAGAGGAAGCAAACTGCTCATGTGATCTTCAAACCAACCTCTATGAGAAGAGATGATGCAACATATGAGGAAGAACAAGCTGCAAATCCACCTCCTCCTAAACAGCAAAAACATATGGGTGATGCTATGAAGTCTGCTACTTCAAAGGCCAAGCCTGCTGCTGCCAAGCCCAAGAGGACTACCAAAGATGTAACAGCTACAGAGAAGAACAATGCCCCAGTGCCTGAGAGAGTTGATGAGGAAGAAGATGATGCCCCAGTGCTAAGGAAATTGAGACCCAGATTGCTTGAGCACGATGACACACATCCTTTGGTAGAAAACATGAAGGAGAGAAAGGACAAAGGACTGAGGAAATGGAGAGAGTCTGATCCTTACTCCGTGAGAAGGAGAACTGCTGTTGATTACCGTTTTCACACCAAGGAACAACAAGACTTCTATGAGACAGTGCTTCTCGACAAGAAGCCTGTGGTCAGTGACATGAGGTGGGTGGACTGGAAATACATTGACGCTAATGAAGATAACTTTCCCCACGTTCATGAGGATTTCAGGATGATTGGTGTTGATGAGTTCATTGGGAAGAAGGTGAGTGCATGGAATGATGAGATGATCATGCAATTTTACTCGACAGCTCACTTCTATCCCAATGGAAGGATAGTTTGGATGACCGAAGGAGTCAGGTACCAGTCTAGCATGCTTGAGTGGGCCACTTTGTTAGGTGTGCCTGAGGCCGATGAAAACGATATTGATGTATATGCTAAGCCTAAGATGGACCACAATTCCATGGCTAACTTGTACACTGAGATTCCTGAGAAGTACAAGGACTCTTATAAGCTTGGATCAGTTTATCACTTGTTGGCAGGTCTAGCCACCTCCAACCATCATGAGGCATACTTTGATGCCCAAGTCAGGCGATGAGAAGATGATTCGTGGTCATTCCATCAACATGCCGCATCATATTGACCAACATGAGAAATTCAAGGTGATGGATCTCATTGTGGAGAACGTGAAGAGAGCTGCTGCTGATTAGAAGAGATCTTGTGGTTTTGCCCCACACATACAGATGCTCATTAACTCGAAGGGTGCAAACAAGTCTTTTCTGCTGGATCGTGAACATCTACTGCTTCAGCCTGAGCTTGAGGACAACACCGTGACGATTGACCCTTCCCATCCTACCTCAGTTGCAGCACAGGTAGAAGCTGAAGCAACAAGGACTGATGAGCCAAGTGCCTCCATTGCTCCACAGTTGAAGACAAAGTCTGATCAGATGTTATATCTTCTTCGAGCTACTCAGAGGATTGAGCGGAGTTTGGCCAACCTCGCAGAAAATCAGAAGAGTCTTGAAAGGATTGTTGAGACTAAATTTCATGATCTAGACACTAAGGTTACTAAGATACAGACTGTTGTTGAGACTTTGAAGTCACAAGTGGATGAAGTCAGAAAGGACACCAGCAATGATGATGAGGAGCATCCGAGCACAGGTCTTCCCATGACCACTCAGTTCCAGATGATGCCCAGATCCGCAGCTGTACCAGTCACTTCCAGAGCCACAGTGTCTGCTCCTGCTGCTGCTCCCACAGTCACACCATCAGTTCCTCTAGTTGATTCCACACCTCCAGCCCCGCAGACTTCTTCAGAGGCATTTGCAGATGCGCTACTCTCTACTCCACCAACGCAGAAGACTTCTTCACTAGAAGCTGCCAGAGATTGAGTCTAGAGCGACGTTTAGCTCTATACTTCTTTGAACTTTTTGGTACTTGTTTCCAAAGGGGGAGAATTAGTATAGATCATTAGGCTTCGAGAGAGAGTGCTTTGCTTGCTGTTTCTCATTTGATTTCTTTGAGAATTTCGTGCTACCTTGAGTTACTTTTGCTTGATGCTTGTTTGAGACTATGTTATTGTGTGCTTGATCATACCGTACTTTGATGCTATGCTTAATTGGATGTCTCTTCATATGCTCTTTGTATGATCATTCACTTGGTTGTTTGGTGATGAGTGCTTATTACATTGCAATCTTATCATTTTGTGCGCTCCACCAAGATGTATGTGACATGGAAGAGTGACCCATGATCCTAATCGATTGTGCATTTGCATTCAAATGCAAATTTTAAATAATGCACAAATTTAGGGGGAGATCTTATCACATACTTCTCAAAGCGACGATGTATTTCATTGATTATATCATTTGTCGAAGCTTGGAACTATATGTTGTCATCAATTACCAAAAAGGGGGGATTGAAAGTGCAATTAATCCCCGGGTGGTTTTGGTAATTAATAACAACATATAAGTCATTGATCTAATGCTCATTGATAATAGATTTCAGAGAAGATCAATGATTGGCATGGCATGGACTAGTGAATGTGGACCCCTCAAAATGCTAAGGACAAAGATTGGCAAAGCTTCAAGACTCTACATTTTTGGTTAAGAGATCCAAGATCACATTGACTCCATAGGAAAAGCCAATACTATTAAAAGGGGGTGAGGTTTTGGTCATGACTTAATTGCTCAAGTGCTTAGTGGTAATGCTCCAAAATCCTCAAACACTTCTCCACTTCATTCCTATCCTAAACCCTAAAGTTGATCTTGGTCCCACCGAAAAACTCTCATCCGGACCCACCGAGATTGCCATATACAATGCCACATGCCAAACCCTAACACTTTAGTGTAACCAAAATAGTTCTCGGTCTCACCGAGACGGCCTGACCAAGTTGCTGTAACGATGTTACTTCACTTCGGAATTTCTGAGATGAAATTTCCGAAACTACCGAAATGTGGTCTTGCCGTAGCCATTGCACTTCGGTCTCACCGAGATGTTCTCTTCAGTCTCACCAAAAAGCCTAACGGTCAAGTCTTTTACACTAGTCGGTCTCACCGAGATTTTCATGTCGGTGTCACCGAGTTGGGTAAAGTACTTGTAACGGTTGGATTTTTGGTGCTGCCTTTATATACCCCTCCACCACCACTTACTCTCTAAGAGAGCCATCAGAACGTGCCTACACTTCCACCATTCATTTTCTGAGAGAGAACCACCTACTCATGTGTTGAGATCAAGAGATTCCAGTCCAACCATTTGAACCTTGATTTCTAGCCTTCCCCAAGTTGCTTTCCACTCAAATCCTTCTCCTACCAAAGCCAAATCTATGAGGGAGTGTTTGAGTGTTGGGGAGACTAGCATTTGAAGCACAAGAGCAAGGAGTTCATCATCAACACACCATCTATTACCTTTTGGAGAGTGGTGTCTCCTAGATTGGTTAGGTGTCACTTGGGAGCCTCCAAGATCATGTGGAGTTGAACCAAGGAGTTTGTAAGGGCAAGGAGATCGCCTACTTCGTGAAGATCTACCCCGAGTGAGGCTAGTCCTTCGTGGATGGAAGACATGGTGGAATAGTCAAGGTTGCTTCTTCGTGGACCCTTCGTGGGTGGAGCCCTCTATGGACTCGCGCAACCGTTACCCTTCGTGGGTTGAAGTCTCCATCAACGTGGACGTTGTAAGTGCATCTAGTGCCACCCCTTGTTGGTTTTGGAGTATTGAAGACAAACTTGGTTGTGGGACTAATGTGTTTGTGAGATTCACAGGAGAACACAGGTAGAAGTCCCTATTGATTCGGTTTACCCATCAAAGATGACCCCTAAAAATGTATGAAGACATTGAAGACAATGGTGGTTCACGAAGACATTCGTGTTGAAGATAATGGTTCATGAAGACATTCACTTGAAGCCAATGGAACGCGAAGACTTAGTCTTTTGGTAGTTTCATTTTATTCTTTCTTGAGTCATAGGAACCACCGTACTGTTAAGTGGGGTCGAGGTAAACGAAGTCAGAGACTGACGTGATGCTCAACCCAAATACTATGTCTTTGAGTGAAAACAAATGAGAGAAAACCTCTTCCTGAGTTGGTTGAGTCAGCTTTGCTTGGAGCCCAAGTAAAGTTGCCACGTGTGTTCAAATTCCGACTGTTGGACACGTGTCTGCTTCCCAATGACCCAGGGTCATTTCAGACAAATCATGTCGGGTTGCCTCCTGGCTATAAATAGCCACCCCCTACCACCATAAATTGGTGGATGCTCCGAGTTAGTGCACGGCTTTTGTCGTTTGAGAGCAACCCACCTCGAAGCCTTTGAGAGAGAATCCTTGCGAGGACAAAACCCAAAACACATAGAGCCCAAAGTGATTGAGCATCACTGAAGACATTCTATTCCGAGTGAACCAAAGACTTATTACACTTGAAGACTGTGATCATCCAGCCGGTTAGGCGTCATGTTCTGAGCATCCAAGAGTCATTGTGGATTGCCGATGAACGAAGTCTGTGAAGGTTTGGAAGTCTACCTTGAAGACTTACCAGAGTGATTGGGCGAGGTCTGCGGGTCTTAGCTCAAGGGGAATAAGGTGAAGACGTGGTCTTCTGAGTTCAATCTCAGCCTCCCTAACCAGACGTACAACTATCACAGTAGTTGGAATTGGTCAAACAAATCTCTGTCTTCTCCAAGCTACTGGTTCTATCCTTTCACCTCCTTACTTACTGTTTTGAACTATGAAGCCTTTGCATGCTTGTCTGTGTTTGAAGATATTCCCTGAAGCCATTCATCTATTTACACATTTATCTTCATGTTTCTTGTGTTTATGTTGAACGCATGCTAGTATCTATTATGTCTATGCTTGTCATATCTGTTCATCTCATTCATAGGCTTTGCTAGTTCTCATCTTGCTTCAGCTTACCTCGAAGACATTGTCTGTTTTCGAAGCCTTTCATAAAAATCGCCTATTCACCCCGCCTCTAGTCGATAACTAGCACTTTCAATTGGTATCAGAGCAAGGTGCTCCCTTGTTCTGTGTGATTCGATTTAACCACCTGGAGTTTTAGCTATGGCAACTGCAGGGATAATCAAGGTTTCCACTGCGTGCCCCGTCATCGATGGCACTGACTATCCCTACTGGAAGAATAAGATGCACATGCATCTTGAAGTCATTAACAATGACCTCTGGTATGTAGTCAAGACTGGTGTTCCCAAGGTTGGTGAAGGTATCACCGTTGCTGATGTGAATAGGTTCGCGTAACTGGACTCGACCACCAAGAACATCATCCGTGGTCATCTGACCAAAGGACAGTATGGTCGTGTGAGTGCACTAGAGTCTGCGAAGCTAGTCTGGGACTAGCTCTTCAAGGTCAACGAGGGCGTCTCATCTCAACAAGACTCCCGAATCAATGTACTTCGCAATCACTTCAACCGCTTCAAGAGACTCGAGAATGAAAATGTTCAGCTCACCTTCGATCGTCTCACTGATATCACCAATGAGCTTCATGCTCTAGGCGCCACTGACATCACCAAGCATGAAGTTGTGAAGAAGCTATTGAGGTCTCTTGATAGTTTGTTTGACACCTTATCACTGATGATTCAAGAGCGCCCTGATTTCAAGCAATTGGATCCTGCTGATATACTTGAGAGGCTCAATACTCATGAATTTCAGCTATCTGAGAAGAGAGATATCTATGGTCCTAGTTATGGACGTTCTCGCGCTTTGAAAGCAAAGGCTATATCTTCATCTGAAGACTCTGACTGTTGTTCCGATGGTGCTGAAGACATTGGCAGAGAGCTTGCAATGCTCGTGAAGAAGTTCCAGAAGTTCACCGTGACACCCTGGTTTTCGCTCCCCGATTTTTTTCCCTTCGCAGGATTTGACTCCCGTTTTTTTCTGGTGTTATTGGATTTTCTCTCGCCTTTGGGCATATGAAGATGGTTATATAGCCTTGCCTTTCCTATCAGACCAGAGATTCTCTCCAGTCCAACCTTGCCACCCAAGATATATTCTCAGGATTTTGCCGCCGAAACCCTACCTTCCGAGTTACCGGAAGGGAAACCCTAATTCCTGCAGTTACAAAGGAACTCCAATATCCTTTGATTTGTTGACTCTCAGACTTTTCCCGGTGATCATCCCACATCTATAAACCCTGGATATGTAAAAATAT
Source organism: Elymus sibiricus (assembly GCA_039707655.1). Lineage (NCBI taxonomy): Eukaryota > Viridiplantae > Streptophyta > Magnoliopsida > Poales > Poaceae > Elymus > Elymus sibiricus. Next base: position 229,716,869 of record CM077668.1, read on the forward strand.
TGCCAAGTCATTTGCAATATTTTTCATTTAAAATTAATTCCTTTTTCTGCTATTTAAAGGAATTAAATCCAGGAAAATATCTATCCATCTCCAAAGTTCATGAAAACTTGTGGAGATATTCTTTGTGATCATATTGAGCTCTCATAAAAATATTGGCCATAATTAAATAAGGGAAATTGTATTTTCCTATTTAAAGCCAATATTGCATTTTGGGCACTTTCCAAAGGAGCTACCATTTTGGTAGCCAGGAAAAATCCCAAATAATTTGTGGAGCTTCTTCTATCCATATCTTCACCATTTCCATCAAGAATCCAAATTCCATAGTTCAAATTTTGAGTAAAGCATCCATTTGCAAATTCTGTCCAGTTGGGGAGTTTGCAAAGGAAGTGCTTGAACCCTTGATCTTTTTGAGTTGAGATTTTTCATGGTGATTAACATTAATAAATCACTCATGGAGACCAAAAATCAGCTCAATTAATTTATCCAATCTCTCTCAGCAATTTTCTCAAGTTTCTATCTAGATTGCAGCATTGTGAAGGAAGTACCACTTTGGTATGTCCAAATGAGCTGAAATTTTACCAGTGCCTCCATATAGCCAAATAATCATCCTCCACCAAATTTGAGCCAAATCCATCTAGCCATTTGATCCCAGCATCAAAACCTAGTTTCTAGACCAATTGGGCAGTTGTGAAGAAACTATGATCAAACTTGGTCCAATTTGCTTCAAATTTCTCCAGCAGGTGGTCCGTCTTATCTCATTTCCCTGTGACAACTTGGCCAGCTCATTGGCACATCTGTCTGACCACAACATCCTGTTCAAATTTCTGTCCAGAAAAGTTTTTAGACCAGATTCATCAACCCAAAGCCCTCCTCTGCCATTGGGCCACCCAGGACATCTCCTCATGCATCAACTCACACAGTTGACATGGTAAGAGGTCCACTATGTGCACTGGCCACACTCTGCACGTGGTGACCACGCAACGGCCGTGTAGAGACGACACTCTGTGCACTGACCTCGTCGGATAGCTCGCTCTGGCTAGCTCCGGCTTGTCCTGGCGTGTCTAATGGCTCCGAAGCGTCCACGCACCCCCTCTCCAGCAGGTTTCCCCTCCGTTCCCTTCCTCGCCGCGCCGCGACAACGGCCGCCGTACCGCCAGTGTTCGTACGCGGTCGCCGCCGTATAACTCCAATCGGAGCTCTCCCGAAGCCACTGCCGGCTTCTTCACTCTCCCGGAGACCCTGCTGACATCGCCCCCTCCCTCCGCGTGTCCCCAAGCTCCAGTACGTCGCTAAGAACGCCACGGCGACCGATCCTATCCTCTCTGGCCAACCGCCTATATATAGGCCACTCTCGAGTCCCTCGAGCTCACCAGCCCCCTCTCCACCCTCCTTGTACCCCGCCCCACCTCTCAGCCGAGCTCAGGAAGCTCTCCTGCTCCTCCATGGTCGCCATGGCCGCCGCCCATCCCGGCCTAAATTCTCTCCGCCCGAGCCTCCCCCTTGTCTTCGAGACCCACCAAAGAAACCCCTAGGCCACGGCGAAGCCCTGCCCAACTCCTTTTCCTCCCTCCCGCGGCCGGGGCGCCCTACCCAGAGTCGTCATTGCCGTCGTCCGCCGCGGGCAGCGTGGCCATTACTCCGAGGGTCCCCGGCGTCCGTGTCCTACATGGACGGGTTCCCCTCGCCGCGCTGATCACGCCGGAGGGCGGAGGGCTAAGGAGGCATGTGCCGCCGAAAAGCACCAGTGCATGCTCGGCCGGCCTCCTCTCTGTCCCCATCAGAAGGAGGAAGAAGGAGAGGTGAGGAGGAGAGAGAGAGGCCCGGGGGGACCCACCTGTAAGCCACTACTGCACGGGCCCAGTCGTTTTAAGTGGAGGCGCACTCCGGTAAAATACGCTTTCGATCTAGTCAAAGCGTAAACACTAGGAATACGCTTTCGTTTTTCAGCCGGTGGCCGAAAGGGTTAAACTGCGGACGTTCACTGGTTAGCGGCTGAAATGGACGGTTTTTATTCATTTCCCCGTTTAATGAATGAACGGCAACAACTTTTTAACCGTAACTCCGAATCAGGTGATTCCAAAGCCCACGTTCTTAGTTCGTCGAGCCCATTCCGATGGTATCACTTTCACCATGTTTACACCTTCTAAAAATGACCATTTTACCCCTTCCCTCTATTTAGCCTTTTCCAGAGGGAATCTTTTCCGGCAATTCTTCCGCGAGGTGATCGCACTTCTCTCCGGTGAATCCGTCGACCCCAGGCAAGCCGACCATCTGATATATGCCCTAAAGCATTGCTTCTGTGTTATTCTTGTGTGTTTAATTAATGAATATGTTTTTGTTCGAGTGCATAGTAGTAGGCGGTATATGATTCTGATGAACCCTTGCTTACTTTTCTCTGGTGACGGCACCACGCCTGTGTTCTGTGCTGCTTCCAGCCGTCCGGGGTGGATGCCGACTTTATACTTCTCTTTTCAACAACTGTCCCGAGTTCTGAGCTGCTTTCGGCCGTCTCGTGCAGTTGTTGAATTTCTTTTTGTAGCAGTGACCCCATGCTCTGAGCTGCTTTCCAGCTGTCTTAGGGAACTGCTACTTTCTTTTTATCAACACCATCTCATGCTCTGAGCTGCTTTTCAGCCGTCTTGAGCCGGGGTTGAGTTATTCCAGTAATGTCCCAGATCTGCGTTGTAAAGACCGTTCTGGTGGCTACTGGTTTATTTGCCGGTTTCATGCAAGGGTTCAGATGGTCGTAACTCACAGCTAAAACTTGTGAAGTGATAAACTTGCCATTTAAATATTGTTTCACTAATGACTCATGGTGATATTATATGGAGATAGGTTGTTACATCATGCATTATTACTGTTATTGCAATGATAAAGAATGTGACTTAATAATGGCAACCTCCTCCATCGGCTGGATCGAGTCATAGTGCCACCGAACCGAGCTCATCAGTGCAGCCACATTTGCCTTTATGGGGAGGCCCTAACTTGGTCTATTGACTTGCCTCTTATCAGTACCTCCAAAGAGGGAAGGTTATGCGTGTGTGCTACCATAGCCCGGTAGGCGGCGATAACCTTGTGAGCCCAAGTTATATGGTACCAGGTCCCCGTTTGGGACAGTTTTGTTTGGCCATGACGGTAGCAGGTGTCAAGAGTGACACAGGGGTCACCCAGGGCATGACCCGGAAGGGGTATGATTGTCGATGGGACCATAAGAGTGCCAGGCAATAGACAAGTTTTGTTGGAGCAACACCGGTCCACCCGAATGGGAACAAGTAGTAAAGTACGAGGCCAGGAGCTCCATAGTGTGGGTAAAGTGCGCAACCTCTGCAGAGTGTAAATCTATTCGAATAGCCGCGTCCTCGGTCATGGGACACAGTTCGTACTAGGTCACACTATTTGGTCTGTGTCGAGTCTGGAGGAGTTAACCGAACGACTGCTAAGAACGAACAAAATAAGGTAAGCTTGGTCAGATTTACAGCACAGATGCCTGGACATCGGATGATGTCAGGAAGTTGAGATGTTAGCCATGGGATGGCCATGAAGGAGATGAACGGATGACCGTAAGAACTTGGATCCGGAGGGATCATGTGAATGAACTTGATCAATTGCATTTACCGTTATGCTCTACCTTTCTGTATTTACCCGTGACAATTATCATGCTAGGTAATCCTGTTATAACATGATAATTAATAATGCTAGATAGTTAAACCATATTAATTAACAATGCGAAAAGTATTGATACATGCTTGAATACCATGGATTGCATTGCTTGGTGTATATGTTATTTGGTTTGCTTGCGAGTACATTCAAAAGTACTCAGCGGCCTTCAACGTGGGCAGGTTCAGCTAAGGATCTGTCAAGGAGCGGGAGCGTTCGCGAGCTAGAAGAGTAACCCAGTCAGGTCCCTATGGATTGGAGCCTCTCCAAGTTCGTGCTGCCTTAGTTAGTGTTTTTCCGCTGCCCCATCCTTGTAACCATAATGTATTTATTCCAGCCACAATGGCTAATAAATATATTCTCATTACAACTGTGCCTATGTTCATGATACTTGTTGTAAACGCTCACGCCAGAGTGATTTCTTGGGCTGGTGTGTGCGGAGACCGTCTGGCTACAGTGGTAATCAGGCGGGGTGCCACATTCACCAAGAAAAACCGCTTCGGAAAGTCTTCAAAGTATGATTCCAAGAAGGCTGAAGCTTCCACTCATGACTACAAGAAGAGAACTTGCCACAAATGCAAGAAGCCAGGCCACTACATGGCAGAATGTCCTCAATGGGAAAACGAATCAGAGAAGAAGAAGAAGAGCGAGGACTCTGACTCTGATGAGAAGAAAAAGAGACACTCAAAGTCTTCATCAAAGTCATCATCGCACAAAAGAAGTTCCTCCAGCAAAGCTCGTGCATTCATCGGCAAGGAAATGGGGTCAGAAGAGGAATCTGCTTCAGAGGAGGTGGTGGTGGAGGAGTCAGAGGAGGAGTCAGACTCAGGCGTGGCAAGCCTGGCTTTGGCTTCAGCATTCGTCGCCAAGTCCATCTTCAGCACTGAAGACAATGGTCACGTCACCGACACTAAGGACGATGACGACGACGACTCTGCTCTTGCCTACTGCTTCATGGCAAGAGGCGCTAAGGTAACCTCACGCGCTGCCTACTTTGAAACCTCAAGTGAAGATGACTCTGAATGTGAATCCAAACCTAGCTATAAAACACTTGCTAAAATTGCAACTGCGCAACAAACTGCTATGGAAAATATTCAAAAACTGCTAGACAAAAGCGATGATCTATTGGACGAGGAAATGAATCGAAGTCAATCCTTAATTGAAGACATAAAAAATCTTCAAGTTAAGTATGACGAGCTCCTAAGTCATCATGATACCCTCTCATCTGATCATGAGAAGCTCTCCTATGAATATCTTCAAAGGAAGCAAGAGCTTGAGAAGCTGAGAGCGTCTCATGATGATCTTCGAACTGAAAACGATTCACTGCTCGCTCAACAAATCGGTACCGCTCAGGATGAATTTGTGCCACCTTGCTTGAAATGCCTTGAGCGTGATAACGCTAATTCTTCTGCTGAATGTTCCACTATTTCTGAATCTACAATATCTTCAACTGTTGATGTGGCCACTAACCCCTCATCTGAGGAAGCCACTGCTCTTACTGATGAGAATGCCAGGTTGAAGACATTGGTTGAGACTGGCATGTATAAGAGTCTCAAGGCATCAGACTCTTTGTGATGTCCTCAAGAAACAGATCCTGAACAGGAACCCTAGGAAAGAGGGCATTGGCTTCGAGAGAAACATAAATGTTGATGGTACATATTGGAAGCCTGAGCAGTACCCCAAAACCACTTGGGTTGCTGCAACAGGCCCCCCAGTAGACCCATCCACATTATCTGGCTATACCTGTGCTAACCCCATCATCATTGATGAGTCCTTAGACTCTAACTATAAACTGTTCAAAAACTAGAATGGTGAAGTGTTTGCCAGGTTTATTGGAACTAACTGCAGGAATGGTTTGCCTATGAAGAAGATCTGGGTTCTGAAAAGTCTTCTGGAAAGGCTTCCCGTGAATGTCATCATGACACCACTTGGGAAGAAGACAAACCCCAGAGCAAAAGCTTCATATGGACCAAAGGCTTCATACAGACGAAGGTCTTCGTATGATCGAGCTAACACTTATGTTTCGCAGGGTTACAATGATCAGACTCATGAATATGAGAGACGTTCCTCAAACCATTATGTTCACAAATCAAAGAATTTCTATGCTTATTCATTCGAGTACTCTAACCCCCATGTGAAGCTATTTGCTAGGGCTTCAAAGCCAAATTTCTCAGATGCTACACTTAGACTAATTGCTTCTAAGCGACCCCTTCAGATGTGGGTGGTTAAGAAGAACTGATCTTTCTTCCAGGGTCAAGTCTCCAGCCGAAAAGCATTGGGTTCTGAAGACAATGCTGGGGGCCTGAAAAATCTTGTCGGACGCAAGATAAAATGTCCAAATGATCTTACCATTTATTTCGTCCATGAATTTCTTGATGATCATCCTACTATATCCTACAAGAAACTTACATTCTCTGAAAGTCTTCATCATCAAATGTTTGTACTTCACAATTGTCTTGGTGAAGCCTATCCTACTAACTGCTCTGTAGGGTACACTTCCGAAAGCTACTGAATGAATCCTGGACAGTGGCTGCACCAACCATATGACTGGTGACCGAAGCTTGCTCATGGACTCTACACTTTGTCCATCTACACAAAAGCACATTACCTTTGCTGACACTGGGAAAAGCAAGGTATTGGGTCTTAGTAGGGTTGCAATCTCAAAGGATCGGCACATGGATAAAGTGATGCTTGTCGAATCCCTTGGATTCAACCTCATGTCCGTCTCAATGCTTTGTGATCTTGATATGATTGTCATCTTTGGCAAATTTCGCTGTCTTGTGCTTATGGCTTCTGAAAAAACTCAAGTGTTCGAAGGTTATCGAAGCGGTGACTTGTACATGGTAGATTTCTCCACAGGACCAGGGCTTGCCACATGTCTTCTAGCAAAAGCTTCAGAATGCTGGCTTTGGCATCAACGACTAGGACATGCTGGCATGAGGAACTTGCACACCCTTGTGAAGAAGAAGCACATCATTGGGATCGAGGGCGTCAAGCTCAAGAAGGGTCATTTATGTGGAGCCTGTGAAGCTGGGAAGATGACTAGGGCAAAACACCCCTCGAAGACAATCATGACAACCACTCGTCCCTTCGAGCTGCTACACATGAACTTATTTGTCCCTACTCATTACTCCACTCTTACTACTTCTACACATCTATATGGCTTCGTGATTGTTGATGATTATTCTCGATATACCTGGGTGCACATAATCCTGTATAAGAATGAAGTGGAGGATGTCTTCAGGCGGTTTGCCAACCGGGCCATGACCAACTATGGCGTCAAGATCAAGCACATCAGGAGTGACAATGGCACCGAGTTCAAGAACACTGGACTCGACACTTATCTTGACGTTCTTGGCTTGACTCATGAGTTATCAGCTCCATACACTCCACAGCAGAATGGCATCGTGGAGTGCAAGAACAGAACTCTCATTGAGATGGCTCACACTATGCTCGACGAATACAAGACACCACGCAAGTGGTGGCCTGAAGCCATTGATACAGCATGCCACATCATCTACAGGGTATATCTTCACAAGTTCTTCAAGAAGACATCTTATGAACTTATCACTGGTAAGAAGCCAAATGTAAGTTATTTCAAAGTATTCGGTGCTAGGTGTTGGATACGAGATCCACATCACACTTCCAAATTTGCACCGAAAGCACATGAGGGTCTTATGCTTGACTATGGAAAGGATTCGCACACCTACAGATCTTCAACCTCTTTCACCACAAAGTGGTTGAAATTGTAGATGTGTGGTTCGATGAGGCTAACGGCTCGCAAAGAGAGCACCTGCCACATGTGTTAGATGAACTCCCTCCAAGTGAATCCATCAAGCTAATGGGTACTGGAGACATAATACCCACTTAGGATCCCGGAGAGGAAGAGGTCATGATACCTGCTACAATCCAGCATGAAGACAATGGTCAGCCTGAAGATAATGCTGAGCCTGAAGACAATGCTCAGCAACAGCAAAGTCTTCGCCCTGTACATCCTCATGTGGCCAATCAAGTTCACATCGAGAAGATACTTGACAACATCAATGCACCTGGTCCTCTCACTCGCTTAAGAGCCACACAACTAGCAAACTTTTGTGGACACTTCGCTTTCGTCTCCATCACAGAACCCACCAAAGTCAGTGAAGCCTTCATGGAACCAAAATGGATTCAGGCTATGCAAGAAGAGCTTCAGCAATTTGAGCTCAACAATGTGTGGGAACTCATCAAGCGTCCTGACCCTCGCAAGCATAACATAATTGGAACCAAATGGATCTACCGCAACAAGCAAGATGAACATGGTCAAGTTGTCAGAAACAAAGCTCGTCTAGTTGCACAAGGTTATACAATAAGTGGAAGGAATTGACTTCGATGAAACCTTTGCTCCTGTGGCTAAACTTGAAGCCATCCGCATACTTCTTGCTTATGCCAATCATCATGATATCCTCTTATATCGAATGGATGTGAAGAGTGCCTTTCTCAACGGCAAAATTGAAGAAGAAGTCTATGTTGCTCAACCACCTGGTTTTGAAGATCCAAAGCACCCTGACAAGGTCTATATGCTCAACAAGGCATTGTATGGCCTCAAACAAGCTCCACGAGCCTGGTATGACACACTCAAGGAATTTCTGAAGAGCAAAGGCTTCAAACCTGGTTCACTTGATCCCACTCTCCACCAAATCATATGATGGTGAACTGGTTGTGTGCCAAATCTATGTGGATGACATTATCTTCGGCTGCACTGACAAATGATATAGTGATGAGTTCAGTCATATGATGCAAGAGCAGTATCAAATGTCCATGATGGGAGAGCTGAAATTCTTTCTTGGTCTTCAAATTCGTCAACAACGCAATGGCATCTTCATATCACAAGAGAAGTATCTCAAGGACTGCTTGAAGAAGTTTAGTATGCAAGATTGCAAGGGCTAAAAGACGCCAATGCCAACCAATGGTCATCTGAGTTCTGATGACAATGGTAAAGAGTTCGATCAAAAGGTATACCGCTCAATGATTGGTTCTTTATTGTACTTATGTGCATATAGGCCAGATATAATGCTTACCGTTTGCATGTGTGCTCGATTCCAAGCGGCACCAAAGGAATCGCATCACCTCGTGGTGAAGGGAATACTTCAATATTTGGCTCACACCCCAATTCTAGGATTATGGTATCCAAAGGGCTCAGAGTTTGATTTGGTTGGATTCTCTGATTCTGACTATGCTGGAGATAGGGTGGATCACAAATCCACATCGGGCACTTGTCACTTTCTTGGACGTTCACTTGTATGTTGGTCCTTGATAACCCACAAGTATAGGGGATCAGTTGTAGCCTTTCACGATAAATAAGAGTGTCGAACCCAATGTAACACCCCAAAAATTGGGTTATCAATTTTTGTGCTGTTATTCCTTCCAAGCTTTCTTTTTCAAAATCTTTCTCCGGAGTTTGCTGGATGATCAGGAGAATCCAGGCAATTTGCAACTCTTCAAAACCTTGTCCATGTCTTTGATGCTGGCCAAGACCTATCTGCATCACCCAAAACCCCATCAGAACCCTAATTCCAATATTTTGGAATTTGGAATTCTGCCTTTGTGATTACAAAGGAGCCTTCATTTCCTTTGCTCTATTGATCCTCCAATAAATCCCCAGAGATCTTCCTATACTTATAAACCCTGGATGTGCAAAAATATTGCCAAGTCATATGCAATATTTTTCATCTGGGATTAATTTCTTGTCCTGTCTTTCTGAGGAATTAAATCCAGAAAGATAGTTAGACATCTCTAAATTTCATGAAAATTTGTGGAAATGATCTTTGTGACTATCCCAAGCTCTGGTAAAAATATTGGCCAAATTTATATAAGGGAAATTCACTTTTCCCTTGACAAGGCCAATATTGCCTCTCTGCCACTTTCCAAAGGAACTACCATTTTGGAAGCCAGGAAAATTCCCAAATAATTTGCGGAGCTTCTCCTGGATATATCTTCACCATTTCCATCCAAACCCCCTGTTCCATAGTTCAAAATTTGAGCACATGATCCAATGCAAGTTTTTGCCTTGTCTGAAAATTTGTGAAGGAAGTGCTTGATTACTTGATCCAATTGAGCTGAAATTTTTCAAGGTAGTTCATATTGATATATTACTACTGCAAACCAAAAATCAGCTCAATTCATCTATCCAATCTTTTCCTATAATTTTCTCAAGTTTCTGTATAGATTTCATCTGTGTGAAGGAAGTGCTATTTATTTTTTCTTGATTTCCCTCAAACTTTTTGAGCACTCTTTCACATCCAAATAATTGCCTCATGCCAAAATTCAGCCCTATTTTCCTAGCCAATTTTCCTCAGCAAATTCCCAAAGTTTATGTCCTGAGGGAGGCATTGTGAAGGAAGTACCATTTTTATTTATCCAAATGGTATGAAATTTTTACAGTGCCTTCATATGCCTAAATAATTGGTCTCCACCAAATTTGAGTCATTTCTATCTAGCCATTTTCCCCCAGCACCCTCATTTCTATTTCTGGCCAGTTGGGCACTTTGCAAAGGAAGTACCAGCTAGCCTCATCTTTTTGGGCTGATATTTTGGCACAACGATCACCTTAGTAGATCATTACTCTCCTGCAAATCCCAAGCCTAATGGAACTGTGCATTGCCTAATCTATCCATCAAACACTTTGCTGTTGTTTAGGCTTTGGGCATCCTGTGGTCACATCGTGGGCCATGGGTATAGTTTCTTTGCGCTGAACAACTACTGGGGGAGTGATCTACTCGCCAGACATAACTGGGCCGTCCAGTGCGCGTGGGAGCACTGTGGGCACGTGGTGACCACGCAGAGAGCGCTTGTGTCGCCTGCACACCGCGTGCCCTGTGCATCTGGACCCCTTTGGGAGGTCCACATGGTCACCCAGCTAGCCACGGCCCACCACGCCCTCGCCCGCGTCGCCTGTGCCCCTGTCCTCCTCGTCCCGTAACCCTTGGCCACGCGCAACGGCACCGCGTCCGTCGCAGGAGTGCCGACACGTTGCCGCACCGTGTGACCAGGTCCTCCCCTTCCCGAGCCTTCCTAGTGACCTTTTAGCGCGTGCCCGAGTCCCCCCTGGCCACCCTCAGCCTTACCCGAGCCCCGGAGCTCCCCGTTCCCCGCCATTGCCGAAGACGGCCGCAGCGGATCCCCTCGGCCATTCCGGCCCGTGGCCTTCCCCCTCCCTCCCCTCTGCACCCTTGATCTCCTCTGGAGGTCCGCGCGCCGCAGCCGCTCGAACTCCGGTGAGGAGAGCCTGCTGGCGCCCCCTTCCTCTGCCGTGCCCGGCCGGAGCGCCCGAGCCACGGCGCTCGCGTAGCAGGCCATCCCGAGCAACCCTGAGGCCACCCACGGGCACGGCGTGGGCTGGCGGAGCCCCTCCGCTCGCCGGCCGGCCCTCCCGCGGCGCCAGGCGCCCGCTACGACCGGCGGCCGAGGCCTCTCCTCTGCCCGTCACGAGCTAGAAGGAGGCCAGGGAGGAGGAGAGAGAGTAGGCGGTGGGCCCCGCATGTCAGCCCCTCAGGCGCTGACTAGGCCAAACCGTTGACTGACATAAGTGGAAACGCATTCGGAGAAATGCGCTTTCCCCTTAGGAAAACGTATTCTGCCTCGGCCTAGCATTGAAATACACTTTCTCTGCGCGGAAGCGTACTTCCGAAAATGCGCTTTCAGCCCAGCCACCGGCCGAATCAGTTAATTTGCGGACGTTCGCCCGTTAAGGGCAGAAACGGACAGTTTTCTATCTGTTTTATGCCTAACGAACGAACGGTCATATCTTCGCGCCCGTAACTCCGATTGAGGTAATTCCAAAGCCCACGTTCTCAGTGTGTCGAGCCCGTTCCGATGGTGCCATTTTCATAATGTTGGCACATGTTGAAAATGCCATCTTTGCCCTTCCTCGAATCCAGGTCTCTCCCAGGTGCACCGGTTCCGATGACTCGTTTCCAGTGGATCGTCGCACTTTCACCAGGTGTATTCGTCCACCCCAAGGCAAGCCAACCTCTTATCATGAGCACCGGACTTCCATGTTGACTTTGCTTGAACCCCGTGCGTGTGTAGTTGCAGTATATTCATATGATGTTTCTGTCTGCGAATGTGGTATATGTATTGCTTGTCATGTCATGCTATAACCAGATTTCATACTAGCTTTTGCCATGTTAGCAATAATATTTTTATTGGTAATATCATGTCATTACTATATCTATATCTCGTACCATGTTTGTCAGTACTATGGTGATTCTGTCATACCATATCGGTATCATGTTACTGCCATGTTTCATATGTCATACATGCTATGCACTTCATATGCTTGGTAAACATGTTTATTAATGCATTCATGATATTCATGCTTATAATCTGGATGATATGGTAAAATGATGGAGATGACAAGAATATGTGTTAATAACATCAACCACCTCCATCGGCTGGATCGTGTCATAGTGCCACCGAATCGAGCTCACCAATGCAGCCACACTTGCCTGGATGGGGAGGCCCTAATTCGGTCTATTGTCATGCCTCTCGCCGGTACCTCCAACCAAGGAAGGTTATGTGCACGTGCTACCCTGGCCCGGTGGGCGGCCATAACCTTGTGTACCCGGTTTTGGTATTGAGCTTAGGTCCCCATTTGGGACAGTTTTGTTTGGCCACGACGGTGGCAGCCACGAGGTGGCAGGATGTCACGAGTTGAGATTGGGGTCACCCAGGACATAGCCCAAAGGGGAGTTTGTCGGAGTGGCTGGGAGAGTGTCATGCAATAGATTGGTTTTGTCGGAACGTCATTGGTCCACCCGAATGGGAGCACGAAGCCATGAGTTCCGTGGTGTGGGTATAGTGTACTAACCTTTGTAGTGTGTATAATCTATCGATATCCGCGTCCTCGGTTATGGACACAGTTCGTACTAGGTCACACTATCTGGTCTCTGTTGACATGGAGGATAAACCTGATACAATAAACTTGTTAAAGAATGTGCTATGAAGTAAATGTGGTGACTTGGACTATGAGATAGTCATGAGGAATCACCATGTTGTTTTGACATGATCACGAGATGAGATATCGGTGAGTCATGAGTTAGCCCAGAGGGGCAGTGGCAGTAAAACTGATTGATGCACAGTAGATAACTCCTCACAGAAGGTTAGTGTACTTTACTTTTCAGTCTAGTCTCATGCATATCTTGTAGATACAACTATGCTATGCCATGATATTCTATGTTATGCCATGATATGATATGCTATCATATGCCGTGATATGCTGTGATATGATTTGGTATAGATTTGCTTGATCCATGTACTTGCTAGTATCATGCCATGCTTACCTTTTTGCCATGAGATAAATTTATGAGCATAGGGCTTGCTTTGTCATCTGCTTGTTTGGATGCTATGTATTTGGTTGTCTTGCGAGTACATTCAAAGTACTCACCTGGCCTTGCACGTGGCCAGATTGCAGGAGAAGACTTGTCGTGCTAGACCGTAACCATGCCAGTCCTGTGAGTTGTGGAGCCTAGCCAGAGATGACGTGCCACTAAACCAAGACTTCCGCCGCCATTTAGATAGCCTTAGAGCTATGCAACCCATTGTATCCCTCAGCGATGTAATACTCTATTTCATGTAAATGAAATATATTTTGTGCTTGGAATGCTGTACCATGTACCTGTCATGCGTCAGGTGTTATCCTGGGCTGACGTGCGAAGACCCCCTGCTCCAGTCTGATCGGGGTGCCACAGGAGATGGTATCAGAGCCAGGCTAGTGACAGGTTACCCTAGCGTGTAATCACCGCTATCATCAACCCGTAATGATCCCAATAGGTTTGACCCAACCCTGGCGTCCGACAAGGCCACTGTTGAACAACAGGTGGCACAGTCGGAACTGATGCGTCCCTACCCAGTTGCCCCCTCCCACCCAGTTTTCTGGGATTGGACGGCGACACTATCTTTTTGTTTTCAGTATCGACATATCCTTTCTCCTGCAGGGAAGGATTCACGCCATACTGGTGTGTCCCCGCCTAGTTGCCAATAAAACCCCCACTTGCTAGCTGCGACCCAAGCTCAGTAAGTCATATCCCTGCAAGAACCCTAGCTAGTAGCCCCAGATCAGAAGCCATGGCTAGTCTTCCCAGGGAAGCCACTTTTCATAGCCGCACTTCCACAGCCGGCCATGTTGGCTTTCCGCCCCTGCTTTCAGATATGCTCGCCCAAGCCCTTGATTGCAGCACTAGTCCCGAGTACCCGGTGTTCCAATCGGAACCCGTCACCCATCTTCATCGGTACCAGGCAAGGGTGCAGATCTGCTCAGGTCCAGCAGAGGCTGGGAAGCCCTTGATTTTTCTGGGCAGATCCATGCCCACTCCGGTGTTGGCTATCCAGACAGCCGCTGCAGAAGCTATCGCACGCCTCCGATCTCAGTTTCCGCATGTAGTGGAGATGCGGGAGTTCCGTTATTTCCCCTCCGCGTCAAGTACCGGATGGGAGTTCTCCCACGCTGTCCAAGATGATGACCCCATGATAGCTCGCCTGGTTCAGTTCATCACTGCCCAGGGAATGATGACCGGTAGCATTCTGGGAGAGTTCAAAGCTATCGACCGAGACGCAACCCGGGTTGTCACGGAAGCATACCGCGAGGCCCGTCAAGCTGCATCCCAGATCGCAGATCCCATGCCATCTGGCCCAATGTTCTCCTCTCAGCCCGTGCCTTGGTTGAAGCCAGGTACCGCTAACCTCCGCTCCATCGACAGGGCGATTTGTCGTCTTCGCAAATTCATGCACGCTTCATCCGCAACCTCAGCAGTTGAGCCCCAACCGATAGAGGTGCCCGACGATGAGGATGGAGATTGGCTTAGCCTGCATCCGCCAGGTTAGCCCCAGCAAGAGCAGACCTATGTGACCCCAATCGCATAGTCAGGCAATGCTACGAGTATGCCAAGTTCGTCTGTTCATCCCCATTAGGAGGATAGAACCATGTATCCCGGAGTGAGTTGTTGCTTTTCGATGTGTAGTAGGGTTGTGCTTTGTTGTATGCTTGTACTGCTTGTAACCGGTGTGTTGTGGTAATGTATGCTCATTCACTTTGTGGTTCGTCTGCCTCTCTGTTAAGTAGAAATATTTGACAAAGTTAGCAGTGAACTTCTAATAAGATTTTAATTGGTAGAACACATACACCTACAACTTTGGACTCGCCCCGAGTCCCTAATAAAATGCGAGCTGGTGTAGGTATATGTATACCAGGAGTACATATACCCACTAGCCTTAAAACACCTTAGTGCATTTTGCTTGATGTGTTTTCCTTCACCTGTATTTTGCAGTTTGCATATGTATTGTTTTAGAATGTAATGCATAATGCACGCATATATGGTTCACCCCGAGTACGATTGAGCAGTACCCGAGGGATTGCAAGGTCGCTTGCCTACCTCTTTTCTTTGCATACCTTGTGTGCCAGATTTTCAGATCTAGAGCCTCCAAGAGGCAGTTCCTCCTGGCAATTCTTCGTCCCTAATCTTTTTCCAAAGCTCCCGTTTGCATTTCAGGAGGAACACTGCCAGCTTTATTTCACTAAAACCAGTACAACTACCCCAGTATAGATTCGACCCCGACTCTACTATGATGCCTACTCTTCGTGGAGCTACCCGCGAAGTGCTTCTTCCACGGAACCAGCAGCGTGATCCCAGTACTGGTGAACCCACCTCTTCTGCATCTCGCGATTCCCCGGAACCAATGGCGCCGCCGTCACTATCTGGTGTGAAGCCGAACAAGCCACCGTCCCGACCCGCCGCAGCATGCAATCACTCCACCGGCGCAAAGCGGCAGAGAACCAAGCGCGGCGGAGGACCAGCCACCACACAATCACCATCAGCCCCTCCAACTGCCACACCCTGATCCTCGTCGTCGCGAGCCCGCTCCTGCAAGATGAGCTGCAGAAGGCAGAGCAACAAACCAATCAGTATGGCCAGTAGCGCGGTGAGGAACCACCATAGCCCCACCAAGAACATGGCCTCGCTGAAGGACCTCGGCTCGATATCATCCAAACTGAAGAGATGGAAGAGCGGCATGGTGTGAGTTGGGAAGAACTGCGCTGCCGTCTTTTATAGCCTGAGATCGGTGTACGGTGAGCGAGGTCCAGGAGAACCGCGCGTCGCTCGATCACCGGCGTCCAGGAGACGAATCCGCGAGCAGTGCTGACAAGGCGCTGGCCCACGACGTGAGTGCTCTTTGTCTCGGCACCGTGCACGCCGCGCACTACAACAACTAGGTGACGGTGTCTTGGATTAGGGGGTGCTAACCTAGCCGGCCCATCTCCTCGGTTGGGCCGATATGCCCCCATACATGATCAAGATGGATTTCGGAGGCCACACACGGGAGACGTGATCAAGGCTGTCTCTACCGAAGACTTGTAGTACACTTCAAGATTTGTCCAGCCGCCTTACTCCTAGATACCAACCTTGTAGCCCTAGGTGCCCTCCCTGGCGTGTATATAAGCCATAGGGTTTAGCTCGTAGACGGGGAACAACGCAACATTGCTCACCTAGCCCTAGAAGTTAGACTCATATTACGATCTCAAGGTAGATCAACTCTGTACTTGTTACCTCTCCATTAATATAAGCAGAAGCAGGACGTAGGGTTTTACCTCCATTAAGAGGGCCCGAACCTGGGTAAACATCGTCTCCCTCGTCTCTGTTACCATCGAATCCAAGATCCACAGCTCGGGACCCCCTACCTCGAGGTCTGCCGGTTTTTACACCGACACTGGTGCTTTCATTGAGAGTTACGCTGTGTGATCGCCGGAAGGATCGATGGGATCGCCGGTTAACGGCTTTAAGCCCACGGAGCACATCTCCACATTCGAAGCTTTGGTCGCAAAGACACCTCCACGTAACGTGGAAGCGAACCATGACCCCTCTTCGGTCCCAACAAAGAACCCCCTCACGAACGAGTGTCTAAGATATTTCCTGGAGAGCGGATCGGACAGCAACCCACCAGCGACCGACTCTAGATCGAATCGGCTAAACCGATAACTGCGGATCCATTGCCAGGTGAGGGTGACGAGGTCTTGAGCCCGCGGTCTTTAGAGATTGGATCTGGTCCGCTCACCTCCTATATAGAATATCGCCCCGATGACTCTGGCCCATCTGACATCTGGGACTTAGCCTATGTACGGCAAGTCCCCGGTGAGCCGATCCGACAATACTGGGCCAGAATCTTGTCCGTCAAGAGCAAGATGCTGGATTACCAAGACTCTGATATAATCGCCGCTTTCGAGCGTGGATGCAAGGACAAAGGCGTCTCGAACGCCCTCGCTCGTCGTTGCGTCCAAACACTCCCTGAATTAACCAACCTGGTAGCGCGATTTTGTGCCATCGAAGACACCTGGCGAACCGAGGAGAATACGGACTCGATTCGCAAGGACTACCCGGGACGCGACCGGTCGGCACTTCGGCGCAAGAATTGCAAACGGAACACCCCGGGTGATCGACCTCGAAAGAAGAAGAAAACCTCTGATCACCCCGGAACGGCCCTGGACGGCTTTCTGGGTAAACCATGCCCGATCCACGCCGTATTAGTTAACTCCTGCCCAACCCACAGCCTTCACGACTGTTGGGTGTTGAGGCAGGTGGCAAAAGGGGGACCCGCCCTCCTGGCGGGCACCTCCAGCCACCTCGGACAGACCTCGGATGAAGACGAGGTCCTAATGATTTATGAGACCTTTACGTCTAACAACTAGCGCAAACGGGCCTTGCGGGAAATCAACGCCGTCCGGCAGGTACCACCTCGGGACGCGTGGATGGACACGCCGATCACCTTCACTCAGAATGATCAACCGAAGTCGGCCCTGAACAGGTGCCCCGCCGCGCTAGTCCTCAACCCCATCGTGGACCACTGCCACCTCCATAAGGTCCTTATGGACGGAGGCAGCAGCCTGAATCTAATATACGAGGACACTCTGGATAAAATGCACATCGATAATTCGCGCATAGAACGGAGCACCACCACCTTCAAAGGAATAGTCCCCGGGCGAGAGGCACGCTGCAGTGGAAAGATAACTCTAGATGTAGTCTTCGGGACCTCGGATAATTATCGTTCCGAGGAGATTACGTTCCACATCGTGCCTTTCAAGAGAGGATACCACGCCATCCTCGGACGGGACGCCTTTTCAAGATTTCAAGCGGTGCCGCACTATGGCTACATGAAGCTCAAGATGCCGGGCCCGAAGGGGATCATTACCATTTCGAGTGATCCTGATAGGGCACTTAAAGCCGAAAATAAAACGGCGTCCCTCGCCCTCGGGACCCTCGCCGAAACCTTCGTGGCCGAAGATCTGACCGCACTATGCGCCGAGGTCGACCGGGACGATGTCGTTCTCGACAAAAGATCAAAACCTACTTCTTTCAAGCCGGCCGACGAGATTGTCAAATTCCAGGTTCACCCAACGGACCCCGCTAAAACGGCGTCCACAGGGGCCAACCTCGACCCAGAAGTTGCCGAAGCCCTACGTGCTTTCCTCATGGAAAACTGGGACATATTCGCCTGGCACCCCTCCGTCATGCCAGGGATACCCCGTAGGCTTGCAGAGCACAGCCTAAACATATTGGCAGGCTATAAGCCCATCAAACAAACACTTCGGCGTTTCTCTGAGCCCAAGCGTCAAACAATGGGCGAGGAACTAGCAAAGCTGCTGGAGGCGGGATTCATCAAGGATATAAAACACCCCGACTGGCTAGCCAATTTGGTCATGGTACCAAAAAAGGACAGGTCATGGCGGTTGTGTGTCGATTTTAAAGACCTCAACAAAGCTTGCCCCAAAGACCCCTTTCCCCTACCCCGTATTGACCAAATTATGGACGCCACTGCGGGCCACGATGCATTGTGTTTCCTAGACGCCTATTCAGGGTATCATCAAATAAAGATGAAGGAATCGGACCAGGCATCCACTGCATTTATTACGCCCTACGGGCCGTTTTGCTTCAACACGATGTCGTTAGGACTAAAGAACACTGGTGCTACGTACCAACGTATGATCCAAACATGACTGGAAAAACACATCGGAAAAACTGTGGAGGCTTACGTAGATGACGTGGTTGTCAAAACTAAACACGTCGACCAGCTGGTGGATAATCTTCGTGATACCTTTGCCAGCCTACGGGAATATCAAATAAAACTCAACCCAGAAAAATGCGTCTTCGGGGTCCCAGCTGGCAAACTCCTCGGTTTTATCGTATCTAGCCAAGGAATCGAAGCCAACCCGGCCAAAATTCGAGCCTTGAATCGTATGGAGATCCCCACAGAGCTCAAGCATGTACAAAAGCTGGCGGGCTACGTAGCAGCCTTGAGCCGTTTTATATCACGGCTTGGAAAAAAAGCTTTACCATTGTACAGGCTGTTAAAGCAGACCAAAACGTTTAAATGGACCAAGGAGGCTGCGGCGGCCCTGGAGGACATCAAGGCCCTCCTCGCCACCAATCCCATCCCGGCAGCGCCAGGCGTTTGTGAACCGATGATATTATATATCTCGGCCACAAACTAGGTGGTTAGCGCAGTTCTCGTGGTCGAACGAGACATGGAAGGTCATAAGTTCCAGGTCCAGAAACCTGTATACTATGTGTCCGAGGTCTTAACTCCCTGCAAGACACGCTACCCTCATTATCAAAAGATAGCTTATGTAGTCTTCATGGCATCGCGCAAGCTTCGGCACTACTTTCAAGAGTGTGCGGTGACTGTGGCGTCCGACGTCCCGTTAAATGACATAATGAATAATAGAGATGCAACGGGGCACATCGCCAAATGGGCTATAGAGCTCCTACCTTTTGAAATTATCTACAAGCCACGCCGGGCCATTAAATCCTAGGTGTTGGCGGACTTTGTGGCCGAATGGACCGAAGCCTAACTCCCCCGTGAGTACAGTACCTACTCGCATTGGACAATGTATTTTGATGGCTCCAAAATGCTTGCCGGCCTAGGGGCTGGCGTGGTACTCACGTCCCCCACGGGAGATAACATTAGATATGTGCTGCAAATCATGTACACAGACTCTAATAACGCAGCTGAATACAAAGCCCTCTTGCATGGACTTCGGATAGCAGTCCCCATGGGTGTTAAACGCCTCGAGGTCCGAGGTGATTCCAACCTCGCTATCTCGCAAATCAATGGCGAATTCGACGCCAAAGACCCAAAGATGACAGCTTATCGAAATGCCGTCATAAAGATCTCGGCCAGGTACGAGGGGTTGGAATTTCACCATATACCCCAAGATAGCAACCAGGCCGCAGATGTACTCGCCCGGCTGGGCGCAAAGCGGGATAAGGTTCCCGAAAACACCTTCCTCGAGCAGCTTTTCAAGCCATCCGTAGTATGGCAAGACAACAAAGGAACATCGGATTCAACCGACGTCGGGCAACAGTCCCCGCCCGAAAAGGACGATGGCATCATAGGCGGGTCAACGATCTGGAAGACTGATTCAGCGCATGAAGTCATGGTAGTTATCGCACCATGGACCAAGCCGCTCCTCGCATACCTACTCCGAAGAGAGCTCCCTGATAACCAAGCCAACTCCCGCCGGATTGTAAGACAGTGTAAAGCTTACAAGGTTCATGAAGGGGAACTTTACAAAATGAGCACTACGGGCGTCCTCCAAAGATGCATATCCAAGGAAGAAGGAAAACTCGTACTTCGAGAGATACACTCCGGCATGAGTGGACATCATGCCGCTGCTCGGACCTTGGTCAGCAAAGCTTTTCGAGCTGGTTTCTACTGGCCAACGGCAAGTGCCGATGCCTTGGCATTAGTACAGCGTTGCCCAGGCTGCCAGGTATTCGCCAAGCAGAGCCACATGCCCCCACGGCCCTGCGCACCATCCCCATTACATGGCCCTCTGTGGTCTGGGGGCTCGATATGGTTGGGACACTCAAGGGAGGATCAAACAAAAACAAATACCTACTCGTTATGGTAGACAAATTCACCAAGTGGATCGAAGCAAAGCCGGTTACCTCGGCCGAGGCCGTCCAGGTCATCGCATTCATTTTGGGGGTAGTCCATCGTTACGGTGTCCCCCATAGTCTGATCACAGACAACAGAACCAACTTCACGGCTAAAGAGGTCAAGGCATGGTGTAAGAAACTGGGCATTAAGCTCGACTACGCGTCCGTCTATCACCCGCAGTCTAATGGGCAGGTGGAGCGAGCCAATGGACTTATCCTTAGTGGAATTAAGCCACGACTAGTTCACTCCCTTAAAAATGCCGATTGCAAATGGGTTGAGGAACTTGATTCCGTATTATAGGGCTTGCGTATGACACCAAACAGGTCCACAGGGTATACCCCATTTTTTATGGTGTATGGCGCCGAAGCGGTCCTCCCCTGCGATATCATACACGACGCACCTCGGGTGCGCATGTATGAGGAGCTGGAGGCCGAACTCGATCGGCAAGATGCACTAGACGCCCTCGAAGAAGAGCGCAACGTCGCGCAGGCTAGATCAGCTATTTATCAGCAGCAGGCACGTCACTACCACAGTAGAGAGGTTCGTGCCAAAGAATTCAATGTCGGGGATCTCGTCATGAGGCTACACCCCGAGAAACAAAAACACAAACTCTTCCCTAGATGGGACGGGCCGTTTATCATCGATCAAGTTCTTATTGGAGGAGCTTATCGAATCCGAGATCCGGAGGACGGCCGATTAGAGCCCCACCCCTGGAACGCGGCGCTGCTCCGACATTTCTACGCTTGACATTACAAATACGGTCCGTGTACATAAATTTTACATTTTCTTTGCCTTAATCTTTTATTCATTATTTATCTACACACCTCGGAACTTTATTTACTGACCCCGAGGACAACATAGCATTTCAAACAAGAGCTATTCCACCTCTTATGTACTATTGTCTTTTGAGCCACTATATGCATCGATTCGCTTTAAGATTTGGCCAAGCTGGGTTGCCCGGCTCCTGTGCTTGCCCCTTACGTTCCCGATATTTTGGCTAGGGGGCAAAGGGAGCACCGCTGTGATTGTTACTCCCGGTTCAACCGGTGTAGTACCTCAGACGGACAAAGCCGAAAGCTAGCGTTCTTATAATGCGAATCGGTCGGCTATGACATTGGACTAACGTGGCAGGGGTCTTTTCAAACCCCGACCAGGGGCTTTACCCCCGAGGTCATCCGTCTTCTGATGATCATGTTTGACACAATAACCCGAGGAAAGGAACTGTTGGAAGAACTATTTTCCTCGGAAGATGTTTCTTACGTTAAATAGTAATATAACATAACCTTCCGTTACCCTCTTGTCTTTCGAGCCGCACAGCCCGATTGCCTAGTCACCTGCCGCATCTGGTCCGATGACCTCGGCCGGTAGTAGGGGACACTCCTCGGATTTTATCCGACGAGGTGGAAGCCGAAGGCTGGCTAACAGGGTTTAGATCAACGGACGGAAAAAATTGACATAGAATACCTCGGTACATAAAGTCATACAACAATTTTCACGCGCGGTCTAGCCCGTCTATTAGGGTGTCTAACGCGCAATCCTTTCGCGAGAGGCATGCCGCAGGCATTACACAGTCATATGTCTGGCTGGTAGGGATCTCCTCCCCATCAGGCCCCATGGGCTCACCTCTGCTAATTCCGTCGTCTTCAGACCGGTGTAGTGGGTCTTCACCATGGCCCAGGCCTCCCTCGCACCTTCTCGGCAAGCTGATACTTTCCACGCCTGGATCCGGCGCCGAGCTCTCTTAAGATGTTCGGCTAGCGCGGCCATGTCCTCGGGGACCGGCACCACCTCGGGCCATAAAGCCTGGTGTACATCCTTCATCACTTTCCGAGCGCTTTCATGCACCTCGGATAGACGAATGCCCATGTCTTCGGACACTGGACCCCGAGACTCCGGAGGAAGGCCAGTTAAGCAAGTTGTCAAAAACAACATGTAGCATGACAAATCTCCTCGGACAAACTACATGACAACTATCTGTCGCGATTTATAACTTACCATAAATCATGTCGTCCGTTCGCCGATTCTTTGCTTCTGCAGCAGCCAGGCGAGCTTTTAAGCTCTCAATTTCCTGGGCCTGTCGGGCGTTTTCAGCCCTAAGTACATTCACGTTGCCCACTCTCTGAGTGACCACATGTTGATTTGCTTGGCATTGTGATTCCGCATACGCCAGATCGTCGCGGGCCTGCTTCAAATCTCTTTCAAGATGGCCCAGGGCTTCCGCTGCTACAAACGAATCTGGCGTCAGCTCTATTTTTTGGACATTACCCACTTCAAGAAATAAGCACTTACCGTGCGCCTCTCTGGTGAATTTCTTCACCTGCTCAACCTCAGACAAGGCCGCGTCAAGCTGCACCTTTGTTTGGTCCAACATCGAGGTCATTTGCTCGTTCTTCAAGCAAGCTTCCTGTTATGACAAAGCTTGCGGGTTAGCATTCAAGTTTTGATTCGACCCCAGGGGCTCGTACCAAGCCTTAGGGGCTACTACCATACTTGGTAGTCATATTTTTCTTTAAAACCTTACCCGCAGCCCTCGCGACAGGACATCCAGCGACTCATCAAAGGCACCTCGGGTCGCCCCGAGGTATGTGTCCACCGCGCTGAGAGCATTAAGCTCCCTGTCCGAAAAGGCCGGATTGTTCAAGGAAGCCTTTCGCCGATGATAATTCGTGGCACATTAGATTTCGGACGGAGTGGCCGATGTCGCCGAGTCCTCGGGCTGGGCGGCTCCGGGGTCAACCTTCGCAGGATTTCGGACCTCTGCTTCCTTGGGAGGGGCCGTGCCTTCCTCGGCCTTCACATGTACGGTGGAGGATGGAGGCTGTCTGCAAATAATCAGGGATGTTAGAATCCGAAGTGTCTCTTCTATAACATAGACCTAAAAATTACCTAATGACGGATGGAGCACTTCCGCCTGTCCCCGTAACCTTGGCCGGAGCTTCTCGTATTTCTGGTTGAGCCCTTTCCAGTGGAGCCATTTTTCTGCGTAGGCATTGGGAGTGCCACCCCTTTGGAGGAGGAGTCAGAAGACTGGAGACTGGGGGACGAGGGGCTCTCTTTCGTTTAGAGGAAGGGAGAGTTATCGATGAGGCTGGCCTCGTCCCCGGCGTATCAGGGACGACTGCTACTTTCGAACCATCAAGGCTCTCCCGGAAAAAGCTCCTCCCTTAATAAATGAGCCCCAGGCCTTCGTCCTCGTGATAGAGAGGGTCTTCCGCACGGCTGTGCAACTCCGGCTCAGGGGCCAGACTGCTCACCCCTTCGAGCCAGCGCCTCCACCTTTGTTCAATCGATATGTAACAGATTAATGTTAAGGATCCCGAGGTAAAACAGAAAAGCCTGAAATAGAAACTTACTATGTCGGCAGGGTTGTAATATGACAGCCCATCTTGGAACCGGCGCTTGGCAAACTCCTCGGCGGACCCTTGGTACATGCTGGCTAGTACGGCTCCGAGGGTCATTTGGTCCATGAAAGCCCCCTTGATGGATCGAGAGGCGTCCTCGGACCCGTTATACTCGCACAATAAGTGCTGGCGCTGCCGGAGGGGCTGGACTCTTTGGTCTAGAGCCACCGCCATCACGTCAATGATGGTAAGGCCAGCGCTTGACAGGAGCTTCACCTTTTCCGCCAGCCTAGTCACGGCTTCGTCTTCCTCTTGAGCCGAACTCAGCGGCCTCCAGCTGTAGCGCTTCCTCGGTGGATCCAATGAGAAGGGCGGGAGGCCTGGCCGGACTGGCTCGTACAACAGGACGTCGGTGATATAGAACCACTCGGAAGGCCAGTAATCGGCCTCCTCCCGAGGTGTTCCCGCTGGATAGCCAGTCTTGTCGACTCGGCAGACTTCGGCTCCTCTGACCTCGAATAGCTTGTCGGCCGATGAGCGGGGCACGACGCAGAAGTACTTCCGCCATAATCCAAAGTGCGCCTGACAGCCGAGGTGTAGCTCGCAGAGCGCGACAAACCCAGTGATGTGCATCATCGAATTTGGGGAGAGATGATGTAGCTACAACCCGTAGAACTCCAGCAAGCCACGGAGGAAGGGGTGGATTGGGAACCCTAAGCCGCGGAGGAGGAATGGCACGAAGCATACCCGCTCGTCCCCTCGTGGCATGGGGTAATTTTCGGCATGGGCTTGACCATCGATGGACGTTAGTCCAGGGTGGGTAGCGGCCAGATCCGCATCCGGCAGGTATCCTTGCATCGCCAAGCGATCTAGTTGAAGGCGCACGACGGAGCAGCTCCCCCAGTCCCCTCTATCAGGGCCGTGAGGATGCCTTGACGATCCTTCGCCGCTCGCCATTGCTTGGGCTCTTGAGCTTGGGCTGGGGAGGGAGGGGAATTTTTCACTGCGGTTGCAAAGGCGTATTACCACAAGCCAGGGCGACGCGTCTGTTAAGTAAGGGCAGAAAGGGCTGACGCTTCGACGTTTTTCCCATAAAGGGCGACTCCCTAAGCACTACAATTTTCAAAGTCTGACATTGGGCCCCTGATGAACTCTAAGGGTTGGCCGAGGTCTTTTAATCTAGTCGGAAAATAAAAGCACGGGAACTTGTCTATCGAGCCAAGACTCCGGAAAGTGAAGGGCGTCGACTTCGGCATCGAAGACCAGTTCAGGGGCTACTGACGGTGTCCTGGAATAGGGGGTGCTAACCTAGCCGGCCCATCTCCTCGGTTGGGCCGATATGCCCCCGTACGTGATCAAGATGGATTTCAAAGGCCACACACGGGAGACGTGATCAAGTCTGTCTCTACCGAAGACTTGTAGTACACTTCAAGATTTGTCCAACCGCCTTACTCCTAGATACCGACCTTGTAACCCTAGGTGCCCTCCCTGGCGTGTATATAAGCCATAGGGTTTAGCTCGTAGACGGGGAACAACGCAACATTGCTCACCTAGCCCTAGAAGTTAGACTCATATTACGATCTCGAGGTAGATCAACTCTGTACTTGTTACCTCTCCATTAATATAAGCAGAAGCAAGACGTAGGGTTTTACCTCCATTAAGAGGGCCCGAACCTAGGTAAACATCGTCTCCCTCGTCTCTATTACCATCGAATCCAAGATCCACAGCTCGGGACCCCCTACCCCGAGGTCTGTCGGTTTTTACACCGACACTAGGGTACTTAGTGCCCTAGGGGCTAGATGAACACTGTGCCAAGCCGCACGTGGAGCCGCAGCGAGGAAGAAGCCGAGAGCTGGAGGTAGAAGAAGGAGGCTGCTAGTGGGCCCAGACCCACCTGTCAGCAGGAGAAACCACTGTTCATTGGGGTGCCTCCAGCATTTTTGGAATTTGATCCAGAATGATCCTAGCAGTGGATATAGCCTCACTGTACTCGTGTCTCTCCCTGGGTGTATCAATTATCAGTACCCCAACTCAGTTGTGCCCGACCAAAGGGTTAATAGCTAACCCAGAGGTTTTTCCCAGGAGTGGAATCCATCTTTCTTTAACCCTAGGAATCTCAAGGATGAGATTCTCTTAAGGGGGGAAGGTTTGTAACACCCCAAGAATTGGGTTATCAATTTTTGTGCTGTTATTCCTTCCAAGCTTTCTTTCAAAATCTTTCTCCGGAGTTTTCTGGATGATCAGGAGAATCCAGGCAATCTGGAACTCTTTAGAACCTTGTCCATGTCTTTGATGCTGGCCAAGACCTATCTGCATCACCCAAAACCCCATCAGAACCCTAATTCCAATATTTTGGAATTTGGAATTCTGCCTTTGTGATTACAAAGGAGCCATCATTTCCTTTGCTCTGTTGATCCTCCAATAAATCCCCAGAGATCTTCCTATACTTATAAACCCTGGATGTGCAAAAATATTGCCAAGTCATATGCAATATTTTTCATCTGGGATTAATTTCTTGTCCTGCCTTTTTGAGGAATTAAATCCAGAAGGATAGTTAGACATCTCTAAATTTCATGAAAATTTGTGGAGATGATCTTTGTGACTATCCCAAGCTCTGGTAAAAATATTGGCCAAATTTAAATAAGGGAAATTCACTTTTCCCTTGACAAGGCCAATATTACCTCTCTGCCACTTTCCAAAGGAACTACCATTTTGGTAGCCAAGAAAATTCCCAAATAATTTGTGGAGCTTCTCCTAGATCTATATTCACCATTTCCATCCAAACCCCATGTTCCATAGTTTAAAATTTGAGCACATGATCCAATGCAAGTTTCTGCCTTGTTTGAAACTTTGTGAAGGAAGTGCTTGATTACTTGATCCAATTGAGCTGAAATTTTGCAGGGTAGTTCATATTGATATATTACTACTACAAACCAAAAATCAGCTCAATTCATCTATCGAATCGTTTCCTATAATTTTCTCAAGTTTCTATTCAGATTTCATCTGTGTGAAGGAAGTGCTATTTATTTTTGCTTGATTGCCCTCAAACTTTTTGAGCACTCTTTGACATCCAAATAATTGCCTCATGCCAAAATTCAGCCCTATTTGCCTAGCCAATTTTCCTCAGCTAATTCCCAAAGTTTCTATCCTGAGAGAGGCATTGTGAAGGAAGTACCATTTTTATTTATCCAAATGGTATGAAATTTTTACAATGCCTTCATATGCCTAAATAATTGGTCTCCACTAAATTTGGGCCATTTCTATTTAGCCATTTTCCCCCACCACCCTCATTTCTATTTCTGGCCAGTTGGGCACTTTGCAAAGGAAGTACCAGCTAGCCTCATCTTTTTGGGCTGATATTTTGGCACAATGATCACCTTAGTAGATCATTACTCTCCTGCAAATCCTAGGCCTAATGGAGCTGTGCACTGCCTAATCTATCCATCAAACACTTTGCTGTTGTTTAGGCTTTGGGCATCCTGTGGTCACATCGTGGGCCATGGGTATCGTTTCTTTGCGCCGAACAGCTACTGGGGGAGTGATCTACTCGCCAGACATAACTGGGCCGTCCAGTGCGCGTGGGAGCACTGTGGGCACGCGGTGACCACGCGGAGAGCGCGTGCGTCGCCTGCACACCGCGTGCCCTGTGCATCTGGACCCCTTTGGGAGGTCCACACGGTCGCCCAGCTAGCCACGATGCGCCACGCCCTCGCCCGCGTCGCCTGTGCCCCTGTCCTCCTCGTCCCATAGCCCTTGGCCGCGCGCGCCAGCACCGCGTCCGTCGTCGAAGTGCCGACACGTTGCCGCACTGCATGGCCAGCTCCTCCCCTTCCCGAGCCTTCCCAGTGACCTTTTAGCGCGTGCCCGAGTCCCCCCAGGCCACCCTCAGCCTTCCACGAGCCCCGGAGCTCCCCGTTCCCCACCATTGCCGAAGACGGCCGCCACCGATCCCCTTAGCCATTCTGGCCCGCGGCATTCCCCCTCCCTCCCCTCTGCACCCTTGAGCTCCTCTGGAGGTCCGCGCGCCACAGCCGCCCTGAACTCCAGCGAGGAGAGCCTGCCGGCACCCCTTCCTCTGCCGTGCCTGGCCAGAGCGCCCAAGCCGCGGCACTCGCGTAGCAGGCCGTCCTGAGCCGCCCTGAGGCCACCCACGGGCCCGGCGTGGGCTGGCGGAGCCCCTCCGCTCGCCGTCTGGCCCTCCCGCGGCGCCAGGCGCCCGCTACGACCGGCGGCCGAGTCCTCTCCTCTGCCCGTCATGAGATAGAAGGAGGCCAGGGAGGAGGAGAGAGTATAGGCGGTGGGCCCCGCATGTCAGCCCCTCAGGCGCTGACCAGGTCGAACCGTTGACTGGCATAAGTGGAAACGCATTCGGAGAAATGCGCTTTCCCCTTGGGAAAATGTATTCTGCCTCAGCCTCACGTTGAAATACGCTTTCTCTGCGCGGAAGCATACTTCCAAAAATGTGCTTTCAGCCCAGCCGCCGGCCGAATCAGTTAATTTGCGGACGTTCGGCCATGTAGGATCGAAAGTATGTCTAGAGGGAGGGTGATTAGACTACTTGACCAAATAAAAACCTAACCTTTTCTCAATTTTAGATGTAGGCAGATTTTAGCAAGTATACAAGTCAAGCATCACCCTACACATGCAATTCTAAGAGTGTAGCAGCGGAAAGTAAACAATTGCATATGCAAGTAAAGGAGGGGATCGGAGATTTCAAACACAATGAAGACACGGTGGTTTTTGGCGTGGTTCCGATAGGTGGTGCTGTCGTACGTCCACGTTGATGGAGACTTCAACCCACGGAGGGTAACGGCTGCGCGAGTCCACGGAGGGCTCCACCCACAAAGGGTCCACGAAGAAGCAACCTTGTCTATTCCACCATGGCTTACGTCCACGAAGGACTAGCCTCACTCGGGGTAGATCTTCATGAAGTAGGCGATCTCCTTGCCCTTACAAACTCCTTGGTTCAACTCCACATCATGTCGGAGACTCCCAAGTGACACCTAACCAATCTAGGAGACATCACTCTCCAAAAGGTAATAGACGGTGTGTTGTTGATGAACTCCTTGCTCTTGTGCTTCAAATGATAGTCTCCCCAACACTCAAACAACTCCTCACATATTTGGCTATGGTGGAAGAAGGATTTGAGTGGAAAGCAACTTGGGAAAGGCTAGAATTCAAGGTTCAAAGGGTTGGAATGGAATGTCTTGATCTCAACACATGAGTAGGTGGTTCTCTCTCAGAAAATGTATGGTGGAAGTGTAGGCACGTTCTGATGGCTCTCCTTACTGAGTAAGAAGTGGTGGAGGGGTATATATAGCCTCCACAGAGAATCCAACCGTTACACACTTTTGACCCAACTCGGTGGCACCGATCAGAAATCTCGGTGGCACCGAACTGTGTAAAAGATATGAACACTAGGAATCTCGGTGGGACCGACTGGAACAACTCGGATGGACCGATGTGCAATGGTTAGGGCAAACCTCGTCTCGGTGGCACCGATTGCATCAACTCGATAGGACCGAAGTGAAGCAATAATGCAACAGAGAGTTGGCAAGCCATCTCGGTGAGACCGATTTGCAAAACTCGGTGGGACCGAAATAAGTACAAACGATTATAAAGAGTTGGCAAGGCCATCTCGGTGAGACCGAGATCCATATCGGTTGATCCGATTTATTAGGGTTTTGGCAGTGGCTAAGTCCAGATGAACTTGGTGGCTCCGGATAGGAAATTTTGGTGGGGCCGAGTTGGAATGTAGGTTTTGGACATATTTGGATGGAGAAAGTGGCTGAGGGTTTTGGAGTACTGTCACTAAGCACTTGAGCAAAAAGGCCATTAAGCAACAGCTCATCCCCTTTTAATAGTATTGGCTTTCCTATGGACTCAATGTGATCTTGGATCACTAAACCAAAAATGTAGAGTCTTGATCTTTTGCCAACTATGTCCTTAGCATTTTGAGGGGTCCACATCTCTAGTCCTTGCCATGCCAATCATTGAACATGCTGAAATCTTTAACTTGAATGGACATTAGTTCAATGAGATATATGTTGTTATGAATTACCAAAACCACCAAGGGAGCAAATGTGCTTTCAATCTCCCCCTTTTTGGTAATTGATGACAACATATAGATCAAAGCTTCAACAAATGATTAAATGAATGAAATACATCGTCGCTTTGAGAAGTATGTGATAAGCAAGAGCTCCCCCTAAATTTGTGCATTATTAAGAATTTGCGTTTGAATGCAAATGCACAATCGATTAGGATCATGGGTCACTCTTCCATGCCACATACAACTTGGTGGAGCACGCAAAATGATATGAATGGAATAGTAGGCACGCATCACCAACACAAGTGAATGATCATACAAGATAATGATAAGTATAAGCATTTAAGCATAGCATGAAGCATAGTATGATCAATCACACAAAGTAGTAGCTGACAAACATAACGATCAAAGTACTTCAAAGTATCATCTCACACACGTAGTATCAAGCACACACATCAAATCAAAGTAGCATAAAGCAAATAGTAACAAAAGAACTCGGGAAAAACCAACGAGCAAAACACTCTCTCTCGAAGCCTATGATCTATACAAATTCTCCCCCTTTGGCAACAAGTACCAAAAAGCTTGAATAGGTATAGGACTATGTGGCTATCTAGGCACGATCCTCGGAAGCTCCTGAGGGTGATCTCCGGCTGGCAGCTCCGGTGTGCGTAGACGGCATTGAGAGAAGTGCATCCGCGAAGGCTTCAACTGATGTCTGCTGGGCTGGTGGAGTAGAGACCGGAGGTGGCACTGTAGCAGCAGCAGCAGGTGCAGAGACGGTGGTCCTCGGATCCGCAATCGGCACTGCAGCAGACCTGGCTGCCCTAGGCACTGTCTGGAATCTCTCAGTAGTAGGTCTGTCATCTCCACTGTCATCAGAAGCGGCGGCCCTGGCTGCATCAACATCGTCCTTCAGCTTCTCCATAATGGTCTGTACCTCAGTGATCTTCACATCAAGATCATGAATCTTAGTCTCGACTATCCGCTCTAAGCTAGCCTAGTTCTGGGTGAGGTTGGCTAGACTTCGCTCAATCCTTAGGGTGGCTTCTAGCAGATAAGTCATCTGGTCATTCTTAGACTTGAGGTTGGCAATGGGTGTATTGGGAGCAGATGCCTCCTTGGCTGCTTTTGCTTCTGCGGCTGCTCGGATCTTCTCTTGTGCTTGAGCAGATGTAGGATGCGAAGGGTCCATCACTATAACATTGTCCTCGAACTCTGGACGCAGTGGGAGATGCTCACGATCAAGAAGATAAGTGCTCGTTCCAACCTTGGAGTTGATGAGCATCTGAATGTGTGGAGCATATCTGCAAGATCTCTTCTGATCAGCAGCTGTCCTCTTGATGGTTTCTACTATCAAGCTCATCACCTTGAACTTCTGAGGTGTATCAAAGAGGTGCAGCAAGTTGATGGAGTGGACACGTATCATCTTATCATCTCCTGACTTGGGCAACAGAGTGTACCTCAAGATAGTGTTGGTGGTGGCCAAACCAGGTAGCAAGTGCTTCACTGACCCTAGCTTGTGTGTCTCGATGTCCTTCTCTCGAATAGCTGTGTACATGTTGGCCATGGAGTTGTGGTCCATCTTGAGCTTGGCATAGATATCAATGTCATCATCTTCTTCTTCTGGAGCACCAAGAAGAGTAGCCCACTCAGAGATGGTTGACTGGTATCTGGATCCCTCAGTCATCCACACAATCCTGCCATCTGGATAAAAATGAGCTATGGAGTAGAATTGCATGATCATCTCATCATTCCACTTTGTAAGCTTCTGTCCAACAAAGTCATCAACACCAGCTATCCTAAAATTCTCATGAACATGGGGAAAGTAGTCCTCATTTGCATTGATGTACTTCCAATCCACCCATCTCATGTCACTGACGACTGGCTTCTTATCAAGCAGTACAGTCTGATAGAAGTCTTGTTGTTCTCTGGTCTGGAAGTGGTAATCACAAGCAGTTCTTCTTCTAGCAGCATATGGATCAGACAATCTCCATTGACGCAGTCCTTTATCCTTTCTGAGCATCATGTTTTCAGCGACTGGGTGTGCATTGTCATGATCTGGAATCTTTGGCTTCAATTTTCTGAGCACTAGTGGCTCCTCATCAATATCAGCTTCAGGCACTGGGGCCTTGTTCTTCTCTGTAGTAGGAATGTTTCTAGTTGACCTCTTGGGTACTGGAGCTTTTGGCTTGGACTTGGTGGGAGCAGCAGTCCTTATGGCATCAGACATAAGATTCTGAGACTTTGCAGGTGGTGCATCAGCTGCTGGCTCCTCCTCCTCATCAGTCCTCATGGAGGGTTTGCCCACAACCTGAGCAGTTGTCTTCCTAGCCCTCTTCTTCTTCTTCCCTGTAGCAGCTGTTTCTGTGTCACTTGGCTCCTCAAGTGTGAATGTCATGGTTTTCTTGGGAACTTTCTTTACAGAAGATTTGTCCTTGGCAGCCGGTTTTGAGCTAGCTGCTTTGCCATACTCCTTAGCAACCACTTTCCTCTTCTTTGTTGTGGCCTCACTTGCCACAAAGTCCACATCCTCACTATCTGAGGTTCTCTTCTTCCTGGTCCTTGTTGCGGCCTTTGGAAGATCTGGAGAGCTTCTCTCTCCCTCATAAAAGCTTTCTGCAGGACTAGAGCCTGAGCTGAGATCTGTGTGCTGCTCTGACATGTTCTGGCTATCGCTAGCATCAGACATCTTGCAAAGCTGACCCTGTGAATAGATGGGTATGGGCAGAGTAGATGAGTCATCACAAAAAGCAGATGTTTTTCATGAAAATTGAGTTCAAATCTTAGTTTCAAGTTTTCACAGAAGGCATTTCGGATGGACCGAGTTGATCATTTCGGTGATACCGAAGCACTCAACAGAAACCTTACGCTCCATTTCGGTCAGACCGAGATGTGGTTCGGTGTCTTCGAGATGCTAGGGTTTCACAGAGATTTTACTTTCGGTCTCACCGATTCGTACTACTCGGTGGCACCAAGACGTACTAGTGCAATGGCCTGGGGCCAAATCGGTGACTCTGAAAATCTCTAATCGGTCGGTCCAAGATGCGTTCGGCCGAAACTTAAACCTAAATTTTTTACTCGAATCTAATCTATGGAATTTGCAGTGTAAAGGAAGTTCTCAATCCGTGGCAAGAATAATGGCTATCCATTCGTGCATTGAATCAGAATTTAGAGGACGAAAGGGGTCGAATCTCACCCTAACTTGGTGGATATCCTCTACGGCGGCAATGGCGGAGCAGATTTTCGTTGACAGCGGCGGAATCCGGCGGCGAAGGCGCGCTGGAGACAAAGGCAACGATCCGGAGACCTGGGCGACGGCAGCAATGGGGTGCGGGAATGAGGGGGTTTGAGAAATTTCAACCATTCGGGCCCGCAGAGTATATATACCCGTGTGCTATCGGTGGCTCCGAGTTGGACAACTCGGTGGCACCGATATGTCTAACTGCATGCAGTTTAGCACATCAGTGGTGCCGAAATGGTTCAACTCGGTGACACCGAGATGGAAACCTAGATCAATCTAAATGATTTCGGTTGGACCGAGTTTGAGTGGATTGGTTCGGCCGAAATCACGTAGAAGGTTTTGGAGGTTCAGCCCTTTCAGATCGGTGGCTCCGAGTGCTCCTCACCCGGAGGGTCCGAAAATGACTTGTTCAATTTTTGTGATGTATCAAGAATAGAATTTGAGACAAGAAAGCATAGATAGCTAGAGAAGGTACTTAGGCATTCTTGTACATCCACTTGGCCAAAAAAACCAAGACAATCAAAACAACAAATGGATGTCCTCGAATGAAGAAAACATGCAAACCAACATGCTCACACAATAAGATAGCAAAAGAAATATGTGTCAAATATGCACAACCAATTCTAGCATCTATCAAGCAATGGCGATGACTAGGTCATCTATATATGAGTATATTGACTTAGGAGTCAAATGAGAACATTTGATCATAGGTCATACTCATCGTTTAAGCACAAGTGGGGTTGCCACTTTTACATAAAGCATTGATGTGTTCACACCATTAGAGTTGCCTTAGCTCAATTGTTTAGAGCAAAGCTCCCCCTAGATGTGATATCCCCCCAAAGAGGGATGAACTAACCTTTGGTTTTGTTGATGATGACTTCATGTAGATGTTGAAGATGTGGATGCTCGATGTTGATGTAGTCCATCAAGAGTTGGGAGCAATCCTTTGGAGTTTTGTGCTTTCAATACCTACATGGGTTAGTCCCACACAAGGAACATACAAGGATATCCATAGACATAGAGTGAAATACACATATGATGATGTCCATGAATGCAATGACTACCTTGCCCCTTGCCTTATGATACGTCTCCAACGTATCTATAATTTTTGATTGTTCCATGCTGTTATAAAATCAATCTTGGATGTTTTTATAATCATTTACAGCAATTTTATATCATTTTTGGAGACTAACCTATTAACTTAGTGCCCAGTGCCAGTTGCTGTTTTCTACCCTGTTTTTGTTTCACAGAAAATCAATATCAAACGAAGTCCAAATGCAGTGAAACTTTTTGGAGATTTTTTCTTGGACCAGAAGAATACTAGAAGCTTCGCGAGGAGGCCAGAAGACCCTGGTGGGGCCCACGAGCCACCAGGGCGCGCCTGGGGGGGGGGCAGGCGCGCCCTGGTGCCTCGTGGGGCCCACCAAGCTCCGTTTGACCTAATTCCAGCACTATAAATTCTAGAAAAATCAGAAACCCTCAGGAGAGTCCATGAAATACTTTTTACGCCGCCGCAAGCTTCTGTTCCAGAGAGATCCCATCTGGGGTCCTTCTCCGGTGATCTGCCGGAGGGGGAATCGATCAAGGAGGGGCTCTACATCAACCTTGCTGCCTCTCCGATGATGCGTGAGTAGTTTACCACAGACCTTCGGGTCCATAGTTAGTAGCTAGAGGGCTTCTTCTCTCTTCTTGATCTTCAATACAATGTTCTCCTTGATGTTCTTGGAGATCTATCCGATGTAATCTCTTTTTGCGGTGTGTTTGTTGGGATCCGACGAATTGTGAGTTTATGATCAGATTATCCATGAAATTATTTGAGTCTTTGCTGCACTCTTTTATGCATGATTATTATAACCTCGTATTTCTTCTCCGATCTATTGATTTGGTTTGGCCAACTGAGCTGATTTATCTTGCCATGGGAAGAGGTGCTTTGTAGTGGGTTCGATCTTGCGGTGCTCAATCCCAGTGACAGAAAGGGACATGACACGTATGTATCGTTGCTACTAAGGATAACAAGATAGGATCTATTCATTGGGTTTATTAATTCATGAGTTTTTCTTGTCTACATCATGTCATCGTTTTTAAGGCATTACTCCGTTCTTTATCAGACTTAATACACTAGATGCATGCTGGATAGCGGTCGATATGTGGAGTAATAGTAGTAGATGCAGGCAGGAGTCGGTCTACTAATCTTGGACGTGATGCCTATATACATGATCATTGCCTTGGATATCGTCATGATTATTTGCTTTTCTATCAATTGCCCAACAGTAATTTGTCCACCCACCGTATGCTATTTTCTCGAGAGAAGCCTCTAGTGAAATCTATGGCCCCCGGGTCTATCAAAATCATATTACTAAAACCCTAAAAATATTGCTGCCATCTCTTTTTATTTATTTTATTTTGTATTTTTGTTTCAATCTATCAATCTATCACATACAATTTAATCTTGCAATTTACCGCCGAGAGATTGACAACCTCTCGTTTGCGTTGGGTGCAAGGGTTTGTTGTTTGTGTGCAGGTACTGCTAACGAGGTGTTGTGTGATTCTCCTACTGGTTCGATAACCTTGGTTTCATAACTGAGGGAAATACTTATCTCTACTGTGCTGCATCATCCCTTCCTCTTCGGGGAAATACCAACGCAAGCTACAAGTAGCAGGAAGAATTTCTGGCGCCGTTGCCGGGGAGACATCATCAACATCTATCAAGTACATTTGCACAAACTCTCATCTCCTTGCATTTACTTTATTTTCCATTTGCCTCTCGTTTTCATCTCCCCCACTTCTAAAACGTTTTTACAAAAATACAAAAATATTTTTCGTTTGCCTTTTTCTCGTTTGCTTGTTTGCTTGCTTGCTATCTTGTTTGCGTAGTCACGATGTCTCAAGAAAATACAAAATTGTGTGATTTCTCCAATACTAATAATAATGATTTTATTAGTACTCCGATTGCTCCTCCCGCCGCTAGTGCGGAGACTTGTGATATTAATGCCGCTTTGCTAAATCTTGTCATGAAAGATCAATTTTCTGGTAGTCCTAATGAAGATGCCGCATCCCATCTTAACACTTTCGTAGAATTGTGTGACATGCAAAAGAAAAAAGATGTGGATAATGATATTGTGAAATTAAAATTATTCCCGTTTTCATTGCGGGATCGTGCAAAAATTTGGTTTTCATCTTTACCACGAAATAGTATCGATTCTTGGGATATGTGTAAAGATGCTTTTATTACTAAGTATTTTCCTCCCACAAAAATTATTTCTCTAAGAAATCAAATTATGAATTTTAAGCAACTTGATCATGAACATGTTGCCCAATCTTGGTAGAGGATGAAATTAATGATAAGAAATTGCCCTACTCATGGTTTAAATTTATGGATGATCATACAAAATTTTTATGCGGGATTGAATTTTGTCTCTAGAAATCTTTTAGATTCCGCCGCGGGTGGTACGTTTATGGGTGAAGCTACTAAATTGCTTGATAATATTATGGCAAATTATTCACAATGGCATACTGAAAGAACTCCTACTAGTAAAAAGGTGAATTCTATTGAAGAAATTAATACTTTGAGTGATAAAGTTGATGCGCTTATGAAATTGGTTGCTAGCAAAAATGCTCCTATTGATCCTAATGATGTGCCTTTGTCCACTTAGATTGAGCAAAATAATGATCCCGTAGATGTGAATTTTGTCTCACGAAACAATTTTAATAGTAATGCTTATAAAGGTAATATCAACACTAGACCGTTTCCTGGAAATTCCTCTAATAATTATGGCAATCCTTATGGTAATTCCTACAATAATAATAGGATACCTTCTGATCTTGAAAGTAATATTAAATAATTTATTAATGCTCAAAAAGTTTTCAACACTACGATAGAAGAAAAATTGAGTAAACTTGATGATATGTCTAGGAGCATCGATAGAATTATTCATGATGTGGAAAATCTTAAGACTAAACTTTTTCCACCAAAAATTGACATTAGTGAATCAATCAAAGCTTTATATGTCTCCATGGATGAGAGTAAGAAAATAACCGCCATGCTAAGAGCTAAACGAGAATTTTTAGAAAAAGCGATTCCTCCTGATTTTTATCGTAGTAATGATGAGGATATTAAAATGAGTGGTGTTTCATCTATTGATTCTCTGTTTAGCAAAATTAAACTTGATGAAAAGGGGACTGAAGAAGAGTCAACTTTAGCTAAAGAGCGTCCCCATAATTCGGAGGGTGAAAATCTTGATAATAAAATTGCTAAAAGTGGGTTTGGAGAGGTAAAAACTTTAAATAGCGATGTGCCCACTCTCTTGGATTACAAAGATTTTAATTATGATAATTGTTCTTTGATTGAGTGCATTTCTTTGTTACAATCCATGTTAAATTCACCCAACGTTTATGAGCAAAACAAGGCTTTTACTAAACATATAGTAGAAGCAATGATGAAAGCGTTAGAATAAAAGCTTGAACTAGAAATTTCAATTCCTAGAAAATTATATGATGAATGGGAACCTACCACTAAAGTTAAAATTAAAAATTATGAGTGCAATGCTTTATGTGATTTGGGTGCTAGCGTTTCCACAATTCCAAAATCTCTATGTGATGTGCTAGGTTTTACCAATATAGATGAATGCTCCCTTAATTTGCATCTTGCGGATTCTACTATTAAAAAGCCTTTGGGAAGAATTAATGATGTGCTTATTCTTGCAAATATAAATTATGTGCCCATTGATTTTATTGTTCTTGATATTGAATGCAATTCTTCTTGCCCCATAATACTTGGTAGACCGTTCTTACGAACTATAGGTGCCGTTATTGATATGAAAGAAGGGAATATAAAATTTCAGTTTCCATTAAAGAAGGGTATGGAGCATTTCCCTAGGAAAAGAGTTAAAGCACCATATGAATCAATCATGAGGGCCACTTATGGAATCAACTTGAAAGATGACAATACTTGAAATTATGCATTATGCCTAGCTAGGGGCATAAAACAATAGCGCTTGTTGGGAGGCAACCCAATGAATAAAATAAATTTTTGTTATAAGTTTCTGTTATGGTGTGTTTTTACTGTCATGCTACTGGTATGATGGTGTTTTTGTGTTTTTAATTAGTGTTTGTGCCAAGTAAAGCCTTTAGGATGATTTGGAAGATAGTATAATTGACATTGTTTGAAAACAGAAAGTTTTGCGTCCAGTGCTGGAATTTTGTTTTTTCTCTGGAACGTCAGAACCTTCTGAATTTTTTACACAGTATTGGTATATGAATTGTCCACGTTGCCCTAATTTTTCAAAAAAATTGGAGTTACAGAAGTATGACCATAATTCAGATCTCTACAGACTGTTCTGTTTTTGACAGATTCTGTTATTGTTGCACTACTTGCTTGTTTTGATGAATCTATGGATTGTATCGGGGGAGGGGGGGTATAAGCCATGGTGAAGTTAGAGTACAGTAGGTATAATGCAAAAATAAAATATGAATGGGTTTGCAACAGTACTTATAGTAGTGATTTGTTTTGTTATACTAACGGATCTCACGAAGGTTTTGTTAAGTTTTGTGTGATTGAAGTTTTCAAGTTTTGGGTGAGATCACGATGGATGAAGGAATAAGGAGTAGCTAAAGCCTAAGCTTGGGGATGCCCGAGGCACCCCAAGGTAATATTCTAGGAAGATTCAAGCGTCTAAGCTTGGGGATGCCCCAGAAGGCATCCCCTCTTTCTTCTACCAACCATCGGTAATTTTACTTGGAGCTATATTTTTATTCGTCACATGATATGTGTTTTGCTTGGAGCGTCTTGTATTATATGAGTCTTTGCTTTGTTTGCTTTTTAGTTTGTCACTATCATCTTTGCTGAACACACCTATCTTGAGAGAGCCACACATTTATCATCATGATTTGTTAGAATACTCCATGTGCTTCACTTAATTTTTTTTGAGCTAGGCAGTTGCTCTAGTGCTTCACTTAAATCTTTTTTAGCACGGTGCTAGATATATTTTGAAGAAACAAACTCTCGTGCTTCACTTATATTATTTTGAGAGTTGATTAAAATTTTCAAGAAATGAATTCTCATGCTTCACTTATATTATTTTGAGAATTGACAATATTAAAATTTTGAAGAAATGAATTCTCATGCTTCACTTATATTATTTTGAGAATTGTTAAGATTGAAATTTTGAAGAAATATTTGCACTCTCATGCTTCACTTAAATCTTTTTGAGAGTTGATCAATAGTAACGGTAATTTGCACAAGATATGAATTTGGTCCCAAAGTGATGAATATTCAAGAGGGATATAGATAAAAACTTTCATATAGATCATTGGATATGGTAAGTGTGATTCCTTGCAATAGTTTTGCGATATGGAAGTGATGATATGTGAGTCATGTTAGTGAGTAATTGTGCTTTAGTAAAAATATTGGTGTTAAGGTTTGTGATTCCCTATGCAAGCACGTTAAGTCAATAGTTCTACAATGAAATTATATCCTACTTATGGTGAATTATTCGGTGTTAGTTATGTTCAATGCATGTTTATGACCGTTTTCGTTTTTTGGTTGGTTGCTTCTCAACCTTTTGCTAGCCTTCATTTGTACTAAGCGGAAATACTGCTTGTGCATCCAAAATCCTTAAACCCAGTTTTGCCATATGAGTTTACTATATCTACCTATATGCGGTATCTCAATGCCGTTCCAAGTAAATTTGCGTGTGCCAACTCTAATTTTCAAAATATTTTTTCTGTTTTGTGTGCCCGTACCGCTCATGAAGCGATAGGGGGTGGCCAATATTTTCCATGTTAGGTGTGTTATTCTCACGATGAGTGTTTATTCACTTGTCATTGCACGAGAGTATGGTTGGTAATAGGGATGCCCAGTCCCGCATGAAATGAAATTAATAACAACAAAATTCCTTGGAAAGTGATGGTATGGAGGGCACCCGTGGATACGGCTAGCCATGGAATGTGAAAGAAATGGTGGAACGGAAATGAACTTTACTTTCTGTTTGGGAACCACCTATGATGTGTCTAGCATGGAAAATATTGGAAATGGTTGACAGGAAAAGCATGCCTCTCAAAATATTTTTATCTCTTTAATTTCAGCTTTGAGCTCTGGCACATTTGACAAATCTCTGCTTCACTCTGCGAAGGGCCTATCTATTTACTTTTATGCAATTTTTATTTTATTTGAGTCTCCATCTTCTCTTACAAAAGCACCAACTAGGGAGCACTATTGTCATACTTGTGCATTGGATGTAGCTAATATTTGAGTGTGTTTCATGAATGGATCAACGATTGAGCATAATGGGCTAGGGATAACTTTCTTTAGCGTTGATATTTTGGAAGACATGGTTGCTTGTTAGTATGCTTGAGTATCTATGTTTTCATGTCAAATTATAGACTATTGCTTTGAATCATATAAGTCCAATGTCCATGCTACAAAAGAAAAGAATATGTGATGAATATGTTAGGCAGCATTCCACATAAAAAATTATGTTTTTATCATTTACCTACTCGAGGACGAGCAGGAATTAAGCTTGGGTATGCTGATACGTCTCCAACGTATCTATAATTTTTGATTGTTCCATGCTGTTATAATATCAATCTTGGATATTTTTATAATCATTTACAGCAATTTTATATCATTTTTGGAGACTAACCTAGTAACTTAGTGCCCAGTGCCAGTTGTTGTTTTCTGCCCTGTTTTTGTTTCACAGAAAATCAATATCAAACGAAGTCCAAATGCAGTGAAACTTTTTGGAGATTTTTTCTTGGACCAGAAGAATACTAGAAGCTTTGGGAGGCGGCCAGAAGACCCTGGTGGGGCCCACAAGATACCAGGGCGCGCCTGGGCGGGCAGGCGCGCCCTGGTGCCTCGTGGGGCCCACCAAGCTCCGTTTGACCTCCAGCACTATAAATTCCAGAAAAATCAGAAACCCTCAGGAGAGTCCACGAAATACTTTTTACGCCGCCGCAAGCTTCTGTTCCAGAGAGATCCCATCTGGGGTCCTTCTCCGGTGATATGCCGGAGGGGGAATCGATCACGGAGGGGCTCTACATCAACCTTGCTGCCTCTC
This sequence comes from Elymus sibiricus, assembly GCA_039707655.1. NCBI lineage: Eukaryota > Viridiplantae > Streptophyta > Magnoliopsida > Poales > Poaceae > Elymus > Elymus sibiricus. The sequence goes on from CM077668.1 coordinate 229,758,179, forward strand.
CGATGATGCGTGAGTAGTTTACCACAGACCTTCGGGTCCATAGTTAGTAGCTAGATGGCTTCTTCTCTCTTCTTGATCTTCAATACAATGTTCTCCTTGATGTTCTTGGAGATCTATCCGATGTAATCTCTTTTTGCGGTGTGTTTGTTGGGATCCGATGAATTGTGAGTTTATGATCAGATTATCCATGAAATTATTTGAGTCTTTGCTGCACTCTTTTATGCATGATTATTATAGCCTCGTATTTCTTCTCCGATCTATTGATTTGGTTTGGCCAACTGAGTTGATTTATCTTGCCACGGGAAGAGGTGCTTTGTAGTGGTTTCGATCTTGCGGTGCTCAATCCTAGTGACAGAAAGGGACATGACACGTATGTGTCGTTGCTACTAAGGATAACAAGATGGGATCTATTCATTGGGTTTATTAATTCGTGAGTTTGTCTTGTCTACATCATGTCATCGTTCTTAAGTCATTACTCCGTTCTTTATCGGACTTAATACACTAGATGCATGCTGGATAGCGGTCGATGTGTGGAGTAATAGTAGTAGATGCCGGCAGGAGTCGGTCTACTAATCTTGGACGTGATGCCTATATACATGATCATTGCCTTGGATATCGTCATGATTATTTGCTTTTCTATCAATTGCCCAACAGTAATTTGTCCACCCACCGTATGCTATTTTCTCGAGAGAAGCCTCTAGTGAAATCTATGGCCCCCGGGTCTATCAAAATCATATTACTAAAACCCTAAAAATACTGCTGCCATCTCTTTTTATTTATTTGATTTTGTATTTTTGTTTCAATCTATCACATACAATTTAATCTTGCAATTTACCGCCGAGAGATTGACAACCTCTCGTTTGCGTTGGGTGCAAGGGTTTGTTGTTTGTGTGCAGGTACTGCTAACGAGGTGTTGTGTGATTCTCCAACTGGTTCGATAACCTTGGTTTCATAACTGAGGAAAATACTTATCTCTACTGTGCTGCATCATCCCTTCCTCTTCGGGGAAATACCAACGCAAGCTACAAGTAGCACCTTACCAACAAGAGGGTTTGTGACTCCATGAACTAGTGCAAGATGTGGAAGTTGATTGCACAAGTTCTTGCCAAAATGAATATGAGTGAAGTTTGTTGGCGGAGTCACCCTCAAGAACTCTCTAGTTCTTCTTCTTTTGGACCCATATGAACTTGATGGGAATCCTTGGAGTTGTAGTAGCACTTGATGAAGTAGAACTCGATGAAGTCTTGGGAACCCACTTGACCAAGGCTTGAGGAGCTTCTTCAAATGAATCAATCTCTTCTTGAAGCTTGTCCTTGACTTTTAGCTTGTGGTCTTGTGGTGGAAGATCTTCTTGAGCTTGTGTTCCCTTGAAGGAAGTAGGATCATACTTCTCTTGTTAAGGAACAAACTTCGTCTTGGGGTATTGATCTTCTTCCCACTCAACTCCATTGGCATTGAACTTTCGTTCAAAACCAACACCTTGGTTCTTCCGGTGCCTTCCTTGCTTGCGTACAATTTCCTCAAATTGCTTACTCCCGGCAAGGCTCTTGTAGACACCTTTTCCTATAATTCCTTTCAATAGAATATTTTCTTGCTCAAGTGTAACTTGGCTAAGAGAATCATTAGTGGAATCAATAGAACTACTAGAAGCAACAATATTGGATTTATCATTGTTATTGTTACTACTAGAGGCAGAACCCTTTTTACCCTTGTTGCTAGTTTGCTTAGGTTTAACTTGTGGCATAAAGGTAGACAATAGTAAACGTTTGGCAAGATATGAAGAACTCTTCTTTCGAAGATCGTCATTGATAGCTTTAAGAAACTCATGCTCTTGCTCTAAATTTAGCTTCTCAAAGCGTAGCTTCTCATGAGTTCTTAGAAGTTCTCTATGATCCTCTTGAGTTGTTTCATGAGCTAACTTAAGAGCATTTAGTTCTTTAGTTAGACGCTCAATCTCCTTCATAGCATTGTCACTCGTTTCCTCTTGACTAACATGATTACTAGCATTTTCATTATAGCTCACATCACTAGCCTTATCAACAAGTAACTCATCATCACCAAGCAAATCATCTTCATCACTATTGAAATCAAGATACTCGGGGTGTGATACCTTGGGGCCTTTTGCCATGAAGCATCTTCCAATTCCTTCATTTGGTGAGTCAAATAGATCATGGGAGTTGGATGACACAAGAGCAAGTCCAGCAACACCTTCATCTTGACTATAGTCAGAGTTGGAGTGATAACTTCTCTCGGAGTGGTTGTCAGAGTCGGAGCCGAAAACCCATTCACCAACATGAGCTTGATGTCTTCTTCTTGTGTAGCTCTTTGATGACTTGTCCTTCCTCTCCGAATCCTTGCTTCTTCGAGAGTTTCTTCGTTCATAACGATCATCTCTACTCCTTCTCTCCTTATGAGGTGATTCATCTCTTCTATGTCTTCCTCTTGGTGATTCGTCTCTTTTCTTGTAGGCAGCCGTACACTCATTGGAATAGTGTTCGGGTTTTCCACAATTGTAGCAATTACGGTCAAGACTTGATGATCTTCTCTCACAGTGTCTTGAGCTAGAGCTTCTTTCTTTCCCTTTGTTCTTGTAGAACTTGTTGAATCTTTTCACCATTAGGCTTATCTCTTCATTGGATACTAACTTGTCACTTGGAGTTGTTGGAGCATCAGTTGAGACATTGTAAGCACCACTTGATTTGTTGTGTAGCTTCTCTTTGTCCTTAAGTGACATTTCATGAGCAACAATCCTTCCAATGACTTCCGTGGGCTTGAGATCTTTGTAATTTGGCATCATTAGGATCAATGTGCAAACGGTATCATATTTTCCATCCAAAGCTCTAAGTATCTTCTTAATGATGAATTTGTCAGTCATCTCTTCACTTCCTAAGTTGGCAATCTCATTTGTGATGAGAGCAAGCCTAGAGTACATTTCTGCGACTCCTTCACCATCCTTCATCTTGAACTTGTCAAGTTGACTTTGAAGCACGTCCAACTTAGATTCCTAGACGGACTCGGTACCCTCATGCATATCAACCAAAGTATCCCAAATTTCCTTTGCATTCTCGAGGCGGCTGATTTTGTTGAATTCCTTGGGGCACAAACCATTGAAGAGAATGTCACAAACTTGAGCATTGTATTGCAACATCTTCAATTCTTCCGGGGTTGCTTCACGATCCGGTTCCTTGCCATCCTCAAAGAAATCACCTTGCAAGCCAACGCGAACAACAGCCCAAACGGCGGGGTTATGACCAAGAATATGCATCTTCATCTTATGTTTCCAACTAGCAAAGTTTGTACCATCAAAATATGGACCTCTACGATGATAATTACCCTCACTAGACGCCATACTCTCCTAGGTTGTGAAACCAAGGCTATGATCACCAAAGCAATGGAAATCAAGGCTTACAGAGATCAAAGCTCTGATACCACTTGTAGGATCGAAAGTATGTCTAGAGGGAGGGTGATTAGACTACTGGACCAAATAAAAACCTAACCTTTTCCCAATTTTAGATGTAGGCAGATTTTAGCAAGTATACAAGTCAAGCATCACCCTACACATGTAATTCTAAGAGTGTAGCAGCGGAAAGTAAACAATTGCATATGTAAGTAAAGGAGGGGATCGGAGATTTCAAACGCAATGAAGACACGGTGGTTTTTGGCATGGTTCCGATAGGTGGTGCTATCGTACGTCCACGTTGATGGAGACTTCAACCCACGGAGGGTAACGGCTGCGCGAGTCCACGGAGGGCTCCACCCACAAAGGGTCCACGAAGAAGCAACCTTGTCTATTCCACCATGGCTTATGTCCACGAAGGACTAGCCTCACTCGGGGTAGATCTTCATGAAGTAGGCGATCTCCTTGCCCTTACAAACTCCTTGGTTCAACTCCACATCATGTCGGAGGCTCCCAAGTGACACCTAACCAATCTAGGAGACACCACTCTCTAAAAGGTAATAGATGGTGTGTTGTTGATGAACTCCTTGCTCTTGTGCTTCAAATGACAGTCTCCCCAACACTCAAACAACTCCTCACAGATTTGGCTATGGTGGAAGAAGGATTTGAGTGGAAAGCAACTTGGGAAAGGCTAGAAATCAAGGTTCAAATGGTTGGAATGGAATGTCTTGATCTCAACACATGAGTAGGTGGTTCTCTCTTAGAAAATGTATGGTGGAAGTGTAGGCATGTTCTGATGGCTCTCCTTACTAAGTAAGAAGTGGTGGAGGGGTATATATAGCCTCCACACAGAATCCAACCGTTACACACTTTTGATCCAACTCGGTGGCACCGATCAGAAATCTCGGTGGCACCGAACTGTGTAAAAGATATGAACGTTAGGAATCTCGGTGGGACCGACTGGAAAAACTCGGATGGACCGATGTGCAATGGTTAGGGCAAACCTCGTCTCGGTGGCACCGATCGCATCAACTCGGTAGGACCGAAGTGAAGCAATAAGGCAACAGAGAGTTGACAAGCCATCTCGGTGAGACCGATTTGCAAAACTCGGTGGGACCGAAGTAAGTGCAAACGATTATAGAGAGTTGGCAAGGCCATCTCGGTGAGACCGAGATCCATATCGGTGGATCCAATTTGTTAGGGTTTTGGCAGTGGCTAAGTCCAGATGAACTCGGTGGCTCTGGATAGGAAATATCGGTGGGGCCGAGTTGGAATGTAGGTTTTGGACATATTTGGATGGAGAAAGTGGCTGAGGGTTTTGGAGTACTGTCACTAAGCACTTGAGCAAAAAGGCCATTAAGCAACACCTCATCCCCTTTTAATAGTATTGGCTTTCCTATGGACTCAATGTGATCTTGGATCACTAAACCAAAAATGTAGAGTCTTGATCTTTTGCCAATCTATGTCCTTAGCATTTTGACGGGTCCACATCTCTAGTCCTTGCCATGCCAATCAGTGAACATGCTGAAATCTTTAACTTGAATGGACATTAGTTCAATGAGATATATGTTGTTATGAATTACCAAAACCACCAAGGGAGCAAATGTGCTTTCAGCCCGTTAAGGGCAGAAACGGACAGTTTTCTGTCTGTTTTATGCCTAACGAACGAACGGTCATATCTTCGTGCCCGTAACTCCGATTGAGGTAATTCCAAAGCCCACGTTCTCAGTGCGTTGAGCTTGTTCCGATGGTGCCATTTTCATAATGTTGTCACATGTTGAAAATGCCATCTTTGCCCTTCCTCGAATCCAGGCCTCTCCCGGGAGCACCGGTTCCGATGACTCGTTTCCAGTGGATCGTCGCACTTTCACCCGGTGTATTCGTCCACCCCAAGGCTAGACAACCTCTTATCATGAGCACCGGACTTGCATGTCGACTTTGCTTGAACCCCGTGCGTGTGTAGCTGCAGTATATTCATATGATGTTTCTATCTGCAAATTTGGTATATGTATTGCTTGCAATGTCATGCTATAACCAGATTTCATACTAGCTTTTGCCATGTTAGGAATAATGTTTTTATTGGTAATTGGCGGAAGTCGGGCTCCGGGGACCCAAAGGTTCGAACACTGGGGTGAGCTTGTTCTACGTACTTCGTCTCCTACCAAGGCTAAGCTACGGCGAGGCTACGACGAGAGCGCGCTAGCGAGGGACGGGGCGAGGACTCAGCGGTTTACCCAGGTTCGGGCCACCTTGCGGTGTAAGACCCTACTCCTGCTTTGTGGTTTTGATTGCAATGGACAAGAGAGTTCTTGCGTACAAGGTGAGGAGGAGGAAGAACTGGTCCGAAGAGATCTCCCCTCCTACTATGGCAGCACTGTCCTTTATACCAGCCTTGGTCCTCTTCCCACTGGAAACTTAGGCGGGAAGGGTCGCCACACTTGGCGGTTTTGAAAGGGGACAGGCGCTCAGGCTATCCTGACTAAAGGTGGTCTTCGCCTGCCAAAGCATGATCCATGACGCGCCGGTGGGCTCGGTGATGACCTCCGCCCTGCGCGCCTGTCGTCTTGGTCTTCCTTCGCCGATCGGGCAACCTTTGGGGTTGCTTTGGAGAGTAGATAGCTGGTCCTGCTCCCTTAACACGAAAGAGGAAACCATCTTCATCTGCGCCTGCTGGCGCGGCCTCTGCTGCTGCTCGTCGCCGCGCGCGTCACCCACGTGATGGGCTCCAGACCACGCGGCACGCCTAACGGCCTTCGTCTCGAGCGCCTGCGGGAGGGGGCCTCGGGAGGCCACCTCGGAAAGCCGCCTCTTGAGGCTCACCTCGGGAAGCCGCCTCGTGAGGCTCACCTCAGGAAGCCGTCTCATGAGAGAGCCTCGCGAGGCCGTTGATGGTGGTGCTGAGCATTGCCTGCTACTCCCTAAGGAGGGGGCCTCAGGAGGCCAGGGCCTGATGAGGGGTCTTGGTGAGATGCGCGGCGGTGACGGCTCGCTGGGCCCATGCCAGGCGTTGCGCCCTGGGCCAAAGGCAGACGGGCCTGGATACCCCGGGTTCCATGGGCCCGACAGTAGCCCCTGGGCCCGCGGCGCGCACGTTCCCGCCTACAGAGGGGCGAAACGACGCGGGCCCTAACCGCCTGCGGTCAGGCGCGACGCGTGGCGCACGATGTGATGGGCGACACCCCCACTTCCCCACGACGCCTCGGAAACAGCCGCGCTGGCATAAATCCTGGCGCGGGCGGCGCGAAGCAATCATTGCTTTCTTTCTTACGTGCTATTGCTCCAACTCCCAACGCCGGAGAAGGCGGAGCGACGAGGGGAGTTTCGCGCCGAGTATAAAGAGAGAGGGGAGAGCCGGAGTCCTCCACCCATCTTCTCCTTCTTCAGCTTCCTTCGTCTTCTTGCTAGAGCCGCCGAGGAGATGGCGAGGGGGAGAGGGCGCGGCCGTGCTTCTGCTGCGGCACCCCAGGTTCCGCCGCGGGGGTGCGGGCGCTCCCCGACGGCCGCCGGCGCCGGGCCCAGCAATCATGGAAGGAGCGCCGCTCGTGGGTGCAGAGGGCGAGGCGCGCGGGGCCGAGGTGGCCGCGGCGGAGCGGCCACGCTTCCGCCCCAGGTGGGGAGCCACTCGGCGGAGGCGGCGCATGAGTTCATTGTGAACATGCACTACAGCCTCTGCACCTGGCTCCGGCTCCCGGACTCTTTCGCGGCGGCGATGGCGGACCGCGCGCCCTTGGGCCTGTGGGTGCAGGCCGACGGCTGCTGCAACGGCCCTTCCTGGGTGGCGACGGAGCTCACCGCCTCGGGCTTCATGTTCCTGAGGCAGGGGTGGAAGTCGTTCGCCCTCGCCCGCGGCCTGAAGCGGGGGCACGTCCTCCAGTTCAAGTACGACGGGGCCGCCACGCTCTTTGTGAAGATCTTCGGGCTCTCCGGTAGCCGCTTGGAGTGCTGCGCGGAGAGCGAGGACAGCTACAGCGGCTCCTCCAGCGAGGACGGCTCCTCCAGCGGTGCTGCCCCCTCCGGTGGGGGCGGAAGCGGTGACGACTCCCCCCGCGTCAAGAGCGAGGACGAGGACTCCGACTAGGCGCGCGCGACGACGACTCCAGAGCCGGGACACCACGCGCACGGTGACGGAGCCGCACTTGCCTGCAGCGCATTCTTGGGAATGTGCGCGGCGCCCGCGCTGGAGTCTTGGGGGTGACGGCGCCTCGCCTAGGCCCCTTCTTTCTTTTCATTTTCCTGCATTGAACCGATGTAACCCCGCGGGGGCGTGAAATAGTATCTTCTAGGTTTAACTTAATGCTTTTGTGACATGGGGATGTATGCATTCTCTCCCGAAGTCCTCTTGTGAGGCTGGTCTTTCTTCTTTGCTCGCCTCAGCGCTCTACGCCATTAGGACCCAGCCCCCGAGCGGGCATAGCCGTCGCTGGTATGCCAGGTCACGATGCCTGAACAAGGCCAGGAGGCGAGGGGCACCGGGAGCTAGTGAGGGTTCCTGAGGCGCGATGCTCAGGGAGCCCCCCTTTAACGCACAAGCGGCTTGTGCCAAGAGGAACACTGGCGCTCGTGAGGCCGTCAGAGAGGAAGGCTCGAGAGACGGCGAGGGTGGCTCGCGAGATGGGAGACTTAGCTCTTGCAGGGTGCGTCTTGTGAGGGTTTCGCTCGCGAGATCTCCTGCTGGGACGGCCGCCGAGGGTTCGTCCCCGAGGCGGTGCCTGCTGGCCTCCTGAGGTCCTGAGGGTGCTACCTCGCGAGATCCTTCAAGGGACCTGCTCCTGAGATAACTGCATGCAGAGCACTTAACGACAGCGCGCGCTCGTCGATTCGCTCATGAGTATTACGCGAGGAGACAGGACACCAAGGACCTTGGTGGGGTGGCGTGCATGGAGCAGGCCCGCGAGCCAGAGCCCGGTTGCTTGGGTTTTTCAGTGCTGCTGGGACTGACCCGAGCGCAGGCACCGTGTCCAGCCCCCACTCGCGTGAGGCTCATGAGGGAAGTCGTGAGCGCGCGGGGCTCGTGACGCAAGGGGAAAACGAAACACCATATAAGGAAATGGAAACTTTACTGAAGCAAGAGAGCAACCCATTACATAACCAAATAAAGATGCGGCTGCCGTGTCCGGCATGGGTCAGCTTGAGGTTGGTCCAACCCGTGGGGAGCCCTCAATTACACACCAAAATGAGAAAAAGAGTGCTTCCATGTCCGGCACGGGTCAGCTTGAGGTTGGTGCAGCCCGTGGGGCGCCCTCAATTGATTGTTCCGCCAGCGCGGAGCATGGGGCTTCCACAGGGTGTGGGTATGATCGCGGGTCGATCGTTCCGCTAGCGCGGAGCATGGGGCTTCCACTTGGGCATGGGCGGGAGCTCTCGCGGGCCCATCAGGCGAACTTAATGAGAGGCTCCGGGGCATGTACAGCCCCGTTTCGTTCGTACGCGTGAGGGTCACGCGTAGAACTTGCGGAGGTGTTGGATGTTCCAGGCGTTAGGCACAGGAACTCCGTCCTCCGTCTCCAGCCGGGCTGAGCCGGGCCTGGAGACATGAGTAACCCTGAAAGGGCCTTCCCACATAGGTGAGAGTTTGTAAAATCCCTCTCTGGAGAGGATCCTGCGCAGGACGAGGTCGCCGACCTCGAGAGTGCGAGGGCGGATGCTGCGGCTGTGGTAGCGATGCAAGGCCTGCTGGTACCTCGCGGCACGAAGGGCGGCCTGACGGCGGCCCTCCTCGAGGAGCAGCAGATCGGTCTCCCGCGAGCCATCCTGACGCGCCTCGTCGAAGGCAAGGACTCGCGGGGAGCCGTGCTTAAGCTCCAGTGGGAGGACCGCCTCAGCGCCGTAGACGAGGAAGAAGGGCGTCTCGCCAGTAGGCTTGCTTGCCGTCGTGCGGATGGACCACAGCACGGACTACAGCTCGTCGAGCCAGCCCTTGTCGCAAGCCTCAAGTTTCTTCTTGAAGCTCCTTGTCTTGAGGCCCTTGAGGACCTCGGCGTTGGCACGCTCGGCCTGACCATTGCTTCGCGGGTGCACCACCGAGGCGTAGCAGATCTGTGTGCCGAGGCTAGCGCGGTAGGACTTGAAGAGGCCGCTTGTGAACTGGGAGCCATTGTCGGTGATGATGCGATTGGGAACTCCAAAGCGGCTCACGAGGCCCTTGATGAACTTGACGGCGGAGCCTGCCGGGATGGTGCGCACCGGCTCGACCTCTGCCCACTTGGTGAACTTGTCGATGGCGACGTAGAGGTAGCGGTAACCACCAGCCACGCGAGGGAAAGGCCCTAGGATATCCAGCCCCCAGACCGCGAAGGGCCATGAGAGGGGGATCGTCTGGAGGCTCTGCGCCGGCTGGTGGATCTGCTTGGCGTGGAATTGGCAGGCCTCGCAGGCTTGGACCAGTGCGGTCGCGTCACGCAGAGCAGTGGGCCAGTAGAAGCCGCTGTGGAAAACCTTACCGACGTGGGTGCGTGATGAGGAGTGGTGGCTGCAGTCTCCTCCATGTATATCAGCTAGCAACTCGTGCCCTTGCTCTTCAGAGATGCACCGCAGCGAGACGCCATTGGGGCGCCTGCGGTACAGCTCACCATCTTGTAGGCAGTAAGCGGTGGCCTGCCGGGCCACGCGCTCTGCTTCGGCGTCCTCCTCCGGGAGGGTACCGCGAAGCAAATAAGCCTTGAACTCCGCAGCCCAGCTATCCGCCTGAGGCTCGAGCGCCAGCAGCAGGCGAGCTCCTGAGGCCGGGCCACAGTCTGGTGCGCCCATGGGTGGTGCGGGCGGGAGTTCCTCGCGAAGGAGCGCCGTGCTCGCGGCTGGGGGTGCGGCAGACGGCTTGAGGAGCCTTTCCTCAAAGACGCCGGGGCTCTGGGGCTCACGGCGTGATGCTCGTTTGGCGATGTCGTCGGCTTCTTTGTTGCTGCCGCGGGGGATGTGCTGCAGTTCCAGGCCAAGAAAGCGCTTCTCAAGTTTACGTACCTCTTCCAGGTAGGCGGCCATGTGCTCGTCCTTGGGCTTGTAGCTTTTGTTGGAGAAGTTGACGAGGAGTTGCGAATCGCCCTTGATAGTCAGACGCTTGATGCCTAGGGCGAACGCAGCCTTGAGGCCTGCGATGAGGCCCTCATACTCTGCGATGTTGTTGGAGACCTTGTCGGTGTGCCTGAAGCAGAGCTGTACAGCGTAGTAGAGCCTGTCTCCTGTTGGCGAGGTGAGCATGACCCCAGCCCCCGCGCCCTATCGGGAGAAGGCGCCGTCGAAGTGCATGGTCCATCCGCCAGGCGCCTCATCCCCTGGCAGGAGGGACTGGGCCTCGCGAGGCTCGTCCTCGTACGTGTCCGTCCATTCTGCCACGAAGTCGGCCAGAGCCGCGCCTTTGATGACTCTGGTGGTGGAGAACTCCAGCTGGAAGGCTTGTAGCTCGATGTTCCACTCGGCGACGTGGCCTGCGGCGTTGGGGCTGTGCAGGACTTGCTCCAAGGGGTAGGAGGAAATGACCTTGATGGGATGACCCTGAAAGTAGTGGCGCAGCTTCCTGGAGGCGACGAGGAGCGCGAGGAGGAGCTTCTGCTACATGGGGTAGCGCTCGCGCGCGTCCCTTAGCACGGTGCTGACGAAGTACACGGGGTGTTCGACGAGGCGCGTAGTTGTCGCGACAGCTTGCTCTTCAGACGCCTGGCGAGGCTCGGAAGGCTCGGGGACCTCAGGAGGCTCAGGAGGCTCGCGAGGGCCGGGGGGCTCGCGAGGCTCAGCGGGCTCGTGAGGCTGAAGGGGCGCCGGGGGCTTCTCCTTGGCACAGACGCGCTCCTCCCGCACCGCCACCAACGCCGCGCTGGCCGTCTGGGGGGTGGCCGCCAAGTACAGGAGCAAGGGCTCGCGAGAGCACGGCGCGACCATGATGGGCGGGCTCGTGAGGTACCTCTTGAGGGCCTCGAAGGCGGCGTCTGCCTCAGGAGTCCACTTGAAGGAGCCGGACCTCTTCAGGAGCTTGAAGAAGGGCAGGGCTCGCTCGCCAAATTTGGAGATGAAACGCCCTAGGGAGGCCATACACCCTACCAAGCGCTGCATTTCCTTGAGGGTTCGGGGAGGGCGCATTTTCTCGGTGGCCTTGATTTTCTCTGGGTTGGCCTCAATGCCACGGTGCGAGACTAGGAAGCCGAGGAGCTTGCCGGAGGGGACTCCGAAGACGCACTTCTCCGGGTTGATCTTGAGGTTGACTTTGCGCAGGTTGGCAAATGTTTTCTGGAGGTCCGCGATGAGGGATCCAGCCTCGCGAGATTTGACCACGATGTCGTCGACGTAGGCCTCCGCGTTCCTCCCCATCTGAGGCCCCAGAGTAATGCGCATTAGTCGCTGGAAGGTGGCGCCCGCGCTCCTTAAACCGAAGGGCATGCAGACGTAACAATATACGCCGCAGGGGGTGATGAAGGCCGTCCTCTCCACATCTTCGGCCGCCATCTTGATCTGATGATAGCCTGAGAAGGCATCCAGGAAGCATAGCAAATCGCACCTGGCGGTGGAATCCACGATCTGATCGATGCGGGGCAGTGGGAACAGATCCTGAGGGCAGAACTTGTTGAGGCTGGTGAAGTCGACGCACATGCGCTCCTTGCCGCCCTTCTTGGGGACGACGACTGGGTTGGCGAGCCATTCGGGATGGCGCACCTCACGAACGACTCTGGCTTCTTGGAGCTTCTAGACTTTATTGACGATGAACTCTTGCTTTTCTGGCGCCTGGCGCCGTGCTTTCTGCTTGACCGGGCGTGCATTAGGGCACACCGCTAAGTGGTGCTCGATCACCTCCCTCGGCACACCGGACAAGTCGGATGCTTTCCAGGCGAAAACATCCGAGTTTGCCTAAAGGAAGGCGACGAGCGCGCTTTCCTATGCAGGGGGAGGCCTATGCCGATGGTGAAGGCGGGGCCGGAGCCGCTGCCGTCCACCGACACCTTCTTCGTCTCGGCGTGGTCCTGTGAGAACAACTGCTTCTTCTTCGCTGGCGCGGCCTCGGAAGGCTCGGCCGCGTCCTCGTCGGCCGGGTGCACGATAGTGGCAGCCTTGTAGGCACGCTCGAGGGTGCTGGCCGCATCCTTTTCGTCGCAGGCGACGGTGATGATGCCGCTGCAGCCGGGCATCTTGAGGATGTTGTAGGCGTGATGGGTGGCCGCCATGAACTTGGTGAGAGCCGGGTAGCCCAAGATGGCGTTATAAGGCAGGCCGATGTGCGCCACGTCGAAGTCGATGAGCTCGGTGTGGTAGTTCTTGCGGGTGCCGAAGGTGACGGGAGGCGCACTTGCCCCAGCGAGATGGTGGAGCCATCTGTCACTCCGGAGAAGGGCTTGGTCGGCATCAGCTGGTCGTAGGGCACCTGGAGCGTCTCGAAGGTCTCGATGGAGAGTACATTGAGGCCGGCACCCCCATCGATGAGGGTCTTGGTGACCGCGACGTTGCTGATGGTGGGAGTGCACAGCATGGGGAGCGCGCCTGCAGAGGCCGTGGACTTGGGGTGGTCCTTAGAGTCGAAGGTGATGGCGTACTGCGACCACTTGAGGGGCCGCGCGACCTCAGGCCTCGAGAGGGCGGCGTACACCTCGCGAGAGAGTTGCTTGAAGTGGTGGATGGACGCGAGGGCTTGGGACCCGCCAAGGATGCAGGCGACCGCGCGAGGCTCCTGGTAGCCCCCAGCGCCCTCGTCAGGCCGGTTGACATCATCCCTCCGGGGTGGTGGTGGCAGCAGCGGGAGAGCGGCATTGGCCTGAGGATTCGCCTCACGAGGCTGATCGCGCCAGGTGGCCTCGCGAGGCTGGTCGCGCCAGCCCTGGCGGTAGCTGCCATTACTGTTGCGGCTGTCCCAGCGGTTGCCGCTGCGGCCACCTCCGCGGCCGGCGCCGCGGCCGTTGCAGTCGTCCCGGCGGCTCAGGCGCTCGTCGCGGAGCAGCTTGAGCTCCTGACAATCTTCGGTGCTGTGGGAGCGGACGTTGTGAAAGGCGCATAGTGGCCGGTTGTCCTTCCTAGGCTCGTCGAGGTCACGGTCGCGCTTCTGCTCGGGCTCCGCCGCAAGCATGGCAGGGCCCTTGCGCTTGACGTCCATGCTCTTGGCCTTGGTGGCGTCGAGCGCCGCGTCGGGGTCGTTGTGGACGAAGAGTCGGCCTTCTTCAGCCTTGGCGCACTTGTCGGCGAGGTCGAGCAGCTCGAGCACGGAGTCGAGCTCACCGTTGATGGCGAGCTTCTCGCGCATCTTGACGTTCGTGACGCCGGTGGAGAACGCAGAGATGACGGCCGCGTCGGAGGCGCGCGGGATCTTGTTGCGCACCTGACTGAAGCGCTGGATGTACTTGCGGAGGGTCTTGTTAGGGCACTGTCGAACATGCCGCAGCTCATTGATGGTGAGGGAGCGGTCCTGGGTGCCCTTAAAGTTGGCGATGAACTGGCTGCAAAGCTCGGCCCAAGACGAGATGGAAGCCTCGGGGAGGTTCATGAGCCAGGAGCGCGGGCCATCCTTGAGGGCCATGGGGAACCAGTTCGCCATGATCTTGTCGCAGCCGTTTGCCGCCTCGACGCTCAACGCGTAGAGCTAGAGGAACTCCGTGGGGTTGGGGGTGCCGTCGTAGCGTGGGGGTAGCTCAGGCTTGAACTTCGCGGGCCAGACCACGCGACGCAGCTCGCGGGTGAAGGCACGGCAGCCCACGCCGCTCGAGGGGACGCCGCCAGCGAGGGCGGCGCGGTTTTGATGCCCGGCCGCTGCAACGTCCTGAACGGCCTGGTCCTGGCGCTGGCGCTGCCGCTCGAGGAGCACCCGCGCGTCGGATGGCTCACGAACCCGCGCGCTGCGCTGGGGCCCGTCGTGCTCATCGCGCAGAGGAGGCGGCGGGGGAGCACCGTGCGCCAGGTCCCCAGCGCGAGACGGCAGAGGGCGAAACGAGTGGGAAGGCGCCGGAGCGTCCCCGGCGGCGTTGACGATCTCGGTGATGCGGCCAAGCCAGGCGTCGTAGCTGGCATCAGCCGGACGGTAGCGGAGCAGCTCACGCGCCATGAGCAGCGCGGCCTGCGGGTTCGGCGGCCCACGGCGGGCGAGGGAGGAGGCCGTGGCGGTGTGGTCGTTCGCCTGCATGGAGGGGTGCAGGGAGGAGGCCTGCTGCTCGCGGGCAGCGGGGTTGGTGGCGGCAGCAGCCTCGGCGTCGGGGCGGCGACGGTTGCCACGGGCCACCGGCTTTGTCTGAGCCACGCGGCCAGCCCTACGCTCGGCGCACTCGCGACGTGCGTCGGCCATGGGGTTGGTGGAGCTGAGGGCGGAGCAGAAGAACGATAGCGCACCCCTACCTGGCGCGCCAAATGTCGGAAGTCGGGCTCTGGGGACCCAAAGGTTCGAACACTGGGGTGAGCTTGTTCTACCTACTTCGTCTCCTACCACGGCTAAGCAACGGCGAGGCTACGACGAGAGCGCGCTAGCGAGGGACGGGGCGAGGACTCAGCGGTTTACCCAGGTTCGGGCCACCTTGCGGTGTAAGACCCTACTCCTGCTTTGTGGTTTTGATTGCAATGGACAAGAGAGTTCTTGCGTACAAGGTGAGGAGGAGGAAGAACTAGTCCGGAGAGATCTCCCCTCCTACTATGGCAGCACTGTCCTTTATACCAGCCTTGGTCCTCTTCCCCCTGGAAACTTAGGCGGGAAGGGTCACCACACTTGGCGGTTTTGAAAGGGGACAGGCGCTCAGGCTATCCTGACTAAAGGTGGTCTTCGCCTGCCAAAGCATGATCCATGACGCGCCGGTGGGCTTGGTGATGACCTCCGCCCTGCGCGCTCGTCGTCTTGGTCTTCC
Source organism: Elymus sibiricus (assembly GCA_039707655.1). Lineage (NCBI taxonomy): Eukaryota > Viridiplantae > Streptophyta > Magnoliopsida > Poales > Poaceae > Elymus > Elymus sibiricus. Next base: position 229,773,371 of record CM077668.1, read on the forward strand.
TTCGCCGATCGGGCAACCTTTGGGGTTGCTTTGGAGAGTAGATAGCTGGCCCTGCTCCCTTAACACGAAAGAGGAAACCATCTTCATCCGCGCCTGCTGGCGCGGCCTCTGCTGCTGCTCGTCGCCGCGCGCGTCACCCACGTGATGGGCTCCAGACCGCGCGGCACGCCGAACGGCCTTCGTCTCGAGCGCCTGCGGGAGGGGGCCTCGGGAGGCCACCTCGGAAAGCCGCCTCTTGAGGCTCACCTCGGGAAGCCTCCTCGTGAGGCTCACCTCAGGAAGCCACCTCGTGAGAGAACCTCGCGAGGCCGTTGATGGTGGTGCTAAGCGTTGCCTGCTACTCCCTGAGGAGGGGGCCTCAGGAGGCCAGGGCCTGATGAGGGGTCTTGGTGAGATGCTCGGCGGTGACGGCTCGCTGGGCCCATGCCAGGCGTTGCGCCCTGGGCCAAAGGCAGACGGGCCTGGATACCCCAGGTTCCATGGGCCCGACAGTAATATCATGTCATTACTATATCTGTATCTCGTACCATGTTTGTCAGTACTTTGGTGATCCTGTCATACCATATCGGTATCATGTTACTGCCATGCTTCATATGTCATACATGCTATGCACTTCATAAGCTTGGTAAACATGTTTATTAATGCATTCGTGATATTCATGCTTATAATCTTGATGATATGGTAAAATGATGGAGATGACAAGAATATGTGTTAATAACATCAACCACCTCCATCGGCTGGATCGTGTCATAGTGCCACCGAATCGAGCTCACCAGTGCAGCCACACTTGCCTGGATGGGGAGGCCCTAATTCGGTCTATTGTCATGCCTCTCGCCGGTACCTCCAAACAGGGAAGGCTATGTGCGCGTGCTACCCTAGCCCGGTGGGCGGCCATAACCTTGCGTACCCGGTTTTGGTATTGAGCTCAGGTCCCCATTTGGGACAGCTTTGTTTGGCCACGACAGTGGTAGCCACGAGGTGGCAGGATGTCACGAGTTGACATCGGGGTCACCCAGGACATAGCCCAAAGGGGAGTTTGTCGGAGTGGCCGGGAGAGTGGCATGCAATAGATTGGTTTTGTCGGAACATCGTTGGTCCACCCGAATGGGAGCACGAGGCCATGAGTTCCGTGGTGTGGGTATAGTGTACTAACCTCTGCAGAGTGTATAATCTATCGATAGCCGCGTCCTCGGTTATGGATACAGTTTGTACTAGGTCACACTATCTGGTCTCTGTCGACATGGAGGATAAACCTGATATAATAAACTTGTTTAAGAATGTGCTATGAAGTAAATGTGGTGCCTTGGACTATGAGATAGTCGTGAGGAATCACCATGTTGTTCTGACATGATCACGAGATGAGATCTCGGTGAGTCATGAGTTAGCCCAGAGGGGCAGTGGCAGTAAAACTGATTGATGCACAGTAGATAACTCCTCACGGAAGGTCAGTGTAGTTTACTTTTCAGTCTAGTCTCATGCATATCTTGTAGATACAACTATGCCATGCCATGATATTCTATGTTATGCCATGATATGCTATGCTATGATATGCTGTGATATGATTTGGTATAGATTTGCTTGATCCATGTACTTGCTAGTATCATGCCATGCTTACCTTTTTGCCATGAGATAAATTTATGAGCATAGGGCTTGCTTTGTCATCTACTTGTTTGGATGCTATGTATTTGGTTGTCTTGCGAGTACATTCAAAGTACTCACCTGGCCTTGCACGTGGCCAGATTGCAGGAGAAGACTTGTCGTGCTAGACCGTAACCATGCCAGTCCTGTGAGTTGTGGAGCCCTGCCAGAGATGACGTGCCACTAAACCGAGACTTCCGCCGCCATTTAGATAGCCTTAGAGCTATGCAACCCATTGTATCCCTCAGCGATGTAATACTCTATTTCATGTAAATGAAATATATTTTGTGCTTGGAATGCTGTACCATGTACCTGTCGTGCATCAGGTGTTATCCTGGGCTGACATGCGAAGACCCCCTGCTCCAGTCGGATCGGGGTGCCACACCCAACAAGGAGCTAAAAGTAGAATTAATATTCCCTTCAAGTTCTATCGACCACTGATACAACTCAACGCACACTTAACGTTTGCTTTACCTAGAACAAGTATGAAACTAGAAGTACTTTGTAGGTGTAATGCTAGAACAAATTTGCAAGAATAAAACTAGGAGTACTTTGCAAGAATAAAACTATGAGTACTTTTCAAGATAATAAAAGTTAGTTGTTTAGTAGAAAGCTTTTTGTAACACAAGAGAAGGAGTTGTCCCTAGGCAATCGATAACTAGACCGGTAATCGTTATTGCAATTTTATATGAGGGAGAGGCATGAGCTAACATACTTTCCATACTTGGATCATATGCACTTATGATTGGAACTCTAGCAAGCATCCACAACTACCAAAGATCATTAAGGTAAAACCCAACCATAGCATTAAGTAACAAGTCCTCTTTACTCCCATACGCAACAACCCCCTTACTCGGGTGTAAGCTTCTGTCACTCTAGCCGCCCACTATAAGAGAATTATGAACGTATTGCAAACCCTACAGCGGGAATCCCTCACGCTTGCGCGACACAGAGGGCACCATAGGACAGCACCAAAATAAAACATACAACTCAAACCAATCATGATCATCAATCAACCCATAGGACAAAAAGAATCTACTCAAACATCATAGGATGGCCACACATCCTTGGATAATAATATGTAGCATTAAGCACCATGTTTAAGTAGAGAATTACAGTGGGAAAATAGAGGTTACACCGCTACACAGAGGGGGAGAGAGTTGGTGTTGACGGCGGCGAAGTTGTTGGTGTAGATCGCCGTCACGATGATTGCCCCGGCGGCGTTCCGGCGCCACTGGGAGAGAGAGGGAGAGAGCCCCCTCCTTCTTCTTCTTCCTTGGCCTCCCCCTAGATGGGAGGAGAGCTCCCCCTCTGGTCCATGGCCGCCATGGCTCCCGGAGGGCAGGAGCCCCTCCGAGATTGGATCTCTCTCTCTGTTTCGCGTACCTGTTTTCTGGCCTTTAACCATTTCTTATATTCCTGGAGATCCGTAACTCCGATTGCGCTGCAATTTTAACACAATTTTTTTTCTCGATATAAGCTTCCTTGCAGCCGAAGAAGAGCCCCAACCGACTTACGGTGTGCCCACAAGGCAACACCACACGGCTCGGGGGGGGGGGGTCGCGCCAAGATGCCTTGTGGAAGCTGTGGGCCTCCGTTTGCGTTGATTCCACCTCCCAAAAATCACATATATTCCAAAATAATTCTCCATAAAATTTTATCGCGTTTGGAATTTGTTTGATATGGATTTTCTGCGAAACAAAAAACAAGCAGAAAACATGAACTGGCACTGGGCACTGGATCAATATGTTAGTCCCAAAAATAATATAAAATGTTGCCAAAAGTATATGAAAGTTGTAGAATATTGGCATGAAACAATCAAAAATTATAGATACGACGGAGACGTATCAGCATCCCCAAGCTTAATTCCTGCTCGTCCTTGAGTAGGTAAATGATAAAAAAGATAATTTTTGATGTGGAATGCTACCTAGCATAATCTTGTTCATGTAATCTAATCATGGCATGAATATTAAGATACGAGTGATTCAAAGCAATAGTCTATAATTTAATATAAAGACATCAATACTCAGGCATACCAACAAACAATCTTGCCTTTCAAAATAAAAATGCTAAAGAACGCTATCCCTACAAAATCATATAATCCTGTCATGCTCCATCTTCTTAACATAAAGTATTTATCATGCACTACCCCGATGACAAGCCAAGCAATTGGTTCATACTTTTTAACACGCTTCAACTTTTTCAACCCCCACGCAATACATGAGCATGAGCCATGGATATAGCACTATGGGTGGAATAGAATGCGGTGGTAAGGATCAATAAGGAGTAGTCAAAAAGGGAGAAAGTCTCGCATCAACTAGGCGGATCAACGGGCTATGGAGATGCCCATCAATCGATATCAATGCGAGGAGTAGGGATTGTCATGCAACGGATGCACTAAGAGCTATATGTGTATGAAAGCTCAAACTGAAAACTAAGTGGGTGTGCATCCAACTGGCTTGCTCATGAAGACCTCGGGCATTTGAGGAAGCCCATCATCGGAATATACAAGCCAAGTTCTATAATGAAAAATTCCCACTAGTATATGAAAGTGACAACTCAGGAGACTCTCTATATGAAGAACATGGTGCTACTCTAAAGCACAAGTGTGGTAAAAGGATAGTAACATTGCCCCTTCTCTCTTTTTCTCTCAATTTTTTTGTTTTCATTTTTTTTTTCATTTTTTCCCTTTTTTTTTGATGGGCACGTTTTGGCCTCTTTTTTTAGAACAGTCTCATGGACCTCATCCCCACTTTTTCGAGGACTCATTAGTCTCCACCATTCTTTCCTCACTGGGACAATGCTCTAATAATGATGATCATCACACTTCTATTTACTTACAACTCGATATTATAACTCGAAAGTAGAACAAATATGACTCTATATGAATGCCTCTGGCAGTGTACCAGGATGTGCAATGATCTAGCGTAGCAAAGATATCAAAAAATGGACAAGCCATGAAAATATCATGCAAGCTATCTTACGATCATGCAAAGCAATATGACAATGAATGCTCAAGTCATGTATATGATGATGATGGAAGTTGCATGGCAATATATCTTGGAATGGCTATGGAAATGCCATGATAGGTAGGTATGGTGGCCGTTTTAAGGAAGATATAAAGAGGCTTATGTGTGATAGAGCATATCATATCACGGGGTTTGGATGCACCGGCGAAGTTTGCACCAACTCTCGATGTGAGAAAGGGTAATGCACGGTACCGAAGAGGCTAGCAAATTGCGGAAGGGTGAGAGTGCGTATAATCCATGGACTCACATTAGTCATAAAGAACTCACATACTTATTGCGAAAGTCTATTATCCCTCGAAGCGAAGTACTACTACGCATGCCCCTAGGGGGATAGATTGGTAGGAAAAGACCATCGCTCATCCCCGACCGCCACTCATAAGGTAGACAATCAATAATAAATCATGCTCCAACTTCTTAGCATAACGACAGACCATACGTGCATGCTTCGGGAATCACAAACCTTAACACCAATATTTTTACTAAACCACAATCATTCACTAGTACCTCCCACACATCACCATCTTAATATCGCAAAACTATTGCAAGGAATCAAACATATCATATTCAGTGATCTACAAGTTTTATTTAGGATTTTATGACTAATCATGTGAATGACCAATTCCTATTGACTCTCTAAATAGATATAAGTGAAGCATGAGAGTTTAATTCTTTCTACAAAAGACTACACTCTAATAAATATAGGTGAAGCAAAAGAGCATTCTACAAATAACGGTTTTCTATATGTAGAGAAACAGACATCCAAACTTCAAATGATATAAGTGAAGCACATGAAGCATTCTATAAAGCCATACTCAAAAGATATAAGTGAAGTGCATGAAGCATTCGATAAATAAACCAAGGACTATCTCATACCAGCATGGTGCATTATTAAAAGAAAAAGAAAAAGCACACGACGCTCCAAGTAAAACACATATCTTGTAATGAATAAAAATATAGCTCCAAGTGATATACCGATAGATTGTAGACGAAAGAGGGGATGACATCCGGGGCATCCCCAAACTTAGACGCTTGAGTATTCCTTGAATATTACCTTGGGGTGCCTTGGGTATCCCCAAGCTTAGGCTCTTGACGCTCCTTATTCATTTATCCATCGTAGTCTCACCCAAAACTTGAAAACTTCAGTACACAAAACTCAACAAAAACCTCGTGAGATCCGTTAGTATAACAATTAAATCTTAAACTCTAAGTACTGTTGTAAATTGATTCATATTTAATATTGGCATAATGCTACTGTACTCCAACTTCTCCATGACTCATACCCCCCGATACGATCCATAGATACATCAAAATAAGCAAACTATGCAACAAAAACAGAATCTGTCTAAAACAGAACAGTCTGTAAAGATCTGAATTATAGTCATACTTCTGTAACTCCAAAAATTCTGAAAAATTAGGACAACGTGGGAAATTCATATATAAATATTGTGTAAAAAATTGAGAGGGTTCTGACACTCCAGCGAAAAAACAAATTCCAGCACTCGACACAAAAGTTTCTGTTTTCCAACAGCATCTACCGTACTATCGTCCAAATCATGCCAAAGGCATTACTTGGCACATTATTTTTATAATACAATGGATTTGTACAAGGGGATAATTATTTTTTATGAAAATTTTCTGTAATCAAGGTTCACAAAGTTTCCATGGGCATGAACAAAGTTCAAGGCTAGACCCCACTTCCACATTGCTCATCTGTCTCACTTTCACTTTTCTTTTTGTAAAAGTTTTAGGTTCCCCTCTCTATTTTTTTTGTTTTTAAACTTTTTTAAAATCACACAACAGAATAAAATGACTCTCTAAAACTTCCGGGTTGTCTCCCAGGCAGCGCTTTCTTTAAAGCCATTAAGCTAGGCATAAAGTGCTCAAGTAATCAATCCACCCGGATCCCAAGGTATATCAAAGCCAATTTTAATAAACAATGATTTGTAATTTAGTAGTGAGCACAAAGCAACATATATCATGCAATGATGAAGTCTAACTCTCTTCCTGTGCATTGGCATGTCATAAAAGAACAATTCATGCACATCAAGTAAAGGCCAATGCATAGTATAAACAGTTTCTTGCAATTTTATCGTATTGGAAACATAGAGAGGCGGAGATGTAGTTCCTCTGTCATAATAATTGCAATTAGGAGCAGCAAGCACATGCATATTATATTCATCAAAATCATCATGTGTAATAGTAAAACACAACCCATCAATGTAATCCTTAATAAGCGCAAACTTCTCCGATATAGTGTAGTTGGGAGAATTCAAAAAGATAATAGGACTATCATGTGTAGGTGCAATAGCAACAATTTCATGTTTAACATAAGGAACTATAGCAAGTTCATCTCCATAAGCATCATTCAAATTGGCATCATGACCACAAGCATAGCAAGCATCAATTTCATCAAAAAGGGATATTTTAAACGAATCCAAGGGATCATAGCATTCATCCTTCGGTAAGCACGAAGGGAAATTAAACAATGTATGAGTTGAAGAGTTACTCTCATTAGAAGGTGGGCACGGGTAGCTAATCCACTCTTCCTCCCTTTGTTCTTCACTCTCCTCGTCATCTTTTTCATCTAATGAGCTCACAGTATCAGCAATTTCTTCTTCCATAGGAACCTGCAAAATATTAGTCTCTTCTTGGATAGCAGAGGTGTCCTCAATATATTATTTAACATAAGAATTAGAAGCATAGTTTTCATAGAAATATTTAAATATGGCAAAATTTTCAGATTTGTAAAGAGTAGCATCACACTTTTCAATCAAAGAAGCAATTTCATAAGCACCCTTAAAAGCAACAAATTCTTCAATTTGTTCAATATCATAGTAACTATAAATACCCTTGGCATAAGAAGATAAGATTCCATTATCCTTAAACTCACATTGGTACTGAAGGTGTTTTTTAGGGTTTTCAGAACAACAAGTAAAATCATGTATTTCACATAAATTCCAAGCATAGCAATTCAAAGTCTTAATATGATGCCATAGGAGTTTCCCTTTTTGAGACAAGCGGTGTCGCACAAAATAAGCATGCTCATCTAATGATTTTCCCTCAACTAAGCTAGTTGGGTTTTCAGCACGAGCACAAAGGGATCGAAGATGATCCAAGTAGAAAGCTTCAGTAGTATGATAGATTTTGGGTGGTTCTTCAACCATTGGTTTAGCAAGTACAACTAATTTTTTTGGTATTTTACGTTTCCTACCCATTACTAAAGATAGAAAACAAGAGCACAAAATAAAAACTACTTAGTGATAAAGCAAAACAAGCACACACGAGAATATCAACCCCACGCTATTGCTCCCCGGCAACGACGCCAGAAAAAGGTCTTGATAACCCACAAGTATAGGGGATCAGTTGTAGCCTTTCTCGATAAATAAGAGTGTCGAACCCAACGAGGAGCTAAAGGTAGAATTAATATTCCCTTAAAGTTCTATCGACCACCGATACAACTCTACGCACACTTAACGTTTGATTTACATAGAACAAGTATGAAACTAGAAGTACTTTGTAGGTGTAATGCTAGAACTACTTTGCAAGAATAAAACTAGGAGTACTTTGCGAGAATAAAACTATGAGTAATTTGCAAGATAATAAAAGTTAGTTGTTTAGTAGAAAGCTTTTTGTAACACAAGAGAAGGATTTGTCCCTAGGCAATCGATAACTAGACCGGTAATCATTATTGCAATTTTATATGAGGGAGAGGCATGTGCTAACATACTTTCCGTACTTGGATCATATGCACTTATAATTGGAACTCTAGCAAGCATCCGCAACTACCAAAGATCATTAAGGTAAAACCCAACCATAGCATTAAGTAACAAGTCCTCTTTACTCCCATACGCAACAACCCCCTTACTCGTGTGTAAGCTTCTGTCACTCTAGCCGCCCACTATAAGAGAATTATGAACGTATTGCAAACCCTACAGCGGGAATTCCTCACACTTGCACGACATGGAGGGCACCATAGGACAGCACCAAAATAAAACATACAACTCAAACCAATCACGATCATCAATCAACCCATAGGACAAAAAGAATCTACTCAAACATCATAGGATGGCCACACATCATTGGATAATAATATGTAGCATTAAGCACCATGTTTAAGTAGAGAACTACAGCGGGAAAAGAGAGGTTACATCGCTGCATAGAGGGGGAGAGAGTTGGTGTTGACGGCGGCGAAGTTGTTGGTGTAGATCGTCGTCACGATGATTGCCCCGGCGGCGTTCCGGCGCCACCGTGAGAGAGGGGGAGAGAGCCCCCCTCCTTCTTCTTCTTCCTTGGCCTGCCCCCTAGATGGGAGGAGAGTTCCCCCTCTGGTCAATGGCCGCCATGGCTCCCGGAGGGCAGGAGCCCCTCCGAGATTGGATCTCTCTATCTGTTTCTCTTCTGTTTCGCGTACCTGTTTTCTGGCCTTTAACCGTTTCTTATATTCTCGGAGATTCGTAACTCTGATTGCGCTGAAATTTTAACATGATTTTTTCTCGATATAAGCTTCCTTGAGGCCGAAGAAGAGCCCCAACCGACTTACGGTGTGCCCACAAGGCAACACCATGCGGCCAGGGGGGTCGCGCCAAGATGCCTTGTGGATGCTGTGGGCCTTCGTTTGCATAGATTCCACCTCCCAAAAATCACATATATTCCAAAATAATTCTCCGTAAAATTTTATCGCATTTGGACTTCGTTTGAAATGGATTTTCTATGAAACAAAAAACAAGCAGAAAACAGGAACTCGCACTGGGCACTGGATCAATATGTTAGTCCCAAAAATAATATAAAATGTTGCCAAATGTATATGAAAGTTGTAGAATATTGACATGAAACAATCAAAAATTATAGATACGACGGAGACGTATCAGTCTTCAAAGAAGCAGAACTGCGTATCACTCTCCACTGCTGAAGCCGAATACATTGCTGCTGGATCCTGCTGTGCTCAGCTTCTCTGGAAGCAAACCCTGAAGGACTACGACATCAACAAGAAGAAAGTACCTCTATTCTGTGACAATGAGAGCGCCATCAAGATTTCACACAATCCTGTCCAACACTCCAAGACGAAGCACATTGAGATCAGGCACCATTTCCTTCGTGATCATGTGCTCAAGGAAGACATTGAGATCATTCATGTCAACACTGAAGATCAGCTGGCAGATATCTTCATGAAGCCTTTGGATGAGAAGAGGTTTTGCAAGTTGCGGTGTGACCTAAATATCTTAGAATCCTCGAATGTCCAGTGAATGGACAAACATCCTAACGCTTATGCATTGTTGATGACTATGATGTATAACACACGAAGTAACGTATGTCTTCAATTCATGAAGATGTACACTCTAAGTGTGAAGATATCAATGCGGAATTTGACTTCAGAGTGCCACGATAATTGTGCACCGTGTCTGGGTCTAATACTTCCTATACGGTGGGTAATGCCACCACCAAACTTTCTTGAAGATTTTCATTTGGCGTCACATCTATTGCATTATCTTCTTAATTTGGTTTGTCTTCACCAATGGCTTTATCTTCGCACTTTGTTTAATCTTATTGCCTATACTATATTTATATGAGTTTGTCCTCAACAGCATTCACTTATAGCTATGTCTTCAAGTTGGATTTTTTTTCTTCTAAGTGAATGTGATCAGACCCTTACCCCTCTATGCTTGTCTCTTCCAATCTCTCTAAATCTTCATATGCATTCTATTTGACACGTGTCGATTGTCTTCACTGCGTCCTTGTCAGTCGAAGATTTGGGACCAAAATTTAAAACATTTTCATGTCTTTATCCATTTTATCGGCCGCCGCAGAAGCCGGAATGACCTCCCGCCAAAACTGCTAAGTTGTGGGGTCTGTGCGTGGCTGTCAAAACGGCACTCGCATGCCACGCGTCAACCAAAGACGTTTCGCCAGGGGCAGCACAGTAAATTCACCATGATGAACTCCTCCTTATAAATACTTCGCCCCTGCGGTCATTAAGTTCCCTCACACCTGTCGCTCTCGCCATCTCAACCCTAGCGCCGTCGCTAGCTTCTATCGACGCCGGAGAAGAAGCACTTCGCTGCCATGACCTCTTCGACGTCGTACTCACGCCGGCCGCGGATATCTTCTCGCCGCCGCCGCCGTAGCTGTCTTCCACTACCAAGTTAGGGCGTGGGAGATCGAACTGCTCAGCTTCCTTCACGTCTCGTTGAGCTGTTCATCGAGCGGTAAATAAAAATCACTTTTTATCGTTTGTTTGATCCAAAATTTCTCCATATATCTTTAGAAGTTGTCCTTTCACCTTCAAATCTATATCTTCAGTCACACATCTCATATCTTGCAAAGTTCCTTCACTTATGCTACATTTCGTATGATTCCTCACTTGTACCTATTTTCGAATTTATACAAATCTGGAACCAACACTCTGTAAGTGAATGTCTTCGCACTATGAGGTCATTGTCTTCAAACTGATTTATCTTCAAAATCCTCTGAGAATGCATATGACCTCTCCTCCTTCCCTCGCATCTCTAATTCTTTCACTGGTACATGTCCGTGGGGGAGTCACTTGGTTCTCATAGTCTGAATTCATTTGCAAACTTCTTACAGCTTCATCTTGATTCTCCTGAAGCCAGTTCCTGTCGAATCAGCAGAGCGAAGCCAATCAACCCCTTGAAGCCAATGGCTGGTGGTAAATCTTCAAAGAAGGGAGGAAGACAAAGGCGAGCAAACACTGCTCTTAACCTCCCTCCAGATCTGTATGAGCAATACAAGTCAGATCCAGAGGAAACATATGGTGAATGCAAATCGCGTGTGCAGTGGATTAGAAGATATTGGGCTGAGCAATGGTTCTACTATCATTTTGTTACACCTGAATATGCTGACAAGAATGCAGTCAGGCCTCCATGGGCTGATATTGTCTATCAAAAACTGATTCCGAAGACAAAGGCTGACGCCATTGCTCAACACTTCTATCCATGCATGGTCAGAGGTGTGAAGCCACAAGATGCTGACCCATCCAATATCAGATGGTGTCGTGAAGATGATCTCTTTGAAGCCAATTACCAGTTTACAAAGGGTTCAGCTGAGCAGAACAAGAAGGACTATGGTGTTGACTTCAACCCAGGTCCGGCGGAACCAAGGCCCGATGGCTCCCGACAAGCAGATCCCAATCTAAATGGTCCATGGGACAGTCTTCAATCATACATTGAGCACATTGACGCTTTTCGTGCTGCCACAGCTGCCGCTCGCGGAGAAGCTCCTGCTGAAGACATTGCTCTTGCCTTCCCCAAGACACAGAGAAAGCCTAAAGCCTCCAAAGCTAAAGAGGGGCAATCTTCAAAGTCTGCCGCCGCACCAAAAGCAATCTGAAGATGTATCTCGCAACTCTCCAAAGAGAAAACAAACTGCAGGGCGAGGCCCTAAACCAACAAACACCCTTTGGGATGATGATGCCATCAGTGATTTGTCAGATGATGAGTTTGATGACGATGCTCTTGAGTTGCTCATCAAGAACAAGCAGGAAGAGGCCAATATCTTCAAGGACCTGCCTCTGTTCGATCATGACATTCTGAATAACTTCATTGATGAATGATTTCGCGACCCATCTCTGTCGATTGACGATATGCAGCTTCCAATTGACATCAGTGTCACCTTCCAAGGCTTCATCAACCAGGAACTTGCAGTCGTTCAAAAAGTACTTGAGCATTCAAGAAGCATCTTTCCAAGTTCAGCGTCAAGGAAATTCAAGGCTACAAGAAGATGATGGAAGGTCTAAAAAAAGAATTTCAAAAGCGTCGCGATGATGTCAAAGGTGCCAAGGAACGCCTCAAGCACTATGTTGAGAAGACAGTGCACGCTCACAATGCGGGCTTGAAGAGAAAAGCACTTGGCCGTCTAGCAATTGATCTGAAGCTAATCAAGAAGAAGAAGAAGAAGCCAGTGACCCCTGCTGCTGAGGCACTATCGGGGGGATAACCCCCGGGTAGGCAAGCAGACCTGGAGACCCTTTTCAAAAAATGTCGGGGCAGCCCGTGCCCCTCCACGCCGACTGGCCGTCCGGCCGGCTTCCCAACGCGAGCCAGCTAGGCCCGGCCCCTGGCCGGGTCCGGCTGCCCGCTAGCCGGCTGGTGAAGGGTCAGCGGCCGTCCCATCGCTCCCGACGACAAGACAGCCCCCCACGACGGGAGAGCGTGGCTACAGTGCAATCCGTCTTGGGAAGGCGCGATGGCAGAGCTGCCATCCCCCTTGACCGGGATGACCAGCGTCAGCACCAGCGCGCCACTGTAGTCCCCACGACGCCGGCCACTCCGTGATGCATGAAGCGACGGGCCATAGTGCCGAGCAGCCGGCGGGCCCCACAGCCGGCTCCAGACGCCGACATCCAGGTCCCGCAGTGTGCGACCTTACCCATGTAACCCTGGGGGGTCGGGCTATAAGACCCCCCAGGAAGCCTCCATGCAGAGGGGCTTCTGCTGCTACGGCTCTCAGTAGCAACACACACCCACATTCACAGGAGAGGCAGGACGGCGGCCTAGCCCCTTCTTCCTCTTCCGCTCAAACAGCTCCAGGAGCAACCCTGTAACCCTGGTGCATATCATCCCATTCGGCAGGACTAGGGGTGTTACCTCTCCGGAGGGCCCCGAACCTGGGTACGCCTTGTGTCTCCCGCACGCGTGTGCCAACCTCGCTTCCGGAACCCACCGGCGTCCTCACCCAGCCCCCCACTTTTAGCCATCTCATGGCATCTGCCGTGATTTCACCACGACAGTTGGCGCCCACCGTGGGGCTGCTCGCGGCGTCGGCTGGAGTCAAGTTCTGGACGAGGCCCTTCACTAGCTCCGGCGAGCGCATTACGCACGGCTTGGTTCGCATGCCTTGCGCGGCTAACCCGGCCGGCTGCGACGCTGCGCCAGGCACGGACGTCACCTGCCCCGCAGACTGCCTCGTCGTTCCTTTCGGCGCGCTCGTCCCCGACGAGTACCCTGGCGAGGTACACAGCTTCGCCCACTCGCCCGTCCCCGTTGGCTGCGCCGTCCCCGACGACATCGCAGTCCTCTGCATCCATCCGGAGGTGCTGCCATCGGCGCTAGCTCCGGCTCCTCGTGCAGCAAGGAGAAGGCTACCGCGGCTGCGGCCCCGACTCGCCGGGTCGACCCGCTTCGCGAGGCGATCTGGAGCCTACAAGCCCCCATCATGCCAGACGCCGACACAGTGGCCGCAGCGGCTCAGCTCAACGAGGACCGTCAGCATCTGCTGGTCGAGGCCACGACGCTCGCGGCAACGCGGCACCGGCTGGAGTCCGCCCAGCGAGAGTAGGACAGCGTCCACCGCTGAGCCCAGCCAGGTCGCGGAAGTGCGGATCCGTGGGGGCGCGATCGGCCGTGCGCTAGGCGCAGGTTGGCCCGTGTGCGACACCCCCATCAAGAACATGCGCGCGGCGACGGCGGCCATGGCGGATCTCGAATTCCTGGAGGGCGAGGAGCTGCTGCAGTAGCAACAGCGCATCCGCGACCTCATCACCGCGGCAAACGAGCAGTAGAGGCGATTCGACCCGGCCTAGCCATCCGCCTCCGCCTCAGGAAAAACTGGGAACCTGGAGAGGGCCCTTCGGGACACGCAGCAGGCGTCTTCCCCTGACGGCAGCGCCAGCCGCTCTGGCAGGCGCCGGGCAAGCTGGAGCCGGCACAACCGCGTCACGACGGCTGGCGACGGCATTGCCAACGAAACTGCCGGCAATGACCGGGTCCAGCAGCCGGAACTTCCTCCCCCGCCGCCTTGATGACCCCGGCCGGCTTCTGCTGGTGCGGTGCCACTCGGCTCCGTCGCAAGCCGGCTGAGCGCCCGCGAGCCCTACGATGAAACCGATGCTCGCCACCTCATCGACCGGTTGGTGCGGTCCACGCTTCTCGAGGAGGAGAGCTCCGTTGGCCCCGCCTGCTTTGGACCCCGCATCCACGAAGAGCCCTTCCCCAAAGGGTTCACGCTGGCCCGCGACACCCCCAAGTACAACGGCATCTCCAAGCCGAAAGACTGGCTAACCGACTACAACACGGCTGTCGGCATCGCCGGCGGCAACCGGCGCGTGGCGGTCCGCTACGTCCCTCACATGCTGCTCGGCTCGGCCTGGACATGGCTTAACAGCTTGAGGGCCGGCAGCGTCAATTCCTGGTTGGACTTCGAGGATGCATTCGTACGCAACTTCACCAGCACATACAAGCATCCGGGTTGGCCTCGCCAGCTCTCCATGTGCGTTCAGGGCCCGGGCGAACCTCTCCGCGACTTCCTCACACGGTGGACCGAGCTACGCAACTCTTGCGAAGGCGTCCACGAAGTGCAAGCCGTCCAGTACTTCGTCGACGGGTGCCGAGACGACACCTTGCTCAAGCACCGCCTAATCTGTGACGAGCCAGACACCCTGGCGGAGCTCATGGCAGTGGCGGACAAGTACGCCACGGCCGACTCCGCAATGCGCGTAAAAATCACCGTCGACGCAGACGGCAAGCCGGTCCCAATCCAGCCGGCCACCCCAAAGCCGGCTGGTGAAACCAACCAGCGCCGGCAAGACAACAACAACAACAATCGGAAGGCCGAGCAGCCGGCTCCTCGCTACAGCAATCAACAAGTGGCCGCTGTGGCGGCGGAGCAGCCGGCCAAGCAAGGCGGCGTCAAACGCCAGCGCACCGGCAAGACGGCCTGGCAGCCCAAATTCTCCTTCGAGCAGATGCTGGACGCCCCCCTGCAAGCACCACAGCGGCGCGAAGCCATCCTCGCACACGCTCCGGAACTGCAACATCACACAGCGCCTGATGCGTGGCGATTTCCCACCACCACCGCCCGGTCCAGACCCGCAGCTCCCGCCGCCTCCCCCGCCACCCCCGGCAGCCGGCGCCCTCGTCAACAACCCCTACCCTCAGCAGGACGCAGCCTATGTCGTCTTCACCAGCGAAGGCGACGACAAGCACAGCAAGCGCAAGTACCAGCACGAGGTGAACGCCGTAGTCCCCCCGGTCCCCCAGTACATGCACTGGTCCGACCGTCCCATCAGCTGGACCCGGGAGGACCACCCGGCCGTGATGCCCACGCCGGGTGGCTATGCGCTTGTCCTCGACCCCACCTTCGTCGCCGAGAAGCGCACCTGCCACTTTTCACGGGTGCTGATCGATGGCGGCAGCAGCATTAACATCCTCTACCGTGACACCATGGTCAAGCTCGGCATCGAGGAGAGCCAGCTGCAGCCCACCCAGACGGTGTTCCACGGCATCGTGCCGGGCGCCTCGTGCTCCCCCATTGGCCTGGTGCGGCTGGACGTGCTGTTCGGCACCAGCGCCCATTTCCGCCGCGAGCCGATCTGGTTCGAGGTGGTCAACCTCGCCAGCCCCTACCACGCGCTTTTGGGCCGGCCCGCCATGGCCAAGTTCATGGTGGTCCCCCACTACGCATACCTCAAGATGAAGCTGGCAGGTCCCAAGGGCATCATGACCGTCACCGGCAACTACAAGAAGTCCCTGGAGTGCGCCAAAGCCGGCTCTAAGCTGGCCGAGTCGCTGGTCATCGCCGAGGAGAGGCGCCAGCTCGACCGTCTTGTCGCGCTGGCTGGCGAGCAGCCGGTCATGCTGGCTCAGCTCAAGCAGCCGGCCAATGAGGGGTCCTTCAAGTCGGCCAAGGGCACAAGGAAGGTTTTGCTCGACCTGTCCAACCCCAACTCCAGCGAGTACGTCGTCGTGGGCTCTGGCCTCGACAGCAAATAGGAAGGCGAGCTCGTCGACTTCCTCCGTGAGAATCGGGATATCTTCGCATGGTCCCCTAAAGACATGCCGGGTGTTCCGAGGAAGTTCGCCGAGCACAAACTCCACGTTCGGCCGGATGCCAAGCCGGTCCGGCAGCCGCTACGCCGCTTCTCTGAGGAGAAGCGAAGAAGCATTGGTGAAGAGATCGCCCGGCTGCTCAAAGCCGGGTTCATCATGGAAGTGTTCCACCCCGAGTGGCTGGCCAACCCGGTCCTCGTCCTGAAGAAGAACGGCACTTGGCGCATGTGTATCGACTACACCAGCCTGAACAAGGCCTGCCCCAAGGACCCGTTTTCCCTACCCCGGATCGACCAAGTCATCGACTCCACCGCCGGCTGCGAGCTCCTGTCCTTCCTGGACGCGTACTCCGGCTACCACCAGATCAAGCTGGACCAGGCGAATGCCCTCAAGACGTCCTTCATCACCCCCTTCGGGGCGTATTGCAACATCACCATGTCGTTCGGCTTGAAGAACGCCGGCGCCACCTTCCAGCGCTGCATGCAAAAATGCCTCTTGCCTCAGATCGGACGGAACATGCACGTCTACGTCGACGACATCGTGGTGAAGACCAAGCAGCACCTCACCCTCCTCGAGGATCTCAAGGAGACGTTTGCCAATCTGCGCCAATTCCAGATCAAGCTCAACCCGGAGAAATGCGTTTTTGGCGTACCAGCCGGCCAACTCCTTCGTTTCCTTGTCTCGGAGCGCGGCATTGAGGCCAATCCGGAGAAGATCAAGGCCAACGACCGCATGCGCAAGCCGGCTCGGCTGCGCGACGTCCAGAAGTTCACCGGCTGTGTGGCCTCTCTTAGCCGGTTCGTCGGCCGGCTGGGGGAGAGGGCCCTGCCCCTATATCAGCTGATGAAGAAGACGACATCGTTCGAGTGGTCCGACCAGGCGGACGAAGCTTTCCACGACCTCAAGCGCATGCTCTCCACCACGCCCGTATTGGCCGCGCCGGCTGAGAAGGAGCCGCTCCTGATGTACATCGCGGCAACCACCCGCGTGATCAGCGTGGTGCTGGTGGTAGAGCGCCCCCGAGGAAGGCAAGGCACAGCAGGTCTAGCGCCCTGTGTACTACCTAAGTGAGGTCCTCTCCACCTCCAAGCAGAACTACCCCCACTACCAGAAGATGTGCTACGGCGTGTACTTGGCCGCCAAGAAGCTGAGGCAGTACTTCCAGGAGCACGCCATCACCATGGTGAGCACGGCCCCCAACGGTGAAATCATGGGATGCCGGGACACCTCTGGCCGGATCGCCAAATGGGCCATCGAGCTAGCCGGCCACACCATCCTCTACGAGCCTCGCACCGCCATCAAGTCGCAGGCGTTAGCCGATTTCCTCGTCGATTGGGCGGAGACCCAGTACTTGCCGCCGGCTCCCGACGCAACGCACTGGCGCATGCACTTTGACGGCTCGAAGATGGCCTCCGGCCTGGGAGCCGGCATTGTGCTCTCCTCCCCCAAGGGCGACTGGCTGCGCTACGCGCTTCAAATCCACTTCATCGCCTCCAATAACGTCGCCGAGTACGAAGCCATCGTCCACGGCCTCTGGCTGGCCAAAGAAATCGGCATCCGGCGCATCCTCTGCTTCGGCGACTCCGACCTAGTGGTCCAGCAAGTCTCCGGCGAGTGGGACGCCAGGGACTGCAACATGGCCAGCTACCGCAACCTGGTCCAGCAGATGACCGGCAGCTTCGACGGCTGTGAGTTCCTCCACGTCCCCCGGAACGAGAACGAAGCGGCGAACACTGTAGCCAAGCTTGGCTCCAGCCGGCAAGTATTCCCAACCGGCGTCTCCCTCGAGCACCTGCGCAAGCCGTCCATCAAGCCGTCTCCGGATTCGGAGTCCATCTTCGTCCCGGCCGACCCAACAGTCCCTCCCTCCGTCTCGGGGACTGCCGGCTCCAGCTTGGGGACCGCCATCCCAGCCCCGGGGGCTGCCGTCTTGGACCCAACCCCGGGGGCTGCCGCCTCCGGCTCGGGAACTGCCAACGCCACCCCGAGGGCTTCCATCCCGATTCCGGGGGTTGCCACCTCTCACCCATACCCGGGGGCTGCCGGCTCCGTCTTGGGGGCTGCCGGCCCCAACCCGCCGCCTCCCGACCCGCCCGAACCCGCGCAGGTGGCCGTCCTCACGGTGCTGGAGGCGCCATCTTGGGCCCAACCAATCCTCGCTTTCCTGGCAAGCGGCGAGCTCCCGGCGAGCGAGGTCGAAGCTCGGCAGGTGCAGCGCCGGGCCTCCGCCTACAGCATCATCAACCGCGAGCTCATCAAGCGCAGCACAACCGGCGTCTTCCAGTGATGCGTCGAGACGGCCAGGGGCCTCGAGATCTTGCTCGACATCCACCAGGGCGAGTGCGGGCACCACGCCGCCTCCCGGTTTCTGGTGGCCAAAGCATTCCACCACAGCTTCTACTGGCCAACTGCGCTGAAGGACGCCGAGGAGCTGGTCCTCAAGTGCAAGGGCTGCCAGCACTTCAAGGCCCAGAGCCACCAGCCGGCTGCGGCACTCCAAACCATCCCCATCATGTGGCCCTTTGCCGTCTGGGGCCTCGACATGGTGGGACCCTTCCAAACTGCTCGGGGTGGCATGACACACCTTCTGGTGGCCGTCGACAAGTTCACCAAGTGGATCGAGGCAAGGCCGATCAAGAAACTCGACGGCCCCACAGCCGTCAAGTTCATCAAAGACATCGCTGTCCGCTACGGCGTCCCCAACAACATCATCACTGACAACGGCACCAACTTTGCCAAAGGCGCGCTGGCGCGCTACTACTCCGTCTCCGGCATCCGGCTTGACCTGGCCTCCGTCGCACATCCTCAGTCCAACGGCCAGGCGGAGCGGGTAAACGGCCTCATCTTGGCTGGCATCAAGCCGCGACTCGTCGAGCCGCTCGTGCGATCACCTGGCAGTTGGATCAACGAGCTGCCAGCCGTCCTATGGAGTCTCCGGACCACCCCCATCCGCTCAACCAGCTTCACCCCATTCTTCCTCGTCTACGGGGCCGAGGCGGTCATCCCCATGGATCTCGAGTTCGACTCACCTCGCGTCACCCTGTACATGGAAGTGGAAGCCGAAGAAGCACGCCAAGACGGCGTTGACCTGCTAGAGGAGGTGCGCCTGTTGGCCCTCAGCCGGTCGGCCATCTACCAACAGAACCTACGCCACTACCACAGCAGGAAGATCAAGCCCCTCGCTTTCCGCGAGGGCGACCTCGTACTCCAGATGATCCAACGAACAGCCGGCCAGCACAAGCTATTCTCCCCATGGGAGGGCCCCTTCATCATCAGCAAGGCCCTGCGCAACAACGCGTACTACCTCATCGACGCGCAAAAGCAAAACAAGCGCAAGAGAGACGCCTCCGACGAGGAGACAGAACGCCCCTGGAACGCGGAGTTCCTCCGTCCATTTTACAGTTGAATCATGCATGTATGTATCACTACCCCTTTTGAACTTAATGAAAGCAGCAGGTCCCCCGAACGACACTCGGGGGCTACCTTTTCATCTCTATCGAGTTCTTGCGCGCTTTACCGCATTCGCCTCCCTCCCACTGGGTTGGCACGGCCGGCTCGGTGGCTCGGGGGCTCGCCGGCTAGCCCGCGCCTCGCTCTTCTGAACCTGGCCAGTAACGTGCGCCCCGCTAAAGGCCCCCACTCTGCCATAAGCCACAGACCGGCTCCCGGCTGTTCAAGGCTGGCAAGAGCCAAAGGCTGCAAGCGTCCTCACGCGAAAAACAGCTAAGTACGAACGCCGGGCTTGGCCAACCCGGCCATCTCCCTCTACTCTCTGCCGCACAGACCGGCTGCGCTATAGCTGGCTTTGCCGCCTGCAGCCAGCTGGCCCAGTGGGTGTTTCGCTTGCGCTCAAATCCTAAAGCCTAAGTACTAATTGCTCTCTTCCGAGTCCGGCTCCCCGTCCCAACTACAGACCGGCTCCCGGCTGTCTGGCTGGCGGGGAGGACGACGAAAGGGGAAGTGAACAAGAAAACGGTTAAGGGAAAAGAACAAAAGCGAAACCGCCAGACGGCAGGCACAAGCATACAAGATACAAACATGCACCTATATATACAGCAAGGCCTGCGGCCAGTAGTTCATTACATTAAACTCACACCCCCCAGTGGGTGGATCCGCCGGCTAACAAAAGTTTTAAGTTTAAAAGAAAGAGATACAGGAAACTAAAACACCCTAGGCGGCGGCCTCGTCGGCGTCACTTGGCGCCGGATTCTCCGTGGTGGCGGTGTCCTTCAAGTCGGCGGCATCGTCATCCGCGCCGGCTCCCGTCTCGGCCGAGCTCCCCTCCGGGTCCTCGAGCGCCAGACCGAAGTCGTCGGCGGGTAGCTCCGCGCCGTCCGGCGCCCGCTCCGGCACGAACTCACCGTGCGGGGTGAACGACACGATGTCGCTGGCCCGCACGGCGATCGGCGTCGCCCGCTCCGCCAGGTCCGCCTCCGCCCCGGCCCTCCGCGCCTGCAGCCGGTCCAGGCGGATGCCCGGGTACCAGGACATCACGAGCCCAAGCGCCATCTCCGCTCCGGCTCGGGCCGCGGATGCCCTCCACACGCTAAGACGCGCCGCGCCGGCCTCCAGCCAACGCGCCAGACGGCTCACAGTGGTCGGCACCACCGCACCCGGCCAGAGGGTGGCCGCCATCAACAAACCGGCTTCGAAAAGCCAGTTCATGTCACGATCCACCGCCTCCAAGCAAGCCTTGGCGGCCACCATGATCTCCGCCACCGACCAGGCGGCGTACTCCTCGATGGCGGCCCCAGCCGCCATCTGCTCTTGCCGGTGGGCGCTCACCGCCGCCTCGGCCGTCCCTTGGGTCTCGGTGAAGACCCCTGGAAAAGAAAGAGAAGAACGAACAAAAGGCTGAAAGGCAGAAAACAGAAAGAAACGAAGACGCAAACAACAGACACTTACGCGTGAGGAGTTCGTCGATATACAACGCCTCCTGCAGCGCCTCCCGCTTCCTCGCTGCCAGCGCGTTGGCACTGCGGTCGCGGTTCGCCTTGAGCTGGGTGACCTCCTCGACGGCCTTCTTTGCCTCCTCCTCCTGCCGCGCCGCCGCTTGATGGTGCTCCTCGGCGAGCCGGTCCAGCTCGGCCTTGTGGGCGGCGGCCGCCTCGTCCCTCTCCCGGACTGCCCGGGCCGCCTCCTCCTGCAGCCGGTCGCGCTCCGCGGCCGCCTGGTCACGGAGCTGGCCGGTTTCCGCCAGCCGGCGCCGGAGCCCCTCCATCTCCGCCAGGTCAATGGCGGCGGCTGCGCATCCGGATCCGGATTCCGGTCAGAAGCCAAACGAAAAAGCGAAACAAGAAGCAAAAGAAGATCCGACCCGGCTGTTGCGCAACCGGCCCGGATCTCGGGGGCTACACCGAGTGGGAGCGCTGGCGCACCCCCACTGAAGGAATGCAGGAAAAAAGTTCGAAAAAATACCTCTCGCCTATCGAAGCTCCCCCTCCTTGGCCGCCAGCTGGTCCCTGGCCGCGCGGTACCGGCACAGGAGGCGGTTGTACGCCGCCACCCGCTGGTCGTAGATGGACTACAAGGAAGGAAAAGTCAGCACACGGACGCCTGAGAAGGCCCGACCCGCCTGCTGCGCAGCCGGCCCGGGCCTCGGGGGCTACACCCAGTGGGTGCGCTGACGCGCCCCCACTGGAAAGCGACCAAGCCGGTCAAGAAGAGCAAAGAAGAAACGAGAAGCATGAAAAACACGAAGGGCAGGCGAACTTACCGCGAGGTCTGCTCCAGCTGCTGCAGCCGGCCGCTCTCCGCCTGGGCGAAGCTCTGCCACTGGCTGTGGTGGTTGGCGATCTGCAGCCACAGGGAATCCACCGCCGCGTCTAGTTCGCTTCGGGGGGCGCCGCTCGTCGCCTCGCTGGAGCTCGCCGTCCAGGCCCGCTGCGGCTGAACTGCGGACCCGACGCTGGTCCCGCTGCCGGCCGGCCTCAGTTCGAGGCTGCGCCCCGCAGCCTGCGGCTCCGCCATCACCAGGGCGCGAGAGCTCCCTGGCGCGGTCTCCGTCCTTGGGGGCGGCGCTCCTCCTCCGCCCGGCGCGGCCTCCGGCTCGCGGTCCACTCCGCCTTCGGCCCCGTCGGCCGGATCGACAGCCGGCGGCACTTCCTGGTCGGCCGTCTGGTCGGCCTCCGGCTCGTGGTCGCCAGATTCACCGTGACCGGCTGCTTCCTCGGCGGCCGCACGGGCATCCGCCTCTTTGGAACGATGCTCCGCAATCGGCGATGGCGATGGCGATGACGTTGTCCACTCCGGCCACGCGGCCTCCTCCGCGACCCGCCGCTACCTCGCCACGACCTCGGCCACGGCGTCACCCCATGCCTTGGCCGACGCCTCGGCCATCTCCTTCTCGGCCTCAGCCCGGGCCCTCCAGGCGTCCCGCTCGGCGTCCTCCAGGGTGGATCCGGATTTGTGGGCCGCGAGCACCTCTTTGGTGGTCTCCGCCACCTCGTGCTCCTCCGCGCCGCTCCGACCCCGTCGCCGGTCGGCCACCTCCGCGGCTGCCGCTGCCGCGGCCGCCTCCGCCAGCTCGAGCGCGCTCCTGGACAATGCGCGAGGGAGATGAAGAAGAAGAAAAGAGAAGAGAACAACAGCAACAGCGGCAAATAAGGCAACAACTCAACCGCAAAAGAAAACTTACCCTATGGCCACGGGAACCGCTCGCGTCGGGCCCGCTGACGGCGCCATCCGGCGCGCCTTCTTGGCGGACCTCTTCATGGTGCCCATCTGCGCCGCAGCAGGGCGCTTTGCAGCCGGCCGTGCCTCGACCGGCTGCTTCCCGTGCGGCCGGCTCCCTGGTCGCCCTCCTCTGCCGCCCACTGGGGGCGGCCTCGTCGCCCGCCTCCGCGTCCTGCGGAGCTGCATCGCCTGTCCCATCCTCGTCATCTTCGTCATCATCCGGCCATTCACGTAAAACATCCGGGATCAGAGACTTACCAGCTTGAGCGGAGCCGCCGGCTTCCGCGTCCGCGAGGCGCTCCTCGCCGCCTTCGGCTCCCGCGGCGCCATCTCCCTCGCCCTCCGGGTCCGATTTGTCCCGGTCCGGCTGCAGAACCATGGGACTCGGGCCGTCATGCACCAGCTGGCTCGGTAAGCACTGCAGCCGGTCCAGGGCGTCAGGGCGCATGAGGAGGGCGGACGTCGCGAAGAACAAAGACCAGAGACTTACAGCTAGCGCCGGGGCATCACGGCTGTACGGCTCCTTGCCGAACCGCCACTCCTTCACCGTGAGCCCGGCGGCGAAGACGTCGTTGACGCGCAGGGTGATATCCTCCAGCGTCAACTCCTTCGTCGACAGCCGGCAAGGGTTGCGCCGGCCGCTCATGTCGCAGATCCGGTGCGGCCGCCGCTGCAGCGGCAGCACCCAGCGGCCTATGAAGGCGGCGATGAGGTCCACGGCGGTGAGCCCCTCGTGATCCGTCATCTCCTTGACCTGGCGGCAGATCCCCCAATTCAGCTTCTCGGCCGGAGGCACGTGGACGAAGGGAGGAAGGTTGATGCGGTCGTTGGCCAGGTCCACGTTCTTCACGTAGAAGAAGGATTTTTGCCACTTCTTGGTGGAGTCCTCAAGCGGCAGCTTCGGGAAGGGGCCTGCCGTCCGGGTAACCGGCACGACCGCCCCGCACTCGGACATGACGCCGGCAGATGCTCCTTGCTGCTTGAGGTAGAACATCCGGCACCACAACTCCACATACAAGAGAAGGCCGACGTAGCCCTCACACAGCGTTGCGAAGCCGGCGAGCTGTAGAATGGCGTTCGGCCCCAGATGGTGCGGCTGGAGACCGAAGTATGTGAGGAAGCGCCTGAAGAAGACGCTCGCGGGAAGACCGAGCCCGCGGAGGAAGTGGGTGTAGAACACCACCACTTCGCCATTCCGCGGCTCCGAGGCCATCTCCTCGCCGGGCGCGCGCGCCTCCACCACCGCCGCCGCCGGCAGCCGCCACGTGCGGTGAAGATAGTCGATGTCATCGTCGGTGACCACCGACCCCTCCCAAGAACCTTTCGGTGGTGCCATTGGCGAGAGCGGGAGAAGCGCGGTGGAAGAAGAGAGAAAGTGGCGACGGCGGAGCCAAGAAAGAACGGCCGCGCGAGGGTCGCAGTGCGGTGCGGCGGCGGCGCTAGTGGGCGACAACGCGCAGGCGACGGCGCGTAGGCGACGGCGTGCGCAAGGAGGAAGATGGGGAGGCAGAGACGAAGCAACGGGCGGGGGCAGAGGAGCGAGTGACTCGGCCTCTCCCCCTCCCTTCCCATTTAAAGACCCCGGTGGAACATGGGGGAGTGGGATCGTTTGCGCCCACGATCCCCACTCCCCCACAATGCACGGGCGCATTAAGGCATGCCTTTACTGCCCCAAGAATCCCAATAGGCGCGTGCGGCCACAGTAAGTCCCGCGTGCGGGCCGAAGCCGCGGCCTAGTGGGACCCAGCCCACCGCGACGTCCCATCGCGCGCGTGGCCTGGCAGGCCTGTTCGGCCACTGGGCTGCACGTGGCCGGGTTTCATCTGGCGACCGGCGCGCTCCCCCATATCGGCTGGACCAGCCGGCTGAACCGTTCGGACCCCGGCGGAATCAAGTGCCTCAACCCGGCTCCCGGCAGCCGGAGAACGGCAGCCTCAAGACGGCACTTCCTCGCCACGCAACCGTGCTCCTTTGGGGAGGGGATAAGCTGCAAAGCCTCCCCCGCTTGGAGCCGGCGAGCCTTTACAGCTTCGGGGACTACTGTCGGGGGGATAACCCCCGGGTAGGCAAGCGGACCCGGAGCCCCTTTTCAAAAAATGTCGAGGCAGCCCGTGCCCCTCCCTGCCGGCTGGCCGTCCGGCCGGCTTCCCAACGCGAGCTGGCTAGGCCCGGCCCCTGGCCGGGTCCGGCTACCCGCTAGCCGGCTGGTGAAGGGTCAGCGGCCGTCCCATCCCTCCTGACGATAAGACAGCCCCCCACAACGGGAGAGCGTGGCTACAGTGCAATCCATCTTGGGAAGGCGCGACGGCAGAGCTGCCATCCCCCTGACCGGGACAACCAGCGTCAGCACCAGCGCGCCACTGCAGTCCCCACGACGCCGGCCACTCCGTGACGCGTGAAGCGACGGGCCACAGTGTCGAGCAGCCGGCGGGCCCCACAGCCGGCTCCAGACGCCGACATCCGGGTCCCACAGTGTGCGACCTTACTCATGTAACCCTGGGGGGTCGGGCTATAAGACCCCCCAGGAAGCCTCCATGCAGAGGGGCTTCTGCTTCCACGGCTCTCAGTAGCAACACACACCCACATTCACAGGAGAGACTGGACGGCGGCCTAGCCCCTTCTTACTCCTCCGCTCAAATAGCTCCAGGAGCAACCCTGTAACCCTGGTGCATATCATCCCATTCGGCAGGACTAGGGGTGTTACCTCCCTGGAGGGCCCCGAACCTGGGTACGCCTTGTGTCTCCCGCACGCGTGTGCCAACCTCGCTTCCGGAACCCACCGGCGTCCTCACGCAGCCCCCCACTTTTAGCCATCTCATGGCATCTTCCATGATTTCACCACGACAGGCACGAAGGCAAGATATGCCCAAGATTGTCTTCCCGCCAAGCTTCTCTGGCTCGAAGCCATCTGTGCCATCCATTGCTTCAGAGAAGAAGAAGACACAGCATGCTGACGCCGAAGCTTATAAGCACAAGCATTCTGATGCCTCTGCTGTCTGTCCATCTCAGAAGTGCCAAAAGATGAAGTCTTCAAAGGCTTCGCGCAGGGCACAAGCGGCAACTGCTTTATCAGCTCCTTAAGAGCCGCTGCTTGTGACGCCAATCTCTGTGGCACACCCTGTTTCAGTAAACACAAAAAGAAGAGTTGTTGTGCACGAACCTGCTTCCACAGAGGTTCCTGTTACTGAAGATATTCCAGCTGTTGACCCCACCGCAGCTGAAGACATTGGTACTGAAGCCAATGTGCAAAATGAAGATGATGACGTCCTTCCTCAGATTACCCAAGATGTGGTATCATCGCCTGTTCAAGAGAACAGTGAACCTATCAGCATTGGCAGACCCCTGACGCCAATGGCCACTGATGAGTGTTGGGATGAGCAGCCTCATGAAGAGACCCCCACCACTCCACCTCCTCAAGCGGCAACCACTGATATGCCGCAGATGCAAGGAACGCCTGAAGCCATGGAGGAAGACCATTTGTCTCCAAAGGCGTCACCCTTATTTCGAAGGCTTCGCCGTGGCCCAAAACCTTCAGCCTCCATGTCACGTATTCCTGAGGAGGATGTGCATCAAGAAGCTTCTGTTTCTCAAGATGTTGTGCAATAAGATATTCCTCCCAGTACCACTGCTCAAACTGAAGCTGCACAAGTTGAACCAGTACAAATCTTATCTACTGAAGTTCAACATGAGCTCGAAGTTAAATAGACTAAAGACGTTCTGGCTGCAACCACTGAACACATTCCAAAGCCGGTGTCTGAAATTGTTACTCCTGCTGCCACTGAGGCCCTTGTGCCTGAAGTCAATCTGACTGCAACTCATGAAGCTCATGCTCCTGCTCCTGAAGTCATTGCTCCAACTGAAGACAATGCGCCAAATACGGCTTTGGCCTATAATCGAGCTGGTGAGCTAGTTCCTGTTTTGTGGCCAACTCTCACTCCACCTGTGCAGCATGGCCCGCAATATGAGTTCAACATCAACAATCGACCACTCATTTAGAGGCCTATGCCCAGAATACCAAGGCTTCACAGCGCACCTTCATCTGACTATTCATTTAGTGTTGCTTCTTTCAGAAATGAGAGCACATTCTTTGACAGCTCCAAGAATCCCTTCAAGAAGACACGCATATCTTCGGACAGATTTTGGACTCATCATTAGTGCAGCTACTATATGTGCGTCCTGTATAATCAAGACCGGATTCATCCTCACATGCGTTTGGATCGTGAAGCCATGTCTGGACTCCCGTGCTTGGACCAAGCTTTGGACTGCTTCAGAGACGTTGGATTGTTGCCCTTTGTCACGGACAAGGAACACTGGAATGAGGAGCGCATACTCCAATTTTATGCAACTCTCCACATTTCTGGCATCAATAGGGACACCAAGACTTGGACCCTTGAATGGATGACTGGGGATGTTCATCATGAAGCCAAACCTCAAGATCTTCTCGAGCTCACCACCTTGCCCACTCCTGGCGACTTCTACAATCCAGGTTGTGCTACTTATGAGAAGGAAGTTGAAAGCATCTTCCAGAAGCTAGAGCCAAACATGACTGAAATGCTCACAATGATGAAGCCATTGCCATTTGAAGCTGAATACCCCAAGGAGTTTTTTGTCAACGACCTTGAGTACTTGCCTCGAACTGTCTATCACATTCTTCGCAACACTCTATGGCCAATCAAAGGGCATTCATCTTCAGCCAAGCTTGAGGGCGCCATGAAGACATTGGTATACTATGTCGTCAATGGCATCAGATTCAACACGCATGACATCTTCATCAGATAGCTTGCTGCCTCTGGGATGGATCTGTTTGGCCTCAAGTGCTATGCACCATGGATCATGCACCTCATTAAGTTTCGCTCAACTGTGCAATATGAACCCTCTGGTCGCACACATCATATCTTTCTGCCTGAAGTGGATGCACCTCATGAAGTCATTTATCCTTCAGCAGATAAAGATCCAAGAATTGTTGAAGCAAGCCACTCTGCTTATATGGAAGCTATTCATCTTCCCAATGTGGCCCCTACTTCAGAATTTGCTGGTCAGTTTCGGCTACCACGTCAAGCCAATACTGAAGCCACTACTAGTACAGTTCCTTAAAGGCCTCAGAAGCGGCCCAAGGTGATGATAGACAGGGAGTTGATTGTTTCTCTGCATCAGAAGCAAGATAAGCATCATGACTGGCTCAAGAGGCAGATGAAGAGCATCATATCTGATCTCAACAGAGTTCGAAACCTCTCCACGAAGAATGCCTTTGTAGCTCATGAAGCCAACCGTCGTGCTTGGAAGAGCCTCACACTGCTATGCTCTGAAGACGACCTTATTGCCGATGACTTCAAGGAAAGTTTCAAATTTGGCTCCAAGCCTCCATCATCAAAGAAGTGGCGTGCTATGCCTTCACTTGAGGACTCAGATTACTCTTCTTCAGTGCCCACGATTCATGCCAGGATTGTTGATGAAGAAGATGATGCCACTTCTCCAGCTATGGCTTCACTGCACCAAGATGCTGCATCAGGCCCGTCTGCACCGCCAAACTCCAACATCGACCCGGCTGCCCCAACATCTTCGTCGCCTTCTCGGGATGTTTAGACATCCTATGTCTCCATACCTTTTTGGTCATTCGATGCCAAAAGGGGGAGAAGCATATGGGTTGATAGTCTTCAAGCGGGCATTTTGGGTCGAGTTTGCTATATTTTGTTAAGTTTGCAACTCTCGTTTTGAAACATTTGGTTATTTGGGTTGTAAACTTAAGTCCTGATGGACGTCTGCAACATTTGCTACTTGTCATTTTCTGCGCTACTGCTATATCTGATTTTATACGCTTGAAGTCATTCTGCAGACGCCCATTTTTTCATTGTGCATTCCATTATCTTCATAATACTTTGTATGCACATGTTGTGACTTCATGAATAGAGGGAGATCTCCACAAAGCAAAACCTGCCATGTGCATTTGCATTCTAAAGCAAATTACTGATATGCACATCTTCAAGGGGAGCTCCTCAAATTTCATGAAGCCAAACACCTTGTTCCTTAAACTTTCACATATTTTTATCCCCGTTGAAACTTCAACCAGTTTGTCATCAATCACCAAAAAGGGGGAGATTGTAAGTGCATCTAGTGCCACCCCTTGTTGGTTTTGGAGTATTGAAGACAAACTTGGTTGTGGGACTAATGTGTTTGTGAGATTCACAGGAGAACACAGGTAGAAGTCCCTATTGATTCGGTTTACCCATCAAAGATGACCCCTAAAAATGTATGAAAACATTGAAGACAATGGTGGTTCACGAAGACATTCGTGTTGAAGATAATGGTTCATGAAGACATTCACTTGAAGCTAATGGAACGCGAAGACTTAGTCTTTTGGTAGTTTCATTTTATTCTTTCTTGAGTCATAGGAACCACCGTACTGTTAAGTGGGGTCGAGGTAAACGAAGTCAGAGACTAACGTGATGCTCAACCCAAATCTTATGTCCTCGAGCGAAGACAACTGAGTGAAAACCTCTTCCAGAGTTGGTTGAGTCAGCTTTGCTTGGAGCCCAAGTAAAGTTGCCGCGTGTGTTCAAATTCTGACCGTTGGACATGTGTCTACTTCCCAATGACCCAGGGTCATTTCGGACAAATCATGTCGGGTTGCCTCCTGGCTATAAATAGCCACCCCCTACCACCATAAATTGGTGGATGCTCCGAGTTAGTCCACGGCTTTTGTCATTTGAGAGCAACCCACCTCGAAGCTTTTGAGAGAGAATCCTTGCGAGGACAAAACCCAAAACACCCAGAGCCCAAAGTGATTGAGCATCACTGAAGACATTCTGTTCCGAGTGAACAGAAGACTTATTACACTTGAAGACTATGATCTTCCAGCCGGTTAGGCGTCACGTTCTGAGCATCCAAGAGTCATTGTGGATTGCCGGTGAACGAAGTCTGTGAAGGTTTGGAAGTCTACCTTGAAGATTTACCAGAGTGATTGGGCGAGATCTACGGGTCTTAGCTCAAGGGGAATAAGGTGAAGACGTGGTCCTCTGAGTTCAATCTCAGCCTCCCTAACCAGACGTACAACTGTCACAGCAGTTGGAACTGGTCAAACAAATCTCTGTCTTCTCCAAGCTACTGGTTCTATCCTTTAACCTCCTTACTTACTGTTTTGAACTGTGAAACCTTTGCATGATTGTCTGTTTTTGAAGATATTCCCTGAAGCCATTCATCTGTTTACACATTTATCTTCATGCTTCTTGTGTTTATGTTCAACACATGCTAGTATCTATGATATCTATGCTTGTCATATCTGTTCATCTCATTCATAGGCTTTGCTAGTTCTCATCTTGCTTCCGCTTAGTTCGAAGACATTGTATGTTTTCGAAGCCTTTAATAAAAATCGCCTATTCACCCCCCTCTATTCGATAACTAGCACTTTCAGACGTACGATAGCACCACCTATCGCAACCACGCCAAAAATCATCGTGTCTTCATTGCGTTTGTAATCTTCAATCCCTCCTTTACGTTCATATGCAAAGTCATTATTTTCTGCTGTACAACTCTTAGACTTGCATGTGTAGGGTGTTGCTTGACTTGGTAGAATTGCTAAAACTTGACTACAACTAAAATTGGGAAAGGGATAAGTTTTTATTGGTCAAGTAGTCTAATCACCCCCCCTCTAGACATACTTTTGATCCTACAAATAGGCAAGAGTAGATTCGTCATCGTCGTTGGTGATGTAGCCATTGTTTTCATTGCTGAAGATGGACTTGGCGACGAACGCAAAGGCGAGAGCCAGGCTAGCCACACCTAAATCTGACTCCTCCACCTCCTCGTCGGATCCAGATTCCTCCTCTGAATACATTTCCTTGCCAATGAATGTGCGAGCTCTGCTAGAGGAGCTCTTCTTGCTTGATGAAGACTTTGAAGAAGACTTTGAGTGTTTCTTCTTGTTGTTGTTGTTGTCAGAGTCGTAATCCTTGCTCTTCTTCTTTGATTCCTTTTCCCATAGAGGACAATCAGCAATATAGTGGCCTGGCTTCTTGCATTTGTGACAGGTTCTCTTCTTGTAGTCACGAGTTGAAGCCTCTGCCTTCTTGGAGTCATACTTCGAAGACTTTCCGAAGCGATTTTTCTTGGTGAACTTCTGGAACTTCTTCACGAGCATTGCAAGTTCTCTGCCAATGTCTTCAGGTCCACCAGAACTACAGTCAGAGTCTTCAGATGAAGACACAGCCTTTGCCTTAAGTGCATGAGCCCGTCCATGGCTAGGACCATAGATATCTCTCTTATCAGACAGCTGGAATTCATGAGTATTGAGCCTCTCAAGAATATCAGCAGGATCCAATTTCTTGAAGTCAGGACGCTCTTGAATCATCAGTGATAAGGTGTCGAATGAACTGTCAAGAGACCTCAATAGCTTCTTCACAACTTCATGCTTGGTGATGTCGGTGGCGCCGAGAGCATGAAGCTCAATTGGTGATATCAGTGAGAAGATCGAAAGTGAGCTGTACATTTTCATTGTCGAGCCTCTTGAAGCGGTTGAGGAGATTGCGAAGAACATCGATTTGGGAGTCTTGTTGAGAAGAGACATCCTCATTGACCTTGGAAAGCCAGTCCTAGACCAGCTTCGCAGATTCCAGAGCACTCACACGACCATACTGCCCTTTGGTCAGATGAGCACATATGATGTTCTTAGCGGTCGAGTCCAATTGCGCGAACCTCTTCATATCAACAGCGGTGACACCTTCACCGATCTTGGGAACACCAGTCCTGACGACATACCAGAGGTCGTTGTCAATGGCTTCAAGATGCATGTGCATCTTATTCTTCCAGTAGGGGTAATTAGTGCCATCGAAGACGGGGCACGCAGCGAAAACCTTGATTATCCCTGCAGTCGACATAGCTAAAACTCCAGGTGGTTATACCGAATCACACAGAACAAGGGAGCACCTCGCTCTAATACCAATTGAAAGTGCTAGTTATCGACTAGAGGGGGGTGAATAGGTGATTTTTATGAATGTCTTTGAAACAGGCAATGTCTTCGAAGATGCGGCAGCAAAACAGTAACTAAATAGGATACTGCGGTAGATAAACTATACTAAACATGCTTGCATATCAACACAATTGAAGTGATAAGCGAAGATAGACAGCAAACAAGATTGTACAGGACGGATGAAGTAATTGGAGTGAAGACAAAGATGTATTCAAAGGGATAGTCTTCACACAATGACTTCAAACAGAACAGGCAAGCAAAGGGCTCACAAATCTAAATAGTAAGTAAGGAAGAGAAGTGATGGAACCAGTTGCTCGAAGAGGACACGAGATTTGTTTGACCAGTTCCAGCTGCTGTGACAGTTGTACATCTGGTTAGGGAGGCTGAGATTGAACTCAGAAGACCTTGTCTTCACCTTATTCCCCTTGAGCTAAGATCCGCAAATCTCGCCCAATCACTCTGGTAAGTCTTCAAGGTAGACTTCCAAACCTTCACAGACTTCATTCACCTGCAATCCACAATGACTCTTGGTTGCTTAGAACGCGACGCCTAACCGGCTGGAAGATCACAGTCTTCAAGTGTAATAAGTCTTCGGTTCACTCAGAACAGAATGTCTTCGGTGATGCTAAATCACTTTGGGCATTGGGTGTTTGGATTTATCCTCGCAGGAAATCTCTCACAAAGGCTTCGGAGGTGGGTTGCTCTCAAACGACAAAAGCCGTATAATAACTCGGAGCAGCCACCAACTTATGGTGGAGGGGGTGGCTATTTATAGTCAGGGGGCAACCCGACATGATTTGTCTGAAATGACCCTGGGTCATTGGGCAACCGACATGTGTCCAATGGTCAGATTTCAAACACACGCGGCAACATTACTTGGGCTCCAAGTAAAGCTGACTCAACCAACTCTAGAGGAGATTTTCGCTCATTGTCTTCACTTGAAGACATAGGTTTTAGGTTGAGCATGACGTCAGTTTCTGACTTTGTTTACCTCGACCCCACTTAACAGTACGGTGGTTCCTATGACTCAAGAAAGAAGAAAATGAAACTACCAAAAGACTATGTCTTCGCACTCCATTGTCTTCAAGCGAAAGTCTTCGCGTACCACCATTGTCTTCAATGTCTTCATACATTTTTAGGGGTCATGTTTGATGGGTAAACCGAATCTCTAGGGACTTGTACCTGTGTTCTCCTGTGAATCTCACAAACACATTAGTCCCTCAACCAAGTTTGTCGTCAGTACTCCAAAACCAACAAAGGGTGGCACTAGATGCACTTACAACTACATCTACGAAAAACATGAATAGTACTTCATCTGGTCCTTTTTACTCTGCATATAAGATTTGTGTGAAGTCAAACTTCGTAAAGTTTGACGATATTTATATGAAAAATTATCAACATCTACAATACTAAAGTTATAGAGTATGAAAGTTTAATTCATGACGGTTGATTACGTATTATGAATGTTGATATTTATTTCTATAAAGTTGGTCAAACTTTACAAAGTTTGACTTCACACAAATCTTATATGCAAAGTAAAAAGGACCAGAGGGACTAACTTCTATATAGTCAGGATGCAAGTGGACATGTCTGCCGGCCATCTGCGTCATTCACAACATTCCGTGTTTGCTAAGGACAACTCCAATGCAAGGACCTAAACGGATGCAGATTGGGTCGCCAGTTTGGCCCCTGTCCGGCCATGTTCGCGCCAATCTGGGCAGTGCGTCCAACCGGCCAACCCATCTGGTCTGTTTGGATAGTGGTTCACCCATTTGGCCCTCGCCGTTTATTTTCAACCATATTTTCATAATCAAGCATAGCAAGTAGATAGAAAAATAAATCTAGCATTTTTGCATTGTACCATATGCCATGTCAGTAAACAACATTGCACCAAAAGGATCGCCACATCCTTAGTTCAGGCATCTAGGCCCTAGTTCATGAAGAACAAACACATAAAATATGATCACGCATAATCTCGGACTTGGATGAACTTTTGCTTGCCCTCAAACCAAGCCTTCTTTTTTGGGGTCATCTTGCTTGTGTCGGCGGCCATGATCTCCACTTCCTTGGAGATTAGCGCGAGCTCCACCTCCTTGGCTCTTGTCCGAGGGTTGGTCTCATCGATCTCGAGCTTCTTCTTTTGTATGTCAAAGCAGGCCTTCATTTGCTCCTCTTTCTCTTGGCGCTTCCTCTGTTCCCTCTCTTCCATTTGGGTCATGAACCCCTTCAAAGTTTCTTGCAAGGCGATTGTCGAAGCATCACACTTTGCATACACCTTGGAATTGGTCTTCCCCCTCAGCCTCTTCTCACTTTCACTTGGGTAGGTGGCCGATGAAGGCCCCCACCTCTGTTTTGGGCAGTATATTGGTCCTTGAACTTTGGAAAATCCTTGATTTTCCTCCAACAATGGCTCAAGGTGAATGGCTTTCCCGCATTTTGGACCTTGAAAGTATCCAGGGCTTGAAACGCCTACACATAGAGATGAAAGCAATAAGATACATTCATATGCATAGGACGGCAATATATGCTCTTATTATGAACAAGGGAAGGAAATCTATACCCTGTCCTTGATCCCACGGCCACTCACGAGCCAGCCTTTGATATTCTCATGAGCACCACAAAATTTGTTGCACTCCAATTGGATGAAGCCCCATCTCTTTTGAATTGACACGTCGGTCCAGACACCCTCAAATTTGTAGGGCTCAAACTTCGTATGTTCATGAAAGTAATCACCGACTCTCTTCCAAAATGTAGTTCCTTTTTCCTTAGCATCAGTTTTGAGAACTTGTCCAGTTGCCATCCAAGCTTCGCAAATCAACTTGCCCTCATCCACCATGTATGCTCCCGTCCCCCTCCTTTTCCTCCTCTTTTCTGACCGGCCTTGCTCCTCTAGATCTTCCTCAAACTCCAATGGCTTCCCGTCAATGTCGACACCTTCTCCGCCTTCGAAGTTTTGTATTGGCCATCATTGTATTTTCCGTGGGTGCTTAGCCTTCGATGTCTTGGCCAGTGGCGTCTTGGCCGTCTGGAGTCCTGTCATCATCATACCCTTGGCCACTGTCCTTGATCATCTCCTCCAAGACTTCCTCATGAAACCTCAGATCGGCGGCGTCAGGGTGGGCATTTCATCAAACAGCTTGCAGGGATCAAAGAAGTTCGCATGCGCGGGGAGTCCGGAAGCGGCGGGCGGGCCGCCGCCGAGCCTATGTCGCCGCCGCAGCGGTGGCGGCGAAAAGGGCTGGATCACCATAAGGAGGGCATGTTGTGTGGCCTTGGTGACAAGGGCCTCGCTTTGTTCCGCGGTGGCCTGCGCCTGAGCAGCTTCGGCTGCGGCGGAGGTGGATTTTTTTTTCTCCACCTCCTTCTTCCTCCAGCCAACCCTCTTAGCTATCTCGACATCCGTCTCCTCTAGGGTGCGCACCTTCTTCGGCTTCTACGGGCCCACGATGCGGGGGGCATGACGGGGACGGTGATGGCCAGCACGTTGGCCATGGCGGGAGGGGGAGGGTTTGGGGAGGGAGTGTAGGGAATGTCGTGGTTGTGCCACAAATGGCAGGGCCAGTGGAGGACAAAGGGAGAGCATCGTAGGCGTCTATGGCATGTCCGCGCAGACACAACTCGGCCCAAATTTGGGCCAGAAATAGGTCGTGGTGGAACAAAAAAACGGACACCCGTATGTTTGCATCGGTGCGTTGGGCCGTGTTTTTATCTGCGTGGACCCAAACGGACGCGAACAGACGAAATGTGTCCCTGTGTTGGAGTTGGCCTTCGCAGGATTAGCATCAGCAGCATCCGTGACTAGGACTATAGTGCAGAGCACCCTACGGTCATCCCCATGGATACTACACCAGCTCCCCAAGCACCAATTGATCCTATGGCAAGATCTCGTGCACATGGTATTGAACATGAGTTGAACTCGCTCCTTAGTGATTCTCCTTTCCCTATATGCAAGACATGGTTATACCTAAGACAAGAATGCTATGAGTGATCATGTAGCAAGAATATGGCCATGGAGTAGCTAGGAGCAATGGACAAGATGGCATGGAAGCGGAGCAAGAAGAACAAGAAGGGAAGCTTCTAAGAAGCTACAAGCACCTGAAGTCCGTTCATTCCACCGGACATCTGGTATGACACGAAGAACAATAGCTCCTAGGAAAACCAGCCGCTTGATAACCCACAAGTATAGGGGACCGCAACAGTTTTCGAGGGTAGAGTATTCAACCCAAATTTATTGATTCGACACAAGGGGAGCCAAAGAATATTTGCAAGTATTAGCAGTTGAGTTGTCAATTCAACCACACCTGAGGCTAAATATCTGCAGCAGAGTGATCAGTAGCACAGTAGTATGATAGTTTGATAGAAGTAGCAATAATAGTAATGGTTGCAGCAATAGTAGTAGCAATTGTGACAGTAGTAGCAACAGTAGTAACTTAGCAAGAACAATATGTGAAGAACTCGTAGGCATTGGACCAGTGATATTGTTGGATAACATTCATCATGTAATAGTCATAACCTAGGGCGACACAGAACTAGCTCCAATTCATCAATGTAATGTAGGCATGTATTCCGTATATAGTCATATGTGCTTGCGATAAGAACTTGCATGACATCTTTTGTCCTACCCTCCCGTGGCAGCGGGGTCCATAAGGAAACTAAGGGATATTAAGGCCTCCTTTTAATAGAGAACCGGAACAAAGCATTAACACATAGTGAATACATGAACTCCTCAAACTATGGCAATCACCGGAAAGAATCCCAATTATTGTCACCTTGGGGTATGTGGATCATAACACATAGCAGGTGCATATAACTTGCAAGATCGGATCAAGAACACAAATATATTCATGAAAACATAAAGGCTTCAGATCTGGAATCATGGCACTCGGGCCCTAGTGACAAGCATTAAGCATAGCAAAGTCATAGCAACATCAATCTCAGAACATAGTGGATACTAGGGATCAAGCCCTAACAAAACTAACTCGATTGCATGATAAATCTCATCCAACTCATCACCGTCCAGCAAGCCTACGAAGGAATTACTCACTCACGGCGGTGAGCATCATGAAATTGGTGATGAAGGATGGTTGATGATGACGATGCCGGAAGACCCCCCTCTCCGGAGCCCCAAACGGACTCCAGATCTGGCCTCCCGATGAAGAACAGGAGGTGGCGGCGGCTCCGTATCGTGAAACGCAATAAAACTTCCTCTCTTATCTTTTTCTCTGGAATTGTGAATTTATAGCGTTGGAATTAGGTCAGACGGAGCCACGTGGGCCCCATGAGGTACCAGGGCGAGCCTGGGGGGGTGGCGCGCCCTGGTGCCTCGTGGGCACTGGGTGGCTCCCCTCCAGTAGGTTTTGGCTCCAGTATTTTTTATATATTCCATAAAAAATCTCCAAGAAGTTTCATCCAATTCCAAGAACTTTTATTTCTGCACAAAAAACAACACCATGGCAATTCTGCTGAAAACAGCGTCAGTCCGGGTTAGTTTCATTCAAATCATGCAAATTAGGGTCCAAAACAAGAGCAAAAGTGTTTGGAAAAGTAGATACGACGGAGACGTATCACCGCCCAGGAAGCCTACAGCGACTGGACATCCGGCGACCGAAAATCTGGTCCTTACCAGAAATTCGGCGCCACCTATCCAGAACCAAAACAACGTAAATTACCAGAAGTCCGAAGGTCTCCAGACATCCCGACCCCGTCAAGCCGCCAGACATCCGGTCCATCGGAAGCCACTGGACATCGAGTGACCACTGGGCGTCCGGTACTGCCTACGTGCAGCCTTTCGGGTTTTGGCCCATGTATCCCTCTTTCTCCTCCTATATTATAAATATCTTTCACTTGGACGAATTAGAGTTAGCAAAGCATATGAGATAAACTAGAGAGAGCTTCGGTCCTTTACCTACTCCATTGGAGACCAATACCTCCATGGGAGAAGATCCCCTTGTGGATTCAATACCTCCTCCCTTAGGGTTGGGGAAGACTACCGCCCCCCTCAAGGCCTCAATTCCTCCACGGATTTGGGAAGAACTACCTCTTTACTTGTTTCCTTTTGTTGATTTTGGATCTATGTGCTTGTATGGGATTTGTGGAGATAGTGGATGTGCAACTTGGTTTCTTGTCTTTGAGTGTTCCTCTGGTTCTTCTTCTTGTGTTCATCCTTCTCCACCTCCAAGTGTGAAAGATTGGGAACCCTAGGGTCTCTACCCTACATTATCTTGGTATCAAGAGCAAGGTTTCTCACACTCTGGAGCCCCTCCCCATCCATCTTTCTAGCCTAATTTTGCTTTGTTCTTACCAATTTCGAAAATCCCCACCAAAAATAGCCATACCTAATTTCTTGCAATTTGTTGGTTTTGATGAGATTTTGTTGACTTGGATCCCTAGATTTCTGTAGTTGTGAGTGGATCTAGATTTTCCTCACCTTTCCCCTTGTTTTCCACCATGAAATCCACCCCATGCACCCCAAAAAAATATCTTCCCTCCTCCAAATCCACGAGATCCCGAAGTCAACTACGAAATCTACCCAGTCACCGGACTTTCGGTCGATTTATCGGACTTCCGGTCGATCTACCGGACTTTATGTACCACCCAGCCAACGGACTTCCGGCCCACACCGGATATCCAGTCAAGCGTGATGAAACTAAAAATTTCCAAAAAAAAATCACTTCTGCACACCGCTGCTATACTCCCCACCCCCCATTCCGCATTCACCCCATCAAAGCTTCCACAACCAAACCCATTTCGCCACTTGAGATTTTGAGTTTGCAGTTTTGCGTTTCCTAAGGTGTTTCGGCTACTTAGAAACGGTTGATACGTCTCCAACATATCTATAATTTTTTATTGTTTCATGCTATTATATTACCAATCTTATATACTTTATATACAATTTTATATCATTTTTGGGAACTAACCTATTAACCTAGTGCCAAGTGCCAGTTTCTGTTTTTGCCTATTTTATTGTTTCACAGAAAAACCATACCATACGAAGTCCAAACACGATGAAACTTTACGGTGATTTTTTTTGGACCAGAAGGGACCCTAGGAGCATCAGGAGGAGTCTAGAAGGAAGACGAGGGAGCGACAAGCTCACACGGTGCGCCCCCAGGGGGCGCACTGTCTGAGCTTGTGGTCCCCTCGTAGGTCCTCTTGACCTAATTCCACTTCTATAAATTCCCATAAATCCGAAAATGTGACGCCCCCGACTTAATCGTGCACTAATCATACACGCAAATGCACACGATCAAGCCTAAGGACTCACTTGAAGATATCACAACACAACTCTAAACACAAATAAAAGTCATACAAGCTTTATATTACAAGCCAGGGGCCTCGAGGGCTCGAATACATAAGCTCGATGTTATACAAGCATCAGCGGAAGCAAGAGGTATCTGAGTACAGACACAAAGTTAAATAGATAGGCCTTTGAGAAGGTGGGGCAAAATAAAAACACAGATCAAAAGGCGCAGGCCTCCTGCCCGGGTGCCTCCTAACTACTCCTGGTCGTCGGAGGGCTCCTCATAGTAGTAGTATCCAGGGGGGTAGTAGTAGTGGTAGTCGTCGTCGACAGCAGGGGCAGCTGGCTCCGAGGCTCCGTCATCTGGTCTCAAGTATCGGGTATGGGGAAAAAGGAAAGCAAAGCAACCGTAAGTACTCATCCAAAGTACTCAGCAAGACTTACATAAGAGCTATTCTACTTATGCAACATTATCAATGGAAGGCTGTATATGTGGACTGATCTGCAGAAATGCCGGAATAGAGAGAAAAGGCCTAGCCTATCGAAGACTCGCATCTTCATGGTCTTGCAGCATAAGAAGAGTGCATATTAGTACATAAATATAGTAGTAGCAACAAGTATCAACATCGCCCAGAGATTCTTCCTCGACTCCCTGCGAGAAAGCAATCCCGGAGCCAATCTATTCAACCCATTTCTAGTTGTAGTAGATCGGGATATTTTCCGAGCATCCTGTTACCGTGGACACGGCTATTCGAATAGATATACTTCCCTGCAGGGGTGCACCAACTTACCCAACACGCTCGATGACTCTGGCCGGACACACTTGCTCAGTCGATGCCCGGCCTCGGACTATCGACACCTCGTAGCCCTACCTAGGCTCAACAGAGAGGCCAGCACGCCAGTCTACATCCTAAGCACTCAGGGGTCTTGGGCCCATCGCCCTTTGCACTCCTACGCGTTGCGTACGCGGCCGGTGAGCAGACCTAGCACCCTTAATACAACCGCAGGCTTTACCAGTCCAACCCGGCGCGCGCCGCTCAACTGCTGACGTCTGAAGAGCTTCGGCTGATACATACGACGCCGAGTACCCATATTATTCCCATGTGCTGGTTAGCGCGAAAAGGCCAAAGGCCTACTCAAATTACATATCCTAACCCATTAGTGCATTTGGAGCGCGCGGAAACGAGCAGAGACTCACGATCCTGTGACCCCGTCGCCCCGTCTCGTGAACTTATGGCAAGGGCTAAGAATGCCCGGCCGTGCCACGTATTCACCTCTTGGGTACCCTCATGGTCAACCCGACATCATATCTCTCGCGGGTACCCCTCGGGGCCGACCCGACTTTGTCAAATAACAGTAATAAAGTGCAAGTAACCATGTGTCCATAACATCAAACAGGAATCCGAGGAATCACCCTCGTTGGATTCCCACTAGATGTAACCGACAAGGTGAACCCGGAGGAATCACCCTCGATGGTATTCACACAAGCGGGGTTGCACGACAGAAGCTTCGTCGGAGGTGGTGAAAGAGGAATCACCCTCGGTAACCCACCATCGACTAGCTGTACTACAGAGGCATTATCTGGAGTGAGATAAGAGGTATCACCCTCGGCACTCGATGTTAGCTCTGCAGCGTCGAGTAACTAGGGGTGTGCGGTGATGTGCTGGTCTCAGCCCGACGATCACATCGATCGGGACACAGGTACTAAAGCGGGGCAACTATAGCAAGGAAGAGGGGCCACAGATGGTTCACTACCATCCAACCTATTCTAAGCATTTAGGATATCAGGTAAAGTATCAAAACAGTTACAAGGACAGGCTATGCATCAGAATAGGATAAAACAATAGCAGTAGAAAATTCTAATGCAAGAAGGAGGGAGAAGGAATAGGTGACATAGGCATGCATCAAGGAGGGGTTGCTTGCCTGGAAGCTCTCCGGCAAAGGAGGGGTCGTCAGTGGTGTCGTCGATCTCCTGAGCCGCGTCGGTCCCAGGGGCTATTGGAATAGAAGAGGGGGAAGAAACAATAAATAAAAGCAATTGATGCAACACAGATGCATGGCATGACAGTATGCAGTGTTAGTGGTGCCTTAATGCAATGCTACATGTCGCAGACGAATCGGGAAAATATCTGGGATATTTTCTCGGTGTTTAGGCTGATTTCGGAATACTGAACTGGAGGGGATGGATCCATGTTCAGGTAGTTAGGAGTGATGGTCAAGCATTTTGACCGCGTATTCGGATTCGTCTCGTTTTTCTGATCAACTTTCATGTAGAAAGTTTTTCGATCCGAGCTACGGTTGAATTTCTATGAATTTTGCAAGTTTTAACAATTTTCTGGAATTATTTAAATTAACAGAAATGCCCGAAATGGAATATGACGTCATGCTGATGTCATCACTGCATCAGCAGTCGGCTGACCAGCTGACTGGTCAAACTGGAAGGTGGGACCCACCTGTCAGCCACAGTGAGGTTTAAAAGTGATTAAACTTAAACTAACAGAGATAATCAACTAGTGGGCCCAGCCTGTCAGTGACCTAATTAACCAGTGTGTAATTAAATTAAGTGCAATTAGTCACTAATTAACATACTGACACAGGGGACCCACATGGCAGAGTCAGCAGTGAACAGTGCGCGCGCGTTGACCGGAGTCAACACGGTCAAACAAGCGGCGGGGCCCACTGTCAGGGTCACTAGGTGGGCCCCACACGGTGACACGTGGGACGCTGGCGCCGGAACAGGCTCCGGCGAGCGCCGGACGCGGCAGAGAGCTCCGGCGAGCTCGGGTTTTGCGTACGGTGGACCATTTCGCGCGTTTCTTGCGGCGTTCGAACGAGAAGAACACGCCGCGTCGATCTAGCCTACCGGCGCTAGTTACGGTGGTCAGAGTGGAGCTGTACATCGAGGAGGGCGGCGGTGGCTTCCGGGTGAAGGCAGAAACGATGGGGCAGCGTGCTTTTGCTCGAACCAAAAATGTAGGGGTGCTCTACGTGAGCTTGCGAGCTCGATGGATAGCAAAGCAGGAGCGTATGGTCGCCGGAGCCGGCGACGAGCTCGTGCGGCGACGCGTGCGGGCACGGTGTAAGCAGCGACTACGAGCGCGGAATGGCGAAGAAGAAGAGGGGAGAGGAGAGATGAAGGCTCACATCGCGGCTACGGAAAGCCCTCGACAGGTTAGGAGCGCGGAGGTCGTCGGAGATGCCGAAAACGGGAGCGGCTCGATCCGCGGGCTACGGTGTCACTCGGCTCGAACGGAGCCCCGCAGAGGAAGTAGCCGAGGCAGACGCGCCTCCCGGGCACGGTCGCCGGGCTCGGGGACGCCGGTGGCCATGGCGGAGCAGCGATGCGGCGGAGGAGGCTCTCGGGTGAGCTCGAGCAGAGGAGAGGAGGGCGAACGCACGAGGGAGAGGAGAGGGAAGAATGAGGGTGGCGTCCAGGGGAGGCGAACGGGGCTCGGGCTTATCCCTAACCACCTGCCTCGTCGCGGTGGCGAGCTGGGAACGGCGCTGCGCGCGCCGGGCGCAGGGACGACGACACGGCGCGGGAGCAGGTAGGCGAATAGGAGATGGGCCGACTGGGCCGCGCCAGGTAAGGCCAGGTAAGTTTCCCTTTTCTGTTTTTCTCTCTTTTTTCCATTTAGTTAATAAACAGAGAGGGTTAGGGATTTATCTGGGCTACTAATTCATTTTAGAAAAATGTGTGACTTGGCCCATTAAATAATTTGCATTTTTAGGCACTGCCACAATTATTTTGTGAGGCAGAGGAATTCATTTGCATTTTTCATCAATGAATTTGCAATTTAAATTGCTGGTATGGCACTGGATTAAATGTTAATGCTCATTTTAGCAACATGGTGATGTTGTTTTCCTGAACAATAGATTGTTTTGGAATATTTAATAAATGATGAACATTTTTCCAGCAACTTTTGTGCAACTCCAAATTTCAATTGCATTTGAATTTGAATTCAGTGGCAGAATTTGAAATGAGATATTAAACCACTGTGAGCAAGCATTGCAAATGATGATGACTTGGCATAATTATCACATGATCACTGTGCTTTATTACATAGGGGTGTTACAGAAAACCACCAGAGCGAGACTCGAAACAATTATTCCCCCACCGCAAGCCTCTATTCTT
Organism: Elymus sibiricus; assembly: GCA_039707655.1. Classification (NCBI taxonomy): domain Eukaryota; kingdom Viridiplantae; phylum Streptophyta; class Magnoliopsida; order Poales; family Poaceae; genus Elymus; species Elymus sibiricus. Next base: position 229,816,830 of record CM077668.1, read on the forward strand.
CTGTGATCCCATCTGGAGGCCTCCGCCGGTACTCTTGCTACTTGTGAGCTACGTTGGGATTTTCCCTGAAGAGGAAGGGTGAAGCAATATATTAGCGGATAGTATTTCCCTCAGTGAGAACCAAGGTTATCGAACCAATAGGAGAACCAAGCAAATCCTAGTCAAGCAGTACCTACACACACAAGAGCAAATACTTGCACCCAACACGGGCAAGAGGGTTATCAATCCCCTTGAACTCATTACTTGCAAGGATCAAATCTGGTAATGATAGATATATAAATTGAAAAGTAAATAAACAGTAAAATAATTGCAGCAAGGTAATTTAGGTTTTTCTAATATAATTAAAGTAGACCCAGGGGCCATAGCTTTCACTAGAGGCTTCTCTCTCGAAACATAGCATATGGTGGGTAAACAAATTACTGATGGGCAATTAATACAAAAGCGCATAGTTATGATGTTATTCATGGCAATAATCATGTATATAGGCATCACATCCATGACAAGTAGACCGAAATGATTCTGCATCTACTACTATTAATCCACTTCGAGAGCGCTTCTATGCTTGCCTCTCTATGTATTAAGTTCATAACAAACAGAGTAATGCATGAAGTATGATGACATGACGTAGACAGAATAAACTCAAGCAATATGAATAAACCCATCATTTTACCCTTAATGGCAACAATACAAATACGTGCCTCATGATACGTCTCCAACGTATCTATAATTTATGAAGTATTCATGCCATGTTTATTATAGTTTTGTATGATTTTGGTGCACTTTTATAAGGATTTGATATGATTTTCATGGACTAACATATTGACCTAGTGCCCAGTGCCAGTTGCTGTTTTCTGCTTGTTTTTGGTTTTCCAGAAAATCCATATCAAACGAAGTCCAAATGCAGCGAAACTTTTTGACGATTTTTTCTCGAAGGAAACAGACCCAGGAAGCTTCGGAGCAGCAGAAGAGCCACATGGGCCCCACGAGCCACCTGGGCGCGCCTGCCCCCTCCCCCCCCCCCCCCCAGGCGCGCCCTGGTGCCTCGTGGGCCCCATGTGGCACCTCTTTGCGTGATTCCAACGCTGAAAAATCCTATATATTCAGAAACCCCCGAAAGTTAACCTAGATGAGTTTTTACGCTGCCGCAAGCCTCTGTACCTCCATGATCTCATCTACAGCCCTTTTCCGGCAGCCTGCCAGAGGGGGGAAATCATCACCGGAGGCCATCTTCATCATCCCGGCGGTCTCCATGACGAGGAGGGAGTAGTTCACCCTCGGGGATGAGGGTTTGTACCAGTAGCTATGTGTTTTATCTCTATCTCTTGTGTTCTTGATTTGGCACGATCTTGATGTATCGCGAGCTTTGTTAATATAGTTGGATCATATGGTGTTTCTTCCCTCTCTATCCTTGTTGTGATGAATCGAATCTTTTCCCTTTGAGGTTTCGTTATTGTCGGATTGAATATTTCAGATTTGAGAACACTTGATGTATGTCTTGCATATGAATAACCGTGGTGACAATGGGGTATTATATTGATTCACTTGATATATGTTTTGGCACTCAACTCGCTGATTCCCGAGGTGACATTGGGGTAATCTATGCTTAGGGGTTGATGCACGTTATTTATTATCTTTTCTCCGATAGAAACTTTGGGGTGCTCCTTGGAGTTCTTTGTGTGGATCGAATATTATGATTATGAAGTTGTTTGATGCATATCGTATAATCAACTCATGGATACTTGTGGTGACATTGGAGTATCTAGGTGATATTAGAGTTGGTTGATGTGTATCATATGGTGTTATTTTAGTACGAACTCTAGGGCTGTTTGTGACACTTATAGGAATGGCTCAATAGATCGATCGGAAAGGATAACTTTGAGGTGGTTTCATACCCTACAAACAATTTCTATCTTATGTTCTCCGCTAATAGGAACTTTGGAGTGATTCTTTATCGCACGTTGAGGGATTGTTATATGATCCAATTATGTTAGCATTGTTGAGAGATTGCACTAGTGAAAGTATGAACCCTAGGCCTTGTTTTCAAGCATTGCAATACCGTTTGTGCTCACTTTTGTTACCTGCTACCTTGCTGTTTTTATATTTTCAGATTACAAAAACCTATATCTACTATCCATACTACACTTGTATCTTCGCCGAACTAGTGCACCTATACAATTTACCATTGTATTGGGTGTGTTGGGGACACAAGAGATTTCTTGTATTTGGTTGCAGGATTGTTTGAGAGAGACCATCTTCATCCTACACCTCCCACGGATTGATAAACCTTAAGTCATCCACTTGAGGGAAAATTGCTACCGTCCTACAAAACTCTATGCTTGGAGGCCCAACACGAGTCAACAAGAATAAGTTGTGTAGTAGACATCAAGCTCTTTTCTGGCGCCGTTGCCGGGGAGGTGAGTGCTTGAAGGTATATCTTTAGATCTTGAAATTGAATCTTTTAGTTTCTTGTTTATTCACTAGTTTGGTTTATAAAATAAAACTAGAAAAAAATGGAATTGAGGTTGCCTCATATTATTCGTCTTTATAATGTCTTTCTTGAAAATGATGGAGTGGAAAATTGTGCTCAATTGATAGAAGAAGAATTCAATAAAATGTTTGGCATAAAATCTTTGAATGATGAGCATGATTGCAATGTTGTTAGTATGAATTCTATGAATATCCAAAATACTAAAGATGATTGCACTAGTCATGACAAAAATGTTTCTTATAAGCATGTCAATTTTTGTGGAGTGCATAAAGTTTGTGAAGACATGCCTTATAGGGATGATAGATTTTGTAAGAAGCATAAACATGATAGAACTAATTTTTTGCTCAAAGTGATAGAGGAATTTGCTACAAAATTATCCTCTCTTCATCCCATTACTTGTGAACTTTGCAATAAAGTTGGTCACCTTAATTTCCAATGCATACTTTTTCATGATCGAATCATGGCTAAATATTGTAATGACTTGACCGCCCTTGAACTATATAATGATCTTTATCTATTTTTGGGGTGTGAGGAATTGTCACATAAAAATAGTTGGTTTGAAGTATTCATTCTCACGGATGACATTGAAACTAATCTAAAGGAAATCTATATGTTTTGTATGGTAAATTGCAATGAGAATGCTTATATTGCCAACTATAGAAAGACAGGAAAACCAATAGAATATAAAAGGAACACTAATGAAAGGGTAAAGATTTCCACTTTCCCTCCTATTGTCTCTCATGATGAAATAGGTGATGAGGAGGAGCTTCCTATTCAACCAATCTCATCAATAAGAAGCTCGGAAAAATTGATTAAACCCACACATGATGTGGTGAAGAAGAAGAAAAGAAGAAAGAGTAGAGGTAAAAAGGTATCCCTCCCAAATAATGTTGCTCCTATTATTGTTGTGCCTCATGAGAGTGAATCAAAAATAATTGTGGAAGATGATATACTTGATGATGATATTGCCTCTTTGTCTTATGGTACAATGTCCGAAGGAACTATTGAGGATGATTTTATTATGCCTATTACTCATTGTGATGATTATGATTGGGAAAATAATGATACTTCTTATAATCTTGAAAATCTTTTTGGCACCAACTTGGAAAATTATGATGATAATAATTGCTATATTTTGGTGCTATTCATACTATTAATGATGAGAGTAATTATGCTTATGATATGCAAAGCCACAAGCTTGGGGACGCTATGTTTGATGAGAATGACATGTTTGAGAATTTATTTGCTGCAATTAATGTTTGTCCCAAGCTTGGGGATGCTATGCTTAATGAAGATGATCTTTTTAGTCCCCCTACTTTGAATGATCAAATTTGTTATCATGATTGCATGCCTCCTACTTATGATGATTATTGTGATGATACTTATGTTATAAAAAGTAGAGATGATTATATTTATAAAACTTGTCATATTTATGAATACCCTTTTACTGAACATTACTCTTTTAATGTGGAAAAAATTTATAGTATTCGAGTTTCATATGATACCCCCACTATTATGAATGAGAATAAAATTGCTTATGTGGAGAGTAATAAAATTTCCATGCTTGTAGGTCATGAAAAGAATGCTTTATGTGATAGCTATATTGTTGAATTCATTCATGATGCTACTGAAAATTATTATGAGACAGGATCACATGCTTCTACATATCTCAATAATATCAAGTTTCCACTCTATGTGTTGAAAGTTTTGAAGTTATGCTTGTTTTGCCTTCCTATGCTAGTTGATTCTTGCTCCCATAAACTATTTGCTCACAAAATCCCTATGCATAGGAAGTGGGTTAGGCTTAAATGTGCTTGTCATATGCTTCATGATGCTCACTTCATGTTTCAATTCTTTACTTTTATGTGAGCATCATTGGAATCATCATACCTAGCTTAAAAAGGCATTAAAGAAAAGCGCTTGTTGGGAGACAACCCAACATTTACCCCTACTGTTTTTCTTGTGTTCACATGATTAAGCTACTATGGTAATCATGTTTTATATGTTTTCTTTCAATAATGTGCCAAGTAAAGCCTTTGGGATAGTGTGAATACTTGTTGATTTGATCCTGTGCAAAAACAGAAACTTTTGCGTCCAGTGCTGGAATTTCTATTCTGTACTGGAGAGTGAGAAAATTATGAAATTTTTACACAGTATTGGTTTATAAATTTTTTACGTTTTCCTAATTTTCCAGAATTGTTGGAGGTACAGACGTATGGTTTTTAAATCACTCACTACATGCTGTTCTGTTTTTGACAGATTCTGTTTTCGATGCATAGTTTGCTTGTTTTAGTGTTTCCATAGCTTATATTGAGCAATATAAATTGTGGAAATGATATACTACAGTATGAATGATGTGAGAACAATTATGAATCTTGTGTTGACAGTACCTAAGTGGATGATTTATTTTTATCATACTAACCTATCTCACAAGTTTTGTTAAGTTTTGTGTGATTGAAGTTTTCAAGTTTTGGGTGAGATATCGATATGAGGAGAATAAAGAGTGGCAAGACCCTAAGCTTGGGTATTACCAAGGCACCCCAAGGTAATATTCAAGGAAGACCCAAGCAACTAAGCTTGGGGATGCACCAGAAGGCATCCCCTCTTTCGTCTTCAACACTATCGGTAACCTTACTCGGAGCTATATTTTTATTCGTCACATAATATGAGTTTTGCTTGGAGCGTAATTTTATTTTGTTGAGATTTGCTTTTTGTTGTCAATAATCATGTTTTGTATCTTTTAGTTAAATAAAATGCCAGTTATAGCCTTTACCATGCTCAGTTTGCAAGTTTATGTGTTGCTGTTTGAAAACAGAAAGTTTTCTGTTATGCCCAGAATATTCCTGAATAGTCAGAACATGATAAAAATCTGAAATTTTTACACAGTAATCATGCATTAGTTCTCTGTCACGTGGTAAGTTTTCAGAATTTTTGGAGTTAGAGAAGTATGGATTCTTATTCCCCTTTTACAGACTGTTCTGTTTTGGCAGATTGCTGTTATAGTTGCATTGTTTGCATATGTTTGCGTGTTTAATGTTCCTATTTGTGGATAGGAGTATTAAATATGAAGAGGAATTTAGTATGCAATGCTTAATTATAATTTTTGTGATTTCCTACAGTAGAGAATGTTAGGGTTTTGAGTTGATTTATACTAACCTATCTCATGAGTTCTTGTTGAGTTTTGTGTGGATGAAGTTTTTAAGATTTAGGAGAAGCCATGATATGAGAGGAATTAAGGAGACACAAGAGCTCAAGCTTGGGGATGCCCAAGGCATCCCAATATAATATTTCAAGAAGTCTCAAGCATCTAAGCTTGGGGATGCCCCGGTAGGCATCCCACCTTTCTTCATCAATAATTACCGGTCAATTTTTGTTGAGCCCAAGTTTTTGCTTCTTCACATGATATGTGCTATTCTTGGAATGTCATTTTATTTTGTTTTTATTTCTGTTTGAATAAAATAATAAGATCTGAAATTTTTAAATGAGAGAGAGTCCTCACATAGCTACCTATTTACTTAACTACTCATTTGGTCTTCACTTATATCTTTTTGGAGTAGTTTGTCATTTACTCTTGTTCTTCACTTATATCCTATGAGTAAATTGTTGAATGAATTGAATATCATAAAGTTGAAATTATATGTGCTTCATATGCTTGTATCATGTCTAGTAGTAGTTTCACATTTGGGTTAGAAAGTGAAATCTATTGAAGCTTGACAATCACGATATTGGTCATACAAGCAATTCATGAATGATTAGTATAAGGAAGAGAACTTTCACATATAAATATATTATCTTGGACATCTTTTATGATTGTGAATACCCATTAATTATTTTCAAACTTGAGCAAATTAGTTGAAGTTGGACAAGGAAGACAATGTAATGAGTTATGTTTGGGTATATTTTCATAGAAGTTATATTGTTATGGATCCTCCAACATGTGGTGCTTGCTTAGGATCTTTTGCTAGCCAAAAATTCGTACTAAGTAGAGATACTACTTGTGCATCCAAAAACCCTTAAACCCAGTTTCTTCCCATGAGTGTTCACCATATCTACCTATGGATTGAATAAGATCCTTCAAGTAAGTTGTCATCGGTGCAAAAAGCAATAAAAATTGCTCCTAAAATATGTATGATCTTTTATTGTAAGGAAAAATAAGCGTTGTACGAACTTGTGATGGTAAAGAAATAAAAGCAACGGACTGCATAATAAAGGTTGCTATCACAAGGGGCAATATAACGTGACATTCCTTTGCATTAAGGGCTTGTGCATCCAAAAATAAAAAGTGCATGACAACATCTGCTTCCCTCTGCGAAGGGCCTATCTTTTACTTTTATGCATTTACTTTTACGTATTTACTTTTATGCAAGAGTCAATAGTATTACTTCAGGAGCATCAGGAGGAGTCTAGAAGGAAGACGAGGGAGCGACAAGCTCACACGGTGCGCCCCCAGGGGGCGCACTATCTGAGCTTGTGGTCCCCTCGTAGGTCCTCTTGACCTAATTCCACTACTATAAATTCCCATAAATCCGAAAACCACCAGAGCGAGACCCGAAACAATTATTCCCCCACTGCAAGCCTCTATTCTTCTGCGATCCCATCTGGAGGCCTCCACCGGTACTCTTGCTACTTGTGAGCTACGTTGGGATTTTCGCCGAAGAGGAAGGGTGAAGCAATATAGTAGCGGATAGTATTTCCCTCAGTGAGAACCAAGGTTATCGAACCAATAGGAGAACCAAGCAAATCCTAGTCAAGCAGTACCTACACACACAAGAGCAAATACTTGCACCCAACATGGGCAAGAGGGTTGTCAATCCCCTTGAACTCGTTACTTGCAAGGATCAAATCTGGTAATGATAGATATATAAATTGAAAAGTAAATAAAAAGTAAAATAATTGCAGCAAGGTAATTTAGGTTTTTCTACTATAATTAAAGTAGACCCAGGGGCCATAGTTTTCACTAGAGGCTTCTCTCTCAAAACATAGCATACGGTGGGTAAACAAATTACTGATGGGCAATTAATACAAAAGCGCATAGTTATGATGTTATTCATGGCAATGATCATGTATATAGGCATCACATCCATGACAAGTAGACCGAAACGATTCTGCATCTAGTACTATTAATCCACTTCGAGAGCGCTTCTATGCTTGCCTCTCTATGTATTAAGTTCATAACAAACAGAGTAATGCATGAAGTATGATGACATGACGTCGACAGAATAAACTCAAGCAATATGAATAAACCCCATCGTTTTACCCTTAATGGCAACAATACAAATACGTGCCTCATGATACGTTTCCAACGTATCTATAATTTATGAAGTATTCATGCCATGTTTATTATAGTTTTGTATGATTTTGGTGCACTTTTATATGGATTTTATATGATTTTCATGGACTAACATATTGACCTAGTGCCCAGTGCCAGTTGCTGTTTTCTGCTTGTTTTTGGTTTTCCAGAAAATCCATATCAAATGAAGTCCAAATGCAGCGAAACTTTTTGACGATTTTTTCTGGAAGGAAACAGACCCAGGAAGCTTCGGAGGAGCTGCAGAAGAGCCACAGGGGCCCCACGAGCCACCTGGGCGCGCCTGCCCCCCCCCCTCCCCAGGCGTGCCCTGGTGCTTCCTGGGCCCCCTATGGCACCTCCTTGCGTGATTCCAATGCTGAAAAATCCTATATATTCAGAAACCCCCGAAAGTTAACCTAGATGAGTTTTTACGCCGCCGCAAGCCTCTGTACCTCCACGATCTCATCTACAGCCCTTTTTCGGCACCCTGCCGGAGGGGAGAAATCATCACCGAAGGCCATCTTCATCATCCCGGCGGTCTCCATGACGAGGAGGGAGTAGTTCACCCTCGGGGCCGAGGGTTTGTACCAGTAGCTATGTGTTTTATCTCTCTCTCTCGTGTTCTTGATTTGGCACGATCTTGATGTATCGCAAGCTTTGTTAATATAGTTGGATCATATGGTGTTTCTTCCCTCTCTATCCTTGTTGTGATGAATCGAATCTTTTCCCTTTGAGGTTTTGTTATTGTCGGATTGAATATTTCAGATTTGAGAACACTTGATGTATGTCTTGCATATGAATACCCGTGGTGACAATGGGGTATTATATTGATTCACTTGATATATGTTTTGGCACTCAACTCGCGGATTCCCGAGGTGACATTGGGGTAATCTATGCATAGGGGTTGATGCACGTTTTCATTATCTTTTCTCCGATAGAAACTTTGGGGTGCTCCTTGGAGTTCTTTGTGTGGATTGAATATTATGATTAGGAAGTTGTTTGATGCATATCGTATAATAAACTCATGATACTTGTGGTGACATTGGAGTATCTAGGTGACATTAGAGTTGGTTGATGTGTATCATATGGTGTTATTTTAGTTCGAACTCTAGGGCTGTTTGTGACACTTATAGGAATGGCTCAATAGATCGATCGGAAAGGATAACTTTGAGGTGGTTTCGTACCCTACAAAAAATTTCTATCTTATGTTTTCCGCTAATAGGAACTTTGGAGTGATTCTTTATCGCACGTTGAGGGATTGTTATATGATCCAATTATGTTAGCATTGTTGAGAGATTGCACTAGTGAAAGTATGAACCCTAGGCCTTGTTTTCAAGCATTGCAATACCGTTTGTGCGCACTTTTGTTACCTGCTACCTTGCTGTTTTTATATTTTCAGATTACAAAAACCTATATCTACTATCCATACTACACTTGTATCACCATCTCTTCGCCGAACTAGTGCACCTATACAATTTACCATTGTATTGGGTGTGTTGGGGACACAAGAGATTTCTTGTATTTGGTTGCAGGATTGTTTGAGAGAGACCATCTTCATCCTACACCTCCCACGGATTGATAAACCTTAGGTCATCCACTTAAGGGAAAATTGCTACTGTCCTACAAAACTCGGCGCTTGGTGGCCCAACACGAGTCTACAAGAATAAGTTGTGTAGTAGACATCACCTCACTACCCCTTCTGTCACTGCGTGAGGACCCCCGCAAGATTGAACCCATCACAAAGCACCTCTCCCATTGAAGCTAAATCAATCTAGTTGTCCAACCCAAACGGATAGATCGGAGAGAAATACAAAGCTATAACAATCATGCATAATAAAGTTCATAAAAGACTCAATTACTATCAATGAATAATCTGATCATAAGCCCACAATTCATCGGATCCCAACAAACGAACCCCAAAAGAAGATTACATCGGATAGAACTCCATGGAGATCATGGAGAACTTTGTATTGAAGATCAAAGAGAGAGAAGAAGCCATCTAACTACTAGCTATGGACCCGTAGGTTTGTGGTAAACTACTCACACATCATTGGAAGGGCAGCAAGGTTGATGTAGAAGCCCTCCGTGATTGATTCCCCCTCCCGCAGATCACCGAAAAAGGCCTCCAGATGGCATCGTGGAAGAACAGAAGCTTGCGGTGGCGGAAAAGTTATTTTGGGTGGCTCTCTGTTTGTTTTGGGATTTATGGGAATTTACAGAAGTGGAATCAGGTCAAACGTAGCTGCGTGGGACCCATGAGCTCCGGTGCCCCCCCAGGGGCGCGCCAGGTGAGCTCGTGGCTCTCCTATAGGGCTTCTGGCCTCCTCCCGAACGTTCTAGTGTCCCTTCTGGTCCAGAAAAAATCATCGTAAAGTTTTATCATGTTTGGACTTCGTTTGGTACTGATTTTCTGAAAAGCCAAAAACAGCAACTGGCATTGGGCACTGAGTTAATAGGTTAGTTCCCAAAAATCATATAAAATTGCATATAAAGCATATAAAGTATCCAAGATTGATAATACAATAGCATGAAACAATCAAAAATTATAGATACATTGGGGACGTATCAGCACCCCAAGCTTAATTCCTGCTCGTCCTTGAGTAGGTAAATGATAAAAACAGAATTTTGATGTTGAGCTACCTAGCATGTTTATCATGTAATCTCTCTTACGGTGTAAATATTGAGAAATGATGAAGTAATTGATATCAACATAATAATATCCATGAATACAAGAACATAATCATTAAGTTTTCAAAATATACGATGCTCGACGAATGTTATCCCTACTCATTGAATTATGTAAGCATGGCATGACTCCGCCTTCACCGCATAAATATAAATCATGAGCACCCCGGTGTCAAACCAAGCAATTGGATCATACTTTTTAACGCACTTCAGCATTTTTAACTCCGCTCAATACATGAACGTGAGACATGGACATTAGCAATATAGGTGGAATAGAATGTGGTGGTAGAGATATATAGGAGAAGTCAAAAAGGAATTGCCATGCAACGGATGCACTAAGAGCTATAAGTGTATGAAAGCTCAATGGAAACTAAGTGGGTGAGCATCCAACTTTCTTGCTCATGAAGACCTCGGGCATTTGAGGAAGCCCATCATCAGAATATACAAGCCAAGTTCTATAATCAAAAATTCCCACTAGTATATGAAAGTGACAACTCAGAAGACTCTATATGAAGAATATGGTGCTACTCTACAGCACAAGTGTGGTAAAAGGATAGTAGCATTGCCCCTTCTCTCTTTTTCTCTCATTTATTTTTTTCTCTCTTTTTTCATTTTTTTAGAACAATATCATGGACCTTATCCCCTCATTTTGGAGGACTCATTAGTCTCCATCATTCTTTTCCTCACTGGGACAATGCTCTAATAATGATGATCATCACACTTTTATTTACTTACAACTCGATAAACTAATACAAGATGACTCTATATGAATGCATCTGGCAGTGTACCAGGATGTGCAATGATCTAGCGTAACATGTATAACAATGATGAACGGTGGCTTTGCCAGAAATATCATGTCAGCTCTATATGATCATGCAAAGCAATATGATGATGAACACACATTTCATAAAACAGAACGGAGGAAGTTGCATGGCAATATATCTTAGAATGGCTATGGAAATGCCATGATAGGTAGGTATGGTGGTTGTTTTGAGGAAGATATAAGGAGGCCTATGTGTGATAGAGCGTATCATATCACGGGGTTTGGATGCACCGGTGAAGTTTGCACCGACTCTCGAGGTGAGAAAGGGCAATGCACGGTACCGAAGAGGCTAGCAAATTGCGGAAAGATGAGAGTGCGTAATTGTCCATGAACTCACATTAGTCATGACCTCATATACTTATTGTGAAAGTTTTATTGTCCCTCGAAGCAAAGTACTACTCGCATGCCCCTAGGGAGGAGGTTGGTAGGAGTTAACCATCGTGCACCCCTGATTATGACAGCACTCAAGTATTTCAATCAGACATAAAAATGCTCAAACATCCCCACCATGCCATAACGGACACTTAAATGAGTAGTGCATAACAAGCTTTAATATCAATATTTCTACTAACCAATGATCATGAACTAATACCCTTTCATATTATGACATTAATATATTTAAAACATACGTTTCATATTGAGTGATCTACATGAAAGTTTTTATTATACCACTCTCGAATACCTATCCTTTTTGGTCTAATCTCATAATTTGTGCACATTACCACTTCCTATTTAAGACTCTCAAAAAGATTTAAGTGCAGCGTGAGAGTGCAATCATTTCTATAAAATATAACCACCACCGTACTCTAACAAGTATAAGTGAAGCACAAGAGCAACTGCCTAGCTCAAAAGATATAAGTGAAGCATATATAGTATTCTAAAAAATCACGATAAATGTGTGTCCCTCTCCAAAGGTGTGTTCAGAAACCAATGATTGTGGCAAACTAAAAGCAAAACAAAACTATGGCACAAGACGCTCCAAGTAAAACTCATATCATGTGATGAATAAAAATATAGCTCCAAGTAACATACCGGTAGATTGTAGACGAAAGAGGGGATGCCATCCGGGGCATCCCCAAGCTTAGACGCTTGGGTCTTCCTTGAATATTACCTTGGGGTGCCTTGGGCATCCCCAAGCTTAGGGTCTTGCCACTCCTTATTCCTTCATCCATCGTGATCTCACCCAAAACTTGAAAACTTCAGCACACAAAACTCAACAGAAACTTCGTGAGATCCGTTAGTATAATAAATCAAACCATCCACTTAGGTACTGTTATATACTCATTCATAATTGTTCTTGCATAATACCTACTGCATTCAAACTTCTCCATGACTTATCCCCCCCCCCGATATAATCCATAGTTTCATTAAAACAAGCACACTATGCAATAAAAATAGAATATTTCTAAAACAGAACAGTACGCAGTGACAGAATATTTATCCATACTTCTGTAACTCCAAAAATTCTGAAAAATTAGGACAACATAGAAATTTTTACCCCAATGCTGTGTAAAAATTTCAGATTTTTCTTACGTTCCAGTAATAAATGAAAAATCAAATACTGGGTGCTAAACTTTATGTTTTCAAACAACATCAATTATACTATCATTTAAATCATCCCAAAGGCATTACTTGGCACAAACACTAATTAAAAGATAAAAACACAATCATTATAGTATCAATAATCATGTGACTCAAGAAAATAAAATTTTCAATAAAGATAAATATTGGGTTGCCTCCCAACAAGCGCTATTGTTTTATGCCCCTAGCTAGGCATAATGCATTCTTTGAAGTATTGTCATCCTTCGTTTCTAACTCCTCAATTACACATCCATGCTTCCTAGGAGGGTTGGCATGCATATTTTTAATAATCACACTCCTAGGAACAAAGTTGAGGAATTTGTTTTTAGTAATAGGTTCCTTCATCATATCAATGAAGTTGGGGTGCACACTAATCATTTTAATATCTTTGTTTCCCTTATTAGATGAAGCACCTTTATTTTTAGGAGCACACCTAAACTTGGAATTCTGATTTGGAGGAGTCCTCTCAATAGTTTTTATAGAAGAAAAAGCTGAACCCAAATTATTAATAATTTCTTCCAATTTATCAATTCTAGTGGGGCTTTGTTCTATTATTTCATTAATTATTGGTTCCTTTTCCTTTATCATCTTTAACGTGGTTCCTACCTTTGAGCCAAATTGAGTGACTTGATTGTGGACCTTTTTGTCTAGATTCTCAATATGTTCAATAGTAGGCATTTTACTTTCTATAGCTTCTAACCTTCGCATAACATGTTCCAAAGTCAATGTTGATTCATTAATAGTAATAGGTGGTGATCCCACTAAATTTGCCATAGCATTGAAAGCATCCCAAGGGTGACTACTCAGAAAATTATCTCCAGTAATAGTGTCAAGCACAAACCTATACCAAGTAGTAATACCCACATAAAAATTGCGAAGAAGAACAATGGTGGATTGCTTACGAGTAGATCTATTTTGAGCACCGCAAATCCTATACCAAGCTTCTCTTAAATTCTCTCCTCCCCTTTGTTTAAAATTAATCACTTCATTTTCAGGGGTACAAGTCACAAGTGAAAAACTATCCATAGCAACGAGCAAGTAAAGCAAACAAGAAAAGTAAAATATTTTTGTTTTTTTGATTTTTTTAACAACACTAATAAAAGCAAATAAAAAGTAGAACAAGTAAATGATAATTTGTGTGAAGAGACCTGTAGGTATTTCATGATGTCTCCCCGGCAACGGCGCCAGAAATTTTTTCTGCAACTTGTGAGCTGCGTTGGGATTTTCCCCGAGGAGGAAGGGTGAACCAATATAGTAACGGATAGTATTTCTCTCAGTGAGAGCCAAGGTTATCGAACCAATAGGAGAACCAAGCAAATCCTAGTCAAGCAGTACCTACACACAAGAGCAAATACTTGCACCCAACGCGGGCAAGAGGGTTGTCAATCCCCTTGAACTCATTACTTGCAAGCATCAAATCTGGTAATGATAGATATATAAATTGAAAAGTAAATAAAAAGTAAAATAATTGCAGCATGGTAATTTAGATTTTTCTAATATAATTAAAGTAGACCCGGGGGCCATAGTTTTCACAAGAGGCTTCTCTCTCGAAACATAGCATACGGTGGATAAACAAATTACTGTTGGGCAATTGATAGAAAAGCGCATAGTTATGATGTTATTCATGGCAATGATCATGTATATAGGCATCACATCCATGACAAGTAGACCAAAACGATTCTGCATCTACTACTATTACTCCACTTCGAGGGCGCTGCTTGCCTCTCTACGTATTAAGTTCATAACAAACAGAGTAATGCACGAAGTATGATGACATGATGTAGACAGAATAAACTCAAGCAATATGAATAAACCCCATCGTTTTACCCATAATGGAAATAATACAAATATGTGCCTCGCTACCCCTTCTGTCACTAGGTGAGGACACTGCAAGATTGAAACCATCACAAAGCACCTCTCCCACTGAAGATAAATCAATCTAGTTGGCCAAACCAAACGGATAGATCGGAGAGAAATACAAAGCTATAAAAATCATGCATAATAAAGTTCAGAACAGACTCAATTACTTTCAATGAATAATCTGATCATAAACCCACAATTCATCGGATCCCAACAAACGCACCGCAAAAGAAGATTACATCGGATGGAACTCGATGGAGATCATGGAGCACTTTGTATTGAAGATCAAAGAGAGAGAAGAAGCCATCTAGCTACTAGCTATGGACCCGTAGGTCTGTGGTAAACTACTCACACATCATCGGAAGGGCATGAAGGTTGATGTAGAAGCCCTCCGTGATCGATTCCCACTCTGGTAGATCACCGAAAAAGGCCTCTAGATGGGATCGCGGAAGAACAGAAGCTTGCGGCGGCAGAAAAGTTATTTTGGGTGGCTCTTTGTTGGTTTTTGGATTTATGGGAATTTATAGAAGTGGAATTAGGTCAAACCGGAGCTGCGTGGGACCCATGAGCTCAGGTGGCGCCCCCCCCAGGGGCACGCCAGGTGAGCTTGTGGCTCTCCCGTAGGGCTTCTGGCCTCCTCCTAAACGTTCTAGGGTCCCTTCTGGTCCAGAAAAAATCATCGTAAATTTTTATCACGTTTGGACTTCGTTTGGTACTGATTTTCTGAAAAGCCAAAAACAAGCAAAAAACAGCAACTGGCACTGGACACTGAGTTAATAGGTTAGTTCCCAAAAATGATATAAAATTGCATATCAAGCATATAAAGTATCTAATATTTATAATATAATAGCATGAAACAATAAAAAATTATAGATACGTTGGAGACGTATCAACTCCGCCGGAGGGGGAATCGATCACGGAGGGGTTCTTCATAAACCTTGTTGCCCTTCCGATGATGTGTGAGTAGTTCCCATAGGACTTACGGGTCCATAGTTAGTAGCTAGATGGCTTTCTCTCTCTCTCTCTCTCTTTTTGATTTTCAATACAATGTTCTCTTCGGAGATCGATTCGATATAATCTTCTTCTACGGTGTGTTTGTTGGGATCCGATGAATTGTGGGTTTGTGATCAGATTATTCATTGAAAGTAATTGAGTCTTTTGAGAACTTTATTATTTGTGATTGTTATAGCTTTGTATTTCTCTGTGATCTATCCATTTGGTTTGGCCAACTAGATTGATTTAGCGGGTTCAATCTCGCGGTGCCCTTACTCTGTGACAGGAGGAGTAGCGAGGCACGTATTTATATTGTTGCTACTAAGGATAAAATGTTGGTTTTATTTTGTCTACATTATGTCATCATGCTCCAAGCATTACTCTGTTTGTTATGAACTTAATACCTTAAGATGTGTGCTGGATAGCGGTCGAGGGGTGGAGTAATAGTAGTAGATGCAGGCAGGAGTCGGTCTACTTGTCACGGACGTAATGCCTATGTACTGATCATGCCATGAATAACATCATCACTATGCGCTTTTCTATCAATTTCCCAACCGTAATTTGTTTACCCACCGTATGCTATTTTCTTGAGAGAGATGCCTCTAGTGAAAACTATTGCCCCCGGGTCCATCCATTCACCAAATTTACTAAAACCCTAATTTACTTGCTGCAATTTATTTAGTTTTAATTCCATTTGCAATTTATACACCTATCACCATCAGATTTGATCCTTGCAATTAACGAGTACAAGGGGATTGACAACCCTCTTGCACGCGTTGGGTGCAAGTATTTGCTCTTGTGTGTGCAGGTAATGTCGACCTTTGTTTGAGTGGTTCTCCTGTTGGTTCGAAAACCTTGGTTCTCTATAGAGGGAAATACTTATCCGCTACTTGTGGCACCCCAGCTCAGAGCAACCGGTTTACCTTGCATTGCCAGCCCAGAGATCAATCTTCTGGCAACACACAACAACTTGGTACAGAAAATAACCGCTTTATTGATCTCTAGCGGATACATAGGTTCGAATATTACAAAGATAAGCGAGGCCAAGCGGCACCCACGGTGCGGCTGCACTTATGTACATTTTTAGTAGACATCTCAGGGGCCTCGACGATAAAGGAAACTACTACGCGGCAGCGGAACGACGATGTAGCGGAACTCCACTCCACAGGGACACTACTGGGACACGGCCTAGATCGCGACATACCGATCGACATCAACTCCTTGCACGGCTTCTCCTGCATCTGGCATGACACGCCAGGTGAGTACTTTGAATGTACTCGCAAGCTCACAGCAAACAAAGCAAATACGACAAACAATAACAAGGCATTTAGCAACTTTAATGCATGAACATGAACATGATACTACCAGTCATGAAGTGTGCGTGGATAGTTGCCATGGTCCGTTGGACCAACTTACCATTTCAGGGTTACCTCGTAACCACCATCAACATCTTACCATAGTGATCCCCACACGATCACTAACTTCTGCATGTGCCATCTTAGAGGTATTAAGTGTGAAGGTTTATTATTTCTGTTGACCCACGGTGTGACCTACTATGAACTGTGTCCATATCCGAGGATGCGGCTATCGATAGATTATACACTCTGCAGAGGTTAGTACACTGTACCCACACCACGGAATTCATGGCCTCGTGCTCCCATTCGGGTGGACCAACGACATTCCGACAAAACCAATCTATTGCATGACACTCTCCCGGCCACTCCGACAAAGTCCCCTTTGGGCTATGTCATGGGTGGCCCCGATGTCAAGTCATGACATCCTGCCACCTCGTGGCCGGCCACCGTCGTGGCAAAACAAAACAAACGGTCCCAAACAGGGACAATGGTACCATACAACTCTGGCACACAAGGTTATGCCTGCCTACCGGGCCAGGGTAGCGCAAGCGCATAACCTTCCCTAGTTGGAGGCACCGGCGAGAGGCATGACAATAGACCGAATTAGGGCCTCCCCATCCAGGGAAGTGTGGTTGCACAGGTGAGCTCGATTCGGTGGCACCATGACTCGATCAACAGTTGTTCAAGTTGGGTCAATATCAGGTTTAACTTGAAGAAATATGATTCGAGCCATAGTATGAAATGAGGTGCATGGGTCATGATAATATGAAAATGAGTAACGAATGCATCATGCTACCATGAGAGTATATGGTATGATCTCTACTGCACACAATAACAAGATAGCATATTCTCTACTGCATAATAACAATATGACATGTAACAACTATAATGCAATAGGTTATATAAAACAATTCATTTTAATAGTGAAGCATATAATTAATTTAATTCAAATAAAACCATTGTCATCGAAATGTCATCCTTGCATATGAATGTTGTGGCTTGCCTTGGTTCAGAGGAGTGTCACAATACTCCTGGTCTCCTCCAACACAACTAGGACTTTCTGAAAATAATTTAAATGCAAAAAGAAAATGTCACATAAAGCATTTTAATGCACCAGAAATTCCCAACAACAAGGAAAATTCTCAATTTTGGCATACAGAAACTTTAGCTCAAGACAGAACTAATGCAAAAAGATTCAACTCATTTGGACTTATAGAATAGAATCTAGAGCTGGTCAAAGTTCTGGTCAAAATCTGGATTTAAATGAATTTAAACGAATTTCCAGAGAGGGCCACGTCGAAGGCGTATTTCGCCAGGGCGCCTCCACTAGAAAAATGGTTCGGGGGGAGAGAGAGAGGCTGACAGGTGGGGTCCACTGTCAGGGTTAAAAGAGAGAGAGAGAGAGGGAAACAGAGCACGGCGGTTCTGTCGCCGGTGGTTCTCCGGCGAGGAGGCCACGGCTACTGTCGGCGACGGTCGGGATGGAACGGGGGCAGCGTGGGGAGCACACACGTACCCGTGGCTTGCTCGGAGACAGATGGACGGCGACGCGGGCTTCTTCTCCAGAGACGGTGGCAGCGAAGCTCGTTGGATACGGCGATTCCGGCGACGATCCGACGAACCAACACCACGAGCGTACTCAGGAGATCACCACAGACTCAGCGGAAGCAGAAGGCGAAGCTGGGGATGACCGGAGCGAGTGGACGGCCGAGGTGGATCAGAGGCCAACTCCGGCGAGGATCGGTGGCAGGAGGCCCTCCCGGCCTTGCCGCGCTTGCTGGTGATCGATTTGTGGCCAATGTGAGTGAGAGCGATGGCTAGAATGGCTCGGGGGTGGCCGTATTTATAGGCGGAGAGGTGACAGCGCGTCGAGCTTTGCCGGAGAGGAGCTGCCGACGAACTGAGAGGGAGATTAGCTCGGGCGAGACGTGGAGAGGAAGTAGAGGAGCCCAGAGATGATGTGCATGCACGCGGTCACAGTGCGGCGCACTAAGTGGGGCAGGCGACGCATGTGCGCGCACTGTTCCGCCTGTTTGTGCCTCGGCCGCTTTCGGCGTGCTACCTGCCGGCGTCAGGGAGGAACAGGGCGAGGCCAGGTGGACGTGCGGGAGGCTGCTGAGTGGCGGGGGCAAGCTACGGTGGTAAGAGGAGGCGAAATGGATGGCGGCAGAGGGCCCCGATGCACAGAGCACGGCAAGTGCACGCTGAACACCTCGCGCCCGCGTGGTCACAGCATGCTCTGGCATACGCGGTGCTTTATGAGGAGGCAGACCGTGTCTGGTGTGAAGTCCCTTCAACGCGGTGCCGAAATGTGTGCTCTGTTTGCCACCTAGCTCGATGGATAAGACTTGAGCGTGCTGCAAAGTTTCTGGACAGAAACTTGGGAAGAATGCTGGGAGCAAATGGCTGGGAGCTAGAGGCTGAAACTTGGGGGTTAAGCATCTCCTAGGAAGGTAGTCATGTGGTAAAAATTTCAGCTCCAACAGATCAAGGAAAAATACACTTGCTTCACAAAGTGCCATTTCTGACCAGAAGCAAAAATATTTTTCTTAGCCGAAAATTTCCAAATGACAATGGCATATTTTTGCATGGGGAGGTGAGGCATGATCTAAAGAATATTTGGGAATTTTCTTGGAATTTTCTGAGCAATAAAAATGAGGGTTGCTTCATAGCTCATTGGGAAAACATTCATTTTCAGGAGGAAAATGAATATAATGCCATTAAAGAAAATTGTCCCATGACATTAGGGTGAGAGGGATGAGGTCTAGGGAGGGTTTAAGGATGATAGAACCCACTTGGAAGAAAATCAAAAATGATTTCCAAGTGGCAAGTCCAAAAGAATTGACAGAAAACCCAAATGCAATTTAAATATTCAATAAATCCAAATAAAATAGAGAATGCAAAAACCAGGGTGTCACAAACCTCCCCCCCTTAGGATGAATCTCGTCCTCGAGATTCAGTTGCTCAGGAAACAAATATGGGTATGCAGTCCTTAAATAATCTTCTCTTTCCCAGGTGGCCTCATCCTCGGTGTGATGCTCCCATTGTACCTTGTAGAACTTTATAGCTTTGCTGCGGGTGACTCTGTCCATCTCATCCAAGATTCTCAAGGGTTTCTCTTCATATGTTAAATCTTTGGCGAGCTCTACTTCTGCCGTATTCGTCTGTTTTGCGGGCGGTGCGATACATTTTCGTAGCTGAGACACGTGAAAGACATCATGAACCTCGGATAGCTCTGGACGTAATTCTAACTGATAAGCCACTTTGCCCACTCTGGTCATGACTGGAAATGGACCGATGTATCTTGGTGCAAGCTTTCCCCGAGTATGAAACCTTTTAACTCCTTTCATGGGGGTAACTCGGAGATATGCATATTCACCTGGTTCAAAACTAATTGGCCTATGCTTCGAGTCATAATAGCTCTTTTGACGAGATTTCGCTACTTGCAATCGGTCTCGAATTTCTCTAACTTGTTTCTCTACTTCCATCATCAAATCAATCCAAAAGATTCGGCTGTCTCCTGTCTGAGACCAGTTCAGCGGGGTGCGACATTTACGTCCGTATAGAGCCTCAAAGGGTGACATCTTGAGACTAGTTTGATAGCCATTGTTGTAGGAAAACTCAGCGTAAGGCAGACTGTCTTCCCACTTGGTTCCATAGGTAAGAGCGCATGCCCGCAGCATGTCTTCCAAGATTTGATTAACCCATTCTGTCTGTCCATCTGTCTGAGGGTGATAAGCGGTGCTATGTTTCAAAGCGGTTCCCAGGGCTTGGTGGAGACGTAGCCAGAACGCCGAGGTAAACAAAGATCCTCGGTCTGAAGTGATAGTCCTGGGTACTCCATGCAGACTGACAATTCTGGATATGTAAAGTTGAGCGAGTTGGTCTGCACGGTAGGTTCTCCTTATTGGAATAAAGTGAGCCACCTTTGTAAGCATGTCGACCACAACCCATATAGCGTTATTTCCATGTGGTGTCTTTGGCAATCCCACGATGAAGTCCATGCAAATATCATCCCATTTCCATTGTGGAACTGGTAAGGGTTGAAGTAAACCGGCGGGTTTCTGATATTCAGCCTTCACCTTATTGCATATATCGCAACAGGCGACGTAATAGGCGATATCTTTCTTCATACCTTCCCACCAGAATGTTTGCTTCAAATCTTGATACATTTTAGTGCCTCCGGGATGAATAGAATATGCAGACTCATGAGCTTCCTTTAGAATCTGCTGCCTTAATTCCCCACGGTCATGTACATAGACTCGATTCCGAAATCAGAGGGTACCTTGATCATCAATGTTGAAATCTTGTGTCTTCCCTGCTCGTACTTGGGCAATTACCTTGATTAACATTGGGTCACCAGGTTGAGCCTTACGGATTTCGTCCTCCAGAGTAGGGGTGACTTCCAAGGTAACCGAGCATGTTGCATCATAAATGATCATATTGAGCTGAGCTATTTCTTCTCGAAGTGCTGGGTGCAACAGCTCGATTAATGAGTTTGCAGTGGCCGGTTTGCGACTAAGAGCATCGGCGACCACATTAGCTTTTCCTGGATGGTAGTTGATACCAATGTCATAGTCCTTGACCAATTCAAGCCATCTTCTTTGCCAGAGATTTAAGTCCGGTTGGATCAATATATACTTGAGACTGTTGTGATCGATGAAGATTTGACATCTCTTCCCAATAATGTAATGTCTCCATATTTTTAAGGCATGTACCACAGCTGCCATTTCCAAGTCATGCGTCGGATAGTTCTCCTCATGCGGCCGTAGATGTCTAGATGCATAGGCCACGACTTTTCCATCTTGCATAAGCACACACCCAATGCCACACCTGGATGCGTCGCAATAGATGTCAAAACTCCGGTAAATGTCTGGTAGAGTCAATACTGGAGCGGTGGTCAACCGAGTCTTCAGCTCATTGAAACTGTTCTCACATGCTTCTGTCCAAATGAACTTCTGATTCTTCTTAAGCAATTCCGTCATTGGCTTGGCAATCTTTGAGAAACCTTCAATGAAGTGACGATAATAGCCTGCCAGACCCAAGAAACTTCTGATCTCTGACACAGAAATAGGTGTTTTCCAATTCAATACTTTTGTGACTTTGCTTTGGTCCACGGCCACTCCTTGAGCGGAAAGAGTATGCCCAAGGAATCCCACTTATTTAAGCCAAAATTCACATTTGCTATGGCGTAGAGTTGATGAGCTCGTAATCGCTCAAATACTGCTCGGAGATGTTGTTTGTGCTCTTCTTCACCTTTGGAATATATAAGGATATCATCAATGAATACCACCACAAACTTGTCCAAAAAGTTCATGAACACCTTGTTCATCATGTGCATGAAGAATGCAGGAGCGTTGGTTAGTCTGAATGACATGACTGTATACTCGTATAGCCCATATCGTGTAGTGAAGGTTGTCTTGGGGATATCTTCTTTTCTGATTTTCAGCGGGTGATACCCGGTTCATAAATCAATCTTGGAGAACACTTGAGCTCCACTAAGTTGATCGAACAAATCATCGATCCTGGGAAGCGGGTACTTATTCTTGATAGTGACATCATTGAGAGCGTGGTAGTCACCACACATCTTGAGACTGCCATCCTTCTTGCCCACAAATATGGCAGGTGCACCCCAAGGAGACGAGCTGGGGCGAATATACCCTTTTTGAAGCATCTCATCCAACTGTTTCTTCAATTCCACTAATTCGGATGAAGGCATTCGATAATATTTCTTGTAAATCAGTGATGTCCCGGGCACAAGCTCAATTGAAATCTCAAGCTCTCGATCGGGTGGCATGCCTGGCAATTCCTCTAGAAACACATCTGGGAATTCACAGACCACTGGGATTAAATTCATATCGGTAGCAATCGCTGCATAAATCATCCCCTTCTTTGGCATGGCTCTACCAGCAAAGAACCGAGCTGGCTTGCCCAAGGGGTTTATTAACGTGACTTCTCTTGTTGCGCAGTTGATGCAGGCCTGGTGTTTTGTCAACCAATCCATCCCCAAAATAACATCCAATTTTGGAGATTCAATGGATATCAGTGATGCGGGAAAGATAATTCCATTGATTGATATTTCCAATCCTCGGCATACAATATTTGTCCTGAGCATGGATCCGGGGGATTGTACCACCATAACTTTGTCCAAAAGAGTATAGGAAAGTTGATGCTGGGCAACAAAACTCCGCGAAATAAAAGAATGGGAAGCCCCGGAATCAAATAAAATTGTTGTAGGTATGTTATTAACAGGAAACATACCAATGACCACATCGGGAGCTTCGTGAGCTTCTTCGGCGGAGATGTGATGAACTTGCCCTTGAATATACTTCCGGTTGGGGAATTGTCCCACATAATTGACTTGAGGCTTCAGATTGGTTGGCGGCTTTCCGTTCTTGGGACACTGCCTAGCGTAATGCCCAGTTTGTCCACATGAGTAACATGCATTGTTACGCTGACATTCTTCCTTTACTGGTTTTGTAACCATAGTCTTGAACTGATTTTCAGTCTTGGTGTTCCCCTGCTGCCATGTTGGCTTAAACTCTAACTATGGCTGCTGCCAGGTACGAACCTTCTGAAAAACTTGTCCTTCCTTCTTGGGTTCAAACTTGCGTTTGCGGTCTTCATATGCAGGCTTATGATTATTAACAATCTTGTGTTCCCTTTCAGCAATGAGTGCCTTGTTCACCAAAGTTTGGAAGTCGGGGAAATCTAGCATACTGAGTGCACATCGGAGGGTATGGTTGAGCCCTCCGAGGAACCGATCTATCTTCCGTTCTTCGGTGGTTATATCATGTGTGGAATAACGGGCCAAGTGATTGAACTTGTTTAAATACTCACTTACAGTCGAGTTCCCTTGAGTAAGGGCGAGGAACTCTCGTTGCTTGACCTTCATGATACCGGTGGGAATATCATACTTGTGAAATTTATGTTTGAATTTATCCCAAGTAATCTCATCTTTGGCAGGCCACATAATTTTAGTATTGTCCCACCATATAGCGGCTGGTCCTTCCAGATAATGAGTGGCAAAGGGGACCTTATCAGTATCTTCAGTGCGAGCAATTTCTAGCTTCTTTTCAATGGTCCTCACCCAATCATTGGCTTCCATCGGATCAACTGCTTGACTGAAGCTTGGCGGTTTGGTCCTCTGAAAATCTGACAACTTGGAATGATTACCATTATGATTATTCTGCCCAACCATAGTCTGCATGCTCCTCGGGAATTCCATCAGATCTTGGTTTCTCTTCTCCTCAAACATTCGCATAATCTGCTCTGTTGTGGGTGCTTGAGGTGGAGGAGGAGGTGGCTGATATGGTTCTGGGGAATGTCCTGCTTGCCTGGCGGATCGACGAACTGGGGGATCGTCGCCACCATGACAGCTGCTGCCGCACCTTGTCATCCTATATATGTTTCCCAATACGAAGCATCGAGATGAGCAACATCCATAAAGGGGAAAATGAGGAGGTGAAGCAACAAACCCCAAAAGAAAGCAAGGAAAAACCATCGCGAATAAAAGAAGACAACATAATTATACATAACATCATCCAACATACATAACAGGACAACAACATGGATAGTACTACTACACGCATACAACCAAACACCACATCATCCTCGTCTACTCGTGACGGCAGTGATCACATTGGCACTCTGACGGTCCTGCTGGTGTCTCCTCGGTATCGGACTCCGAATCGGAACTGATGATACCAGCAGAAACCTTCGAGGCAAAGGAAACACGACGACGCTGACGGGATGGCTCTCCCTCAGAGTCAGGTGGAGGGTGGCTCCGCACCATAGGAGCAGCTAGGGTAGCGAGAAGTATAGCCCACTGGGCTGGGGACTCATGAGGAGTCACCGTCGAGGTATCCGAGTTACTCTGAGAAGGTGCGGGAGTCACGGGTGTAGGTGGAGATAAAGTAACTGGAGGAACGAGAGGTGTATGAGCAAGTGAAGGTGCAGATCGAGTGGCCGCTAGCGCGTCTCGAGTGCGGTTCAGCTCCTGAGCTAAGCTGATGATCAGAAGATATCTAGCCGTTATGTAACGAGACAGGTGGCTGGCTGAACGGTCACACTCCGAATCAATAAAAGGGAAACGGATTTGTCCAGTGTCAAACATGGACGGATAGAAGTAGAAACCTGGGTGAGTCTGCATCTGAATCTCGTTGTAGCGCAAGTCAGTGAGAGCCTCGAACGCTGCAAGCTGGATCGCCTGGTCAGGTGTAGAAGTTATCCTGCCCTTGGAGGAACGGGTGTAGGTGCCCACCAAGGTGCTGTTGTGCATGATGACCTCCGCGTGATACTCGTACACACCGTCTGCCAGCTGCTCTCGATACATCTGGTACACAGGGTCATCACCGTCGGGGTAGAGTCGGTGCCACACGTTGCGAAGCAGATGCGGAAAAGTGGAAGGTGCTGGCTCAGGCTGATACGAATATGGAACTGGTGCCATCTACACTCACAATATTAGCTAATCAGCATCAAAAGTAAACTATATGCATGCAATGCAACGCCCAAGTGCAGAGGCATACTCAAATCACCACAAAGACTTAAAACTACCGTTTTCTAACGCATCGGCTATCTAGGGCGCCCTACAGTCAGCGCGGCTCTGATACCAAGCGTTGTGGCACCCCGGCTCAGAGCAACCGGTTTAACAACTTGGTACAGAAAATAACCGCTTTATTGATCTCTAGCGGATACATAGGTTCGAATATTACAAGATAAGCGAGGCCAAGCGGCACCCATGGTGCGGCTGCACTTATGTACATTATTTAGTAGACATCTCAGGGGCCTCGACGATAATGGAAACTACTACGCGGTAGCGGAACGATGATGTAGCGGAACTCCACTCCATAGGGACATTGCTGGGACACGGCCTAGATCGCGATATACCGATCGACATCAACTCCTTGCATGCCCTCTCCTGCATCTGGCATGACACGCCAGGTGAGTACTTTGAATGTACTCGCAAGCTCACAGCAAACAAAGCAAATACAACAAACAATAACAAGGCATTTAGCAAGTTTAATGCATGAACATGAACATCTTACCATAGTGATCCCCACACAATCACTAACTTCTGCATGTGCCATTTTAGAGGTATTAAGTGTGCAGGTTTATTATTTCTGTTGACCCACGGTGTGACCTACTACGAACTGTGTCCATATCCGAGGACGCGGCTATCGATAGATTATACACTCTGCAGAGGTTAGTACACTGTACCCACACCACGGAATTCATGGCCTCGTGCTCCCATTCGGGTGGACCAACGACATTCCGACAAAACCAATCTATTGCATGACACTCTCCCAGCCACTCCGACAAACTCCCCTTTGGGCTATGTCATGGGTGGCCCCGATGTCAACTCGTGACATCCTGCCACCTCATGGCCGGCCAACGTCGTGGCAAAACAAAACAAACGGTCCCAAACGGGGACAATGGTACCATACAACTTGGGCACACAAGGTTATGCATGCCTACCGGGCCAGGGTAGCGCAAGCGCATAACCTTCCCTAGTTGGAGGCACCGGCGAGAGGCATGACAATAGAACGAATTAGGGCCTCCCCATCCAGGCAAGTGTGGTTGCACTGGTGAGCTCGATTCGGTGGCACCATGACTCGATCAACAGTTGTTCAAGTTGGATTAATATCAGGTTTAACTTGAAGAAAAATGATTCGAGCCATAGTATGAAATGAGGTGCACGGGTCATGATAATATGAAAATGAGTAACGAATGCATCATGCTACCATTAGAGTATATGGTATGATCTCTACTACACACAATAACAAGATAGCATATTCTCTACTGCATAATAACAATATGACATGTAACAACTATAATTCAATAGGTTATATAAAACAATTCATTTTAATAGTGAAGCATATAATGAATTTAATTCAAATAAAACCATTGTCATCGAAATGTCATCCTTGCATATGAATGTTGTGGATTGCCTTGGTTCAGAGGAGTGTCAAAATACTCCTGGTCTCCTCCAACACAACTACGACTTTCTGAAAATAATTTAAATGCAAAAAGAAAATGTCACATAAAGCATTTTAATGCACCAGAAATTCCCAAGAGCAAGGAAAATTCTCAATTTTGGCATACAGAAACTTTAGCTCAAGCCAAAACTAATGCAAAAAAATTCAACTCTTTGGACTTATAGAATAGAATCTAGAGCTGGTCAAAGTTCTGGTCAAAATCTGGAATTAAATGAATTTAAACGAATTTCCAGAGAGGGCCACGTCGAAGGCGTATTTCGCCAGGGCGCCTCCACTAGAAAATGGTTCGGGGGGAGAGAGAGAGGCTGACAGGTGGGGTCCACTGTCAGGGTTAAAAGAGAGAGAGAGGGAAACAGAGCACGGCGGCTCTGTCGCCGGTGGTTCTCTGGCGAGGAGGCCACGGCTGCTGTCGGCGACGGTCGGGATGGAACGGGGGCAGCGTGGGGAGCACGCACGTACCCGTGGCTTGCTCGGAGACGGACGGATGGCGACGCGGGCTTCTTCTCCAGGGACGGTGGCGGCGGAGCTCGTTGGATTTGGCGATTCCGGCGACGATCCGACGAACCAATACCACGAGCGTACTCAGGAGATCACCACGGACTCAACGGAAGCAGAAGGCGAAGCTGAGGATGACCAGAGCGAGTGGATGGCTGAGGTGGATCCGCGACCAACTCCGGCAGGGATCGGTGGCAGGAGGCCCTCTCGGCCTTGCCGCGCTTGCTGGTGATCGATTTGTGGCAATGTGAGTGAGAGCGATGGCTAGAATGGCTCGGGGGTGGCCGTATTTATAGGCGGAGAGGTGACAGCGCGTCGAGCTCCGCCGGAGAGGAGCTGCCAGCGAACTGAGAGGGAGCTGAGCTCAGGCGAGACGTGGAGAAGAAGTAGAGGAGCCCAAAGATGTTGTGCACGCACGCAGTCACAGTGCGGCGCACTAAGTGGGGCAGGCGGCGCATGCGCACGCACTGTTCCGCCCGTTTGTGCCTTGGCCGCTTCCGGCGTGCTGCCTGCCGTCGTCGGGGAGGAACCGGGCGAGGCCAGGTGGACGTGCGGGATGCTGCTGAGTGGGGGGGGCAAGCTGCGGTGGCAAGAGGAGGCGAAATGGGCGGCGGCAGAGGGCCCCGATGCACAGAGCGCGGCGAGTGCACGCTGAACACCTCGCGCCCACGTGGTCACCACGTGCTCTGGCATACGCGGTGCTTTAGGAGGAGGCAGACTATGTCTGGTGTGAAGTCCCTTCAATGCAGTGCTGAAATGTGCGCTTGGTTTGCCACCTAGCTCGATGGATAAGACTTGAGCGTGCTGCAAAGTTTCTGGACAGAAACTTGGGAATAATGCTGGGAGCAAACGGCTGGTAGTCATGTGGTAAAAATTTCAGCTCCAACAGATCAAGGAAAAATACACTTGCTTCACAAAGTGCCATTTCTGACGAGAAGCAAAAATATTTTCCCTAGCTGAAAATTTCCAAATGACCATGGCATATTTTTGCATGGGGAGGTGAGGCATGATCCAAAGAATATTTGGGAATTTTTTTGGAATTTTCTGAGCAATAAAAATTGTTTCATAGCTCATTGGGAAAACATTCATTTTCAGGAGGAAAATGAATATAATGCCATTAAAGAAAATTGTCCCATGGCATTAGGGTGAGAGGGATGAGGTCTAGGGAGGGGTTAAGGACGATAGAACCCGCTTGGAAGAAAATAAAAAATGATTTCCAAGTGGCAAGTCCAAAAGAATTGACAGAAAACCCAAATGCAATTTAAATATTCAATAAATCCAAATAAAATAGAGAAGGCAAAAACCAGGGTGTCACACTACTATTGCTTCACTATTCCTCTTCGGGGAAAATCCCAATGCAGCTCACAAGTAGCAGAAAAAAATTCTGGCGCCGTTGCCGGGAGATATCGTCAAACAAAGCAAGGTCCCTTCATACACATTATCATTTACTTGCTCTACTTTTTATTTTCTTTTAGTAGTCTCATTAAAAAAATCAAAAATACCAAAAATATTTATCTTGCTTGCTTGCTTGAATTGTCACCATGTCTCAAGAAAACACTAAGTTGTGTGACTTCTCGAATACTAATAACAATGATTTTATTAGTACTCCAATTGCTCCTCCCGCCACTAGTGCGGAGTCATATGATATTAATGCCGCATTGCTAAATCTTATTATGAGAGAACAATTTGCTGGAAATCCTAATGAGGATGTTGCATCCCATCTTAATACCTTCATTGAATTATGTGATATGCAAAAGAAAAAATATGTGGATAATGATATCGTTAAGTTGAAATTATTTCCTTTCTCACTAAGAGATCGTGCTAAAACCTGGTTTTCATCCTTGCCTCGCAATAGTATTGATTCATGGGATAAATGTAAGGATGCTTTTATTGCCAAGTACTTCCTCCCGCTAAGATAATATCTCTTAGAAATCAAATCATGAACTTTAAGCAACATGAGCAAGAACATGTTGCACAATCTTGGGAGAGAATGAAATTAATGATTAAGAATTGTCCCACTCATGGATTAAACTTATGGATGATTATACAAAATTTCTATGTGGGACTAAACTTTGTATCAAGAAATCTTCTAGGCTCTGCTACAGGTGGAACCTTTATGGGAATTACATTGGGAGAGGCAACAAAGCTTCTCGATAATATGACTACAAATTATTCTCAATGGCACAACGAACGAGCTCCAACTGGTAAGAAGGTAAACTCTGTCGAAGAAGTTTTTACTTTGAGTGAGAAAATGGATGCTCTTATGAATATGCTTTCTAGTAGAAATGCTCATGTTGATCCCAATGATGTCCCATTATCTACTTTGATTGAGCAAAACAATGATGCCATTGATGTGAATTTTGTCGCTAGAAATAATTTCAACAACACTGCTTATAGAGGGAATTTTAATCCTAGACCGTATCCCTTTAATCCTACTAATAATGAACTCCATGATAACTCCTATAGTAAAAGGATGTTTGAAATTGAAAATGCTACTAATTTTTTTATGTATTCACAATATGAGCAAAATGAATTATTCGCTAAGGAAATTAAAGAACACTCTACCTTGCTACAAGCCATCAGTAAACAATTTGAAGAAGTTAATCAAGATGTAGCCAATCTTCAATCACAACATGCTAGGACTGAAAATATGATAGGAAAAATATCCGACAAACAAACAACACTAGTGAACAAAATGGCAGCCAAACCAGAATCACATTTTCTAGCTAGTGAAGATGGAGATGTTAAAACTATAGGAGTTTCCACTATATCTTTGTTTAGTAATATAAACACTGGTACAGCGACCTACTATACAAACGGTTTTTACCCCCTTTCCGCGATAGAGTTTTAAACCATCGCCTTGCTGTGTGTGCGATAGCGGGTCCTTCCCATACGACCCAGAAACCATCGGCGATAGGGAGCATGCAAGCATACGTTTCGCAGAACTAAGCGTATGCGATGCCTGCATCTATCCCAAACGCGAGTCGTCACACAATTGTTTGTGATCTATCAAATATCCCAAATGCTCCATCCTTGCTACTCGTGTGTGCTCGCATTACCATCGCACTCAGTATTCTGTGGTGCAACATTTACGATGCGCGCCCCATCACAAACAGTTCTCGGTTGTAAAACATGTATGATAAGGAGACTATCACACACATTCACTTCTCCCAAACCGTATGCGATATATAGTTTAAGAAGATTAGTTAATCATCGTACGAGTGTCGAATAGGATTACGAAACGTTGTGCTGTCGTACCAGTGTCGTACAGGATAACTATCGCACACTCTATTATGTGGTGCAAACGTTTACGATGCGTACGACATCAGAAACAGTTCATGATTGTAAAGCATGTACGATAAGGCAACTATCACAAACATTTAGTTTTCTCGCACCGTTTGTGATATTGTCTGACATCACACACGCTTTGCAAACGGCAACTGTGTGCATGGTCGCACAGTTTCCTCTCTGTGAACCGTGTCGGATTATGATGTATATCACACACGTTGTGCTTTACAGACCGTGTGCGCCCTAATGACCTGCAGAGCGTATTTTCACCCTAATTTAATCGCTGCTATTTAAAATTGTACCGAATTTGAATTTGAAAGTAGGCTATAACTTTATTCATATCCATCAGGTTCAACAGCCAATGCATTATTCGATTCACAGGTACATATGTTCAAGAGGTACATAAAAAAAGAATTACATATGCACCAAATAAAGAATGATGAACCAGGGTTGTATACTTGTACTATTAAAGACGGTAAAGAAAGAGGCGAAAGACATTCTGGTTGCTGAACAAGGTGAAGCGGAATGCCCATATTGTGCCCTCCTCCATGCAGAAGGCACGCACGACTCTAGTCCAACCTTTTGTGATGGCCGACCGCCCATCCTTCACTGTCTTCATGAGGACATCTAGATAGTCATTGTGTTCTGGTAGAAATACTTTAACCTTTGCATGCCCACCAATCATGTAGTTTGGGAGGTAATCTTGAGTAAACTGCTTTGGGAACCACTGCAAAGGAAAAAAGAATCAGACATTGTCATCTAAGACAACTCATTATGGGTAGTAAAAAGAAGGCTGCAGAGTTCTTACTTACCATCCTGCAGTTCACTATTGTCTTGGATAAAGTGTAAACAAATAGTTTAATTGCCATCTTTTGACCCATTTTACTAACAATCTTTATTGGTTTCCTCACTTGATGCTGGTTCATGAATATCTCATTGCCCCATACGCAAAAAGGGTCGAAGCGCGGATCTTTACCAATGACATATGTACCTAAAAGCACCAAGTTAATATTAGAAGCTAAACAGCAATTGCAGAATGATGTAGTACAACACTCCCTCCATCCCATTATATAAGATCTTATTACATCCAATATACTCACATATTGGATGAATTAACATCTTATATTATGGGGCGAAGGGAGTTTATTACATTGTTACAAATATCGGCCGATTAATTACAGTTAACTGTTGCTGTGTTGTTGTTGCTGCTGCTCTTCTATGTATATCTAGACATCATCAGAACATTAAGGTAACACTGTTCCTTGTTGGTATGTAGCCTAGGATTGCATATTTAGACATTCAGTACAATGCATGTTGCTATGTAGCCTCAGATATATTAGATATGTCCCTAGTTAACCTACCGATAAATGGGTTACAGATATATTCAGTTAAATGTCCGATTCGCCGATTAATCCCTCATCAGCCCCCGACCTATATGGTACCAGCTAACGATATCCTGAACAGTGAGTATATATATAAGCCATGGGATGAAACTAACCTCGATGGAAAACAGCAGTCGTTCCCAATATTATCGTGTGTAAGTACATCGAAAGGCATGTTAAGCACAACAGGCAAAACATCAACCAAATATATCCATGGTAGACAACATAATCTCCAAATGAGAGCTTCAGTGTGCAGGTTTAAGCACGCTAGTTAAGCAAAACAAGAAGTGGAAAGGTGTGTTAACTGCATAGTTCATACTTGCACATATAGAACATCACATTGTGAATAACTGAAATAAACAAGGCATACTACGAACAACCAAAGATAGCAATTGAAACTGGACATATGCTAACTACAAACAACCGAACAACCAAAAACCGTTAAAAGAGGCATATGGTCGCTACAACAGGCTTAACAGCAAGCAAATATAGTCATTCATATTGGTATTGTTGAAACTGGTATTGATGAAATTGAACTGCAAAGTTCATACTTGCACATATAGAACATCACTTTGTGAATAACTGAAATAAACAAGGCATACTACAAACAGCCAAAGATAGCAATTGAAACTGGACATATACTAACTACAAACAATCGAACAACCAAAAACCATTAAAAGAGGCATATGCTCGCTACAACAGGCTTAACATCAACCAAATAGTCATTCATATTGGTATTGTTGAAACTGGTATTGATGAAATTGAACTGCACAGTTCATACTTGCACATATAGAACATCACTTTGTGAATAACTGAAATAAACAAGGCATACTACAAACAACCAAAGATAGTAATTGAAACTGGACATATGCTAACTACAAACAACCGAACAACCAAAAACCGTTAAAAGAGGCATATGCTAGCTATAACAGGCTTAACAACAAGCAAATATAGTCATTCATATTGGTATTGTTGAAACTTGTATTGATGAAATTGTACTGCACAGTAAATAGTTGCACATATAGAGCATCACACTGTGAATAACTGAAATAAACAAGGCATACTGCAAACAACCAAATATAGCAATTAAAACTGGACATATTCTCACTACAAAAGGGGCTCGACAAAACAAATCATGGGTTCCCCCCTGTGAAGAGGCACGGCAAAACAAATCATGGGTTTCCTCACTTGTCACAGATGGGCTCCTTCCCATGGGAAGAGCACGGACTCTGGGTGTGCTCCATGTCGTCACAGATGGGCTCTTTCCCCTTGGAAGAGCACGGCTATAGGGTGCCCTCCCTGATGTCGTAGATGGGCTCTTTCCCCTTGGAAGAGGCGGAGAGGGTGCCCTCCTCATGGTCGCCGTCGATGAGGTCTGACTTGGTAGCTGAGGATCCCAAGCCAGTGTCACAGAACGTGTCCTTCAGAAATGACAAAAGGGGCTCGATGGCGATGTAGGATGGCAAATTCTTGATAGAGAGCCAGAGGAGATCAGCGGTGGGGCCATGGATGAGATTGACGGCGGTTGAACCCGAGGGGTTGGGGGTGGGCCACTTAACCTGTGACATAGCCCGCGTCAGGCCGTTGTTGTCGATGACCTCGATGTCGTAGCCGACGTCCACGACATACCAGCATACTCTAGCCCGCTGATTGAGAGCCTACGGCCAGTAATCGTCGTCAGCTTCCTCGGCGGCCACCTCGCTGACGTCGGGCGAAGAGGCCGCGATAAACCTCTTTTGGGCCATTAGCTCCTGGAGCTCCACAGGAAGCGTAGCCGGGCTTAGGCTGCGATGCTCTAGAGTGGGAAGGGGGAGGGGGATGGGGATCTGTGGGAAAGGAGGCATTTGGCAGGCGTCATCTAAGAAACTCAGGGCGGCTAGGGTATGGAGATCGGTGGGTAACCTGCACGGGCAAACCGGCAGATGTTGACGATGGAGGCGGCGCAGCGGCGGCGGCGGCGACCTTGCTAGGGTTTCGAGCGAGGGAGGGGTGGTGTGTGTGTGTGTGTGTGTGTGTGTGTGTGTGTGCGTGCGCGTGCGCGGAGTTTTTGGGGTGTGTGTGTGTGTGGAGGGGGGGGGGGCAAGGTGGTGTTTGAGGAAATGACGCGGCTACTGAAAATTTTACTAGGCGGGAGTAAAATGCCGGGGCTACTGAAAATTTGGATGGAGGGATTGAGCAACGAATATCGCACACGGTCCAAACATAACAACCGTGTGCTATCAATTAGAAAAACCCTCCAGACGGCTAGATATTTTTGAGGGATGCAGGCGGGAGCGAGGGCAAACAACATCGCACACGGTCGAAACATAATAATCGTGTGCTATCAAACAGAAAAACCCTCCAGGCGGGTAGATATTTTTTAGATTGCGAGGGAAGCCTCGTGGAGCCCAATCTACTGTGCTGATGTGGGTGACAGGGGCACGCGTGTGGCACACGGGTAGTCTAAGGGAACCGTGTGTGTTGCGTGGCCAAAAAAATGCGGGAAAGGGTCAGAACAGGAACACACTTGCATGTCGACCAAATATATGTATGAAAAGGCTGGTTTGATGTTCAAATACCCAATGCACAACTTTGATGTGGCACCTGTCTCACAAAGCGCACAGTATTGCTAGTCCGCCACCCCTCGCCTCCACACTTCGTGTCGGCAGGAGGGGAATCCTAGCTATGAACGCATGCCCCCAAATAGCTAGGTCTGACATATCTCACCCTACCGTAACACTAAACCTATAGGAGTCCATCATGGTCAAACCCCCCTTTCACTTCCGGTCAAAGGTGGACTGTATGCAGGCCCACAAATGTGTGCTTGTGGCGCGAGATGGGTGAGACCACATACGAACCACCTGCGAGTGGCCCAACTATATGTATGAAAAGGGTGGTGTGATATTTAATACCCAATTCACAACTTTGATGTGGCACATGTGCCTCGCAAATTAACCGGACATCCCCGACCCCACAGAGGTTCAGGAAGTGCGAAGTCTATACCCCCCACCCCACCCCCCCCCCCCCACACACACACACTTTTGAGTCGGTGGGACAGGGCATCTCACCAAGACGTAGTGTAACACGAACCAAGAAGAATCCACCTTGGTCATATAACCTCTCTTGTTGTTGGTCAAAGTGATGGATGTCCACACGACCCCACAGATGGGCTAGCTCGCCGATAACCACGCAAGGGAGTAGTGCCCGAAGACAACCACTGCGTGCATGTGGCCCAAACATATGTATGGAAGTGTTGTGTGGTGTGTTTGAATACCCAATGCATAACTTTGATGTGGCACCATGCTTTGGAACCGGAAAATCCCCACACGGAGCGAGGGTTCACGACGCGTACTATGTATGTCACGCCACTTCGAGCCGGTGATGGGGATTCATGCATACGCATGCGTGAAAGTGCAACTAATCCCCGGGTAGTTTTGGTAATCAATAACAACATATACATCATTGATCTAATTCTTATTGCTAGTAAATTTCAGAAAAGATCAATGATTGGCATGGCATGGACTAATGGATGTGGACCCCTCAAAATGTCAAGGACAAGTTTGGCATCCACAAGACTCTTCATTTTCATTTTAGTGATCCAAGATCACATTGAGTGCCTTAGGAAAGCCAATACTATTAAAAGGGGATGAGGTATTGTTGATGAGGCTGTTGCTCAAAGTGCTCAGTGATATTGCTCCAAAAACCCTCAATCACTTTCCCAAAACACATTTGTCCAAAACCCTAATTCATCATTTTGGTCCCACCGATAACATCTACTCCGGACTATACCTGGGCATATCTCGGGCCGGGCCAAAAAAAGCCCGGTGCGAAAAACCTAGGCCCGAGCCCGGCCCGGCCCGACCATCGGGCCTGCTAAATCGGGCCCGAGCCTGGCCCGAGCCCGAAAAAGCCCAACAGGGCCCGGTCAGCCCGACCCGACTACGGCTAAAATCACGTTTTCTGCAAGCCCGAGCCCGGCCCGATCTGCCCGTCGGGCTCAGTTTCCAGGCCCGAGCCCGGCCCGATGGCACACTCGGGCTCAGCCCGGCCCGGGATTTTCGGGCCGGGTCGGGTCGGGCCGTCCGGGCCGGGCTGCCCATGGCCAGGTATACTCCGGATTCACCGAGATGA
Source organism: Elymus sibiricus (assembly GCA_039707655.1). NCBI lineage: Eukaryota > Viridiplantae > Streptophyta > Magnoliopsida > Poales > Poaceae > Elymus > Elymus sibiricus. The sequence continues at coordinate 229,853,178 of CM077668.1, forward strand.
TCACTCCACTGCCACAGCCAAAACCCTAACACTTCGGTGTAACCGAAATGGTTCTCGGTCCCATCAAGACGGCTTGACCAAGTTGCTGTAACGATGTCACTTCACTTTCGAATTTCTGAGATGAAATTTTTGGTCTCACCGAAACATGGTCTTGCCCTAGCCATTGCACTTCGGTCTCACCGAGATGTTTTGATCGGTCTCACCGAAAAGCCTAACGTTCATGTCTTTTACACTAGTAGGTCTCACCGAGATTTTCATGTCGGTGTCACCGAGTTGGGTCAAAGGCTTGTAACGGTTGAATTTTAGGTGAAGGCTATTTATACCCCTCCACCACCCTCTTACCAAGTAAGAGAGCCATTAGAACGTGCCTACATTTCCACCATACACTTTCTAAGAGAGAACCACCTACTCATGTGTTGAGATCAAGAGATTCCAATCCAAACATTTGAACCTTGATTTCTAGCCTTTCCCAAGTTGCTTTCCACTCAAATCTTTCTTCCACCAAATCCAAATATGTGAGGAAGTGTTTGAGTGTTGGGGAGACTATCATTTGAAGCACAAGATCAAGGAGTTCATCATCAACACACCATTTGTTACCTTTTGGAGAGTGGTGTCTCCTAGATTGGCTAGGTGTCACTTGGGAGCCTCCAAGATCATGTGGAGTTGAACCAAGGAGTTTGTAAGGGCAAGGAAATCGCCTACTTCGTGAAGATCTACCCCGAGTGAGGCTAGTCCTTCGTGGATGGAAGCCATGGTGGAATAGGCAAGGTTGCTTCTTTGTGGACCTTTCGTGGGTGGAGCCCTCCGTGGACTCACGCAACCGTTACCCTCCATGGTTTGAAGCCTCCATCAATGTGGACGTACGATAACACCACCTATCGGAACCACGCCAAAAATCATCGTGTCTTCATTGCGTTTGAAATCTCCAAACCCCTCCTTTACTTACATGTGCAATGTTTTACTTTCTGCTGCTACACTCTTAGAATTGCATGTGTAGGGTGTTACTTGACTTGGTGTACTTGCTAAAATCTGCCCACCACTAAAATTGGGAAAAGGATAGGTTTTTATTTGGTCAAGTAGTCTAATCACCCCTCCCTCTAGACATACTTTCGATCCTACAAGTGCTATCAGAGCTTTGGTCTCCATTGCATTTGTTTCACAACCTAGGAGAGTATTGTGTCTAGTGAGGGTAACTATCACCGTAGAGGTCCATGTTTTGATGGTACAAACTTTGCTAGTTGGAAGCATAAGATGAAAATGCATATTCTTGGTCATAACCCCACCGTTTGGGCTGTTGTTTGTGTTGGCTTGCAAGGTGAATTCTTTGAGGATGGTAAGGAACCGGATCGTGAAGCAACCGTGGAAGAATTGAAGATGTTGCAATACAATGCTCAAGCTTGTGACATTCTCTTCAACGATTTGTGCCCCGAGGAGTTCAACAAGATCAGCCGCCTCGAGAATGCAAAGGAAATTTGGGATACTTTGGTTGATATGCACGAGGGTACCGAGCCCGTCAAGGAATCCAAGTTGGATGTGCTTCAAAGTCAACTTGACAAGTTCAAGATGAAGGATGGTGAAGGAGTCGCTGAAATGTACTCTAGGCTTGCTCTCATCACAAATGAGATTGCCGGCTTAGGAAGTGAAGAGATGAGCGACAAATTCATCATCAAGAAGATACTTAGAGCCTTGGATGGAAAATATGATACCGTGTGCACATTGATCCAAATGATGCCCAATTACAAAGATCTCAAGCCCACAGAAGTCATTGGAAGGATTGTTGCTCATGAGATGTCACTCAAGGACAAAGAGGAGCTACACAACAAATCAAGTGGTGCTTACAAAGCCTCTACCGATGCTCCCACAACTTCAAGCGATAAGTAGTATCCAATGAAGAGATAAGCCTAATGGTGAAAAGATTCAACAAATTTTACAAGAACAAAGGAAAAGAGAGAAACTCTAGCTCAAGGCATTATGAGAAAAGATCATCAAGTCATGACCGAAATTGCTACAATTGTGGAAGACCCAGACACTATTCCAATGAGTGTATGGCACCTCACAAGAAAAGAGATGAATCACCAAGAGGAAGACATAGAAGAGATGAATCACCTCACAAGGAGAGAAGGAGTAGGGATGATCATTATGAATGAAGATCTTCTCGAAGAAGCAAGGATTCAGAAAGGAAGGACAAGTCATCCAAGAGCTACACTAGAAGAAGACATCAAGCTCATGTTGGTGAATGGATTTCCGGCTCTGACTCCGACAACCACTCCAAGAGAAGCTATCACTCCGACTCTGACTATAGTCAAGATGAAGGTGTTGCCGGACTTGCTCTCGTATCCTCCAACTCCTATGACCTATTTGACTCACCAAATGAAGGAATTGGAAGATTCTTCATGGAAAAAGGCCCTAAGGTTTCACACCCCGAATATTTTGACTTTAATAGTGATGAGGATGATTTGCTTGGTGATGATGATTTACTAGTTGATAAGGCTAGTGATGTGAGCTATAATAAAAATGCTAGTAATCATGATAGTCAAGAGGAAACGAATGACAATGCTATGAAGGAGATTGAGCGTCTAACTAAAGAACTAAACACTCTTAAGTTAGCTCATGAAACAACTCAAGAGGATCATAGAGAGCTCCTAAGATCTCATGAGAAGCTACGCTTTGAGAAGCTAAATTTAGAGCAAGGGCATGAGTTTCTAAAAGCTATCAATGAGGATCTTTGAAAGAAGAGTTCTTCATATCTTGCCAAATGTTTACTATTGTCTACCTTCATGCCACAAGTCAAATCTAAGCAAACTAGTAACAAGGGTAAAAAGGGTTCTACCTCTAGTAGTAACAATAACAATGCTAAATCCAATGTTGTTGCTTCTTGTAGTTCTATTGATTCCACTAATGATTCTCTTAGCCAAGTTACACTTGAGCAAGAAAATGATTTATTGAAAGGAATTATAGAAAAGGGTGTCTACAAGAGCCTTACCGGGAGTAAGTAATTTGAGGAAATTGTGTGCAAGCAAGGAAGGCACCGGAAGAACTGAGGTATTGGTTTTGAACGAAAGTTCAATGCCAATGGAGTTGAGTGGGAGGAAGATCAGTACCCCAAGATGAAGTTTGTTCCTTAACAAGAGAAGTATGATCCTACTTCTTTCAAGGGGACACAAGCTCAAGATGATCTTCCATATCAGAACCACAAGCTAAACGGCAAGGACAAGCTTCAAGAAGAGATTGACTGATTTGAAGGACCACCTCAAGCTTTGGTCAAGTGGATTCCAAAGGCCTCATCAAGTTCTACTTCATCAAGTGCTACTACAACTCCAAGGATTCCCATCAAGTTGATATGGGTCCCAAAGAAGAAGAACTAGAGAGTTCTTGAGGGTGACTCCGTCAACAAACTTCACTCACATTCATTTATGGCAAGAACTTCTACAACCAACTTCAACATCTTGCACTAGTTCATGGAGTCACAAACCCTCTTGTTGGTAAGGCAAGGGACAAGGTATTCAATGCATTCATGGACATCATAATGTGTGCTTTTCACTCTATGTCTATCGATATCTTTGTACGTTCCTTGTGTGGGACTAACCCATGTACGTATTGAAAGTGCAAAACTCCAAGGATTTCTCCCAACTCTTAATGGACTACATCAACATTGAGCATCCACATCTACAACATCTACATGAAGTCATCATCGACAAAACCGAAGGTTAGTTCTGTTGGGGAACGTTGCATGGAAAACAAAAAAATTCTACACACACGCAAGATCTATCCATGGAGATGCATAGCTACGAGAGGGGGAGTGTGTCTACGTACCCTCGTAGACCGTAAGCGGAAGCATTAGAACAACGCGGTTGATGTCGTCGAACAACTTCACGATCCAACCGACCGAGCACCGAACGTACGGCACCTCCGCGTTCAGCACACGTTCAGCTCGGTGACGTCCTCGACTTCTTGATCCAGCAAGACGGCGAGGTAGTGGATGAGTTCCAGCAGCACGACGGCGTGGTGACGGTGATGGTGATGCTATCTCCGCAGGGCTTCGCCCAAGCACTGCGAAAATATGACCGAGGTACGGAACTGTGGAAGGGGGCGCCGCACACGGCTAAGACAATGTTGTGTCCTTTGGGGCGCCTCCTCTCCTCTATTTATATATGTGTAGGGGCTTGGAGTAGAAGGAATAGTGCCACGTGAACAGTAACCGTGAATAGTACACACGTGGACTTGGACTCCAAAGTCCAATCCTATTCCTACTAGGACTCTCCCTTTTTTCCTTCCCTAGCTGCGTAGGCTTTTGAGGACTTGGTGCGCCTGGCCCAAAAGGCCAGGGCACCTCCCCTTAGCCCATGCCAGCCCTTTGGAATGTGGTGGACCCACTTGTGGACTTCCGGACCCCTCCGGAATCCTCCGGAACCTTCTGGAAACTTCCCGGTACAATACCGAAAAAACTGCACCTTTTTCCGGAACCCAAAATATGACTTCCCATATATAAATATTTACCTCTCGACCATTCCGAGACTCCTCGTGACGTCCGGAATCTCATCCGGGACTCCGAACAATATTCGGTTACCAATTCACATAACTCATATAACACTATATCGTCAACGAACGTTAAGCGTGCGGACCCTACGGGTTCGGGAATGATGTAGACATGACTGAGATGCCTCTCCGGTCAATAAACAATAGCGGAACCTGGATGCTCATATTGGTTCCTACATATTCCACGAAGATCTTATCGGTCGAACCGCAATGACAACATACGTAATTCCCTTTGTCCGTCGGTATGTTACTTGCCCGAGATTCGATCGTCGGTATCTCCATACCTAGTTCAATCTTGTTACCGGCAAGTCTCTTTACTCATTCCGTAATACATCATCCCGTAACTAACTCCTTAGTCACTTTGCTTGCAAGCTTCTTATGATGTGCATTACCGAGAGGGCCCAGAGATACCTCTCCGAAACACGGAGTGACAAATCCCAGTTTCGATCCATGCCAACTCAACGGACACCTTCGGAGATACCTATAGAGCATCTTTATGATCACCCAGTTACGTTGTGACGTTTGATAGCACACAAGGTATTCCTCCGATATACGGGAGTTGCATGATCTCATGGTCTGAGGAACATGTATTTGACATTCAAGAAAGCAGTAGCAATAAACAGAACGATCATATGCTAAGCTAACGGATGGGTCTTTTCCATCACATCATTCTCCTAATTAGGTGATCCCGTTATCAAATGACAACTCATGTCTATGGTTAGGAAACCTTAACCATCTTTGATCAACGAGCTAGTCTAGTAGAGGCTCACTAGGGACATGGTATTTGTTTATGTATTCACACATGTATTTAAGTTTCCGGTCAATACAATTCTAGCATGAATAATAAACCTTTATCATGAACAAGGAAATATAAAATAATAACAACTTTATTATTGCCTCTAAGGCATATTTCCATCAGTCTCCCACTTGCACTAGAGTCAATAATCTAGATTACATAGTAATGAATCAAAGACCCATGGAGTCTTGGTGCTGATCATGTTTTGCTCATGGAAGAGGCTTAGTCAATGGGTCTGCCACATTCAGATCCGTGTGTACTTTGCAAATTTCTATGTCTCCATCCTTGACATATTCACGAATGGAGTTGAAGCGTCTCTTGATGTGTTTGGTCTTCTTGTGAAACCTGGGCTCCTTGGCTATGGCAATTGCTCCAGTGTTGTCACAAAAGATTGTCATTGGACCCGATGCACTAGGTATTATACCTAGATCGGATATGAACTCCTTCATCCAGACTCCTTCATGTGCTGCTTCCGAAGCAGCTATGTATTCCGCTTCACACGTAGATCCCGCCACGACGCTCTGCTTGGAACTGCACCAACTGACAGCTCCACCATTTAATATAAATACATATCTGGTTTGTGACTTAGAGTCATCCGGATCAGTGTCGAAGCTTGCATCGACGTAACCCTTTACGACGAGCTCTTCGTCACCTCCATAAATGAGAAACATGTCCTTGGTCCTTTTCAGGTACTTCAGGATATTCTTGACCGCTGTCCAGTGATCCACTCCTGGATTACTCTGGTACCTCCCTGCCAAACTTATGGCAAGGCACACATCAGGTCTGGTACACAGCATGGCATACATAATAGAACCTATGGCTGAGGCATAGGGAATGACTTTCATTTTCTCTATATCTTCTGCCGTGGTCGGGCATTGAATCTGACTCAACTTCACACCTTGCAAGACAGGCAAGAACCCTTTCTTTGACTGATCCATTTTGAACTTCTTAAAAACTTTGTCAAGGTATGTGCTTTGTGAAAGTCCTATCAAGCGTCTTGATCTATCCCTATAGATCTTGATGCCCAATATATAAGCAGCTTCACCGAGGTCTTTCATTGAAAAATTCTTATTCAAGTATCCCTTTATGCCATCCAGAAATTCTATATCATTTCCAATCAACAATATGTCATCCACATATAATATTAGAAATGCTACAGAGCTCCCACTCACTTTCTTGTAAATACAGGCTTCACCGTAAGTCTGTACAAAAACATATGCTTTGATCACCTCATCAAAGCGTATATTCCAACTCCGAGATGCTTGCACCAGTCCATAGATGGATCGCTGGAGCTTGCACACTTTGTTAGCACCCTTAGGATCGACAAAACCTTCTGGTTGCATCATATACAACTCTTCTTTGAGAAAACCATTAAGGAATGCAGTTTTGACATCTATTTGCCAGATTTCATAATCATAAAATGCGGCAATTGCTAACATGATTCGGACAGACTTAAGCATCGCTACGGGTGAGAAAGTCTCATCGTAGTCAACCCCTTGAACTTGTCGAAAACCTTTCGCGACAAGTCGAGCTTTGTAGACAGTGATATTACCATCAGCATCTGTCTTCCTCTTAAAATCCATTTATTCTCAATGGCTTGCCGATCATCGGGCAAGTCCACCAAAGTCCACACTTTGTTCTCATACATGGATCCTATCTCAGATTTCATGGCCTCAAGCCATTTGTCGGAATCTGGGCTTATCATAGCTTCTTCATAGTTCGTAGGTTCGCTGTTGTCTAACAACATAACTTCCAGAACAGGATTACCGTACCACTCTGGTGCGGAACGTACTTTGGTCGACCTACGAAGTTCAGTAGTAACTTGATCTGAAGTTTCATAATCTTTATCATTGTCTTCCTCTCTTATTGGTGTAGGCATCATGGGAACGGTTTTTTCTGATGAGCTACTTTCCAATTCGAGAGAAGGTACAATTACCTCATCAAGTTCTACATTCCTCCCACTCACTTCTTTCGAGAGAAACTCCTTCTCTAGAAAGGACCCATTCTTGGCAACAAAGACCTTGCCTTCGGATCTGTGGTAGAAGGTGTACCCAATTGTTTCTTTAGGGTATCCTATGAAGACGCACTTCTCCGCTTTGGGTTCGAGCTTATCAGGTTGAAGCTTTTTCACATAAGCATCGCATCCCCAAACTTTAAGAAACGACATCTTAGGTTTCTTGCCAAACCATAGTTCATATGGTGTCGTCTCAACGGATTTAGACGGTGCCCTATTTAACGTGAATGCAGCTGTCTCTAATGCATAACCCCAAAACGATAGTGGCAAATCGGTAAGAGACATCATAGAACGCACCATATCCAATAAAGTACGGTTACGACGTTCGGACACACCATTACGCTGTGGTGTTCCAGGTGGCGTGAGTTGTGAAACAATTCCACATTTTCTTAAATGAAGGCCAAACTCGTAACTCAAATATTCGCCTCCGCGATCAGATCGTAGAAACTTTATTTTCTTGTTACGATGATTCTCTACTTCACTCTGAAATTCTTTGAACTTTTCAAATGTTTCAGACTTGTGTTTCATCAAGTAGATATACCCATATCTACTCAAATCATCTGTGAAGGTTAGAAAATAACGATACCCGCCGCGTGCTTCAACATTCATCGGACCGCATACATCGGTATGTATTATGTCCAACAAATCAGTAGCTCGCTCCATTGTTCCGGAGAACGGAGTTTTAGTCATCTTACCCATGAGGCATGGTTCGCAAGTATCAAATGATTCATAATCAAGAGATTCCAAAAGTCCATCCGCATGGAGTTTCTTAATACGCTTTACACCAATATGACCTAAACGGCAGTGCCACAAGTATGTTGCACTATCATTATCAACTTTGCATCTTTTGGCATCAATATTATGAATATGTGTATCACTACGATCGAGATTCAACAAGAATAGACCATTCACAAAAGGTGCGTGACCATAAAAGATGTTACTCATATAAATAGAACAACCATTATTCTTTGACTTAAATGAATAACCGTCTCGCAATAAACAAGATCCAGATATAATGTTCATGCTCAACGCTGGCACCAAATAACAATTATTGAGGTCTAAAACTAATCCTGAAGGTAGATGTAGAGGTAGCGTGCCGACGGCGATCACATCAACCTTGGAACCATTCCCGACGCGCATCATCACCTCATCCTTAGCCAATCTTCGCTTATTCCGTAGCTCCTGTTTCGAGTTACAAATATGAGCAACCGAACCAGTATCAAATACCCAGGTGCTACTGCGAGCATTAGTGAGGAACACATCAATAACATGTATATCAAATATACCTTTGCTCACTTTGCCATCCTTCTTATCCGCCAAATACTTGGGGCAGTTCCGCTTCCAGTGACCAGTCCCTTTGCAGTAGAAGCACTCTGTTTCAGGCCTGGGTCCAGCTTTGGGTTTCTTCGTGGGAGCGGCAACTTGCTTGCCGTTCTTCTTGAAGTTCCCCTTCTTTCCCTTGACCTTTTTATTGAAACTAGTGGTTTTGTTAACCATCAACACTTGATGCTCCTTCTTGATTTCTACCTCCGCTGATTTCAGCATCGCGAAGAGCTCAGGAATTGTCTTCTCCATCCCTTGCATATTATAGTTCATCACGAAGCCTTTATAGCTTGGTGGCAGTGACTGAAGAACTCTGTCAATAACACTCTCAACCGGAAGATCAATTCCTAGCTGAGTCAAGTGGTTGTGGTACCCAGACATTCTGAGTATGTGTTCACTGACAGAACTGTTCTCCTCCATCTTACAGCTAAAGAACTTGTTGGAGACTTCATATCTCTCAACCCGGGCATTAGCTTGAAATATCAATTTTAGCTCTTGGAACATCTCATATGCTCAGTGGCGTTCAAAACGCTTTTGCAGTCCCGGTTCTAAACCATAGAGCATGGCACACTAAACTATCGAGTAGTCATCAGATCGAGCCTGCCAGGCGTTCACAACGTCTGCAGCAGCTCCTGCAGCAGGTCCATCACCTAGCGGTGCATCAAGGACATAATTCTTCTGTGCAGCAATGAGGATAATCCTCAAGTTACGGACCCAGTCCGTGTAGTTGCTACCATCATCTTTCAACTTAGCTTTCTCTAGGAACGCATTAAAATTCAACGGAACAGTAGCACGGGCCATTTATCTACAACATAGATATGCAAAGAAACTATCAAGACTAAGTTCATGATAAATTAAGCTCAATTAATCAAATTACTAATGAATTCCCACTTAAATTAACATCCCTCAAGTTAACTAAGTGTTACATGATCCAAATCAACTAGCCCATGTCCGATCATCACGTGAGATGGGATAGTCATCAATGGTGAACATCTCCATGTTGATCATATCTACTATATGACTCATGTTCGACCTTTCGGTCTCCAGTGTTCCGAGACCATGTCTGTACATGCTAGGCTCGTCAAGTTTAACCCAAATATTCTGCTTGTGTAAAACTGGCTTACACCCGTTGTATGTGAATGTAGAATCTATCACACCCGATCATCACGAGATGCTTCGAAACAACGAACTTTAGCAACGGTGCAAACTCGGGGAGAACACTTTTATCTTGAAATTTAGTGAAGGGATCATCTTATAATGCTACCGTCGTTCTAAGCAAAATAAGATGCATAAAGGATAAACATCACATGCAATCAAAATATGTGACATGATATGGCCATCATCTTGTGCTTTTGATCTCCATCTCCAAAGCATCGTCATGATCTCCATCGTCACCGGCTCGACACCTTGATCTCCATCGTTGTGTCGTGGTCGTCTCGCCAACTATTGCTAACGCATAGCGATAAAGTAAAGCAATCACATGGCGCTTGCATTTCATACAATAAAGAGACAACCATAAGGCTCCTGCCGGTTGCCGATAAATTACAAAACATGATCATCTCATACAATAACGTATATCACATCATGTCTTGACCATATCACATCACAGCATACCCTGCAAAAACAAGTTAGACGTCCTCTACTTTGTTGTTGCAAGTTTTACGTGGCTGCTACGGGCTTCTAGCAAGAACCGTTCTTACCTACGGCACAAAACCACAACGGTGATTTATCAAGTTTACTGTTTTAATCTTCAACAAGGACCGCCGCAGTCAAATTCTATTCAACTAAAGTAGGAGAAACAGACACCCGCCAGCCACCTTTATGCAAAACAAGTTGCATGTCTGTCGGTGGAACCGGTCTCATGTACGTGGACATGTAAGGTTGGTCCGGGTCGCTTCATCTTACAATACCGCCGAATCAAAATAAGACGTTGGTGGTAAGCAGTATGACGATCACCGCCCACAACTCTTTGTGTTCTACTCGTGCATATCATCTACGCATAAACCTGGCTCATGATGCCACTGTTGGGGAACGTTGCATGGAAAACAAAAAAATTCTACGCACACGCAAGATCTATCCATGGATATGCATAGCTATGAGAGGGGGAGTGTGTCTATGTACCCTCGTAGACCGTAAGCGGAAGCGTTAGAACAACGCGGTTGATGTCGTCGAACAACTTCACGATCCAACCGACCGAGCACCGAACGTACGGCACCTCCGCGTTCAGCACACGTTCAGCTCGGTGACGTCCTCGACTTCTTGATCCAGCAAGACGTCGAGGTAGTGGATGAGTTCCGGCAGCATGACGGCGTGGTGACGGTGATGGTGATGATATCTCCGCAGGGCTTCGCCCAAGCACTGCAAAAATATGACCGAGGTACGGAACTGTGGAGGGGGGGCGCCGCACACGGCTAAGACAATGTTGTATCCTTTGGGGCGCCTCCTCTCCTCTATTTATATATGTGTAGGGGCTTGGAGTAGAAGGAATAGTGCCATGTGAACAGTAACCATGAATAGTACACACGTGGACTTGGACTCCAAAGTCCAATCCTATTCCTACTAGGATTCTCCCTTTTTTCCTTCCCTAGCTGCGTGGGCTTTTGAGGACTTGGTGCGCCTGGCCCAATAAGGCCAGGGCGCCTCCCCTTAGCCCATGCCAGCCCTTTGGGACGTGGTGGACCCACTTGTGGACTTCCGGACCCCTCCGGAATCCTCCGGAACCTTCTGGAAGCTTCCCGGTACAATACCGAAAAAACTGCACCTTTTTCCGGAACCCAAAATATGACTTCCCATATATAAATATTTACCTCTCGACCATTCCGAGACTCCTCGTGACGTCTGGGATCTCATTCGGGACTCTGAACAATATTCGGTTACCAATTCACATAACTCATATAACATTATATCGTCAACGAACGTTAAGCGTGCGGACCCTACGGGTTCGGGAATGATGTAGACATGACTGAGATGCCTCTCCGGTCAATAACCAATAGCGGAACCTGGATGCTCATATTGGTAACTACATATTCCACGAAGATCTTATCGGTCGAACCGCAATGACAACATACGTAATTCCCTTTGTCCGTCGGTATGTTACTTGCCCGAGATTCGATCGTCGGTATCTCCATACCTAGTTCAATCTCGTTACCGGCAAGTCTCTTTACTCGTTCCGTAATACATCATCCCGTAACTAACTCCTTAGTCACTTTGCTTAAAAGCTTCTTATGGTGTGCATTACCGAGAGGGCCCAGAGATACCTCTCCGAAACACGGAGTGACAAATCCCAGTCTCGATCCATGCCAACTCAACGGACACCTTCGGAGATACCTGTAGAGCATCTTTATGATCACCCAGTTACGTTGTGACGTTTGATAGCACACAAGGTATTCCTCCGATATCCGGGAGTTGCATGATCTCATGGTCTGAGGAACATGTATTTGACATTCAAGAAAGCAGTAGCAATAAACAGAACGATCATATGCTAAGCTAACGGATGGGTCTTGTCCATCACATCATTCTCCTAATGATGTGACCCCGTTATCAAATGACAACTCATGTCTATGGTTAGGAAACCTTAACCATCTTTGATCAACGAGCTAGTCTAGTAGAGGCTCACTGGGGACACGGTATGTGTTTATGTATTCACACATGTATTTAAGTTTCCGGTCAATACAATTCTAGCATGAATAATAAACCTTTATCATGAACAAGGAAATATAAAATAATAACAACTTTATTATTGCCTCTAGGGCATATTTCCATCAAGTTCATCCCTCTTTGGGAGGATATCACATCTAGGGGGAGCTTTACTCTAATTCTTGAGTCAAAGCAACTCTAATGGTGTGAACACATTAATGCTTTATGTAAATGTGGTAACCCCACTTGTGCTTAAACGATGAGTATGACCTATGATCAAATGTTCTCATTTGGCTCCTATATCAATATACTCATATATAGATGACTATGTCATCGCCCATTGCTTGATAGTTGCTAGAATTGGTTGTGCATGTTTGACACATATTTCATTTGCTATCTTATTGTGTGAGCATGTTGCTATGCATATTTCTCATTCGAGGACATCCATTTGTAGTTTGATTGATTTGGTTTTATTTGGCCAAGTGGATGTACAAGAATGCCTAAGAACCTTCTCTAGCTATCTATCTTATCTTGTCTCAAATTCTCTTCATGCTATATAACAAAATTTGAACAAGCTCTTTTTCGGACCCTCCGGGTGAGGAGCACTCGGTGCCACCGATTTGATTGGGGCTGACCTCCAAAACCTTCTAAGTGATGTTCAGACAGACCAACTCACAAGCATCCCGTCTCACCGAAATCATTTGGACTGATCTGATTTTCAATCTCGGAGAGACCGATTTGAAATTCTCGGCGTCACCGGAATGATGTGCTCATAGCACCGATTGGTTTAGCTCGGTCTCACCGACAGTACACGGGTATATATATGTCCGCGGCCCGTACGTTGAAAATTTCTTCAAACGTTATGCTCCCGCACCCCGTTGCTACCGTCGCCCTGGTCTCTGGATAGTCGCCTTCGTCTCCAGCGCGCCCTCGCTGCCGGATTCCATCGCCATCAACGGCATTCCTCTCCGCCGTTGCCGCCGTAGAGGATCTCCACCAAGTTAGGGTGAGATTCGACCCCCTCCGTGTTCTAAATTCCGATTCAATGCACAGATGGTTCGCCTAGATCTTGCCACAGATTGAAATTCCTTATCCACTGAAATTCCTAGCGTTAGATTGATTTTAAACTTTAGGGTTAGGGTTTTTCAGAATTTATCTCGGATTGACCGAATTGAAAGGATCGGATTCACCGATTTGGCCTCTGGCCACTGCACTAAGTACACTTCGGTGCCACCGAGATGTACTGATCGGTGAAACCGAAACTAAAGTCTCAGTAGAACCCTAGCACTTCGGAGAGACCGGGACACACATCGGTCTGGCCGAAACAGTGTGGCCAAGTCTCTGTTGCTGCTTTCGGTGCTACCGAGATTATCAAATCGGTGACTCCGAAATACCTTCTATGAAAACCTAAAACTGAAGTTTGGATTCAAGTTTTTCAAAAATTGGCTACATTTTGTGATACTCATCCACTCTGCCTCATCTAAACTATTCACAGGGTCAGTATCAGTATGTCAGAGGCAAGTGACAGCCAAAACAGGCCAGAACAAGCTATTGAGCTGAGTGCAGGCTCTAGTCCTGAAGGGAGTTTTTATGAGGGAGAAAGAAGCTCTCCAGATTTGCCAAAGGTAGCCACCAGGGCCAGGAGGAAGAAGAATTCTGATGATGAGGATGAAGACTTTGCTGCTGAAGGAGTAACTTCAAAGAAGAAGAAACCAACTATTGTTGCCAAGGAGTATGGCACTCAGAGAGAGAGAGAGAGGTGTCACAAGGAAAGTGTCTGCCTCTACAGCTGCAAAGAGTGGCACCTTTTCAGAGAATCCAAAAGGATCTCAACAGGCCCCCATTCAGTCAAAGCCCAAGGCAGCAGGCAAGAAGAGAGTCAGAAAGGAAATTGCTCACGTGATCTTCAGGCCAACATCCATGAGAAGAGATGATGCAACAGATGAGGAGGAGCAAGCAGTAAATCCACCTCCTTCTAAACAACAGAAGCTCATGGGAGATGCTATCAAGATAGCTAACACTTCCAAGGCCAAGCCTACTACTGTCAAGCCCAAGAGGACCAACAGAGATGTACCAGCTACAGAGAAGAACAAGGCCCTAGTGCCTGAAAGAGAAGCTGAAAATGATGATGAAGCCCAAGTGCTCATGAAGCTAAGGCCCAGATTGCCTGAACATAATGATGCTCATCCAATTGCAGAAAATATGAAGAAGAGGAAGGACAAAGGTCTCAGGACTTGGAGGGAATCTGATCCCTATTCCATCAGAAGGAGGACTGTTGTGGACTACAGATTTCACACCAAAGAGCAGCAGGATTTTTATGAGACAGTCTTGCTTGATAAGAAGCCAATTGTGAGTGATATGAAGTGGGTGGACTGGAAGTATATTGATGCCAATGAGGATCACTCCCCCCACATTCATGAGGATTTCAGATCCATTGATCTTGATGAGTTCATTGGGAAGAAGCTGACAAATTGGAATGATGAGATGATTATGCAGCTTTACTCGACAGCTCACTTCTACCCCAATGGAAGGATTGTATGGATGACTGAGGGAGTCAAGTACCAGTCTAGTGTGTGTATGGATGACTGAGGGAGTCAAGTACCAGTCTAGTGTGCTTGAGTGGGCCACATTGCTTGGTGTGCCCAAAGCTGATGAAAATGACATTGATGTATATGCAAAGCCCAAGATGGATCATAATACCATGGCAAACTTGTATACAGAAATTCCAGAGAAGGAAAAGGAGAATCACAAGTTTGGATCAGTATATTATCTGTTGGCAGGACTTGCTATCTCCAACACTATCATGAGGCATACCTTGATGCCCAAATCAGGAGATGATAGGATGATACGAGGTCACTCCATTAACTTGCTGCATCATATTAACCAACATGAAAAATTCAAAGTCATGGATCTCATAGTGGAAACCATCAAGAGGACAGCTGCTGATCAGAAGAGGTCTTGTGGATTTGCCCCTCATATCCAGATGCTTATCAACTCGAAGGGTGCAAACAAGTCTTTTTTGCTGGATCATGAGCATTTGCCACTTCGGCCTGATCCTGAGGACAACATAGTTACTATGGATGCATCTCATCCTACCTCAGCCGCAGCACAGGCAAGCACAAAAGCTGCTAGAACTTCAGGGCCAAGTGCTCCATCTGCTCCAGTGCTCAAAACCAAGGCCGACCAGATGAACCATCTTCTTCGAGCCACTCAGAGGATTGAGAAGAGTTTGGCCAACTTAGCTGCGAACCAGAAGAGCCTTGAGAGGATTGTTGAGACTAAATTTCATGATCTAGACATTAAGGTCATTGAGATACAGACTGTTGTTGAGACATTGAATTCACAGGTGGATGAAGTTAGGAAGGGCACCAGTAGTGATGATGAGGAACATCAGGGCATAGGTCTTCCCTCGACTACCCAGTTCCAGAGGATGCCCAGATCAGCTGTTGTGCCAGTCGCTTCCAAAGCCACAGTCTCTGCCCCTGCTGCTGCTCCCACAGTCACACCATCAGTGCCTCCAGTATCTACACCTCCAGCTCCAGAGACTTCAGCAGATATCTTTGCAGATGCACTTCTCTCCACTCCAACGACATCGATGCACACCGGCGCTGCAAGTCAGAGGACTTCATCACCAGGAGCTACCGGAGATCAAGCCTAGAGCGACATTTAGCTCTATACTTCTTCGATCTTTTTGGTACTTGTTGCCAAAGGGGGAGAATTTGTATAGATCATTAGGCTTCGAGAGAGAGTGTTTTGCCTTTTGTTCGTTTGATTTGTTGAGATACCTGCTCTTTGGTTTACCGCTTTGCTTTATGCATGTATGAGATACTACTTTATTGTGTGCTTGATCATACCGTACCTTAATGCTATGCTTGCTTGGATATTCATTCATATGCTCTCGTATGATCATTCACTTGTTTGTTTGGTGATGAGTGCTAATTACTATGCAATCTTATCATTTTGAGCGCTCCACCAAGATGTATGTGACATGGAAGAGTAACCCATGATCCTAATTGATTGTGCATTTGCATTCAAACGCAAATTTTAAATAATGCACAAAATTAGGGGGAGCTCTTACTTATCACATACTTCTCAAAGCGACGATATATTTCCTTTGATTATATCATTTGTCGAAGCTTTGATCTATATGTTTTCATCAATTACAAAAAAGGGGGAGATTGAAAGTGCAACTAATCCCCGGGTGGTTTTGGTAATCAATAACAACATATACATCATTGATCTAATTATTATTGCTAGTAAATTTCAGAAAAGATCAATGATTGGCATGGCATGGACTAATGGATGTGGACCCCTCAAAATGTCAAGGACAAGTTTGGAATCCACAAGACTCTTCATTTTCATTTTAGTGATCAAAGATCACATTGAGTCCCTTAGGAAAGCCAATACTATTAAAAGGGGATGAGGTATTGTTGATGAGGTTGTTGCTCAAAGTGCTCAGTGATATTGCTCCAAAAACCCTCAATCACTTTCCCAAAACACATCTGTCCAAAACCCAAATTCATCATTTCGGTCCCACCGATAACATCTACTCCGGACTCACCGAGATGATCACACCACTGCCACAGCCAAAACCCTAACACTTCGGTGTAACCAAAATGGTTCTCGGTCCCACCGAGACGTCTTGACCAAGTTACTGTAACGATGTCACTTCACCTCGGAATTTCTGAGATGAAATTTTCGGTCTCATCGAAACGTGGTCTTGCCCTAGCCATTGCACTTCAGTCTCATCGAGATGTTTTGATCGGTCTCACCGAAAAGCCTAAAGTTCATGTCTTTTACACTAGTCGGTCTCACCGAGATTTTCATGTCGGTGTCACCGAGTTGGGTCAAAGGCTTGTAACGGTTGGATTTTAGGTGAAGGCTATTTATACCCCTCCACCACCCTCTTACCAAGTAAGAGATCCATCAGAATGTGCCTACATTTCCACCATACACTTTCTGAGAGAGAACCACCTACTCATGTGTTGAGATCAAGAGATTCCAATCCAACCATTTGAACCTTGATTTCTAGCCTTTCCCAAGTTGCTTTCCACTCAAATCTTTATTCCACCAAATCCAAATCTGTGAGAAAGTGTTTGAGTGTTGGGGAGACTATCATTTGAAGCACAAGAGCAAGGAGTTCATCATCAACACACCATTTGTTACCTTTTGGAGAGTGGTGTCTCTTGGCGGCCTTCTGGCGCCTCTGGTGACTTATCTCTTCTCCATTTTCCTTCCTTTCCTTTCTCCCACGTGATTTCTTCCCTTTTTAGCCTGTTTCCTGTGGAAAAATATCAAAGAGAGGATTTGTGGAATCCCTTGCACTTATTAGCCATTAGTGACAATATCGGAGCGAATATCTCTCTTTTAATGAAATATCTCGGTTTAAACAAGGTTGAAATGTGTGTAAAAATATCACTCATCATGTTGTGCAACATGAGCTTTTTTGTGGAAACACATTTTGTGCTCATTCCTTGGTTGCACAACCACATCTATCTATCTGTGTGTGCTTTTGTGTACCACGCAAAGCTATTGATGTATTTGCTTCACTTTGAAATTTGTCAATCTTTTTCAACATTTCTGATATCTTGACTAACACTTGCTTTATTTTGTGCTACTATTCCTCACCGAGCCGCTCTATAAGCTTTATTGTGTAGGTGTGAGATTGACAAGAATCGGTACCAATTCTACTATCTTTGCATTCCCATATTGCGTGATCATTCGATCCACCTTCAACTTCGGGAAATGTAAATTTGGTATTGTTCTTCTCATTTTCCCACTTACCTTTGCTTGAGTCTTGTGATGGATAGGCCAAGCACATCAAACCCGGTCTTCGATGACCCCGAAGACGCAAAAAAATAAGTCACCAAGGTTCACCACTTTGGCCTACAACGAGCGATGCATGATTCAATTGTTGTCTTAAACAACCACATCGATGGTCTCGCCAACGACATTTGCCAATCCGAAACGCGGACAAGGGAGTACCTCAACACCAAGATGGCTACTCAAATGGATGAACTTCGAGCATTGATGGTCAGCAGCAAGTCTTCATCTTCTTCTACGTCCTCGTCAAGGAGAATACGCTGAAGTCACCATTCTTCAGAGCTCCCATCCGACACAAGTTCAATACGGCCTCATGCTCATCTTCGAGACAAACACCAAGATCATCAGGCTTCGATCCCAATCCGAGGAAATGGATTGCAAGACCGCATCCTAGAGTGTGAAAGACTCCGCCGTAAAGAGCAAGATGCCTAAGAACAAGATGACCTCCGGCAAGAACAAGAACGCCGAGAAGAACAAGCAAATGAGGCGCAACGAGCCCTACGTGAAGCTACACGCAACCTTGAGAACAACAATAGATGGGAAAGAGAAGAGCGCTAAGAAGAAGAGGCTCGAAATGAGGAGCGCCACGAGTTGACGCGCATGGCCAACATACCGTGTCATCAACGTCAAGCCAATCATGCGGAGCATGACGATCCGCGACATGAGCACCGCCAACACCGCAACAATCAAGATGATGAGCAACGACATGGCAAGCTCAAGTTCACCATGCCAAGGTTTTTCGGCGGAATGGACCCCGAAGACTTCTTATCATGGGCACTCAAGGGTGGACAAGATGTTCATCTCCACAACTATGAAGAAGCAAAGAAGATCACAATGGCCTCTCTTGAGTTAAATGAATATGTTCTCATTTGGTGGGAACAAGTAGTTGAAAGAAGAAAAGAGCAAGGTGACCCTCCTCTCACCACTTGGAATGACATGAAGGAAGTCATGAGAGCAAGATTTGCGCCAACTCACGATACAGAAGACCTCTTCAAGAAGCTCCAACTACTCAAACAAGGCACCAAATCGATGGAAGAATACTATAAGGGGATGGAGATAGTCATGATAAGGGCAAATGTTAAGAAAAACAAGGAGCAAACAATGGCAAGGTTATTGCATGACCTCAATCATCCCATCAAGAAGATCACTGACTTCTATCTGTACTCTAATCTGCTTGAGCTGATCTATCAAGCGACAAAGGCGGAACGCCAAGTACAAGATGGCATCAAGTATGCCAAGTACTCTGCCTACTCGGCAAGACCTTTTGGCTCCAACACTCAAGCTACTCGAAGTGCGGCGCCATACACTTGAGCTACACCCACTAGTGGTGGTACTTCAAGCTCCACGCTGTCGACAACTACTTCAAGTCGATCTCCTACTACAAGCAACTACAAGCAACTACAAGCCAAGAGCTTCAACATCTACAACCCCTCCAACAGATGCTAATGCCAAGACGAGTCAAATACAATGCTTCACTTGCAAAGGGCGTGGCCACAAGACATTTGAGTGTCCCACAAGATGGACCATGATCATCAACGAAGATGGCGAGTATGACTCCATGAGCGATGGAGAAATGGAAGCTCTAGAGCACGTGGCCATGCACCGTCATGTCAATGAAGATGAAAATCCTCAAGTGTTTTGCGACAATGATTCGAGCCCCTCTCTCATTTTCTCCAAAATCTTGGCACTCCAACAACAATAAGACAAAGACCAAAGATGGCACATCTTCCATACAAAGGCGGGCATCCAAGGAAGATTTGTCAAGGTGATCATAGACGGCGGAAGTTGACACAACTTGGCAAGTGAGGAGCTTTGTTCCAAGCTACAACTCCTCAAGAAGAAGCACCCTTGCCATACAAGGTCCAATGGTTGGGTGACTCCGGCACTATTCAACTAGAGCATACCGTTCAAGTTTCCTTCATGATAGGCGACTATGAAGACACATTGGAATGTGACGTTGTGCCTATGTCTGTGTGCCACCTACTTCTAGGCCGCCCTTGGCAATTCGACCGCGGAGTCATCCTCAACGGACGGACCAACTACTATAGCTTCAAGATGAAGGGTAAGGAATATGTGCTTCGCGCAATGTCGCCAAGTCAAGTTATTGTCGACAAAGCAAGCTTCAAGTCATCATCGAGAGATTAGTGAGAGAGCGAGTCACCCAAAAGAGAGTGAGCGCCACAGGCCAAATAAGAGTGACTCCATGATGAATAACAAGCATGACATCATGCTATTAGACACCAAAAGAGATTTGAGGGATGTGAGTGAGAGCCCATCAATCATTCCCCACTTTGTACTCTTGTGAAAAGATGAGGTTGTTCGGACTAATACTTTACAACATCTTCCTCTTGCTTGGTCTAGTTTATTGCAGGAATTTGAGAATCTATTTTCCAAGGAGCTACCACCGAGAGTTCCTCCTATTCGTGGAATCAAGTACCGCATCGACCTCATACCCGGCGCACCTCTACCGAACCGAGCACCCTACCGCGTCAACCCCGAGGATACAAAAGAGATCCAAAGGCAAGTTGAAAATCTACTCGCAAATGGGTATATATGCGAGAGCCTTAGTCCTTGTGCGGTTCCAGTTATTCTTGTGCCTAAGAAGGAAGGTACTTGGCAAATTTGCTCCGATTGTCGCCCTATAAATGTTTTCACCATTAGGTATCGACACCCCATTCCTCGCCTAGATGATATGCTTGATGAACTAAGTGGTGCCACAGTATTATCTAAAATTGACCTTAAGAGTGGTTACTACCAAATCCATATGCAAGAGGCGATGAGTGGAAACCGCTTTTAAAACCAAGTTTGGTCTTTATGAGTGGTTACTCATGCCTTTTGGTCTATCGCAAGCACCTAGTACTTTCATGTGTTTGATGATATATATTATGTACTTACGGCATCTCTACCGCTGACCTGCAAACTGGACACCGCATCCATCTGCGGACAGGGGGACCAGTCAGCGGACACGGATGTGGGAGCTGACCATCCAACACTATATGCATACATTTCAAACCGCATTTCAACTAACCGGACCAAATTCATCAAAACACGATGAAATTCATCAAAGTTCGGATAGAAAATAGAACAAATCATCCATACATAGCATGCAAATAAGTCTAGTACAACAATAGTTCAAATTCAACGAGAAATAGTTCAAATTCAATGAGATTAACCGGATGTTCAACAAGTTTTTCGTGAACGGATCATGTCATCCCACACATACTGCCCCTTGAGCTTCATCCAACAGTATATGTGTGTAAATGGTCTGCGCTCTATCCTATGGTACATCACGGCAGCGCGTCAGGCTACACAATGTGTAGAGCAACATTGAGTGAGTGAATGAATCAATCAACATGTTGAGCAAGAAGAAGCAAAACTTACGATCTGCATGGCTACCACGCGTAATGGCCACCTTGCCCCCAGCAGATCAACTGTGCCACAAAACTTGGCGACTGTGGTCTGGATGGTGTACCATCGATACGCTAACGACTTCACATTGTGTTCATGGATGATGTGCATGTCGTAGGGCGCAATGTGCTTTCACGTGTAAAACAAATCGTGCATGCGCTACCACAAGAGCCCCCTTCTGCTCCTGCCTATGAAATCCACGGATACGGCCAACCACACATCGCACAACTCACCCTCCATGATGGAGTACCCCTCCATCCTTCATACTCTAAAAAAATGACATGAACTTCAAAAATAAGCTCAATGGCATTTGACCGAACACCTGCTGTGCGTGGTGACCGCCATGGACGTCGTCAACAGGGGGGCGGAGGGTACCTAGCTGCGGACGGATCCTGAGTGGACGGCGCCATAGTACAAGGCGAGCGGGCGCGTGGGTGGTGGTTATTGACGTCCGACAATGCCTGGGTGGCAACCGGAGAGGTACATCATGGCGTCGGAGGAGGAGGGCGTGGATGCAAAGTAAGGGGGAGCAGGGGTAGAGTGGAAGAGAATGGGACCAAGGGGATTTGAGTGGGCCAGGGTTGTCGGAGTCCTACGTGGATGCTGTCCGGACTCCTGCAAATCCCCCCCCCCCAGTTTGCTTCCAATTTGCGGGAAAAGGCGTGTCCGGACCGGTCGGCGGACCGATACAGGCCCACGTTGGATGGCAAAACACAACTGGACCGCACGGTTCGGATGGATGCGGGCGGTTTGAGGGTCCGCTTTGGAGATGCCCTTAGGAAATTAATTGACAAAAGTGTAGTACTCCCTTTGTTCCTAATATAGTGCATATAGATTTTTTTAAAGTCAAACCTCACATACTTTGACCAAGTTTGTGGAGAAAAATATTTACATCTAGAATGCCAAACATATATCATTAGATTCACCAGAAGATGTAGTTTCATATTTTATATATATATATGGTATTGTACATATAAATAGTTATCTCTATAAACTTGGTCAAAATTTGCAAAGTTTGACTTTCAAAAAATCTATACACACTACATTATGGAACAGTGAGAGTAGTCTACTTTGATGATATACTTGTTTTTAGTGAAACACTCGAAGATCATGTGAAGCATGTTTGGGAAGTATTGCAAATCCTTCGCGATGAGAAACTTTATGCTAACCTTGATAAGTTCACCTTTGGTGTAGAAAAACTCATTTTCCTAGGATTTGTAGTGTCTTCTAAGGGCATCGAAGTGGAAATCTAAATTGACGCTATTAAAACTTGGCCCCAACCTACAAACTTGAATCAAGTGCATAGTTTCCTTGGACTAGCCGGTTTTTACCGTCGTTTTGTCAAAGACTTTAGCACAATTGCCTCACCTTTGCATGATTTTTTTGAGATAACCTTTGCATGATTTGAGTAAGAAGAATATGCCTTTCATATGGAGACCTTCACAAGATAAAGCATTTAATGAGCTTAAGAATTTTCTTACCCACGCACCCTTGCTTGCTTTACCTAATTTTGATAAAACATTTGAAGTGCATTGTGATGCTAGTGTAATAGCATAGGTGGTGTCTTAATGCAAGAGAAATGCACCCGACTCTGTGCGTAAGCTAGAGGCTCGAGGGCTACTGAGGGTGCCACTTACCGGGGGTACACTAGCAAACCAGAAGTCCTGCCTCCTAGAACAGGTCTCCCAAGTTCGGCCTCTGAAAACAGGTCTCCCAGAAGTCTGACCTCCCAAGTCTGGCCTCCTATGACTGGCCTCCCAGAAGTCTGACCTCCTAGAACCGGACGCCTAGTCCAACCTCAAGATGGCGCCAATAATGTTTTACTTTGAGACATGTATACTAGTAGATCTAATAGGACTCTACCATGTAAACTGACTCAGACCCATGTAACCCTACCCCTCGTCCACCTATATAAGGGGAGGTAGGGCCTCCCAATAGGCACCTTCAACATCTGCCAATAGGCATCTCTCATACAAGAAACCGTCAATATAATCAGTCATGTAGGATGTAGAGTATTACCTCCACCATGAGGGCCTAGGTAAACCTCTGTCTCATGTGCTCGTAATATATGATCATCTATGTGCACTCCACCCCATGAGCAACCCTATCAAGGGATTTGTCGGTATTATGAACTGACAATCACTCTCGACGATGTGTGGTTGAAACCCCGATGGAATTTCGAAGGGAAAGCGGAGGCAGAAATACAATCCCAAAATCTGGCAAAAATTCGCACTAACGGATAGTTTTGTACACCTGCAGACAATCTGGTAGTGTAAAGCATTGCACACTCCGAGAAGGCTTCTCAAAAGTTGGCGGAGGAAAAGAAAATTCTTGAGCAGGGGGGGAAGCAACGCAAAGAGGGCTTGATCCACAAGTAAAACACTGAATCCATGGAACAAAAGCATCCAAATCTCACTATAACTAATAAATTGCAAGGAATTGGATGAAGCTATTTTTGGTGGTTATTTTCAAAATTGGGAAGGAAAAAAATAGGGATAGAAACATGAGAGGGGCTCCAAATCGTGGCAACCTTGCTCATGATACTAAATGATACGGGGCAAGCCATCGGCTGGCCAGCTCTTCACTATTTGGAGGTGGATTTGAGGTGAAACACGATGAACACAAAGAACAAAGGGAAACACTCAAGAGGAAAACACTCACTAGAACAAGGTTCACTACCAAGCTTGGTCAAATCAGGAGCCAAAGTAAGATACGTGAGATCCAACAAACAAACATTGGAAAATAGATAGTTGGGGGCAGTTTTTGCTCAAATCCCTAAGGGGGGAGGTGGCCTTGAGAGGATAATTCTTCCCTTATACACAAAATGGAGGTCTTGAATTGAGAAATCTTCTCCCGAAAGAGGTCTTGATCTCTAAGGGAGATGTAGATTGAGCAAAGTTATCTAAAGGTATTATTAGTCTCAACTTTCCTAACCCGAGATATGAGGAGGAGTATAGTATATATAGTCTAGGGCCAAAAGGTTACGGGGGAGGAGAGATACACATACACTTGCCTAAACATTGTGCGTAGATAATACTACTAGACAGGGGGGCAGATAGTCCTGTGGTGCAAACTTCCAGGGCGCCCCGGTGTTTGGTTGTTGGCGACAGCGCCTGACCGGACTGTCTGGTCCGGACAATACGGTAGTGGATTTGGTGATACTCTTCCATACGAAACGACCGGACAGTCTGTTGGTCTGTCTGGTTAGAAAAAACACATTTGGAGTTTCGTCCATCGTTTTCAGGCCTTTCTGGTGGGGTTCATTCGGTGGCATTTCTGCATTGCCGGATTGTTCGCTATAGGGGCGGACTGTCCAGTAGTTAATTTGGCGCTGCACTTTCAGACAAAACGACCAAACCACCTGCTCTTTTGTGAGGACATAATAGAAACATTTTGGGGTCGCCTAGTATTCACCGGACTGTCCGACCAGCTGGTGCGACTATTCGGTAGTGGAGTTTTTGCACATCTCTTCTTCCTTGAATTCTTCTCCGAGTCTCAACTCCTTGCTTGGGACTTGGGCTTCCTTCCTTGCCTCTCTTTGGTACCCAAGCATGCATCAAGTGTCGGCTTGAGGTAGAACCTATGTCTCATTCAAATATGATAGCTCAAAGAGGAGTGAAGTCGGCGTGGTTCGTATAGCTTATTCACAAGCTCTTATCATAGGTTCAGTTGGTCTTAGCATCGAATCCATGGCGAAGTCGGCGGGATGCTCCACATCAATAGGCCAATGATACGTGAAGGAGGGAGAAGAACGTGTGTGTCGTGATAGGAAGAACAATGCGATTGTGGCAGCCAGGCCCTTGTGGCAGCAGAAAGTTGTTCATCTTGCTCCCAGAGACGCACTCGTCGTTTGGTTGTGGGCATCTTAGTTATACAAAGGTCAGATATTGCTCATCATGCTTTGTATCCGCTTGATGCAACATTTTAATTTAATAAAATCGTCACTATAAAAAGAGCCATTTTTATGGGGAAAAAGACGCACTCTTGTCCGGGTAGGATTACTACTAAACTAAAATAGGGATACAACGGATTTGTGATCCGAGTCGAAGTTGCCCTCCTTGGTATTTATATGGAAAAAAATTCAAAATATTATTATTATTTTAACAAATTCGCAAAATGTATGTCCTAATTCGAAAAAAATCAGAACTATGACCCCGTCGGCCTCCCTTAGGCCGAAAAGGAACTCTTCGGTCTAGGTTAGGCCGAAGAGAAGTCTTCGTTGTACTTTAGGCCGAAGAGTGGCAGAAATGGGCCGAAGAGCACTCTTCGGTTTTCTCTAGGTCGAAGAGTGCTCAGGGGCACAAAATGCAATTAAGATGGCCTCAAATGAAAAGGTTATCAACGTGAAAAATCTTTGTCTCGTCGAAACGGTCGATTTTGATATAAAAATCATCTTAATCCGAGATCGTATGCAACCTGTAGAGCTAAAACAAAGTCAGGGGCAGAAGTTGCAGAGTCACTTCAGACAGACCGAATGGATGTCAGAAAATTTGTTACGGGATACCCAGTGCACTTGGTGAGACCGAGTGGAGTACAGAAGAGTATAGAGGGTTGGTCACGTTCACTTGGTGAGACCGAACCAAACCACTCAGAGGCTCCGAATGTGTCCGGAAAATTGCCAAAGATTCATGTCCGAGTTAAGTTAGGGTTTTCGATGTTTTGGATGGAATTTTTATTCCTTTTCTTGTACGGGAAGTCCTGCCGCCTCATAAATAGATGCGGGCATTGTTCGTGTGCACCGGGAAGACACATGTGGGCATTGAAGAAAATCTCTGTTGCGATGGTGGGAATTGAGACCAAAACTTTCGGCGGTGGCGTCATCCACCATGCAAAGTAGAGGCAATGGCCACCTCTGAGGGTCGTCACGGTGTACCTCGACGTTGGAGGTGATGTGCATGAACACGTCACTGTGTACCCTCGACGCTGGGGGTGATACACCGCAGCTCACGTCGAAGGAGACCCGGCCGGAAGCGCGGTACGCAAGCAATCCAGCAGGTGCTTTTGTAGACCCGAAACCTCACACGCCTGGTACGGACCCGTCTAGACGCGCGGCGGCTATGGGCTGCCCTAGGTCGACCTGATCGTCCCTAGGGCCTCGTGGATCGCTGCCCTCCAACACGAAGAACGAACGGAGAACGAGGAAGAAGAAAAACAAGGGAGAAGGAAAAAAGTGATAGATTGATTGTTCGATTGTGTGTTGTTCAGTCAGCCATCACCTCTTATCTACTTATAGGCGGCTGGACTTCCCGTTCAAGAAAAGGAATAAAAATTCCATCCAAAACATCAAAAACTCTAACTTAACTCGGACGGGAATCTTTGGCAATTTTCCGGACACATTCGGAGCCTCTGAGTGGTTTGGTTCGGTCTCACCAAGTGAACGTGATCAACCTTCTGTACTCTTATGTATTCTACTCGGTCTCACCGGGTGCACCGGTGTCCCGTGACAAATTTTCTGACATCCATTCAATCTGTCTGAAGTGACTCTGCAACTTCTGCCCCTGACCTTGTTTTGGCTCTACAGGTTGCATACGACCTCGGATTAAGACGATTTTTATATCAAAACGACCGTTTCGACGAGACGAAGATTTTTCATGTTGATAACCTTTTCATTTAAGACTATTAATTGTGTTTTGTGCCCCCGAGCACTCTTCGGCCCGGAGAAAACCGAAGAGTGCTCTTCGGCCCATTTCTATCACTTTTAGGCCTAGAGTACACCGAAGACTTCTCTTCGGCCCGAGTTAGACCGAAGAGTTCCTTTTCGGCCTAAGGGAGGCCGGCGGGGTCATAGTTCTGATTTTTTTCGAATTAGGGCATACATTTTCCGAATTTGCTAAAAAGATAATAATATTTAAAAAAAAATCATTTATATGTAGCGCTCCAGCAGTACCACCGCCAAGAATCAATCGATCAACCAGCAGAAGAAACGCAGGGGAAGAAATTGCCCTAGCTAATAGTGTCTCTCGCCTGTACGAAACCATGGCCGCGCTGCGCACCTCCTTTTGGCCGGCGTTTTCCTGCGCCGCATCCTCGAGCAAGAGGCCAGTTATCACCACCTCGTCCTTCATCTTGCCGGTGGGTCGTGAGCACCGCCTCTCGGCCCTGAAGACGGCTGCTCCCCGCCCGCGCCTTGCGCTCGTCCGGGCTCAGAACGGCGACGCGCGGCCGCGGGCCAGCCAGCCGCCGCTTGCCGGCGACCACTTCCACGACGAGATGGAGCGGATCACGCAGCACTACCTCGACATCATCTCCAGCGACAGCGGCTTCCTCTACGCCGAGGCTACGGCGATGTCGGCGCGGGTCTGCCTCTCGGCCAACAAGGCCCTCATCATGGCGTCCCGCGTGGTGGACAGCGCGCGACTCAACCTCGGCACGCCCAGCGAGATCTCCGCCGAGACCATCCACGGGACCGTCCGCACGTACGCGGCCGTCTTCTCCTCCGCCGCTGACGACTCTTACAGGAAGACGGTCAACAGGAACACGGTAGCCTCGTTCCTTGGCGCCCTGCAAGGTCTGGCCGCCGTGAGCCACATCCTGCTCCAGGGCGCCCGCGAGTCCCTCTGCCACGGGCACCCGAGGGTCGCCGTGTCTGAGTACGCTTTCAACTCCGACGTGGAGGACACGTACCGCGAGTTCGTGCAGGGGATGCGCGACGTGGAGGATGAGATACGGAGCGCTAGCGCTGTGAAGACGTGCAGGCTGGTGGTGCCGGCGATCCTTGCCTGCACGGAGCTCGCGGGGTCCTTCGTGGGACTTATGCTGGATCGGCGTAGGAGGGCGCTGGAGAAGGCGCGTAGCGAATCGGCGGTAGAATGATTTTTGTGATAAGAGACTCTATTGATGTCGCAGTAGGCTGTAGCTGTTCCAAGAGGGGAAAAAAAGTGTTGTTTTTATTAAGCACCTAAGAATTAAAATCATTTCACTATTCAATGTTGGCTAGCAATAGAGTGACACTTGCATAGCAATCTTATTCAAATTGCAGAAGGTAACACCTGGTTTTTCTTTTCATATTTGGTGGAGAACAAAGACCAAATTCAGATGCAATATAATTCCATCGAAAGATTGTTTTTGCCCGGGTTTCCGCAAACTAACCGGGCAACTTTGTTCTAACTATTTTCCGGGCAACTCTGTTCTAACTATTTTAAACTAACCAGGCAACTCTGTTCTAACTATTCTAACCGGCCCCTCCGTCCGTCGCCCCGGCGGCGGGAGGGGGCGGGGACCCCGGCGATTCCGCTCCGGCGTGTAGTTAGGTGAGGCATAGTCTTCCTTGGAGATGTCGCATCGGTGGCGGGATCAATGTCGCATCGGTGGCGGGACCGATGTCGCGTCGGAATAAGATGGTCCTGCTTCTCCCCCACCCCGGTGATGCTTCAATTGGCAGCGCTGGGAGGCAGTTGGCCTCCGTGTCTCGCCGGATTTCAGATCTGACGATGTTTGGTTGTGCTGGCAGGCGTTCATCGCTCTTCCCGATGAGGACGTTGTTTAGTACAAGGTATTTTGTTGTTCTGGAGCATGTGATGTGGACGGTGGTTTGCGGTGGCGTATTTCTTCTCCGATCTCAGTGGATGAAGGAGGCGGTGCCGGGATCTGACGGGCTTGAGGATGATCCCCGGTCGACGAGGCACATAGCCTCGGCTCTGTCGCGTGCGGCAGACTGTTCAATCGACTCGCCTAGCAGCTTAGTCTGCATTGAAATTCTTTCAGATTTGGTTTGGGAGTGATGGTTGCTATCGTCTATCTCCGGCGTTGCCATGGCGATGATGGCGTCCGCGTCTATCTCCGGCGTTGCCATGGCGACGATGGCGTCCGACGATGCTTAAGGGATTGGATTTGCACATGGATCTTCATGGGTCAAATTGTAAATCTTCTTTTTTTCTTGGGGTCCTTTGTGCAAAGCTCCAGGACAATTGTCTGTGTGTTTGTGGTATGGAGCGACCATGTGTGTACACCCTGTAAGTTATTTGTTGAATGAACATGTGTAGTTCCTCTAAAAAAACTATTTTAAAGAATCGGAGCCTAAGGAACTCGACTTAAAAAAATCCATCGAAACTAAACGATCCTTCTTTTCAGTGGCACAATAATATCCATCATCAATAAATGATCATAGCATCTTCGACAGGAAAAAAGTTAACAGGGCATCACTTAACATGTGAGGAGCAAAGCAATACAAAGATGGCAGGAATCAACATCCCTGGAACTGAAAACACTTACTAGCAGCCTTATATGTTACAACCTGGAGCATGCGAACACAGAGGAACGAAAAGAAGGAGAAAATAAATAAATGGGTCAGATCTTGATATGATACAGCGGGCATCAAAACTGCAACCCTACCGTGCAAGCTAGCTAACAGGAAAGCAGACATACAGGATCATCCTTTGTTTGTTTAACTTCAAGCCACAGGTATCACCCTGATTGTTGAGATGTTGCCAGTGTAAGCATATCCTAACAGAAAAGCTGCGGCTATCCGCCGTTTCAAATGGCAGAAGAAAATACTACTGAATCACACACTCACATTTCCCGAAACCCTCATTTTCCAGTTCATCATCTGACAAACTTCCATCGCTGTTGAAAGAAACATGATCATTCAGTACTTAGAAAATATTATGGCTATGACAAGTAACAACCAGTGGGTACAAGACTTATAAGCCAACAAAATAATAAAGCACATTAATGTACTCATGCTCAAACGCTCAATACAGATTGCAGTTAGAGAATCAATAAGCTTGAAAAGGTTGCAATTAGCAATCGAAGTAGTAAACTGACCTTCACATTAGTTCCAACAAACACACATAAATACCTATCAGCTCTATCAACATGGAGGAGGTTCATCATATGAATAAGTCAGTGCAAATCAGAACAAAGGTGGAAGTACTTTTGAGATAGTTGATGTAGGATACTTAATACTCCCTCCAGTACAACTTTAGTACAAAGTTGTACCAAATCAGCGACACTTATTTTGGGACGGAGGGAGTAGCAAAGTTCAACTCCACCAAGGTAGACAACTTATCTGTACTCCTAAAGTCTCTACTCCTAAAAGGGGAGTTGGTAGCTTCTCCTCACCGGTTTATTTTCGTCTATTTTATTTTCGCCTCACCTCCCACCATCCCCTCCCACAGAATTTTTTCCCTCCCATTAAACCGATGAGATCTTGTTTCGTGCTTGTTTTGGCAGGTGCCGATTCAATTCAATCACGTATCTCTACTCCTAAAGGGGGATCTCTACTCTAAAGGGGGAGTTGGTAGCTTCTCCTCACCGGTTTATTTTCGCCTCACCTCCCACCATCCCCTCCCACTGAATTTTTTCCCTCCCATTAAAAAACCAAATACCATTAAACCGATGAGATCTTGTTTCGTGCTTGCTTTGGCAGGTGTCGATTCAATTCAATCACGTAAATAATAGGTAATTAAGAATTCAGAGATCGCATCATATATGTGAGATCACCTTACTAAAAGATAGATATAAGATTTTTCTCGATAACCTTCCCAAAAAAATCAGATATTACTCAATAACAAATCGCTAATCCTGCACACTATGCCATTTATTATTATCATTATCTCTACTATTAATTGACAACCATAACTTTCCTAATACAACAAAAATAACATCTCTTTTCTTATCTTACCAAATCACATATATTTTCTTATCTTACCAGATCGCATATATCTCTACTATTAAAGGGGAGTTGGTAGGCCGCATCCGCACGTCCCCTGTGGAGGGACGCCGTGCGCGACACCATGGAGGACGTCGTGGTCGGACCTGACCCCGGCGCGATGCTCGGGAATGCCAGGGCATGAAGCACGGCGTCGAGGATGGTCGTGGCGACAGGCGGGTCGTCGGACCGCCACGTACAGGCATTCGTGGATGCGGTCATATTATATTTCTTGTCAGTCATCTAGAGAGCCAGACATGCTACATTCTCAAATCAAGTGTGTCCATTTAAATATCCAGAAATTTGTTAAGTAAATGTGTCCTACAATACTCGGTAGGCCTTGCAGAAATGAATCCACTACAAAAGCGTCTTTACCACCAAGGCTCAAACAAACAATACAAGAGGCGCGTCAAATGTGTAATATATCTATTATCAAAGGGAATATTTACGTAGTCGTCGTTCGTAGCAGCCATTCATGCGAAAATAATTTAGAAATCGAACGCTGAATCAATTTGGAAATCAAACCATTAATGCAATTAATTATGTCCATTAAATAGAATTTTTTCGCACTGAATCAATTTGGAAACCGAGTCATTAATGCAATTAATTAATTAAGCAGGTAGTTAATTATGTCTGCAGATAATTAGAATTAGGTATTGTTTTTCCCAATTTGGCAGATAATTAATTGATTTGGTTGGCAGTTAAGGTAGGCAGTTAATTATTTGTGTAATTGATTAATTAAGTAGGTAGTTAATCGCGCCGAATCATTTTGAAAGCGCTCACGGACAAGGACGGTCAACAGGCTCTCGGCGACATGGCTGAGCACCACTTGCCAACATGGACAACAGCCACCATGCGCTCGCGACATGGGCGACCAAGCGTTCACCAAGATGGATGACGATCATACTCTGCAGGATGTCCACATGCTGATTGTTGCCGAAACATTCGTGAGTGAGGACAACACGTCACTATATTGTCCAGGTGGTTCATGCTATAGTAGAAAGGAAGAGTGTTCCATGAATAAGAAGGAAAAAGAACTAAAGCGGCCAAGTGGTTCATAGTGTTGACGACAGAAAGAGTGATCTAGAAAATAAAGCGAAAAATGAAAGGAAGAGTATTCTAGGAAATAAGTAGGAACGGGAACTAAAACTGGCGAGGAAGGAGGAAGAAGAAGCGTCGCTGATTAACGCACTGATGTTTACGTGGTGCTGGTTGGCGCCGAAGAAATGGGTTAGTGAAGAGGCTAGGAGTAGAAGATGTAGGGGGGGACGAGGAAGAGAAGAACAACAAGTATCCCTTCCAGCAATGAATGGTGTGTGGGCTGGAGGTGGAGTTTATTGGTGACTAGAAATATGTTCAGGTTGCCACTCGCCTCCCACATCAGTGTGCATTTGCAAAGTTGGATGGACCTTTCAGAATGATCTCTATAGTTATTTGTTGTTTTGTAGCAATAGTAGGTGTTAGTTTAACCCACTCTATTATATTGTAAGAAAAATTCCGTCCCTGTTGCAACACACGGCGAAGGTGAGGTGGCAGTCATCCTGTTTTATAGGAGAGAGCTCCAGCGAGAAATGTCCCGCTATGGCGGGAAACCGAGCGGGAAGGGGAGGGTCCGATAGGAAAAGGGAAGGGTGCATCATGGGGTGGGATTTTGTGTTGGGCCCGCTTGTTGGACATAACATGACGGACAGTCCGGACAACCATGTCCCCCCCCCCCCCCCCCCCCCGATATGGTCTGGATTTAGGGCAGCCCGGACTGTCCAGTCGGTTGAATTTTGGAGAGCCTACTGGGTGCCCGTTTCATGTCCGAACATGCCCGGGCATATGAAGAAAAATGAGCTTCAACCTTAGAGATGACCTTAATCATTTGTTTGATTCATTTGTATATGCATTATAGCCCGTAGCAGCGCACGGGCATTCTACTAGTAGCACTAATAGTAAACTGCTTATAGAAATGTGCTAAAATTTGTAATCATCTACAAATACAAAAACGACAATATACTATTTATGTGCTGGTAATGATGAAAGAAAGGGAATATAATTTTCAGACTGTACCTGGCTTCGAATTCCCTTATCTCAAAAAGCTCCTTTCCACATGTATCAGTCCATTGAACTTTTCTCCGTTCCATACCAGATTTCAAGGTTTGCACCTCTTCCAGTGACTCACGTGGTTCTTCACCTTCATTCACCACTATACAATGCTCTGACGAATCCCTTTTTGAGTTGCTCTTAAGACAACCTTTTCTCTCATCTCCAGTTATGGAAACATTAGTGGTAACCTTCTTCTTTGTTGAACGGGATGGCTCTTCCAAAGAGTCCAAAGTGTTGCTTGAACTCAATTTCGGAGGAGACGCCCCTTCGAGCTCCAAAGCAGTGCTACCGAAGCAGATGAAGGGAGCACATTTACAGGGAGCTTGGTTTTTCCTGGAAGCCAGATGATACACATGCTCAGCTTCCCCATCGACTATTCGGTACTGATTCCATGGTGATACCTTGACCGGCTTCTCTTCTTCTTTCCGTCCAAGCAGCAAAAGAGCAAGGCCATGACTGTATCCTGAAGCTGACGATGAGAAAAAACCTCCTCCTTCCACAGCCAGTAGCATTTCCACTTCTCATCCAGGAACCATTAACTATATTCTTCTGCTCTGCTTAATAAACTTCCTCTTCATTGACTAGTCTACAGTGCTACAAGGGAAAGCAAAACCAGATTCAATGCTCACCATACTTGAATCTGAGATATATACTACCATCTCATGAATGTAAATCAGTAGCAGAATGAGCCGCACATCGCTTTGTCTAGTAGTCAATGACATAAACTCTATTATCTCATTCAACAGGGCATGGATATCTCTACTGCAGCAGGCATTCTTGTCTTGAACCAAGGCCCTTCATCAGTTACTATGCAATCAAGAAACAGAAAAGGTTTCCAATTATATCCAACCGTTCCGATTTTAGCTGAGCAAATAATTGAAGAGTTCAGCCGAGTCACCTAACATGATCACATGCCTAGTGTACTCCCAAACTGCATCGAAGCCTAAAGGGCTCTTGATTCACTCGTACCACACATATGCTCAATGTGAAGCGGAGCGCACACACTAATATAATTCTTAAGAGATTTAAAAAAACATGAAGAAACTGCAATACAGATTGACAAGAAGTTGCCAATGAGCTAATCCCAATAAGATACAGTATGTTCCAAAGTAAGCAACAATTGCTTCCTGACTGACTTCATATATAGACTACAAAAGAAAGAAAATCCGCAGCACTGAGCTAAGATCCCACTAACGCATACACTGAAGAACAGACCGAAGAGGTAGGCCTTCACACGGATCTAGCAACCAAGAACCAACCAAATCCTTAATCAGCTCACCTAAGGAACGCATTGGCTAACACAAATATTCAACGCCCGAACTAGGACCGGCACGACTCGGATCCGCCAAGCATATAGTTAAATAAAAAGAAGTCCGGAAAGTTTAAATCAGTGGGCGAATAAAATGCTGCGGCTGAACGGATCGGACCTGGGGGAGAGCTACATTCCGATTGGCCGCAGCAGGGTTGGAGGCGGGAGGGGGCTATCGGATCTGAGCCTGATTAGAGGACGCGAGGTGAGGAGAGAAGTGGAAATCGATTGTAGCAGGAAAAGAAATGGCACAGACAGGACCTCAGCGGCAGTTGGTGCTGTTCTGTCCTAGTGAGACTTCGCTGGAGACCATCGGTTACTGACAGGTTTGGGCCCGCGTCGAAGTTGACCCTGTGGGCCCGGACTGTAAGGCCAACTCCAACCAACGCAAACGGATGTGATTTTGATAAGCTTTTTCTCTGTTTGGGTCGTCGAAGGGGCCGCGTCCGCCCTCATCGGTGTTCTCATCCGTGTTTTTCACACGAGTGCGCCCAATCGACCGACTCATTTGATCCGTCCAATCAATTTTGTCCAAATTTTAACATTTTAAATTCTATATGCATATGAAATACAAATAAAAAGTCACATAATTTTGCATCACAATAAATAGTTCACAACCAAATAAAAATATCATAGTTACAACCAAATAAATTTAAAATTGTCACAAATACATTGAAAGAAAAAGAACTGATGCATCTATTGGTTGACTGGATGAGTCCACATATGCTCAACCAAATCATTTTGAAGTTGAATGTGAGTTGTTCAATCACGCATTTCATGAAGAAATTGAGTGAACTCTGTAAACATTGTCGGTCCATGCTCAGGCTCAACATTTTCACCCTGGTAATCAAACCCTTGATCAAAGATGCTCTCAGCATGTTCATCCTCTATGATCATGTTGTGCATGATCACACATGCAGTCATCACCTCTGACATCTTCTGCTGACTCCATGTTCTAGCAGGGTGCCGAACAATAGCCCATCGAGATATGAGCACACCGAAAGCACGCTCAACATCCTTCCTAGCACTCTCTTGTGCTTGGGCAAACCTAGCTCGCTTCTCTCCTACCGACTTGGAGATTGTATTTACAAGAGTATACCACCGAGGATAGATACCATCAGCTAGGTAGTATCCTTTCTTGTAGTGGTGGCCATTGACCTCAAAGTTGACCTCTGAGCAGTTGCATTCTGCAAGTCGTGCAAACACCGGAGACTGTTGAAGCACGTTGATGTCATTGTGAGAACCTGCCATGCCGAAGAAAGAGTGTCAAATCCAAAGATCTTATGATGCCACAGCTTCAAGTATGACCGTGCAAGCTTTAACATGCCCCTTATACTGCCCCCGCCAAGCAAATGGACAGTTCTTCCATTTCCAGTGCATACAATCTATGCTACCAAGAATTCCCAGAAAGCCTCTGGATTCATTGATTGCCAACAACTGGGTTGTATCTATAGCATTTGATTCTCTCAAGTACTCCGGGCCAAATACTGCAACCACAGCTTTGCAGAACTTGTACAACGATGCAAGACATGTGGACTCGCTCATGCGGACATACTCATCCACAAGATCACCGGGAATTCCGTATGCAAGCATCCGAATAGTTGTAGTGCATTTCTGATAAGATAAGTCAACCCTTCTGAGGGCATCATTCTTGCATCTAAAGTAATCATCATACTCCACCACTCCCTCCCGAATACGGTTGAACACATGTCTCACCATCCAGAAGCGTCGCCGGAAAAGCTTGGCATTAAAGAGTGGTGACGTGCACTGGAAATAATCGCTATAGAGTAGGCAATGGTCGATCTCTCTCTATTACAATTCAACACCGGAGCATGGCCTAGGATCGACCCCCTAAACATTGGCCTCATCCTAGAAATGTGCTCATTGATGACCATAGTAGCAACCACAAAATCCTCATCGTCCGACGATTCATCGTCCGATGAACATATGACGTTATTGTCAAAGAACTCATATGAGCTATCGGCCATGGTACCTTGTGGGCAAAAGGCCGAACACCTTGCGGGCGGTGACGGAGGCGGGCATGGTCGAGCCGCGGCCGATGAAGGGCAGCAGACATGTCAATGTCTGGGCCCTCCGGTGGTGATCGTGGAGGCAACAGCGGTGATGGCAAGCCTTGGTAGGCGTCCCTTCTCGTGCTACGATGGCGGCGAGGAGTGGCCACAGACGTCGGCCTTGTTAGATGCGGTGGCGGCGGAGAAGTTGGTGGATGCAGTGGGGAAGTTGGTGGAAGCGGTGGCGGTGCCTGAATGGTGTCGTCACGGCCGGAACTGGGTGGCGGCGGCGAGGGCGTCGAGGCCGGGGTGTCGAGTGTGGAGGCGGAGGGGGAAGAATGGTCATTGTGCCACCAACAGGTGGGCCAGGGGGAGGACAAGGGAGGGCGTCGCGCTCGCCCGCGCCGTGTCTGCGCCGACGCAAACCCAGCCCAAATTTGGGCCAGAAATGGGTCGAGACGGACAAAAAAAATGGACACCCGACCATTCAGTGCGTTGGGCCGCATTTTCTGTCTGCGCAGACCCAAACGGACGCAGGCAGGCGAAATGGGTCGCCGCGTTGGAGTTGGCCTAAGTAGGCGTTCTTTTGTTGCGTAAGCGAACTTCCAACACGGACCTTCAAACCTCTCGCACCCGTCGGGACAAGGCGATCTGAAACCTCGCAAGCCATCCAACGACGTCCCGCATCGGTCCGTGGACTGGTTCGGATGTCCATTTTCCCGCAAACGAAAGCAAACCCGGGGGTTTGCAGGAGTCCGTACACCAGCCACGTAGGACTCCGACACCCTCGGCCCACCCAAAACCCCACCAGAGCCCGCGCATTTGGAGTTGGTCGTACTGTTTCCACGATAAAATCCCCCTTTCTCAACCCTCTCCTCTACCATCCGGTGTCATTCTCCACTTCAATTTTCGCCCTTTTTCGCCGCCGCCGCATGGACCCGTACGAAAAGCTGTCGGAGACGGCGGTGGTGGAGGATCCGATGATCGCGGCCGCCCAAAAGATCAACTCGGCGTCATGGAAAGACTGCCACCTCAGACAGAAGGCAAAGGCGGCTCCGCTGAAAAAGAAAAGGGGGGTGGGGGCGATGGTCGTGGCGGCGGACGTGTAGGGGTGGGCACGGTACCGGCGGGTGATGACCCACAAGTATAGGGGATCAATCGTAGTCCTTTCGATAAGTAAGAGTGTCGAACCCAACGAGGAGTAGAAGGAAATGACAAGCGGTTTTCAGCAAGGTATTTTCTGCAAGCACTGAAATTATCGGTAACGAGTAGTTTGATAGCAAGATAATTTGAAGTGACAAGTAGCAGTAGTAACAAAGAGTGCAGCAAGTTGGCCCAATACTTTTTGTAGCAAAGGACAATCCGGAACGATCTCTTATAGTAAGTAAAGCGTTCTCGAGGACACATGGGAATTTCATCTAGTCACTTTCATCATGTTTGTTTGATTCGCGTTCGCTACTTTGATAATTTGATATGTGGGTGGACCGGTGCTTGGGTGCTGTTCTTACTTGAACAAGCCTCCCACTTATGATTACCCCCTCTCGCAAGCATCCGCAACTACGAAAGAAGAATTAAGATAACTCTAACCATAGCATTAAACATATGGATCCAAATCAGCCCCTTACGGAATAGCGCATAAACTAGGGTTTAAGCTTCTGTCACTCTAGCAACCCATCATCTAATTACTACTCCACAATGCATTCCCTTAGGCCCAAAGATGGTGAAGTGTCATGTAGTCGACGTTCACATGACACCACTAAGAGAATCAACAACATACATATCATCAAAATATCGAACGAATACCAAATTCACATGATTACTTATGACAAGACTTCTCCCATGTCTTCAAGAACGAAAGTAACTACTCACAAATCATATTCATGTCCAAGATTAGAGAGGTGTTGAATAGCATAATAGAGCTGAACATATAATCTTCCACCAAATAAACCAACTAGCATCAACTACAAGATGTAATCAACACTACTAGCAACCCACAGGTACCAATCTGAGGTTTTGAGACAAAGATTGAATACAAGAGATGAACTAGGGTTTGAGATGAGATGGTGCTGGTGAAGATGTTGATGAAGATTAGTCCTCCCACGATGAGAGGATCGCTGTTGATGTCGATGACGACGATTTCCCCCTCCCGGAGGGAAGTATCCCCGGTAGAATCTCTCCGCCGGAGAGCAAAAGTGCTCCTGCCCAAGTTCCGCCTCGAGACGGCGGCGCACCATCCCGAAAGTATTCTCTATATTTTTTCTAGGGCAAAATGACTTATATACCAGAAAATGGGGGCCAGAGGCCAGCCAGGGGCCCCATGAGGTACAAGGGCGCGCCTGGGGGGGTGGCGCGCCCTGGTGCCTCGTGGGCACCTGGGTGGCCCCCTCTAGTACTTCTTGATTCCAGTATTTTTTATTTATTCCAAAATAATTCTCCGTGAAATTTCAGCTCATTTGGAGATGTGCAGAATAGGTATATCTGACATAGCTTTTTCATGTCCAGAATTCCAGCTGCCGGCATTCTCCCTCCTTGTGTAAATCTTGCATATTAAGAGAGAAAAGGCATTAGAATTGCTCCACAAAGTGTTATATTGATTAAAAACACTATAAATAACAGTAGCAAAACATGATGCAAAATGGACGTATCAGCGGCAGGCATGGTGCAGGGCGGTGCCTGGGACGCGAGGCGCCGCCGTCGTCACCGTCCGGGTAGACGCCATCCTGGCCGGAGAAATACAAGCCTCCCTTCTGTTGATTCTTTCGCCGGTACTTTTTATATATTCCAAAGTAATTCTCCATAAATTTTCAGGTCAATTGGAGTTGTGCAGAATAGCTATCTCTGTTTTACCCCTTTCAGGTCCAGAATTCCAGCTGCCGGCATTCTCCCTCTTCATGTGAATCTTGCAAAATAAGAGAGAAAAGGCATAAGAATTGTACCATAAAGTGAAATAATGATCAAAAACATAATAATTATTAGTAGGAAATCATGATGCAAATTGGACGTATCAGTCTCCAACGTATCTATAATTTTTTATTGTTCCATGCTATTATAGTATCAATCTTGGATGTTTTATATGCAATTATATATCATTTTTTGGGACTAACCTATTAACCTAGTGCCCAGTGCCAGTTGCTGTTTTTTTTGCCTTTTCAGAAAATCATTATCAAACGGAGTCCAAACAAAGAAAAAACTTTGGATTAATTTTTTCTGGACCAGAAGGGACCCTAGAAGCTTCGGGAGAAGACCAGACGAGTCATGAGGGAGCGACAAGCCCGGAGGGCGCGCCCAGGGGGGATAGGCGCGCCCCCCAGGCTTGTGGGCCCCTCTTGGCACCTCTTAACCTAATTCCAGCGCTATAAATTCTAAAATGTTCCCAATATACCAGAAAGACAGAAGAGAAAACCTTTCCGCCGCCGCAAGCCTCTGTTCTTCCGCGATCCCATATGGAGGCCTTTTCCGGTACTCTGCCGGAGGGGGAATCGATCACGGAGGGCTTCTACATCAATCTTGCTGCCTTTCCGATGATGTGTGAGTAGTTTACCACAGACCTACGGGTCCATAGCTAGTAGCTAGATGGCTTCTTCTCTCTCTTTGATCTTCAATACCATGTTCTCCTCTATGTTCTTTGAGTTCTATTCGATGTAATCTTCTTTTGCGGTGTGTTTGTTGGGATCCGATGAATTGTGGGTTTATGATCAGATTATTCATGAGAAATATTTGAGTCTTCTCTGAACTCTTTTATGCATGATTGTTATAGCTTTGTATTTCTCTCCGATCTATCCGTTTGGTTTGGCCAACTAGATTGATTTATCTTGCAATGGGAGAGGTGCTTTGTGATGGGTTCAATCTTGCGGTGTTCTATATCTCAGTGATAGGGACAAGACAGTATTTGTATTGTTGCCATTAAGGATAAAAAGATGGGGTTTAATCATATTGCTTGAGTTTACTTTGTCTACATCATGTCATCTTGCTTCAGGCGTTACTCTGTTTTATACTTAATACCCTAGATGCATGCTGGATAGCGGTCGATGGGTGGAGTAATAGTAGTAGATGCAGGCAAGAGTCGGTCTACTTGTTTTGGACGTGATGCCTATATACATGATCATTGCCTTGAATATCGTCATAACTATGCGTTTTTCTATCAATTGCCCAACAGTAATTTGTTTACCCACTGTATGCTATGTGTTCGAGAGAGAAGCCTCTAGTGAAAACTATGGACCCCGGGTCTACCTTTATCATATATTAAAATCCAAAAATACCTTGCTGCAATTTATTTACTTTTATTTTATTTTGCAATTTACCTTTTTATCTATCACTATCACAATTAATCCTTGCAAGTAACCGCTAAGGGGATTGACAACCCTCTTATTTGCGTTGGGTGCAAGTTTTTGCTTTTGTGTGTAGGTGCTGCTAACGAGGTTCTGTGTGGTTCTCCTACTGGATTGATAACCTTGGTTCTTAACTGAGGGAAATACTTATCTCTACTGTACTGTATCATCCTCTCCTCTTCGGGGAAATCCCAACGTAGTTCACAAGTAGCAGGAAGAATTTCTGGCGCCGTTGCCAGGGAGACATCACCAAAACCTATCAAGTACCTTCGCATAAACTATCATCCACTTGTTCTTGTTTTCATTTGCCTTTTTTTTGCATTTGCCTCTCGTTTTCATCTCCCCCACTTCTAAAACAATTTTACAAAAAATACAAAAATATTTTGTGAGCTATCTTTGCTTGTGTTGTCATGTGCCTT
Source organism: Elymus sibiricus (assembly GCA_039707655.1). Lineage (NCBI taxonomy): Eukaryota > Viridiplantae > Streptophyta > Magnoliopsida > Poales > Poaceae > Elymus > Elymus sibiricus. The sequence continues at coordinate 229,894,522 of CM077668.1, forward strand.
CTATTTGCTTGCATCTTCGCTTGCTAAAAATCTATTGATATGGATACTCATCCACTAGCTAATCTTTTCAAAATATCCAATTATGATGAATAAATTGCTAGTGAGTTGAGTGCACTTGATTATTTCTATGAAGTTTTGCTTGAAAATCATGAATCTGAAAATTGTGATGAAGTGTTGAAAGAAGAAATTTATAAAGTGATTCATGATAGCTCCTTGAATGATAAGCATGATTGCAATGATGTTATTATAAATTCTATTAATGTCAATTGTGCTAATAATATGCAAAACTACAAGCTTGGGAATAATGATTTTGTGATATCCACTACTCATTGTAATGATCATGATTGGGGTGATGCTTCGTATGATCTTGAAAATTTATTTAAGCCTCATGATGAGTATGTTTGCAATAATATTGAAAGTGGGTTTGGAAGAGTGTCAACTTTAGGTAATAATGATCCCACTACTTTGGAGAATTATCAATATCGTGAATTTTTTGATAAAAGTGGGTTTGGAGAGGTCATGGCTTAATTTAGTTAATATTAATCCCACTATCTTGGAAGATTATAAGACTTTTATGCATGTGGATCATGAAGAGAATATTTTATGTGATAGCTATATTGTTAAATTTGATTATGATCCTACATGTAACTATTATGAGAGAGTAAAATATGGTTATTGGAATTTTCATTTTGAATTACCTCTCTTGAAGATCAAATTGTTAGTGTTTTGTTCTTCTTCTTTGCATATGCTAGATACTTTTTGTCTTGACAATTTGTTTGCTTATAAAATGACTATGCATAGGAAGTATGCTAGACTTAAATGTGTTTGTCACATGTTTTATGATGCTCTGTTTGTGTTTCAATTATTATCTTTCATGTGAGCATCAATAAAATCTCAAGCCTATCTTAATGGCTATAAAGAAAGAGCTTGTTGGGAGGCAACCCAATATGTATATCAAATTTTTGTTTTACTTTCTGTTTTTGTGTGTTTACACAATTGTAGCCTCTATTATGATTGTGTTTTTTATCTTTTAGTTAGTGTTTATGCCAAGTAATGCCTTTGGGATGATTTGGATGATAGTATAATTGATGCAGTTTGAAAACAGAAACTTTTGCGTCCAGTGCTGGAATTTTGATTTTTTGCTGGAGCGTCAATTGCTTTTGAATTTTTTACAAAGTATTAGAATATAAATTTCCCACGTTTAACTAATTGTTCAGAATTTTTGGAGTCACAGAAGTATGACTTCAATTCAGATCTTTACAGACTGTTCTATTTTAGACAGAATCTGTTTTTTGTTGCATAGTTTGCTTATTTTGATGAATCTATGGATCGTATTGGGGAGTATGAGCCATGGGGAAGTTGGAGTACAGTAGCATTATGCCAATATTAAATATGAATCAATTTACAACAGTACCTAAAGTTTAAGATTTATTTGTTATACTAACGGATCTCACGAGGTTTCTGTTGAGTTTTGTGTGTTGAAGTTTTCAAGTTTTGGGTGAGACTATGATGGATAAAGGAATAAGGAGTGGCAAGAGCCTAAGATTGGGAATGCCCAAGGCACCCCAAGGTAATATTCAAGGAAGACTCAAGCGTCTAAGCTTGGGGATGCCCCGGATGGCATCCCCTCTTTCGTCTACAATCTATCGGTATATCACTTGGAGCTATATTTTTATTCATCACATGATATGTGTTTTACTTGGAGCGTCTTGCGCTATAGTTTGCTTGCCTTTGTTTGCTTTTTAGTTTTCCACAATCATCTTTGCTGAACACACCTTTTTGAGAGGGACACACATTATTCGTGATTTGTTAGAATACTCTATGTTCTTCACTTATATCTTTTGAGCTAGGTAGTTGCTCTAGTGCTTCACTTATATCTTTTAGAGCACGGCGGGGGTTATATTTTAAAGAAATAGTTGCACTCTCATGCTTCACTTATATCTTTTTGAGAGTCTAATATATAGTAATGGCAATTTGCACATGTTAAAAGAATGGTCCTGATATGATAAGGCATCCAAGGGGGATATAATAAAAATCTTCATGTAGACCACTAAGTATGAGGTGCATGGTTAATTTTATTAATGTCATAATATGAAAGTATATAGGTTCATGATCATTGGTTAGTAGAAATATCGGTATTAAAGTTTGTTATGACATATTCACCTAAATATTAGTTGTGGCATGGCAAGGAAGTTGGAGCATTTATAGGTCTGAAATGAAATCCTTGAGTACTGTTATAATCGAGGTCGCGCGATGGTTAACTCCTACCAACCCTCCTCCTAGGGGCATGCGGTGAAGTGCTTTGCTTCGAGGGCTAAGTAGACTTTTGCAATAAGTATGTGAGTTCTTTATGACTAATGTGAGTCCATGGATTATACGCACTCCTATCTTTCCGTAATTTGCTAGCCTCTTCGGTACCGTGCCTTGCCCTTTCTCACCTCGAGAGTTGGCACAAACATTAATGGTGCATCCAAACCCCATGATATGATACGCTGTTTCACACATAATCCCCTTTTACCTTCCTCAAAACAGCCACCATACCTACCTATTATGGCATTTCCATAGCCATTCCGAGATATATTGCCATGCAACTTCCACCGTTCCGTTTATATGACACACAACATCATTGTCATATTGCTTTGCATGATCATATAGCTGACATAGTATTTGTGGCAAAGCCACTGTTCATCATTTTTCATGCATGTTACGCTAGATCATTGCACATCCTGGTACACTGCCAGAGGCATTCATATAGAGTCATATTTGTTCTAGTATCGAGTTGTAAGTAAATAAAAGTGTGATGATCATCATTATAGAGCATTGTCCCAGTGAGGAAAGGATGATGGAGGCTATGATTCCCCCACAAGTCGGGATGAGGCTCCGAACGGAAAAAAAGAGGCCAAAAAGAGCCCAGCAAAAAAATGAGAGAAAAAGAGAGAAGGGGCAATGTTACTATCCTTTACCACACTTGTGCTTCAAAGTAGCACCATGTTTTTCATATAGAGAGTCTCCTATGTTGTCACTTTCATATACTAGTGGGAATTTTTCATTATAGAACTTGGCTTGTATATTCCGATGATGGGCTTCCTCAAATGCCCGAGGTCTTCATGAGCAAGCAAGTTGGATGCACACCCACTTAGTTTTCAGTTTGAGCTTTCATACACTTATAGCTCTTAGTGCATCCGTTGCATGGCAATCCCTACTCCTCGCATTGATATCGATTGATGAGCATCTCCATAGCCCGTTGATCCGCCGAGTTGGTGCGAGACTTTCTTCTTCTCCTTTCCATTATTTGATACCTACCACCGCATTCAATTCCACCTAGTGCTATATCCATGGCTTGCGCTCATGTATTGCGTGAGAGTTGAAAATGCTGAAGCGCGTTAGAAGTATGATCCAATTGCCTGGTTTAACACCAGGGTGCTCACTATTTATATATTTGCGGTGAAGATAGAGTCATGCCATGATTAATATGAGAAAGTGAGTAGGGATAACACTCGTTAAGTATCGTATATTTTGAAAGTTAATGATTATGCTTCTTATGTTCATGGATATTATTATGTTGATATTGTTAATTCATCGCTTCACAACTTATATGCCATAAAGAGATTACATAATAAACATGTTGGGTAGCATTCCACATCAAAAATTCTGTTTTTATCATTTACCTACTTGAGGACGAGCAGGAATTAAGCTTGGGGATGCTTGATATGTCTCTAATGACCCACAAGTATAGGGGATCAATCATAGTCCTTTCGATAAGTAAGAGTGTCGAACCCAACGAGGAGCAGAAGGAAATGACAAGCGGTTTTCAGCAAGGTATTCTCTGCAAGTACTGAAAGTAGCGGTAATAGATAGTTTTGATAGCAAGATATTTCGTAACAAGTAACAAGTAGAATAAAGTGCAGCAAGGTGGCCCAATCCTTTTTATAGCAAAGGACAAGCCGGAACGAACTCTTATAGTAAGAAAACCGTTCTCGAGGACACATGGGAATTTCATCTAGTCACTTTCATCATGTTTGTTTGATTCGCGTTCGCTACTTTGATAATTTGATATGTGGGTGGACCGGTGCTTGGGTGCTGTTCTTACTTGAACAAGCCTCCCACTTATGATTACCCCCTCTCGCAAGCATCCGCAACTACGAAAGAAGAATTAAGATAACTCTAACCATAGCATGAAACATATGGATCCAAATCAATCCCTTACGGAATAGCGCATAAACTAGGGTTTAAGCTTCTGTCACTCTAGCAACCCATCATCTAATTACTACTCCACAATGCCTTCCCTTAGGCCCAAAGATGGTGCAGTGTCATGTAATCGATGTTCACACGACATCACTAAAGGAAGCACAACATACATAGCATCAAAATATCGAACGAATACCAAATTCACATGATTACTTATGACAAGACTTCTCCCATGTCCTCAAGAACAAAAGTAACTACTCGCAAATCATATTCATGTTCAAGATCAGAGGGGTATTGAATAGCATTAAGGATCTAAACATATAATCTTCCACCAAATAAACCAACTAGCATCAACTACAAGATGTAATCAACACTACTAGCAACCCACAGGTACCAATCTGAGGTTTTGAGACAAAGATTGAATACAAGAGATGAACTAGGGTTTGAGATGAGATGGTGCTGGTGAAGATGTTGATGAAGATTGGTCCTCCCATGATGAGAGGATCATTGGTGATGTCGATGGCTTCGATTTCCCCATCCCAGAGGGAAGTATCCCCGGCGGAATCGCTCCGCCGGAGAGCAAAATAGCTCCTGCCCAGGTTCCGCCTCGAGACGGCGGCGCTTCTTCCCGAAAGTCTCCTTCTGATTTTTTTCTAGGGCAAATGGCTTCATATAGCAGAAGGAGGGGGCCAGAGGCCTGCCAGGGGCCCCACAAGCCAGGTGACGCGCCCCCCTGGGCGCGCCCCCAGGCTTGTGGCTTCCTGGTGAGCCCCCTTCTGTTGATTCTTTTGCCAGTATTTTTTATATATTCCAAAATAATTCTCCGTAAATTTTCAGGTCATTTGGAGTTCTGCAGAATAGCTATCTCTGTTTTACCCCTTTCAAGTCCAGAATTCCAGCTGTCGGCATTCTCCCTCTTCATGTGAATCTTGCAAAATAAGAGAGAAAAGGCATAATAATTGTACCATAAAGTGAAATAATGATAAAAAACATAATAATTATTAGTAGGAAATCATGATGCAAATTGGACGTATCAACTCCCCCAAGCTTAGACCTCGCTTGTCCTCAAGAGAAAGCCGAAATCGATAATCATGACTGAAAGATCGTGGATGTCGCCTAGAGGGGGGGGGTGAATAGGCGCTTTAAAATAATTACGGTTTAGGCTTGAACAAATGCGGAATAAACCTAGCGGTTAATTTGTCAAGCACAAAACCTAAAACGACTAGGCTCACCTATGTGCACCAACAACTTATGCTAAGCAAGATAAACAACTAAGTGATAGCAAGATATATAACTAGAAACAATATGGCTATCACAAAGTAAAGTGCATAAGTAAAGGGCTCGGGTAAGAGATAACCGAGGCACGCGGAGACGACGATGTATCCCGAAGTTCACACCCTTGCGGATGCTAATCTCCGTTAGAGCGGTGTGGAGGCACAATGCTCCCCAACAATGCCACTAGGGCCACCGTATTCTCCTCACGCCCTCGCACAATGCAAGGTGCCGTGATTCCACTAAGGGACCCTTGAGGGCGGTCACCGAACCCGTACAAATGGGACCCTTGAGGGCGGTCACCGAACCCGTACACTTTGGCAACCCTTGGGGGCGGTCACCGGTACCCGTCAAATTGCTCGGGGCGATCTCCACAACCTAATTAGAGACCCCGACGCTTGCCCGGAGCTTTACACCACAATGATTGAGCTCCGAGGCACCACCAAGCCGTCTAGGGCGCCAAGGCACCCAAGAGGAACAAGCTCTAGGGTGCTCAAACACCCAAGAGTAATAAGCTTCTCAACTACTAACTTCCACGTATCACCGTGGAGAACTCAAACCGATGCAACTAATGCAATGGCAAGGGCACACGGAGTGCCCAAGTCCTTCTCTCTCAAATCCCACCAAAGCAACAAAAGCTATGGAGGAAAATGAGAGGAAGAACAAGGAGAACACCAAGAACTCCAAGATCTAGATCCAAGGGGTTCCCCTCACTTAGAGGAGAAAGTGATTGGTGGAAATGTGGATCTAGATCTCCTCTCTCTATTCCCTCAAGAACTAGCAAGAATCATTGGAGGGATTGAGAGTTAGGCAAGCTCAAGAAGGTCAACAATGGGGGGAGAAATGAGCTCAAAGGATAAGAAAACCGTTGGGGAAGAAGACCCCTTTTATAGGGCCACCCCAAATCCAACCGTTACCCGTGCAGGACGCGCACAAGCGGTACTACCGCTCTTGCGAGCGGTACTACCGCTCGTGCGGTAGTAATTCAAAAACAGCAGGCAACAACAAGAAACTGGAGCGGTAGTGCCGCACCAAGCGGTACTACCGCTCAACTTAAGCGGTACTACCGCTTAAGCTTTCGCAGGACAGAGGAAACAGAGGAAGTGGGGTAGCACTGGAACGGCAGTACCGCAACAAGCGGTACTACCGCTCCACTACCGCCCCACTACCGCTTAGGGAAAAATAACACCAGAAGAAAACACGGTAGTGCAGCGGTAGTAGGGGCGGTAGTACCGTGTCAAGCGGTACTACCGCTCCACTACCGCTTTACTACCGCTAAACGAAAAAGAATGCCAGTAGAAATCACGGTAGTGCAACGGTAGTAGGGGCGGTAGTACCGTGTCAAGCGGTACTACCGTGGTCCCGAGCGGTACTACCGCTTTGGTGACAGGTAAACTGCCCAGACAAACAATAAACCCTGAACTGCCATAACTTCTGCAAATGAGCTCCGAATTGAGCAAACTCAAGCTTGTTGGATAGAGGACGACAAATACTATCCAACAGCGACTGGTTATATTAAGAAGTGGCAGTAGAGAAAATACCAATGATATAGAGATGAGAAACCTCTATGAATGAAGAACCGGCATAAACTCCAACATCGAAAACATCATAGAAGATGCATATATGAACTCCGTTTTCGATGACCTCGAGCTTGTCATGAAGATGACCAAAAGCTCAAAGACTCACAAAGAGAAACACCAAACACAAACCAAGAAATATGATGCAAGGATGCAATGGTTTGAGCTCTCTACGAAGATATGATAAAGCTACTCACTTGAGAGCCCCCCTTGATAGTACGGCTATCGATCCTATAACCCGGTCTCCCAACTACTACCATGAGACCGGTAAAATAGAAAACCTATCAAGGGCAAACCTTTGCCTTGCGCAAAGTCCACTTGAGCTAGATGATGACGATCTTGACCTCCTCAAGTTGGACCACCTTTCTTGATTGCGCCGGCTCGATGAAGACTAGCTGATTGCTCCCCCATACTCCACTATGGGTGAGCCACTCTTCGGCACATCTTCACAAGTCCATTGTCACCACAATGGACAGCAAGCTTCAAGCATGTGATCTCTTCGTGATGCTCCACTTGAACTTGCACACCGCAATCTTGATGACGATCACCACTTGATGTCATCCTCCATGGGTTGTGTGATATCTTCCTTTTGATGCACGCCCATGGAAACAAACCTAACCCCACAAAGAACTCTCACATAGAACATGGGTTAGTACACAAAGCGTAATGGACAATGCTTACCATACCATGAGATCACTTGATCTCGCTTGGTACATCTTCTACGCTTTGTGTGTTGATCAACTTGAATCACTCTTCGTATTTAGTCTTGATCAACATGACCAATCTTTGGATAAATCCTTGAATAGCACCTTGGTCAACACATATTCTTCTTCAAATCACCTTGAGACCAACAAATGGTCTACAAGCAAAGCCTATGGACAAACCCTTCAAATATAACTCAAGGCAACCATTAGTCCATAGAGATTGTCATCAATTACCAAAACCAAACATGGGGGCAGCACATGTTCTAACAATGACCACGTGTTTAGAGAGAGAGAGGCATCGATAAAAATAAAATACGGACATGGAGCATCATGATCTTTATTATAACAGCAATATATCATCATAAAACTTCTCATGAAAACTGACAATTCATCCACAAGTTAAAGTATGGACCATAAACCAAATTGAAAACTAACAAACTATGATCTCAGTCACTGAAGCAATTGCAATTCATCATATTATCAGAAAGAGTCTATGTAAGAGATTTGCTTAGCAAGTTCACATACTCAACTATCATTTAGTCTTCTATGATTGCTGACACTCACGACATACTTATGGAGCAAAAGTTTCAGTTGAATACATAGAAAGATAGGGGCTTATGATTTTGCCTCCCAACGTATTTACCTCAAGGGTAATGTCAACAATAATAACTCATGATCACCTACATACAACTGGATATATATGCATGGATCAATCCCCACCATATGATGCTTGCCAAGAGAGAAAATAAAAACAGAATAGAGGAGAATACTATTGACTCTTGCATGAAAGTAAATACATAAAGTAAAAGAAAGGCCCTTCGCAGAGGGAAGCAGAGGTTGTCATGCGCTTTTTGTTTTTGGATGTGCAAGTAGTATCTCTACTTAGTGCGGAATTTTGGCTAGCAAAAGATAGAGGGCAAGCACCACATGTTAGAGGATCCAAAACAATATAACTTCTAGGTGAATATAAGCAAACATAACCCATTACGTTGTCTTCCTTGTCCAACGTCGACTAATTGACATAGAATATTTAATGGGGGCTCAGAATCATAAAAGATGTCCAAGATAGTGTATTTATATGTGAGACCTCTCTTCCTTTATTACTTTTTCATGAATTGCAACAATGACCAATGCTATGTTTGTCAACTTCCAACAAGTTTTGTCAATTATACTTCTTTTATGTGAAGTCATCACTCCCCATGGGATTAGCATATGATCTTACTTTTTATTCCTTATTTATTTCTAAGATTGGATCATCAAAAGAAGAACACTCAGCTCAAACTAATCTTTATTATATAACTTTCACACGCGATTACATAGATAGATAGATCACAAAGCAAGCACTCAAAACTAAATCATACTAAAACTTTATTCTTCTAAATCACGAAATAACTAAGGATCGAACTAAGATAGATAATGATGATGAAAAAGTGATGGTGATACGATACCGGGGCACCTCCCCCAAGCTTGGCACAAGCCAAGGGTGGTGCCCATACCCATGTACTCAATTCTCCTTCTTGGGTGATGGTGGTGATGAAGTGATGGGCTTGTCCTCCGTCTTCCAAGGCATAGGCTCTCCATCATAAAAGGACGAACGTGTTTCCGGAGTCCTAAAATTTGCAGCTAAACTCATACCTTTCAACTTGGCCTCATACTCAAAATTTTGGTTTTGTAGATCATATATTTGGGCTTGAAGATAATCAATCTGATCATTGAGCTTGAAGATGACGTCCCCAATATTCTTGATGTCCACCTTGTGCTCACGGATGAAGTCCGTGATCATGGAGTGGTTAGCACAAAGTCCGCGCTCCACCATCCCCTGGCACTTGAAGATCTCCTGTTCCACCGCTTCCAGCCTGGCCTTCTCGCTCCCGGTCTTCTTAGGTCCTTGAACGTCCCGGATGTGGAGCACCCCCTCACGCATCTCAATGGCTTGAGGGTGCTTCATCACCTCCGGTAGGTACGGGTTGATGACCTTCTCGTAGAACTTGTCCTTGGACGAGCTTGGAGACGCCATGGCGATCTTGATCTGTCAGAAAAATAGCCCGAAACAAGAATAGAGGAGAAACTTGCAATGCGGTGGTCAAAACACCCGTGAGTATATATAATGAATTTTCCCATGCAAAACAAGTAATATGGAAGAAAAACGGAGTCGGGAAAGTCCACGAGGGCGCCACAAGCCTGGTAGGCGCGCCCTGGGGGGTAGGGCGCGCCCCCCAGGCTTGTCACCTCCTCGTGCACTTTTCGGACTGTTTATTATTTTCCTAATTTTTTATATATTTCAAAACGGTCAGAAAGTACATTTATGGAAGTTTTGGAGTCGTTTTACTTACCGTACCACATACCTACTCCTTTTTAGGATTCTGGGGCGTTCTGGAAGGTTTCCTCTATGTGCTCTTCCGGTGTCATTGTTTGAATAATATTGGTTTCAACATTAATGGGTGTACCTGAGATATAATGTTTAATTCTTTGCCCATTAACAACTCTCGGATTATTGCCTTCAGAGTTGTTTATTTTGATGGCTCTGGAGCGATAAACTTCTTCGATGATATACGGTCCTTCCGATTTAGAGAGAAGTTTTCCTGCAAAAAATCTTAAACGAGAATTGTATAATAGAACATGATCACCTACTTTGAATTCCCGTTTTTGCATTCTCTTATCATGCCATCTTTTAACTTTTTCTTTAAACAACTTGGCATTTTCATAAGCTTGGGTTCTCCATTCATCTAGAGAGCTAATATCAAATAACCTCTTTTCACCAGCAAGTTTAAAATCATAGTTAAGTTCTTTAATTGCCCAATATGCTTTATGTTCTAACTCAAGAGGTAAATGACATGCTTTTCCGTAAACCATTTTATATGGAGACATACCCATAGGATTTTTATAAGCAGCTCTGTAAGCCCATAGTGCATCATCAAGTTTCTTAGACCAATTCTTTCTAGATCTATTAACGGTCTTTTGCAAAATTAATTTTATTTCTCTATTAGTTAATTCAACTTGACCACTAGACCGAGGATGATAAGGAGATGCAATTCTATGATTAACATCATATTTAGCAAGCAATTTACGGAAAGCACCATGAATAAAATGTGAGCTACCATCAGTCATTAAATATCTAGGGACTCCAAACCTCGGAAATATAACTTCTTTAAGCATTTTAATGGAAGTGTTATGATCAGCACTACTAGTTGGAATAGCTTCTACCCACTTAGTAACATAATCAACAGCAACCAAAATATGAGTATACCCATTGGATTTAGAAAAAGGTCCCATATAATCAAAACCCCAAATTCAAATGGTTCAATAACAAGTGAATAATTCGTAGGCATTTCCTGACGTCTACCAACATTACCAATTCTTTGACATTCATCACAAGAAAGGACAAACTTACATGCATCTTTGAAAAGAGTAGGCCAATAAAAACCAGATTGTAATACCTTGTGTGCAGTTCTGTCTCCCGCATGGTGTCATCCATATGCCTCGGAGTGACACTTTCGTAGGATTTGTTCCTGTTCATGCTCAGGTACACAACGTCTAATAATACCATCTACTCCTTCTTTATATAAGTGTGGGTCATCCCAAAAGTAATGTCTTAAATCAAAAAAGAACTTTTTTCTTTTGTTGGTATGTGAAACTAGGTGGAATATATTTAGCAACAATGTAATTAGCATAGTCTGCATACCAGGGAGTATTGCAAGAAGCATTTATCACAGCTAATTGTTCATCAGGGAAATCATCATTAATAGGAAGTGGGTCATCAAGAACATTTTCCATTCTAGACAAGTTATCAGCTATGGGATTCTCAGCTCCCTTTCTTTCAACAATATGCAAATCAAATTCTTGTAGCAAAAGAACCCACCTAATAAGTCTATGTTTAGCATCTTTCTTTTCCATAAGATATTTAATAGTAGCATGATCAGTGTGAATAGTAACTTTGGAATCAACAATGTAGGATCTGAATTTATCACATGCAAACACAACTGCTAAAAAATCTTTCTCAGTAATAGCATAATTTCTTTGAGCACTGTCTAGAGTTTTACTAGCATAATGGATAACATTTAATTTCTTATCAACTCTTTGTCCTAGAACAACACCAACAACATAATCACTAGCAACACACATAATTTCAAAGGGTAGGTTCCAATCAGGTGGTTGAACAATAGGTGCAGAAATTAAGGCTTTCTTAAGTATTTCAAAGGCTTCTATGCAATCATCATCAAAAACAAATGGAACATCTTTTTGCAAGAGATTAGTAAGAGGCCTAGAAATTTTAGAGAAGTCTTTTATAAACCTTGTATAAAAACCAGCATGACCAAGGAAACTTCTTATACCTTTGATATCTTTAGGACACGACATTTTCTCAATAGCATCAACTTTAGCTTTATCAACTTCAATACCTCTTTCAGAAATTTTATGCCCAAGAACTATACCTTCATTCACCATAAAGTGGCACTTCTCCCAATTCAAGACAAGATTAGTTTCTTCACATCTCTGTAAAACTCGATCAAGGTTGCTCAAGCAATCATCAAAAGAAGTTCCATAAACGGAGCAATCATCCATGAAAACCTCAACAATCTTTTCACAAAAGTCAGAGAATATAGCAGTCATACATCTTTGAAAGGTGGCAGGTGCATTACATAAACCAAAAGGCATACGATGATAAGCATAAGTTCTAAATGGACAAGTAAAGGTGGTATTCTCTTGATCTTCAGGTGAAACAGGTATTTGAGAGAAACCAGAATAACCATCTAGGAAACAAAATTGTGTATGCTTAGATAATCTTTCTAACATTTGATCAATAAAAGGCAAGGGATAATGATCTTTCCTAGTAGCTTTACCTAATTTCCTGAAATCAATTACCATCCTATAACCAGTTACAATTCTTTGTGGGATATGTTCATTTTTATCATTAGGCACAACGGTAATACCTCCTTTCTTAGGAACACAATGAACATGACTTACCCATCTACTATCAGCTATGGGATAAATTATACCTGCCTCCAGAAGCTTTAATATTTCAGTGTTACCACATCCTTCATTCTAGGATTCAGCCTTCTTTGATGGTCAACAACGGGTTTAGCATCTGGCTCCATATGAATTTTATGCTGACATAAAGTGGGACTAATGCCCTTAAGATCATCGAGAGTATATCCAATAGCAACTCGGTGCTTCTTCAGAGTTTTAAGTAATCTCTTTTCTTCATGCTCTGAAAGGTTAGCACTAATAATAACAGGATATATCTTCTTTTCATCAAGATAAGCATATTTAAGAGTATCAGGTAATTGCTTTAATTCAAACACAAGATCACCCTTGGGTGGAAGTGGATCTCCCAAGGTTTTAACAGGCAAATTATGTTTAAGTATAGGTGCTTGTTTAAAGAACAGCTCGACTATTTCATTTCTTTCATTCATATGCATATCATTCTCATGGTGTAGCAAATATTGTTCTATAGGATCAGTAGGAGGTACAGCAATAGAAGCAAGACCAATAATTTCATCCTTATTAGGTAATTCTTTATCATGAGGTTGTCTACGAAACTTAGAGAAATTAAACTCATGAGACACCTCACCAAAATTAACACTGACAGTTTCTTTATTGCAATCAATCTTGGCATTAACTGTAAAGGTCTACCAAATATAATGGGACAAAAATCATCTTGTAGTGATCCAAGAACAAGAAAATCAGTAGGATATTTGATCTTACCACACAAGACTTCAACATCTGTAACAATCCCAAGTGGTGAAATAGTATCTCTATTTGCAAGCTTAATAGTAACATCAACATCTTCAATCTCAACAGGTGCAATATCACTCATGACTTCTTGATAGAGAGTAAACGGAATAGCACTCACACTAGCACCAATATCACATAAACCATGATAGCAATGATCTCCAATTTTAACAGAAATAACAGGCATGCCAATTACAGGTTTGTTTTTATCTTTAGTGTCTGGCTTAGCAATTCTAGTTGCTTCATCACAGAAATATATGACATGTCCATCAATATTATCAACCAAAAGATCTTTAACCATTGCAACATTAGGTTCAACCTTAATTTGTTCAGAAGGTCTAGGTGCTCTAATATTATTCTTATTAACCGCAGTTGAAACTTTAGCATGTTCCTTAATCCTAACAGGGAAAGGAGGTTTCTCAATATAAGCAGTAGGCACAACTGGATCAACATGGTAAACAATTGTTTCTTCTTTAACACTAACAGGTTCTTCATTCAATTCAATAGGTGGATGATATTTAAACCATTTCTCCTTAGGGAGATCAACATGAGCAGCAAAAGATTCACAAAAGGTAGCTACTTTCTCCGAGTCAAGTCCATATTTAGTACTAAACTTATGAAAGGCATCGGTTTCCATAAAAGATTTAACACAATCAAACTCAAGATTTATACCTGACTCATTACCTTTGTTGATTTCCCAATCATCAGAGTTATGTTTAATTATTTCCAGAAGATCCCATCTGAATTCAATAGTTCTCTTCATAAAGGAACCAGCAGAAGAAGTATCGAGCATGGATTGATTATTATGAGAAAGCCGAGCATAAAAGTTTTGAAGAATTATTTCTCTTGAGAGCTCATGATTGGGGCATGTGTGCAACATATACTTAAGCCTCCCCCAAGCTTGAGAAATACTTTCTCCTTCACGAGGCCAAAAATTATATATATAATTCCGATCACAATGAACCAAATGCATAGGATAAAATTTCTGGTGAAATTCCAGCTTCAACCGGTTCCAATCCCATGTTTTAGTATCATCACATAGCCTATACCATGTCAATGCCTTTCCCTCCAAAGATAAAGGGAATACCTTCTTCTTAACTCCATCTCCGGATAGACCTGCAAGCTTAAACAATCCACAAATTTCATCCACATAGATTAAGTGCATATCAGGATGTACCGTTCCATCTCCTGCATAAGGATTAGCTAGCAGTTTCTCTACCATACCCGAAGGAATTTCATAATAAATATTTTCAGTAGGTTCAATAGGTTGAGGAGCAACTCTCAATGCTTCCGGTCGAGATGAAGATACCCCGAACAAGCCCCTCAAAGGATTACTTTCCATAGTGACAAGTGACAATAAATTTCAGCACGTAATATAAATGTTTCCTTACCATATTCCACTCACAAAAGGCGCTTCACTCCCCGACAACGGCGCTAGAAAAGAGTCTTGATGACCCACAAGTATAGGGGATCAATGGTAGTCCTTTCGATAAGTAAGAGTGTCGAACCCAACGAGGAGCAGAAGGAAATGACAAGCGGTTTTCAGCAAGGTACTCTCTGCAAGTATAGAAAGTAGTGGTAACAAATAGTTTTGATAGCAAGATAATTCGTAACAAGTAACAAGTAACAAGTAGAATAAAGTACAGCAAGGTAGCCCAATCCTTTTTATAGAAAAGGACAAGCCAGAACAAACTCTTATAGTAAGCAAAGCGTTCTCGAGGACACATGGGAATTTCATCTAGTCACTTTCATCATGTTTGTTTGATTCGCGTTCGCTACTTTGATAATTTGATATGTGGGTGGACCGGTGCTTGGGTGCTGTTCTTACTTGAACAAGCCTCCCACTTATGATTACCCCCTCTTGCAAGCATCCGCAAGTACGAAAGAAGAATTAAGATAACTCTAACCATAGCATGAAACATATGGATCCAAATCAGACCCTTACGGAATAGCGCATAAACTAGGGTTTAAGTTTCTGTCACTCGGGCAACCCATCACCTAATTACTACTCCACAATGTCTTCCCTTAGGCCCAAAGATGCTGAAGTGTCATGTAGTCGACGTTCACACGACACCACTAAAGGAAGCACAACATACATAGCATCAAAATATCGAACGAATACCAAATTCACATGATTACTTATGACAAGACTTCTCCCATGTCCTCAAGAACAAAAGTAACTACTCACAAATCATATTCATGTTCAAGATCAGAGGGGTATTGAATAGCATTAAGGATCTGAACATATAATCTTCCACCAAATAAACCAACTAGCATCAACTACAAGATGTAATCAACACTAGTAGCAACCCACAGGTACCAATCTGAGGTTTTGAGACAAAGATTGAATACAAGAGATGAACTAGGGTTTGAGATGAGATGGTGCTGGTGAAGATGTTGATGAAGATTGGTCCTCCTATGATGAGAGGATCGTTGGTGATGTCGATGGCTTTGATTTCCCCCTCCCGGAGGGAAGTATCCCCCGCAGAATCGCTCCGCCGGAGAGCAAAATAGCTCCTGCCCAAGTTCCGCCTCGAGACGGAGGCGCTTCGTCCCGAAAGTCTTCTTCTGATTTTTTCTAGGGCAAATGGCTTCATATAGCAGAAGGAGGGGGCCAGAGGCTTGCCAGGGGTCCCACAAGCCAGGGGGCGCGCCCAGGGGGTAGGGCGCGCCCCCAGGCTTGTGGCTTCCTGGTGGGCCCCCTTCTATTGATTCTTTCGCCAGTATTTTTTATATATTCCAAAATAATTCTCCGTAAGTTTTCAGGTCATTTGGAGTTGTGCAGAATAGCTATCTCTGTTTTACCCCTTTTAGGTCCAGAATACCAGCTGCCGGCATTCTCCCTCTTCATGTGAATCTTGCAAAATAAGAGAGAAAAGGCATAAGAATTGTACCATAAAGTGAAATAATGATCAAAAACATAATAATTATTAGTAGGAAATCATGATGCAAATTGGACGTATCAGTCTCCAACGTATCTATAATTTTTGATTGTTCCATGCTATTATAGTATCAATCTTGGATGTTTTATATGCAATTATATATCATTTTTTGGGACTAACCTATTAACCTAGTGCCCAGTGCCAGTTGCTGTTTTTTTGCCTTTTCAGAAAATCATTATCAAACGAAGTCCAAACGAAGAAAAAACTTTGGATTAATTTTTTCTGGACCAGAAGGGACCCTAGAAGCTTCGGGAGAAGACCAGACGAGTCACAAGGGAGCGACAAGCCCGGAGGGCGCGCCCAGGGGGGATAGGCACCCCCCAGGCCTGTGGGCCCCTCTTGGCACCTCTTGACCTAATTCCAGCGCTATAAATTCTAAAATATTCCCAATATACTAGAAAGACAGAAGAGAAAACCTTTCCGCCGCCGCAAGCCTCTGTTCTTCCGCGATCCCATATGGAGGCCTTTACCGGTACTCTGCCAGAGGGGGAATCGATCACGGAGGGCTTCTACATCAACCTTGCTGCCCTTCCGATGATGTGTGAGTAGTTTACCATAGACCTACGGGTCCATAGCTAGTAGCTAGATGGCTTCTTCTCTCTCTTTGATCTTCAATATCATGTTCTCCTGGATGTTCTTGGAGTTCTATTCGATGTAATCTTCTTTTGCGGTGTGTTTGTTGGGATCCGATGAATTGTGGGTTTATGATCAGATTATTCATGAGAAATATTTGAGTCTTCTCTGAACTCTTTTATGCATGATTGTTATAGCTTTGTATTTCTCTCCGATCTATCCGTTTGGTTTGGCCAACTAGATTGATTTATCTTGCAATAGGAGAGGTGCTTTGTGATGGGTTCAATCTTGCGGTGTTCTATATCCCAGTGACAGGGACAAGACACGTATTTGTATTGTTGCCATTAAGGATAAAAAGATGGGGTTTAATCATATTGCTTAAGTTTACTTTGTCTACATCATGTCATCTTGCTTAAGGCGTTACTCTGTTTTATACTTAATACCCTAGATGCATGCTGGATAGCGGTCGATGGGTGGAGTAATAGTAATAGATGCAGGCAAGAGTCGGTCTACTTGTTTTGGACGTGATGCCTATATACATGACCATTGCCTTGAATATCGTCATAACTATGCGCTTTTCTTTCAATTGCCCAACAGTAAGTTGTTTACCCACCGTATGCTATATGTTCGAGAGAGAAGCCTCTAGTGAAAACTATGGCCCCCGGGTCTACCTTTATCATATATTAAAATCCAAAAATACCTTGCTGCAATTTATTTACTTTTATTTTATTTTGCAATTTACCCTTTTATCTATCACTATCAGAATTAATCCTTGCAAGTAACCGCTAAGGGGATTGACAACCCTCTTATTTGCGTTGGGTGCAAGTGTTTGCTTTTGTGTGTAGGTGCTGCTAACGAGGTTCTGTGTGGTTCTCCTACTGGATTGATAACCTTGGTTCTTAACTGAGGAAAATACTTATTTCTACTGTACTGCATCATCCTCTCCTCTTCGGGGAAATCCCAACGCAGTTCACAAGTAGCAGTAGGCAATCCCCAGCATCCGCCGTTGGGCACATGCCTTACTGCATCGACGTCAACGCGGTGCTGCTGTTTTCCTTGGAATCTGCATCGCCGCAGTTTGTTCGGACGTGGACGCCGGACGTGGAGCAGTTTGTTCGGACGCGGACGCCACAACGGAGGCGGAAGCGAAGGCTGCTACGAGGACGGGCAGGTGGATGACTCGAAGTCTATGCAGCAGGGCACGTACACTCATGCAGCCGACACATACACCAAGCCGGGCACGCGGTCGGGCAGGTTGTAGGATCGAAAAACTATGTCTAGAGGGGGTGATTAGACTACTTTCCAAATTTAATGGACTATTTTCCCAATTTTAGTTCTGGGCAGATTTTAGCATTAGCTAGCAAGTCAAATAGCACCCTACACGTGCAAGTCTAGAGTATAGGCAGCGGAAAGTAAAGACATTGCAAGTGATAGTAATGTAGAGATGGGTTTAGAGAATCACATGACACGCAAGATTTTTGACCTGTGGTTTTGATAGGTGGTGCTATCGTATGCCCATGTTGATGGAGGCTTCGATCTCAAAAGATCACAGTTGCGGATTCCAAGGAGGAATCAAGTCCACGAAGGGCTCACACCCACGAAGGGTCCACGAAGAAGCAATATAGCCTATCCCACCATGGCTTACACCCACATAGTGTTGTTCTCACTCGGATAGATCTTCACGAAGTAGACGATCTCCTTGCCCTCACAAAATTCTTGGTTCTCCACAAGATTTGGATACTCTCAAGCACACCTAGCCAATCTAGGAGGCACCACCCTCCAAAAGGTAATCGATTGTGTTGTTCATGATGAACTCTTTACTCTTGTGCTTCAAAAGATAATCTCTTCAATACTCAAACACTCTCACAGATTTGGATTTTTGGGTAGGAGAGGTTTGGGTGGAAAGCAATGAGAGGATTAGGAATCAAAGGATCAATGGTTGTAGTGGAATCCCTTTGAAATCAGCACAAGGAGTGGAAGTTGTCTCTCAGAAGTATGGATGTGAAATGTGTTTGCTTCGAGAGAAAATGGTGGAGTGGGTGGGGGTATATATAGGCAGTACCAAAAATCTGATCGTTACTCACCTTTTAGCACATCTCGGTGAGACCAACTGAAACACATTCAGTCAGACCAATCTGTACAAAAAGTTTGAACTTTAGATATTTCGGTGACTACGAGTGAAACTGTTCGATGGCTTCGGGTTATGCTGACCTATGCACTTTACACACTTCGGTGTCACCGACTGAAACTGTTCGGAAATTCTGAATGAATTTCAGTAGGCAATAGAAGGTTGGCAAGTGCTCTTCGGTGAGACTGAAGGGTCAACTTGGTGACACCAAAAGTTTAGGGTTTAGGACAACGGCTATATCAGTGTGACTCGGTGACTCTGATGGGTTTGGTTCAGTGAGTTCGAGTTGCATATTTGGTTTGTGATATAGTGGATGTGAAATGATACGAGGCTTTTGGAGTTTGATCTTTAAGTCCTTGAGCAAGAAACTCGTTTTTCATAACCTCATTCCCTTTTGATAGTATTGGTATACTGTTAGGGCATATTTCTCTCTAATGGTTTTGGTGATTGATGACAATGCATTTTGCGGACTAACATGTGCATTGAGCATTTCAAATATTCTTATATATCTCACAAGACGGTTTAATTCCCCTAGGTGAAAGAAAGAGTGAAGACGGTTTTTCTGGCGTTTCTTTTCGGTTGACTTGAGTCGTAGGAAATCCGTACTATTAAGAGGGGGTCCGCTTTCGAAAGGTTTGGGTGGAATCAACACGTGCACAGCCCCATATGCACCCATATGCCCTTCCCACAACATGGAGGATCCATCTGTTTTTGCTTGGACAAATTTGCAGCACCCATGCGGTAGTACCGCTCAGGCCCGCAGTAGTACTGTTCCAGCGGTACTTCCGCAGGCCAATGCCGCTCATACTACCGCTTGTTTTCAGGCTTCTGTTGTCTAAAGTTTATTAGCGGAAGTTGGGCGGTAGTAGCACGGTAGTACCGCTCGCTCGGTACTTCTGCGCTACGACTGCTCCACTTTCGCTGATTCTCTGTAGCCTGGGATATTTAGTGGTAGTAGAACGGTAGTACCGCTCACGGGGTACTTCTGATTCTTCCTACCGCAACCACTTCCGCTTATTTTGTTGCTTCTGTTGCTCATCCTGCATAAATGGTTGTTGGGCGGATGTGAAACGGTTGTACCGCTTATTGCGGTACTTCCGCCCTGGCACCACTCTAATTCTGGAGTATATAGCAAAAAACTACCACAGTACAGGCTAGGTCAACAAAAAACTACCACTTTTATTAATCTTTCAAAAAACTACCACTTTTTTGGTTCGCTGTTCCAAAAAACCCTAGTCGCTGAACGGTTACATTTTAAGCGCGGTTATGACATGTAGGGCCCGCCCGTCAGGGTTCTGTCGGCCAGAGGCTGACGGCGCGCGTGCTGACGGCTGTTAGGGCGCGCCGTTCTGACCGGGGTCAAAGTGACCGAGCCGGCTCCTCTGTTCCCCCCCCTCTCTCTCACATGCTCTCCCTCTCCTGCCTAGGGCGATGGCGGCGGCGGCGGCGAAACCAGTCAACGGCGGCCACTCTACGGGGGGAGGTGAAATGGGGGATGGCGGCGGGGAATATTCGGAAGTGGATAACTGGCTGGGCAGCGGCAGCTTTGCAACGCAGCCGCCGGCGCCGGCGCCGCAGCGGTCACCTACGGCGACGCCACAGGCTGCACCGCCGTCGCCGGAGAATCAGCAGTTCTTGCTTGAGTACAGAGCGGCTAGGTCTCTTGCTAGCGCTGTCGCCGTGGATCTGGCCAACTCCCACCGCTGGGCGTTGGCATTTGGAGGGGTTGAGTAAGTTTTTTTTTATTCTCTTCATCAGCTCCTTGAACAAACCCTAGTGGATTCATTAGTGCTAGGTTAGTACATAGTTCAGGCAATCTTTAGTGGGCTTTTGACCAAACCGTAGGTTAATGCAGCAGCATTTCATCTTAGAACATGTACTTAGTTGGATGCTTAACTGATTCAGAGTAGTTAGTTGGATGCTGTAGTTGGATTTTGCACTGATGGTGTTGCTAGATGTAATATTGATGCAGTACTGAGGCAGTAGTGATTTCAGAAAAGCATTGTGGATTCAGAGAAGAGCATTTGTACCCAGTTGCAGCTGCATTACTGTAGTTTTTAGTCACTTATTCAGATGTTTATAGCAAAAGACACTTATTTAGTTATGTTTATAAATAGTGTACAAGTTACAAAGGGTTTTGAATTAACACATTATGTAATGCAGGCTGGATGATGACATTTGGGAGGTGAGGCTGCATTTCCAGGGCAGAGATAACATGGAAAGAAGGTTCTCTCTGTCAGACATCACTTTTCTCAACTTGATAGCACTGACTGAAACTGAAGGCTATGGGTCAGATGACTACATGTACTGGGTAAAAGAAGTAGGAATTGGACAGGATGGTTTATTGCTTCTGGACAGTGAAGATGCAGTTGAAGAAATGATAGACCACTCTGATTTCACAGTTTTGAATATCATAGTGGCCAAGGCAAATGAAGATAGAGATGTTGAATTTAACAGGGCTCAGAATGCTTATGAAGAACAAGTTCCAATTGGCAGTCCATTGGGGAGCCCTGGTTTTGTGTTAAGTCTGTCACAAGATGGAGTTGTTCATCCTCTTGAAGTTAATCTGAACACACAGCAGAGCTGCAACTTGAACATGGCAGAAGCTCCTGGTGGTGATGATGGAGATGCTGTTGGTGAGGATGGAGGTGCTGGTGGTGAGGATGGAACTGCTGGTGTACAAGATGATGATATTGACAAATCATCCTCAGACTTTGAGATTGATAGGGGGGATTACAGAGGGATAAAGATGTCTTACAAGGCTTGGAAGAGAGGTGAAGAAAATGTTGTCAATGAAGAAGAAACATATGCTGCACAAGACAGACCAGAGTTTGAAGGGGATAGTGATGTTTCAGAGTTTTGGCAGGAGGAGGAAGAGGCTGACAGTGGAGAGGAGACAGTGGTGGCAAAAGGCAGGCCTGAGAAACTTAAGCCTGTTAGAAGAGCAGCAGTAAACCCAGGGCCTACTTCCAGAGCTCACAGTGAGCCAGAGATCCCCAAGTTTCAAGATTTTGTACCTGAACCTGATGAATTTTGCTTCCCTGGTGATGTTGGCATTTCTGATTCAGATGGAGAGGTTCCTATACTACCTTCTGGAAGGAAGAGAAGATTGAGGAAGAAGAAAGAGAGGACATGGTATGACCCACTACTACCTGATGCACATGAGCAGTTGTGCAAGGATCTTTGCTTTACCAATGTGTATGAGTTCAGAAAGGCATTGGGAAATTATCATGTTAGGACTTTGAGAAACTTTCAGTACCATAGGAATGAACCAACAAGGGTTATTGTTTGGTGCCCAGACAGGAAAAATGGTTGTGAATTTTTCATGACTGCCTCCAAAGTAGCCCATGAAGATACATTCACAATCAAGAAGTGCCACCTGGATCACACTTGTGGAGCCAGTGGAGAGAGTACCAAGGTCACTGCACAGTGGGTTGCAGAAGCTGTGGAGGACACAGTTAGATCAAATGTAAGGGCTGGTGTGGAGACAATTCTCAAACATACAAAGAAGTTTGGGGTGCATGTTCCTAGGAGTTTGGCCTATAGGGCAAGAGTCATGGCTGTTGATGTTGTGCAAGGTGATCATAGAGAGCAGTATCTCAGGTTGAGGGACTACCTACAATGTGTGCTTGACACAAACCCTGGAAGCAGATGCATAGTGACCACTTTTGAGGATCCTTTGAACCCAGCACCCACACCAAGGTTCAAGTACATGTTCTACTGCCTGCAGGCATCAAAGGATGGATTCCTTAGTGGTTGTAGGCCTTTCATAGGTAAATTTCAGTTATGTACTTCTTTCTCAAATTTAACTATTGGACATAGTTATTTCATTTGACCCTAAATATCACTGTTTATGCAGGACTAGATGGTTGCTTCATCAAATTATCCACAGGTCAACAGATATTGGCAGCAACAGGGAGAGATGGGAACAACAATATATTCCCTATTGCTTTTGGGGTGGTTGACAAAGAGGATGGTGACAGCTGGACCTGGTTTCTTAACCAGCTTAGAGTGTGCATTGGCACTAGTAACAAATTTGGGAACTACACCATCATGTCTGACAGACAGAAGGTATTTTCTCTGCCTTACATAAATCTGACCAATGCACATAGACATGCTGCTGTACTTTTCTTATTTGTTGCTTATGAAATCAAACAACATGGTCTTCTTAAGGCAATTAATGAAGTATTTCCTCAGTCCCCACAAAGATATTGCCTTAGACACATATATGCCAACTTCCAATCAGCTGGCTTTAGAGCAGAAGAACTTAAGAAATGGTTTGACAAAGCTAGCTATTCCTACACTGAACATGGTCACAAAGCTGGAATGGCTGGTTTGAAAGCAGCATGTGAACCAGCTTTCATGTGGTTGAATGGCATCCCTAAGGAGTGTTGGGCTAGATATGCAATGGATCATGTGTGCAAGACTGACTTGGTTGTCAACAACCTTAGTGAGGTTTTCAACAAGATGATTCTAGATGTTAGGTCTAAGCCAATTAAGACCATGTTTGAAGGGTTGAGGACCAAACTAATGGTTAAATACCAGGTCATAGGAGAGAAAACAGAGGGTTGTAGGTGGGAAATAACCCCACATTACATGGAGAAGCTTGAAGAGAGCAAGAAATGGGCCAAATATTGTGAAGCAGACATGGCTGGTCCCAACATCTGGCAAGTTACTAGTGGAGAGAACACTTACTGTGTGAAGCTGAATGAAGGGAGCTGTTCTTGCAGGAGGTGGGACATGACTGGATCACCTTGCCACCATGCAATAGCTGCTATGCAGAAGATCAAAGTTCACCCTGAAGATTATGTGCATCCATTCTTTAAGAAGGAAATGTACAAGGCTGCATACCAGCACATCATCTACCCTGTTCCTGGGCTAGAATTCTGGCCAAACACAAACACACCAGACATAGAGCCACCAGTATTTAGGGAGAAGAAAGGGAAGAAGCAGACAGCTAGGAGAAAGGGTCAGTTTGAAGTGCCAGCTCCTAAGGATACATCTAGGATGGGCACAATAACCTGCAGTAACTGCAGCAAGCAAGGTCACAGGTGGACAATGTGTGGAGACACACTTAAGACTAAGTTGCAGACAAGGAAAAACATGCACCAGGTAACTAAGTACTTGCAATATATTATAGCATCTTGTGCATCTAGTATCAAGTGCATCTGCTATATCATCTTGTGTTTCATGTGTAGGAAAATAGGGAATCATACCCATCAAGTTCTGCACCAACAAGGCCACCTAGTGCTGCTCCAGGATCATCCAGAGCCCCTGCTGCTTCAGCTCCTGCCAGAGTTGCTACTGGGGCCCCCAAAGCTGGTGCAAAAGCAGCAAGTAGGGCCACCCAAACTGCTGCAAGAACAACAACTGGGCTAACAGAAGCTGCTGCCCAGCCTCCAAGGGCACCAACTAGGGTAACCAAAACTGCATCAAGAGCATCAGCTACTGCTACTACAGTCTCTACAACAGCATCAAGAAAGAGAAAGAGCATATCTTCAGCACCAGCCAAGAACACCAGGTCCAGTGCATCATCTCTAGCCAAAAACACCAGGTCAGCAGTTAGACTAGGAAGAGGTTTCAATGCTCCAAGGGCAGCATCAACATCAGCTCAACCTGGGGTTGGCTCAAAGAGGAAGAGGAAGGCCCCAAGCAAGTGGGATGAGTATTTTACAGCCAGTGGCAACCACCACTGACTAAGTTGTAATATGCTTACAAAATTTTTATTTGTCATGCCATGAACTGTGCTTGTTTGGCATGCTCAACTATGCTCTGTTTCATGTTTGCTACCTTAAGTTCTGTGTGGATTTGGGTACCTTAAGTTGTGTGTGGATTTGGCTAACTTAAGTTCTGTGTGAATTTGGCACTTAAGTTCTGTGTGAATTTGGCACTTAAGTTATGTGTGGATTGTTGTTGTGAGATGATGATGATGATTGTTGTTGTTGTGAGATGATGATGATGATGATGATGATTGTTGTTGTTGTGAGATGATGATGATGATGATGATGATTGTTGTTGTTGTGAGATGATGATGATTGTTGTTGTTGTGAGATGATGATGATGATGACTACGGCGTCGACCAAACCCTACTTGGCAAAATTTGGTCAATTAGGGTGGCACGGCGTCGACCAAACCCTACTTGCCTAAATTTGGTCATTTAGGGTGGCACGGCGTCGACCTAACCCTACTTGCCTAAATAGGGTCAATAAGGGTGGCACGACATCGACCAAACCCTACTTGGCTATATTTGGTCATTTAGGGTGGCACGACGTCGACCAAACCCTACTTGGCTATATTGGGTCATTTAGGGTGGCACGGCGTCGACCAAACCCTACTTGCCTAAATTTGGTCATTTAGGGTGGCACGGCGTCGACCAAACCCTACTTGGCTGTATTTGGTCAATTAGGGTGGCACGGCATCGACCTAACCCTACTTGCCTCATCAAACCCTACTTGGCTATATTGGGTCATTTACGGTGGCACGGCGTCGACCAAACCCTACTTGGCTATATTTGGTCAATTAGGGTGGCACGGCATCGACCTAACCCTACTTGCCTCATCAAACCCTACTTGGCTATATTGGGTCATTTAGGGTGGCACGGCGTCGACCAAACCCTACTTTGCTATATTTGGTCAATTAGGGTGGCACGGCGTCGACCAAACCCTACTTGGCTATATTGGGTCATTTAGGGTGGCACGGCGTCGACCTAACCCTACTTGCCTAAATTTGGTCAATTAGGGTGGCACGGCATCGACCTAACCCTACTTGCCTAAATTTGGTCAATTAGGGTGGCACGGCATCGACCTAACCCTACTTGCCTCATCAAATCTTTCACAAAATCCACCAATTCTTACCCTATCACACCTGACCAAATCAAATCATTCATACACTAGATAGATATACCATTCACTCATTGATACATAGATAGATCATTCAACAAATTTCTTACACCACATTCATACATTGCATCATACACAGATTGATTCACATCAGATAGGCATGGATAGAAAGATAGATCTAAGACCACAGAAACATAACAACAGCTTCATGGGTAGAGAATCCTAGTCCACCTCTGCCTAGTAACCTGAAATGGATGGAAATTTGCCCTCCTCCTTGCCCAGTAGATGATATCATCATCACTAGGGTTTGAGCCAATGGGGAATGCCTCCAGGAACTGCTCCATGTCCTTGCGGTTGCGTGCTGCAAGGATCCTCTCAGCCAGTAGCCTTCTCCCCCTCTTTGGGCTGTTGCTCTTCTTGCCTCTCTTCGCCTGGCTCCCCTGGGCACCTCTTCTTCTTCATCTATGACCTCTCCAGGATCCATGGCTCCCTGGGATTCTAGGGTTTTCTTTGGCGGCTGGGGGGAGAAGGCAGGGGTTTGGGTCTGCCAAGGGGTGGGTTTTATAGAGTAGTAATGGTTGCTGGTAGGTAGGCTGCAGAGTAAGAGAACAGCCCAGTAGTAGGCCCACATTGCATACATAAGGATTTTAGGCCCACGGTAAGGTAATATAGCATAGCATAACTAGATACAGGAAAACAACCTGAAGAAATAAAATAGTTCTTCACTGCATTACTTAAGATAGGTTCTGAATAGTAGCATCTAGTGCAACAATTAACATAAGCAACACTTAGCATAGGTTCTCAACAGACTACCATCACTCCAGTTACCATCTCCATTACCATAACTTAAACAGTTCATATAGGACTGCACAAAATATACTCCTACCATCATCTTGCAAGGCCTGTTATATATGTAGGCCAACTTACTTACTTAACCACCATTGTGCAAATCTTCAAGCCTCCAGTATGGCCTTGGTTTGCTCAAGCTTTTCCTTGCTCCCATGGCCATCATTCAGCAGATCAGCAACAACTTTCTCCAGCTCTTTCTTCTCTTGTGCAAGAAGATCCCTGTCCACTTTGATCTCTTTCATAGCCTTCCTGGTGTTGTGAATTATGTCTGCCTGGGCCTGCAGGATACACTTCTGCTCCTTTGCTAGCCTAAGCTTCTCCATCTTCATCTCCATCTCTATCTCTTCCTTCTTCTTCTCAAATTTGTCAGCATCCATTGCTTTCTGGTAGTCCACCTTGCCAACACCATCCTGCCAGTCAAACATCTTGGTAACATCATCAACCATTTTATGATACTCAGTGCAGAGTTGATCATGCTCCTTCTTCAACTTGGCAACCTCATCCTCATATGCATGCTTGTCTTGAATTCTGCCAAGGTTTTGCTCATGGAACATTTCCCACAGCTTGAGGAGGCAGTTCTTAAGTACATCAGGCCAGACAGGATCAACCCACTAGACTACACCACAATTCACACCTCCCTGTTCAATCAAACAACATTTATAAATTCAGAATTGAATTCACTTCAGCCAGACAACACTTGTAGCTATAAATTCAGAGTCTGTAGATATAAGGACATGTGTACATTCAGAACTTAATTCAGTTCAAACAGATAACATTTGCCAACAAATAGAAACAACAATTGTGCACATTAATTTCATATGAGCTATCCAATTATCCAAGCAATGACTTGAGCTAGCAATGAAGTACTAATTGGAAGCAAAACTGCTGCTGCTTACTCACACCCACCTGAACAGGGCATCCATAAAACCTCCTTCCAGTGTTAGCACCTTCAAAAGCAACACACTTCCTAGGCATCATCTGGTGCAGTGTGCATTTGGGAACTGCCTCCATGGGAGCACCACAGAACAGTGGCTCGGGGATGGTGTCAGGTGTGTTCTACACAAAGTAGAAGCTAAATCAGTCAAAGGATCCATCCAATATTTGCAGATCCATCAAGCACTGGTTAAACCAAAGAATCCATCCATAGTTGCAGATCCGGTCCCCTAAATCCCAAATCGAATGAAACCTAACCCTAACCCTAAGTAATGGCAGAGGGAGAGGATGATACTTACAAAGTACTCCATGTCCATCAGGTTGCCACCCATGCTGTCGTCGTCGGAGCTCTCATCCCCATCATTCCAAGAAGGCATCTTTGCCGGCGACGAGGAAGAGACGTGGTCGGCGACGATGGCGAGCTCGGGCAGGGGAGAACAGAGCGAGGGAAAGAGTGGGAGTGAGTGGGAGTGAGAGAGAGAAGGAGCCGGCTCGGTCACTTTGACCCTGGTCGGAACGGCGCGCCCTAACGGCCGTCAGCACGCGCGCCGTCAGCCTCTGGCCGACAGAACCCTGACGGGCGGGCCCTACATGTCATAACCGCGCTTAAAATGTAACCGTTCAGCGACTAGGGTTTTTTGGAACAACGAACCAAAAAAGTGGTAGTTTTTTGAAAGATTAATAAAAGTGGTAGTTTTTTTGTTGACCTAGCCTGTAATGTGGTAGTTTTTTGCTATATACTCCTAATTCTGTTGTTTCCCCTATTCCTGAGACCAGTTGCGGTAGTACCGCACTGATGGCCGGTAGTACCGCTCCGGCGGCACTACTGCGCCAGTACTTGTTGTACTCTCCGGGTTCAGTGGAAACTATCACTCTAAGCGGTAGTACCGCTCCCTCGAGCGGTAGTACCGCTTATGTGCGGGCAAAGCAGATAACGGTTGGATTTGAGCCCCCACTATATAAAGGGGGTCTTCTTCCCCAAGAAGACCTACCTCTTATCCCCTTGACTCCATTGTTGCCCCCAAAGCTCATTTTCGCCCGATCCCTCTCGCTAGCCATCAAAACTTGTTGATCTTCTAGGGTTTGGAGGAAAGGGCCTCGATCTACACTTCCACCAAGAGAAATTTGATTCCCCCCACTAATCCCTATGGATCTTGTTACTCTTGGGTGTTTGGGCACCCTAGACAGAAGAGGTCACCTCGGAGCCACATTCCATTGTGGTGAAGCTTCGTGGTGGTGTTGGGAGCCTCCAATTAAGTTGTGAAGAGGGCCCCAACCTTGTTTGTAAAGGTTCGGTCGCCGCCTTCAAGGGCACCACTAGTGGAATCACGGCATCTTGCATTGTGCGAGGGCATGAGGAGAACACGGTGGCCCTAGTGGCTTCTTGGGGAGCATTGTGCCTCCACACCGCTCCAACGGAGACGTACCTCCCCCTAAAGAGAGGGAACTTCGGTAACACATCCTCGTCTCCATCGACTCCACTTGTGATTATTTCTATCCTTTACTTTGTGCAAGCTATATTGTGTTTGTATCTTGTGCTTGCTTGTGTTGTTATTGTTGTGCTCATCATATAGGTTGTCCACCTAGTTGCATATCTAGACAATCTATTTTGTTGTTAACCCCTATTTGTTTAAAAGAGCTAAAAAATGGTAGTTGCCTATTCACCCCCCCCCTAGTCAACCATATCGATCCTTTCACATACCTATGGACTCAATGTGATCTTTGATCATTGAACATAAAATGAAGTCTTAAAGATTGATCCAACAATTGTCCTTACCATTTTGAGGGGTCCATTTTCACTTCCCATTGTTGTACCTAAATTGAACTTTTCTGAAATATTCTTTTGAATAGGCATTAGTTCAATGAGATATATGTTGTTATGAATTACCAAAGCCACCTGGGGATAAGATGCACTTTAACACGTACACCCAGCAGCCGGATTGGGTTATCAGCCAGTAGGAGCAGGAGAAGGACGGTGATGACGACCTTGATCCGGACGAATTTGTTGTCGATCCGAAGAAGAAGGGTAGAGAAGAAAGCTTCAACATGAGGAAGGAAGAGTTGTTGTGCGATGCGTTGTTGGCCACTAGCGTTGATCCGATCCATGGCATGGAGGAAAAGGGCGCAACATTTTGGGCCAACATTCATACTTGGTTCCATGAGCACAAGCATTTCGAGCCCTACGGCGACGAACTCATCCATAACCATGGGGTAAAGTCGCTCAACCATCGATGGTATATCATCCAAGAGGTCGTGTCCAAGTATTGCGGCCATTTGAAGCAACTAATCGGCCGGTAACCAAGTGGTGCACAAATCTCTAAGCAAGTAAGTTGTTAGATGTGTTGGTCATTTGGCCTGATATGCAACTTGTTGGCCGGAGTTGTTAATATGTGTTGGTCACTTGGCCGGATCGAATATGCAACTTCTTGACAGTGTGTTTTCTTTGTAGCCTTCCCGCGCGTGCAATTTGTTCTTAAAGTTAGAGAAGAAGAACTTCATCCTCATGCATTGTTGGTTGAAGTTGAGTGGGCAACCCAAGTGGAATGTATTCATTGCCGACTCCGCCAAGACCGCTGGCATCGACACCGAGGAAGAAACGGGTGATCCAACCGACCCAACAAAAGAGCCGCTGAAGAAGGTTAGAAGAGGGTTTCAGAGAAAGAAGTGGGAGGAGAAGAAGGCGAAGCGAGAAGGAACGACGGCCAAGATGACGGAAAGGTTCAAGGAAATCTTGGCAAAGGAGGAGACATATGTCAAGCGGTCCGACGTCAAGGAGGAAAGAAGGGCCGAGAGGTTTAACATGTTGATGGCGGCGACCGAGAAGAAGCTCAAGCTCGAAGAGAAGAAGGTAGAGATCGCGGCCACTTCGGAGGACACAAAGATGTTGAGCTTGAAGATGGAGGATTTGGATGATGATGCTAGGATGATCGTGCAAGTCGTCTGTGTTAGGATGTTGAAGCGCATGGCGGATGAGCTGGAGGCGATGAGAAGGAGGCGGATGGTGAGGAAGAGACGGCCGCAGAGTGAGCGTGGAGGCTCGCATAGCTGGTCGGGCAAGGCAAAAAATCCAATTTTTTGCACGGACTACAAGACTAAGATTCTTTTGTGATCGAGCATGTAACAACTATGCATACTTGCCTCTTTTTGGTTGTGATCGGGCGCGCACTATGTAATCCTGCACTATGCATTTGAATTTGAAATTGGCCGGACCTGGGCAGAAGTTTACTAGAGACGGTTGGATGGTCGGCTCCCGCATCATCGTCCACAGACTGGTCCCCACCAGCCCGCGGACAGATAGGGCGTCCGATTTGGGGTCAGTGTTGGCGATGCCCTAAGAGCAACTACGTCTGGGATCCTCAAACGCTCCATGTACGTCCGGACGGATGGCCCGGTCAATGACAGGTCACAAAATCGTGTCCCGGCCTGGCTCCTTAAACCAGCCTTATACTTCCGAACTGACCGGCACCCCCATATCCAGTTCATATCTGGGGCGGATAAGGAGAGGCCTGGACGCGCCCAGGCGCATCCATCACGTCGGATACAACAGACAAGACTCACCACAAATTTTATCAAATCCCCCACCCCGACCTACCCGGACAAGCTATTTTCCTCTCCTATCTTCCCCGTCGTCTGCATCGACCCTCCCCTATCTCCGCAGCCACCCTAGCTTTGTCGCCGTACTGACCCCTCAGCGCCACCACCACCGCCACAAAACTCCTCCCCGCCAGTCTCGTCGCCCTGGACGCCGTTGTGGTATGTCCGACTCTTCTCGGATTACACCTTGCCCTCTAAGTGTTCGACAAATTGTCCGAGTAGTTGTATTTGATCCTTTTGTAGGCAAAACGATGGATTCGGAGAGTTCATCGGGTGAGGAGTATCAAGTCTAGGAGCTTGATGAGTTATTTCAAATGGAGTTCTTCGATTCGGACGAGGATGTTGAGGTAATGATGATCATGAGCATCCAGGAGGAAATGGAGAACTTCAAGGGTTCGATCAAAGGGAGGAGAGTTTTCACCCGGGATAGGGTAGTTGGCGCATGGCTGCTCTATAAGGACTACGTTCAACCTGGACCAACATTCCCAGATACATTTTTTCGTCGACGCATATGTATGTGCAAACCCTTGTTCTTGCGCATGGTGAAGTGAGTGGAGGCACATGATTCGTACTTCAGCCTCAACAGGGATTGCTGCGGACAACTCTCGTTCTCTCCAAAGCAGGAATGCACGGCTGCTATGAGGATGCTTGCATTAGATACTGCCGCCGATGCCATTGGTGAGATGGTCTGGATGAGGGAGAACACATGCCTTAAGACCACTGTGAGATTTTCCCGCGCCGTGGTGCGGGTGTTTGGAGCAGAGTATCTGAGAACAGCTGATGACATGTTGTGTCATTTTACACAATATGATTGTCGAGGACGAGGGTGAATGGGCAGCCCGGACCCATGATTTTGAGAAGCCTAGAGAATAAGTCCACATTTTGGAACAAGATGCAGATCGTATTCTAAATTTTCTGGAGATGCATCGAATTCTTTGAGATCAACAGGTGCATGTCCAGCTACTCAATGATCTTCTGGAGCATATGTGGATCCACAATGGAAACCAAGGAGGTTAATGTTTGAATTGTGCATTTCAAATATATATTTTTGTTTAAACTATGTATTTTCGCTATGAACAACCGTGTGCTATTCATATGTATGATCGACGTGCATGAATTTGAGGGTTTTGATATGAGGATTGTGGTTGTCCGGCAGACCATTTGAGGGGTCGCACACGGGCGCACTCGCGGACGTCTAGGGGGCCGATTTGTCAAGTTCGATTGTAGATGCTCTAGCGAGTGGTAGGTTGTCGGCCGTCGGATGATGGGTACCAAACAAACAAAGGCTATCAGTGACCAATTCGGCCAGCCAATGTTTCGGAATGTCAACACTGAGCAAAAGATGTTGAATTTATTTATTTTTGGCCAAATTTTGGTAGACAACATCTGCCCTCCCCGGTCGATATCTGATCCTACAATTACTTCCTTCACATTGATCAGGAAATGATGGTCAAGTAAAGATCATGGTTAGGTGATGTACAAGAAGTTATCTCACGTCACTTTGACCCCAAGAGAAGTTAGAGATCAAGTCCCCCACCCTAATCTTAGATTCGGACTTCTCAGACAGGTCCGACTTCAAACGCTGACGACTCTCTCATCAGGAATCCAAAGTGGGTGGTCTTGGGATTTTTGGAAAGCTTATTTCATGCACACTTCCCAACGCATCTGGTCACACCTTCAAATTCCTTCTGAGTTGTAGAATCCAAGTTACGAGCCTTGTACGAGAGTCTTGTGAGTCCATCCACCCCTTGGTCGCCACCCCCTTATTCATATAAGTAGATAAACCTCATGGTGTTTTCTTGAGATTTTGCTTAGTTAAAAGTTTAATATAGCTACAACTTCGTGTACTTCGTCTATGTCCCACGACCAAGCCAAGACCGTTTTCGGAACCCTATCTTATCATCTGGTTGATATAATATGCATTTTATCTATACTCATAATATTTATATTGCGTTTATCATATTCTTGCTTGTTTGGGTGTGGTGGGAGTTCCCACCTTTGGCAGAGTCGAAGGAAGGTAAAGGCAAAAGGATCCCCAAGGTTGGAACTATAAATTTTTGTCTGCGGAGTCCTGAGTGCAAAACTTGAGACACATATCCCCGTGGTGTTCATGTGTGTCCATGGTAACCTGTTTGTTTAATGGAATATGTGGCTACTTGTAAAAATCACACCGCCACATGCCGTTAAACCGCCCAAGTCTCACGTTCAGAAAAGTGAAAATACGAGCACGCAAGTCTCCAACTGACAAGTACACTGGGGACTACTGACTGGGACAATCGCAACACGCAGGCCAGGAGGCAGGAATGTCTGAACGTGCTGCGCCCATGTCGATTCCCTGCAAACCTCACAAACTAATCCGCAACTCGCCATCGAACACCTGCGGCTTCGCCTCCCGCGCATCCCCAACGTCTTGGCGCCCCCAGACCCAGAGAGGGGAAGAGACTTGGGCTTGGTAGGCACCACACACTCTTATCCACAACGGCCACGCCGGTGTGTGTCCAAACCTTCTCCACGCGTTCCCTCCTTCCCTCCCACTCTCTTCCCCTTCGTCTCTCTGCTCCTTCCTGCCCTCCAAGAGACAAACAAGAACGCCAGGCAGCTCAAACCAAGCAATGTCTTTGGCACCTTCCATCCCTTCCATCAAGGTGAAGGTGGGACGCGTCGTCCCGCCGCCTCCGTACCGGGCATGCAGGTCGTTCGCCGTGATCAGGAGCTCCAAGGCGGAGGGGCCCAGGAGACCCGCGGCGCCTCCACTGTCGCCGCCCCCGCCTATGCCTCCCAAGACGCCCGCTCTGTCCACCCCTCCGAGCCTGTCCCAGCCACCGACCCCGGTGAAGCCAGCAGAGCCATCACCTCCTCCTCCCGAGACCAAGCCGGCAGTGGCTGCTGCTGCGACGCCACCGGTGGGAGGGGTTGTGACGTTCGAGTACCAGAGGAAGGTGGCCAAGGAACTACAGGAATACTTCAAGAAGAAGAAGCTGGAGGAGACCAACCAGGGACCCTTCTTTGGGTGGTTGGCCAAGAATGAGATTGCCAATGGAAGGTAAATGCAAGTTGCCTGAAATTTAAGCATTACATGCTTTATTTATTGGATTTTCTAACTAGCAATCAGGTGATGAAACGGAATAATCAGTTCGTGAAATAGTAATATCTACTAACCTAGTACTAAATTGCAAACTGATGGTCCACAATAATCAGGGTGTAAGCTTGTAACAAATAGCATACAGCATGCCGTTAACAAACAACCGATCTTGTAATTAGTTCTTGGGCATGTTAATGAGTAATCAAGAATGAGATCATAGTGAAGTTGCTGCGAATTATAATGTTCTTTTCCCCTCGTGTACTTCTACGTTATAGTAACACATAGATGGTACTAGTAACTATGACAAGCATGTTGAAATGCAGGATGATACAGATTTAACGTTAAAAGTTGTGCTAAATAGTTTAAGATTGCTTGTTCCTGTATGGTGATTCTGGTTATAAAAACTTCCGCAGATGGGCTATGTTTGGGTTTGCAGTGGGGATGCTAACAGAGTACGCAACAGGCTCGGATTTCGTCGAGCAAATGAAGATCCTTCTCTCCAATTTTGGGATTGTGGATTTGGATTGATGGCTCATGTTTGGCGGTGTTGTTCTGTATAAGTCTGAAGTATAATCTATCTTCTTTCATCCAACGTATAGAAAGATCAATCTTGCACACTATTATATCCTTGAGTTCATTTGTGCTGTCCTGTCAGTTTTGATGAATGTAAAATCCACTTTCCAGCTTTCTTGTTTGTTAATACTACATGAATTTACTCAATATAAAATGGATATTTGACTAACGTACATGGTAAAGGGTTATCTAGAATAATTGCAGGGTTTCAATCCCAATTTAGCTTTCTGACCGAAGAACAAGTCACATAGTTTGAGTGAGTTATTTGGTCCATAATATTTAACGAAGCTGGATGACTATTTCAAAACCATATATCAAATCAATTTCTTGTTTTTGCGATCAAAGATATTATTACCATAGAGTATAATATCATGTCCACACCACAATGTACTGGAGATGTAGTGAGACTTGCAAACTGGTGGTTTGTGCAAAAAGTGAACTTGGTTGCGCGGAACAAAACAAGCTATCCACACAGACTATGGATGCATCACAAATATAAAATATTACCCTTCATGGAGTGTGCTACACACGGATACTCACTGAAGAATGCCTACAGATAAACAGAATTTCCAGATTGCTAATTCTCAGCCCCATAGGAGTTTTCACATAGCACCAAACCGCATCAACTAAGTCAGTATTCATGTTATAGTCAAGTAATATACTGCTCCCTCCGTCCTATAATATAAGAACATTTTTCAAGCTAACATAGCTTGAAAAACGTTAATATAAGAACATAGCTTGAAAAACGTTAATATAAGAACATTTTTCAAGCTAACATAGCTTGAAAAACGTTCTTATATTATGGGATGGAGGGAGTATTTGCAAGGTTAGGGATCTTTTGCAACTTGGGATACGGAAGCGGCCATAAATTCATGGTAAATGGAACAGATTACCTGTACCTTTGAATAGCAAAAATGACCTCAAATTCGAGATAAGTTAAAAACACCATGTACCTGGTTGTCTGGTACCACAAAGTCCGACGAGGTCAACAATAGCTTGCCACTGTTACGACCATATAAACAAGCTACCAGTAATCCCCACAAGAACACTTTCCATCCTCAAAATGGTGGAATCGGATGGCATCCCTTAAAATGATTTGCTGGCCAATAGCGTGAGATATGTATCTAAAAGCCGTGTGACAATCTCCACAAACCCGAAGGTTCTTCATGATTCTTATGGGGACACCTGAGGAGGAGCGAGTCAAAACAAAGGCAACTGCAAGCTTTTCACTATGATAGTTTAACAATTCCTCTTTGTTCTCTTCTTCAAGATCATACAGGGCAAACTCTGTCATTGGAATATAACCTGCATTCTTTATCTTCTGAATTAAAACACTCAGCTTTTCATATATTTCTTTGGTGTTCGGATGTGATCAATCTCCAGCAATAAAGGTATGAACTTCATCACCTAGGGTTACCCAACTGCGACCAGCCTCTTTTCTCACTGATGCTCCCCCCATTGCGGCTCGGGTTTTGGCAGTATCTTCCCACCTTCCTGTTGCTGCATAAAAGTTAGATGCAAGAACATAGTTTACAGGATTTTGAGGTTCTAGTTCCAAAAGCATCCTTGAAGCTTCTCGCCCCATATCTATCTTGTCCCTGTCCTTCGATTGTCGACAAGCAACTAATACAGTCCTCCATATGAGAGTATTTGGTTTCATTGGCATTCTTCTGATGTATTCTCGTATCTTGATGAGCTTGCCAGCTCGACCAAGGAGGTCTATAACACAAGAATAATGTTCAATCTGAGGTAATATACCATGGTCCTCCATCATTTCAAAGTACTCTAGACCTCTGTCTACCAATCCAGCATGACTACAGGCAGATAGAACACTGACAAATGTGACATGGTCTGGATTTGCTCCACTTTGCTGCATTTCTTCAAATATCTCCAAAGCTTTTCTTCCAAGACCATGTCTTGCATAACCAGAAATCATAGAGTTCCATGAGAACTCATTTTTCTGACTCATGGAACTGAACACCTTTGAGGCATAGTCTATCTTTCCACACTTTGAGTACATATCAACAAGAGCACTCTCAACCACAACATCAGACTCGAGCTGTGACCTAATACCAAAAGCGTGCATCTCCATTCCACGCTTTAACGCTGCCACAGAGGCACATGCATTCAGTACAATGGAGAAGGTGCAGCAATCCATCACTTGGTCACTGTGCATCATAAGCCAAACACAATCTATAGCCTCCTGCAAATGGCCATTGTAGATGTACCCTGAAATCATTGAATTCCATGAGACAGCATCCCTTCTGCCAGAAATTTCCAAAAACAGCTTCTCGCAAGAAGCCATGTCTCCTGACTTAGCATAACATGACATCAGAGCATTATCAACTGCAGTATCTTCTATAGCTCCATGCTTTACCACCACAGCATGAACCTGCTTTCCCAATTCAAGCACAGACGATGGCGACAATGTAGCCAATAAGTTAATGAATGTAACTATATTTGGGGCCAACCCACTCCTCATCATTTTGGAGAAAACTTCTACCGATTCAGCAATAGGTGCTCGCAAATTGGCCATGACACCCATGATAGAGTTCCAGGAAACTACATCATGTTCAGCCATAGAGTTGAAAACTTCCCAGCACTCAGACCTAGCTCCACATTCTCCATACATTTTAGCGAGTGCATTTGAAACAGAGGTGTCTAAATCCAGTCCCCACTTTACAGCATCACAATGTACTTGCTGGCCTGCAGACAAAAGTCTCAAACTTGCACATGAACTCAAGCCACTAATTGCTGCAAAGTTTGATGGACTTATACAACCTTGTCTCATCATGCAGTACTTCATCATTGCACCTTCACAGTAACCATTCTGATCAAGAACTGAGATAATGGTGTTCCAGGAAACCCGATCCCTTGTACAAAGCAACTGGAAAACTCTACAGGCTTTATCAATGGCACCACATTTGGCGTACATATTAACCAGACTATTACTGATAGCAATTTTCAAATCAATAAGTCCAGTTCTAAGAACATGCCCATGGACTTCCATACCTTTCATCAACCCATCTTCTGGTACAGAAAACTCCGCTATCGCACCGAGCAACACAACATATGTGTCTGCATTGACAACAACTGAATCCCTAGTCCCCATGAAAATCCCCACTGCTTCTTCACTGCAGTACTGCTTAACCAAGCCCACGATCAAACCATTCAAGGTAACTGCATTTCTCTCTTTCAAACTGAGAAAAATGTTCTTAGCTTCATCAAGCATGCCATGTCTCGCGAATGCACTAACAAGAGCACTCCCTACATAGAGGTCACTTGAGGTGCCCGAATTGAGCACCCTTGCGAACACTTGCTCAAGCACTCCTGAGCTGCAGGAGGACACAGTTGTCGCAGTGATTAAGCTCCCAAAAGTATGCTCGTTTGGTCTCAACTCAATTGCTGAGTCATCACGCAGCATTGCCATGAACAAGGTAAATGTCGAAACCACATACCCTTTCTTAGCATAGACAGACATCAAGGCATTCCACGTGATGATGTCCCTGACTGGCGTGGCATCAAACACCCGCTGTGCCTGGATGGGCAGACCAACAGAGCAATTACCGTACATCGAGATCAAGGCATTGCACACCGTTGTATTCGATGCATACACAGTCTTTGATACCAATCCATGGACCTGCACCATAAATCCCAACTTGTCTGGTCCAGCATCCTGGCACGCCCGGAGCACGCTCCCGAAGGTAAATGACGTGGGCCTGCTGCACTCGGAACCGACCCGCAGCATTGCGCGGAACACCCGGAAGGCCTCATCAGTGATCCCTGACAGCACGTACCCAGATACCAGGCAGGTCCAGGAAACGGAGTTCCGTTCGAGCATACAGTCGAACACCTGGCGCGCGCAGGCCAGCCGCGAGCTTTTAGCGTACGAGTTAACGAGATGGTTTGAGAGGAAGAGGTCATGGCTGAGCCCTCGCTTCACGAGCTCGAGGTGGAGGCTCTCCGGGGCAGCCTCTCCGCTGCGGCGACGGAGGAGGAGGTCAGCGTGAGGGTGCACCGGCGGTGGCGATCGAGGAGGCGGGACGGGCGAATGCAGAAGTGGGAGACGGTGGGCGAGGAGGTCGCGAAGTGGCACTGGAGGTGGGAGGCGGCGAGGCGGCGGCGGGGAAGGCGATGCGGAGCTGGAGGAGGAGAAGCGGACTGTGAGGTGGGGCAACGGCGGGAGCTTGCGGTGCATGTATTCGACGTCTATTTCCGGCAGAATTTCACGTTCTGGTGAAATGACTCCCGGCTCTCTCACTGATTGTAGACTGCCGGGGGCGTCCGCGACTCCCGTTAGAGCATCTTCATCAGACCCTTAAAACTACAAACTGTAAAACTGGGATAAAGATCGAAAAAAGGCATTTTAAGGGTCCATTTTAGCTACGGCCGAACAGATACTGTAAAAACAAATTGTAAAACTGGCATAAGAGCTCCTTCCTCCAGCCCAGCCGGCGCCGCCCCTTCCCCCAGCCGGCCACGCCGGTCGCGCCTAGCCCCGTCGGCCGCCGGCCGCGCCTCGTCCCCGCCGGCCGCGCCCAGCCCAACCGGCCACGCCCCGTCGCCCGCCGGCTGCGCCCTGCTCCGTTGCCGGCCGTGCCGGGAGGATTTCGGCCGCCAGGCTGAGGTCACGGGAGGCCACGGCGAGGTCGAGCTCGTCCAATTCGAACCGGCGGCGATCGATTCCGGGGTCCAGCGGCCTTTCCAGGTGTGCGGGGACGAATTCCGGCGAGTTTCAGGCGGATTCCGGCAAATTCCGCGGCGGCGTGTTTGCTCCGACGAGGTTTGCCCGGTATACGGGGCACCCTCGGTTCGGCCTTCCAACCTTCAAACATAAGGGTCTCGGGTGTGGATTTTCGGTGCCCTTTAAAAAATTTACGGGTTGGACCACTTTTACGATTTCTGTTCTGGACACTTTTTTCGACCAAAATCTTAAAACGCAAAAATTATAAGGGTTTGACCACTTTTAAGGGGTCAGCTAGAGATGCTCTTAGTCTTTATCTTTACCTAATAATAAAGCACCGATTGCCACCGTCACGGCATTTTTGCAAAAAAAATCCCTGTGGTTCTTGGTATTCAACCCGCAGTCCACTTTTAAGTGACTAATATGAGAAAACGTTTCAGTTTTACAAAAAGGCCCTTGTATTTTCGAGTATTCAACCCGCAATCCTTTTTTATGTTGGGTCAACGCGGCGGCTCGAGCGGCTGCGGGCGGCGCGGCTGGGGAGGCGGATCCAGCGGCGAGGCTGGGGTCGCCGGTGATGAAGAGGAAGGCCAGAGCGTGGCTTCACAGGCGGATCCATGGCATTCGCGGCTCCTGGGCAGAAAGGAGACAGGGAGCTGAGGGAGAGAAGAAGTGTGGAGAAGTGAATCGAGAGGGCAAATGGCACCTTGGGTGCTGCCGTATCCATTGCATGAATATATGTACATGAACAACAGGAGCGCGGAGCGCTGGAGCTAGCTACGTGCATGGGATCGTGGGCGATCGTGCATGCAATACGTGAGAGGAGGGCTAACTGCTAACACCCCGCCGCAGGTTGAGCGTCCGGTGGTCGGACGCACAAGCTGGAACGGAATTCCTGAAACGCCGCCGTGGGCAGGCCTTTGGTGAGCACGTCGGCGAACTGCTGCGTAGTCGGAACATGAAGAACACGCAGCTGGCCAAGAGCCACCTTCTCGCGAACGAAGTGGATGTCCAGCTCGATGTGTTTGGTCCGACGATGGTGGACGGGGTTGGCCGCCATGTACACCGATGAGATGTTGTCACAGAAGACAACACTGGCGCGTGGTAGGGAGACCGAGAGCTCGCCGAGAAGTTGACGGAGCCAGCAGCTCTCGGCGACCGCATTGGCGACGGCCCGATATTTAGCTTCGGCGCTCGACCGGGAGACCGTGGCCTGCCGTTTAGACGACCAGGAGACGAGGGGGTGACCGAGGAACACCGCGTAGCCGGACGTAAAGCGGCGTGTGTCCGGGCAGCCAGCCCAGTCGGTGTCGGAGTACGCGACGAGGTCGAGTGAGGTGGAGCGGAGGAGGTGCAGACCGTGAGTCGTGGTGCCGCGGAGGTAGTGCAGAATCCGCTTAGCCAGTGCAAGGTGGGTGGCATGCGGATCATGCATCACGAGGCAGCACTGCTGGACGGCGTAGGCGATGTCGGGCCGAGTCATCGTCATGTACTGTAGAGCACCG
Organism: Elymus sibiricus; assembly: GCA_039707655.1. Lineage (NCBI taxonomy): Eukaryota > Viridiplantae > Streptophyta > Magnoliopsida > Poales > Poaceae > Elymus > Elymus sibiricus. The sequence continues at coordinate 229,935,695 of CM077668.1, forward strand.
ACGAGACTGCGGTACTCGGAGGTGTCGGAGACAGGAGCACCATCCGTGGCAGAAATCTTGGGCCGCGTGTCCACCGGCGTTGATGCCGGCTTGCGGGAGTGCATGTTGGCGCGCTCAAGCAGCTCCTCGGCATACTTGCTTTGGGAGAGGAAGAACCCGTCGCTCGTGCGGGTGACCGCAATCCCAAGGAAGTAGTGCAAGGGCCCGAGGTCCTTCATGGAGAACTCGGTGGACAGGAGATGCTGCAGGTGCTGGAGAAGTGGAGCCGAGGACGCGGCGAGGATGATGTCGTCGACGTAGAGGAGCATGTAAGCCGTGCCGGTGTCGGTGTGATACACGAACAGCGACGGGTCCGCACGGGAGCTCCGGAAGCCGATGCTGCAGGCGTAGGTGGCGAACCAGGCGAACCACGCGCGCGGTGCTTGCTTCAGGCCGTACAACGATTTGTCGAGGCGGCACACGTGGTCGGGGTGATCGGCGTCGATGAAGCCGGCCGGCTGCTGGCAGTACACGCGCTCAAAGAGGCGCCCATGCAGGAATGCATTATTTACATCCATCTGATGGACTGGCCATTGCCGGGATGCCGCGATGGTGAGCACGACGCGGATGGTGGCGGCCTTGACGACCAGCGAGAAGGTCTCGTCGAAGTCCACACCGGGGCGCTGTGAGAAGCCACGCACCACCCAGCGTGCCTTGTAGCGCTCCAACGATCCATCTGACTTGAGCTTGTGGCGAAATATCCACTTGCCGGTGACGATGTTGGCGCCACGAGGCCGAGGAATGAGGCGCCACGTCCGGTTCTCCATCAGAGCCCTGTACTCAACTTGCATAGCAGACAACCAACACGGATCTTGCATAGCCGCACGCACAGATTTGGGTATGGGCGAGATAGGTGGAGAGGGATTAGTGGTGGTGAGATGTTGTTCATATTTGGGGTTGGGAAGGAAGATGCCAGACTGGGCTCGGGTTCGCATGGGATGCGTGGGAACGGGAGGCGCACGACGACGCGTGGGTGGGGGTGGGGAAGGTGATGACACGGTAGTGCAGTGAGATGTGTCAGGAGTGACCGGTGGAGCTGCCTCAGCAGTCGGGGATGGTATGGGCAGATCGGCTGCCATGGCAGCATTTTGCTGGCCGGGTGAATCGGCTGCCATGGCAGCGTTTTGCGACCCGGGTAAATCAGCTGCCATGGCAGCGGTCGTGGGCGGCTGCAGACATGGGGTTGCGATGGGCGGGCCAGCAGCACGCGTCAATGCGGTGCGAGGCTGCCGCGGGATGGGTGGAAGGGTGTCGACGAGGTCGTCGACGGGCTGACTCGATGCTGAGTCGTCGTGGAAGGGGGACTGGCGCTCGTCGAATACGACATGGCGCGAGATGACGACGCGGCTGGTGGTGCGGTTGAGGCAACGGTAACCCTTGTGATCCGCAGAGTACCCAAGGAAGACGCAGGGAGACGATCGTGGCGCAAGCTTGAGTGGTGTAGTGGCTGCGAGGTTTGGGAAGCAGAGGCATCCGAACACACGTAGAGCTGCGTAGTCTGGATGGGCACCGTACAGGAGAAAGAATGGCGTCTGGTCGTGTCGAGGACGGCAGGGGCGTCGGTTAAGGAGGAAGGTGGCAGTGTGAATGGCTTCTGCCCTACGGCAGTGGCATATGCGCATGAATGAGGTGGGAGCGAGCGATGTCGTTGAGTGTGCAGAGAATGCGTTCGGCTCGGCCATTCTGCGGTGATGTGTACGGGCAGGACATACGGAGCACGATGCCGAGGGAGGAAAGGAAGTGGCGAGAGGCATTGTTGTCAAATTATTTTCCGTTATCGGTTTGGAGAGTGAGAATGGGGAGGCGGAAGTGGTTCTGGACGAAGGTGGAAAATGTGCGTATAGTGGGTAACACGTCGGATTTGTGCCGTAATGGAAATGTTCAAACAAAGTGGCTGTAATCGTCAAGCAACACAAGATAATATTGATAGCCAGATACACTAAGCACGGGAGATGTCCAGACATCACAGTGAACAAGCTGAAACGGAAAATAAGAAACATGGTCTGAATGACTAAAAGGAAGACGCACACTCTTGCCTAACTGACATGATTGACAAATACTAGAAGACCCGGGGGAGTGGTCGATGGAGGATCGCCGTAGCGTGCACTCTAGGGCATCATTGCTGAGGTGGCCAAGGCGTTGATGCCACAGATCACGCGAGACAGCGGTGAGGGCCTGGTGAGCTTGACGTGCTGGAGGTGGTGACTGCGAGGACAGTGGATATAGGTCGTCGTCGTGAGATTTACATCGGAGAATCACCTTCTTCGTTCTTCGGTCCTTGACAAAGAAACCAAGATCGTCAAACTCTACGTTAACAGGGTTATCACGAGCAAGCTTTTTGACAGAAATTAGGTTTTTGATTAGGTGGGGGGAAACGAGAACATTGTTGAGGGAGAGTGGGGAGGTTTGTGTGGGTATGGCATGATGGCCGATGTGCGTGGCAGCAAGTGAAGAACCGTCACCGACTACTATGCTAGTAGAGGAACAGGGCTGGGAGAAGGAGAGCTCACCGGGGGAGGACGCCATGTGTGCCGTGGCCCCTGTGTCCAAGTACCAGTCAAGGCTCGGCGGCGGAGGGTGTTGCTGCTGCAGCATCATGTTGTTCAGGGCCTGCACCAGGGAGTTCTGATCCTACACTGGCGCAACATTGTTGGGCGCGCCACCGGCAGGAGCACCGTAGAGGGGGTGCGGTGGAGCAGCGCCGGCGTGCCAGACGGTAGGTGGTCTGTAGGGGGAGGGCATCGCAGCCGTGCCATGGTGGGTAGCCATCCCAGCGAAGGGAGAAGCCCCGCCGGGACGCGGGCCGAGGATGCCGGCTCCAGGAGCGTGCGGGCGCCAGGGCATCGGCCAAGCATGGACCATGCCAGTCCACGGCGCCGGCGCGGGAGCGGCAGGGCGGGGCGGGGCGGAGTGTGAAGACGAGCCCCCGCCGGAGCCCCCGCCATAGTGGGCGCCCGAGCCCCCGCCGGAGTTGGAAGCCTTGCCCTTCCCTTTGTATCGGCCGCCGCCGCCACCAGAGTTGCGGCCACCGCCGCCACCAGAGTTGTTGTTGTGGCCGCCTCCCCCGCCGCTGTTGTTGTTCGAGGTGCGGGCATGTAGCGCAGTCTCCGTGTTGTGCTCGTCGGACTGACGGCTTTCTTCAAGGAGAAGGAAAGCTCGGCAGCGAAGAAGCGAGGGGAAGGGTGTCTGCATCGTCAAGATGGGTACAGCATAACGGAATCGTGAATGTAGACCACGGATCATATTGAGCACCTGATCGCGGTCACCGACGGGAGAGCCGATGTCAGCGAGGCGGTCGGCACACTCCTTGAGCCGGGCGAAGTAGGAGAGGATTGTGGACGACCCCTGCTCGATCCGACGAAACTCAGTGGCGAGAAGCACCTCCTGATGTTCGTGGTTCTCGAGGAAGAGGCTGCAGATCGAGGCCTAGACCTCACCAGCGGTGGCGCCGCGCTGATGGACAAGGCCAAAAACCTCCGGGCTGACGCGGTTGTAGAGCCAAGAGACGATGTGGGCGTCGTCTTGCATCCACACCGGATCGGCGGTGCGCGGCGGCCCGGCGATGTGATCGTTGACGGTGTACTTCTGGAAGGTCACCTCGAAGAGCGTCCGCCACTGCGAGAAGTTGGGCGGGTTGAGAGAGAGGACGTGGGGAACTTGCTGGTTGATGAAGACGCCGGCGAGGGGGGGGGGGGGGGGGGGGGGGGGTTGGGAGCAGCCGAAGAGGAGGCGCTGGGGTCGGGGAGGAAGAGGGCGCCGCGGTTGAACGCGGACGGGGTGAGGAGAGTCTGGGTTTGGGACGCCGGAGTCTTGGGGGTGGCCGGCACGCCGCCGGTGGTGCCATGTCCGGGGCGAGAAGGAGGGGGTGGGGGAGGTGGAGGAGCAGGCGACGCCATGGCGGTTGCAGGCGAGGCTGCGAGGGAGAGAGAGTAGCGGAAGTGGGCTACAGACGAAGGAAGAGACCAGCGTCTGATACGATTTGGAGAAGTGAATCGAGAGGGCAAATGGCACCTTGGGTGCTGCCGTATCCATTGCATGAAGATATGTACATGTACAACAGGAGCGCGGGGCGCTGGAGCTAGCTACGTGCATGGGATCATGGGCGATCGTGCATGCAATACGTGAGAGGAGGGCTAACTGCTAACAAGAAGGGAGAAAGGAGGGGCGGCACGGCGACCTAGGCAGCAGCTCGCCGGAGCCGGGCGACGGCGGACGGGCGCGGTCGGCTTGGTCTGGCGGTACCCCTCCCTCCAGTGGATTCGTCGCTCCTATTCCACGGCCACCAGTGGCGCAGGTCCCTTTCCTCCTCAAACGCTCGCTCAAGGTGCTCCGCTCCTGAGCCCGTCAGCCCCTGTCACTTCCACGGCAGCGACACAGGCCGCATCTTGAGCCTCCATCTCTTCCACAGCAAGCAACATAAGCATCATGTTTTCTATGGTTTTGTTTTCCCCGCCTCCATCTCTTCCATGGCAAGCAACACAAGTTTCTTTGTTTGTAAATTAAGCAGTCTGGTAGATTTGGAAAGAAAGGAATTGCAGATTTGGAAAGAGGAACAGCGTACTGAACTTTTATACATCTGCATAAGGTACATCCCGATTAAGCAGATTTGTTTTTCTGTTCTGAACAAGCTACTGAACTTGAGAAATTTACCTTTCTGTTCTTATGAATTGCAGATTTGGAAAGGATTTACAGGGTACTGAACTTTTAGATATCTGCATAATATACATCCGAAGTTAAGCAGTACACAAATTACTATGCAATGGAAGAACAGGGCAATTTTAACCATACTACATGCGGAAATATGTCGCTGCAGCTCTTGGAGTACTCCTGTGTAGATTTTCCTAGAGCAATATTACTTACATTCAGTTTCGTGCCGTCGTGGAAATTCAGATGGGCGTTCCGCAGCGTGTTCGGAATAATACTTTGCAAGGGACAGCAGCGTGACGTCGAGCAGTAGCAGCAACAAGTTCTGCAGCTTCGACGACCCTGATGAGTCCGCGGTCGTGTTCAACTCCTGCCAGGAGGGCGTGGAGGAGTTTCCCCTTGAACTCCATGACCTGATTCTCAGGTTCGTAATTTAGCCTATTTTTTGGCTGTTGATTACTCCTTTGTTTCTTTGTACATGTTCTGATTATTGGTGCTTTGGAACTCTCGTGGTCTGTAGTGTAGAAGTGCATGCTCTAACCAATGCAACCAAAAGACCGATCTGATGGAAGAGACTAGGCAACACATTTATACGTCAACACTCCCCTCACGTGTGGCTCCCTCAGGCCTAAACGTGAACCGAAAGTGGGCTGCAATTTTATTGCGCCAGCCGGGTCTTGAACTCAAGACCTCTTGGCTCCGATACCATGTAGAAGTGCATGCTCTAACCAATGCAACCAAAAGACCGATCTGATGGAAGAGACTAGGCAACACATTTATACGTCAACATGTAGGTCATTGTTCTACTGGCGCTCACTTCACCTTAACGGCTGGACCAGATGATAGTGGATATACCAAGTATAGTATATTGCTATAAGGTTGCGTATTAGCTTCCAGTGATTTTGCTCTCACTGGTATCTCGACAAAGCTTGAAGTATATGCTGGTGTCTTGCACAGTTCAGTTAGTAATAGTATTAGCTTGAAGTGCCATCCATACTCAGTTTCAACTAGACACCTCCATAGATAGCTCCCTTGACATTATATTGAAGATTAGTGTCGTTACCTGTTGTTCAACTTTGCACTTTTAGTACTCCAGCTGCTTTGTAGGGATATGCCTTTTTTATTACTCCATACAGAAGCTTTGCACCACTGAATTCGAGGCAGTTGTGCATTTATAATTCGAAATAGTATACTTACATGACGTATGACAGTAGTTCAGAATGTTGTAATTTCTGGTTCGCAGGCAGTGTGTTTACACAAAGTATAACAGTAATGCTTTGACAATGGTGTTTAATTCAGTATGAACACCTAATTCTGAATCATACAACTTTTTATGATCAATGACATAAGAGTACTTGATCTTTATTCTTAAGCTATCATCTTACTCATAACCATGTACTATTTCTTGGTGAACTCTATATGTATATGAGTTTATTGATTTCAGACAAGCAACAACAAACGGACTTGCTGTTTTGCTTCGTCTGATTCTGGGGGCAAGGTGCTTAAGGATGCTTCATTTGTTGTTAGCTCCATATTTTAAATATTTTGTGATGAGTGGTGAAGTGAAGAGTAAAAAATAAAATGAAATGCTTTTTCCTATATAATACTCTTGTGCTACATATCACTGATTGATTATGTAGTGTTACAAACATAAGACATTGTTATGTCTACCGACTTACTAAAGATGTTGTTTCGTACGATAAAGAGTTAGCTATGGTGAATCAAAAGAATTCAGAATTGTAGTTTGAGCTATCCTTTCTAAATATGCATTTATGGGGTTTGGCAGGTCCATATTGTGCAACGGGGTGCAGTCCGACCACTAATTGACATGCTACGGTCAGCTGTCTTCCAACTCAGGGAGATGTCAGCCTTTGCCCTTGGGAGGCTTCCACAGGTTATATTTCTCATTCTATTCTCATCTTGCACTAAAAAATACAATCTGATTGCTTATGTTTGTTAGCAGGTTTTAGTGCATGTATTTTAGGGAGGTATTGTAGCAGTGAAAGAGAAACAACAATGACAATCCTCCCCCCTCCCCTTCATAAAATCACCTGACATAGTGACAGAGCATTTTCTCTATGTTGATTTTACATTGGGATGCAAAGATAAGTTTTGAAGCGAAAATTTGTAATTAGTGTCCCCTCTTAAAAGGACTGGCACAACATTGACCACAACATAGTTTAGCAAATCTCTTAAACATGCACATTTTTGAATAGTCCCGAAGGAATAGACACCATTTTCTCCCTAGCAAATTCTTCAGAGTGGAAACGTCTGTTTTACATTCATGATGAATCACCCGTGCAATCACTATTAGAATTGACGAAATTGCACAAGAGATGACTTCTCCGCCAGATTATTTGAGTAGTTTAATTTTACATGAGAGATAATCCCCATTCAAATACAATCAGATCAAATTAAACTGCAGCATCGCACACATGCAGATTGATATACAGTTTTACAGATTTTTGTACATAAATCAAAATATAGTTTTACAAATTAAAGTAACATCTTTGATCTACATAAGCCAAAGGATGAAACAGAAGCCCCAATGGTCATTGTCTTATGACGTATAATGTTAGATTATTATTTTTGCCTACTAGGTGTCATCTGGACTCCAAGCAGTACATTGCCAATTCTGAATTCTTAATGAGCAAAAGTTCAGAAATTTCATTGTCAACTTTTGCTCATTAAGAATTCAGAATATGATCTATCACCCCAAGCTCTCAGTAGGTCCACAACTCCATGTGCTTGTGCAAAATAATTGTATCTGAATATGATCTATCAGCCCATTTGCTTACAGATCCTGAAAAATAATTTTGTTCTTTTATCTGCTTATATGCAGGTTCATGAAAGGAGAGCAATTTTCCCCATGAGATGCTACTCTCAATTTTGTGTTATAATTTGCGATTTTTTTTAAATAATACACTTTTTTTATTAAATTTCAGAAATATTACGCCGGTTTTATTTTTTTTTAAAATAATACAGCGTCGGCTTACTGTAGGCCGACAGGATCCAGTCGGCTTACTGCAGGCCGATTAGAGACCTTTCGGCCTACTGCAGGCCGATTAGAGCCCATCGGCCTATCGCTGGCCGACAAGTCGCCTATCGGCTACGTGCCAGCCGAGTAGTGGCCAGCCCACGTCACCCCGCTCCCCGTCGGTGGCTGGGGCCCAGCCGACAGCCCTGTCGGCCACCCGCAAGCCGATCGGCTTACTGCAGGCCGACAGGGTGGCCTGCCCCGCCCGATCCCTTTTCTTCCTTCCTTCCCTTCTCTTCCTCCTCTGGCTCGTTTTTGGTTGCTGTTCATCTCTTCTCCAATCGAAAACTCTCTCATTTATACAGCAAAATCAGCCATTGTTTTGCCGATTTGCCACCGTGGATGCATTGTAGATAGTTGGGGGAGGCAAGGGAAACCTCGATCTACTGATGGGATAGCTCGTGGTGAGCATTTTTTTGGAGCTTTTTTTGAGCACATTGGAGGAGGTTGTGGTGGCGGTGAAGGTGGAGGTGGCGGTGGTGAAGCTCGGGCAGTGTGGTGGAGGTGAAGCTCCGGCGGTGTGGTGGAGTTTCCGGCTCCGGTTCCGGTGATTGAAGTCCGCCGTTCGTCGTTGCTTCGCACGCTTCAAGGGTATAATTCAACATACATTTTACCTGTCGTAGTTGCTCCGGTGGTAGTATTCGGTAGTATGTTTGGATGTAAAATATATTAGGTGTGCGGATATTTTTATTTGCTCCGGTAGTATCCGTAATATATGTAGTTGTCAAATATTTAGTTGTGTGAATATTTTGAGTTGCTCCGGTAATATCCGTAATATATTTAGATGTCAAATATTTAGTTCTGTGAATATTTGTAGTTGGTTCGGTAATATTTAGATGTCAGTATACAAGGGTAATATTTAGATGTCAGTATTTGTAGTTGCTCCGATAATATTTAGTTGCTCCGGTAATATTTAGTTGTGTCAAATATTTGTAGTTGGTCGGATAATATCCTTAATATATTTAGAGTTCAAATTTTTATGTGTGTGAATATTTGTAGTTGGTTCGGTAATACTCCGTAATATATGTACATGTCAATTATTTAGGAGTGCTAATATATTTAGTTTGTCATGCTGCTTAATAGTTGTCTTTCATTGTTGAAAAAAATTTAGGTGAGCCGACATGTCTGATGTAGTGAAGTTCGTATTTTACTACGATTCTGGTATTGTCCAAACAACTGAGACGGGAGCTGATTTGAGTGAATTTGATTACATAGAGGTGCCACTGACCGCCCCTCGAACATGGTCAGTCAGTCAGTTGAAAGAATGGGTGACAACAAGTTTAGGGCTTAATACTGAAACACACACCGTCGGTTGAAAGATCGTGGATGTCGCCTAGAGGGGGGGGGGGGAGGTGAATAGGCGCTTTAAAATAATTACGGTTTAGGCTTGAACAAATGCGGAATAAAACTAGCGTTTAATTTGTCAAGCACAAAACCTAAATCGACTAGGCTCACCTATGTGCACCAACAACTTATGCTAAGCAAGATAAACAACTAAGTGATAGCAAGATATATAACTAGAAACAATATGGCTATCACAAAGTAAAGTGCATAAGTAAAGGGCTCGGGTAAGAGATAACCGAGGCACGCGGAGACGACGATGTATCCCGAAGTTCACACCCTTGCGGATGCTAATCTCCGTTTGGAGCGGTGTGGAGGCACAATGCTCCCCAAGAAGCCACTAGGGCCACCGTAATCTCCTCACACCCTCGCACAATGCAAGGTGCCGTGATTCCACTAAGGGACCCTTGAGGGCGGTCACCGAACCCGTACAAATGGCAACCCTTGAGGGCGGTCACCGAACCCGTACACTTTGGCAACCCTTGGGGGCGGTCACCGGTACCCGTCAAATTGCTCGGGGCGATCTCCACAACCTAATTGGAGACCCCGACGCTTTCCCGGAGCTTTACACCACAATGATTGAGCTCCGAGGCACCACCAAGTCGTCTAGGGCGCCAAGGCACCCAAGAGGAACAAGCTCTAGGGTGCTCAAACACCCAAGAGTAATAAGCTTCTCAACTACTAACTTCCACGTATCACCGTGGAGAACTCAAACCGATGCAACTAATGCAATGGCAAGAACACACGAAGTGCTCAAGTCCCTCTCTCTCAAATCCCACCAAAGCAACAAAAGCTATGGAGGAAAGTGAGAGGAAGAACAAGGAGAACACCAAGAACTCCAAGATCTAGATCCAAGGGGTTCCCCTCACTTAGAGGAGAAAGTGATTGGTGGAAATGTGGATCTAGATCTCCTCTCTCTTTTCCCTCAAGAAGGAGCAAGAATCATTGGAGGGATTGAGAGATAGGCAAGCTCAAGAAGGTCAACAATGGGGGGAGAAATGAGCTCAAAGGATAAGAAAACCGTTGGGGAAGAAGACCCCTTTTATAGGGCCACCCCAAATCCAACCGTTACCCGTGCTGGATGCGTACAAGCGGTACTACCGCTCTTGCGAGCGGTACTACCGCTTAAGCGGTAGTAATTCAAAAACAGCAGGCGAGAACACGGAACTGGAGCGGTAGTGCCGCACTTAGCGGTACTACCGTGCCAACCAAGCGGTACTACCGCTAAAGCGAAAAGAGCAACAGAAGCTTGCACACTCTGCGAAAAACAAGCGGTAGTAGCAGCGGTAGTGGAGGGCGGAAGTACCGCACCAAGCGGTACTACCGCCCAGCAGAGCGGTACTACCGCCCTGAGCGGTACTACCGCACTACTGCCGCACTACTACCGTTTAACAGAAAACGGCAACAGAGACGTGCACAGAAGGAAACCCCGCAAGCGGTAGTGGCGGCGGTAGTAAGGGCGGTAGTACCGCCAGAGCGGTACTACCGTGCTACTACCGCGAATGGCAAACTGGCAACAGAAAGTTGCACGCTCGGGGAAACCCCAAGCGGTAGTGCCACGGAAGTACCAGCGGTACTACCGCATAAGCGGTACTACCGTGGGCACCAGCGGTACTACCGCTTGCAAGCTACTGAAAATCCACAGAAAACAGAGGATACAAATAAAACCAGAACTGCCATAACTTCTGCAAATGAGCTCCGAATTGAGCAAACTCAAGCTTGTTGGATAGAAGACAACGAGTACTATCCAAACAGCGACTGGTTATAATAAGAAGTGGCAGGGGAGATATGCCTAACATATAGAGATGAGAAACCTCTATGAATGAAGAACCGGCATAAACTCCAACATCGAAAACATCATAGAAGATGCATATATGAACTCCGTTTTCGATGAACTCGAGCTTGTCATGAAGATGACCAAAAGCTCAAAGACTCACAAAGAGAAACACCAAACACAAACCAAGAAAGATGATGCAAGGATGCAATGGTTTGAGCTCTCTACGAAGATACGATAAAGCTACTCACTTGAGAGCCCCCCTTGATAGTACGGCTATCGATCCTATAACCCGGTCTCCCAACTACTACCATGAGACCGGTAAAATAGAAAACCTATCAAGGGCAAACCTTTGCCTTGCGCATAGTCCACTTGAGCTAGATGATGACGATCTTGACCTCCTCAAGTTGGACCACCTTTCTTGATTGCGCCGGCTCGATGAAGACTAGTTGATTGCTCCCCCATACTCCACTATGGGCGAGCCACTCTTCGGCACATCTTCACAAGTCCATTGTCACCACAATGGACGGCAAGCTTCAAGCATGTGATCTCTTCGTGATGCTCCACTTGAACTTGCACACCGCAATCTTGATGACGATCACCACTTGATGTCATCCTCCATGGGTTGAATGAGATCTTCCTCTTGACGCAAGCCCATGGAAACATACCTAACCCCACATAGAACTCTCGCATAGAACATGGGTTAGTACACAAAGCGTAATGGACAATGCTTACCATACCGTGAGATCACTTGATCCCACTCGGTACATCTTCTACGCTTTGTGTGTTGATCAACTCGAATCACTCTTCATATTTAGTCTTGATCAACCTTGAATCTTTCCAACTCTCTTCATTAGGATGATGTCTTGAAGGTAAACATGAATGTTCACACAATCTCCTTCTTCAAGACATGCTTGCAATAGGCTCATCTCTTACATGACCAATCTTTGGATAACTTCATGAATAACCTTGGTCAACACATATTCTTCTTCAAATCACCTTGAGACCAACAAATGGTCTACAAGCAAAGCCTATGGACAAACCCTTCAAATATAACTCAAGGCAACCATTAGTCCATAGAGATTGTCATCAATTACCAAAACCAAACATGGGGGCAGCACATGTTCTTTCATCGGTGTTCATGCATTGTGGACACAGTCAAGTTCAATCATTTACTTTTATTTGAGGCCAATAGAGCAAGACTCCCAGTGGGTGCGCTGGTTACAAGGTTGTGAACGTAGGGGATGCAATCATGTTGCCTTAGTGCTTCCCGTCGTGAAGGAGGTCACTGCACATGAAGGCGAGGGTGGCTACGATCTTGGCCAGAGCAGTGAAGGAATGCAGTCAAATGCTGGAGATGATGGTTATGAACCAGGGCAGAGTAGTCAGGCAGAAGGAGGAAATGACGATGGTTATTACAGTGGCGAGGCTTATAGTGGCGAGGCGGACGCTGACGAGGTAGATGGGCACATGCAGAACCTGATGGAAGAAGAAGACACCGATATTGACCGTGGTCATGCCGATGATTCTGACGAGTCGGATGAAGAAGAAAATGCAGAGGAGGTCCCGAATCCTGCATCATGGAATCATGACTTCTCATCTGCAATGACCGTGAACGATGGGCATGATTCTGCCTGGCAATATCACCAGAACAACATTGCGACGGGTGCTCTGTATCCCAACAAAGAAGCTCTGAAGGACGCAATAATAAATTGGGCAATGTCCACGCAAAGGGTTTTCATAGCTGAGGTGTCCAGTCAGAAATACTTGACAATGGTATGCAAGAATGCAAGTTGTCCTGCCAGGGTGCACGGCTATCTCCCTAAGTATGGCACAAGTTGGGTGATCAGTGACTTAGTTCATCACACTTGTCTTATTCCCTGCATCCCTCAAGATCATCCCAACCTTTCATCCACGCTTATTGCGAGGTTGTTTTACAGCGAGATAGTGGAGAGCAAAGCGATGGAAGTGAAGGCAATCCAGACAAAAGTCTTCGTCAGGTTCAACTACAAAATTTCTTATGGCAAGGCTTGGAGGGCTAAGCATACGGCCCTTCAGAGGAGATTTGGTTCTTATTTCGATGCATATGACTCTGTTGTCCGGCTCCTCCACACACTGCAACAGTGGAATCCTGGCACCTATGTCGATATCCAAGACCTCTTCATGCCAGAGTTCCCAACTGTGAGGGTGCTGCATCGACTGTTCTTCTCTTTCGGTGTATGCATCAAAGCTTTCAGGCATTGCCGACCGGTGATATGTGTAGATGGCACTTTTCTCACTGGCAAGTACAAGGGTCAGATCCTGACAGCTATTGGTCAAGACGGCCAAAATCAAGTAGTCCCACTCGCATTTGCTTTTGTTGAGAGTGAGAACATTGGAAGTCCCATTGGAAGTTGGACCACGAGGAAGGGGATTCACAGGACAGCTGCTGAGTGGCTAGTTAGGCTTCAGCCGTACGTTACAGAATGGGAGACTGCGAACACAAATCTGTGGCACGAGAATATCGACTTTGATCTCGATGAATTCCATCGCTACTTGCAGCGGTACATGACCGGAACACGGTTACACATCGTTCATCACTCTCACCCAGATGAGATACCTGACCCTAGTCCGTCGGATATGTACCCGAGCTATGATACTTCGGGCTCTAGGCAGTACACGGTAAGATATATACTCTTTATGTAATGCATCTAGTTATCACGTACTTTGCCGTGCATACTTGATAATCGTCCTGACAATTTTCAGGCTGACTTAACACTCGGACTCTACGAGGATGTGTCCACCTTTGGACGTTCACTCTCGTCTGGACCTCTTCTTCAGCACCGGCCTGTGCTCCAGCCCTTCGTGACACGCCTGTAGAACAAGATACGAGCTGTCTATGAGGCTATCACGTGCACCCGGAGAAGCGACGTTGTTCAGCAGCAGCAGCAGCCACCGTGTCCCTCCACGCACCGACATCAGCCACATCCACGTCTAGCACATACACCGACGACCAGGCCACCCCCTCCTGACCAACCTGACAGTTCGACGTGGCAGCACCCACAGCACCGGGGTCCCACGTCGAGCTTCGTGTTTCAGCCACAGCCACAGCAGCAGGGTCCCACGTCGAGCTTCGTGTTTCAGCCACAGCCACAGCAGCAGGGTCCCACGTCGAGCTTCGTGTTTCAGCCAGAGCCAGCTGGTATGTCTCTTCATATTTATTGTTTTCAATATGAATTGAGGCGACCTATTTCTTCATGACTTAATGTTCCCTCCTGCAGGAGCCTACGGATATCAGGCGTCCATATCCGGATCCACGTGGGGGAGTGATCAAGATCCTGAGGAGAACATACAGGATCACATGTCGCAGCACACCCACTGGATGAACATGTATTCCACTCCTCCACCAGGCCCCACACAGGAAACACAGTATGACCAGGGCGAGTCTGAGCTTCCTCCTCGTAACATTAGGGCACCCCACAGGTTAGGATGGTCGACGCCTGATGCACAGCCTGAGCGCCATGGCAGACGTCGTCAGTGACGCTTCTATCTATCAGTAGAGACATGACTATCTACCTATGTATGAGACTTATGCTTATTCTATGTATGAGACAAATGACTATGTACTTATGTATGAGACATATGCCTACTCTGTTTTAGTACTCTGTTATCCAACGGCGTGCGCCAACTACAACATCATATTTAGATAGAACATACTTCTCCTACAATAAGACAGTACAAACAACTGGATACAACTACATCTGAATTAAACGGTAGGTAGGACGAAACTTACAACATACAACGTAAAAACTACATGAAGTCATCATCATCATCCTCCGTCGATGCAGAACTCTTGCCCTTCGACGATGAAGAACTCTTGCCCTTCGACGATGTAGAACTCTTGCCCTTCGATGATGCGGTACTCTTGGCCTTGGTGCTCAGCATGAAGATGTCATCTTCGTCCTCGCTGTCTTGGGTCCATAAATAAGTATCTTCTGCTGCAGCCTTTAGGAATGCTTCGCCCTTATGCAGTTGCTTCTTCCATCTTCCATGCAACCTGAGAAGTTCTTTCCGTATCTCCTCAAATGTCCTGGAAGGCCACCCGAACCTACTTAATGCGTGAGCCAGCTCGTTCAGTAGCATGTCACTACTGATGAGTTCGTCCCACGGAACTAATATGTTGTCAACCCTGAAATTGGCGGCTAAACGCAGAAGACATCAAGACATACCAGGGTGAAAACTACGATCAAAAGGATATCCGGACATCTTCGCGAGACTACGACACTACACTACATTGCTTACCCACCTTACTGCCGAGGGTGTTTTATAGGTTGAGAAGACAAAAATATGGCTGGAACTCGGAAGCGAGGAAATATGGCGGGAGATATAGGCGGGAACTAGAAAGCGGGAAAATATGGCGGGAACTAGAAAGCGGGAAATATATGGCGGGAACTAGAAAGCGCGAAAATATGGCGGGAACTAGAAAGCGGGAAAAAGTTCATATATTTTTAAAACAAATACGAAATTTGCAAAAAGCTCATCATTTTTAAAAAAATCATAGATTTGCAAAAATATTTTACAAAATGGAAAAATTAATGATAATTATCAAAATATTCATTGATAATTCAAAAAGAAGTTCATGAATTTGAAAAATTCATGTGAATTGAGAAAAAGTTTTATTTTCATCCATTTCATAAAGAAGTAAAAAAAGTAAAAAAAAAGAAGTAGATAAAGAATGAAAAAACTGGGAAAAACGTGGCATTCTAGTCGGCCACCAGTGGGCCGATAGGTTCCAGTCGGCCTCCAGCGAGCCGACAGGTTGCACTCGGCCACCAGTGGGCCGACAGGTCCCAGTCGGCTACTAGTGGGCCGACAGGAACCCCCACCAACGGCCGAGAGGCCTGTCGACTTCCCCTAAGCCGATAGGATTTGAATCGGCCTGCAGTAGGCCGAAAGGTCTCTAATCGGCCTCCAGTAAGCCGACTGGCTCCTGTCGGCCTGCAGTAAGCCGACGCTGTATTATTTTTAAAAAATAAAAAAATGGTGTAATATTTCTGAAATTTAATAAAAAAAAGTGTATTATTTAAAAAAAATTAGCTTATAATTTTAGATCAAGCAACTGTCCCAGTCAGCAATTCCCCATGTCTGGTGTTGGTGGTAGCAGGAGAAGCATGTTTGGGTCAGAAGCGACAGCGGTAGCAACAGATGGGCAGATGTTGCGGATCAGACTCTGGACATTCATGATTAAAATAAGAAGAAAACAATATATAATACTAGGAAACAATATATCTAACAACAAATGATTCAAGGTGATGGTAAAGTTTACAAATTACTAGAAAAGAATGCATTGCATTATATATTCGCCAAGTAAGAATAGATTTTGTTGTGTGCAGTTCTTTTCCTTCTAGAAGCTATTATTTTATCAATCTTATTGCTACAGCATTCTTGTATATTATGACACTGAAAGGGTAATAAGAGTTTTCTCTCCGGCTTAACTTTCATCGGGGGAATACAAAGGTTCATATATTACCTAAAGGTGATCAATGTAAAGCTTTGCATGTTCCATCATTAAATATATTTGGAGTTAGCATAAAGTTATGTTAATACTGTGCACGTGTGGACAATTGAAATTGTATTATCCAATTCTGAAGAATCATGTCATGAAGATTATCAATGGGCAAAAGAACTATTGTTGCAATATGCCACGGTCCATGGGAATTTTGGATAATAAAAATAAAAAAATTAGATTCATGCAAAAATTTCCATGGTAAAGGACTCATCCATTTACCCCATTAGTTTTGGTATGATAACTGCTAAGTGAATACATTGGAATTTAGCTCATGTTGACATGAATTATTTCTGGACCAGTTATTGCCTTTAACTTGCATAATCAAATTTAATGAATCCGATGCAACACCACTTTGTTAAACCTGATTCATTATTATAGTGATGTTTGTTGCTATGCCTTATCATATATTTTATGCCACTAGATAAACAATATATCGAACTATAAAACGAAGCGTCATTTTTCTTTTATGATCTTGCACGACATGGCAAGATTTTTTTCGACCCGTTGCAACGCACGGGCATTTTTCCTAGTTAGTTTTAGAAATTAAAGAGATAGTTCATTCCTTGAAAAAAAATATTGAACAGTTCAACCATAACCATAAGTGAGATTAAACGGGACCAAGTTTACATCTCTAAGAGTAAGAGGGACCCTTTAGTATTTTTTTTTTTTGGAAAACTTCAGATCTATTCATCTTCAATCATGACAGTAGAACGAACACCAGAAGAAAAAAATTACATCCAGATCCGTAGACCACCTAGCGACGACTACAAGCACTGAAGCGAGCTGAAGGCGTGCCGCCGTCATCGCCCCACCCTCATCGGAGCCGGGCAAAACTTGTTGTAGTAGACAATCGGGAAGTCGTCGTGCCAAGGCTACATAGGCCAGCGCGTCAGAATGGTAACCGTCGCCGATGAAGAGTAGTGTAAATCGGAAGGATCCAACCTGAAGACACACGAACGTAAACGAACGACGACCAGATCCACCAAAGACATATCCGCTGGAGTCACACCTCCACACGCCCACCGACGATGCTAGACGCACCACCGAGATGGGGCTAGGCCAGGAGAACCTTATTTCATCTTCAGGGAGTCGCCACCGTCTCGTCTTCCTAAGCAGGACACAAACCCTAACAGAACTGAAAGAAACATCTAAAAGCAGAGCCCTCCCGCCGGCAAGGGTCGGGATCCACCGTGGCCCCATGGCCCTAAGGCTACCGGAGACGAGGCGGAGCGGGGCAATGCCATTGTGCAATGTGGCGCTCAGTTAACTGTTTGGTTCATTTGTTGTAATGTCCAGTTAACTGTTTGGTTCAATTCTGCAATGTGATGTTCAATTCTTGTGGGTACAATTTTGGCTTGTTTTGCATGTGAATTTGGCTACTAAATACATGAGAAACATATACAAGTGTTGTATTTCCAAGTTGTTAAGCATGCTTGGTTTGGTTAACTGTCTGGTCTTCTAGTATGTTCTATTGTGAAATGTGGTGCTCAGTTAACTGTTTCGTTCATTTGTTGTCATGTTCAGTTAACTGTTTGGTTCAATTCTGCAATGCGATGTTCAATTGTTGTAGGTACAATTTTGTATTGTTATGCATGTGAGAAATAAATCGAATTTTGTTGTACTAAATACATGAGAAACATATACAATTGCTATATTTTCTAGTTCTTAAGCATGCCTGGTTTGGATAACTGGCTTTTTCATGTGGCTTGAATTAATCTACTGGATCTGCAATGTGTTTATTTTTCATCAACATATTTTACTGATAGTATGACAACTCTTACTTAACCTGATCAATAACTACCTTATATGTGTTGCAGGGAAACAATGGGAGGCACTGAGGTTTACCATCAAGGTTTGCACATGCATGATCCTTTAGCTAATAGCACATTATTGTGCAATTGCAGGAACCATTCTAATATCTAGGTTTTTAACAATTTGGTCTTGCACATGTAGGTCCTGCCGTCTGAGGTTTTGACCCACTGTTCGACCCATTTTGCATATGGGGAAATGAGATGTCCATGAATATCAATCAAGTCAAGAAACTCAGAAAGATTGTTAGGATAAAGAAACTAGCGATGAAAAACAACAAGATCTTTGTCTGCACAATGAAGAAGACATCAGTCAACTACATGATGGTACTAACTCTTATACCTTGTTTTTTTATTCCTTTGCGCCATTTCAAAATTTAGAGAAGATATTTATGCATATCTTTGTTTTCAGGCCTTTCTAAAGTAGTTCACCGATGATTACCTCTCAAACCACTTGTATGGAAGAGGCGAGGAAGGTATTCATACAACACCCACGGTACAATATTGAAGTCTTCCTCAAGAGGATGAAGGATGGGTGGTCAATCATCCACAGGCACTGGCCTAAAGTTGCAAGGACCTTCAACATCATTGAAGGCTCAATATTCGCCTTCCGCTTCAGCAGTTTTCCAGATGAGATTCATCTGTCTATCTACCGTCTATGATGCTAATTTTCAAAGGTTTTAGATGTTGCATGTGAAACTTGGTGTTGTTGTGTAATGGGGTAGCTAGCTATATGCCTATATGGTGTAACTGAGTATATGATGTTGTACTCTGATGTATTTTAATTATGAAATCCTGGTTGCCGTAATACGAAAATGAAATATATTGTGTGTTTAATATGAAATGTCAATTTGATTACTAAATGGATTAAAAATAATAGGCCAATTAGCCTGCTTATTGGGTTTTCCAATTGCAGACGGTTATTGAGACAAAACCGTGGGCAATGACCTCAGACAACCCACACAGTCTCTTTGAAGTAAACGTGTTGGATCAATGAACAATCACACACGATTTCCTCTGGAAAACCGTTTGCGTTAGGCCACCTTGCACAAACGTTTTCCACACAAAAAGTGTGTGTGATGGACAGCCTATGCCATACAGTTTCTTCTAGGAACCGTGCGTGATGCATTCAGTAACGCAAATGATAAAATTATAAATATCATCTGCGATGGCAACACTATCACAGACGATGTGATGCGGCAAATTGTGTGTGATGTACATACGAACGGAAACGTTTGTCTGGGATTCACTGTGTGGGATGCTAAGTATATCTCACACGATTGGGCCTGTATAATTGTGTGCGATGGCTCGCCCGATCGCACACGAGCTCTTTTTGCCCAGCGTGTGTGACCGTAGGACCTATCGCCAACGGTTTCTGGGTCATGTGGGATGGACCCCCTATCGCACACGCAGGCAAGGCGGCGGTTTAAAAATCTGTCATAGAAAGGGGGTAAAAACCGTTTGTATAGCACTCGCCTGCACTAGTGGTAGCAGTTGTATGAATTCAGTTTGAAGACCCCAGTCAACCGTGCAAAATCATCTACACTTGTATGGGATGTCAGTCACATATACTAGGTGGGTTCATCATGGTAAAGCTGTGAACGTCAATGTTACTGACTATGTGGAAGTAGCAGATCACCATCTTGATATGCCTGATGCTCAGAAGGAGGAGGAGGAGGAGGAGATGGCGGCGGAGCCAGTGATTTTGACCAACATTGAAACAATGCTACAAAATGCTCATGCATTTAAAGAACTTACACCTGTACAAGAAAAATGGTGGGCCCGCATGTTGGAGCATGCAACATGGTAGTCACCACAGGTTGTAAGGTGTCAGTATTCTCAGCTATGGTTAGCTTTCTTCAGGTGAAGACATCTCGGCGGATGACCAACAAATCATTCGATGCGATGATGGCTGCTTTCCGCGATTGTTACCAGCTGTGTCTGAGCTGCCACACACCTACAGTAAAATGAAGAATTTCCTCTGTGTGGTTAGAATTGGATATGATGTGATCCATGTTTGCGAGAATAATTGTGTTCTGTTCTGGAAGGATTATGCCAACTTAAGTGAATGCCCAAAATGCAAATCATCAAGATGGAAAGATGGCGATGATATGAAGAGGACTCCTCATAAGGTTCTGAGACATTTTCCAATTATACCAAGATTGCAAAGGTTGTTTCATGATGCTCAAACAAGAGAGGATGTACCGTGGCATTCTAGGAACCAGGAGTACAGAGATCGGAATGTAATGAGCCATCCATCGCATGGTAGTGACTGGACAAGCTTCAATCGGAAGCACAAAAATTTTGCTGCTGAGCCGAGAAACATTAGACTTGGATTAGCTACAGATGGATTCAACCCATTTGGCCACCAGAGCGCCACATATAGCATCTGGCCAGTGCTTGTTATCCCTTATAACATGCTGCCAAATGTCTACACCAAAGAATCAAACTACATCATGGCCTTGCTCATCCCAGGTCCAAAAAGTCCTGGAAAGGATTTTGATTTATTCATGGAGCCTGTTGTGGAGGAACTTAAAAAGCTATGGAGGGGTGTTCTCACTCGAGACCTATATAGAAGCCCACTAGCTGATTTCATTCTGCGTGCTATTATAATTTGGTGCATCCATGATTATCCGGCTTTGGGCACTATGTCAGGGCGAACGACACATGGTTACAATGCATGTTATCGCTGTGACAAGAATCCGCTGTCATACGCAATACTTAACAAGGTCTGTTACATTGGACACCGTCAATTCCTTGACAAGGACAAGTTGCGTCTTACAAAATAAAAAAAAGCTGTGTTCAAAGCAGATCATGAAAACCGTGATGCGCCAAAGAGACTCACCAGTGATGAGTTGCAGGAGGAATTACAGAAGGTCAGGCATATTACACCAGGAAACCATCCCGATAATGGTAGCAGGAAACGGAAGCGTGGCAGGGCAGAAGAGAGATTATTGTTTACCCAGAGGGCCACTTTGTGGGACTTGGAGTATTGGAAAGATTTGGATCTGCGGCATAATCTTGATGTGATGCACATCGAGAAAAATATATGTGATAGCATTATCAACACACTTCTTAATATTGAAGGCAAGACAAAAGATACCTTAAAATCTAGGATTGATTTG
Organism: Elymus sibiricus; assembly: GCA_039707655.1. Lineage (NCBI taxonomy): Eukaryota > Viridiplantae > Streptophyta > Magnoliopsida > Poales > Poaceae > Elymus > Elymus sibiricus. The sequence continues at coordinate 229,957,011 of CM077668.1, forward strand.
ACACACCTGGGTATCAGATCCGATTTGCAGGTGAAAAACGATGGTGCATCACGCGATATGGCACCAGCTGTGTACAAGGAAAAAAGAAAAGAATTCTGCAAGGTCCTGTCACGTGTGAGATTCCCACATGGATTTGCTTCCAACCCTGAAAGGAGAATCGGTGCAGATGGAACCGAGGTACAAGGGTTGAAAACTCATGACTGCCACGTCCTACTTCAAAGGGTTTTACCTGTTCTCCTTAGAGGATTGGTCTGCCCTAACTTATACAGAGCAGTTGCAAAGTTGGGACAATTCTTCAGGGAACTCTGCAGTAGAAATATCAGGATAGATGTTGTGGAGCGTCTTAAAGACAAGATACCAACTATCCTATGCAACCTTCAGAAGATATATCCTCCAGCCTTCTTTGATGTGATGGTGCATTTGGCTGTTCATCTACCTGATGAGGCACTACTTAGAGGTCCAGTATAGTATGGATGGATGTACCCTATTGAAAGACGGCTAGGCACTTTCAAGGGCTATGTTAGGAACAGAGCTAGACCTGAGTGTTCCATTGCAGAGGCCTACATTGCTACAGAAGCGTTGACATTCTACTTAAGATACATTGAAACAGCTGATCAGTCTAGAAAAAAGGTGGGCGAAAAAGATCCTGAGCTCAATGTTTTTGATCGTGTTGTTCGAGTAACAGGGAATAGTTGACAAGATGACAAACCTAAAGATTTGGACAAAATGGTTTGGTATGTGTTGAATAACTGTCCTGAGATTCTGTCTTATATCAAGTAAGTGCTAAATACTACAGCTTATACATCGTAATCTACTAAACTTGCAGCACATTCTTATATATTTAGATGTTTGACACGATCACTATGTTCTGCAGCATGTACGAAGAAGAGTTACTGGCGCAAAATCCAAGAAACATTGAGAAACGGGTTAGGGAAGGATTTGCAAAATGGTTGAAGAGCCGTGTAAGCTTTTGAATTGCACTGTCGGGTTTTTTTATATATTGAGTACATAAAATGATCAGCTTGTCTATTTTCTAACCATAGGTTAAGAAAATGCGGGAGGAGGGGCATGCAGTTAGTGATACCCTTTACGCACTAGCAATGGGTCCTGATACTCGGGTAAGACATTATGCATCTTGCGTTGTTGGAGATGTGCGCTACAACACCCTTGCACGCGACGAAGGCAGGAAGACACAAAACGGTGTCATGATGAGCACGGATACACACAAGAAAGTGTCAACTGAAATGTATGCTAACATAACAGACGTTGTTCAGTTGCAGTATATCTCCAGTTTCAAGGTTCATCGGTGCGTGGTTCTGTTTTGTTGTCATTGGTATAACCGGTTCACCAAGATCTCAAAACCCAAAGCTGATGATTATTTCAAATCCATCAATGTCAAGGTGGCGTACCGCACCGACGAGCCTTATATTTTTGCAAATCAAGCAACACATATATGTTTCTTGGAAGACACATTTGCAGGTAACCAAGACTGGAGAGTATTGCAAAAGTTTGAGCAGAGGAATTCGTTTAATGAAGTTGCACAACAAGATGATGCTTACACTGCTAATGATGCTTACACTGTCTCAGGTGTTTATGATATGTTTGAGGACAATCACATCAATAAGGTTGGAGAAAATATTTACTGTCGGGGTGTGGAAGTAGATGAGTTGATCAATAAGAAGCCAACGTTCGAGGACATTGATGAAGAAGAAGATGACACTGGGGGGAATTACGATTCAGACTGATACACATGGTGAAGATGTTGACGCTGCTACTGCGGATGATGATTAGATTGCTTTTGTCGTATTTTCCTGTGAGAAGATGACTTATTATCTATGTGAATTTGTGTTTGTTGATTGTATGGCGACTGAAACCTGATGAAGTTGTTGTTTAGTATTTTGTAGTGAGAACATCACTTATTATGTATGTTGATTTGTTTTTGGTGATTATATGACGACTAAAACATGATGACATTGTTGTTTAGTAGTACTCGTATTTTGCTGTGAAACTTGTATTTGATGATTGTACAATGGCAATGTAGCTGATGGCAGTTTGCCGTTGGACTGCAATTTGCTGTAAATCTTGCAATGGGAACAGACCTGACCCGACAGGGCCTCTGCTAATTTATTTATTTATTAGCAAAATGGGATGCCCCCGATTTCCATTAATAGAAATCATTAGATGTTCACAACACTAGATGCCCAGCCTGCTAAACAGGTTTCATTCATTACTAGTTTCAACAAAGTGCTCATGTCAGAGCCACTGAATACATCATGAGTGCTACATACACTTCAAATAAAGAGACAATCATCCTACAGAGCATAACGATCTTGCCCATTATCTTCACAAGCTCTTTCATCTTTTCATTGCTGCCAAGGCCATTCAGCAGCTGTTGCTTGGCCATGATCAGATGAACTGCATCTTTAACCTTCTGTTCTGCATCTTCCTCTTATGTCGTTCCTTCAGTTACTTGTCCAACACCCCAGCCTGCTGGTATTGGGATTCCTCGGCTAACCAAATAATCCGCGTAGTACTGTTCCCCAAAATCAGCAACTTCCCAGAAATACAAATCACAAGAATCTTCCCTTTTCTGCATGAATCAAATAGGAAGATCATTAACCAAACTCTTCAAAAAATCAGAAACTAAAAGCAGGCGAACAACTTAACCATATTACCCCATGATTTGGGCATTTGTAGAAGACTCAGCCAGGGTTGAGGGTTGTAGTTGAGATGCGACAGATGACTCTGCGTGATTTGCAGCAGTGGCACCACACTAACGGCAGCAGGGTGCGATGAGCAATCGGTTGCGGTGAGTGTGCCGGCGGGGGTGTGATGAGACCCACAGGCGGTGGTACGGGTGACGACTTCGCGCACATCTGGTTGTTGGCTCGATTCCCTACTGAAGAGCAGGTGGACGAGACAGCGGACATGGTTGCTGCGGCCGGAGCTTCTGAAGCTAGGCAGAGTAGCTAGATAAGAGGAGAAGCGAATGTTGGATATGTCAGTTTCATTACTTGCAGAGTAGTGTAACACTATATATACAGTCTAGGTTTGGATTCGAACCAGTTACAGCAGCACGTCTCTCTTTTTTCTAACAGTTAAAAATGTCTCTTTACTGGTAGACTAGCTTGTTCTGTATGCCTTCTCAAGTCTTTGATTTCGGGAATGTTATCTGGCGAACGTTCGCTGGGAGAAGGATGGCGAACGAACGCATTTTCCTGGCAGTTTTAGTTGCGACGCAAGATCGAACGATGGCAGTTTCAGGAATGTTATCTGGCGAACGAGCCCAATTTTTCTTTTCTTCCAAAAAACGTATGCAACGTGATGTCAGCTTAGTCAACAAACGATTCTGCCAACCGTGATATTTGTCATGTTTCTTCAGTCTCTTCTTCCTCCAGGAGCCAAAACCAAACCAGCGCCGGCGGGACCGCCTGCTCCCGCCTCCCACGGCTGGCTATGCTGCCGCGCATGCATCGCCGCCCCATCGAACCCTAAAACTCTGGCAGGCCATCCCTCTACCCCCCCACACACAGCTCCTCTTATTCTCCGGCGACGGCAGCCCCACCCCGCACCCGAACCAGTCAACTGTCGTACTCCCCCTCCGCCTGTGACTACACTGCCGCATCTTCCCCGGATCCTATTCGTTCCCGTCCGAGGCCTTGCCGCCATCCTCCGCCTTAGTGCGCTCGCTGCGGAGCCGCCGTGTGGCGTTGTCAACATGGTGAACAAACCAGAGGAATCAGACTGTACGTGGAGAGGATGACAGAAGGGACCCAGAAGGTCCATTGCCATACGCAAGCAAGTGCCTTCTTATTACAAGCAAAAAATGCTTCCTCCTAATGGTTTCATGACATCTGGTCCCACGCCATTGCCAACGCAGTCAATAAATGAGAGAATTGCGCATGGAGCGGCTTACACCAGGGACCCAGAAGCTCGTGCAGTTGTTTTTTGGTTTTTGAGGCGTAGCAGACTATCAACTGGGTTGTGCGGGGGCTATGGTCCGTCTAGGGCAAGCTTTTATTTTATGTTTACCACATGACCAGCCCAACTATTTTGTTTTTCTTTGTGAAAATGCCTCTCCCAGCTTGATTTTTTTTGAAGAATAGCCAACCGAGGCCTACTTCCTTTTCTCCACCCTGCTGGGCTCCAAATCTTTCAAGACGAGGAGGGATGCATTCGGGCTTGCCCAGAAAATGGGCTATAAGTAATAAGAAATGGGCTGTAAATTTTAAAAAAAACACAGCAAAACGGCAATTAGTTTCAAATTTTGCTTTTTTGGTTTTGAGATTTTAAATTTCATTTAGTTTTATTTTGCAGTGAAAATTTCATTGGATTTTAAATTAATATATATTTATTTTTGAAATTAGCTTGAATCTGAGTAGAAATTTTGGGATTAAAAACAGTTCGGACCCCAGCGAAATATGCAAAATTTCGTTGAAATTTTTAAACGTGGCCAGAATATGGGTTGTAATGCTAACAAAAAGAATAAGGGCTGCAATAAATTCGTTAAGAATTAGCAAATGGGCTGTAAATTATTAAAATTAATAGCAAATGGGTTGTATGCTGTTTGTGACACATTTGAAGGCTGACTTGTGGGCCTACTAGGTTGGCGCGTACGCAAGGCTTTGTCAACTTAGTCAACAAATGATTCTCGCAGCAGTGTCCGTTGGATGTTAATCCAACGGCCGCGGTGCTTCTTCAATCTCTGATCTTCTTGCTCCAGCGGCCCAAACCAGCACTAGCGGGACCGCCTGCTCCCGCCTCCCGTGGTCGGCTGTGCTGCCGCGTAGGCCTCACCGCCCCACCATACTCCCATAGCTGGCCAGGCCATCCCTCTACTCACCCACACCTCCTGTTATTCTCCGGCGATGGTAGCCTCACACCGCAGCCGAACCAGTAAACCCTCGTACTTCCCTCCGTGTGGGCAACCACTGCCAAGTCTTCCCTGGCTCTGGGTCATTCCCTTCCTAGGCCTCGCCGTCGTCCACCGCCTTGGTGCTCTCGGCATGGCATCATCAACGCGGTCAACGAACGACAGCCATCGGAAGAGGACTGTACGTGGAGAGGCTGACAGCTGGGACCCACGAGGTCCATGGTCGCACGCAAGGAAGTGCCTTCTTATTACGCGCAAGAAAAATGATTCCTCCCCCTGTTAGCTGGGACCCACATGATTTGGAGGCTGACTTGTGGGCCTACTAAGTTGACGGTACGTAGGGCTTTGTCAACTTAGTCAACAAACGATTGTAGCAGCAGTGACCGTTGGATGTTAATCCAACGACCATGCTGCTTCTTCAATCTCTGATATTCTTGCTCCAGCCGCCCAAACCAGTGCCGGCAGGACCGCCTGCTCCTGCCTCCCGTGGCCGGTTGTGCTACCGCGCCGGCTTCACCGCCCTACCCTACTCCCACCGCTGACCAGGCCATCCCTCGACCCACCCACACCTCCTGTTATTCTCTAGCGACGACAGCCTCACACCGCAGCCGAACCAGTAAACCCTCGTACTCCCCTCTATGTGGGCAACCACTGTCTTCTCTTCGCCGGCTCCGGGTTGTTCCCTTCCTAGGCATCGGCGATGTCCACCGCCTTGGTGCCCTTGGTATGATGTCGTCAACACGGTCAACGAACGACATCCATCGGAAGAGGACTGTACGTGGAGAGGCTGACAGCTGGGACCCACGAGGTCCATGGTCGCATGCAGGAAGTGCCTCCTTATTACGCGAAAAAAATGTTTCCTCCCCCTGACAGCTGGGACCCACCAGCTACATCTTCGCATGCAAGGAAGTGCCTCCTTATTACGCGCAAAAATAATGATTCCGCCCCCTGGTAGCTGGACCAACTATATCTTCGCACGCAAGGAAGTGCCTCCTTATCCCCCCCTGACAGTTGGGATCCATCAGGTTGAAGGGTACATAGTGTTATCTGTCTGGTCGCAAACGTGTACGTACATACTGGTCAATTGGTCTCTCTGCCATGATGAACCGTGGTCGTGTAAGGAGCGGCACGTGTCGTAGTAGAGCCCCCTACGTAGCAGTTCAGGCAGTCCCGTCTAAATCGTGTACATGTACGTACAGTCATGCTACAAAAATACAGCCACGTACGTACATACGGGCGGGGTCTAGAACGCGTACTCGGGCATACGTACGACCAGAGCCGCGCATACATACGGCTGCACTGGATGGCAGCAACGGCGTCCTGTTCATCAGCATCCAACCGGCTGGGTCGGAACGGAGGAAACATTGTCGTGTTCATCGGGAGCCAAGCGACTGGGTTGGAATGCGTCATGTTCATCGGGAGCCAATCAGCTTGGACGGAACAGCCGAAACGGGGTCCTGTTCATCGGCTAGGGGTCTGGCGTACCGCAAAACAGAGGAAACGGACTTCTGTTCAACCGCCTACGGTCGAAACAGGGTCCTGTTCATCGGGAGGGGTCTGGCGTACCGCAAAACGGAGGAAACAGACCTCTGTTCAACCGCCTACGGTCGAAACGGGGTCCTGTTCATCGAGATGGGTCTGGCGTACCGCAAAACGGACGAAACGGACTTCTCTCCAACTGACTACGGTCGAAATGGGGTCCTGTTGTGGCGTACCGCAAAACGGATGAAACGGACTTCTCTCCAACCGCCTACGGTCGAAACAGGGGTCCTGTTCATCAGGAGGGGTGTGGCGTATCGCAAAACGGGGCACCACAGGCTACTGTTCATCACTGTCGGCTTCCAACCGCGCGCCTCCACGGGCTACTGTTCATCCGCAAATGCCTACGGCCTCCACAGGCTACTGTTCATCCACCCCCAATAGACTGTGGTGTGGCATACCGCGGCACGGCCTTCTCGATCGATCGGGGTCCTGTTCATCTAGTGCCAACCACCTTCACACGGCCAAGGTACTATTCATCCACAGCCAACCCACTGGCTGGGGTGGGGCATACGAGGGGGTAGTAGCAACGGGAACTGTTCATCCATAGCCAACCAATCGGCTAGGTCAACTCACCACGTCTCGCGCAAAGGGGCTCGATCGATCGACGCAAGTCTTGACTCGTCCTACGTATCACGCACGCGGTAGCAACGGGCACTGTTCATCGAGAGGCAACCCAACCGGCTAGAGCTACGTCTCGCACGTACGGGGGCTTAATCGGCTTCAGTAAGGAGCGAGAAGGGATCGGTCGGGTTCAGTTAGCAGCGAAGGAATCACTCGGGTTCAGTTAGCAGCGAAGGGATCGATCGGGTTCAGTACGTAGTGCGAGGGATCGATCGCTCGTGTTCAGTACGTAGTGCGAGGGCGATCGATCGCTCAGGTACAGTAAGCGAATGCCTCACTCTGGTTCAGTTAGCGAACGCCTCGCACACATGCGCGCGTACGAGAGAAACGTGCAAACCACACTGCATCGCTCGGCCCCGACCACCCACCGATTGCCCACCGTAACCAGGAACTCCCCGAAAATTTCCTCGCCCTCACTTCTACCACGATTTTTTATGTCATGGATGGCCCCAAGAATATCATGCAGGTGCGTCTCCGGCCCGCCCAGGACGAAAAGCCCATTTTTTTGTCATAATTTTTTGTCATAGAAGTAGGAGCCCACCACATCTATGATGATACGTGTTTTTGTCACAATTATCGTCATAGAAGTGTCACATCCATGACAGCAAAAGTTTTCGTTCGGGCCATCATGTAACGGATGTGTCTTTTTTTTGTAGTGTAATAACCTTCCATCCAAAATTGGCATACATTGGATGGCCGACTTCACCCAACGTCAAGAAGACTAGTAACATAAACATGCAAAGAGGATATTAAATCCTAATACCGACGATCTATTACATACTAGGGTTCATCCATATCCCCGAGAACTAAGGGATCTACTCACTCATGAAGGCAACAATCATCATAACACCATGCATAAAGGACATGAATGAATCACACATGTAACACACAAGTATCCCCCATTTAGGGTTCTTGAGATTACAATGAGGGAGAGGTGGATGGTGATGACGATGACAGGGGGGATGATGTTGGAGCCTTCCTGATGAAGATGATGGAGGAGGTGGCCTCCCTCTTGCCCAGTTCTTCTCTCCGGATCACTCCGGCGGCTAGGGTTCCTGCTTCTGGACGAGTTTTTGGAGTCTCCGAGCTTCTGCTCCATGATTCGTCTTCACGGGGTGAATATAGTTGACCAGGCGGCGGCGATGGCACTCCATACGACCATTCGTACGGGCGGGCATGGTCATATGGAACGCCGTCTTTTGCTCTGGAGGTTCTGCGACGGTTGCTTCTTTGCCCAATTTGGTTTCTTTTTTTTATGGTAGGTTATTATCACTTTAATTATGTGATTACACTACCATTTTCTGAGTTTTCTTCCATTTAATAATATTTGGCCGGAAAAGCGTTATCTGAGGAAAACGACAAAAAGAAGTGCGCGAACGCGGTAAAATCCCACAAAGCCTACTGAGTAGGCATAAAAACAATAACAAAATAATCACGTGAATTTGTACTCATCAGTACGCCTAGATAGCCCTCCACTTCTTGACTTGAAAACTTAGTATAGCTGTAACGGTGCCATGGTTATTGTGCAAGTGTTAGTGAAGCAAAGATAATCAACACAAACTTTTTGATCTACTCCCTCTGTAAAGAAATATAAGAGCGTTTAGATCACTAAAGTAGTGATCTAAATGCTCTTATATTTCTTTACGGAGGGAGTACTCGATAAAACAACTTTGCAACATTTTATTCTATTTATTCTAGACAACACTTGCTTGTCGGGAATGCACGGAAGAGTTTTTCTTTGATAGAGCCATAAAAACATAAATTAGGGAGTGAAAGGCATGTAGAAAACATGATGCTAGAGTGCTCCTAAACATGCCCACAATTATCTCATCCTCAAGGCACTCAAGCACTTTATTTCAATCATTGTTTGTTGAAACTTTGGTTGTCACGTGAAGGGATTATGCCAAATAAGTGATCATGCATAGAGTTTCGCTGTGTCTGAATGTTTGGGAACTATGGACCTTTAATATGTGTCTATTTCGAGCTCTTTTGATCAGTCCCCTTTATTTACCACATACACACCCATTCAAGAGAAAGCCGAATAATATGTAGTGTTGCCACTACGTATGGTAACAAACTCATAACCAAAATCCAAGCTATCGCTCTTGGTGGATCGTTCTTTGGCTAGCGGAATCCTCATCATAACATCAAGAAAGGTGATGAAGCCATATTTACACACGTACACGTGCAAATAGTAGCAGGGCCATGACACCAGCGAGAAGCTGAAGCACCATGTAAGAGATACAACACAGATTATTGGCATAATCTCTTTCACCCTTCAACTAAGTTCCTCTATGTCGGTTCTAAATCCGGCATATCTCGAGGTAGGGGTCCTAAGCTAGGTGTCTTGGAGCAATGGTAACATGGACACAGAATTTTACCCAGGTTCGGGCCCTCTCGAAGAGATAATACCCTACGTCTTACTTTTGATTGTATTGATGTGGGGGATAGTACATAGTACAAGTATCTACCACGAGATTGTTTATCTAAGTTGTCATGATCTATTGACAAGCCTGGCCTCGGTTGATATAATGTACTGGAGTCCTAGGATAACAGGAGTCCTCGTATTGTGCGCCAAGTCTTTGTGGAAACTTCCTTGTATACCTCATGGGCTATCCGAAGAAGCCCATTAGTGAACCGCCATGGGGGTCCTCGGCCCGACCCACCTGGGCGGGAGACGACGTGGTGAGTACCCCCTAGTCCAAGACACCCTCAGTAGCCCCCCTGAACCGGTCTTCAAGTTGGGGACGTTCCTCGGTTCTTCCGAATTGTTCTTCGTCTTCGTCGTCGCTCTTGAAAGCTGGTTCAACAAATCTTCCCATCTCTGATCTTGAGGATCGCCGAGGTGTATCTGAAGAGTTCACACATCGGGAATCCGAGGAGCCCTTTTAAGTTCTCGGCCTTTATCAATGCCTTGTTATTTTTACGCCACACCTCGGGTTCAAAGTTTTTCTCATGCGGCGGTGTCCTCATGCAGCCGAGCTCCAACGCAGGACTGCATCCGAGGTGTCTTTTTTCAGCCGAGCTCCAACGCCAGTCTGCATCCGAGGTGTCATAGATTACCTCGGTCTTGAAAAAAGTTGAAGGAGTTCAACCGAGCTTAATGCCAGAAATGCCCTCTATGGAGCAATCCATTCGCATCTGAGCTTTATGCCGGACTGCTTCCGAGGTGGTGCACCGCCTCGGCCTTGGGCTGATTTTTTGTGCAATTTATTCTCTGCCAAGAAGTATAGTCAGTAGCCCTCAAGGTGTGTGCCGGCCTAAAATCCAGGATCCACCTAAAGAATAAAACAATACCGCTGATCCCAGTAGCCCCTGAGACTCAGGTCGATTCATGAAATTGGCCTAAGAATCAAGTCCTTGCTCGGCAGCATACTTAGGAACGAAAACGCGATGCGCAGTAACTCCCAAGACTCAGGTTGGGTGCAGCCGACCAACCCGAGGATCGTAATCTCCTCGGAAACCGTATTGCTTTTTTAAATTTTCTGCATTGAATCGTCAATGCAGTAACCCCCGAGCCACTGGTCGGGTGGCAACACCTGATCAGGGGATCGACGTACCCCATTGATATGTCTCCAACGTATCTATAATTTTTGATTGTTCCATGCTATTATATTATCAATCTTGGATGTTTTATATTTATTTATATGCTATTTTATATCATTTTTTGGGACTAACCTATTAACCAAGTGCCTAGTGCCAGTTGCTATTTTCTGCTTGTTTTTGGTTTTCTAGAAAATCAGTACCAAACAGAGTCCAAACGCTATCAAACTTTTTGACGATTTTTTTCTGGACAAAAGAGACCCTAGAAGCTTCGGGAGGAGACCAGATGGCAAACGAGGAGACGGCAAGGCAACAGGGCACGCCCTAGGGGGGTAGGCGCGCCATGTTACCTTGTGGGCCCCACGTGGCTCCGTCTGACCTAATTCCACTTCTATAAATTCTCAAATATTGGAAAACCAATAGAGAGCCACCCCAAATAACTTTTCCGCCGCCGCAAGCTTCTATTTTTCCACGATCCCATCTGGAGGCCTTTTTTGGTACTCTGCCGGAGGGGGAATCAATCACGGAGGGCTTCTACATCAACCTTGCTGCCCTACCAATGATGCGTGAGTAGTTCACCACAGACCTACGAGTCCATATCTAGTATCTAGATGGCTTCTTCCCTCTCTTTGATCTTCAATACAATGTTCTCCTCGATCTTCTTGGAGTTCTATTCGATGTAATCTTCTTTTGCGGTGTGTTTGTTGGGATCCGATGAATTGTGAGTTTATGATCTGAATATTCATGAGAAGTAATTGAGTCTTTTCTGAACATTATTATGCGTGATTGTTATAGCTTTGTATTTCTTTCCGATCTATCTGTTTGGTTTGCCCAACTAGATTGATTTATCTTAAGCGGGAGAGGTGCTTTGTAATGGGTTCAATCTTGCAGTGCTCTATATCCCAGTGACAAAGTAGGGGACAAGACACGTATTTGTATTGTTGCCATTAAGGGTAAAACGATGGGGTTTATTCATATTAGTTGAGTTTACTTTGTCTACATCATGTCATCTTGCTTAAGGCGTTACTCTGTTTTCATTAACTTAATACCCTAGATGCATGCTGGATAGCGGTCGTGGGTGGAGTAATAGTAGTAGATGCAGGCAGCAGTCGGTCTACTTGTCTTGGACGTGATGCCTATATACATGATGATTGCCTTGAATATCGTCATAACTATGCGCTTTTCTATCAATTGCCCAACAGTAATTTGTTTACTCACCGTATGCTATGTGTTCGAGAGAGAAGCCTCTAGTGAAAACTATGGCCCCTGGATCTACTTTAAATATAAAAAGAAAACTAAAATATACTTGCTGCAATTTTTTTATTTTTATTTTGTTTTGCAATTTATCTATCTATCACTACAAGATTTAATCCTTGCAAGTAACGACACTACGAAGAAAAAACACTTCCGTGATGATACGTCTTTGTCATAGTAGGTCACGTTTTCTGTCATGCATGTACATCCGTGATGATTTTATGACAGAATCAAGATAGTAATACATGTGCTGTTGTAGAAGTGTTCCATGACAATACTCAAATTATCATCACGGAAGTGTCCACTTCCATGACGATAAATGTCGCGTCATGGAAGTGTTTTCGTCAAGGGTAACCGACACGTGGCATCCACCATAACGGGTCGCCGTTAAGCTATCGGGTGCGGATTTGGATCCGATAACCCGTTATCAGCCCGGACCAATGGCGATTTTCCATGTGTAAAATTCTCATTCGCCAACAGAACCATGTGTCAGGTTGGCGTAGCGACAGATGTCGTCCATTCATTGGACGAGAGACGCCTATGATATGCCGACATGTGGCACGGCCCAATAGTGGCCCATATAGGTTAAAAAGGCTAGCCATTTGACTTGGTCAAAAGTTAGCGGGCCGACCCATGGAAAGCCTGTTAAAGGCTTGTTCACATACAGCCCATTTACGGCCCGGGTACTCACGACCCGTTATGGCCTTTCAAAATTCGGCCCAGTAGCGTCATGTGGGCCATCCCATATGATTCCAGCCCGTTCTCACTTTCGGCCCATCTATGGCCCGTGACGTCTTTGGGCCCATATGAGGCCTTTTGTATCTTTGGGCCCATTGACGGCCCGTGGTGATTCTGGCCTATCATGAACAGTAAACTGCTTTGAGCCCATTTAAGGGCCCATGATTCAGTTGGGCCGTTTCCAGCCCATGTTCTCTTTCGTCCTTCTAAGGGCCCATAAATTCTTGGACTCATTTCCGACCCTCGATGACTTACGATCCAGTACTGGCCTGCTATGCTAATGGGCCAAATTCAGCCCATGGTAACAATCGTCCCGTTTGTGGTTTGTTAACCCACTGGGCCATTTTCAGCCCATCATGTATTCCGGCCCATTAACAACCCGTTATGCCTGTCGATAGAATTAAGCCTGTGATGACTTTCGGCCTGTTAATGGCCCGTTATGCTACGAGCCCTTAAACCGACCGTTCCCAAATTGGCCCGTTTACGGCCCATATTGCGGTTCAGTTTTAGCCCACGAACAGTACGGCCCATGGATCATACGGTGCGTAGGAGGCCCATGGATCCTACGACCCGTTTTTGGCCCATGGTTATTGCGGCCACTAGCAAACCGAGGAAAAAGATCTGCAATGACTACAAGCAATAAACATGACTATAAGTAAATAAATAAGCAAGCAACTAATGCTAGGCTATTACGGCGATTACATACATTACATCCACTGGGCATCAAAGTTCGCCACCATTGCAAATAAAGGGAACAACAAAGCAGCATATTACAAACACCGGGCGACTAAGTTGGCCACCAGTGCAAATAAATGTGGTAGTAAAACAAGTCCAGAAATGAAACCACTTCAGAAGAGCTCAAGAAACGGTATCATGGGCACCCACCACACTGGCAAGAAGCTTAGCAAGCTTATTAGCTTTCTCTTGTTTGGCGCTAAACTCCTCCAACTCTTACTGTTGCACCAGAAAGTGTGCATCTGAATTCTGCAGGGGCTTCCTCAGTCCTTCAGCTTCTTGTCGCAGCACAGCTGATCGTTGTCTTTCAACTTGTAGTTGAGACTCAAGAAGCCGAACTGATTCAGGCAGCGAGTTCGAAGAGCTTGTGCTAGCGGTAGTGGCCAGTAACTCGAACACTACATCAAGGAAGGACTTTGGGGTTGTTGCACTGTCTTGAAGATAGTTTTTATCAGCTTTCTTGGAGACCAACAGGGTTGTCTCACTATCTTGAACCTTGTCTGCATTACTTCCTTTACCATTGCATAATGGGGTACTCTTCTCCAATATTCTGCCGACATTCTAAAAGAGGAACAAGCAGACACATCACAGGTTTAGCATGTAGTATATGAAACTCATTTTGGTAAACTAGTTTAGTAGTAATGTTGACAGGATAACAGAATGAAAGAAACATATATTTATGTACTATGGTCACTGTATTGTCTATATCATCCTAGTTTATGTTGCCAAATCAAGATAGAGACGCAGTTCAAATCATATATGTTTAAGACAAATGGCATAGACTGGATATAAGTGTGGGAAACTAACAACACTAACAACACTTGTAATGTGCATGACATGAGAACATAACTGTTTATACAATTGAAACTAAAATCAACATAGACCAAGAAGTTACAACAGCAAACCAGTTAAAGAAACAGGTTTAAAACATACCTGTTGTTCCATTGGAGTTTCAATTGGATCCTTCAAATTTGAAATTAGTTGGTATGAGTAAATACAGTGATGCAAGAGCAAAGGAGTATGCACCACAGCTACGGAATCTGACCTGAGAACAGTTGTTCTTCTGCTTTAAGCGTTGAGTTGGGGTTCGCAGTGCTGGTCCTCGTGCTTTGGGCACTGCAGTTGCCTTACTAACTGCTCGTGTTTGGGTGCTCTGTGGTGGAGATGGTGTGTGTCAACTGGAACTGGGTTATTATCTGCTGGGGTTGGGGTTAGATGGGGTGTAGCTGGTTCTCTGTCCAACTGGGTAGGGGTACAATCTGCGAGAGTCTGGGTTATGTGTGGTGGGGCTGGTTCTTGGGCAAGTACAACCGTGTTTCTATCTACATCGACGGGTAGCATTGTCTTTTCTGAAGACCGTGTTTTTACTCCCTTAGATACTGCCATCACCCCCTCCAATTCAAATGGTTGATAAACAAGAAAAGTAATTGAATGTACAGACATTGTATGATAGACAGGTGCAATGGATAGTGGGGAATAAAAGAGGGCATGAAATAATTCACATATATGTTGTCTAACCAAACAGGATAGCATGACACAATTTCACATATATGATGGCTAACTAAACAGAATATCATGACACAATTTCACATATATGATGGCTAACTAAACAGGATAGAATGACATAATTCAAATATGATGTCTTTATTAAATAGGTTGGCATGCCATAATTCACATACATGTTGTCTATGGAAACATGATGGCATGATATAATTCACGGATAGAATGACATAATTCAAAATATGATGACTATGTAAACGGGATGAGATGATATAACTACATGATGTCTTTATTAAATAGGTTGGCATGCCATAATTCACATACATGCTGTCTATGTAAACATGATGGCATGA
The DNA here is from genome assembly GCA_039707655.1 of Elymus sibiricus. Taxonomy (NCBI): domain Eukaryota; kingdom Viridiplantae; phylum Streptophyta; class Magnoliopsida; order Poales; family Poaceae; genus Elymus; species Elymus sibiricus. Next base: position 229,972,170 of record CM077668.1, read on the forward strand.
TATAATTCACATATATGATTTATATACTAAGCAAGTAAGCGGATGGCAATCGCATATATGATGTCTAAACTAAGCAGATGGCATTCAATATTGTGTATATGATGTCTAAACTAAGCAATGCAAGACAACATATGCATGATATGAGTAATATAACCCTGCCAAGTTTGAGCATACACCTCAGGGGGAAAATAGGACTGGTCATCTGTCTCTGAATCCTCCTCTGAGGAGCTATCTGTAACCAGCAAGATATCTGTTTCAGCAGGTAGCATTGTCTGCTCTGAAGACCTTGTTTTCACTCCAGATTTTTCCATCACCGATTCAAATGGCTGATGCACAGGAAGAGTAGTTAAATAAACAAACATTGTCGACAAATGGAATACGTAATACAAAAAAAGGATGGCATGATATAATTCACACATATGATGCCTGGCTAAACAGCATGGCATTGCATAATTCACATATATGGTAATTAGACACTAAACAGGTGGCACTCACACAAAACATGTCTAAACTAAGCAAATTATATAGCAATGCAAGACACCATATGCATGATATGAGCAATATAACCCTGCCAAGTTAGAGCATACACCTTGGGGGGAAATACGACTGGTCATCTGTCTCTGAATCCTCCTCTGAGGGGCTATCTGTAACCGGCAAGATGTGCGCTTTGTCAGATAGCACTGTCTGCTCTGAAGACCTTGTTTTCACTCTAGATTTTTTCCATCACCGTGTCAAATGGTTGATGCACAGGAAGAGTAGTTGAATGTACTAACATTGTTGACAAATGTAATACGTAATGAAAAAAAGGATGGCATGATATAATTCACATATATGCTGACTGGCTAAACAGGATGGAATTGCAAAATTCCCATATATGATGCCTGGCTAAACAAGATGGCATTGCATAATTCACATATATGATATAGAAACTAAACAGATGGCATTCACACAAAACATGTCTAAACTAAGCAGATGACATATATGATGTATAAAGTAAGCAATGCAAGGCGCCATATGCATGATATGACCAACATTAGCATGCCAAGTGAGAGCAAAGACCTCAGGGGGTAAATAGGAGTGGTCTGCTCCCTCTGAATCCCACTCTGAACAGTTATCTTCCTCTTGATTACAATTTGGAATGGGGGGAGAGGGGCTGCCATTGTGGCCACCATGGAGCGACGTCTGCATGACATTATAATGCCACGCAAGGCTCTTCTCTTTTGCTCTACATGTTCAGTACCATTGTGTACAATAACTGACATGCATAGGAATAAAACATAGTGAGATTATGTAAGGAATGCATGCAGAAATCCAGAGTGATGGTAGCAACTAGTGGATAGACCCAAACCAATGATAGCAGGTAGATAATAGCTTCAATTAAAAAATACAGGTAATGGCTCCTTTACAGTTTGTTTCCCACCCAACATGAAACACATAGTTTAAGCAGATAGTAGACAGAGATGCTATTCATTGCTGCCCCGATATGTACCCCACAACCATTTAAAAACTCAAGTTTGATTATTAGTTTGGACCTGACTCGGAGTCTAAGAGGTGAACAGGACGATAAAGTAGAAGGTAATATTAAGCGATGCATAACGTAAGCATACACGAAAGAGTGCAACCTCTCTTGCGGACCCGTGTAGTCCTCAAGGTCATCTGCTCAGTTGATGATGGTAATGCAGTGGTGGTGGCTGCTGGCAATGGGGAAGAAGATCTGAGGCGGCGAAAGAAGGTCTGGAGGGGGGATCTCTACTGTGGTGGACGCTTCCGTCGTTGGAGCAGCTCAGCTGGGGCGGACGATGGCGCGGTAGGAGCGGGACAAACCACACAAAGTTTTCTTTGATACTATCTGTATCAGAAGTAATTCTGTAAAGGCTCATTTGAATTGGAGGATTCTAACAACACAAGGATTGGAAATACACAGGAATAGGATAGGAATGCATGTGCAAAATAGAGCATTTGCTAATACAGGATTTCTGTCAATTTGGGTGTTTGGTTCACAGGAATTGGAAGATCACAGAAATGCAAAGAATCATGGTCATATTAAAGTCAAACCACATGAAAATGTACAGTTATAATGCTATTATGCTACTATCACTTAGTCTTGTTCTTCATGAATAGGAATTTGAAAAGGAGGGCCAAGTGGATATTAAAATTCCTATGGTTTTTCTTTGAAAGAGACACTAAAGGAAAAAATCCTACAGTTTTCCCTTGCTCCATTCCTTTGAACCAAATGCATGAATAGTAGTACCATAGGAAACTTTCCAATTCCTATGTCTTTCCTTCACTTTTCCTTTCAACCAGTGGCGATTCTAGTAGGCAGGCTTGAACAGGCAAAAGCCTACACTCCAAAAATATTTTTGTACTACTTCTACTACTTTGGACCCAGCCCACTGCCCTACTAGCTCAACTCCCAGGCCCATCTACACATGCACAGCTCCAACGCACAGAAATAAATAATGATGGATTTCGAGAGAGTCCATCACAGATAGCTAACTTGCCTAGTACCTCACTGCTTGTCATATAGGAGAAACTATTTGAATTTCTCATTACTACGTGTGCTCAGTGGACAATATATATTACATGTAGAGTAAAAAAGTGATGCGACAAGTGTACAACCTCTTTGGCGAAGCCATGTCGATCTCAGCATCATTGGGTTGGTCGCTGAGGATGCTGTGGCTGATGTGGCTGTCGAAGGCGGGGAAGAAGATCTTAGGTGTCTGGAGATGGAGCCGAGGGTACTGCTCCGCTATGATGGACGGTTTTATCGTTGGAGCAGCTCTGGTGAGATGTACGATGGCGAGGCTAATGCAGGAAAAGAGAGACAACGTTAACCTGAAGTGGGATTCTAATAGCATCTCCAATAGATGATGTAAAATACATCACCAAAAAGTGCTAGATGTAAAATACATCAGCCGCTCGTCTCTGAACTTAACTGTCGAAACTGAATTTAACTATCGAAACTAAATTTTACTATCGAAACTGAAATGTACTCTCGAAACTGAATTTTGCTGTCGAAACTGGATTTTACTGTCGGAACTGAACGCAGTAGCAGCAGAGAAGCAATGCACTAGTAGTTTTGGCTGCTCGAGCACTAGTGGCAGAGAAGTAGTGATCTAAATCGGCAGCCGCTGATGTCTACTACGCAACTTTTATTCTTGTAGAAGTTGTTGGGCCTCCAAGTGCAGAGTTTTGTAGGACAGTAGCAAATTTCCCTCAAGTGGATGACCTAAGGTTTATCAATCCGTGGGAGGCATAGGATGAAGATGGTCTCTCTCAAACAACCCTGCAATCAAATACAAGAAATCTCTTGTGTCCCCAACACACCCAATACAATGGTAAATTGTATAGGTGCACTAGTTCGGCGAAGAGATGGTGATACAAGTGTAGTATGGATAGTAGATATAGGTTTTTGTAATCTGAAAATATAAAAACAGCAAGGTAGCAAGTGATAAAACGGAGCACAAACGGTATTGCAATGCTTGAAAACAAGGCCTAGGGTTCATACTTTCACTAGTGCAATCTCTCAACAGTGCTAACATAATTGAATCATATAACAATCCCTCAACGTGCGATAAAGAATCACTCCAAAGTTCCTATTAGTAGAGAACATAAGAAGAAATTGTTGTAGGGTACGAAACCACCTCAAAGTTATCCTTTCCGATCAATCTATTGAGCCATCCCTATAAGTGTCACAAACAGCCCTAGAGTTCGTACTAAAATAACACCATATGATATGCATCAACCAACTCTAATGTCACCTAGATACTCCAATGTCACCACAAGTATCCGTGAGTTGATTATTCGATATGCATCAAACAACTTTAGATTCATAATATTCAATCCACACAAAGAACTTCAAAGAGTACCCCAAAGTTTCTATCGGAGAAAGTAGGACGAAAACGTGTATCAACCCCTATGCTAGATTACCCCAATATCACCACGGGAATCCGCAAGTTGAATACCAAAACATACATCAAGTAACTCAATAGAATACCCCATTGTCACCACGGGTATCCACATGCAAGACATACATCAAGTGTTCTCAAATCCAAAATATTCAATCCAACATACCGAAACCTCAAAGGGAAGACTCAATTCATCACAAGAAGATAGAGAGGGAAGAAACACCATATGATCCAACTATATTAACAAAGCTCGCGGTACATCAAGATCGTGCCAAGTCAAGAACACGAGAGAGAGAGAGAGATCAAACACATAGCTACTAGTACATACTCTCAGCCCCGAGGGTGAACTACTCCCTCCTCGTCATGGAGATCGCCGGGATGATAAAGATGTCCTCCGGTGATGATTTCCACCTCCGGCAGGGTGCCGGATGATACGTCTCCAACGTATCTATAATTTGTGATTGTTCCATGCTGTTATAATATCAATCTTGGATGTTTTTATAATCATTTACAACAATTTTATATCATTTTTGGAGACTAACCTATTAACCTAGTGCCCAGTGCCAGTTGCTGTTTTCTGCCCTGTTTTTGTTTTACAGAAAATCAATACCAAACGAAGTCCAAATGCCACGAAACTTTTTGGAGATTTTTTATTGGACAAGATAAACTCTAGAAGCTTCGGGAGAGGGCCAGAAGATGAAGGGGTGGGCCACGAGGCACCAGGGCGCGCCCCAGGGGGGGTGACGCGCCCTGGTACCTCGTGGGGCCCACCCAGCTCCGTTCGACCTAATTCCAGCACTATAAATTCCAGAAAAATCAGAAACCCTCACGGGAGTCCACAAAATACTTTTTCCGCCGCCGCAAGTTTCTGTTCCAGAGAGATCCCATCTGGGATCCTTCTCCGGTGATCTGCCGGAGGGGGAATCGATCACGGAGGGGTTCTACATCAACCTTGCTGCCCTTCCGATGATGCATGAGTAGTTTACCACAAACCTTCGGGTCCATAGGCGGTAGCTAGATGGCTTCTTCTCTCTTTTTGGTCTTCAATACAATGTTCTCCTCGATGTTCTTGGAGTTCTATCTGATGTAATCACTTTTTGCGGTGTGTTTGTTGGGATCCGATGAATTGTGAGTTTATGATCAGATTATCCATGAAATTATTTGAGTCTTTGCTGCACTCTTTTATGCATGATTATTATAGCCTCGTATTTCTTCTCCGATCTATTGATTTGGTTTGGCCAACTAGATTGATTTATCTTGCCATGGGAAGAGGTGCTTTGTAGAGGGTTCGATCTTGCGGTGCTCAATCCCAGTGACAGAAAGGGATATGACACGTATGTATCGTTGCTACTAAGGGTAAAAAGACGGGGTTTATTCATACGTGAGTTTATCTTGTCTACATCATGTCATCGTTCTTAAGGCATTACTCCGTTCTTATGGACTTAATACACTAGATGCATGCTGGATAGCGGTCGATGTGTGGAGTAATAGTAGTAGATGCAGGCAGGAGTCGGTCTACTAATCTTGGACGTGATGCCTATATACATGATCATTGCCTTGGATATCGTCATGATTATTTGCTTTTCTATCAATTGCCCAACAGTAATTTGTCTACCCACCGTATGCTATTTTCTCGAGAGAAGCCTCTAGTGAAATCTATGGCCCCCCGGGTCTATCAAAATCATATTACTAAAACCCTAAAAATATTGCTGCCATTTTATTTTATTTATTTTAGTTTGTATTTTTTTTTCAATCTATCTATCTATCACATACAATTTAATCTTGCAATTTACCGCCGAGAGATTGACAACCTCTCGTTTGCGTTGGGTGCAAGGATTTGTTGTTTGTGTGCAGGTGCTGCTAACGAGGTGTTGCGTGATTCTCCTACTGGTTCGATAACCTTGGTTTCATAACTAAGGGAAATACTTATCTCTACTGTGCTGTATCATCCCTTCCTCTTCGAGGAAATACCAACGCAAGCTACAAGTAGCAGGAAGAATTTCTGGCGCCGTTGCCGGGGAGACATCATCAACATCTATCAAGTACCTTTGCATAAACTTTCATCTCCTTGCATTTACTTTATTTGCCATTTGCCTCTCGTTTTCATCTCCCCCACTTCTAAAACGTTTTTACAAAAATACAAAAATATTTTCCGTTTGCCTTTTTTTTTGTTTGCTCTTTTGCTTGATTTGCCATCATGACTAGCGTGACTATCCCTCCTTTGTCACCGGATTTTGAAGTACTTTACTTCAAACAAAAACAAGGAGAAAATCTTAAAGATGCTTGGTATAGGTTAATGGAATCCTACCGTGTTTGCTCTATAAAAGGGGATTTAAAAATTTTGCTTCGCAATTTCTATATAGGTTTAACCATGCATCATAGACAACTTTTGGATTTTGCCGCAGAGGGGAATTTTATTGAGAGTTAGGCCAATACTGCCTATGAAATAATAGAAGGCATATTGGGAATTCCACCACCACAAAAGGTTTTTGCTTTTACTCAAGAGGGGGCTCAAATTTTAGGCAAATTGGGTGATATGCAGAAAAATTTGGTTGAGTTGCAAAAGTCAAACGAGCCTCTTAAAAATATTAGTGGAAATCTCAATCGCACGAATACTTTGATTTCTTTGTGCAACAAGCGATTGGATATTTTAGATCTTAAAATTGCCTCTTTTTCTGAGAATAATGGGAAGCGTGAACCTCCCGGGTTTGAGAAAACGCCTACAAAGATTATTAAAACCAAGGATGACAATACTTTAAATTATGCATTATGCCTAGCTAGGGGCATAAAACAATAGCGCTTGTTGGGAGGCAACCCAATGAATAAAATAAATTTTTTCTGTTATTATGTGTTTTCACTGTCATGCTACTGGTATGATTGTGTTTTTTGTGTTTTTAATTAGTGTTTGTGCCAAGTAAAGCCTTTAGGATGATTTGGAAGATAGTATAATTCATGCTGTTTGAAAACAGAAAGTTTTGCGTCCAGTGCTAGAATTTTGGTTTTTCGCTGGAACGTCAGAACCTTCTGAAGTTTTTACACAATATTAATATGTGAATTGCCCATGTTTTCCAAATTTTTCAGAATTTTTGGAGTTACATAAGTATGACCATAATTCAGATCTCTATAGACTGTTCTGTCTTTGACAGATTCTGTTTTTGATGCACTACTTGCTTGTTTTGATGAATCTATGGATAGTATCGGGGGGTATAAGCCATGGTGAAGTTAGAGTACAGTAGGTATAATGCAAAAATAAAATATGAATGGGTTTGCAATAGTACTTATAGTAGTGATTTATTTTGTTATACTAACGGAACTCACGAAGGTTTTGTTGAGTTTTGTGTGATTGAAGTTTTCAAGTTTTGGGTGAGATCACGATGGATGAAGGAATAGGGAGTAGTAAAAGCCTAAGCTTGGGGATGCCCGAGGCACCCCAAGGTAATATTCAAGTAAGACTCAAGCGTCTAAGCTTGGGGATGCCCCGGAAGGCATCCCCTCTTTCTTCTACCAACCATCGGTAATTTTACTTGGAGCTATATTTTTATTCGTCACATGATATGAGTTTTGCTTGGAGCGTCTTGTATTATATGAGTCTTTGCTTTATTTGCTTCTTAGTTCGTCACAATCATCTTTGCTGAACACACCTATCTTGAGAGAGCCACACGTTTATCATCATTTGTTAGAATACTCTATGTGTTTCACTTAAATTTTTTGAGCTAGGCAGTTGCTCTAGTACTTCACTTAAATCTTTTTGAGCATAGTGGTGGCTAAATTTTGAAGAAATAAACTCTCATGCTTCACTTATACTATTTTGAGAGTTGATTAAAATTTTGAAGAAATGAATTCTCATGCTTCACTTATATTATTTTGAGAATTGACAAGATTAAAATTTTGGAGAAATGAATTCTCATGCTTCACTTATATTATTTTGAGAATCGGCAAGATTAAAATTTTGAAGAAATGAATTCTCATGCTTCACTTATATTATTTTGAGAATTGATAATATTGAAATTTTGAAGAAATATTTGCACTCTCGTGCTTCACTTAAATCTTTTTTGAGAGTTGATAATAGTAACGGTAATTTGCACAAGATATGAAGTTGGTCCCAAAGTGATGAATATTCAAGAGGGATATAAATAAAAACTTTCATATATATCATTGGATATGATGAGTGTTATTCCTTGCAATAGTTTTGCGATATGGAAATGATAATATGTGAGTCATGTTAGTGAGTAATTGTGATTTAGTAAGAATATAGTGTTAAGGTTTGTGATTCACTATGCATGCACATTAAGTCAATAGTTATGCAATGAAATTATATCCTACTTATGGTGCATTATTCGGTGTTAGTTGTGTTCAATGCATGTTTATGACCGTTTTCGTTTTTTGGTTGGTTGCTTCTCAATCTTTTGCTAGCCTTCATTTGTACTAAGCGGAAATACTGCTTGTGCATCCAAACTCCTTAAACCCAAGTTGTGCCAATTGAGTCCACTATATCTACCTATATGCAGTATTTCAATGCCGTTCCAAGTAAATTTGCGTGTGCCAACTCTAAATTTTCAAAATAATTTTTCGTTTTGTGTGCTCGTACCGCTCATGAAGCGGCAGGGGGTGGCCATTATTTTCCATGCTAGGTGTATTATTCTCACGATGAGTGTTTATTCACTTGTCATTGCATGAGAGAATGGTTGGTAATAGGGATGCCCAGTCCCACAATGAAATCAAATTAATAACAACAAAATTCCTTGGAAAGTGATGGTATGGAGGGCACCCGTGGATACGGCTAGCCATGGATTGTGAACGAATGGTGGAAAGGAAATAAATTTTACTTTCTGTTTGGGAACCACCTATGATGTGTCTAGCATGGAAAATATTGGGAATTCTCAGTCGTTTTCGTTGACAGGAAAAGCATGCCTCTCAAAATATTTTAATCTCTTTAATTTTAGCTTTGAGCTCTGGCACATTTGACAAATCTCTGCTTCCCTCTGTGAAGGGCCTATCTATTTACTTTTATGCAATTTTTATTTTTACTTTGAGTCTCCATCTTCACTTACAAAAGCACCAACTAGAGAGCACTATTGTCATACTTGTGCATTGGATGTAGCTAATATTTGAGTGTGTTTCATGAATGGATCAATGATTGAGCATAATGGGCTAGGGATAACTTTCTTTAGCGTTGATATTTTGAAAGACACGGTTGCTTGTTAGCATGCTTGAGTATTTATATCTTCATGTCAAATTATAGACTATTGCTTTGAATCATTCAAGTCCAATGTCCATGCTATAAAAGAAAAGAATATGTGATGAATATGTTAGGCAGCATTCCACATCAAAAATTCTGTTTTTATCATTTACCTACTCCAGGACGAGCAGGAATTAAGCTTGGGGATGCTGATACGTCTCCAACGTATCTATAATTTTTTATTGTTCCATGTTGTTATAATATCAATCTTGGTTGTTTTTATAATCATTTACAACAATTTTATATCATTTTTGGAGACTAACCTATTAACCTAGTGCCCAGTGCCAGTTGTTGTTTTCTGCCTTGTTTTTGTTTTATAGAAAATCAATACCAAACGAAGTCCAAATGCCACGAAACTTTTTGGAGATTTTTTTATTGGACAAGATAAACACTAGAAGCTTCGGGAGAGGGCCAAAAGATGAAGGAGTGGGCCACAAGGCACCAGGGCACGCCCCAGGGGGGGTGGCGCGCCCTGGTACCTCGTGGGGCCCACCCAGCTCCGTTTGACCTAATTCCAGCACTATAAATTCCAGAAAAATCAGAAACCCTCAGGGGAGTCCACAAAATACTTTTTCCGCCGCCACAAGTTTCTGTTCCAGAGAGATCCCATCTGGGGTCCTTCTCCGGTGATCTGCCGGAGGGGGAATCGATCACGGAGGGGTTCTACATCAACCTTGCTGCCCTTCCGATGATGCGTGAGTAGTTTACCACAGACCTTCGGGTCCATAGGCAGTAGCTAGATGGCTTCTTCTCTCTTTTTGATCTTCAATACAATGTTCTCCTCGATGTTCTTGGAGTTCTATCCGATGTAATCACTTTTTGCGGTGTGTTTGTTGGGATCCGATGAATTGTGAGTTTATGATCAGATTATCCATGAAATTATTTGAGCCTTTGCTGCACTCTTTTATGCATGATTATTATAGCCTCGTATTTCTTCTCCGATCTATTGATTTGGTTTGGCCAACTAGATTGATTTATCTTGCCATGGGAAGAGGTGCTTTGTAGTGGGTTCGATCTTGCGGTGCTCAATCCCAGTGACAGAAAGGGACATGACACGTATGTATCATTGCTACTAAGGGTAAAAAGATGGGGTTTATTCATACGTGAGTTTATCTTGTCTACATCATGTCATCGTTTTTAAGGCATTACTCCGTTCTTATGGACTTAATACACTAGATGCATGCTGGATAGCGGTCGATGTGTGGAGTAATAGTAGTAGATGCAGGCAGGAGTTGGTCTACTAATCTTGGACGTGATGCCTATATACATGATCATTGCCTTGGATATCGTCATGATTATTTGCTTTTCTATCAATTGCCCAACAGTAATTTGTCTACCCACCGTATGCTATTTTCTCGAGAGAAGCCTCTAGTGAAATCTATGGCCCCCGGGTCTATCAAAATCATATTACTAAAACCCTAAAAATATTGCTGCCATTTTCTTTTATTTATTTTATTTTGTATTTTTGTTTCTATCTATCTATCTATAATATACAATTTAATCTTGCAATTTACCGCCGAGAGATTGACAACCTCTCGTTTGCGTTGGGTGCAAGGATTTGTTGTTTGTGTGCAGGTGCTGCTAACGAGGTGTTGCATGATTCTCCTACTGGTTCGATAACCTTGGTTTCATAACTGAGGGAAATACTTATCTCTACTGTGCTGCATCATCCCTTCCTCTTCGGGGAAATACCAACAGAAGCTACAAGTAGCACCGGAAAAGGCCTCCAGATGGGATCTCTTCGGTACAGAGGCTTGCGGCGGCAGAGTCGAAGTTCTAGGTTTATTTCTGGGGGTTTCTCTATTTATAGGATTTTCCAGCGTTGGAATCACGCGAAAAGGAGCTATGAGGGGCCCACAAGGCAACAGCACACGACCCCCCCAGGGCGTGCCGTGTTGCCTTGTGACCTACTTGTGAGGCTTCTGGTCCTTGCACGAAGCTTCATGGGTCTCTTTTGGTCCCAAAAAAATCATCAAAAAGTTTCGTCCAATTCCGAGAACTTTTATTTCTGCACAAAAAACAACACCACGGTAGTTCTGCTGAAAACAGCGTCAGTCCGGGTTAGTTCTATTCAATCATACCAAAACCATATAAAATTGTTATAAACATGGCATGAATACTTCATAAATTATAGATACGTTGGAGACGTATCAGCATCCCCAAGCTTAATTCATGCTCGTCCTCGAGTAGGTAAATGATAAAAGAAATAATTTATGAAGTGTGAATGCTAGCATAGTGCATAAGCTTGATCAATGATAATTGCAATCACCTTTTCTAGCATCAATATATATCATAAATAGTAGCTCATCTCATAAAACTTCTCATGATCAAGGAGCAAGCTATTCACATGTTTAAAGTATAGACCATAAACTTTCTTGAAAACCAACAAACTATGTTCTCAGTCATCAAACAATTACAATTCATCTTATTTTCAGGAAGGGTCTATGTAAGAGCTTTGTTTTTGCAAATTCCACATACTCAACTATCATTTAGTCTTCCATGATTGCTGACACTCAAACATATTTTTAGAACAAACCGTTTCAGTCAACACATAGGAAGATAGGGGCTTAATGTTTCGCCTCCCAACTTATTTATCTCAGGGATAATGTCAACAATAATAACTCATGATCACCTATATACAACTGGATATATGTGCCTGGATCATTCCCTACCACATGATGCTTGCCCACTAGAGAATAAATAGAGTGGAATAGGGATGAACATTACTGACTCTTGCATAAAAGTAAGTACAGAAAAGTAAATACATAAAAGTAAAAGATAGGCCCTTCACAGAGGGAAGCAGAGGTTGTCATGCACTTTTTATTTTTGGATGTGCAAGCTCTTAATGGAAAGGAACGTCACTTTATATTGCCCCTTGTGATAGCAACCTTTATTATGCAGTCTGTCGCTTTTATTTCTTCACCATCACAAGTTCGTACAAAGCTTATTTTCCCTTCCAATAAAAGATCATACATATTTAGGAGCAATTTTTATTGATTTTTGCACCGATGACAACTTACTTGAAGGATCTTATTCAATCCATAGGTAGATATGGTGGACTCTCATGGCAAGAAACTGGGTTTAAGGGTTTTTTTGATGCACAAGTAGTATTTCTACTTAGTACGAAGTTTTGGCTAGCAAAAGATCCTAAGCAAGCACCACATGTTAGAGGATCCATGACAATATAACTTCTATGTGAATATAAACAAACATATCCCATTACGTTGTCTTCCTTGTCCAATGTCAACTACTTGATCAAGCTTGAAAATAATTAATGGGGGCTCACAATCATAGAAGATGTCCAAGATAGTATATTTATATGCGAAATCTCTCTTCCTTCAATATTCTTTCATGAATTGTTCAAGTGACCAATGCTAGATTTGCTAACTTTCAATAAATTTTACCACTTATACTTCTTATATGTGAAGTCAATACTCCCCATGGGACAAGCATATGAAGCATATATAATTTCAAATTTATGATATTCAATTCATTCAACAATTTACTCTTGGGATATAAATGAAGCACGAGAGCAAATGGCAAACTACTCCAAAAGATATAAGTGAAGAACAAAGAGTAGTTTAGCAAATGGGTAGCTATGTGAAGACTCTCTCTCAATAAAGATTTCAGATCCAAGTATTTTATTCAAACAGCAAACAAAATGAAAATAAAAGGACACTCCAAAAATAGCACATATCATGTGAACAAGTAAAAACTTAGGCTAACCGATAGGTGTTGATGAAGAAAAGTGGGATGCCTACCGGGGCATCCCCAAGCTTAGTTGCTTGAGACTTCTTGGAATGTTATCTTGGGGTGCCTTGGGCATCCCCAAGCTTGAGCTCTTGTGTCTCCTTAATTCCTCTCATATCATGGCTTCTCCTAAATCTTAAAAACTTCATCCACACAAAACTCAACAAGAACTCGTGAGATAAGTTAGTATAAATCAACTCAAAACCTTAACATTCTATACTGTAGAAAATCACTAAAATTATAATTAAACATTGGATATTAAATGCCTCTGCATATTTAATACTCCTATCCACAAATAGAAACATTAAACAAGCAAACATATGCAAACAATGCAACTATAACCGAAATCTGTCTAAACAAAACAGTCTGTAAAGGGGGAATAAGAATTCATACTTCCCTAACTCCAAAAATTCTGAAAAATTACCACGTGACAGAGAACTCATGCATTCTTACTGTGTAAAAATTTCAGATTTTTATCATGTTCTGACTATTCAGGAATATTCTGGACATAACAGAAAACTTTCTGTTTTCAAACAGCAACACATAAACTTGCAAACTGAGCATGGTAAAGGTTTTAATTCGCATTTTGTTGAACTTAAAGATACAAAACATTGTTATAAATAACAGCACGCAAATCTCAACAAAAGAAAATGATGCTCGAAGCAAAACTCATATTATGTGACGAATAAAAATATAGCTCCGAGTGAGGTTACCGATAGTGTTGAAGACGAAAGAGGGGATGCCCCGGTCTTGCCGCTCCTTATTCTACTCATATCGATATCTATCCCCAAACTTGAAAACTTCAATCACATAAAACTTAACGAAACTCTGTGAGATAGGTTAGTGTGAAAATAAATCATTCACTTTGGTACTGTAAAGACAAGATTCATAATTGTTCTCACAGAATACCTACTGTATTCTATCATTTCCGTAATTTATATTACTCAATATAAGCTATGGAAACACTAAAACAAGCAAACTATGCAATAAAAATAGAATATATCAAAAACAGAACAGCATGTAGTGAGCGAATTAAAAAAGCATACTTCTGTACCTCCAAAAATTCTGAAACATTAGTAAAACGTAAAAAAAAATTGTATATAAATACTGTGTAAAAAATTGTATATAAATACTGTGTACAGAATTGAATCAACAAGCATCCACACTATCTCAAAGGCTTTACTTGGCACATTATTGAAAGAAAGCATATAAAACATGATTACTACAGTAGCTTAATCATGTGAACACACAAAAATAGTAGGTATAAATTTTGGGTTGTCTCCCAATAAGCGCTTTTCTTTAATGCCTTTTAGCTAGGCATGATGATTTTAATGATGCTTGCATAAAAGTAAGGAATTGAAACATACAAGAGAGCATCATGAATCATATGACAAGCAAATTTAAGCCTAACCCACTTCCTATGCATAGGGATTTTGCGAGCAAACAATTTATGGGAGCAAGAATCAACTAACATAGGAAGGCAAAACAAGTATAACTTCAAAACTTTCAAAACATAGAGACGAAACTTGATATTATTGAGAATCCTACAAGCATATGTTCCTCTCTCATAATAATTTTCAGTAACATCATGAATGAATTCAACAATATAGCTATCACATAAAGCATTCTTTTCATGATCCACAAGCATAGAATTTTTATTACTCTCCACATAAGCAAATTTAGTCTCATCAATAGTAGTGGGAGCAAACTCAACAAAATAACTATCATGTGCTTGATTGGCATAATCCAATTGAAAATTAAAATCATGATCACAAGTTTCATAGTATCATTATTCTTTATAGCATACATGTCATCACAATAATCATCATAGATAGCAACTTTGTTATCATAGTCAATTCAAACCTCTTCCAAAATAGTGGATTCATCATTAAATAAAGTCATGACCTCTCCAAATCCACTTTTATCATTATTCCAATAAGATTCAACACCCTCCAAAATAGTGGGATCATTAGTACCTAGAGTTGACACTCTTCCAAACCCACTTTCATCAATATAACCATCATAAATAGGAAGCATACTTTCATCATAATAAATTTGCTCATCAAAACTTGGGGGGCTAAAAATATCATCTTCACCAAACATAGCATCCCCAAGCTTATCGCTTTGCATATCATTAGCATCATGGATATTCATGGAAAGCATACTAACAACATTGCAATCATGCTCACCATTCAAAGGACTAACATTAAACATTTTATTAAATTCTTCTTCTAACACTTGAGCACAATTTTCTGATCCATCATTTTCAAGAAAGACATTATAAAGATAAAGCATTTGAGGCAACCTCAATTCCATTTTTTTTGTAGTTTTCTTTTATAAATCAAACTAGTGATAAAACAAGAAACTAAAAGATTCAATTGCAAGATCAAAAGATATACCTTCAAGCACTCACCTCCCCGGCAACGGCGCCAGAAAAGAGCTTGATGTCTACTACGCAACTTTTATTCTTGTAGACGTTGTTGGGCCGCCAAGTGCAGAGTTTTGTAGGACAGTAGCAAATTTCCCTCAAGTGGATGACCTAAGGTTTATCAATCCGTGGGAGGCGTAGGATGAAGATGGTCTCTCTCAAACAACCTTGCAATCAAATACAAGAAATCTCTTGTGTCCCCAACACACCCAATACAATGGTAAATTGTATAGGTGCACTAGTTCGGCGAAGAGATGGTGATACAAGTGTAGTATGGATAGTAGATATAGGTTTTTGTAATCTGAAAATATAAAAACAGCAAGGTAGCAAGTGATAAAACGGAGCACAAACGGTATTGCAATGCCTGAAAACAAGGCCTAGGGTTCATACTTTCACTAGTGCAATCTCTCAACAGTGCTAACATAATTGAATCATATAACAATCCCTCAACGTGCGATAAAGAATCACTCCAAAGTTCCTATTAGCGGAGAATATAAGAAGAAATTGTTGTAGGGTACGAAACCACCTCAAAGTTATCCTTTCCGATCAATCTATTGAGCCATCCCTATAAGTGTCACAAACAGCCCTAGAGTTCGTACTAAAATAACACCATATGATATGCATCAACCAACTCTAATGTCACCTAGATACTCCAATGTCACCACAAGTATCCATGAGTTGATTATTCGATATGCATCAAACAACCTCAGATTCATAATATTCAATCCACACAAAGAACTTCAAAGAGTACCCCAAAGTTTCTATCGGAGAAAGTAGGACGAAAACGTGTATCAACCCCTATGCATAGATTACCCCAATGTCACCATGGGGGTCCGCAAGTTGAATACCAAAACATACATCAAGTAACTCAATAGAATACCCCATTGTCACCACGGGTATCCACATGCAAGACATACATCAAGTGTTCTCAAATCCAAAATATTCAATCCAACATAACGAAACCTCATAGGGAAGACTCAATTCATCACAAGAAGATAGAGAGGGAAGAAACACCATATGATCCAACTATATTAACAAAGCTGGCGGTACATCAAGATCATGCCAAATCAAGAACACGAGAGAGAGAGATCAAACACATAGCTACTGGTACATACCCTCAGCCCTGAGGGTGAACTACTCCCTCCTCGTCATGGAGACCGCCGGGATGATGAAGATGGCCTCCGGTGATGATTTCCCCCTCCGGCAGGGTGCTGGAAAAGGCCTCCAGAAAGGACCTACGAGGGGCCCACAAGGCAATAGCACACTTCCCACCCCCCAGGGCGCGCCGTGTTGCCTTGTGACCTCCTTGTGAGGCTTCTGGTCCTTCCACGAAGCTTCGGGGGTCTCTTTTGGTCCCAAAAAAATCGTCAAAAAGTTTCGTCCAATTCCGAGAACTTTTAGTTCTGCACAAAAAACAACACCACGGTAGTTCTGCTGAAAACAGCGTCAGTCCGGGTTAGTTCTATTCAAATCATACCAAAACCATATAAAATTGTTATAAACATGGCATGAATACTTCATAAATTATAGATACATTGGAGACGTATCAGCCGCTCCAGCAGGGAACATACTACCAGAGAGCAGCAGGGGCAGCTGGTCGTGCAGCAGTAGCAGCGCTCGGAGCATCAGTGCATGCGAGAGCCATAGCAGCAGCAGGAGCGCGAGCGAGTGCCGGAGCTGCTGCTCGTGCAGCAGCAGTGTGAGAAAGAGTAGAGCAGCAGCGTGAGCAAGAGCAAGAGCAGAGCAGCAGCGCGAGCGAGAGCGGGAGCAGCAGCAGCACGGCCAGCGACAGCCGGAGCAGCAGCTCCTGCTGATGTGGACGTCGCCGCCGGGGGAGCAACGCCATGGCGGAGAGACGCCGTGGAGGAAGTGGCCGGTGATGCCTCCGTCGATGGAGCCGCGCCATGGCAGCTCGAGGTCGAGCAGCGGCAGCACCGTGAGATCAAATAAAGGAGAAAATGCAACGATTAGTGTAGAACCTCTTTGGTTGCGCCTACTAGGCCTCAGCTTCATCCGAGGAATCGGTGATGGTGTTGCGGTTCCGGTGGTGCAGGTGAAGACGGCGCTATGGGAATGGAGGTGGCGTGATAGACGAGGCGAACGTCGGGGCAGCTCCTTGGAGGTGGAGGACAGGGCGGCTAAACCGGCGGGACGACGAGATCGACGACGGATCCTCATCTGGTGCGGTGGATGAGGGACGTCCAGCTATTGCGGCGGACGATGTCGTCGGGGAAGAGGCTCCGGTTGGGCAGCGGTCAGGTGGCGGACGGAGGAGCGTGGGGTTTCGCGAGTTTTGGCGGCCTCAGTGTATGAATGGGGGCGGAGGGGGTGGGTGGGGGAACCATGGCTTAGGGACGTGCTTGTCCGAAATTTGGGGTAAGTTACGAAAGTACCCCTACCTGTTTGGACCATGGGACATTAAGGCGGGATTTTCGGCTGAGGGATAGAAGGGGGATTTCGCGTCTCGGGGCGGCGCGACCGATTTCGGAGGAGGGAGGAGTTTTCGCGCGCATTGAAGTTTCGGGATAACAAGGCGCGGGTTGAAGGGGCGGGAGTTTCGCAGCACAAGAGACAAAGAGATAGTTTGAAATTTCGGGATAACAAGGCGCGGGCTGAAGGGGCGGGAGTTTCGCAGCACACAAGAGACAAAGAGATAGCTTGAAATTTCGGGATAACAAGGCGCGACTTGAAATTTCGGGAGAACAAGCTTAACGTGTACAAAAAAAAAACAATTCACACCACACAAGAGAGAGTCATGTCCCATTTTACTATATGAATTACTACAAATGCCATTCAAAAACAACAATGAACAACTTAAAAATTCGGGAGAACAAGCTTACCGTGTACGGTACCAAATCAATTCGTACTTCCCTCAACAACAAAAAAACAATTTGTACCGTCTACCATATGGACTAAAATTGAGTCCATTTTCCGTATTTGAATGGGATTGTTGTCAGGTTAGTTATACCATCATCTAAATATTATCTTCACAACACACGACATGAATACAGTAGTAAATTCCCATTTAAATATGAACTACATGTACCATATGATCTCGAATTCAAATATGTGTATCCATTTTATGTTGAATTCAAATCATAGTACATGTATGCTCTAGTTAGATGTTCAGAATCTAAATGATGTTTGATATGTACAACGTGTTTAACACACAACACACACACACACACATTTGGATGTTAGCTGCCAAAGCCACCCATTATGTCCAATTTGAATAGTTCTGTCCATGCATGGATGAAATGTGGTCAAAAGATGCCTACCAACGGTATATCAAATTCAAATTAATTTGGCCTTGTTCGATGTGTATATAGTATAGCATGCTCGATTCAAAACCACACCACACATATCTCCATTATATCGTGCATGCATGGGTTTCAACATCATGATCTCTTATTCAAATATTTGAATTCACTTTTATATTGATTATGATCTCACCAAGTCTTTTACACCCACACGGTCATCTTCTCTTTATAGTGGTACCACTAACTTTCTCTCGTGCATGCATGCACACACACTCCCACTCGGCATTATCCATCGCACACACACACAATATGTTTCTTCAGGTCCCCACACAGTCGTCTTCTCTTTATAGTGGTACCACTAACTTTCTCTCATGCATGCATGCACACACACTCCCATCGGCATTATCCATCGCACACACACACAATATCTTTTTCAGATCTGTCTCCCACGATCTCTCAAGCTAGGTAGATCTCTCCATCGCCCTCTCTTTCCCCCCACACACCGATCGATATACCCCTCTAGCTAGCAGGTCTGCCTACCACACACACATGTACACACAGTCCCTTCCCCCTCTCACCATCCACCCCTCACGCCCCAGCTACGAGGCACGCAAGCACACACACACGCGCGCGCGCGTGAGCGCGCTCTCGCCCCCTCATCTCTTATTATCGATCTCGCACTCGTATAGTACCTCTAACTAGTAGGACTCTCGCACCCACCCACACACACACACCTCCCCCTCTTTGCCACTTCGGGCCTTCTTTAATTATCTCTCACATGCATGCGCACCGATCGATATTCCTCTCTGTATATATATAGCTAGGTCTTTCCCTATTTTCCACACAAAGCGATCGATCTATATCTAGTCAGGTCTCGCCCTTTTTCCCACGTACACATCCATCGTCTCACCTCTCATCATCCATGCCTTCCGCTTCATCTCTCAGACGGGCGCAACCGCACATGTTCTCGCCCTCTCTCTTAAAATATCGATCTCGCACTTGAACACTCCTTCCGAGTCTCCGTCCAGCTGGCCTCTCGCACCATTTCCCAACACCCCCCCTCTCCCAGTGCTTGTAGGCTCATAGAGTTCTTCCCTCTATCTGTCTCTATCAATATATCGTGCAGACGACCCCTCCCCTCCCTTCTCGTATATCACCCCATGCACATACATATATGTAAATAGGCCTCTCTTTCACACAAATTGCACCATTGACACATACTCCCTCTATATTTCCCTCCCCCCTCCCCCACACACACAAATTCATGAATCTCCCGTGATTTCTTGCACATACCATCTCTCTCTCAGACACACAGACTATGTGTGCGAAAGAGAAGAGGTGCACGCACGCACTCGTTCCCACATACAAACGCGTGGGTACACGGTGGAGCACATTTGTATAAGAAATGTGCGTGTAGAAAGGCTTTAGATGATGTGGCACTAGTACTTCCAGTATGTGCAAAAGCACGTAAGTTAGAATTCCAATGGCACACTACAAAATGTCTCTCTTTTTTCAGTCAATATATTATGATTAAAATGATGTGGGTGCACCCATGAGGCCATGTGGCACATGGGGAAGGGGTTGTTGCGAACTTCTTGTGTGGATTGATCACAGTGACGTGCTGTTGGTTCCAGAAGAACGTTGTAGACACAACAGGGTACAATTAGGTTTTGATAGATGTGAATCCCAGCCACCTAGACCATTGGATCAACAACAATCAACAGCTGATATCACGTCACACTTGAACGATTGAAAATTTCAAAGCTGATTATATAGAAAATATATTCGCAAAAAAAGATTATGTAGAAAATAGCCAGCAGCTGGCTCCTCGCTATCGCTACGAGAGGTTGGCGGGCATCCGGCTCCGCCACGTACGCATCCGAGAATGCGGGCCCACGTACGCCTCCGACAAGCGTAGTAGTACTGCTCACCGCTTTGACTTTTGCAGTGCCGGGTCCATCCCATTGTAAAAAAAAAACTACCAGACCTCCCGCGCGGCAAAAATACCACCCTATCCTTTCTTAATCGGGATTTGTATCGACCAATCTCGTCAAGGAGTAGGCGGTAAACTTACAGCCTGTGGCCTTCGCGTCGCACCAGCCTGTGGCCCGCCGCTCACCGAAGGGGCACGCATCGGCTTGGTACATCACTGACATGTGCGACCGCATGTGAGCAAACCGACAGTCCAAGGTCCCCGCCTACCGCCAAAAGCCCGGCCTATCGGGATTTCTAGCAAATCGACAGTTGCGAACGATCGCGTGGCAGTTTCATGTGTAGGGGAGGGGCGTGGTGTGGCAGTAAAAAGAAATGCCATGGCATTTATTTTTTTAGTGCTGTTTTTGTCCAATAACTTCCACCGTCGGATGCAGATCTTACGGTTATTGGGGCGTTCGCCAGGAATAGTCTCATGGCGAACTATTGACTAACCTCTTTTTCACACGCACTGCATTGACAGATAAGTATCATCTCTCTCCCTCCTCCCCACGCACACACCTACACTGACGACTCTCTCGGGACTTCTGGCAAACACCATCTCTCTATAGGTCGATGTCACACACATACACTTGTACTCTAGGTTTAGTACGTACACAAAGAGCAGAGGTGCACGCATGCACTCGTCCTCTCTCACACACATGTGCGGGTACTCTTTCCGACACACACCATCTCTCTCTTTTTTTTTACGGGGACACACCATCTCTCTCTAGGTCTATGTATACCACTCTCTCTCTCCCCCCACACACACTGGTGGAGTACGTGCACGAAGAGAAGATGTGCACGCATGCACTCATTCCCTCGCACACACACGCGGGTACATGGTGGAACGCATTTTTGTACGAAGAGCCACCCCACGTGATAATTTGACGCATGTAGAGTCGTTCACTTAATGGATGGTCAATTAATACAGCGCATGCAAATTGAGTGGACATGAGGGAGGAAGTACTAGTTGAAAATGACATTACTATCATCCACTGCATGCATGCGAGTAGTTAAATCATGGGTTGCTAGTACTACGAAGCAACGTCATCAATTTTTGCCTCGGTTACTGTTGGTGGCCTTTGTATTTAAAAATGGACAAAGTGGAGTAGTATCTTTATCTTAGCTTACTAGGGCTCTCCCACCGTCTACGCTCGCCTCCCCGCCTCGACCATCGGATTCCGCCATGGATAATCCCTTAGAACCCAGCATCCCGCGGGCTTCCCTCTCCCTGCGGCCCGCAGCACTGCCGCCTTTGAGCGAAACCCACATGTGTTTCAGAGGGGATCCATTGCTCTGGAATCACAGATCGGTGGCGCCGGAGGACATGCCGGGGCTGCATTTCAGGTGGTGGGCAGCAAGGGCAAATCGGATCGAGGAAGTGTCGCATCGATTGGAGACAAGTTCGAAGGAGCTGCGCCTGGCGAAGCATAAGGCGGAGGCGCATGTCGATCTCAGGGGTGAGATGTTGAGGGATGTCAGCATCTGACAGCGTCGCATTGATTTCGAGCTGGGGCTAATGGTAGAGATCATATTCACGGAGTCGACTGCGGAGGAGAGAACGTGCATGCCTGCGGAATGGCATGAGAAGCCGGTGCAACTGTTCAAATGGGCGGTAGGAGAAGCCAAATTGCTCAACCAGCGGCAGTGGCAGCGCTGGGGATGTATCGTAGGCGAGGTGACCTGCCCTCCTTCCCCGCCAGTGATGCAGTGACCTGCTCGGTTGTAGCTACAGTGAACATGCGGCGCCATGGCGGTTTGCAACCGTGACAATCACACCATCTATGTATTATATTTCTATGAAAATGCTCCATCTATATGTGTTGTATTTCTATGAAAATAGTTGGTCGTTTGTAAAAAGATGGTCATTGATTTATCACAAGTTTTTGAATGCTTGGTCGTGAGAACTCATCGGGAGCCGTTCCAGGCTTCGTCACCAAAACCATCAATAAATTTCGAGCTTGTTTCCCATCACATTCCAAAGTACCATGCTATAATTAATTGCAAACCTATTCACACTGATCAAACCTAAACGTGTTTCCACTTTGCAGCATATTAGTACTAGGTTATAAAAGGGAAACTAACTACTCAAATATTACTGCACATTCCTCCTCATAAGCCTTTCTTGTTCGTCGTTCCTTGCGTCTGCCATGGCCGGTAGGAAGAGCTCTGGGCCGAGAAATGACAAGGGAGCGACGACCAAGGCCGCGGAAAAAAAGAGGGCCCGCCGCGCCGCGGAGGCCTCGAAAGATCTCTCATGGGCAGGAGAGGGCTCTCAGAAGCGCATTCTCCGCAGAGGCAAACTTGCCGAGCGGGCAATGCTGAAGTCGTTAGCCCACGACGACATGCTCGCTCAGCTCAACAAGCAGAAGGAGTTGATCGCCGGCTTGCTGAAGCTGTTGAAGGAGAGCAATGCCTCTGTTGAGAAGGTGACCGGCAAAGTTGTGGAACTTCAGGAGGACAAGGTGAAGCTCTGCCACGAGCTCGACCTACTGAAGGAAGAGATTGCCAGCTGGGAGAAGCTGCGAGAGAAGAGCAGTGCCTCGGTGAAGATGCTGGCCGCCATCATCGGGGAACTTAGGGATGACATGGCGAAGCTCCGCACTGAGAGCGTGGCTGCTGTCAAGTAACATCATGCAGACGTGAAAGAGATCATCCACGCTTGCCTCGAGAAATCCCGCGCCATGGAAGCAATGAAGAAGATGGCGGATGAGAGGCGAGAGGAGATGAAGGTCGTGGAGGCGATGAAGAAGCAGTTAGAACTCCGCGCCCAGCAAACCTTCATGAAGTAGAGAGCAGCACCCAGACCGTTGTCTGCGTCTTCCATCTCTCTTTTTTGCGAGTAATCTTCCTTCTTCTTTTGCCCCTGTGTCTTCTTCTTTTGCCATTGTGTCTTTCGGGCGTTTCCGCATGTGTCCTTCTAAATTATCCTGAATAGGTAAGACAATTATTATCCATTGCCATTGTCATCATATTATTTCGTTTGTACTAGGCTGCGAGGCACGAATAAAACTGTGCTAATGATGAGCGGTGCCGTGGGATCACAAGCAAACTAGATCATTTTTATCGCCATATCGCACTGGGGTGTCGTGTTTCGAACTCCTCCGCGTCGGGCTAGTACTCCAATGGAAAACTAGAGTATACCGCATAGTTCTTCGCTCCTCCTTAGGTCGTCGACAACAATTATACCTCCTTTGGCCGACATGTGGGACAGCCAGCATCTGGGTCGACGTGTCATGCACCAGATTAGAGTGGGGAACGGAAGAGGAGACTTACCCCTCGCAGTAATAATGACTATAATGAGCAGTCAAATCACAAGGCCCCACCTTCCAGCAGTAATGAGCCGTCAAATCACAAGCCCCACCTTTCCCGTAGTAAGTTGAATCCGCTACTCCCTCGTCCTCCTCGCCTCTCTGTCAAACCGACCAGGCGAAACTGCCCTGCCCTCGCCTTTTAAATATAGTTTTGTAAGTATCGATGGATTGCGCCATGGAGCAAAACTAACAAGCTCAAATTAAAGAAAAAGGTGGTACATATATGGCACGCTCGTCGCATTTGCGTCGCACCTACATGGTTGGTCCGGCACGCCGCTCACGAAATGGAACGCACATCATCTTGCATTTGCACTTCACACGTGGGACCGCAATTGAGCAACCGACCATAGGCACACTCCCCCGGCCCCGCGCGTCGGCTGAGTAGAAAAGAGAGAATAGCGATACTAGTACAGTACGTACGTACTACTATACTAACATACTACTCCACTACTAGTATGATGCTGGATGTGGGACAGCTAGCATCTGGATCGACGTTTCATGCACCAAATTATGCATAGTACCACATGCTTAGATGGGGCGCTAAAGTCTTTCTTTGACAACTAAACTCCTTCATGCTTCGCGTAAACTTCTCTCATTTAAGTGTTTTGCATAGGTCTGCATGCTTCGCATTGGTTCTTCCTGGGGTCACCAAACTCCTCTCTCTTCTCTTTACATTGTCACATCAGATTTTTTGCATATGTGGCATGCTTAGCACCTGTACACCATGGAGGGGAGACTCACCCCGGTCGTAGTGCCGCAGTAATAATGACTATAATGAGAAGTCAAAACACAAGGCCCCACCTTTCCAGCAGTAACGAGCCGTCAAATCACACAGTCCCACCTTTCCAGCAAGTTGAATCAGCTACTCCCTCGTCCTCCTCGCCTCTCTATCGAACCGACTAGGCGAAACTGCCCCGCCTAATGCGCGGGAAAAGCCCCGCCCTCCACTTTTAAATATAATTTTGTATCGATGGATTGCGCCATGGAGCAAAACCAAAAGAAAACGGTGGTACTACATGTATACAGCATGCACGTTGCGTTCGCGTCGCACCCCACACGGTCGGTCGGTCTGGCACGCCGCTCGCGGAATGGAACGCGCGTCATCTTGCATTTGCACTCACATGTGGGACCGCAATTGAGCAGCCGACCATAGGCACACTCTCCCCCGTCCCCACACGTCGGCTGAGTTGTACTAGAAGAGAGACAACAATGATAGTACTAGAGTAATGTTGTACACATGTCGTTGCATGGACGATCCCTACACGACAGGGGAGATCAGTTCGTCCATGCATGTGACCAGAGTCCAACAGACGGCTGGATTGGCTATCGTCTACATATCGTGCAGGCTGTGCCGTACTAATATACGGCTGTAGTTCTTTTTATAAATCTAAAAAAAGTAGGAGCACTAAGTATATTGCAATACCAATAAAATTTGAATCCATTCTCGGTATGAATAAAAATCTAGTCCACTCACCCTAGGCGGCTAGGGCAACCTCTCCCCTCCATGCTTCACCGATGAGCCGGTGGATTCACCCCTCCCCTCTTCCCACCGCTCCGTCGGCCGGTGGCGGGGAGGGGAATCCTGGTGCCTATGCTTCGGTTATTAGTTTATGTTAGGGTTTTTAGTCCTTGCACGCGCAACGCTCAGGTGGACGATGTCGGCGCTTCTTCTCCGAGTTTGTCCTCCGGGCTCCGATCCTCCTTGAGTTCATTCGTCTAGACATAGTGTGGGATTGAGGAGATAGGTCTAGAGGGGGGTGAATAGACACTTAACTGACCAAAGTTGCAGTTTTTAGTTTCTCTTGGAACTTAGGCAAATTTTGGCACAAGTTAAGATAACACCAATACTTCCTACACATGCATATCTAGAGATTGAGCAGCGGAAATAGTAAAGCATGCAAGTGTATGGAAAATAAAGGGGTAGAGTATGGAAGATCAAACGCAATGAAGACACGGTGGTTTTTGGCGTGGTTCCGATAGGTGGTGCTATTGTACGTCCACGTTGATGGAGGCTTCAACCCACGGAGGGTAACGGCTGCGCGAGTCCACGGAGGGCTCCACCCATAAAGGGTCCACGGAGAAGCAACCTTACCTATTCCACCATGGCTTACGTCCATGAAGGACTAGCCTCACTCGGGGTAGATCTTCATAAAGTAGGCGATCTCCTTGCCCTTACAAACTCCTTGGTTCAACTCCACATCATGTCGGAGGCTCCCAAGTGACACCTAACCAATCTAGGAGACACCACTCTCCAAAAGGTATTAGACGGTGTGTTGTTGATGAACTCCTTGCTCTTGTGCTTCAAATGATAGTCTCCCCAACACTCAAACAACTCCTCGCAGATTTGGCTATGGTGGAAGAAGGATTTGAGTGGAAAGCAACTTGGAAAAGGCTATAAATCAAGGTTCAAATGGTAGGAATGGAATCTCTTGATCTCAACACATGAGTAGGTGGTTATCTCTCAGAAAATGTATGGTGGAAGTGTAGGCATGTTCTGATGGCTCTCCTTACTAAGTAAGAAGGGGTGGAGGGGTATATATAGCCTCCACACAAAATCCAACCGTTACACACTTTTGACCCAACTCGGTGGCACCGATCAGAAATCTCGGTAGCACCGAACTGTGTAAAAGATATGAATGTTAGGAATATCGGTTGGACCGATCAAAACAACTCGGATGAACCGATGTGCAATGGTTAGGGCAAACCTCAACTCGGTGGCACCGATTGCATCAACTCGGTGGGACCGAAGTGAAGCAATAAGGCAACAAAGAGTTGGCAAGCCATCTCGGTGAGACCGATTTGCAAATCTTGGTGGGACCAAAGTAATTGCAAATGATTACAGAGAGTTGGCAAGGCCATCTCGGTGGGACCGAGATCCATATCGGTGGATCCGATTTGTTAGGGTTTTGGTAGTGGCAAACTCCAGATGAACTCGGTGGCTCCGGATAGGAAATTTCGGTGGGCCGAGTTGGAATGTAGGTTTTGGACATATTTGGATGGAGAAAATGGTTGAGGGTTTTGGAACACTGTCACTAAGCACTTGAGCAAAAATACCATTAAGCAACACCTCATCCCCTTTTAATAGTATTGGCTTTCCTATGGACTCAATGTGATCTTGGATCACTTAACAAAAATGTAGAGTCTTGAGCTTTTGCCAATCCATATCCTTAGCATTTTGAAGGGTTCCACATCCTCTTGTCCTTGCCACGCCATTGTTGAACTTGTCTAAAATTCACTAGATAGAGCAATTAGTCCAACAATATGTATGTTGGCATAAATTACCAAAACCACCAAGGGAGCAAATGTGATTTCAATCTCCCCCTTTTTGGTAATTGATGACAACATACATCAAAGCTTCAAATAAAGATTTAGCAGAAGATTGTATGAAAGCTTTGAAGGAAACATGTAACATGTATGAGCTCCCCCTAAAGATGTGCATATAAAATGATGATATCACATGGGAAATATACATGCAACATGTATCTTGGCTACATGCATCAGAGCAATATATATGTCATTTAGGTATCCACATGTTCATGATTATCTTCTTGCAAAAAGGATGTACTAGCAAGAGGTTATCATGTACATGGGTGTGATGCATATACTTACCTTGAAGTTCTTGATCAAGTACCTGAAGAAATACACTTGAGAAAACAAGGATAGATAACACAAGATAATTTCTTCAAGAAAAGACACAAGATCAACAAGAAACCAAGATTGGGATGACATGTAGAAGAGAGTATCACTAGGTGAATACTTCTTTGAAGCAGACATGTCCCCAAAAGAAAAAAAATAGTTGTCTCCCCTTAAAGAACTTCCTCTCCCCCTAAATCTGACATAGGATATTGGGAGCAGGTAGGGTGAGAAAACTAAACAACAACCAAAAACTGATCATACCAAAAACTGATCATGTTTCTCCCCTCTTAGAAACATGTAACATTCTCTCCTCTTGTAAGATGCATCTCTTTTTCCTTTTTACAAAGAAGAGCTTGTAATGGTAAGCTTTGATGTATTCCCCTCTCCCCCTTTGACATTAATTTCCAAGAAGGGACTTCAAGGTTATTTGTCAAGTGGGTTCGGTCCTTGAGAAACACATCTAGCCATTGAGTGGATCTAGATGCAAGTAGAGGATAAGAATCATTGAGTGGAGCTGGTGCAGAAAATCTCAGAAAATAGTTGACAGAAAACTCCTTAGAGCAGCAAAGTTGGTGACTCCAAGTTGAATCAATTCGGTGGAACCGAGTTTGGCGCAAAGGAACATTTTGTCAACTCAGCTCACTAGGTAAAGGAATTCACACAAAGATTTGCAATGAATTTGCTGCAAAACTAGCTAAAAGAAAAGAAACACAGAAAAGGAGCAAAGAAACGTCTAGATGAAGTTTTTTTTTTAAAAGAAACACTCTAGCAAGAAGAGAAACAACAAAAGAAACACTAGAGAACTTCATCTAGAGGGTTCGGCGACTAGGTCACCTATGTTAGAGTATATTGACTTAGGAGTCAAGTGATAACACTTGATCATAGGTCATACTCATCTTTTAAGCTCAAAATGGGGTTGCCATTTTTCCTTTAAGCATTTCAATATATTCACATCTTGTTGAGTTGCTTTAGCTCATGACTTTGAGTAAAGCTTTTCTAAGATGTGAGAACTTACATTGGGATTTGGTGGTGATGTCCATCATGTAGTTGAACTTGAAGTGGATTCTCATGAGTTGAAGTTTGGAGCTATCCTATCATTTGTAGTTCATCTTCCTACATGGGTTAGTTTTGCAAGGAACATCATGTATATCCAAAATGACAAGAGTGAAGCATAACTCAAAAGTTGTCAAAGGATATGTTTAGGTGTCTTGTTCCTTGTTCCACCAACAATTGTTGATACTTGAGTTATACAAGATTGCTCAAGATAAGAGTGAGATGCAATCTTGTGACATGAAGCTTGTCCAAGTACCTACAAAAGGTTAGATACAACACAAGGGAGCAAAATGTCCAAGATATAAAATGATCATGGAAGTATCATAGATTAGTCAAGAATGCTCATGCCCTTGTATGCATCCACATGAACCTCTAGTTCACGTTTGAAGCATCAATGATGTTCAACTCACTTCTCAAGTGACAAAACACTTTCTCATCAAGAGGTTTGGTAAAGATGTTCGCCAATTGTTTGTCGGTACGAACATGTTTAAGGTCAATGTCACCTTTCTCAACATGATCTCGAATGAAGTGGTGACGAACCTCAATATGCTTAGTTCGAGAATGTTGTACGGGATTGTGTGCAATCTTAATAGCACTCTCATTGTCACATAGTAATGGTACATGTCTCACATGCACACCATATTCTTTAAGAGTTTGAGTCATCCATAGTAATTGAGCACAACATGATCCCGCGGCAATGTATTTTGCTTCGGCTGTAGATAGAGATACCAAGTTTTGTTTCTTGGAGGACCAAGACACAAGAGATCTACCAAGAAATTGACATGTACCCGAAGTGGATTTTCTATCAACCTTGTCTCCGGCATAGTCCGAATCGGAATAGCCAACAAGATTGAAAGAAGATCCTTTGGGATACCAAATGCCAAAGTTTGGTGTATGTAACAAGTATCTCACAATTCTTTTCACCGCCTTAAGGTGACACTCTTTTGGTGCCGCTTGGTATCATGCACACATGCACACACTTAGCATAATGTCGGGACGGGAGGCACATAGATATAGCAATGAACCAATCATAGATCGATAAACCTTTTGATCAACCGGCTTGCCATCCTTGGTCAAGTCAAGATGTCCACTCGTGGGCATGGGGGTTTTCATACCTTTACTTTCTTGCATGTTGAACTTCTTGAATAAGTCCTTGGTATACTTTGTTTGAGAAACAAAGGTATCCTCCTTAGTTTGCTTGATTTGCAAACCAAGAAAGAATTTGAGTTCACACATCATGGACATCTCATACTTTTCCGACATCAACCTTCCAAACTTTTCACTAAAAGAGGGGTTAGTAGATCCAAAGATAATATCATCAACATAAATTTGGCATACAAATAATTCTCCATTAACCCTCTTAGTGAACAAAGTTGAATCAATTTTCCCAATTTCAAAACCTTTTTCAAGAAGAAACTTTGTCAAGCATTTGTACCAAGCTCTAGGGGCTTGTTTAAGACCATAAAGGGCTTTACGAAGTTTGTAAACATGATTGGATTTCTTGGGATTAACAAAGCCGGGAGGTTGTTTAACATACACTTCCTGCTCAATTTCACCATTTAAGAAAGCACTTTTAATATCCATTTGGTAAAGAGTGATATCATGGTGATTGGCATAAGCAAGTAAAATGCGAATGGACTCAAGTCTTGCAACGGGGGCATAGGTCTCACCATAGTCCATACATTCGACTTGTGTGTAACCTTGTGCTACGAGACGAGCCTTGTTGCGTACAACTTGTCCGTCTTCATCTTGCTTATTCTGAAACACCCATTTGGTTCCAATAATGTTTTGCTCATCTTTAGGCTTCTCAACCAATGTCCAAACTTGGTTCCTCTCAAAGTTGTGTAGCTTCTCATGCATTGCATTCACCCAATCGGGGTCCTTGAGAGCATCTTCCACCTTCATAGGTTCAACACTAGAGATGAATGAGTAATGCTCACAAAAGTTAGCTAGACGAGTTTTAGAGCGAGTGATTCTCCCGGATTGGATATCTCCAAGTATTTGTTCGACGGGATGATTCTTGTCGATTCTTGCTCTAACTCGAGGTAGCTTTTGCTTGGGTTTTGGTGAGGCTTCCTCATCATCATCTTCTTCTTCTTCGTTGATGTTGTCGTTGTTCGCTTGTGGAGGTGGAAAAGGAGGTTGAGGTGGATCATCTTGTTGCACTTCCTCATTCCCATCGTCTTGATGTGTTCCACTTGTGGATGCCTCCATATCAACTTGTTGTTCACCTTGATGTGAAGTTGGGGCTTCCACTTGAATAGACGAGGTACTCTCCTTTACTTCCATGGGGCGAATCTTGCCAATGGACATGTCTTGGATTGCTTCCGATGGTTCTTGATCTCCTACATCAATTGGCAATTGCTCGACTTGTGAGCCGTTAGTCTCATCAAACTTCACATCTACCATCTCTTCAACTTTTTGAGTGAAGTTGTTGTAGACACGGTAAGTGTGAGAGTTCGATCCATAGCCAAGTAGAAAACCTTCATGAGATTTAGGAGCAAATTTTGAACGACGATGCTTATCAAGAATGTAACATTTTGAGCCAAATACTCGAAAGTATCCAACTTGTGGTTTGTTACCGGTGAGCAGTTCATACGCCGTTTTACCAAGAAGCTTGTGAAGGTAGAGTCGATTTGTCGCATGACAAGCTGTTTCAATCGCTTCCGCCCAAAAGTGTTTTGGCATCTTGTATTCATCAAGCATTGTTTTTGCCATCTCAATAAGAGTACGGTTCTTCCTCTCAACAACTCCATTTTGTTGAGGTGTGTACGTAGCCAAGAACTCATGTGAAATACCCTCCTCATCAAGAAAGGTGTCCACATTGGCGTTCTTGAACTCCGTTCCATTGTCACTCTGAACCTTCTTGATCTTCACTTCAAATTGATTTTGGGCCTTTCTTGCGAAGTTCTTGAAGATCTTTTGTACCTGCGATTTGTCATCGAGAAAGAACACCCACGTAAATCTGGAAAAATCATCAACAATGACCAAACCAAAGGAGTTACCACCAAGACTCTTATAGGAGTTGGGACCAAAAAGATCCATATGATGTAGCTCGAGTGGTCTCCTCGTGGTCATAATGTTCTTCACGGGATGGCTTCCTCCAACTTGTTTTCCTGCTTGACACGCACTACAAAGTCGATCTTTGTCAAATATAACATCTTTCACACCAAGAATGTGATCTCCTTTAACAAGTTTATCAAGGTTACGCATGCCAACATGTCCAAGTCTCCTATGCCATAACCAACCTTTAGAAGATTTAGCAATTAAACATGTACGAGGTTGGGCTCTCTTAGTGAAATCAACAATGTATAGATCACCTCTACGAATGCCAGTAAAGACCATATTATGATTATCTCGACGAAACACTTGGCAATCTACTTTGGTAAATAAAACATTGAAACCAAAGTCGGCTAGTCTAGATACGGAAAGAAGATTGTAACCAAGAGATTCAACAAGCATAACATTTTGTATGGAGCTATCATTGGATATGGCCACCTTACCAAGGCCAAGTACCTTACCCTTGGAGTTGTCTCCAAATGTCACATACTTGCATGGACCATCATTTTTAGCAAGCTCACGAAACATGTCTCTATCTCCAGTCATGTGATCGGTGCATCCACTATCAAGAATCCACTCTTTTCCTCCGGCCATGTAATCTTGAAGATTTGCCATAAGACTAAGATTCCTCATGGTCTTCTCAAATTCAATATCAAAATCTTCGTCCTCATCATAATAGTCATGCTCATCATCATCATCATGTATATGATCATCACGTAGGGCAATGAATTCATTAGTTTCATGACCATGACAATGTTCTAGTTTATGAATTCTAATAGCTTCCATGATAATGTTACTAATAGTTCCAATATATCCTTTAGCACACATAAGATTACGAAGCTCAAACAAGCAATCATCAAAGTTAGGATCATTAGGACTCATCTTGTGAAAAGCAATAGTCTTATGAAGAATCTCATCAAGATTCTTTAAAGAGTAATCGGGATATCGCATTTCCAAGTCATGCCATAGAGTATAAGCACATTCAAAGTTTTGCATACAACGAAGCACAACTTTAGGTAATCCTCTAATGATAAGATTGACGGTTCTAAGATTACGAAGCATGTTAATTTCCTCTTCATGTGTAGGATGCAAGGGATCAATAGGGGGCACATAAGGATTATGAATATACTTGCTCAAGTTAAATTCATCAAAGATATCAAGCATCTCATGTTTCCAAGCATTGTAATACTCCCCATCGAGAATAGGCACTCTACGTCTAAGACTCCCCAAAGTAGACACATCCATTTCCCTCCAATGGTGATAAAACCAAATCAATGGAGACCAAAGCTCTGATACCAATTGTGGGATCGAGGAGATAGGTCTAGAGGGGGGTGAATAGACATTTAACCGACCAAAGTTGCAGTTTTTAGTTTCTCTTGGAACTTAGGCAGATTTTGGAACAAGTTAAGATAACACCAATACTTCCTACACATGCATATCTAGAGATTGAGCAGCGAAAATAGTAAAGCATGCAAGTGTACGGAAAACAAAGGGGTAGAGTATGGAAGATCAAACGCGATGAAGACACGGTGGTTTTTGGCATGGTTCCGATAGGTGGTGCTATCGTACGTCCATGTTGATGGAGACTTCAACCCACGGAGGGTAACGGCTGCGCGAGTCCACGGAGGGCTCCACCCACAAAGGGTCCACGAAGAAGCAACCTTGCCTATTCCACCATGGCTTACGTCCACGAAGGACTAGCCTCACTCGGGGTAGATCTTCACGAAGTAGGCGATCTCCTTGCCCTTACAAACTCCTTGGTTCAACTCCACATCATGTCGGAGGCTCCCAAGTGACACCTAACCAATCTAGGAGACACCACTCTCCAAAAGGTAATAGACGGTGTGTTGTTGATGAACTCCTTGCTCTTGTGCTTCAAATGATAGTCTCCCCAACACTCAAACAACTCCTCACAGATTTGGCTATGGTGGAAGAAGGATTTGAGTGGAAAGCAACTTGGGAAAGGCTAGAAATCAAGGTTCAAATGGTAGGAATAGAATCTCTTGATCTCAACACTTGAGTAGGTGGTTCTCTCTCAGAAAATGTATGATGGACGTGTAGGCACGTTCTGATGGCTCTCCTTACTAAGTAAGATGGGGTGGAGGGGTATATATAGCCTCCACACAAAATCCAACCGTTACACACTTTTGACCCAACTCGGTGGCACCGATCAGAAATCTCGGTAGCACCGAACTGTGTAAAAGATATGAACGTTAGGAATATCGGTGGGACCGATCAGAACAACTCGGATGGACCGATGTGCAATGGTTAGGGCAAATCTCGTCTCGGTGGCACCGATTGCATCAACTCGGTGGGACCGAAGTGAAGCAATAAGGCAATAGAGAGTTAGCAAGCCATCTCGGTGAGACCGATTTGCAAATCTCGGTGGGACCGAAGTAATTGCAAATGATTACAGAGAGTTGGCAAGGTCATCTCAGTGGGACCGAGATCCATATCGGTGGATCCGATTTGTTAGGGTTTTGGCAGTGGCTAAGTCCAGATGAACTCGGTGGCTCCGGATAGGAAATTTCGGTGGGGCCGAGTTGGAATGTAGGTTTTGGACATATTTGGATGGAGAAAATGGTTGAGGGTTTTGGAGCACTGTCACTAAGCACTTGAGCAAAAAGACCATTAAGCAACACCTCATCCCCTTTTAATAGTATTGGCTTTCCTATGGACTCAATGTGATCTTGGATCACTTAACAAAAATGTAGAGTCTTGAGCTTTTGCCAATCCATGTCCTTAGCATTTTGAAGGGTTCCACATCCTCTTGTCCTTGCCACGCCATTGTTGAACTTGTCTGAAATTCACTAGATAGAGGCGTTAGTCCAACAATATGTATGTTGGCATAAATTACCAAAACCACCAAGGGAGCAAATGTGCTTTCACATAGTCGATGGAACTCTAGCGTAGATTCTTGCCGTCTCCTTTGGGGCGGTGAGGTTAAGGTTTCTTGTCATCCGGCGAGATTTGGTTTCATGTGCTTCGGATCAATGCGAGGGTTAAACAACGACAATTGCGTTCCTCCAGGGCGCTGGTTATTAGGGGCACATGCACGAAGACTACTCGGCTGCCATCAAGAAGGTGAAGCCGGCTACGTTAGGACATCAGCGACATCGATTGACACCTTTTCTATGAGTTTGTTCTTTGAGCTTTGATCCTTGTCGAGTTTGTCCGTCGGGACGTAGTCGATGGAGCTCCGACGTAGATTCATGTTGTCTCCTTGGGGCAGTGAGGTTAGCGTTTCTTGTCATATGGGAAAATTTGGTGTTATATTAATTAGGTGCTTCAGATCAATGATGACAACTACGCCTCCGGGGCGCTGCTCCTTAGGGGCACGTGCACGAAGACACCTCAACAGTCATTGACGAGGTCAAGCCGGCTCCGGTAGGATAGCAGCGACAACGACGTGTCGACGGCTCTTTCTGACTGCAGTTGGTTGTTCGCTGGTCTCGGAATTTGGATGTAGTTTTTATCAGTCATGCTATGTACCACTTGCAAACATTTACAATAGACCCGGTCTCCCTCCAAAAAGGTTGCATATAGTTTATGTTCAAAATCAGAACAAAGATTGATGGCTCTTACATTTTTTTGCAAATGCTAAGATCATGAATTTTCAGAAATTTGATTTCACTTTATGTTGGAAAAAATACATTTCAAGCTCTAGCTAGCTATTCGAAATGTAAATTTTGCATGTTTTATAAGTATAGTGTGGTACGCAAACAAAATGTATGGTGTGCCCCCATTTAGATGTGAACTGCAAAAGCCACACATTACCTCAAATTCAAACTACTTAGTCCATGGATGCAATGTGTTCAAACAGTGCCATCGACATCTCAAATTCAAAAGAGTTCGAGCTTGTTCGTTCTATATTTTCACCCGTGATAATTTGACCCGTGTGGTTGTTCAATTAATGGAGGGCTGGGGACCAGAAGTGAACAATACAAAGTGCGACATGGCACGTACGCAATTTTAAATGATTGTTTTTATGGAGAGAAAAAAAATAAAACTACTCCACCATATGTATATAAGCAGGAGCCTCCGCTCTTGCTTGCTAGGGTTGCTCTCTTCACACACTCATCCTCTCCAGATCTAAACACGACAGCAGTGGCCACACTCTCTCTCTGCTCACCGCTGGTCACGGATCCGGCCGGATCCCCTCCGTCGGGGAAGGGGTGAAGGTGCAACGTTCACGCGGTCCTCGTCGGCGACGGAGCAAACCCACTACCGGCGCGTCCCGATACGCGTGCCTTGCCGTTCTCTCCCACACTTCACCGGCTAGGGAGGGCCTTCGACCCAGTCTTCCTCGCTGCCGTGGTGTGGGCAGATCCGGCCTCCCGCCGCCCACCTAGCCAAATCCCAACGAACCTCAAGTATAACTTCCTTCGAAACCGGCCTTGCTCTACTGCCCCAGGTCCCCACGTCGCTGCATGTGGATCTTTTTCTACTTCTCAGCCCCCCTCGTAGATAGGCTCGATCGGCTGTCGATCGGCTGTTCCAAAGACACCTAAATTATTACTATTAGAGGTAAAGCTACTTCATGCAGTCGAATCTACGACTTGGTTCAAAGCGAGAAGAACGGGGGAAAAGTTCTAGCATGACTTAGGACTTGGTTCAAAGAGGAAAGATTGGGGGGTGGGGGTAGTAGAGACTGGCTACCCAACCGGTCTCTTGGTTGAAAAGGGAAATAAAGGGAAAACACAGTACAAACTGGATATAGAACCGATCTACTGGTTCAAAAAGGAAAGAAAGTGGGGACTGGTGGACAAGTCAACAAAGTATTTCCAACACTAGATTTGCTGCCCTCGCATAGTAAAAGGTGGCTATGGTGTACAAAAATGGGACCAACCCAGATATCCTGTTTGGATGTTTGTTTGCATCACCACTTTATGCATCAGTGGAGGTACATGGTGCTGGTGCGCCCACTGTCTGATGCCCTTATGACAATTTTTAGCTGTTGTTAATCTAATGCCGCTGGTAAAATGCAGCAATCTCACTGTTAAAGTAAGGACATGTTTAACCAAAGTTGTTTTTAAATGTAATGCCCCCATGTCGGTGTAAAAACCGGTAGACCTCGGGGTAGGGGGTCCCGAGCTGCGGATCTCGGATCGAGGGTAACAGAGACAAAGGGAGACAATGTTTTACCCAGGTTCGGGCCCTCTTGATGGAGGTAAAACCCTACTCCCTGCTTTTGTTTATATTAATGGAGGTGTATCGAGTACAGAGTTGATCTACCTCGAGATCGTAATATATGTCTAACTACTATAGCTAGGTGTTCGATGTTTCGCTCATGTCCCCTACGGGCTAAACCCTATGGCTTATATACACGCCAGGGAGGGTATCTAGGGTTACAAGGTCGGTATCTTGGAATAAGGCGGTTGGAATAATCTTGAAGCATACGTCAAGTCTTCGGTAGAGGCAGTCTTGATCACGTCTCCCATGTGCGACTTCCGGAGTCCATCTTGATCATGTACGAGGGCATATCGGCCCATCCGAGGTGTCGGGCCGGCTAGGTTGGCACCCCTAATCCAGGACACCGTCAGTAGCCCCCGAACTGGTCTTCTATGCCGAGGACGACTTTGAACCAA
Organism: Elymus sibiricus; assembly: GCA_039707655.1. NCBI lineage: Eukaryota > Viridiplantae > Streptophyta > Magnoliopsida > Poales > Poaceae > Elymus > Elymus sibiricus. The sequence goes on from CM077668.1 coordinate 230,009,380, forward strand.
CACTTCGGATTCGGAGTTTCCGGCTTGACAGACGGGTTCCACCTTAAATTTTGAATTCTGTTAACAGAGCATCAACATCCGTGGTCCAACCGAGCTTGTACCCTATCCAAGGTGAGCAAGTATCTTAGCCTCGAAGGCTTGTTGTGCCGATATGAACAGCCCAATCCGGCCTGACAGCTTTATCGGAGAGACCCGCCCCATGACAGGTTGAGCAGTTACTGCCTCCCCTCAAATCGTACTTCGAGGCGGCTCCTTTACTGGCACGTCCCGTCAAGGCAGAGATTGTGCCCGCTTTCTTAGAGATATCATTAAAATTTCGTTTCCCCATGTGTTTCAACAGCATCTTTGATAATAATCACGAATTTATCGGCGCAGCAAAAGGGGGCTTTTGGCCTTTCACAGGCTTATAAAAGTAATGGGGAGAATAGCGCGATAGCCTACGCTCCCATTCCTCTCTTGCTGCCGCTTTGTCTAGTTCCAGTGCCCAGATCCAGCCCTTACGCCTTTCTCGTACGCGAGCCCGATTTTCCCATCAGCCATGGCCAATACCCTTAAGGGGCACCGGGGAGGCTCCACCGTGATGGCGGTGACCATCGCCGAGCTGCGCCACGCGGGGTACCTAGCCCGTACCGTCGCCGCCCGCGCTCCAGAGGCCGACGAGCTGGTACCCGCTCCCAACGCCGGGGAGCGGGTGGTCTTTGTTCCCCACCTCATCCGAGGCCTGGGGTTCCCGCTGCACCCTTTCGTGCGCGGGATCATGTTCTACTATGGGTTAGATTTTCGTCACCTAGCCCCCAACTCCATTCTCCACCTCGCTGCTTTCATAATAGTCTGCGAGGCCTTCCTCCGCTGTGAGCCACACTTCGGCCTATGGCTGAAGCTCTTCGGTATCAAACCGAAGTCAAGCGGCTCCGAACTTGCGGAGTGTGGAGGGGCAATGATCAGCAAGAACCAGGGGGCCACCTGGTTCAAGGGCACCTTCATCGAAACGGTGAAGGAGTGGCAAAAGGAATGGTTCTATATCACCGAGCCCCTGCCGCTGGTCAAACCGAGGTCCCGGCCTTCTCGGCCGGGCCTCCCAAGAAACTCAAGTCTTGGAAGGAAAAGAGCGTCGCCTGGGGGAAGCCTGAAGAGGTAGAGACCCTAGTCGAGAGGATCGCGTGGTGGACCACCACGGGGAAGGCTGAGCTGGCCGATGTCATCAACGTCATGCTCACCCGCCGCATCCTTTCTCTCCAACTTCGGGCCACCCCGATGTGGGCGCAGAAACCCGAGGACATGGACACCATCAACACATTCTTCCGCTCAACCTTGGCCACTATGTGGACAAAGCTCATGAAGCTGGCCAAGGACAAGATTCCCAAGGAGGGAGAGGACCGCGGCCTCGAACACGGCTATGAGGCCCCCCCGGTGAGTGGTTCCATCCATCAATCTTTCATTCTATGCTTACTGCTCCGAGGAATAAAGTCTTTATTTGAGCCGTCGTGTTTTGACATTTTGCAGAAGTGGTCGGCATGGGTAAAGGGGGTACGATGCCCAGCCCCATTGCCGGAACAACCCCAAACTCCCCTGCTCTCGGCGCTTCTGATGGAGGAGCCACATGTGGTGGCTTCCAAAGGGACGAGGACCCAAACGGGGAAGTCCAATGCTCGGACCCGGGGGACTTCGGTCACCCGATCAGAGGAGACCCACACCTCCGCCGCTCAAGACGGCGGCGCCGAGGAGGGCGAGGAGGAGATCCCCCCCCCCCGCCTAAGGGGAAGAGGTCGGTGTCAGAAGACGCCGACGTGGGCATGCCTCCCAAGGGCCAGAAGAGGCTGAGGCGAGCCTCATCCGAGGCCGCCCACAAGTCGTCGGAGAGAGCCGAGCTCTCCGGTGACTCAGAGGAAGACCCGCTCATAACGGGGAGGAAGAAGCCGGCGCCTTGAGGGTAAGCCCTTATCCTTGTCTTCCTTGCTTGAGTCATTGTTTCATCAAGAGAAATTTTCACAGAGGCAACTTTTCATACACAGTCCGCCGAGGGTGATCCCCAGCGGCTCCTCGAACGGGTTGCCGTCCGCCAGCGGGACTCCAGAGCCCGCTGCTTCTCCCCCGATGCAAGTCGGTCTGGGGGAGGCAACATCCACCCTGGCCCCTGAGGTCAATACGGCGGGGGCCGACGATGCGGTGGTAATGGCCGAGATTGAAACCTCGGCCCAGCAAGACCAGGGGACGAAGTGCCCCGAGGTCATCAAAGAAGGGATGGGCCAGATATCGGCTCAGTAGGAGTCAGCCTCGGCACCGCCTTCACACACGGGGGCTCCTCAGGTGGATCCTTCCGAGGTCGTCCCTCCACCCCAGCCTGCTGTCCGAGGACGAACCGGCGCGGGGAGGGCCGAGGAGGTGGAGGAGGCCCTAAAGGGCTGCTCCCTTAAGGAGGAGCACCGCGTCTTGATGGGCGCGGCGCTGGAAGGCTACCGGTCCGCAGAGGCCGGCCTGCACGAGGTCTTCAAAAACCTTGTAGCAGGTTTCGAGGTACGTCTTCTGCGCCTTCGGTTTGCTTTGTCTTTATGAAATGTGTCCGAGGACATAAAAATGTTGCCTGCTAAATGGCGTAATGAGTGAGTAGCCCCCGAGCCCGAAGTCGGTTGCAAGAAACCGGCATCGGGGTCGCGTGAATAATTAGGAGCCTGTTGAGTAGCCCACAGGACGCTACCCGAAGTAGTTGTCCTGGAGCATGTGGATGGTCAAGACCATTTGTCCTTTAACAAGGAGTGTGTTTTTATGACAGGTGTCGACCTTAGTGCCGGACTCCGCCTCTAGAGAGATGGCGGAGATGAACCGGAAACTTGAGCGATCTCAAGGTAAGCAAGGTTAAACTTGCAATGCATGTTCTATGTTTAAAGGAAACAACTAAGACTTAGAAATGCTAACAGCGGAGTTGGAGACGCTCAAGGCCGAGCTTAAAAGTGCTCGGAAGGAAGTGCGGCAGCAGAAAGCAGCTGCCGCCACAGCCGAGAAGGCGCGGGCCGCCGAGAAGGCGGCCGGGGAGAAGCACCAAGCGTGGGTGCTGGAGGTCGAGGAGACCCTGAAGGGCGTGTTTGAAGCACGCGACAAGCTTCAGGAGGAGGAGCGGCGCGTGAAAGAGGAGCTCGAGAAGCTGCAGCGTGCCCACTCCGAACTCAACACCTCGGCTCGTGCGGATCGCGAGGTGCTCCAGCAAATGGAACAAATCGCCTCGGGTAAGATATTTTTGCTGCAGTGTGCGTTTGGCAGCAAAGGGTGTGTCGAGCTCACCCAATTGTGGCGTTCCGCAAAGGTCTTCGAGGATCTTCCGCAGAGTGCAGAGGATGCGGTGGCCTATTTCGGCCAACTGGCGGGTCATGAGGTGGAGAAAGCCTTCTGGGGTCAATTCCCAGGGTCCCCATCCGCGCAGCTGGTAAATCATCGAGTGAAGCAGCTGGTCGAGTTGTTCCGCATGAACAGGCCAGCACTCTAGGATCTCTGCGTTGCTCTGTGGCCGGCCGAAGCCATGCCGAGGAGTCTCTTCGGTCTGTCGGCTCGTCTTCGAGATGCCGTGCCCTGCGTTGGCCGCTGGAAGAGGTCAGCGTGCTTCGAAGGGGCTCGGAGGGCATACGCGTGTGTGAAGACGCACTTCCGCAAAGTTGATGCGGAGACTTGTGCTGCTGGCCCCCCTGCCGAGAAGCCGCGGACCGCCGAGTAGTTCTTCACCGAGGTGGAGGCGGGAGCTCGGACCACCGAGGCCATGTGCCCAAAGGACACGATGTATTTTTAGGTACTCCGGAATGCCGGGGTGTATGATGTAAAAACTTTATCGTTTGAAATGAAAATGGTTTGAAGTTCCATATTTTAGTAATTTGATTATTCCTCCGATATGACGTTTTAAAGTGAGAGTGGCCAGTCGTCGGCCTTAGCCCCCATGTAGGTCATACAAAGGGTGTTCCCTAAGCCATACTTGACCCTTAACCGACGTCTCGGTACCCATGGGCGGTCGATGACTTAGAGGAACTAGGCAATCGGACTATAGTGGCTTGATGTCTTTCACTTAGCCATAGGAGTTTGACTGTGGGGGTGATAACCAGCCCCCGGTGTGGGAAGTGTTCGGCCTATTTGGCCGAGGTTGAAGCCAGAGCACACTTCGGCTAAAAGATAAAAGCCCTTCGTTTAACACGGGTGATCTCTAGGATCACATCGCTTGACGCGGTCTCCGGATGGCGGACCAGTTTACGCTTACCTAGATAGTCAGTTTTCGGCTTTCTCCACGGAGGCGCCACGCCAATTGACCTGGCGGCGCAATCGCAGTGGTTCTCCCATTATGCCCTTAGCCGAATTCATCGGAAACGTAAGGGGTACACATAGGAGCCGGGCGACCCAACTATTGACCGAAATCTAGGTTCCAAACTGATGCATATAAGGCCGAAATCTGAGACGCCGAACACATCGGACTTTTGTAATTGTCATCGGCCCCTTCGAAGAGGTCATCGGGATCAGAGTCCACAAGAGGTCGATCTGGTGTGCCGTCCCTTGCGGGGGAGGCTTGAATGTCCTCCTCGTGGTCATTGGCATCACCATCCTCCGCATCATTGTTAGTGGCTGTCGCGTCGTTGCCACTGGGTTCACCATTATTTCCCCGTCGGCGTCGGCGTCTGCGTCGACGTCTTGGAGGGGACTTGGGGGTGTCCACCATGTAGACATCGTAGGTGGATGTGGCCGTCCACCTGCCCGTGTTAACCAGGGCCAAGGTGTCCTCAAGGGGGGCCATCAGTATCTTCCTCCATGTCGGAAGGTTTGCCATAGTCCAACACGTCGGTTAAATCATCGACCGTGGCGACTAAGTGGGTGGTGGGTGGTGTATAAATTTCCTTGTTGTCGGCTTTAAGTCCGATTTGATCATAAACCGAAGTCTTGCCGTCCGAGATGAACATGCTCCGGATACGGTCGAGCATCTCGTCGAGCTGAGATAGCTCTTCAGGATCCATGGACGCGCCGTATGCAGGGCTGATTTGAAGCAGCCCCGGTGTGTGACCTGACGTGTTTCCGGTTCGAGGGGAATCTGAGCATGGATCCGATTTTTGCGCCGGGATCGATTTTGGCGCTGGCGTAATTTTAGGAGTGGGCGCCGGATCTATCTCCGGATCGACAATTGGGGACCGACTGGCCGGAGCGGCGGCGGCCGGAGTCTCAAGAGGCACCGTGACGGAGTTCGGTTCCGGAGTCGAGCCTCCAGAACCGGCCGAGCCTTCGATCCGGCCGGGAGTCCATCCCGATAAGACGAGCTCGCCACGGGAGTTCGTAGTGTACTCGAGGCCGCCAAAGGTCACGATCCAACCAGGGGCATAGTTCTCAACAGAGGTCAGATGACCCATCGAGTCGGTGCAAAATACCATGCTGCCGAAGATGAAAAATTGTCCTGGGGCGTAGACGTCCCCACAGCCATTGATGCAGTTGATCTGAAGGTGAGCCATCAATCCTTCTGGTGATCACGCGGCGGAACTCTCAATGAAAGAACCAGTGTCGGTGTAAAAACCGGCAGACCTCGGGGTAGGGGGTCCCGAGCTACGGATCTCGGATCGAGGGTAACAGAGACAAAGGGAGACAATGTTTTACCCAGGTTTGGGCCCTCTTGATGGAGGTAAAACCCTACGTCCTGCTTCTGTTTATATTAATGGAGGTGTATCGAGTACAGAGTTGATCTACCTCGAGATCGTAATATATGTCTAACTACTATAGCTAGGTGTTCGATATTTCACTCATGTCCCCTACGGGCTAAACCCTATGGCTTATATACACGCCAGGGAGGGTATCTAGGGTTACAAGGTCGGTATCTTGGAATAAGGCGGTTGGAATAATCTTGAAGCATACGTCAAGTCTTCGGTAGAGGCAGTCTTGATCACGTCTCCCATGTGCGACTTCCGGAGTCCATCTTGATCACGTACGAGGGCATATCGGCCCATCCGAGGTGTCGGGCCGGCTAGGTTGGCACCCCTAATCCAGGACACCGTCAGTAGCCCCCGAACTGGTCTTCTATGCCGAGGACGACTTTGAACCAACACTTCGGATTCGGAGTTTCCGGCTTGACAGACGGGTTCCACCTTAAATTTTGAATTCTGTTAACAGAGCATCAACATCCGTGGTCCAACCGAGCTTGTACCCTATCCAAGGTGAGCAAGTATCTTAGCCTTGAAGGCTTGCTGTGCCGATATGAACAGCCCAATCCGGCCTGACAGCTTTATCGGAGAGACCCGCCCCATGACAGGTTGAGCAGTTACTGCCTCCCCTCAAATCGTACTTCGAGGCGGCTCCTTTACTGGCACCCCCTAATCCAGGACACCGTCACCCCAGTAATATGAAGCAATGGCATTGTTTTAATGTCCTGCTATATTTCTCGTTAAGATAAGTAATTTGCTTCTTTTCGTTAGAAATGCAACTGTCCTGGTCTGCCTACTGTTACATGCCCTTATACCAACTCTTTAGCACTTGTTAATCTAATGTAGCTGGTAAAATCAAGGAATGGCACCATTAAAGTAATGTCAAATTTAACAGTTGTCATTGTTAATCTTAATGCCCCCAGTAATACAAAGCAATGTTGCAGCTTTATAAATTTCTACTCTCCTTCTATGATTGCCATTAAGATAAGGACGATGCTTCTTTTCATTTGACGTATGTTTCATCACTTGTTATTCACCCACCTTTCTACCTATTTGTGCAAATAGAGATATACATTTCACCTCGTTGATATTGCGACCTTTTGGTGAACTGCACAAAACACTTCTTTTTTGGAAAGAGTGTCTTGTGCAGTTCTACTAAAATGTCACACGGGCAACGTCTCTTGATTTTAGTGGAACCGCACAAAGGGTGATTGGAGTTCCTAACCTTCTCGTGGAACTCTGCGGTTAATCTCCTCCAATAGTTAATTAACCTTTGCAAGATTAGCCGTCCCCGTCACCACAATGGCACTTTGCACATATTTGTGTAATGAACATGGACGCTTGATTTTAGATGAACTGCACAAAAGCATATCCAAATTATAGTTGCACATTCCACGAGCTTGACGACCAACCTTGATGTTGCTCATTTTTAGCGCAACTATTGAAGAAGCTGCCAGCTCATGGGACCAAGTACTTCTTGCTAACTGCATGATGCAAGCATTGCTTCATTTTAGGTGAACTGCACAAAAAGGTCGCATGAATATAATCATCCATGTTGGTGACTGGTGTCAACCCATCTACTATGACGTTGACTGCAGATATGGTTCCCATGACGAGGTATGTTCCTTTTTGGTACTACCGTTTGCCAGAACGATCCTGCATGTTGACTCTGCATGCAGCTAGTGATCTTGCCCTAATGTTTTGGCACTGCCATGAGAAAGCAATAATGTTATTATTTTGCACCTTAATCTAATGCCACTAATAATTTGAGGCAATGTTTGGCAGCGCTAGTGCCACTGATAAAATGAAGTAATAATACAGTTAAAATAGAGCTACTATCTTCGCTATCATTTCATTTCCAATGTAGATAATGAAAGTGCTTCTCTTTGTTAGTATACGTTTCATTAAATAGTCCCATTCTTGAAGTAATGACACGTTTAAGTATTTCTGCAAATAGGGATGCTTAATTTTAGTTAACCTACACACAAAAAAGTGATTGGAATGACGCAAGGCCCTTCCTGGTTCATCACTTGTAGAAGGTATATCCGGGAGAATTGAGTCGATGTGCCTTCTTAGGCCTACCATTGAGTCCACTTATTAATCACGCTTTTCATTATCTGTGCAAATAGGTTTATTCAGCTACATTTTAATGGAACTGCACAAATGTTCGGATGGAACCCGCATATGCAGTGTGAGTGCCACTATCTAAAATAACATGGCTTTGAACGGCACAGATGTTCGGATGGTTCCACAAGTTCTTGGCGACCGACTTATGCAGAACATGTTAATCTACCGGTGTTTGACATGCGTGCCCATAAACTGGACTGGTTTTAGTATTGCAGCAAATCCTTGAATCAAATAGCTTACATGAATTAGGTTTATGGTTTGCTGGATATATTGGCACTTTTCCAGGGATTACTCTTTTCTCAGAGAAGCATCAATCGATTTTTCTTTACCTGTACACATTCTCACAACTTTATTTTAGTTTTAAAGTTAATATTGGCTCTGATCTGTGAATCATTGAGATGCATAAGCATCTTTGTTGTACTTATTATGGGAATCTTATGAGTTGTTTGTGAATCTTGGAAGCTGTGAAACACGGTATGATGATGCAGGCGACAGCAACCCTATCAAGCTCTTCAATACTCCCTCCGTTTCTTTTGACTTTGACCAAATTTATATAAAAACAATCAACATCAACAATACCAAAGTTATATGGTATATGAAAGTTAATTTCGTGATGCATCTAATAATATTGATTTCATATTGTGAATGTTGGTATTTTTTCCTATCAAGTTAGTCCAACATTACAAAGTTTGGCTTTGACCAAATTATGTATGCAAACTAAAAAGAAAGTTTTAGGGTGGTAGGCATTTTTGTAAGCCTTCCGTTGGTCTAGATCTAACGGTAGATAAGGGTAGTACTAGGTAACGTGGGATCAGTACTCAAGTTTATGTGGGGTCGCTTCGTAAGTGAGGGGTAAATTAGTTATTAGGATGGATCCACTCACAGCGCGCCGCCACTCTCATCCAATCCAAAACCGCCGCCCGCCGCTCCTCTTGCATTACAAGACCACCGCCGCTCCTCTCCTCTTCCATTCCAAAACAGCCGCCGCTCCTCTTCCATTCCAAAACCACTACCGACGAGTGAAGGTGCTGTGGAGAAGTAGATCGATGGAGGAGTACAACCGATACGTGACGATCGCAGACAGCGACCCTATGAAGCTAGCCAGGATGATGGAGATACAATCTTGGTTTGAAAACCAGCGGCAATTAGCGGCGACGGTGATGGCGATGGCCAAATATCTGAAAAAGAACGAAAAGGCGGCGATCCACCCGGATGGAGTCGTGCGGGAGTCCATAGAGCTGCTCCTCTGGGCCATGGAGCAGACAGATTCGCCGAATCCGGTCGTGAGGCGGAGGTGGTGGGAGTATTGATCCAAGGTCAAGCATCCAGAGGATCAAGGATCGAGCATCCACACGGTGCCGTTTGTGAGGATGCCGTGTCAAGAGTGAGCCGGTGGAGTCTTCGTCGACCGTACCCAACCGCAAGAGGAGGAAAGCAGTTGGTGCGATGACGCTTCCCTGCCGTTCTCCAAGGCTCCCTCGTCGTTCACCTCGTCTCACGGGGCGGCGGTCTACCGCCGAGGAATAGGAGGGGAGTGCCCCGACGAATCATCATAGGAGGAGCTTAGGGTTATCAGTATTTGCAGGTTGTGAATTGAGTTTTGTGTTGTGTATTTTGGGTACTTTCAGATATGAATGTCTTTTGAATTTGAGATCTTTGCAGTATTGAGCACATGAAGTATTTTCTGAATTCCAGAGATCTATTTTTAGTACTTTCAAAAATGTAGTTTCATATAAAAGTGCAGACCATGTGATTTTCAGAGAAGAAACTGCAAGTTTTAGTTTCAGATAAGAAACTGCAAGTTTCAGAGGCAGAGCATTTATATCAACACGCCCTTTTCAAACAGGGATAATAACATGTTCCAAATTTTATTCATGGTCAAAAATGGAACTAACAGCAAGCTAACATCATGCTGATCAACATTCATGTATAGCACATCTTCATATGATGCACAGTAAAAAAGATATGCTATTTTCAAAATGCCCAGACAATGTTGAGAGTGCGAAAAACAGAGAAAACTAGGGTCGAAATTCTGGCTAGTGTTGGAGGTGGTGTGTGTGGATGACAAGGGGAGACTCACATGTCAGTAATAGCAGAGGCAAAAAAATTGGGAATATTGCAACTGCACCAGGGGTAATCGAACCCGGGCCGAGTAGGTGCGGGGAAGGGGGTGTAGCTACTGGGCTATTACGGCTTACTCGACAGAAAGAAGGCGCACAACCTACTACTACACTGCCCCGTCTTCCCCGGCTCCAGTTCGTTCCCGTCCTGTACATGGAGAGGCTGACAGTCGAGGCCCACAAGGTCCATGGCCCTACGCAAGCAAGTGCCTCATTGGAAAAAAAGCTTTCTCTCAGACATGGATATTCATTTCTCCTAATGGTATACTGATGTTGGGGCCCACGGGTTTGTCAACGTAGTCAATAAATGAGATAAATTTACAACGAAGACAGTCATCGGGGAGCTAGCATGTATAATTTTTTCAGAGGGCGAACAAGTATCAGCTGGGTTGTGGCCTGCCCAGCGTAGGTTTTGTTTTTTAACATGCGCAGGGCGCAGCCCACGACATGCCGACACAGTGTTTTAAATTTATTGTTTTGAGCTCCAGCATGTATCTACTGGCCCATGGGCCTCCCAGCCTAGATTTTATTTTGTCTTAAACATCCGCAGCCCAATTTATGTTTTTTTGAAGAAAACGCAGAACTCTTTTCTATTTTTCTATATATAAGAATAAGAATGCCAGGTCCAACTTATGTTTTCCCTTCTAACTAATTATATATATTTAAATTATTTTATGTTATTATATATTATTATTATCATATATTTAATAGATACATATATAAATATATTAAAAAAAATATCCCACGTCTTATTAACTTATAAAAAATAAATGTTTAACAGAAGTTCGCAAGGGAAATCCTAGTTTTTTTTACAACAAAAATCCTGGTGATTGCGTACAAAAGCTTGCTCAGATTTAAGGACCAATGTAATAATAACGCGCTCATTTTTTTGAGCAATAACGCGCTAATTATCTAATTTTATATATAATAAAATGCCCAGCCCCGGTTTATTTTTTGATAACATTGCTCCGTCCAACCCAACATTATATTTACAACAAACCCAGCAAATTCGTGTATTTCGAGAAAGTGCAAATGGGTTGTGATTTCTTAGAAAAAAAGTAAATGGAGCGCATAGATGCTACATTATTTGTTCACCCATCCCAGCAAATGGACTGTAAATTCTAAAAAACATGGGTTGAATATGTGCCACATTTTTGCAGGTTGACATGTGGGCCAATAGGTCGAAGCCTACGCAAGGCGTTGTCAATTTGGTCAACAAATGATTCTGACATCCATAGCCATTGGATTTACATCCAACGGCCGGCATGCATCTTCAATCTCTCGTCCTCTTCCTCCTGCGCCGCCTGGACCGCCTGCTCCCGCCTCCGGTGGCTAGCGGTTCTGCTTAGCACACCTCGCTGCGAAGCGCTACCCCACCGCCGGCCAGGCCATCCCTCCAACCCTCCACACCTCCTGTTATTCTCCGCCTACTACAGCCCCACGCCGCACCAGAACCAGTTAACCCTCGTAGTCCTCTCCGTCTGCAACTCCACTACCGCGTCTTCCCCATCTCCTGGTCGTTCCTGTTCGGGGCCTCGCCGTCGTCCACCGCCTCGGTGCGCTCCGCGCAGCGTGGTCAACATGGTCAGCAAATGAGAGCCACCGGAAGAGGACTATACGTGGAGAGGCTGACAGTGGGGACGCACTGTCGGAAGTGGGGCTCCGGGGACCCAAAGGTTCGAACACTGGGGTGAGCTTGTTCCTACCTCTTCGTCCCCTACCACGGCTAAGCTACGGCGAAGCTATGGCGGGAGCGTGCTAGCGAGGAGCGGACCGTGGACTCAGCGGTTTACCCAGGTTCGGGCCACCTTGCAGTGTAAAACCCTACTCCTGCTTGGTTTTGATTGTGGTGAGCAAGAGGGTGTTCTTGCGTACAAGGTTGAAGACAGTGTGATCTCTCCTCTCTATGGTGGCAGCACTGTCCCTTTATACCTGCCTTGGTCCTCTTCCCCCCAAAACTTAGGCGGGAAGGGTTGCCACACTTGGCGGCTTTTGAAAGGGGACAGGCGCTCAGGCTATCCTGGCTAAAGGCGGTCTTCGCCTGCAAAAGCATGATCCATGATGCGCCGGTGGGATCGGTGATGACCTTCGCCCTGCGGGCCCGCCGTCTTGGTTTTCTTTCGCCGATCGGGCAACCTTTGGGGTTGCTTTGGGAAGTGGACGGCTGGCCTTGCTCCCTTACCACAAAGGGGAAACCATCTTCATCCGCGCCTGCTGGCGCGGCCTCTATCGCCGCTCGTCGCCGTGCGCGTCACCCACGTGATGGGTACGAGACCGCGCAGGTGAGCAGAATAGCCTTCGTCTTGAGTGCCTTCAGGAGGGGGCCTCGGGAGGCCGCCTCGCGAGAAGGCCTCGCGAGGCTGCTGGGGAAGGTGCTGAGTCTTGTCCGCCGCTCCCTGAGGAGGGGTCCTCAGGAGGCCAAGGCCTCATGAGGGGTCTTGGTGAGACGCTTGGTGATGACGGCCTGCTAGGACCACGCCAGGCGTTGCGCCCTGGGCCAAAGGCAGACGGGCCTAGATACCCTGGGTTTCATGGGCCCGACAGTAGCCCCCGGGCCCGCGGCGCGCACGTTCCCGCCTACTAGGGGGCGAAACGGCGCGGGCCCTAACCGCATGCGGGCCAGGCGCGACGCGTGGCGCACGATGTGACAGGGACGCCCCCACTTCTCCCATGACGCCTCGGTAACCGCCCGCGCTGACATAAAGCCTGCCACGGGCGACGCGGGGCCATCATTGCCTTCCTTCGCGCATTGCTGCTGCTTCGATTCCGACGCCGGAGAAGGTAGAACGACGAGAAGAGCCCCGCGCCGAGCATAAAGAGGGGAAGAGGGGAGTTGAAGGCCTCCACCCATCTCCTCCTTCCTCCAACCCTTTCTCCCTCGTCCTTGCCGGAGCCGCCGCAGAGATGGCGAGGGGAAGAGGGCGTGCCCGTGCTTCTGCTGCTGCATCCCAGGTTCCTCCCCGGGGGCACGGGCGCTCCCCAGCGGCTGCTGGCGCCAGTCCCAGCGGCCGTGGAAGGGGCGCTACCCGCGGGCGCGGAGGGCCCGGCGCACGCGGCCGAGGTGGCCGTGGCGGGGCGGCCGCCCTACCTCCCCAGGCAGGGAGCCATTCGGCGGAGGGGGCTCGCGAGTTCATAGTGAACATGCATCGCAGCCCCTGCACCTGGCTCCGGCTCCCGGACTCCTTCACGGAGGCAATGGTGGAGCGCGCTCCCTTGGGCCTGTGGGTGCAGGCCGACGGTTGCTGCAGGCCGACGGTTGCTGCAACGGCCCCTCCTGGGTGGCGACAGAGTTCACCCCTTCGGGCTTCATGTTCTTGAAGCAGGGGTGGAAGTCGTTCGCCCTCGCCCGCGGCCTGAAGCGGGGGCACGTCCTCCACTTCAAGTACGATGGGGCCGCCACGCTTTTCGTGAAGATCTTCGGGCTCTCCGGCAGCCGTCTGGAGTGTTGCGCGGAGAGCGAGGATGGCAGCTACAGCGGCTCTTCCAGTGAGGACGATAGCGGCAGTGGTGCCACCCCTTCGGCGGAAGCGGAAGCGACGACAGCTCCCTCCGCATCAAGAGCGAGTACGAGGACTCCGACTAGGCGCGTGCGGCGTCCGTGTTAGAGTCTTGGGGGTGGCGGCGCCGCGCCTAGGCCCTTCCTTTCTTTTTATTTTCCTGCACCGAATCGATGTAGCCCCGCGGGGGCGTGAAAAACAGTATCTCTTAAGTTTTAATTTAATGCTTTGCGATTTGGGATGTACACGTTCCCTCCCGATGTTGTCTCATGAGGCTGGTTTTTTTTCTTTGTTTACCTCGGCGCTCTACGCCGTCAGGACCCAGCCCCCGAGCGGGCCTCAGCCGCCGCTGGTATGTCTGGTCGCGATGCCGAGACAAGGCCAGGGGGTGAGGGGCCCGAGAGCTAGTGACGGCTCCTGAGGCGCGATGCTCAGGGAGCCCCCAAAAACGCTAGCGCTCAGCGGGATCACGAAGGGAGAGAGCTTGAGTGACGGCGAGGGCGTCTCGTGAGGTAGTTAGACTTAGCTTTTGGCGGAGAGCGATGTAGGGCGAGCCATAGCTCATGAGGAGTACATGCAGCTCATGAAGCGTGGCCTTCGAAGTCTCCGTCTCGCGAGGCCCTCTGACTAGGCGACCGCCGCAGGCCGGCTTGCGAGAGGTCGCCCGCAAGGTCCCCAAGCTGCTTGCCTCCTGAGACACTGCATGACGGTAAATTTCACAATGGGGGGAGCGACGCGCGCTCGCTAGCTCGCCCGTGGCCATTGCGTGAGGAGATAAGGCACCAAGGACCTTGGTGAGGTGACGTGCATGGGAGCAGGCCCGTGAGCCAGAGCTCAGTCGCTTAGATTTTGCGGCACTGCAGGGACGAACCTGAGCACAGGCACCGTGCCTAGCCCCCGCTCACGGGATCGGTCAGGGGAGGGGTCGCGAGCGCGTGGCGCTCTCGGGACGGCATCGTACTCAACATGCGATTAGGTAGGCAACACAAACTCATTAGAGCATAATCAGCAAAATCCATTACACAACCAAAAAAGGAGAAGGGCGAGGCTGCCGTGTCCGGCACGGGTCAGCATGAGGTTGGTGCAGCCCGTGGGGCGCCCTCAGTCGCGCTAAACCAAATCACCTTGGCGGAAGGGTTCCGGGAGCGAAGATGTGGAAGGCGCGGTGAGAAGGGGTGTGTGACGCGCGAGGTGATGCCTCGGACGCGCCTGGCAGGACCATGCTGGGGAGCCGTCAGATCGCCTGGCGAGGCGCACCAAGGGAGCCCACTCCTCCGGGGCCAGGAGGCTCGCGAGGAGCAGGGGGCTCGCGAGGCCCTGGCACGGGGGGCGCCAGCCTCTGGAAGGAGGTGCTAGCGTTCCTCAGGCTGAAAGGCATGCACGCGCCGCCGGCAGCGGGGCCGGCGCATTGGCCGACTTGCAGCAGCAAGAAGGGGTCATGAGGGCAGAACTTGCTGAGGCTGGTGAAGTCGACACACATGCGCTCCTTGCCGCCTTTCTTGGGGACGACGACTGGGTTCGCGAGCCACTCGGGATGGCGCACCTCGTGGATGACCCCAGCTTCCTGGAGCTTCTGAACTTCCTTGACGATGAAATCTTGCTTTTCTGGCGCCTGGCGCCGTGCTTTTTGCTTGACAGGGCGTGCATTGGGGCACACCGCTAAGTGGTGCTCGATCACCTCCCTCGGCACACTGGACAAATCAGATGCTTTCCAGGCAAAAGCATCCGAGTTTGCCCAAAGGAAGGTGACGAGCGCGCTTTCCTATGCGGGAGGAAGGCCAGCGCCGATGGTGAAGGCAGGGCCAGAGCCGCTGCCGTCCACTGACACCTTCTTCGTCTCGACGCGGTCCTGAGAGAACAACTGCTTCTTCTTCGCGGGCGCGGCCTCAGGAGGCTCGGCCGCGTCCTCGTCACCCGGATGCGCGACAGCGGCGGTCTTGTAGGCGCGCTCGAGGGTGCAGACCGCGTCCTTCTCATCGCAGGCGACCGTGATGATGCCGCTGCAGCCAGGCATCTTGAGGACGTTGTAGGCGTGATGGGTCGCCACCATGAACTTGGCGAGAGCTGGGTAGCCCAAGATGGCATTGTAAGGCAAGCCGATGTGCGCCACGTCGAAGTCGATGGGCTCGGTATGGTAGTTCTTGCGGGTGCTGAAGGTGACAGGAAGGCGCACTTGCCCCAGAGGGATGGTGGAGCCATCGGTCAGTCCGGAGAAGGGCCTAGTCAGCATCAGCTGGTCGTTGGGCACCTGGAGAATCTCGAAGGTTTCGATGGAGATCACGTTGAGGCCGGCGCCTCCATCGATGAGGGTCTTGGTGACCGCGACGTTGCTGATGGTGGGAGTGCACAACATGGGGAGTGCGCCTGCGGAGGCCGTGGACTTGGGGTGGTCCATGGAGTCGAAGGTGATGGCGTACTGCGACCACTTGAGGGGCCGCGCGGCCTCAGGCCTCGGGAGGACGGCATTCACTTCGCGAGAGAGCAGCTTGAAGTGGTGGTTGGACTCGGGGGCATGAGCCCCGCCAAGGATGCAGGCGACCGCGCGAGGCTCCTAGTAGCCCCCAGCACCGTCATTAGGCTGGTTGATGTCGTTCCTCCGGGGTGGCGGCGGCAGCGGCGGGAGAGCGGCATTGGCCTGAGGGTTTGCCTCGCGAGGCTGGTCGCGCCAGCCCTGGCGGAAGCTGCCGTTGCCGTTGCGGCCGTCCCAGCGGCTGCTGCCGCGGCCACCTCCATGACCGGCACCACGGCCATTGCGGTCGTCTCGGTGCCCCTGGCGCTCGTCGCAGAGCAGCTTGAGCTCCTGGCAGTCTTCGATGCTGTGGGAGCGCACGTTGTGGTAGGCGCAGAGCGGCCGACTGTCCTTCCTGGGCTCGTCATGGTCACGGCCACGCTTTTGCTCGGGCTCTGCAGCAAGCACGGCAGGGCCCTTACGCTTGACGTCCTTGTTCTTGGTCTTGGTGGCCTCGAGCGCCGCGTCGGGGTCATTGTGGACGAAGAGGCGGCCTTCTTCAGCCTTGGCGCACTTATCGGCGAGGTCGAGCAGTTCGAGCACCGAGTCCAGCTCGTCGTTGATGGCGAGCTTCTCACGCATCTTGACGTCCGTGACGCCGGTGGAGAACGCAGAGATGACGGCCGTGTCGGAGGCGCGCGGTATCTTGTTGCGCACTTGGCTGAAGCGCTGGATGTACTTGCGGAGGGTCTCGTCTGGGCATTGCCCCACGCGCCGCAGGTCGTTGATGGTGAGGGAGCGGTCTTGCGTGCCCTTGAAGTTGGCGATGAGCTGGCTGTAGAGCTCGGCCCACGATGAGATGGACGCCTCGGGGAGGTTCATGAGCCAGGAGCGCGGGCCATCCTTGAGGGCCATGGGGAACCAGTTCGCCATGACCTTGTCGTCGCCGTTCGCCGCCTCGACGCTCAGCGCGTAGACCTGAAGGAACTCCGCAGGGTTGGGGGTGCTGTCGTAGCGTGGAGGCAGCTCAGGCTTGAACTTCGCAGGCCACACCACCCGTCGCAGCTCGCGGGTGAAGGCGCGGTAGCCCACACCGCTCAAGGGGACGCCACCGGCGAGGGTGGCGCGGTTCTGGCGCCCTGCCGCCGCGACCTCCTAGACAGCCTGGTCCTGGCGCTGGCGCTACCGCTCGAGGAGCACTCGCGCGTTGGGGGGCATGCGTCGGAAGGTCTGGCAGCTGGCCTCATCACGGGCTGGCGGGAACGCGCCACGGGACGGCTCGCGTGCCCGCATGTTGCGCTGGGGCCCGCCGAGTTCGTCGCGCAGAGGAGGTGGTGGGGAAGCGCCGTGTGCCAGGTCCCCAGCGCGAGACGACGAAGGGCGGAGGGAGTGGGAAGGCACCGGAGCGTCCCCGGCGGCGTTGACGAGCTCGGTGATGCGACAAAGCCAGGCGTCGTAGCCGGCGTCAGCTGGACGGTAGCGGAGCAGCTCGCGCGCCATGAGTAGCGCGGCATGCGCATCCGGCGGCCCACGGGGGGCGAGGGAGGAAGAAGCCGTGGCGGTGTGGCCGTTCGCCTGGACGGAGGAGTGCAGGGAGGAGTCCTGCTACTCGCGGGCAGCGGGGTCTGTGGCGGCAGTAGCCTCGACAGGGCGGCGGCGGTTGCCGCGGGCCACCGGCTCCGTCTGAGCCACGCGGCCAGCCCTGCGCTCGGCGCGCTCGCGACGTGAGTCGGCCATGAGGCTGGTGGAACGGAGGGCGGAGCGGAAGAACAGTAGCGCACCCCTACCTGGCGCGCCAAATGTCGGAAGTGGGGCTCCGGGGACCCAAAGGTTCGAACACTGGGGTGAGCTTGTTCCTACCTCTTTGTCCCCTACCACGGCGAAGCTACGGCGGGAGCGCACTAGCGAGGAGTGGACCGTGGACTCAGCGGTTTACCCAGGTTCGGGCCACCTTGCAGTGTAAAACCCTACTCCTGCTTGGTTTTGATTGTGGTGAGCAAGAGGGTGTTCTTGCGTACAAGGTTGAAGACAGTGGGATCTCTCCTCTCTATGGTGGCAGCACTGTCCCTTTATACCTGCCTTGGTCCTCTTCCCCCCCAAAACTTAGGCGGGAAGGGTTGCCACACTTGGCGGGTTTTGAAAGGGGACAGGCGCTCAGGCTATCCTGGCTAAAGGCGGTCTTCACCTGCAAAAGCATGATCCATGACGCGCCGGTGGGCTCGGTGATGACCTTCGCCCCGCGCGCCCGCCGTCTTGGTCTTCTTTCGCCGATCGGGCAACCTTTGGGGTTGCTTTGGGAAGTGGATGGCTGGCCTTGCTCCCTTAACACAAAAGGGGAAACCATCTTCATCCGCGCCTGCTGGCACGGCCTCTGTCGCCACTCGTCGCCGCGCGCGTCACCCACGTGATGGGTACGAGACCACGCAGGCGAGCAGAACAGCCTTCGTCTTGAGTGCCTTCAGGAGGGGGCTTCGAGAGGCCGCCTTGGGAGGCCGCCTCGCGAGGGGGCTTCGGGAGGCCGCCTTGGGAGGCCGCCTCGCGAGGGGGCCTCGCGAGGCTGCTAGTGAAGGTGCTGAGTCTTGTCCACCGCTCCCTGAGGAGGGGTCCACAGGAGGCCAGGGCCTCATGAGGGGTCTTGGTGAGACGCTTGGTGATGACGGCCTGCTGGGCCCACGCCAGGCGTTGTGCCCTGGGCCAAAGGCAGACGGGCCTGGATACCCTGGGTTCCGTGGGCCCGACACGCACCAGGTCCATGGA
Source organism: Elymus sibiricus (assembly GCA_039707655.1). Taxonomy (NCBI): domain Eukaryota; kingdom Viridiplantae; phylum Streptophyta; class Magnoliopsida; order Poales; family Poaceae; genus Elymus; species Elymus sibiricus. Next base: position 230,027,978 of record CM077668.1, read on the forward strand.
CGCACACATGCAACTGCCTCCTTATTACGCGAAAAAATAATTATTCCTCCCCTGACAGCTGGGGCCCACCAGCTACAACTTCGCACGCAAGGAAGTGCCTCCTTATTACAGGTAAAAAAAAATATTCTTCCTCCTGACAGCTAGGACCCCCCAGCTATATCTTCGCACGTAAGGAGGCTGATATGTGGGCTAATAGGTCGAAGCCTACGGATGGCGTTGTAAACTTAGTCAACAAATGATTCTGACATCTGTAGTCATTGGATGTACATCCAACGGTCGGCATGCATCTTCAATCTCTCATCTTCTTCCTCCAGCGTCGGCGGGACCTCCTGCTCCCGCCTCCGGCGGCCAGCGGCGCTGCTTCGCATGCCTCGCTGCAAAGCACTACCCCACCACCGGCCAGGCCATCCCTCCACCCCTCCACCCCTCCTGTTATTCTCCGCCGACTGTAGCCCCAGGTCGCACTGAACCAGTCAACCCTCGTACGTCGTACTCCTCTCCGTCTACGACTCCACTGCCGCATCTTCCCCATTGATACATCCCAAATGTATCTACTTTTCCAAACACTTTTGCTCTAGTTTTGGACTCTAATTTGCATGATTTGAATGGAACTAACCCGGACTGACGATGTTTTCAGCAGAATTGCCATGGTGTTATTTTTGTGCAGAAATAAAAGTTCTCGGATAGACCTGAAAATTTATGGAGAATTATTTCAGAATATATAAAAAATACTGGCGAAGAGAATTAACAGAGGGGGGGCCACCCAGGCGCCACAAGCCCAGGGGGCGCGCCCACCCCCATGGCGCGCCTGGCAGGCTTGTGGGCCCCTGGTAGCTCCGGCAACCCTAACTCCAACGCTATAATTACCTATTCATGGAGAAAAAAATCAGAGAAAAAGAATCATCGTGTTTTACGATACGGAGCCGCCGCCACCTCCTGTTCTTCATCGGGAGGGCTGATCTGGAGTCCGTTCGGGGCTCCGGAGAGGGGGATTCGACGCCGTCGTGATCATCAACCATCCTCCATCACCAATTTCATGATGCTCACCGCCATGTGTGAGTAATTTCTTCGTAGGCTCGCTGGACGGTGATGGGTTGGATGAGATTTATCATGTAATCGAGTCAATTTTGTTAGGGCTAGATCCTTAGTATCCACTATGTTCTGAGATTGATGTTGCTATGACTTTGCTATGCTTAATGCTTGTCACTAGGGCCCGAGTGCCATGATTTCAGATCTGAACCCTTTATGTTTTCATGAATATATTTGCGTTCTTGATCCTATCTTGCAAGTTGTATGCACCTATTACATGTTATGATCCGCATACCCCAAGGTGACAATAATTGGGATTCTTTTCGGTGATTACCGTAGTTTGAGGAGTTCATGTATTCACTAAGTGCTAATGCTTTGTTCCGGTTCTCTATTAAAAGGAGGCCTTAATATCCCTTAGTTTCCTTATGGACCCCGCTGCCACGGGAGGGTAGAACAAAAGATGTCATGCAATTTCTTATTATAAGCACGTATGACTATATACGGAATACATGCCTACATTACATTGATGAATTGGAGCTATTGTGTATCGCTCTAGGTTGTGACTGTTACATGGTGAATGTCATCCAACATAATTATCCATCACCGATCCAATGCCTACGCTTTTCGCATATTGATCTTTGCTAAGTTACTTTCGTTGCTGCTGTTGTTACAATCATTACAAAACTGCTACTGTTACTGTTTCGGTTACTATTGCTACTGTTACTACTGCTATTAAAACTGCTACTGTTACTGTTTCGGTTACTATTGCTACTGTTACTGTTTCGGTTACTATTGCTACGGAAGAGGACTGTACGTGGAGAGGCTGACAGCTGGGACCCACGAGGTCCATGGTCGCACGCAAGGAAAGTGCTTCCTTATTACGCTGGAAAAAAAGTTTCCTCCCCCTGGCAGCTGGGACCCACCAGCTACATCTTCGCACACAAGGAAGTGCCTCCTTATTACGTGAAAAAATGATTCCTCCCCATGACGGCTGGGACCCACCAGTTATATCTTCGCATGCAAGGAAGTGCCTCCTTATCCCCCCAGACAGCTGGGACCCACTAGGTGGAAGCGTACGTATCGTTATCTATCTGGTCGCAAGTGTGTACGTACATACTGGTCGATCGGTCTCTCTGCCACGATGAACTGTGGCCATGTAAGGAGCGGCACGTGTCGTAGTAGAGCCCCCGACGTAGCAGTTCAGGCAGCCCCATCAAAATCATGTACACGTACGTAGAGCCACACGGCAAAAAATACGGCCACGTACGTACATATACGGGCGGGGTCTCAAACGCGTACTCGCGCAGATGTGCAGCCAGGGCTTGTGTACATGGAGAGAGGCAACAGACGGCAGTAACGGCCTCCTGTTCATCGGCAGCCAACCGACTGGGTCGGAACGGAGGAAACAACGTCGTGTTCATCGGGAGCCAAGCGACTGGGTCGGAATGCGTCCCGTTCATCGGAAGCCAACCTGCTTGGACGGAACAGCAGAAACGGGGTCCTGTTCATCGACTCGGGGTCTGGCGCACCGCAAAACGGAGGAAACGGCCTTCTGTTCGACCGCCTATGGTTGAAACGGGGTCCTGTTCATCGGATGGGGGTCTGGCGTACCGCAAAACAGAGGAAACGGACTTTTCTCCCACTGCCTACGGTCGAAACGGGGTCCTGTTGATCGGGAGGGGTCTGGCGTACCGCAAAACAGAGGAAACAAACTTCTACCCAACTGCCTATGGTCAAAACAGCATCCTGTTCATCGGGAGGGGTGTGGTGTACCACAAAACGGGACTCCACGGGCAACTGTTCATCCACCGTCGACTTCTGAAAGCACATTTGCTCCCTTGGTGGTTTTGGTAATTCATAACAACATATATCTCATTGAACTAATGTCCATTCAAGTTAAAGATTTCAAGATGTTCAATGATTGGCATGGCAAGGACTAGAGATGTGGACCCCTCAAAATGCTAAGGACATAGATTGGCAAAAGATCAAGACTCTACATTTTTGGTTTAGTGACCCAAGATCACATTGAGTCCATAGGAAAGCCAATACTATTAAAAGGGGATGAGGTGTTGCTTAATGGCCTTTTTGCTCAAGTGCTTAGTGACAGTACTCCAAAACCCTCAGCCACTTTCTCCATCCAAATATGTCCAAAACCTACATTCCAACTCGGCCCCACCGAAATTTCCTATCGGGAGCCACCGAGTTCATCTGGACTTAGCCACTGCCAAAACCCTAACAAATCGGATCCACCGATATGGATCTCGGTCTCACCGAGATGGCCTTGCCAACTCTCTGTAATCGTTTGCACTTACTTCGGTTCCATCGAGTTTTGCAAATCGGTCTCACCGAGATGGCTTGCCAACTCTCTGTTGCCTTATTGCTTCACTTCGGTCCTACCGAGTTGATGCAATCGGTGCCACCGAGACGAGGTTTGCCCTAACCATTGCACATCGGTCCATCCGAGTTGTTCCAGTCGGTCCCACCGAGATTCCTAACGTTCATATCTTTTACACAGTTCGGTGCCACCGAGATTTCTGATCGGTGCCACCGAGTTGGGTCAAAAGTGTGTAACGGTTGGATTCTGTGTGGAGGCTATATATACCCCTCCACCACTTCTTACTCAGTAAGGAGAGCCGTCAGAACGTGCCTACACTTCCACCATACATTTTCTGAGAGAGAAACACCTACTCATGTGTTGAGATCAAGACATTCCATTCCAACCATTTGAACCTTGATTTCTAGCCTTTCCCAAGTTGCTTTCCACTCAAATCCTTCTTCCACCATAGCCAAATCTGTGAGGAGTTGTCTGAGTGTTGGGGAGACTATCATTTGAAGCACAAGAGCCAGGAGTTCATCAACAACACACCGTCTATTACCTTTTGGAGAGTGGTGTCTCCTAGATTGGTTAGGTGTCACTTGGGAGCCTCCGACATGATGTGGAGTTGAACCAAGGAGTTTGTAAGGGCAAGGAGATCGCCTACTTCATGAAGATCTACCCCGAGTGAGGCTAGTCCTTCGTGGACGTAAGCCATGGTGGAATAGACAAGGTTGCTTCTTCGTGGACCCTTTGTGGGTGGAGCCCTCCGTGGACTCGCGCAGCCATTACCCTCTGTGGGTTGAAGTCTCCATCAACGTGGACGTACGATAGCACCACCTATCGGAACCACGCCAAAAACCACCGTGTCTTCATTGCGTTTGAAATCTCCGATCCCCTCCTTTACTTACATATGCAATTGTTTACTTTCCGCTGCTACACTCTTAGAATTGCATGTGTAGGGTGATGCTTGACTTGTATACTTGCTAAAATCTTCCTACATCTAAAATTGGGAAAAGGTTAGGTTTTTATTTGGTCAAGTAGTCTAATCACCCCCCCTCTAGACATACTTTCGATCCTACAAGTGGTATCAGATCTTTGGTCTCCGTAAGCCTTGATTTCCATTGCTTTGATGATCATAGCCTTGGTTTCACAACCTAGGAGAGTATGGCATCTAGTGAGGGTAATTATCATCGTAGAGGTCCATATTTTGATGGTACAAACTTTGCTAGTTGGAAACATAAGATGAAGATGCATATTCTTGGTCATAACCCCGCCGTTTGGGCTGTTGTTCGTGTTGGCTTGCAAGGTGATTTCTTTGAGGATGGCAAGGAACCGGATCGTGAAGCAACCCCAGAAGAATTGAAGATGTTGCAATACAATGCTCAAGCTTGTGACACTCTCTTCAACGGTTTGTGTCCCGAGTAATTCAACAAAATCAGCTGCCTCGAGAATGCAAAGGAAATTTGGGATACTTTGGTTCATATGCATGAGGGTACCGAGTCCGTCAAGGAATCTAAGTTGGACGTGCTTCAAAGTCAACTTGACAAGTTCAAAATAAAGGATGGTGAAGGAGTCGTAGAAATGTACTCTAGGCTTGCTCTCATCACAAATGAGATTGCCGGCTTAGGAAGTGAAGAGATGACCGACAAATTCATCATTAAGAAGATACTTAGAGCTTTGGATGGAAAATATGATACCGTTTGCACATTGATCCAAATGATGCCAAATTACAAAGATCTCAAGCCCACGGAAGTCATTGGAAGGATTGTTGCTCATGAAATGTCACTCAAGGACAAAGAGGAGCTACACAACAAATCAAGTGGTGCTTACAAAGCCTCAACCGATGCTCCAACAACTCCAAGTGACAAGCTAGTATCCAATGAAGACATAAGCCTAATGGTGAAAAGATTCAACAAGTTCTACAAGAACAAAGGGAAAGAAAGAAGCTCTAGCTCAAGACACTATGAGAGAAGATCATTAAGTCGTGAATGTAATTGCTACAATTGTGGAAAACCCGGACACTATTCCAATGAGTGTAGGGCTCCCTACAAGAAAAGAGACGAATCACCAAGAGGAAGACATAGAAGAGATGAATCACCTCATAAGGAGAGAAGGAGTAGAGATGATCGTTATGAACAAAGACACTCTCGAAGAAGCAAGGATTCGGAGAGGAAGGACAAGTCATCAAAGAGCTACACTAGAAGAAGACATCAAGCTCATGTTGGTGAATGGGTTTCCGGCTCCGACTCCGACAACCACTCCGAGAGAAGTTATCACTCCAACTCCAACTATAGTCAAGATGAAGGTGTTGCCGGACTTGCTCTTGTGTCATCCAACTCCCATGATCTATTTGACTCACCAAATGAAGGAATTGGAAGATGCTTCATGGCAAAAGGCCCCAAGGTATCACACCCCGAGTATCTTGATTTCAATAGTGATGAAGATGATTTGCTTGGTGATGATGATTTACTTATTGATAAGGCTAGTGATGTGAGCTATAATGAAAATGCTAGTAATCGTGATAGTCAAGAGGAAACGAGTGACAATGCTATGAAGGAGATTGAGCGTCTAACTAAAGAACTAAATGCTCTTAAGTTAGCTCATGAAACAACTCAAGAGGATCATAGAGAACTTCTAATAACTCATGAGAAGCTACGCTTCGAGAAGCTAAATTTAGAGCAAGAGCATGAGTTTCTTAAAGCTATCAATGACGATCTTCAAAAGAAGAGTTCTTCATATCTTGCCAAACGTTTACTCTTGTCTACCTTTATACCACAAGTTAAACCTAAGCAAACTAGCAACAAGGGTAAAAAGGGTTCTACCTCTAGTAGTAACAATAACAATGCAAAATCCAATATTGTTGCTTCTAGTAGTTCTATTGATTCCACTAATGATTCTCTTAGCCAAGTTACACTTGAGCAAGAAAATATTCTATTGAAAGGAATTATAGAAAAAGGTGTCTACAAGATCCTTGCCGGGAGTAAGCAATTTGAGGAAATTGTATGCAAGCAAGGAAGGCACCGGAAGAACCAAGGTGTTGGTTTTGAACGAAAGTTCAATGCCAATGGAGTTGAGTGGGAAGAAGATCAATACCCCAAGACAAAGTTTGTTCCTCAAAAAGAGAAGTATGATCCTACTTCCTTCAAGGGAACACAAGCTCAAGAAGATCTTCCACCACAAGACCACAAGCTAAAAGGCAAGGACAAGCTTCAAGAAGAGATTGATTCATTTGAAGAAGCTCCTCAAGCCTTGGTCAAGTGGGTTCCCAAGACTTCATCAAGTGCAACTACAACTCCAAGGATTCCCATCAAGTTGATGTGGGTCCAAAAGAAGAAGAACTAGAGAGTTCTTGAGGGTGACTCCGCCAACAAACTTCACTCACATTCATTTTGGCAAGAACTTGTGCAATCAACTTCCACATCTTGCACTAGTTCATGGAGTCACAAACCCTCTTGTTGGTAAGGCAAGGGACAAGGTAGTCATTGCATTCATGGACATCATCATATGTGTATTTCACTCTATGTCTATGGATATCCTTGTATGTTCCTTGTGTGGGACTAACCCATGTAGGTATTGAAACCACAAAACTCCAAAGGATTGCTCCCAACTCTTGATGGACTACATCAACATCGAGCATCCACATCTTCAACATCTACATGAAGTCACCATCGACAAAACCCAAGGTTAGTTCATCCCCCTTTGGGGGGATATCACATCTAGGGGGAGCTTTGCTCTAAACAATTGAGCTAAAGCAACTCTAATGGCGTGAACACATCAATGCTTTATGTAAAAGTGGCAACCCCACTTGTGCTTAAACGATGAGTATGACCTATGATCAAATGTTCTTATTTGACTCCTAAGTCAATATACTCATATATAGATGACCTAGTCATCGCCATTGCTTGATAGCTGCTAGAATTGGTTGTGCATGTTTGACACATATTTCTTTTGCTATCTTATTGTGTGAGCATGTTGGTTTGCATGTTTTCTTCATTCGAGGACATCCATTTGTTGTTTTGATTGTCTTGGCTTTTGTGGCCAAGTGGATGTACAAGAATGCCTAAGTACCTTCTCTAGCTATCTATGCTTTCTTGTCTCAAATTATATTCTTGCTACATCACAAAAATTGAACAAGTCATTTTCGGACCCTCCGGGTGAGGAGCACTCGGAGCCACCGATCTAAAAGGGCTGAACCTCCAAAACCTTCTACATGATTTCGGCCGAACCAATCCACTCAAACTCGGTCCAACCGAAATCATTTAGATTGATCTAGGTTTCCATCTCGGTGTCACCGAGTTGAACTATTTCGGCGCCACCGATGTGCTAAACTGCATGCAGTTACACATATCGGTGCCACCGAGTTGTCCAACTCGGAGCCACCGACAGCACACGGGTATATATACTCCGCGGGCCCAAACGATTGAAATTTCTCAAACCCCCTCGTTCCTGCACCCCATTGCTGCCGTTGCCCAGGTCTCCGGATCGTCGCCTTTGTCTCCAGCATGCCTTCGCCGCCGGAATCCACCGTCGTCAACGGAAATCTGCTCCGTCGTTGCCGCCGTAGAGGATCTCCACCAAGTTAGGGTGAGATTCGACCTCCTTCGTGCTCTAAATTCTGATTCAATGCACGAATGGATAGCCATTATTCTTGCCACGGATTGAGAACTTCCTTTACACTGCAAATTCCATAGATTAGATTCGAGTAAAAAATTTAGGTTTAAGTTTCCGCCGAAAGCATCTCGGACCAACCGATTAGAGATTTTCGGAGTCACCGATTTGGCCCCAGGCCATTGCACTAGTACGTCTCGGTGCCACCGAGTAGTACGAATCGGTGAGACCGAAAGTAAAATCTCTGTGAAACCCTAGCATCTCGGAGACACCGAACCACATCTTGGTCTGACCGAAATGGAGCGTAAAGTTTCTATTGAGTGCTTTGGTATCACCGAGATGATCAACTCGGTCCATCCAAAATGCCTTCTGTAAAAACTTGAAACTAAGATTTGAACTCAATTTTCATGAAAAACATCTGCTTTTTGTGATGACTCATCTACTCTGCCCATACCCATCTATTCACAGGGTCAGCTTTGCACGATGTCTGATGCCAGCGATAGCCAGAACATGTCAGAGCAGCACACAGATCTTAGCTCAGGCTCTAGTCCTGCAGAAAGCTTTTATGAGGGAGAAAGAAGCTCTCCAGATCTTCCAAAGGCTACAACAAGGACCAGGAAGAAGAGAACCTCAGATAGTGAGGATGAGGACTTTGTGGCAAGTGAGGCCACAACAAAGAAGAGGACAGTGGTTGCTAAGGAGTATGGCAAAGCACCTAGCTCAAAACCTACTGCCAAGGACAAATCTGTTGTAAAGAAAGTTCCCAAGAAAACCATGACATTCACACTTGAGGAGCCAAGTGACACAGAAATAGCTGCTACAGGGAAGAAGAAGAGGGCTAGGAAGACAACTGCTCAGGTTGTGGGCAAACCCTCCATGAGGACTGAGGAGGAGGAGGAGGAGCCAGCAGCTAATGCACCACCTCCAAAGTCTCAGAAGCTTATGTCTGATGCCATAAGGACTGTTGCTCCCACCAAGTCCAAGCCAAAAGCTCCAGCACCCAAGAGGTCAACTAGAAACATTCCTGCTACAGAGAAGAACAAGGCCCCAGTGCTTGAAGCTGATGTTGATGAGGAGCCACTAGTGCTCAGAAAATTGAAGCCAAAGATTCCAGATCATGACAATGCACACCCAGTCGTTGAAAACATGATGCTCAGGAAGGACAAAGGATTGTGTCAATGGAGATTGTCTGATCCATATGCTGCTAGAAGAAGAACTGCTTGTGATTACCGCTTCCAGACCAGAGAACAACAAGACTTCTATGAGACTGTACTGCTTGATAAGAAGCCAATCGTCAGTGACATGAGATGGGTGGATTGGAAGTACATCGATGCAAATGAGGACTACTTCCCCCATGTTCATGAGAGTTTCGGGATAGCTGGTGTTGATGACTTTGTTGGACAGAAGCTTACAAAGTGGAATGATGAGATGATCATGCAATTCTACTCCACAACTCATTTTTATCCAGATGGCAGGATTGTGTGGATGACTGAGGGATCCAGATACCAGTCAACCATCTCTGAGTGGGCTACTCTTCTTGGTGCTCTAGAAGAAGAAGATGATGACATTGATATCTATGCCAAGCTCAAGATGGACCACAACTCCATGGCCAACATGTACACAGCTATTCCAGAGAAGGACATCGAGACACACAAGCTAGGGTCAGTGAAGCACTTGCTACCTGGTTTGGCCACCACCAACACTATCTTGAGGTACACTCTGTTGCCCAAGTCAGGAGATGATAAGATGATACGTGGCCACTGCATCAACTTGCTGCACCTCTTTAATACACCTCAGAAGTTCAAGGTGATGAGATTGATAGTAGAAACCATCAAGAGGACAGCTGCTGATCAGAAGAGATCTTGCGGATATGCTCCACACATTCAGATGCTCATCAACTCCAAGGTTGGAACGAGCACTTATCTTCTTGATCGTGTGCATCTCCCACTGCGTCCAGAGTTCGAGGACAATGTTATAGTGATGGACCCCTCGCATCCTACATCTTCTCAAGCACAAGAGAAGATCCGAGCAGCCGCATAAGCAAAAGCAGCCAAGGAGGCATCTGCTCCCAATGCTCCCATTGCCAACCTCAAGTCTAAGAATGACCAGATGACTTATCTGCTAGAAGCCACCCTGAGAATTGAGCGAAGTCTGGCCAACCTCACCCAGAACTAGGCTAGCTTAGAGCGAATAGTCGAGACTAAGATTCATGATCTTGATGTGAAGATCACTGAGGTACAGACCATTGTGGAGAAGCTGAAGGACGATGTTGATGCAGCCAGGGCCGCCGCTTATGATGACAGTGGAGATGACAGACCTACTACTGAGAGATTCCAGACAGTGCCTAGGGCAGCCAGGTCTGCTGCAGTGCCGATTGCGGATCCGAGGACCACAGTCTCTGCACTTGTTGCTGCTGCTACAGTGCCACCTCCGGTCTCTACTCCACCAGCCCAGCAGACATCAACTGAAGCCTTCGCGGATGCACTTCTCTCAACGCCGTCCACGCACACCGGAGCTGCCAGCCGGAGATCACCCTCAGGAGCTTCCGAGGATCGTGCCTAGAGAGCCGCATAGTCCTATACCTATTCGAGCTTTTTGGTACTTGTTGCCAAAGGGGAGAATTTGTATAGATCATAGGCTTCGAGAGAGTGTTTTGCTCATTGGTTTTTCTCGAGTTCTTTTGTTACTATTTGTGTTATGCTACTTTGATTTGATGTGTGTGCTTGATACTACGTGTGTGAGATGATACTTTGAAGTACTTTGATCGTTATGTTTGTGAGCTACTACTTTGTGTGATTGATCATACTATGCTTCATGCTATGCTTAAATGCTTATACATATCATTATCTTGTATGATCATTCACTTGTGTTGGTGATGTGTGCCTACTATTCCATTCATATAATTTTGCGCGCTCCACCAAGTTGTATGTGACATGGAAGAGTGACCCATGATCCTAATCTATTATGCATTTGCATTCAAACACAAATTCTTAATAATGCACAAATTTAGGGGGAGCTCTTGCTTATCACATACTTCTCAAAGCGACGATGTATTTCATTCATTTAATCATTTGTCGAAGCTTTGATCTATATGTTGTCATCAATTACCTCAAAGAGATTGAAAGCACATTTGCTCCCTTGGTGGTTTTGGTAATTCAAAACAACATATATCTCATTGAACTAATGCCCATTCAAGTTAAAGATTTCAGGATGTTCAATGATTGGCATGGCAAGGACTAGAGATGTGGACCCCTCAAAATGCTAAGGACATAGATTGGCAAAAGATCAAGACTCTACATTTTTTGTTTAGTGATCCAAGATCACATTGAGTCCATAGGAAAGCCAATACTATTAAAAGGGGATGAGGTGTTGCTTAATGGCCTTTTTGCTCAAGTGCTTAGTGACAGTACTCCAAAACCTTCAGCCACTTTCTCCATCCAAATATGTCCAAAACCTACATTCCAACTCGGCCCCACCGAAATTTCCTATCCGGAGCCACCGAGTTCATCTGGACTTAGCCACTGCCAAAACCCTAACAAATCGGATCCACCGATATGGATCTCGGTCTCACCGAGATGGCCTTGCCAACTCTCTATAATCGTTTGCACTTACTTCGGTCCCACCAAGTTTTGCAAATCGGTCACACCGAGATGGCTTGCCAACTCTTTGTTGCCTTATTGCTTCACTTCGGTCCTACCGAGTTAATGCAATCGGTGCCACTGAGACGAGGTTTGCCCTAACCATTGCACATCGGTCCATCCGAGTTGTTCCAGTCGGTCCCACCGAGATTCCTAACGTTCATATCTTTTACACAGTTCGGTGCCACCGAGATTTCTTATCGGTGCCACCGAGTTGGGTCAAAAGTGTGTAATAGTTGGATTCTATGTGGAGGCTATATATACCCCTCCACCACTTCTTACTCAGTAAGGAGAGCCATCAGAACGTGCCTACACTTCCACCATAAATTTTCTAAGAGAGAACCACCTACTCATGTGTTGAGATCAAGACATTCCATTCCAACCATTTGAACCTTGATTTCTAGCCTTTCCCAAGTTGCTTTCCACTCAAATCCTTCTTCCACCATAGCCAAATCTATGAGGAGTTGTTTGAGTGTTGGGGAGACTATCATTTGAAGCACAAGAGCAAGGAGTTCATCAACAACACACCGTCTATTACCTTTTGGAGAGTGGTGTCTCCTAAATTGGTTAGGTGTCACTTGGGAGCCTCCGACATGATGTGGAGTTGAACCAAGGAGTTTGTAAGGGCAAGGAGATCGCCTACTTCGTGAAGATCTACCCCGAGTGAGGCTAGTCCTTCGTGGATGTAAGCCATTGTGGAATAGACAAGGTTGCTTCTTCGTGGACCCTTTGTGGGTGGAGCCCTTCATGGACTCGCGTAGCCGTTACCCTCCGTGGGTTGAAGTCTCCATCAACATGGACGTACAACAGCACCACTTATCGGAACCACGCCAAAAACCACCGTGTCTTCATTGCGTTTGAAATCTCCGATCCCCTCCTTTACTTACATATGCAATTGTTTACTTTCCGCTGTTACACTCTTAGAATTACATGTGTAGGGTGATGCTTGACTTGTATACTTGCTAAAATCTGGCTACATCTGAATTGGGAAAAGGTTAGGTTTTTATTTTGTCAAATAGTCTAATCACCCCCCCTCTAGACATACTTTCGATCCTACAACTTCCTCCAGCCTCCACCGGCTACTGTTCATCCAGCCTCCACAGGGTCCTATTCATCCAGCCTCCACCGGCTACTGTTCATCCAGCCTCCACGGGGTCATGTTCATCCACCCCCAACCGGCTGGGGTATGGCGTACCATGGCACGACCTCCTCGTGGTCCTGTTCATCCAGCGCCAACCGCTTACACGGCCGGGGTCCTGTTCATCCAACCTCCACCGGCTGGGGTGGGGCGTACGAGCGGGCGGCAGCAACGGGAACTGTTCATCCACATCCAACCACCTGGCTCGATCAATGCGTCTCGACTTGTGTCTACGTGTATCGCGCGCATGACAGCAACGGGCACTGTTCATCGAGAGGCAAACACAACCGGCTACATCTCGCACGGGGGCTCGATGCAACGCATCGATCAATCGGCTTTAGTAAGTAGCAGCACCGATCGATCGCTCGGGTTCTGTTAGCAGTGAAGGAATCGGTCGGGTTCAGTTAGCAGTGAAGGAATCGCTCGGGTTCAATTAGCAGCGAAGGTATCGATCGTCTTCAGTTAGCAGCGAAGGGATCGATCGCTCATGTTCAGCACGTAGTGCGAGGGTGATCGATCGCTCGGGTTCAGTAAGTGAATGTATGCCTCGCTCGGGTTCAGTTAGCGACCGCCTCGCACACACGCGCGCGTACAAGAGAGAAACACGCAAACCACACTGCATCGCTCGGCCCGACTGTGACGCCCCCGACTTAATCGTGCACTAATCATACATGCAAATGCACATGATCAAGCCTAAGGACTCACTTGAAGATATCACAACACAACTCTAAACACAAATAAAAGTCATACAAGCTTTATATTACAAGCCAGGGGCCTCGAGGGCTCGAATACATAAGCTTGAGTCATACAAGCATCAGCGGAAGCATTAGTATCTGAGTACAGACATAAAGTTAAACAAGTCTGCCTTAAGAAGGCTGAGCAAAACAATGACTCTAGATCGAAAAGGCGCAGGCCTCCTGCCTGGGAGCCTCCTAACTACTCCTGGTCGTTGGTCTCCACGTAGTAGTAAGCTCCACCGGAGGGGTAGTAGTAGTCGTCGACGGGGGCAGCTGGCTCCGGGGCTCCGTCATTTGGTCGCAGCAATCAGGTATGGGGAAAAAGAGGTAGCAAAGCAAACGTGAGTACTCATCCAAAGTACTCGCAAGACTTACATCAGAACTATTCTACTTATGCATCGGTATCAAAGGGAAGGCTTTATCTGTAGACTAGACTGCAGAAATGCCAGAATAGAGGGGAAGGCCTAGCCTATCGAAGACTAGCATCTTCAGCGTCTTGCAGCATTAGAAGAGTGCAGATTAGTACATAAATATAGCAGTAGTAACAAGTAGCAACAATGCCCAGAGATCCCTCCTCGACTCCCTGCGAGAAAGTGATCCTGGAGCCACATATTAAACCTCTCACGTTCCAGTTCTAGTTGTAGTAGATCGGGATATTTTCCGAGCGTCCTGTTACCGTGGACACGGCTATTCGAATAGATATACTTCCCTGCAGGGGTGCACCAACTTACCCAACACGTCCTATTAACTCTGGCCGGACACACTTACTCGGTCCATGCCCGGCCTCGGCTGATCGACATGTCGTAGCCCTACCTAGGCTCAACAGAGAGGCCAGCACACCGGTCTACAAACTAAGCGCTCAGGGGTCTTGGGCCCATCGCCCTTTGCACTCCTGCGCGTTGCGAACGCGGCCGGTGAGCAGACCTAGCCCCCTTAATGCAAGCGCAGGCTTTCCCAGTCCAACCCGGCGCGCGCCGCTCAACTGCTGACGTCTGAAGAACTTAGGCTGATACATACGATGTTGAGTGCCCATACTATTCCCGCGTGGTGGTTAGTGCGAAAAAGGCCAAAGGCCTACTCAGATCACATATCCTAACCCATTAGTGCGTTGGGAGCTCGCGGAAACGAGCAGAGACTCACGATCATGTGACCTCGTCGCCCCGTCTCGTGGACTTACGGCAAGGGCTAAGAATGCCCGGCCGTGCCACGTAAATATCTCGCGGGTACCCTCACGGTCAACCCGACTCCACATCTCTCGCAGATAACCCTCGGGGCCGACCCGACTTTATCATTGTAACATTGACTGAAATAAGTGCATGGTATCCGTTTGTCCAAAACATCAAGGAAGAATCTGAGGAATCACCCTCGTTGGATTCTCTTTAGATGCATCCATCAAGGTGAACCCGGAGGAATCACCCTCGATGGGTTCACACCTGAGGGGTTGCACGACAGAGGCATCATCGGAGGTGGTGACAGAGGAATCACCCTCGGTAACCCACAACCGACTAGCTACGCTACAGAGATATCATCAGGAGTGAATTAAGAGGCACCACCCTCGTCACTCGATATTAGCTCTGCAGAGTCGTACAACTTAGGGGGGTGTGCGGTGATGAGTCAGTCTCAGCCCATCGATCACATCGATCAGGGCACCAGTACTAAAGCGGGGCAACTGGGACAAGGATGAGGGGCCACAGATGGTTCACTAACCAACCTATACTAAGCATTTAGGATAGCAGGAATGGTATCAATAGTAGTTACAAAAACAGGCTATGCATCAAAATAGGTAATATCAGAACAATAACTGTAGCAATTCTAATGCAAGCATGAGGGAGAAAGAATGGGTGATATAGGCATGTTCAAGGGGGTTTGCTTGCCTGGAAGCTTTGCCGGAAAATAAGAGTTGTCGGTGATGAAGTATTCCTCAGGGGCCACGTCAGTGTCGGGATCTATCGGAGAAGAAGAGGGGGAAGAAACAGATAAATACACGGCAACAAAAGCAATCACAAAGCATGACAGGACTATAAGCTATGCCGGGGTGATCTAACGCAGTGCTACACGTTACAGACAGAGCGGGAAAATATCTGGGAATATTTTCCCGGTATTAGGCATCTGTCAGACAGATGAACTGGAGGGGAAGGTTCCATGTTGCAGCGTTGTGGGCATGTGATAGGTATGAGGAGGGCTTATTCGGATTCATTGGATTTTTCTGATCAACTTTCATGTAGAAAGTTTTTCCATCCGAGCTACGGATTAATTTCTACGAATTTCTGAAGATTTAAACAATATCCAGAAATTCCTGGAATTATTTAATTCAAAAATATTCCAGAAATCCTATTTGCACCCACTGGCTGTCTAGCCACAGAGGCTGACATGTGGGGTCAGGGGCCCAGTTGACTTAGTCAACTGCCCAGTCAGCAGTCAACTCTGTTGACTGTTGACCTAGTCAAACTGGACAGTAGGGCCAGGGTGTCAGTGACTCAGAGGCTAACTAATTTAGTTAAACTAATTAAACTACTAGCGGGGCCACTTGTTAGTGTGATTAGAAATCTATTAGCACTAATTAACTAGCTGACACGCGGGACCCACCTGACAGAAGAATAGGGGGAACAGTGCGCGCGTTGACCAAAGTCAACGTGGTCAACGGCGGACAGGGGGGCCACTGGCAGTGACCCAGGTGGGCCCCAGGCCGTGCCACGCTGGCGGTCGGCGCCAGAGCTGCTCCGGTGAGCCCCAAACGCGGCGGCGCGACCCGGCCAGCGTCGGATTTGCTCTACAGGGGGCCAAATCGCCTATTTTTGGGCTCGTTCGAACAGCCACTCTGTCGCGCATTCATCTACGGCGTTGGTTAGCGCGGGGGTGGCCGGCAGGGGCGTCGGTGACGACGCCGGCGGCAGGGAGTTTCAGGAGCTTCGCGAAAGCAGCAAAACAGCGCGCGCGCGAGCAGTTAGAGAGGCCCGGCCGCACTACGAGAGTGCCCCGGGCACAATGGCGTGCTCGGACGGCCACGATAGCGACGGAAACAACGGCGGCGAGCACGACAGTGGAGCGGAGCTCTGGCAATGGCGGCGCGATGCGCACGGCTAGCTACGGGCCAGGCAACAGCGCGTAGACGGGGAGAGAAGGGGCGGAGGTCACCTAGCAACCTCAAGTTGGCTCGGCAATAGGTTAGTAGCAGCAGGGTGGCCGGAGCGGACGGAGCTCGCCGATGGCCGTGGCAAAAGGGGGCGGCTCGATCCGCGGCCTGCAGTGCTCCCCAGTTGCAGCGGCTTGCCGCAGGGATAAGGTCGAGCGTGGCAAGGCCTCCGGACACGGCGGGGGGATGCGGGGAGGACAGTCGCCATGGCGGAGACGGACGGTGGCGGCAGCTTCGCTCGGGAGAGAGAGGGGAGAGCGAGCGAGCGCTGGAGAGGGACAGAGGGAGTGGCGAGGCGTCCAGGGGGAAGGAACGAGGGCCGGCCTTATCCTCCGCCCAACTGCCGCGGCGCCATGGCGGCTACGGACGGCGCGACAAGCTACTAGCCATGGCGCGGGCGACACGGCGGCGGGAACAGGTAGAAGATCCTGTTCCCGCAGGCTGGGTCGGCTGGTCCAGCGCCAGGTAAGGCCTCGCCCATTTTTCCTTTTTCCATTTTCTGTTTTTCCCTTTATTTATTAAACAGAGAGAGAAAAGGAATTATTTGGGCATCCAAACCACTTCAGAAAAATGTGGGACTTGGCCACAAATATTACTTGTAATTGGCTCTGCCACAATTATTTTGGAGGCCAGATGAATCCTTTTGTATTTTTCACAAATAAAATAGCATTTTAAAATGCTGAAATTGCACTGTTTTAATTGCTATAGCCCATTTATGCAAATAAGAAATGTTGTTTTCCTTAACAAATAATTGTTATGGAATATTTGCTAAATGATGAACTATTTTGCAGCAATTTTTGTGCAACTTCAAATTTCACTTGCAATCCAAATTTTTAAGTTGAATGGAATTTGAAATGAGATATAAACCAATGATGATCAAGCACTGTAAATCAAGATGACTTGGTACTGATCATAAGGGATTACTGTAGCTCATTTCTTAGGGGTGTTATAATTCTCCTCCTCTAAAAGAAATTCCCGTCTCGAGAATTCAGGAGGTAGAACGGAAAAGATCGGGGTATTCCTAGAAGTTCTCCTGGAAATACCTCTTGGAAGTCGCGAACGACTGGAACGTTTCAACTCCTCCTATTTAATGCCATGCATATATGCAAAAACTTTTGGCATGAACGAGTACGATATTCCCGGATCAAATAAAACAGAAGCTGGTGCTGAGTTAACAAGAGGAGTACCCTTCACAATAGCCGGCTGGTCTTGAGCTTCATTCAGAACAACATGGTAAGCCTGACCACGACCATAAGAAGGTCTGGCATTGTTGTTGCGGGGCTGGTTGTTGCCACGGCCATTACCATGGCCAGCAGAGGGAAGTGCTAGCTGATTCTGATTCTGAGGGCATTCACCGACACGGTGACCTGGACGGCCACACTTGAAGTAGAGCCCATCATTAGGACGGGGAGCAGGAGCTCGAAACAGTTGAGCCTGAGGTCTTGGCTGCCCCGGCGGTGGAGGTGGCAGACGAGGTGCATCATAAGATGGCATTGGAGCAGGTGCAGCTGGATGGTACATGTCGTGTGGAATCCAGATTCGGCACTTCTGTGATGACGAGTCCGAAGATGAGCCCGCATCATGGGTGCGCTTAAGAGCGTTCTTGTGATCCTTCAGACCAGTCTCAACCTGAATGGCCTTGTTCACCAGGGTGGCAAAGTCGGCGAAGTCTTGGACAAGGAGTGCTAGCTTGATATCAGGGTTGATCCCTTCACGGAACTTCTCCTGTCTGCGAGCATCAGTAGCGATGTCTTCCTCAGCATAGCGAGATAATTCAAGGAACTCCCGCTGATAAACATCCACAATCTTACTGCCCTGGGTGAGGTTGTGGAACTCACGTTTCTTCCGGTCCATGATTCCCTAGGGAATGTAGCGGGCACGGAAAGTAGCCTGGAATTCAAGCCAGGTGATGATTGTTCCAACTGGCAGTGTGCATCTGTGGCTGTCCCACCATTGAGCAGCGGGACCTTTCAGGAAATAGGATGCAAAAGTGACATAGCTGGCAGGGGCAACATCAGCTGACTCCATCTCGAAAGTGATGTCACGGAGCCAGTCATCAACATCAAGAGGCTGAATGGAGTTGCGGAACACAGCAGGGTTGAGGTGAACAAAGTCTTGCAAAGTTATTGGGACTGGCTGTTGGTTCATGTTCGGACGTGGAAACTGGTCCATAACCCCTTGTTTGAATTGGCGATTCAGTTCAGACTGTTGCATCATTGCAGCCATATAATCGGGCGGTGGTGGATTGTTGGCACCACGGCCACGACCTGCAGGTCTAACCATCCTGCTAAAAATTAACAGGGGGTAGTTTAGCAACGAGCAATTGCAGAAGTATGGATTCATTCGTGAAGTAACACGCACAACAAAGGAAGTGCAATAGATACATCATCATAGTCAAACATGACATACATATCCATACATAGAGCCGGTTACAAACCAGCGTCTACAAGAATGGAAAGGAAGAGCTAGACACACTAGGCGGCACGCAGGCACGCGGTGGAGAGATACAACAACGAGACATAGCAAAGGTGTGATAGCCTTGCTTAATAGGGATGATAGACTACTCATATCAATAAGGAATTCCTTCTTTTCCGGGAGCCCATTCGGAAAGAACTCCAAAGTTAAGCGTGCTCAGCTTGGAGTAATTTCAAGATGGGTGACCGACCGGGAAGTTATTCCCGGGTGCGCATGAGTGAGGACAAAGTGCGCAGGAAAGACTAGTGTTGATCTGTGGGGCCAGTCTAGATCCCGCCAGGAATAACGACCACCGGCAGGTGTGTCCGGGGCGTTACAAGTTGGTATCAGAGCCGACCCTCACGGTTACATGGATGTTTGCGGGCCAGGTGTGCGGTCATGTTGTGCATGACGTTTGTGACCCGTTGTGGCACACGGCATGCCACGTGTGCCAGACTGGATGCACAGACGTATGTGCCAAGAGGGAACGTTCCTGTGGCCCGACGAGGACATCAGTTCCTCTGAGTGTGGGTGTATGTGATAGCCTGGCTTAATAGGGATGATAGACTACTCATATCAATAAGGAATTCCTTCTTTTCCGGGAGCCCATTCAGAAAGAACTCCAAAGTTAAGCGTGCTCAGCTTGAAGTAATTTCAAGATGGGTGACCGACCAGGAAGTTATTCCCGGGTGCGCATGAGTGAGGACAAAGTGCGCAGGAAAGACTAGTGTTGATCTGTGGGGCCAGTCTAGATCCCGCAAGGAATAACGACCACCGGCAGGTGTGTCCGGGGCGTTACAAAAGGCTACATCATCGTCGGGGAAAACCACTGGAGCGAGGAATCTGCAAGTGACAACGCAGGGTGCCCTCGATAAAAGGATCCTGCAGTCCATGACACTGTGAAGCAGAACCTGGCCCACAACTCGAAGAAGGGTTAATTCAAATCTCCGGGTGGATGTGATCACGAGAACCTAGAGTTAGAGTTAGTAAAATCTTTAACCCGAAAGGATGAGAGATCAGAGTCCCAGAGTAAGGAAGAGGAATAAAAGATCCTAATACCACCCATTGGCGACGTGGGCCCGTAAGCCACACAGCCACGTTAGTAAAACAGTTTTTCAAAGACTAGACTCTGAAAGCACATTTGCTCCCTTGGTGGTTTTGGTAATTTATGCCAACATACATGTTGTTGAACTAATACTTTTATCTAGTGAATTTCAGACAAGTTCAACAATGGCGTGGCATGGACAAGAGGACGTGGAACCCCTTCAAAATGCTAAGGACAAGAATTGGCAAAGATCAAGACTCTACATTTTTGGTTTAGTGATCCAAGATCACATTGAGTCCATAGGAAAGCCAATACTATTAAAAGGGGATGAGGTGTTGCTTAATGGTTTTTTTGCTCAAGTGCTTAGTGACAGCATTCCTAAACCCTCAACCACTCTCTCAATCCCAAATATGTCCAAAACCCAAAGTCCAACTCGGCCCCACCGATATTTTTAATCCGGCCTCACCGAGTTCATCCAAGACTTAGCCACTGCCAAACCCTAACAAATCGGATCCACCGAAATGGATCTCGGTCTCACCGAGATGGCCTTGCCAACTCTCTGTAATCGTTTGCATTTACTTCGGTCTCACCGAGTTTGCAAATCGGTCTCACCGAGATGGCTTGCCAACTCTCTGTTGCCTTATTGCTTCACTTCAGTCCTACCGAGTTGATGCAATCGGTGCCACCGAGATGAGGATTGCCCTAAGCCATTGCACTTCGGTCCATCCGAGTTGTTCGTATCAGTCCCACCGAGATTCCTAACGTTCATATCTTTTACACAGTTCGGTGCTACCGAGATTATCGTTTCGGTGCCACCGAGTTGGGTCAAAAGTGTGTAACGGTTGGATTTTGTGTGGAGGCTATATATACCCCTCCACCCCATCCTTCTCAGTAAGGAGAGCCATCAGAACGTGCCTACACTTCCACCATACATTTTCTGAGAGAGAACCACCTACTCATGTGTTGAGATCAAGATATTCCACTCCTACCATTTGAACCTTGATCTCTAGCCTTACCCAAGTTGCTTTCCACTCAAATCCTTCTTCCACCATAGCCAAATCTGTGAGGAGTGATTGAGTGCTGGGAAGACTATCATTTGAAGCACAAGAGCAAGGAGTTCATCAACAACACACCGTCTATTACCTTTTGGAGAGTGGTGTCTCCTAGATTGGTTAGGTGTCGCTTGGGAGCCTCCAACCAGATGTGGAGTTGAACCAAGAAGTTTGTACGGGCAAGGAGATGGCCTACTTCGTGAAGATCTACCCCGAGTGAGGCTAGTCCTTCGTGGACGTAAGCCATGGTGGAATAGGCAAGGTTGCTTCTTCGTGGACCCTTCGTGGGTGGAGCCCTCCGTGGACTCGCGCAGCCATTACCCTTCGTGGGTTGAAGCCTTCATCAACGTGGACGTACGATAGCACCACCTATCGGAACCACGCCAAAAATCCACCGTGTCTTCATTGCGTTTGATCTTCCATACTCTACCCCTTTACTTTCCGTACTATTGCATGCTTTACTATTTCCGCTGCTCAATCTCTAGATATGCATGTGTAGAAGGTATTGGAGTGATCTTAACTTGTGCCAAAATCTACCTAAATTCCAAGAGAAATTAAAAACTGCTAATTTGGCTGGTTAGGAGTCTATTCACCCCCTCTAGACCTATCTCCTCGATCCTACAGAATCAACTTCGGCCAAGGAGTTGGAAAGGGGGGGTTCCTACAGGCAGTCGGCTCTGATACCAACTTGTGACGCCCCCGACTTAATCGTGCACTAATCATACACGCAAATGCACATGATCAAGCCTAAGGACTCACTTGAAGATATCACAACACAACTCTAAACACAAATAAAAGTCATACAAGCTTTATATTACAAGCCAGGGGCCTCGAGGGCTCGAATACATAAGCTCGAGTCATACAAGCATCAGCGGAAGCATTAGTATCTGAGTACAGACATAAAGTTAAACAAGTCTGCCTTAAGAAGGCTGAGCAAAACAACGACTCTAGATCAAAAAGGCGCAGGCCTCCTGCCTGGGAGCCTCCTAACTACTCCTGGTCGTCGGTCTCCACGTAGTAGTAAGCTCCACCGGAGGGGTAGTAGTAGTCGTCGTCGACGGGGGCAGCTGGCTCCGGGGCTCCGTCATCTGGTCGCAGCAATCGGGTATGGGGAAAAAGAGGTAGCAAAGCAACCGTGAGTACTCATCCAAAGTACTCACAAGACTTACATCATAACTATTCTACTTATGCATCGGTATCAAAGGGAAGGCTTTATCTATGGACTAGACTGCAGAAATGCCAGAATAGAGGGGAAGGCCTAGCCTATCGAAGACTAGCATCTTCAACGTCTTGCAGCATTAGAAGAGTGCAGATTAGTACATAAATATAGCAGTAGTAACAACTAGCAACAATGCCCAGAGATCCTTCCTCGACTCCCTGCGAGAAAGCGATCTCGGAGCCACATATTAAACCTCTCAAGTTCCAGTTCTAGTTGTAGTAGATCGGGATATTTTCCAAGCGTCCTGTTACTATGGACACGGCTATTCGAATAGATATACTTCCCTGCAGGGGTGCACCAACTTACCCAACACGCCCGATTAACTCTGGCCGGACACACTTACTCGGTCCATGCCCGGCCTCGGCTGATCGACACGTCGTAGCCCTACCTAGGCTCAATAGAGAGTCCAGGACGCCGGTCTACATCCTAAGCGCTCAGGGGTCTTGGGCCCATCGCCCTTTGCACTCCTGCGTGTTGCGAACGCGGCCGGTGAGCAGACCTAGCCCCCTTAATGCAAGCGCAGGCTTTCCTAGTCCAACCGGCGCGCGCCGCTCAACTGCTGACGTCTGAAGAACTTAGGCTAATACATACGACGCCGAGTGCCCATACTATTCCCGCGTGGTGGTTAGTGCGAAAAAGGCCAAAGGCCTACTCAGATCACATATCCTAACCCATTAGTGCGTTGGGAGCTCGCAGAAACGAGCAGAGACTCACGATCATGTGACCCCGTCGCCCCCCGTCTCGTGGACTTATGGCAAGGGCTAAGAATGACCGGCCGTGCCACATAAATATCTCGCGGGTACCCTCATGGTCAACCCGACTCCACATCTCTCGCAGATACCCCTCGGGGCCGACCCGACTTTATCATTGTAACATTGACTGAAATAAGTGCATGGTATCCGTGTGTCCAAAACATCAAGGAGGAATCCGAGGAATCACCCTCGTTGGATTCTCTCTCGATGTATCCATCAAGGTGAACCCGGAGGAATCACCCTCGATGGGTTCACACCTGAGGGGTTGCACGACAGAGGCATCATCGGAGGTGGTGAAAGAGGAATCACCATCGGTAACCCACAACTGACTAGCTATGCTACAGAGATATCATCAGGAGTGAGTTAAGAGGCACCACCCTCGTCACTCGATATTAGCTCTGCAGAGTCGTACAACTTAGGGGGGTGTGCGGTGATGAGTCGGTCTCAACCCATCGATCACATCAATCAGGGCACCAGTACAAAAGCGGGGCAACTGGGACCAGGATGAGGGGCCACAGATGGTTCACTAACCAACCTATACTAAGCTTTTAGGATAGCAGGAATGGTATCAACAATAGTTACAAAAACAGGCTATGCATCAGAATAAGTAATATCAGAACAATAACTATAGCAATTCTAATGCAAGCACGAGGGAGAAAGAATGGGTGATATAGGCATGTTCAAGGGGGTTTGCTTGCCTGGAAGCTTTGCCGGAAAAGAAGAGTTGTCGGTGATATAGTCCTCAGGGGCCACGTCAGTGTCGGGATCTACCGGAGAAGAAGAAGGGGAAGAAACAGATAAATACACGGTAACAAAAGCAATCACAAAGCATGACATGACTATAAGCTATGCCGGGGTGATCTAACGCAGTGCTACACGTTACAGACGGAGCGGGAAAATATCTGGGAATATTTTCCCGGTATTAGGCATCTGTCAGACAGATGAGCCGAAGGGGAAGGTTCCATGTTGCAGCATTGTGGGCATGTGATAGGTAATAGGAGGGCATATTCGGATTCGTTGGATTTTTCTGATCAACTTTCATGTAGAAAGTTTTTCCATCTGAGCTACGGATTAATTTCTACGAATTTCTGAAGATTTAAACAATATCCAGAAATTCCTGGAATTATTTAATTCAAAAATATTCTAGAAATCCTATTTGCACCCAGTGGCTGCCTAGCCACAGAGGCTGACATGTGGGGTCCGGGGGCCAGTTGACTTAGTCAACTGCCCAGTCAGCAGTCAACTCTGTTGACTGTTGACCTGGTCAAACTGGCCAGTGGGGCCAGGGTGTCAGTGACTCAGAGGCTAACTAATTTAGTTAAACTAATTAAACTACTAGCGGGGGCCACTTGTCAATGTGATTAGCTGTGTATTAGCACTAATTAACTAGCTGACACGCGGGACCCACCTGACAAAGACAGAGGGGGAACAGTGCGCGCGTTGACCAAAGTCAACGTGGTCAACGGCGGCCAGGGGGGCCACTGGCAGTGACCCAGGTGGGCCCCAGGCCGTGCCACACTGGCGGCCAGCGCCGGAGCTGCTCCGGTGAGCCCCAAACGCGGCGGCGCGACCCGGCCAGCGTCCAATTTGTTCTACAAGGGGCCAAATCGCGTGTTTTTGGGCTCGTTCGAATGGCCACTCTGTCGCGCGTCGATCTACGGCGTCGGTTAGCGTGGGGGTGGCCGGCAGGGGCGTCAGTGACGACGCCGGTGGCGGGGAGTTTCGGGAGCTCCGCGGAAGCAACAAAACAGCGCGCGCGCGAGCAGTTAGAGAGGCCTGGCCGCACTACGAGAGTGCCCCGAGCACAATGGCGTGCTCGGACGGCCACGTTAGCGACGGAAACAACGACGGCGAGCACGACATCGGAGCGGAGCTCCAGCAATGGCGGCGCGATGCGCACTGCTAGCTACGGGCGAGGCAACAGCGCGCAGACGGGGAGAGAAGGGGCGGAGCTCACCTAGCAGGCTCAAGGTGGCTCGGCGACAGGTTAGTAGCAGCAGGGTGGCCGGAGCGGATGGAGCTCGCCGATGGCCGACGCAAAAGGGGGCGGCTCGATCCGCGGCCTGCCGCGCTCCCCAGCTGCAGCGGCTTGCCGCAGGGGATAAGGTCGAGCGCGGCAAGGCCTCCGGACACGGCGGAGGGATGCGGGGACGACAGTCGCCGTGGCAGAGACGGACGGTGGCGGCGGCTGCGCTTGGGAGAGAGAGGGGAGAGCGAGCGAGCGCTGGAGAGGGAGAGAGGGAGTGGCGAGGCGTCCAGGGGGAAGGAACGAGGGCCGGCCTTATCCTCCGCCCAACTGCCCCGGCGCTGTGGCGGCTGCGGACGGCGCGGCGAGCTACTGGCCATGGCGCGGGTGACACGGCGGCAGGAGCAGGTAGAAGATCCTGTTCCCGCGGGCTGGGCCGGCTGGGCCAGCGCCAGGTAAGGCCTCGCCCATTTTTCCTTTTTCCATTTTCTGTTTTTCCCTTTATTTATTAAACAGAGAGAGAAAAGGAATTATTTGGGCATCCAAACCACTTCAGAAAAATGTGGGACTTGGCCACAAATATTCCATGTAATATTTGGCACTGCCACAATTATTTTGGGGGCCACATGAATCCATTTGTATTTTTCACAAATAAAATAGCATTTTAAAATGCTGAAATTGCACTGTTTTAATTGCTATAGCCCATTTATGCAAATAAGAAATGTTGTTTTCCTTAACAAATAATTGTTATGGAATATTTGCTAAATGATGAACTATTTTGCAGCAATTTTGTGCAACTTCAAATTTCACTTGCAATCCTAATTTTTAATTTGAATGGAATTTGAAATGAGATATAAACCAATGGTGATCAAGCATTGTAAATCAAGATGACTTGGCACTGATCATAAGGGATTATTGTAGCTCATTTCTTAGGGGTGTTACAATTCTCCTCCTCTAAAAGAAATTCCCGTCCCGAGAATTCAGGAGGTAGAAGGGAAAAGATCGGGGTATTCCTGGAAGTTCTCCTGGAAATACCTCTTGGAAGTCGTGAACGACTGGAACGTTTCAATTCCTCATATTTAATGCCATGCATATATGCAAAAACTTTTGGCATGAACGAGTATGATGCTCCCGAATCAAATAAAACAAAAGCTGGTACTGAGTTAACAAGAGGAGTACCCTTCACAATAGCCTGCTGGTCTTGAGCTTCATTCAGAGCAACATGGTAAGCCTGACCATGACCATAAGAAGGTCTGGCATTGTTGTTGCGGGGCTGGTTGTTGCCACGGCGATTACCACGGCCAGCAGAGGGAAGTGCAAGGTGATTCTGATTCTGAGGGCATTCACTGACACGGTGACCTGGACGGCCACACTTGAAGCAGAGCCCATCATTGGGACGGGGAGCAGGAGCTCGAAACAGTTGAGCCTGAGGTCTTGGCTGCCCCGGCGATGGAGGTGGCAGACGAGGTGCATCATAAGATGACATTGGAGCAGGTGCAGCTGGATTGTACATGCTGTGAGGAATCCAGATACGGCGCTTCTGTGATGACGAGCCTGAAGATGAGCCCGCATCATGGGTGCACTTAAGAGCGTTCTTGTGATCCTTCAGACCAGTCTCAACCTGAATGGCCTTGTTCACCAGGGTGGCGAAGTCGGCGAAGTCTTGGACAAGGAGTGCTAGCTTGATATCAGGGTTGAGCCCTTCACGGAACTTCTCCTGTCTGCGAGCATCAGTAGCGATGTCTTCCTCGGCATAGCGAGACAATTCAAGAAACTCCCGCTGATAAACATACACAATCTTACTGCCCTGGGTGAGGTTGCGGAACTCACGTTTCTTCCGGTCCATGATTCCCTGGGGAATGTAGCGGGCGCGGAAAGTAGCTTGGAATTCCAGCCAGGTGATGATTGTTCCAACTGGCAGTGTGCGTCTGTGGTTGTCCCACCATTGAGTAGCGGGACCTTTCAGGAAATAAGATGCAAAAGTGACATAGCTGGCAGGGGCAACATCAGCTGACTCCATCTCGAAAGTGATGTCATGGAGCCACTCATCAGCATCAAGAGGCTAAACGGAGTTGCAGAACATAGCAGGGTTGAGGCGAACAAAGTCTTGCAAAGTTATTGGGACTGGCGGCTGGTTCATGTTCGGACGTGGAAACTGGTCCATAACCCCTTGTATGAATTGGCGATTCAGTTCAAACTGTTGCATCATTGCAGCCATATAATCGGGCGGTGGTGGATTGTTGGCACCACAGCCACGACCTGCAGGTCTAACCATCCTGCTAAAAATTAACAGGGGGTAGATTAGCAACGAGCAATTGCAGAAGTATGGATTCATTCGTGAAGTAACACGCACAACATGACATACAGATCCATACATAGAGTCGGTTACAAACCAGCGTCTACAAGAACGGAAAGGAAGAGCTAGACACACTAGGCGGCATGCAGGCACGCGGTCGAGAGATACAACAACGAGACATAGCAAAGGCTACATCATCGTCGGGGAAAACCACTGGAGCGAGGAATCTGCAAGTGACAACGCAGGGTGCCCTCGATAAAAGGATCCTGCAGTCCATGACACTGTGAAGCAGAACCTAGCCCACGACTCGAAGAAGGGTTAATTCAAATCTCTGGGTGGATGTGATCACGAGAACCTAGAGTTAGAGTTAGTAAAATCTTTAACCCGAAAGGATGAAAGATCAGAGTCCCATAGTAAGGAAGAGGAATAAAAGATCCTAATACCACCCATTGGCGACGT
Organism: Elymus sibiricus; assembly: GCA_039707655.1. Lineage (NCBI taxonomy): Eukaryota > Viridiplantae > Streptophyta > Magnoliopsida > Poales > Poaceae > Elymus > Elymus sibiricus. The sequence continues at coordinate 230,055,821 of CM077668.1, forward strand.
GGGCCTGTAAGCTACACAACCACGTTAGTAAAACAGTTTTTCAAAGACTGGACTCAACTTCGGCCAAGGAGTTGGAAAGGGGGGGTTCCTACAGGCAGTCGGCTCTGATACCAACTTGTGACGCCCCCGACTTAATCGTGCACTAATCATACACGCAAATGCACACGATCAAGCCTAAGGACTCACTTGAAGATATCACAACACAACTCTAAACACAAATAAAAGGCATACAAGCTTTATATTACAAGCCAGGGGCCTCGAGGGCTCGAATACATAAGCTCGAGTCATACAAGCATCAGCGGAAGCATTAGTATCTGAGCACAGACATAAAGTTAAACAAGTCTGCCTTAAGAAGGCTGAGCAAAACAACGACTCTAGACCGAAAAGGCGCAGGCCTCCTGCCTGGGAGCCTCCTAACTACTCCCGGTCGTCGATCTCCATGTAGTAGTAAGCTCCATCTGATGGGTAGTAGTAGTCGTCGACGGGGGCAGCTGGCTCCGGGGCTCCGTCATCTGGTCACAGCAATCGGGTATGGGGAAAAAGAGGTAGCAAAGCAACCGTGAGTACTCATCCAAAGTACTCGCAAGACTTACATCAGAACTATTCTACTTATGCATCGGTATCAAAGGGAAGGCTTTATCTGTGCACTAGACTGCAGAAATGCCAGAATAGAGGGGAAGGCCTAGCCTATCGAAGACTAGCATCTTCAGCGTCTGGCAGCATTAGAAGAGTGCAGATTGGTACATAAATATAGCAGTAGTAACAACTAGCAACAATGCCCAGAGATCCTTCCTCGACTCCCTGTGAGAAAGCGATCCCGGAGCCACATATTAAACCTCTCAAATTCCAGTTCTAGTTGTAGTAGATCGGGATATTTTCCGAGCGTCCTATTACCGTGGACACGGCTATTCGAATAGATATACTTCCCTGCAGGGGTGCACCAACTTACCCAACACGCCTGATTAACTCTGGCCGGACACACTTACTCGGTCCATGCCCGGCCTTGGCTGATCGACACGTCGTAGCCCTACCTAGGCTCAACAGAGAGGCCAGCACGCCGGTCTACATCCTAAGCGCTCAGGGGTCTTGGGCCCATCACCCTTTGCACTCCTGCATGTTGCGAACACGGCCGGTGAGCAGACCTAGCCCCCTTAATACAAGCGCAGGCTTTCCCAGTCCAACCCGACGCGCGCCGCTCAACTGCTGATATCTGAAGAACTTCGGCTGATACATACGACGCCGAGTGCCCATATTATTCCCGCGTGGTGGTTAGTGCGAAAAAGGCCAAAGGCCTACTCAGATCACATATCCTAACCCATTAGTGCGTTGGGAGCTCGCTGAAATGAGCAGAGACTCACGATCATGTGACCCCGTCGCCCCGTCTCGTGGACTTACGGCAAGGGCTAAGAATGCCCGGCCGTGCCACGTAAATATCTCGCGGGTACCCTCACGGTCAACCCGACTCCACATCTCTCGCGGATACCCCTCGGGGCCGACCCAACTTTATCATTGTAACATTTACTGAAATAAGTGCATGGTATCCGTGTGTCCAAAACATCAAGGAGGAATCCGAGGAATCACCCTTGTTAGATTCTCTCTCGATGCATCCATCAAGGTGAACCTGGAGGAATCACCCTCGATGGGTTCACACCTGAGGGGTTGCACGACAGAGGCATCATCGGAGGTGGTGAAAGAGGAATCACCCTCGGTAACCCACAACCGATTAGCTATGCTTCAGAGATATCATCAGGAGTGAGTTAAGAGGCACCACCCTCGTCACTCGATATTAGCTCTGCAGAGTCGTACAACTTAGGGGGTGTGCGGTGATGAGTCGGTCTCAGCCCATCGATCACATCGATCAGGGCACCAGTACTAAAGCGGGGCAAGTGGGACAAGGATGAGGGGCCACAGATGGTTCACTAACCAACCTATACTAAGCATTTAGGATATCAGGGATAGTATCAACAGTAGTTACAAAAACAGGCTATGCATCAGAATAGGTAATATCAGAACAATAACTGTAGCAATTCTAATGCAAGCATGAGGGAGAAAGAATGGGTGATATAGGCATGTTCAAGGGGGTTTGCTTGCCTGGAAGCTTTGCCGGAAAAGAAGAGTTGTCGGTGATGAAGTAGTCCTCAGGGGCCACGTCAGTGTCGGGATCTACCGGAGAAGAAGAGGGGGAAGAAACAGATAAATACACGGCAACAAAAGCAATCACAAAGCATGACATGACTATAAGCTATGCCGGGGTGATCTAACGCAGTGCTACACGTTACAGACGGAGCGGGAAAATATCTAGGAATATTTTCCCGGTATTAGGCATCTGTCAGACAGATGAGCCGGAGGGGAAGGTTCCATGTTGCAGCGTTGTGGGCATGTGACAGGTAAGAGGAGGGCATATTCGGATTCGTTGGATTTTTCTGTTCAACTTTCATGTAGAAAGTTTTTCCATCTGAGCTACGAATTAATTTCTATGAATTTTCGAAGATTTAAACAATATCCAGAAATTCCTGGAATTATTTAATTCGAAAATATTCCAGAAATCCTATTTGCACCCAGTGGCTGCCTAGCCACAGAGGCTGACATGTGGGGTCAGGGGCCCAGTTGACTTAGTCAACTGCCCAGTCAGCAGTCAACTCTGTTGACTGTTGACCTGGTCAAACTGGCCAGTGGGGCCAGGGTATCAGTGACTCAAAGGCTAACTAATTTAGTTAAACTAATTAAACTACTAGCGGGGGCCACTTGTCAGTGTGATTAGAAGTGTATTAGCACTAATTAACTAGCTGACACGCGGGACCCACCTGACAGAGATAGAGGGGGAACAGTGCGCGCGTTGACCAAAGTCAACGTGGTCAACGGCGGCCAGGGGGCCCACTGGCAGTGACCCAAGTGGGCCCCAGGCCGTGCCAAGCTGGCGGCCGGCGCCGGAGCTGCTCCGGCGAGCCCCAAACGCGGCGGCGCAACCCGGCCAGCGTCAGATTTGCTCTACAGGGGGCCAAATCACGTGTTTTTGGGCTCGTTCGAACGGCCACTCTGTCGCGCGTCTATCTACGGCGTCGGTTGGCGGGGGGGGTGGCCGGCAGGGGCGTCGGTGAGTTTCGGGAGCTGTGCGGAAGCAGCAAAACAGCGCGCGCGCGAGCCGTTAGAGAGGCCCGACCGCACTACGAGAGTGCCCCGAGCACAATGGCGTGCTCGGACGGCCACGACAGCGACGGAAACAACGGCGGCGAGCACGACAGCGGAGCGGAGCTCCGGCAATGGCGGCGCGACACGCACGGCTAGCTATGGGCGAGGCAACAGCGCGCGGACGGGGAGAGAAGGGGCGGAGCTCACCTAGCAGGATCAAGGTGGCCCGGCGACAGGTTAGTAGCAGCAGGGTGGCCGGAGCAGACGGAGCTCGCCGACGGCCGAGGCGAAAGGGGGCGGCTCGATCCGCGGCCTGCAACGCTCCCCAGCTGCAGCGGCTTGCCGCAGGGGATGAGGTCAAGTGCGGCAAGGCCTCCAGACATGGCGGAGGGAGGCGGGGACGACAGTCGCCGCGACGGAGATGGACGGTGGCAGCGGCTGCGCTCGGGAGAGAGAAGGGAGAGCGAGCGAGCGTTGGAGAGGGAGAGAGGGAGTGGCGAGGTGTCCAGGGGGGAGGAATGAGGGCCGGTCTTATCCTCCGCCCAACTGCCCCGGCGCCGTGGCGGTTGCGGACGGCGCAGCGAGCTACTGGCCATGGCGCGGGCGACACGGCGGCGGGACCAGGTAGAAGATCCTGTTCCCGCGGGCTGGGCTGGCTGGGCCAGCGCCAGGTAAGGCCTCGCCCATTTTTCCTTTTTCCATTTTCTGTTTTCCCCTTTATTTATTAAACAGAGAGAGAAAAGGAATTATTTGGGCATCCAAACCACTTCAGAATGATGTGGGACTTGGCCACAAATATTCCTTGTAATATTTGGCACTGACACAATTATTTTGAAGGCTAGATGAATCCATTTGTATTTTTCACAACTAAAATAGCATTTTAAAATGCTGAAATTGCACTGTTTTAATTGCTATAGCCCATTTATGCAAATAAGAAATGTTGTTTTCCTTAACAAATAATTGTTATGGAATATTTGCTAAATGATGAATTATTTTGCAGCAATTTTTGTGCAACTTCAAATTTACCTTGCAATCCAAATTTTTAATTTGAATGGAATTTGAAATGAGATATAAACCAATGATGATCAAGCACTGTAAATCAAGATGACTTGGCACTGATCATAAGGGATTATTGTAGCTCATTTCTTAGGGGTGTTACACCGACCACCCACCGTAACTGGGAATCCCCGAAAATTTCCTCGCCCTCACTTCTACCATAATTTTTTACGTCATGGACGGCCCAAAGAATGTCATGCGGGTGCGTCTCTGGCCCGCCCAGGACAAAAAGCCTATTTTCTGTCATAATTTTTGTCATAGAAGTAGGAGCCCACCACATCTATGATGATACGTGTTTTTGTCACAATTATTGTCATAGAAGTGTCACAACCATGACAGAAAAAGTTTTCGTTCGGGCCATAATGTCACGGATGTGTCTTTTTTTTGTAGTGCGAGTTCAAGGGGATTGACAACCCTCTTGCCCGCGTTGGGTGCAAGTATTTGCTTTTGTGTGTGCAGGTGCTGTTCACGACGCTTTGCGTGATTCTCCTATTGGTTCGATAACCTTGGTTCTCACTGAGGGAAATACTTATCTCTACTGTACTACATCTCCTCTCCTCTTCGGGGAAAATCCCAACACAGCTCACAAGTAGCACCCTTCAATGGCTTTTAATTGAGAAGCGCGAAGCCCACTAGCCCTCGAGCCTTATTTTGGGCACGGGTGGCCGAATTAAGAATCGACATGTGTTTAACACAAAATTTTGTTATGTTTGACATAGACTTCTCGGCAAGAGAAAAAAGATCTCTTAAAGGAGCTGGAGCTAGCGAAAGCCAAGCTTGCCGAGTTGCAGAAAGAAGTGGCCGAAATCGAGAAATTCACCCGCAAGGCACATGGTAAGTTTAATATTTGACCTATGATAACAATATGATGACTGCTTGTATAGGCTGTATGCTTTTGATTAGCAGAGTAGATGATAGGTTAACTTGAAAAGGACCTTGAGCAAGCTCGAGAAGCTGGTCGTTACGCCGAAGCGCAAGAGGAGGCAGATCGTCGGACACATGATCGGAAAATCGACCAATGTAATCAGCTCAAGGCCGAGAAGGATCAACAAAAATCCATGGAGAAGATTTTCCGAGCTCTATGGCCCAATGAACCCCTGCCAAGGGATATGACCAAGCTCGCTAAACGCCTGAAGGGAGCCAGGCATCAGATTTAGACATGTAAGGTGTCAGCCTGCCGAGAAGGTGCTCGAGAAGCACCGGTCTACCCACATATGAAATTATCAAAGTAGTGAACGTGAATCAACTAAACATGATGAACGTGACTAGATGAGAATTCCCATGTGTTCTCGAGAACGTCTTGCTCACTATAAGAAGTACTTTCGGCTTGTCCTTTGCTACAAAAAGGACTGGCCCATCTTGATGCACCTTTGTTACTATTGCTACTTGTTACTTGTTACGAATTATCTTGCTATCAAACTATCCGTGGCTACTACTTACAGCACTTGCAGAGAATACCTTGCTGAAAACCGCTTATCATTTCCTTCTGCTCCTCGTTGGGTTCGACATTCTTACTTATTGAAAGGACTACGATTGATCCCCTATACTTGTGGGTCATCAACGTATCAGCCTACTAAATGCCCACTTGGTGGGTCCCCTTGCGCCCATCTTTAGGTTACTTGAGTCTTTTGGTCCAAAATAATTTTTGTATTTTTTTAGATTTTTTCGACTTCGTAAAATTTTCACCTAAAAACCCCAAAACAATAGAAAACAGGAACTCGCCTCTAGCACTGGATTAATATGTTAGTACAAATAAATATAATATAAAATTATGCCAAAAGTACATATAATTGACATAAATATAGCATGAATACTTCAAAAGTTATATATACGTTTGAGACATATCATTCCTCAACTGCGAGCCGCACCTCGGCTTGTGGCGCAAGTTCTTATGCATCAAGCTGCTAACAAACATCAATGAGACGTGCGAGTGCGATGGCGCCGCCGTCAGCAAAGTCGTTGGCTCCAAGTACCTATCCGGGGACTTCGTGGAGATGAACAAGAACTGGTAGGAGTGGTTCTACATGTGACGTGTAGGGATGGAAGATCCCCCTCGGGCCAGCATCCTCACACCATTCACCCTGACTCCTTCGACCAGGCACAATTCTTAGAGCCCGAGGAACAACGCGTAGGAATCAAGGTCGACCGCCAGGCTGGCCGAGTAGGTGGTCGAGCTGTCCGACCGGGGTATAACATTGGTGGATGTGATGCATGTGGCCCTCAGTCGAGGCATCCTGCTGCTTCAAGCCGGGCCCACTCGATGTTGAAGTACGCCAGGAAAATGACCCGACCAGGGCGATCCAAGGTGGCTTCTTCGAGAACAAGTCCATGCGGGAGATGCTCTCCCTCATGTTCAAATGCAAGTCATCCAACTTCCCCAACGAGCCAACCCGATCTGGCTTCCACGCCAACTTGCGCATGGTCGAGGTAAGTCTTCAAATGAAATGTTCCATGTTTCGATCGATTCTTGCAATCTGAACTAGCATCTTATTAGGTACTGCATCCATACTGCTCCCAGGCAATCAAACTTCGCTCCCTCACACCGGAGCCAGAAGAAAACCATTCAGAAGGACTGAACTGGCTCCGGCCCAAGGACACCACCAAGAGGTCCACACGCTCCACATGGTCCAAAGAGCATGTGATCGAGATTGAACCTAACAAGGAAGATCTCGACGAGAATGAGGAGTCCGCCGGCGAGGCCGAGGAGGTTGACGCGGGCTGCTACAAACTTTGCAAGCGTCCCCATGGCGAGGGAGCATCTTCCTCCGGTGCTGCCAGGCAGGTCCCGCAAGAGGAGGCGCGGCAGGAGGAGCGCCAAAAGGTGCTTCAGGACCCGATGCCCATCACGATGGCCCAGCCCTCCATTGCTCCCCTAGCTCATCGTCAACTGGGTCTGACAACGGGATTACTACCCATGATCCGGTAAGCTTGAGTTAAGCCGACCACAATCCTGTAAGTTTTTTTTTACCGAACTACAACTTGCAATAGTCTTTGTTTTCCTTGACCATCTTCTATGTAAACTTGTCGTTGCAGGCCGCCGCGTGATCTCAACGCCGACCTCTCAAGTGCTCCAACGGGCGCACCATTGGCGTCCCTTGCTGTCCCCCCGTACTAACATGGGGGCCCTAATGGCCCAACCAGTCTCCCAAGCCCCTCCTCCTCCTCCGGACTTGGCCTCTCTCTTCGTGTCTATGGAGGCGGAGTTCGATGGAGGAGCCGACCAGCACACGACGACTTGCCGCTGATGCTCCACGGCAGGCCAGACCCGCCTGCATTTTGATGCAGATGTCCAAGACCAGCCCCGCGCCTCCGAGGTCACACACCCGAAGGCCGGGAACAAATAAAATGTTGGGGAAGTGCATTCCCTGTTGCGACAATCGGAGGGGCCAAACCCTACACCTACTCCGTCCACCACGGCTTATCCGGCCTCCCAGATGGGGCCCTCCACCAAGGTGGTGGTCCACGAAGGCCGAACTTGGTCACCCGCAGTCCCAACCACATCGGCCCATGCCATCGTGGTGCAAAGAAAAGGCCTGAGGTGTCTGCCTCACAGTCTGAGGCCGAGTCTAATCTGCGCCAATAGTCAGCCAAGAAATCTTGGTGGAACCCCTTCCTGGCGACGGCACAGAAGGAGGCCCTGCAGTACATGAAGTGGACGTAGATGACATGAACGAGGGCGTGAAGCGGATGACGGATGCCTTCGCGCCCAGAATGGAGGTAAAAAAAACATCATGCCATTAAATATATGCACGAAGCATAGCCAGTAGACCAAAAGGTACATATCGGTGCAAAATCCGATATGCGCCATCAGCACTTTTGAATTTTGCACTTACCACATTTGCGCACTACAGCCTCTGAGCACATGCCAGTTTGGAAGAAACTGGCCCATGGGTCGACAAAGACATAGACTAAGCAGAAAAAACACATTATGCAGTAGCCCCTGAGACTCGGGTCAGGGACAAGTGGCCGACCTAAGGATCAAAATTTTCCTCAGGTAATAACTTGTATTGTAGAAGAAACTGCTGATCCAGTAGCCACCGAGACTCAGGTTAATTTGCAAAATCGCCCTCAGAATCGAATCCATGCTCGAGAACAAACTTAGAACAAAACGGATGCGCAGTAGCCCCCAAAACTCGGGTCGGGCATAAGTGGCTAGCATGAGGATCCAAGCTACCTGGTTTATTAACTAATAACTGACAAGATATGCTTCCTTGTTGTTGTGTAGAGCATGCCGAACTGGAGAAACAACACCTCACCAAAGAGGTGGAGGCGTTGAAGAAGAGGTTGGCCGAGGCCGAGCTCAAGGCATAGAGCTAGGAGCCGTAGGCCGGGAGCACCCCTGATATGTCATATGCCGTCATCTGAGATACTGTTTTACAACTTATTGGAATTATCTTTATGACTCGGACTTCGTGCATCAGTCGAGAAACAGATGGCCGAGTTGGAGACTCAACTCCGAACCAGCCAGCAACAAGCCCACTCCGCGTGAGAAGAAGCCCGACTTGCCTGGGACGAGGCCCATAAGACGGCCGCATTTCTTGCGAAGGAGCAAGAAGTGAGTGATGAGTGATATTTTTTATATTGGGTTGCAAGGCCTTGCCTCAACCCATTGCCTTACCAAATTACTCACACATGGCGATCCGTGCAGGAATAACTTTGTATATTTGATGTTATTTGTATGTGTCCGATTGCAACATAATTTTCTCTTTTCTTGTTCTCGTTCTAAGGTCCTGCACGTACCCAGGATCGCATAAATCGATCAAGGAGAAGGTAAAGAGCGAGGAGGATGTGACATGCTATCCCGAACATTAGTGATAGAAGGGATTAGTACGGTAGCGAAAAGCTATTCCTTAGGGACGAATGAAGTGTAGTCATTAAACGCACAATGCTTTTGTCTGAATATTTATTCTTAATAACCAAGGTAACCCCACGCGATGACAAGGGCCATCGGTTGCACAATTAACTATTGATGCAGATCACGCACCGGTCAAGCCGTACGCATCCCCCACATCTTCGCGTCACAAGCACATCATAGTGGTTGTCTTCTAGAGCACAGAATATCATTAAGATCTCGAGCACAAATATAAGGTTGTGAGAGTAATACCTCATACCATGCATATTTTTAATACTAGTGTTTACACCCTAAAGGTTGTTAAAGGTCCGGTTGATGAACTGGAATTTAATTCCTTAGCAATAACTTGTTAGAACCTTTGTTGTAGTGCACATCCTCTCGTGGGTTCGATAACTCAGGGTCACTCCTTGGGGAAAAGGCACGGGAACTATTTGCTATCTGATACGTCCAATTTGCATCATGATTTCCTACTATTATTTATTATGTTTTTTATCATTATTTCACTTTATGGTACAATTCTTATGCCTTTTCTCTCTTAATTTGCAAGATTTACATGAAGAGGGAGAATGCCGGCAACTGCAATTCTGGACCTGAAATAGCCATATCTGAGATACCTATTCTACAGAGCTCCAATTGACCCGAAATTTCACAGAGAATTTTTATTGAATATATAAAAAATACTGGAGAAAAGAGATAACAAAGGGGACCCACCAGCTGCCCACAAGGCAGCAGGGCGCGCCCTGGTGCCTTGTGGGGCCCACAGCTGGCGTCTGGCCCCCTCCTTCTGCTATATGAAGCCATTTGCCCTAGAAAAAAATCGAGAGAAGACTTTTGGGACGAAGCGCCGCCGTCTCGAGGCGGAACCAGGGCAGGAACTATTTTGCTCTCCGTCGGAGCGATTCCGCCGGGGATACTTCCCTCCGGGAGGGGGAAATCGAAACCATCGACATCACCAACGATCCTCTCATCGTGGGAGGACCAATCTTCATCCATATCTTCACCAGCACCATCTCATCTCAAACCCTAGTTCATCTCTTATATTCAATCTTTGTCTCAAAACCTCAGATTGGTACCTGTGGGTTGCTAGTAGTGTTGATTACATCTTGTAGTTGATGCTAGTTGGTTTATTTGGTGGAAGATTATATGTTCAGATCCTTAATGCTATTCACTACCCCTTTGATCTCGAACATGAATATGATTTGTGAGTAGTTACTTTTGTTCTTGAGGACATGGGAGAAGTCTTGTCATAAGTAATCATGTGAATTTGGTATTCGTTCGATATTTTGATGATATGTATGTTGTTTCTTCCTTTAGTGGTGTCATGTGAACGTCGACTACATGACACTTCACCATCTTTGGGCCTAAGGGAAGGCATTGTGGAGTAGTGATTAGATGATGGGTTGCTAGAGTGACAGAAGCTTAAACCCTAGTTTATGCGCTATTCCGTAAGGGGCTGATTTGGATCCATATGTTTCATGCTATGGTTAGAGTTATCTTAATTCTTCTTTCATAGTTGCGGATGCTTGCGAGAGGGGGTAATCATAAGTGGGAGGCTTATTCAAGTAAGAATAGCACCCAAGCACCGGTCCACCCACATATCAAATTATCAAAGTAGCGAACGCGAATCAAACAAACATGATGAAAGTGACTAGATGAAATTCCCATGTGTCCTCGAGAACGCTTTGCTTATTATAAGAGATCGTTCCGGCTTGTCCTTTGCTACAAAAAGGATTGGGCCATCTTGCTGCACTCTTTGTTACCGTTACTAATTGTTACTTGTTACGAATTATTTTGCTATCAAAACTATCTGTTACCGCTAATTTCAGTACTTGCAGAGAGTACCTTGCTGAAAACCGCTTGTCATTTCCTTCTGCTCCTCGTTGGGTTCGACACTCTTACTTATCGAAATGACTACGATTGATCCCCTATACTTGTGGGTCATCAAGACTCTTTTCTGACGCCGTTGCCGGGGAGTGAAGCGCCTTTGGTGAGTGGAATTTGGTAAGGAAACATTTATATTACATGCTGAAATTTACTATGGAAAGTAATCCTTTGAGGGGCTTGTTCAGGGTATCTTCACCTCGACCGGAAGCAATAAGAGTTGCTCCTCAACCTATTGAACCTACTGAAAATATTTATTATGAAATTCCTTCGGGTATGATAGAGAAACTGCTAGCTAATCCTTATGCAAGAGATGGAACGGTACATCCCGATAAGCACTTGATCTATGTGGATGAAATTTGTGGATTGTTTAAGCTTGCAGGTTTATCCGGAGATGGAGTTAAGAAGAAAGTATTCCCTTTTTCTTTGGAGGGAAAGGCATTGATGTGGTATAGGCTATGTGATGATACTGGAACATGGGACTGGAACCGGTTGAAGCTGGAATTCCACCAGAAATTGTATCCTATGCATTTTGTTCATCGTGATTGGAATTATATATATAATTTTTGGCCTCGCGAAGGATAAAGTATCGCTCAAGCTTGGGGGAGGCTTAAGTATATGTTGCACACATGCCCCAATCATGAGCTCTCAAGAGAAATAATTCTTCAAAACTTTTATGCTCGCCTTTCTTATAATGATCAATCCATTCTCGATACTTTTTCTGCTGGTTCCTTTATGAAGAGAACTATTGAATCCAGATGGGATCTTCTAGAAAGAATTAAACGTACCTCTGAATATTGGGAAATCGACAAAGGTAATGAGTCAGGTATAAATCTTGAGTTTGATTGTGTTAAATCTTTTATGGAAACTGATGCTTTTCGTAAGTTTAGTACTAAATATGGACTTGACTCTAAAATAGTAGCTACCTTTTCTGAATCTTTTGCTACTCATGTTGATCTCCCTAAGGAGAAATGGTTTAAATATCACCCACCTATTGAATTGAAAGAAGAACCTGTTAGTCTTAAATAGGAAACAATTGTTTACCATGTTGATCCAGTTGTGCCTACTGCTTATATTGAGAAACCTCCTTTCCCTGTTAGGATTAAGGAACATGCTAAAGCTTCAACTGTGGATAATAAGAGTAATATTAGAGCAACTAGACCCTCTGAACAAATTAAAGTTGAACCTAGTGTTGCAATGGTTAAAGATCTTTTGGTCGATAATATTGATGGACATGTCATATATTTCTGTGATGAAGCAACTAGAATTGCTAAGCCAGACCCTAAGGACAAAAACAAACCTGTAGTTGGCTTGCCTGTTATTTCTGTTAAGATTGGAGATCATTGCTATAATGGTTTATGTGATATTGGTGCTAGTGTGAGTGCTATTCCGTTTACTCTCTATCAAGAAGTCATGAATGATATTGCACCTGTTGAGATTGAAGATATTGATGTTACTATTAAGCTTGCAAATAGAGATACTATTTCACCACTTGGGATTGTTAGAGATGTTGAAGTCTTGTGTGGCAAGATCAAATACCCTACTAATTTTCTTGTTCTTGGATCACCACAAGATGATTTTTGTCCCATTATATTTGGTAGACCCTTCTTGAATACTGTTAATGCTAAGATTGATTTCACTAAAGAAATTGTTAGTGTTAATTTTGGTGAGATGTCTCATGAGTTTAATTTCTCTAAGTTTCGTAGACAACCTCATGATAAAGAATTGCCTAGTAAGGATGAAATTATTGGTCTTGCTTCTATTGCTGTGCCTCCTACTGATCCATTAGAACAATATTTGCTTGAGCATGAGAATGACAGGCATATGAATGAAAAAAATGAAATAGATGAATTATTCTTTAAACAAGCGCCTATCCTGAAACATAATTTGCCTATTGAAACCTTGGGAGGTCCACCTCCACCCAAGGGTGATCATATATTTGATTTAAAGCAATTACCTGATACTCTTAAATATGCTTATCTCGATGAAAAGAAGATATATCCTGTTATTATTAGTGCTAACCTTTCAGAGCATGAAGAAAAGAGGTTACATAAAACTCTGAAGAAGCACTGTGCCGCTATTGGATATACTCTCGATGATCTTAAGGGCATTAGTCCCACTTTATGTCAGCATAAAATTCATATGGAGCCAGATGCTAAACCTGTTGTTGATCATCAAAGAAGGCTGGATCCTAAAATGAAGGATGTGGTAAGAACTGAAATATTAAAGCTTCTGGAAGCAGGTATAATTTATCCCATAGCTGATAGTAGATGGGTAAGTCCTGTTCATTGTGTTCCTAAGAAAGGAGGTATTACCATTGTTCCCAATGATAAAAATGAACTTATCCCACAAAGAATTGTAACTGGTTATAGGATGGTAATTGATTTCAGGAAATTAAATAAAGCTCCTAGAAAAGATCATTACCCCTTGCCTTTTATTGATCCAATGTTAGAAAGATTGTCTAAGCATACACACTTTTTTTTTCCTAGATGGTTATTCTGGTTTCTCTCAAATACCTGTGTCACCTGAAGATCAAGAGAAAACCACCTTTACTTGTCCTTTTGGAACTTATGCTTATCGTCGTACGCCTTTTGGTTTATGTAATGCACCTGCTACCTTTCAAAGATGTATGACTGCTATATTCTCTGACTTTTGTGAAAAGATTGTTGAGGTTTTCATGGATGATTTCTCCGTTTATGGAACTTCTTTCGATGATTGCTTGAGCAACCTTGATCGAGTTTTGCAGAGATGTGAAGAAACTAATCTTATCTTGAATTGGGAGAAGTGCCATTTTATGGTGAATGAAAGTATAGTCCTTGGGCATAAAATTTCTGAAAGAGGTATTGAAGTTGATAAAGCTAAAGTTGACGCTATTGAGAAAATGCCATGTCCTAAAGATATCAAAGGTATAAGAAGTTTCCTTGGTCATGCTGGTTTCTATAGAAGGTTTATAAATGACTTCTCTAAAATTTCTAGACCTCTTACCAATCTCTTGCAAAAAGATGTTCCATTCGTTTTTTATGATGATTTTATAGAAGCCTTTGAAATACTTAAGAAAGCCTTAATTTCTGCACCTATTGTTCAACCACCTGATTCGAACTTACCCTTTAAAATTATGTGTGATGCTAGTGATTATGCTGTTGGTGCTGTTCTAGGACAAAGAGTTGATAAGAAATTAAATGTCATTCATTATGCTAGTAAAACTCTAGACAGTGCTCAAAGAAATTATGCTACTACTGAGAAATAATTTTTAGCAGTTGTGTTTGCATGTGATAAATTTAGATCATACATTGTTGATTCCAAAGTCACTCTCCACACTGATCATGCTGCTATTAAATATCTTATGGAAAAGAAAGATGCTAAACCTAGACTTATTAGGTGGGTTCTTCTGGTACAAGAATTTGATTTGCATATTGTTGATAGAAAGGGAGCTGAGAATCCCGTAGCTGATAATTTGTCTTGAATGGAAAATGTTCTTGATGACCCACTTCCTATTAATGATGATTTTCCTGATGAACAATTAGCTGTGATAAATGCTTCTCGTAATACTCCTTGGTATGCAGACTATGCTAATTACATTGTTGCTAAATACATACCACCTAGCTTTACATACCAACAAAAGAAAAAGTTCTTCTTTGATTTAAGACATTACTTTTGGGATGACCCACACTTATATAAAGAAGGAGTAGATGGTATTATTAGACATTGTGTACCTGAGCATGAACAGGAACAGATCCTACGTAAGTGCCACTCAGACATATGGAGGACACCATGCGGGAGACCGAACTGCACACAAGGTATTACAATCCGGTTTTTATTGGCCTACTCTTTTCAAGGATGCACGTAAGTTTGTCCTTTCTTATGATGAATGTCAAAGAATTGGTAATGTTGGTAGACGTCAGGAAATGCCTATGAATTATTCACTTGTTATTGAACCATTTGATGTTTGGGGTTTTGATTATATGGGACCATTTCCTAAATCCAACGGGTATACTCATATCTTAGTTGCTGTTGATTACGTTACTAAGTGGGTAGAAGTTATTCCAACTAGTAGTGCTGATCATAACACTTCTATTAAAATACTTAAAGAAGTTATTTTCCCAAGGTTTGGAGTACCTAGATATTTAATGACCGATGGTGGTTCACATTTTATTCATGGTGCTTTCCGTAAGTTGCTTGCTAAATATGATGTTAATCATAGAATTGCATCTCCTTATCATCCTCAGTCTAGTGGCCAAGTTGAATTAACTAATAGAGAAATAAAATTGATTTTGCAAAAGACCGTTAATAGATCCAGAAAAAATTGGTCTAAGAAACTTGATGATGCATTATGGGCTTACAGAACTGCTTATAAAAATCCAATGGGTATGTCTCCTTATAAAATGGTTTATGGAAAAGCATGTCATTTACCTCTTGAGTTAGAACATAAAGCTTATTGGGCAATTAAAGAACTAAACTATGATTTTAAACTTACCGGTGAGAAGAGGTTGTTTGATATTAGCTCTCTGGATGAATGGAGAACCCAAGCCTATGAAAATGCTAAGTTGTTTAAAGAAAAAGTTAAAAGATGGCATGACAAAAGAATTCAAAAACGGGAATTCAAAGTAGGTGATCATGTTCTATTATACAATTCTCGTTTAAGATTTTTTGCAGGAAAACTTCTCTCTAAATGGGAGGGGCCATATGTCATCGAAGAAGTTTATCACTCCGGAACCATCAAAATAAATAACTCTGAAGGCAATAATCCGAGAGTGGTGAATGGACAAAGAATCAAGCATTATATTTCAGGTACTCCCATTAATGTTGAAACTAATATTATTGAAACAATGAAACCGGAAGAGCACATAAAAGAGTCCTTCCGGAACGCTCCAGAACCCTGAAAAGGGGTAGGTATGTGATACGGTAATGTGATGCCTCGGCCCGACCGTGCACTAATCATACACGCAAATGCGCATGATCAAGCCCAGGGACTCACGGGAAGATATCACAACACAACTCTAGACACAAAATAAAATAATACAAGCTTTATATTACAAGCCAGTGGCCTCAAGGGCTCGAATACATAAGCTCGCGAACAAGCATTAGCGGAAGCAACAACAGTATCTGAGTATAGACACAAAGTTAAACAAGGCTGCCTTAAGAAGGCGAAAACAAACAACGGCTCTGATCGAAAGAGGCAAGGCCTCCAGCCTGGGAGCCTCCTAAACTACTCCTGGTCGTCGGTCTCCACGTAGTAGTAAGCTCCACCGGTGTAGTAGTAGTCATCGACGGGATCGGCTGACTCCGGGGCTCCGCCATCTGATCGCAGCAATCGGGTATGGGGAAAAAGGGGAGCAAAGCAACTGTGAGTACTCATCCAAAGTACTCGCAAGACTTACATCAGAACTATGCTAAGTATGCATCGGTATCAAATGAAGGGGCTGTATCTGTGGACTGAACTGCAGAAATGCCAGAATAGAGGGGAAGGCCTAGCCTATCAAAGACTAGCATCTTCAGCGTCTTGCAGCATTAGAAGAGTGCAGATTAGTACATAACATAAAGTAACAAGCATGTAGTAGCAAAGCCTAGAGATCCTTCCTCGACTCCCTACGAGAAAGCGATCCCGGAGCTTACAATTAAATTAACATGTATCCAGTTCAAGTTGTAATAGATCGGGATACAACACTGAGCGTCCTGTTACTGTGGACACGGCTATTTGAATAGATAAACTTCCCTGCAGGGGTGCACTACTGTTACCCAACACGCTCGATTAACTCTGGCCGGACACACTTTTCCGGGTCATGCCCAGCCTCGGCTGATCGACACGACGTAGTCCTACCTAGGCTCAGCAGAGAGGTCCCCGCCGGTCTACATCCTAAGTGCTCAGGGTTCTTGGGCCCATCGCCCTTTGCACTCCGGGTCATTGTGTGTAGAGTGGACCCAGGCACCACCTCTGTCTTGGATGGCGCCGGCCCGACCCGGCCACAATGCTGAACTGGATGTCTGGCAGAACTTTCGGCTGATACATACGGCGTAGAGGGCCCCATTAAACCATTATCCCACGTAGTGGTAGTGCATATAGGCTAGTGGCCAACTCAGATCAAATACCCAAATCCGTTAGTGAATTATTAGGAGCTCGCGGTGACGATCAGTACTCCTGTCGCCCCGTCTCGAGGAAGTGCAACAAGGGTCAGGCCCATCCCTCTCTAGGGCGGTCTCTGCCTGTCCGGCCGCGCCTCGTAATTATCTCGCGGGTACCCTCCAGGTCAACCCGACTCCACAAGGGACTGTCGGGAACTCAGGTCCACCTCAACCGGGGTGGTACCGCCTGTCCCTTCAGTCCCGCAATAACAGTACAAGGGGGCAACAGTTAAAGGTAACCGTGTGTCCGTAACATCAAGGGGGGAATCCGAGGAATCACCCTCGATGGATTCCCACTCGATGCTACCGTCAAGGTGAACCCGGAGGAATCACCCTCGATGGATTCACACTTGAAAGGTTGCACGACAAAGGCATCATCGAAGGTGGTGAAAGAGGAATCACCCTCGGTAACCCACAACCGACTAGCTATGCTACAGAGATATCATCAGGAGTGAGGTAGGAGGTATCACCCTCCGCACTCGTTAGTAGCCCTGTAGAGTCGTACAAATAAGGGGGTGTGCGGTGCTGTGTTCGGTCTCTGCACGTCGATCACAATGATCGGGGCACCAGTAATAAAGCGGGGCAATAGGGACAAGGATGTGGGGCCACTGATGGATCACTAACCAGCCTATAATAAGCATTTAGGATAGCAGGTAAAGTATCAAGAGCAGGTTACAACATCGGGCCATGCATCAGAATAGGAGCAATCAATTACAGTAGCAAAATCTAATGCAGGCATGGGGAAGAAAGAATGGGCGATATAGGAATGATCAAGGGGGTTTTGCTTGCCTGGAAGCTCTGTGGTAAAAGAGGGGTCGTCGGTGGAGTAGCAGTCCTCGGGGGCAACGTCGGTCTCGGGGTCTACCGGAGAGAAGAGGGGGAGGAAACAGATAAATACATAGCAAACAAAGCAACACAGATGCATGGCATGGCAGTATGTTATTCGAGGGGTGCTTTAATGCAGTACTACACAAGTTAGTCGGAGCGGGAAACATCTGGAGGTGTTTTACCAGCTCCGGGCAATTATCGATCAGATGAAATGGAGGGGAAGTTCCATGTTCATCATGTTAGAGAGGTGTGGCAGGTATGTGGAGGGCATATTCGGATTCTTCATATTTTTCTGATCATTTTTCATATATAAATTATTTTCATCCGAGTTACGGTTTATTTTATATGATTTTTCAAAGTTTTAATCATTTTCTGGAATTTCTGGATTTATTTAATTATTAAATTCGAATTATCCAAAACAGTAACTTGTGACGTCAGCATGATGTCATAGTGACGTCATCGGTCAAATCCAGCTGGCCAGGGTTAAACCTGACCAGTGGGACCCACTGGTCATACACAGTGAGGTAATTAGGGGTTAATTAAACTAATTAAGGATTAATTAGAGGGTGGGCCCCATTAGTCAGTGACTGTTTAATTAATAATTTAATTAATAGATTAATTAGCATTTTATTTATTATAAAAATGTTTAAATTAAGCGGGCCCCGCATGTCAGCGACAGTAGCCGCCCAGTCAGCGGGTTGACTTGGTCAACCGGGCCAACGGGACCCACTGGGCCCACTGGTCAGTGGCCCAGGGCGTCCACGTGGCGGCCACGTCGGCGTCGACCGGCGACTCGCCGCCGGCGACCAAAACGACGGCGGCGCGCACGGGTGGTGGTCGGAAAACCGCTACGGCGGCTCATTTCGAGCGCAGGAAGCGGCGTTCGAAAGCTGGGACTCGCCCGCGTCGAACGGTGGTGCTGGAGTGGCCGGAGACGAACCACAGCGACGACGGCGAGCTCGCGCGCGGCGGCAGGAGTTCGGTGGTTGCGCGAGACGGAGCTACGGGGCACGGCTGGCGGTGCTGAGGGCATGGGCGGGTTCCTGTGGCTGCCACGAGCACGACACGGTGCTCGGACGCGAGCGACAGCGGCAGCGAGCACGGCGGCGACACGAACGGCGGCAGCGAGCTCACGGCAACGGTGAGGGGGGGGAAGCTAGCGGGCACGTGGGAGCACAGCGAGAGAGGGAGAAGGAAGGAGGGCTCACGGCGGGGCTGTAGGGGAAGGCAGTGGGCTCGGGGAGGCTCGGAGTCGACGGCGTGGTGGCAGCAATCACCGGCAACTGAGAGGGGGAGGCGAGGTCGATGGCGACGTTTCGGAGCGGTTTTGGTCGAACGGGTGCGCGCAATCGCCGTAGTCGAGGGCGGCGCGACTCCTGGACGTCCTCCCGGGCACCGGGGAGGCCTGTGGCCGCGACGGCGACGTTGGTGCGGCGACGGCCGCGTTCGGGGAGGAGTAGCAGAGAGGGAGAGAGGGAGAGAGCGAGGCCAGGAGAGGGCCAGGGGGCTCTTATCCGACCAGAGCGACCGCGGCGACGCGCTGTCGAGCGGAGCGAGGGGGCCTGGGTGCGGGCGCGGGCGCGCGCGCGGCAGAGGACGACAACGCAGAGAGAGAGAGGGTGGGAGGTGGAAGGAGGTGCCGAGCAGGCTGGGCCGGGCACTATAGTACTTAAGCCCGTAGGCACAGTAGTATTCTTCCACTTTTTCTTTTCTTTTCTGCTTTTATTTCTTTTATCTCTTTTTGAGAAATGTTTAGCCACCATTTGACTTTTGTAAAATATGTGACTTAGCCACATAAATACAATGCAATATTTGGTACTGCCATAAAAAGGTTTGGAGGCTTTATGATTTCATTTGAATTTTATTTAATTGAAAAAGGATTAATTAGTGCTGTTTTGGTACTGTTTTAATTAGGTTATGGTCAATTTTAGAATCCAAATAATGTTGGCTTTATTTTTATAATTGCTTTGGGAATATCTGCAATATTATGAACTATTTAGTTTGCAAGTTTGGAGTTTTTCTAATTTCACTTGTTTTTTAAATTTTGAATTTGAGTTGAATTATTTGCTAGATGCAATTTATTTAGGATGATCATGATGACATGGCTAATTAATTAGCTTAATGACAGGGTTGAGGTCTGGGGATGTTACAGGTAAGTAAACCGACTCCAAAAATTCCATAAAAATTATTTCTGTCAGTTTTGGAATATTAGAAAAAATACAAAAATAAGAAACAGCCGAAGGGACCCACGTGTCGCCCACAAGGCAGAAGGGTGCGACCCCCCGGGGCGCGCCGTGGTGCCTTGTGGGCCCCACGTGTGCCTTCCCGACTCCGTTTTCTTCCCGTATGCTTGTTTTGCAAGATAAAAATTCTTTATATATATTTCCGTATGTTTTGATCACCGTATCGTGAGTTTCTTCTCTATTCTTGTTTCTTGCTGTTTCCTATCAGATTTTTAAGGTCGAGCGCCATGTCATCCCAGGATTCGGACGGAGAAAGCTACGTTTCGCAACTTATCGCGAACCCTAGAGTCTATGGGGATATTGATCCTTATGGTTGGTCAACTGATGAAGAGGAGGAGGCTGACTTGAGGAGAAAGCAAGACCCCTCTAGCGAGGAGGACGAGGATCCCCCTCTACCTCAACCAGGGGATATGCATGTTGAATTCAAGTTGTCCTGCCCAACACGGTGAAAGTATCTAAAGTTCAATTCACCCCTTTTCGTCATGCGCAGGAAGGGTCGGATGAACTACGTCGCAAAATTTGGGCTCTTGAGAGAGAAAATGACAAATTAAAAGAAGAAATTCGTGTCCTTAAGTGGAAGACGGAGGACTAGCCCACTACTTCACCACCACCACCATCACCGAAGAAGGAGATTTGAGTACATGGGTATGGGCACTCCCCTTGGCTTGTGCCAAGCTTGGGGGAGGTGCCCCGGTATCGTATCACCATCACTTTTTCATCATCATTATCTATCTTAGTTCGATCCATAGTTATTTCGTGATTTAGAGGAATAAAAGTTTTAGTTTGATTTAGTTTCGAGTGCTTGCTTTGTGATCTATCTATGTAATCGTGTGTGAAAGTTATATAATAAAGAGTAGTTTGAGTTGAGTGTTTTGCTTTTGATGATCCAATCTTAGAAATAAAGAAAGAATAAAAATAAAATCATATGCTAATCCCATGGGGAGTGATGACTTCACATAAAAGAAGTATACTTGATAAAACTTGTTGGAGATTGAAAAACATAGCATTGGTCATTATAGCAATTCATGAAAAAGTAATAAAGGAAGAGAGGTCTCACATATAAATACACTATCTTGGACACCCCTTATGATTGTGAGCCCCCATCAAATATTCTATGTCAATTAGTTGACGTTGGACAAGGAAGACAACGTAATGAGTTATATTTGCTTATATTCACATAGAAGTTATATTGTTTTGGATCCTCTAACATGTGGTGTTTGCCCCCTATCTTTGCTAGCCAAAAAATCCGCACCAAGTAGAGATACTACTTATGCATCCAAAAACCCTTAAACCCAGTTTCATGTCATGAGAGTCCACTATATCTACCTATGGATTGAATAAGATCCTTCAAGTAACTTGTCATCGGTGCAGAAGCAATAAAAAATGCTCCTAAATATGTATGAACTTTTATTGTAAGGGAAAATAAGCTTTGTACGATCTTGTGATGGTGGAGCAATAAAAGTGACAGACTGCATAATAAAGGTCGCTATCACAAGGGGCAATATAAAGTGACGTTCCTTTACATTAAAAGCTTGCACATCCAAAAACAAAAGCGCATGACAACATCTGCTTCCCTCTGCGAAGGGCCTATCTTTTAATTTATGTATTTACTTTCATGCAAGAGTCAATAGTGTTCTCCTCTATTCCATTTTTATTTTCTCTTTTGGCAAACATCATGTGGTGGGGATTGATCCATGCATATATATCCAGTTGAATGTAGGTGATCATGAGTTATTATTGTTGACATTACCCTTGAGGTAAATACGTTTGGAGGCAAAATTATAAGTGTTGGAAATATGCCCTAGAGGCAATTAATAAAGTGTTTATTATCATATTTCTCCGTTCATGATAATGGTTTATTATTCATGCTAGAATTGTATTGACCGGAAACTTAATACATGTGTGGATAATAGACAAATACTATGTCCCTAGTATGCCTCTACTAGACTAGCTCGTTGATCAAAAGATGGTCAAGGTTTCCTGACCATGGACATGAGTTGTCATTTGATAACGGGATCACATCATTAGGAGAATGATGTGATGGACATGACCCAACCGTTAGCATAGCAAATGATCGTTCAGTTTATTGCTATTGCTATGTCAAATACACGTTCCTCTGACCATGAGATCATGCAACTCCCGGATATCGTAGGAATACTTTGGGTGTATCAAACGTCACAACGTTACTGGGTGATTATAAAGGTGCACTACAGGTATCTCCGAAAGTGTTTGTTGAGTTGGCATGGATCGAGATTGGGATTTGTCACTCCGACTATCGGAGAGGTATCTCTGGGCCCTCTCGGTAATACAGCATCACAGAAGCCTTGCAAGCACCGTGACTAAAGAGTTAGTTGCAAGATGATGTATTACGGAACGAGTAAAGAGACTTGCCGGTAACGAGATTGAACTAGGTATTGGATACCGACGATCGAATCTCGGGCAAGTAACATACCGCCAGACAAAGGGAACAACGTATGTTGATATATGAGGTTCACCGATAAAGATCTTCGTGGAATATGTAGGAACCAATATGAGCATCCAGGTTCCGCTGTTGGTTATTGACCGGAGAGTCGTCTCGATCATGTCTACATCATTCCCGAACCTGTAGGGTCCGCACACTTAAGGTTCGATGACGATTTAGTATTATATGAGTTATGTGATTGGTGGCCGAAGTTTGTTTGGAGTCCCGGATGAGATCACGGACATGACGAGGAGTCTCGAAATGGTCGAGAGGTAAAGATTCATATATTGGAAGGCTATATTCGGACGTCGGAAAGGTTCCGAGTGATTCGGGTATTTTTCGGAGTACCGGGGAGTTACGGGAATTCACCGGGAGAAGTAATGGGCCTTATCGGGCCATACGGGAAAAGGAGAGGCAGGCCACGTGAGGAGGCGCGCGCCCCCCCTTGCCCAAACCGAATTGGACTAGGGGAGGGGGCGCAGCCCCCTCTTTCCTTTCCCTCTCCCTTCCCCCTTTCCTACTCCGTATGGGAGGTGGAATCCTACTAGGACTAAGGAGTCCTAGTAGGACTCCCCACACTTGGCGCACCCCTAGGGGGCCGGCCTCCTCCCTCTCATCCTTTATATACGGGGGCAAGGGGGCACCCCAAAGTACACAATTGTCCCATAGCCGTGTGCGGTGCCCCGATCTCCGTTTTCCACCTCGGTCATATTTTCGGAGAGCTTAGGCGAAGCCCTGCCGGAATCACTTCACCGTCACCGTCGCCACGCCATCGTGCTGACGGAACTCATCTACTACCTCGACGTCTTGCTGGATCAAGAAGGCGAGGAACGTCACCGAGCTGCACGTGTGTAGAACTCGGAGGTGCCGTACGTTCGGTACTCAATCGGTGGAGCTCGAAGGATTGTTCGACTACATCAACCGCGTTGTGAGACGCTTCCGCTAACGGTCTACGAGGGTACGTAGACACACTCTCCCCTCTCGTAGCGATGCATCTCCATGGATAGATCTTGCGTGAGCGTAGGAATTTTTTTGAAATTCATGCTCCGTTCCCCAACAGTGGCATCCGAGCCAGGTCTATGCATAGATGTGATTTGCACGAGTAGAACACAAGTGAGTTGTGGGCGTGGGTGTATACATATTGCTTGCCGTTACTAGTTGATACTTGATTTGGAGGTATTGTGAGATGAAGCGGCCCAGACCGACATTACGCGTACGCTTACGCGAGACAGGTTTCACCGCTACGTGCACTCGTTGCATAAAGGTGACTGGCGGGTGTCTGTCTCTCTCACTTTAGTTGAATCGGTTTCAATGAAGAGGGTTCTTTTAGAAGATCAAAAAGCAATCACTACACCACGTTGTGGTTTTGCGTAGGTAAGAACGGTTCTTGCAAACCCGTAGCAGCCACGTAAAACTTGCAACAACAAAGTAGAGGACGTCTAACTTGTTTTTGCAGGGTATGCTGGTGATGTGATATGGTCAAGACATGATGTGATATAAGTTGTTGTATGAGATGATCATGTTTTGTAAAGTTATCAGGCAACCGGCAGGAGCCTTATGGTTGTCTCTTTATTGTATGCAATGCCAACGCTATGTAATTGCTTTACTTTACCGCTATGAGTTAGCAGTAGTAGTAGTAGCAATAGCCGGCGAGACGACCACGACGCTGCGATGGAGATCAAGGTGTCACGATGCTACGATGGAGATCAAGGTGTCAACCCGGTGACGATGGAGATCATGACGGTGCTTTGCTGATGGAGATCAAAGGCACAAGACGTTGATGGCCATATCATGTCACATATATTGAATTGCATGTGATGTTAATCCTTTTATGCATGTTATTTTGCTTAGGATGACGGTAGCATTATAAGATAATCCCTTCACTAAATTTCAAGATAAGTGTTCTCCCCTAGTATGCACCGTTGCGAAGGTTCGACGCTTCTAAGCACCACGTGATGATCGGGTGTGATGGATTCTTTCGTTCGCATACAACGGGTGTAAGCCAGTTTTACACACGCAGAATACTTGGGTTAAACTTGACGAGCCTAGCATATACAGATATGGCCTCGGAACACAAGAGACCGAAAGGTCGAACATGAGTCATATAGTAGATATGATCAACATGAAAGATGTTCACCATTGATAACTAATCCACCTCACGTGATGATCGGACGTGGTTTAGTTGATGTGGATCATGTTACACTTAGACAACTTGAGGGATGTTAATCTAAGTGGGAGTTCTTAAGTAATTTGATTAATTGAACTTCAATTGTCATGAACATAGTCTTACTTGTCTTAGCAAATTTATGTTGTAGATCAATAGACCGCGCTGTAGTTCCCCTGTTTTTATTATGTTCCTAGAGAAAACGAAGTTGAAAGTTGATGGAAGCAACTATGCGGACTAGGTCCGTGATCTGAGGATTGTCCTCACTGCTGCACAGAAGGCTTATGTCCTTAATGCACCGCTCAGTGAAATACCCCTACGGCTTCGTCTGAGGACGTTATGAACGTCTGGTAGACAAGAAAAGATGACTACTCGATAGTTCAGTGCGCCATACTTTACGGCTTAGAACCGGAGCTCCAAATATGTTTTGAGCAACACAGAGCATATGAGATGTTCCAAGAGCTGAAAATTTGTTTTTCAAGCTCACACCCGGGTCGAGAGGTATGACACCTTCGACAAGTTCTATAGCTACAAGATGGAGGAGAACAACTCCGTTAGTGAGCATGTACTCAGAATGTCTGAGTACTTCAAACACTTGAATCAAGTGGGAGTTAGACTTCCGAATAAAGTGGTGATTGATAGAGTTCTCCAGTCACTATCACTAAGCTACTGGATCTTCGTGATGAACTATAAACATGCAAGGGATAGAAGATCCTTAAGCTATTCGCGATGCTACAATCTGCGGATGTAGAAATCAAAAAAAGAGAGCATCAAGTGTTGATGGTTAATAAGACCACTAGTTTCAAGAAGGGCAAGGGAAAGAAAAGGGAACTTCAAGAAGAACGGTAAAACAGTTGCCGCTCACGCTAAGAAACCCAAGGCTGAACCAAACCCGAGACTTAGTGCTCCCATTGCAAAGGGAAATGTCACAAGGAGCGGAACTTCTCCAAAGTAACTGGCAGATAATAAGACTGGCAATGTCAACAAAGATATTTGATATACATGTTATTGATGTGTACCTTACTAGTACTCGTAGGAGCACCTGGGTATTTGATACTTGTTCAGTTGCTTGCAACTTGAAACATGGAGCTTCGGAATAAACGAGGGCTAGCTAAAGAACGAGGTGACGATGTGCATTGGAAGTGTCTCCAAGGTTGATGTGATCACCATCGCCACGCTCTCTCTACCTTCAGGATTAGTGATGAACCTAAATAATTGTTATTTGGTGCTTGCGTTAAGCATGAACATTATATCTGATAGTGTTTATTGCAAGACGGTTATTCAATTTCAGAGAATAATTGTTATTCTATTTGGATAATATCATTGATGATCATGCACTTAAAATGAAAGGTTTATTGAATCTTGATCGTAGTAATACATATGTTCATAACACGAATGCCAAAAGATAATGATAGTACCACATATTTGTGGCACTGCCGCTTAGGTCATATCAGTGTTAAACACATGAAGAAACTCCATGCAGATGGGTTTTTGGAATCTCTTGATTATGAATCATTTGAGACATGTGAACCGTGCCTTATTGGCAAGATGACTAAAACTCCGTTCTTCGGAACAATGGAGCAAGCAACCAACTTATTGGAAATAATACATACCGATGTATGCGGTCCGATGAGTGTTGAGGCGCGCGGTGGATATCGTTATGTTCTCACGTTCACTGATGAGTTGAGTAGATATGGTTATGTCTACTTGATGAAGCATAAATCTGAAACATTTGAAAAGTTCAAAGAATTTCAGAGTGAAGTAGAGAACCATCGTAACAAGAAAATAAAGTTCTTACGATCTGATCGTGGAGGAGAATATTTGAGTTACGAGTTTGGCAATCACTTAAGACAATGTGGAATTGTTTCACAGCTCACGCCACATGGAACACCACAGCGTAATGGTGTGTCCGAACGTCGTAATCGTACTCTATTGGATGGTGCGTTCTATGATGTCTCTTACCGATTTGCCACTATCATTTTGGGGTTATGCATTAGAGACAGCTGCATTCACTTTAAACAAGGGCACCGTCTAAATCCGTTGAGATGACACCGTATGAACTGTGGTTTGCAAGAAACCTAAGATGTCGTTTCTGAAAGTTTGGGGATGCGATGCTTATGTCAAAAGGCTTCAGCCAGATAAGCTCGAACCCAAAGCGGATAAGTGCGTCTTCATAGGATACCCAAAAGAGACCGTTGGGTACACTTTCTACCACAGATCCGAAGGCAAAGTTTTCGTTGCTAAAGAATGGATCCTTTCTAGAGAAGGAGTTTCTCTCGAAAGAAGTGAGTGGGAGGAAAGTAGAACTTGATGAGGTAATTGTACCTCCTCTGGATAGTAGTACACCACAGAAAGAAATTTCTGTGACATCGACACAGACCAGAGAAGAAGTTAATGATGATGATCATGAAACTTCGGATCAAGTTGTTACTGAACTTCGAAGGTCAACCAGGACACATTCCGCACCAGAGTGGTACGGAAATCCAGTCTTGGAGGACATGTTGCTAGACAACGATGAACCTTCGAACTATGAAGAAGCGATGGCAAGCCCGGATTCCGACAAATGGCTTGAGGCCATGAAATCTGAGATTGGATCCATGTATGAGAACAAAGTGTGGACTTTGGTAGACTTGCCCGATGAACGGCGAGCTATTGAAAATAAATGGATCTTTAAGAAGAAGACGGATGCTGATGGTAATATCACCGTCTATAAAGCTCGACTTGTTGCTAAAGGTTATCACCAAGTTCAAGGAGTTGACTACGATGAGACTTTCTCACCCGTAGCGATGCTAAAGTCTGTCAGAATTATGTTAGCAATTGCCACGTTTTATGATTATGAAATCTGGCAAATGGACGTCAAAACGGCATTCCTTTACGGATTCCTTAAGGAAGAATTGTATATGATACAGCCGGAAGGTTTTGTCGATCCTAAAGGCGCTAACAAAATATGCAAGCTCCAGCGATCCATCTATGGACTGGTGCAAGCATCTCGGAGCTGGAATACTCGCTTTGATGAAGTGATCAAAGCGTTTGGGTTTATACAAGTTTATGGAGAAACTTGTATTTACAAGAAAGTGAGTGGGAGCTCTATAGCATTTCTAATAGTATATGTGGATGACATATTGTTGATTGGAAATGATGTAGAATTTCTGGAAAGCATAAAGAATTGAAAGGAGGTTTTCAATAAAAACCTGTTTTTGAGTTATCCACAGATTGGGCATCGAGATCTATGGAGATAGATCAAAACGCCTGATAAAAGTTCACACATCTTGATGAGTTTTTTGAAGAAGTTCAAAATAGGATCAAGTCAAAGAAATGAGTTCTTGCCTGGTGTGAAGTGGAGTAAGACTTGAAAATCTAGGTAAAGGTTGTTTTACATGTTAGACATCAAAATCTATAGAGATAGATTGAGACGCCTCATAGGACTTTCACGAAGCACATACCTTGACAAGTTTGAAGAAAGTTCAAAATGGATCAGTCAAAGAAGGAGTTCTTGACTGTGGTGCAAGGTGTGAAATTGAGTAAGACTCAAATCTCGACCACGGCAGAAGAAATAGAAAAGATGAAGGTTATCCCCTATGCCTCGGCCATAGGTTCTATAAAGTATGCCATGCTGTGTGCCTTGCCATGTGTCTGGCAAAGAGGTACGAAAGTGATCTAGGAGTAGATCACAGGATAGCGGTCAAGAATATCCTGAAGTACCTGAAAAGGACTAAGAGAAAATTTCTCGGGAATAGAGGTGATAAAGAGTTCGTCGTAAAGGGTTACGTCGATGCAAGCTTTAAACACCGATCCGGGAGACTATGAGTCTCAGACCGGATATGTAAAGTGGGACAGTCATTTTTGGAGTAGCTCCAAGCAGAGTGTGGTAGCAGCATCTACATATGACATAGAGATTTGCTAAGAA
Source organism: Elymus sibiricus (assembly GCA_039707655.1). NCBI lineage: Eukaryota > Viridiplantae > Streptophyta > Magnoliopsida > Poales > Poaceae > Elymus > Elymus sibiricus. The sequence continues at coordinate 230,084,462 of CM077668.1, forward strand.
CACACGGATCTGAATATTGCAGACCCGTTGACTAAAACCTCTCTCACAAGCAAAACATGATCAGCCCTAGAACTGATGTTAATTACATGGAGATGTAAACTAGATTATTGACTCTAGTGCAAGTGGAAGACTGTTGGAAATATGCCCTAGAGGCAATTAATAAAGTGTTTATTATCATATTTCTTCGTTCATGATAATGGTTTATTATTCATGCTAGAATTGTATTGACCGGAAACTTAATACATGTGTGGATAATAGACAAATACTATGTCCCTAGTATGCCTCTACTAGACTAGCTCGTTGATCAAAAGATGGTCAAGGTTTCCTGACCATGGACATGAGTTGTCATTTGATAACGGGATCACATCATTCGGAGAATGATGTGATGGACATGACCCAACCGTTAGCATAGCAAATGATCGTTCAGTTTATTGCTATTGCTATGTCAAATACACGTTCCTCTGACCATGAGATCATGCAACTCCCGGATACCGTAGGAATACTTTGGGTGTATCAAACGTCACAACGTTACTGGGTGATTATAAAGGTGCACTACAGGTATCTCCGAAAGTGTTTGTTGAGTTGGCATGGATCGAGATTGGGATTTGTCACTCCGACTATCGGAGAGGTATCTCTGGGCCCTCTCGGTAATACAGCATCACAGAAGCCTTGCAAGCACCGTGACTAAAGAGTTAGTTGCAAGATGATGTATTACGGAACGAGTAAAGAGACTTGCCGGTAACGAGATTGAACTAGGTATTGGATACCGACGATCGAATCTCGGGCAAGTAACATACCGCCAGACAAAGGGAACAACGTATGTTGACATATGAGGTTCACCGATAAAGATCTTCGTGGAATATGTAGGAACCAATATGAGCATCCAGGTTCCGATATTGGTTATTGACCGGAGAGTCGTCTCGATCATGTCTACATCATTCCCGAACCTGTAGGGTCCGCACACTTAAGGTTCGATGACGATTTAGTATTATATGAGTTATGTGATTGGTGGCCGAAGTTTGTTCGGAGTCCCGGATGAGATCACGGACATGACGAGGAGTCTCGAAATGGTCGAGAGGTAAAGATTCATATATTGGAAGGCTATATTCGGACGTCGGAAAGGTTCCGAGTGATTCGGGTATTTTTCGGAGTACCGGGGAGTTACGGGAATTCACCGGGAGAAGTAATGGGCCTTATTGGGCCATACGGGAAAAGGAGAGGCAGGCCACGTGAGGAGGCGCGCGCCCCCCCTTGCCCAAACCGAATTGGACTAGGGGAGGGGGCGCAGCCCCCTCTTTCCTTTCCCTCTCCCTTCCCCCTTTCCTACTCCGTATGGGAGGTGGAATCCTACTAGGACTAAGGAGTCCTAGTAGGACTCCCCACACTTGGCGCACCCCTAGGGGGCCGGCCTCCTCCCTCTCATCCTTTATATACGGGGGCAAGGGGGCACCCCAAAGTACACAATTGTCCCATAGCCGTGTGCGGTGCCCCGATCTCCGTTTTCCACCTCGGTCATATTTTCGGAGAGCTTAGGCGAAGCCCTGCCGGAATCACTTCACCGTCACCGTCGCCACGCCATCGTGCTGACGGAACTCATCTACTACCTCGACGTCTTGCTGGATCAAGAAGGCGAGGAACGTCACCGAGCTGCACGTGTGTAGAACTCGGAGGTGCCGTACGTTCGGTACTCAATTGGTGGAGCTCGAAGGATTGTTCGACTACATCAACCGCGTTGTGAGACGCTTCCGCTAACGGTCTACGAGGGTACGTAGACACACTCTCCCCTCTCGTAGCGATGCATCTCCATGGATAGATCTTGCGTGAGCGTAGGAAATTTTTTGAAATTCATGCTCCGTTCCCCAACAATAAGCCCCTATCTTTCTGTGTGTTCGACTGAAACTTTTGCTCCATAAGTATAAAGTGAGTGTCAGCAATCATAGAAGACTAAATGATAGTTGAGTATGTGAACTTGCTAATCAAAGCTCTTACATAGACTCTTTCTGATAATATGATGAATTGCAATTGCTTCAGTGACTGAGAACATAGTTTGTTCGTTTTCAATTTGGTTTATGGTTCATACTTTAACTTGTGGATGAATTGTCACTTTTTCATGAGAAGTTTTATGATGATATATTGCTGTTATGATAAAGATCATGATGCTCCATGTCCGTATTTTATTTTTATCGACGTCTCTCTCTCTAAACATGTGGTCATGATTATCGATTTCGACTTTTCGCTTGAGGGCAAGCGAGGTTTAAGCTTGGGGGAGTTGATACGTCCAATTTGCATCATGATTTCCTACTGTTATTTATTATGTTTTTGATCATTATTTCACTTTATGGTACAATTCTTATGCCATTTTTCTCTTAATTTGCAAGATTTACATGAAGAGGGAGAATGCCGGCAGCTGGAATTCTGGACCTGAAATAGCCATATCAGAGATACCTATTCTACAGAGCTCCAATTGATTGCATCTTGTAGTTGATGCTAGTTGGTTTATTTGGTGGAAGATTATATGTTCAGATCCTTAATGCCATTCAATACCCCTCTGATCTTGAACATGAATATGATTTGTGAGTAGTTACTTTTGTTCTTGAGGACATGGGAGAAGTCTTGTCATAAGTAATCATGTGAATTTGGTATTTGTTCGATATTTTGATGATATGTATGTTGTTGCTTCCTTTAGTGGTGTCGTGTGAACGTCGACTACATGACACTTCACCATCTTTGGGCCTAAGGGAAGGCATTGTGGAGTAGTAATTAGATGATGGATTGCTAGAGTGACAGAGGCTTAAACCCTAGTTTATGCGCTATTCTGTAAGGGGCTGATTTGGATCCATATGTTTCATGCTATGGTTAGAGTTATCTTAATTCTTCTTTCGTAGTTGCGGATACTTGCGAGAGGGGGTAATCATAAGTGGGAGGCTTGTTCAAGTAAGAACATCACCCAAGCACCGGTCCACCCACATATCAAATTATCAAAGTAGCGAACGCGAATCAAACAAACATGATGAAAGTGACTAGATGAAATTCCCATGTGTCCTCGAGAACGCTTTGCTTATTATAAGAGATCGTTCCGGCTTGTCCTTTGCTACAAAAAGGATTGGGCCATCTTGCTGCACTCTTTGTTACCGTTACTACTTGTTACTTGTTACGAATTATTTTGCTATAAAAAACTATCTGTTACCGCTAATTCAGTACTTGCAGAGAGTACCTTGATGAAAACCGCTTGCCATTTCCTTTTGCTCCTTGTTGGGTTCGACACTCTTACTTATCGAAAAGACTACGATTGATCCCCTATACTTGTGGGTCATCACTATCCAAACCGGATCTCAAAGGGCATCAATGAGTCAGACTACCCGGGAGGCAGCCACCCTTCTTCAGCAATACCTAGACAAGAGTCGCGAGCAGTAAGACGAGGTCCGGACTGGGAGGACTACCTTGGAAGAAGACCTCAAGAAGGATACGCCTGGCAACAAGGAGGTCAAGCTACACTTGTAGAACGCGAGGAGGAAGTTAGGCAGGCCGACGACATCATAGCAGGTAAGCCCTACCTTTTTCAATGCAACAAAGCCCGAGCTGATCCTTTCAGCATGAGGGGCAGGTGCTTCACCGCATGGCAGTCATTGCCGTTCGCCACCTGGACAGCGAGGATGTAGTCAGAAATCCAAATCGCGAGATCCGTGGTGTCGTCGTACTTGTCGCAGTTTGTGATCTTGAAATTCGGCGGGAACGGGTGAGCGACAATCTGATCGGAGAAACATGGTGGGTACATAGTAGATGGATCCTCAACTGCTGACCGGAGAGCGTCGATTGTGCTCCGCGTAGTCGAGCCGCCTGCTCAACCGATGTCTCGTAGTGGCGCGGGGGGCGTGAGATATGGTAAGCGTACCATGAACTACCATGAGGGTTCGAAGCTCCATGCCCAAAAGTTAGGAATTCATCTAGTGCAAAGGGGAATACTTAGTACATCAGACTTGTCCATTGGAAAAACACTTGCCTGAACAAGCCCTTTCCAACTTGCAAAAAATTCATAAATAATATTCTTTGACCATATCTGGCAGATTAGCCGACAGGGGAACGATAGGCTTCATAAGTTCTTCCCTTTGTAACCAGGTATGTTGCCAAATTTGTATAGTTGCCCCATCTCCTGTTCTTCATATCAAACCTTGGACAATCACATCTTGTCTCTCAACAACCCTCTGTAAATCTAGGAAGGTCGTGACCCGGGAGCTGCCTCCAAAATGTTGGAGTTTGGATAATACACTGCTTTCAAGTTTCTAGCCGAGGGAGTCATGATATTGCAAAATTCATCATGCTTGCCTTGCCAAAAGATTAAACAGTCCAAGATCACGAAAACCAAGATCTCGCTTGAATTTTATGTCGTGTCATCACCTCCGAGGACACCCAACACACTTTTCGTTCACCTTCCTTGCTCCCCCACCAGATTTACGTATCATGAAATTGATGTTCTCACACAAACCTTTACGAAGTTTAAAACATGTCATTGAATAAATGAAGATAGATTTGTGCCATTGATTTGATCAGGATCTTCCTATCGGATGCCCCTTGTAGGTCTAAATCCATCTAATCCAATCTTTTGCCATTATAAACATGACTATAAACTGTAAAAGAAACTGAGCTAACCATGTTTCTTTTGCCATTATTATAAACATGACTGTAAAAGAAACTGAGCTAACCATCTTACCCTTAGCTTTATTAATCTTTTTTTTAGACAAACCCTAAGCTTTATTAATCGAAATCCCAAACTTAGCCCAGTCCTGCCCACCAGGCAATCTATCCCCTACTCCACTCGCTGTTGGGCCTCAGCCCGCCTCCCACCCTCACGGCCTCGCCCTAGGGTTTCACCGTCCCCCCCCCCCCCCCCCCCCCCCCCCCCCCCCGGTTTCTTAGGAATGGAGTCGTCGCGGTCGCGGAAGCGCACGCGTCAAGAGTTGGACGGCGCCGGCGACCCGCCGCCGGAGCGGGAGGTGGTAATGATCCTATACTTGGGTTACTTATGCCTGCGATTAGGGCTTGGGCGTTCGGGTTATTACTAACGTGGATTTGACCCTGCCGCCGGTGCTGCAGGTAGCGAGGGGTGGCGCGTCGCCGCCGTGGAGGGATGACGACCGCGACGGCCATTACGTGTTTGATCTCGGCGAGAACTTGACCCGTCAGTGTAAGCACCCGCGTCTCAGGCCTCTTGTTATCTCCTAGAGCTATTGTGCACGCATATAAATACTTAGTCATGTTAATTTTGAGAAACATGGAGGACAAATGCTTGCCAATGTGCACATAGTTTTAGAAGAAAAAAAATGATGGGTAAATACTTGTTTATGTAGACATAATTTGTAACTACTGGTGGTAGGCACTGGTGATTACTGTCCTAGTTGTTGTTTTTTAAATGGATAAGGTTCACCTCCATAACGTGCATGAATGATTGGATTGTTTTATCTTGCTGTATATAACTTGTTAATTCTGCTGTGGGCTGAAGGGCATGTTGAAGCAAAGTCCCCATTTAAATTTTCCACTGTTATGTTTATATTAGCATACAAACTCGATTGGCATACGTACTCCTTTTGACTCAAAACTGGGAACACCTTTGGTAATGCATTATTGTTTGTTGACAATCTCCTTTTTGGTGATGCAGACAAAATCTTGAGCAAAATGGGTGAAGGTTCGGGTTTCCTTCATTATGTTTTCTATTGTACTTGATTTTTTTTGCTGTTATTCTAATGTAGATCGACACGAGAATGATTTTCATAGGTACTTTTGGCCGAGTTTTGGAATGTTGGGACCGTGAAACACGCGAATATGTTGCAATAAAAGTTGTCCGGAGCATCCGGAAGTACCGGGATGCTGCAATGATTGAGATCGATGTGCTCAATTGCCTTGCAGAAAATGAGAGATACAGATCCCTGTTAGTGTCCCAACAAACATAATCTCTATAACCTTACTCTTAGCTCTTTCTTACTTGATGAATGTTCTTTAATGGCCAGCTGTGTCCAAATTCAAAGATGGTTTGACTATCGCAACCATATATGCATTGTAAGTTTGATTTTCTTTTGTTCAGTTATTATGCAAGTTCTACACGTTGATTCCAAGTTTCATTTGTTACATTCACTTCCATATCCAATAGCGCATTGACTTCCTTTTTATATGCCTTGTTTGTTAAACAGTTAATTTTACCAGCCCTCTCAGTACCTCTTACTCGTACAAAGTGAGAGATGCTGATGCTGGTACACATAACATGATAATGTAGTCGTAATAAGATTTGCATGCTTATAAAACAGTTGCTTTTCTTCGCTCTTTCCTCATGAAGGTTCCCTGGTATGGAAACAAAATAAAGATAACTTTATTCAATGGATATCAATGGTTTTGTCAGGTATTTGAGAAGCTTGGGCCAAGCTTGTATGATTTTCTAAAGAGAAATAGATACCAACCTTTCCCTGTGGAACTTGTGCGGGAGTTTGGACGGCAACTGTTGGAATCTGTAGCATGTGTGTGATTGCTTGATTCTGCATATCCGTTCTTAACAAGTTTGGCAGTTGCAGATTCATTTTTCCTTTGCTTTCAAGTGGCATGCTTGACCATCTTTCCTTTCTTCTAAAATAGATATGCACGAATTACGCCTTATTCACACTGATCTGAAGCCAGAAAACATACTCCTTGTATCTTCCGAATATATAAAGGTTCCAAGTTCCAAGGTACCTAATCTCAGACCAATTTTGTGGTGAGCATCTGCTATTTTGAAATTAGGCATACGGTATTAGCAGTTATCTTGAATGATCACTTGGGGTTGTACAGAAGAATTCACAAGATGAGATACACTTCAAGTGCTTGCCAAAGTCCAGTGCCATAAAGCTGATAGATTTTGGTAGTACTGCCTTTGATAATCAGGAACATAACTCGATTGTTTCTACGAGGCATTACAGGGCACCTGAAATAATCTTAGGTAAATTGGTTATTCCTAAAGGTTTGCTTATGTTTCATCTTGTTTGAGGTATAGGTTTATGTGTTTTTAATTATATGCTTGTAAAAAAAAATGTTGTTTATATAATCTTAGGAATCCAAGTATGATGCATGCCAGTTGATACTCTTGTTTATCTATACGTAACAAAACTTATTTAGAAGAGAAACTGCTTTGCCATTTCCAGAATAGTGTTGGTTATGTTAGATGTAATCCTTGTGTTATTTACTTAGCTAGGGAGTAGTACTGTAGTAGCCAGGTCGGCTCATAGCTTCCTTAGTCAGTAAGTTAGTATATGCAGCTAGTAGTCAATTTGCTTTTTTGCATGTACTGGCAGCTGCTAGACTGCAAGGTCGGTTTAGCACAATGATGGAAGATAAAATGACAGTTCTACAGACATTCCATGATTGATCGTTTTAACTTTTAACTACTGGTTGGTTATATAGAATGGTAACTGTGCATATAATATGCCAACATTTTGGGGCATATGACAGTTTTTTTCTTTGCTCGATTGTTTCTTTCCTAGGTGTTTTTGTACTTTTGCTTGGTAAGATCTTATAGATGGCCACCCTCTTCTGACGATGGGAAAGGGTGTTTTTAAGAGGGGTATATTTACTGGGTTTTATGATATAGATTAGTACTGTTGGTTTGTTACAGTCTAGTTTGGACATGCCCAGTAATGTATGACCTGAAGATTGCATTACATTGAAGGATTGATGTACTAGCTGAATAGATATATGGCACATCTTCGTCCTTGCAAAGTGGTCTGTCTAAAAATATATTCAACCCTATATTTGATGGTTCGGGCCCTAACGAGACTAGTCTTGCATGAATAGTTATACAGTTGGGTGTTTATTGGTCTAAATTGTACAGTGCCTTTTATATATGTCAAGCTGAAACCTGCACAATGATCATCTTATTTTACTGTGCTGAACTACCGATAAATATTGTTTTTACTGAACTCTGTTATTTCTGTGTTGAATAATAACTCATCTTTTCTCCTTTTTCCTTGTGGTTAGACCAACTGCTGTAGTAGTTGCTAATGTTCTACTCCAAGAGGGGAATCGTGAGTTCTGATGTTACTGAATATTCCTTTGGCAGGCTTAGGCTGGAGTTTGCCATGTGATATTTGGAGTGTTGGTTGCATCCTCGTTGAGCTATGCTCGGTTAGATTGCTTTTGATGCCTGTCTTTCCTCTTTTACCTTGATATATGGTCCTAACCCTAAACATTTATAGGGGGAAGCATTGTTTCAGACACATGAGAACCTGGAACACCTAGCAATGATGGAGAGGGTTTTGGGACCCGTACCAGAGCACATGATACGGAAGGCTAAGTTCGTATTTATACCGTTAATTTGATTATTCTTTTTAATTTCTCGTTGAGCTATCATTAACAAACAAATTCTCTCCACCTGTGTCCTGGAGGTCCAGGATTACTCTTAGAACCAAACCCTTTTTATTGGGCTTGTCTCTTGAGAGAATGGCAGTATCTCCACTTGTATCCTGGAGGTCCAGGGTTTGAGTCAGTATCATTAAAAAACCAAACAAGTGAAATGCTGTCTAAGAACCTAATAATTCCCTTTCCCAGAGCCCCACAACACGTGGGAACTTCTGATGCTGGGATAACCTTTGGCTAGAGAGTGAAATATATATCTTTCTCCTTTGCACTAAATCTTCTGTATCAAATGTTTTGAAGAACTCTGGCATGTCCAACCTGCAAAGAAATATTTCTTCTATTTTTACGTGCAGTCACCTTTTTTTTTTTGGCTCGTGGTTCCCTAAGTTCTACGGTTTATAGTTGTTCACTGGTTTGCTACTCAGAAGTAGTTTTGGCTTGCATCTCTTCTGTATTAATTTATAGATGTTGCTCATAAAGGCAAATTTGGCAAGCATGTGCTGGGATGTTTCTCCAGAACATATTAACATGTGGAGATGCTCTCCCAAACATATTAATTTTTTATGTTGTTTCTGCTAATGGCACTTTCTTCAAAAAATATTGAAGAATAAATCTGTTTCAAACTTCCATACATCTGTACATCATTATGTTAGATTATGTAGCAACACTTGAGTTAATAATATGCTATTGAGTACTGCATGCAATTCTCTGTTTATTCTTGCATTTATTTTATACTCAATGTCATTGTATTCCTTGGAATATGCAGTTCATCAGCTCAGAAATATTTTAGGCGAGGGACACGTCTAAATTGGCCTGAAGGTGCTGTTACAAGAGAAAGCATCAGAGCTGTCAGAAAATTACACCGGCTAAAGGTTTTGATTCCCCTGATTATTCCTTTTTAGTTTTATTTGGTCATCCTTTTTTACCAATTTTCAAAGAACTCGTGCATTTTTTCTGTCCCTAGTTTAGCTTTTGATTATGTTTTCTACCTATAAGAATACTGTTAATGGATTTAAGTTACTTACATAAGTAACTGCGCATGTATAGATAAGTCTTCTTCCACTGGTTTGAGACTATGTACGGTAGTGCATACTTGTAATTAATTCTAGCACATAGTTTTTCTTGGGCTTGTTGGAGTGCAAATACAAAGGTAAATACGTTCCACTTATCCAGTCCGTTGGTAATGATATTTTTAATTGTATTAATTCAGAATATTTAGGTGTTGTACTGCTTGCTTGTTGAAGTATTACTTTAATTCACGACTGAGAGAGTTTGGGAATGTAACCTACAATATGAAAATAACCGTATCGCAACTCAGCTTACATATCTGCAACTTCAGGACTTGGTTGCGAGAAATGCTGACCATTCAAAGGCATCGCTGGCGGACTTGCTATATGGTCTTTTAAGGTTTGAGCCTTCAGAGCGCCTTACTGCCCAAGAAGCTCTAGACCATCCATTCTTCCGAATTCCAGGTCCAACATGACAATTGGAAGATGCTTTTGATTCCGCCGCTCGCCAAGAACAAGGCCTGGAGAAGCAGCGGGCACAAAGCCGAGAGCAGAATGCCTCTGGCTAATCTCTAGCATAAAGATGATGTAAGCCGAGCTATGGCGCTTGCGGTGGTGATAAGCTGTTGTTTCAGTCGCTCAGGTGTAATGTACAATAGCATTTTTCCTAGGGAGGTTAGTGTACTTGATGCGACCTGTACATTATGAAGTTGCGGTGCACCACGGGTTGCCGTCTGAATACTTTTCCATCAATAATAAGATTGGGTCACCTTTTGTCCTTTTGCAGGGTGCAGCAGAACGCACGACCCCAAACGGACGTCCGTTTTGTCCGGATTTCGTCCGTTTGGATAGGGCAATGGGGCGGCGTCCGGCCTTTTTTGTGGATGCGCTGGCCGTGCGCCCAACGCGCGCACTACCGGAATTGACGCCGACGCCGACGGCCTTATCTATGCCGACGGCCACCGTCGGCATAGACGGTGGTATGCCGACGGCCTAGAGCCAGCCGTCGGCGTAGCCCGGCCGTCGGCATACCTCCGTCTATGCCGACGGCCACCGTCGGCATAGGTAGGCCGTCGGCATATCTCTGACTATGCCGACAGTGGCCGTCGGCGTAACCCGGCCGTCGGCATATGTGTGGGCCCGGCCGCCCCGGTTTTAACAGCCGGTTGACGCTGTCATACGTATGCCGACGGCCCTAACGTCGGCCGTCGGCATACCTCTCTGCCGCCACGTCATCGATCCGCGGCACCGTGGGCCCGGAGCTATGCCGACGGTTATGCCGTCGGCATAGCTCCGGCCCCATGGTGCCGCGGATCGCTGACGTGGCAGGGAGCTATGCCGACGGCATAGCCGTCGGCATATCTACGTTCATTTTTTTTTTAAAAATTCCCTTTTTTTATAATTTTTTATTTTAAAAATAATAATTAAATAGAGCTATGCCGACGGTTATGCCGTCGGCATAGCCCGGTCAATTTTTTTTCTTTTTTTTATAACTTTTTAAAAAAAATAATAATTAAATAGAGCTATGCCGTCGGCATAGCTATGTTCAAATTTTTTTATACTTTTTTTTATATATAATTTTTTTAAAAAAATTCATTATTTAAATTGTGCCTTATCTATACATAAACACACATAGATACACCACGCGTGTCTCTTAGGCCCATTTTATCGCCCGGTCAACTCTCGCAGAGTTAGACGGGACGGGTGTAGTTTGGGGGGTAGCTATGCCGCCAGGTCTTTCGCTGGGCCCTCCTACACGTCCGGAAGTGCAGTGGCGGGTGCAAGCACCCGGCACGGGGCTCCGTGGTGTGACCCCCCTCACCGACGTCGCCGCCGCCGTCGCACGGAGGGGGGGGGGGAACGGCTATGTCGGGCAGTAACGGAGGGAATCTTGCGGTGGGTTGTGCCCGGACCTTGATACGAAGTGTACCTAGGGGCTTGGCTATCACAGCCAGGTGAAAATGTCCATCGGTCAAACCCCGTCCGGCGAAAGTCAAAGGCGTAGACCGTCCGGTCAACGGTGCCAGGGTTAGACGGGACGTGTGTAGTTTGGGGGGGTAGCTATGCCGCCAGGTCTTTCGCTGGGCCCTCCTACACGTCCGGAAGTGCGGTGGCGGGTGCAAGCACCCGGCACGGGGCTCCGTGGTGTGACCCCCCTCACCGACGTCGCCGCCGCCATCGCACGGAGGGGGGGGGGGGGAACGGCCGCGCGGACGCATCTGGTCCGTCACGGCCGGGTGTTCCCCCTATACGCATAATTTTTTTGGCATTCAAACATTTTTTTATTTCATCAAACACATTTCGATACATACATTCACCAATTCTTCGCTAGGAGAGCAAGACCAAAGAAAACAAGAACCACAATTAGACATTTTAGAAGATGTCCAACTTCCATAATTGCTCCCATTAGTTGGACTAATATCTTCTCTATGTTTTCATTGTTGATCTGCGGATTCTTGAACTTGACAACTTCTTTCTTCTTCGATTCTAAAGAAGTAGACGTTGCTTCCCCTTTGGTCTCTTCTTTAGTCTCATTTCTAGCTTCAATTCTAGATACAAGTGCACGAACATCTAGCAAATTCTGTTTGATCAAAAGATCGATGTATTCTTTTTTCCAATACCAAAACTTGCATCCCTCCTACACACAAATTTGAGCAAATAAGCTACCGAATTTCATCGAATCCGAGAGCAAAACCGAACCAAGAGAAGCACGTACCCCATCTTTTTTGCACTTGACGAACACCCATTGGGGATGTTCCGGCGTCGTAGAGACGCGGTGCACGACCTGTCGCAGGCAGTCATCGCACTTTATGAGCGGCAACGGTCAGCCGGCAAGCCTCTGGGCCAGCGTCGAGCCAGGGCGACGGACGGCCGTGGCTTTGCAGGCGAACCGACGACGGGTAGATCCGAGCGGCTAGAGGAGGACTCGACACGTGCATGCGGCGCCGAGGCGTTGCCAGGGCTGTGTGGTCCGGTACCCGGCCAATCCATGGCAAGGCGCAGCCGGCGGCGGCCGGATGCGGCAAATCCGACCGGCAGGATGCGCCAAATCCCGCCGCCGCAGATCTACCGGTTGGCCGCCCGCGCCGGGCCGAGGGGAGCAGCGTCTCGCCTGTCCGCCCGTTGTCCGCTTCGACGCAAACGCGGTCCAAATTTGGGTCGGGGATGGGACGAAAGCGGACGGAAAACGGACAAATGTCCGTTTGCTCCCGCACGTTGGGCCGGGTTTTCTGTCCGTTAACCCCTAAACGGACGCGGCCGGATGATTTGGGGTCGTGCGTTGGAGTTGGCCTAAGCTCTTTCCCGTTGTCACTCTGTGCTCCCCTGACTATTAGCAGCAGCAGCGATTTATGGAATGTTGCCAAAATTTTGTTTTGTCCTCGACTTGGCCAGAGCAGAGCTATGCGAAAACTCTGGTGCCTAGGCACGCTACCTCATCTTCATCGCGACGGCATTTCCCTGTTTCTGATGCAACACAGAAACTGACTGCACGAAAACGTTTTTCAACAGCAAAGCTGCAAGCACGATGCCGACTTTGAAAGTTTGGAGATTTGGCCGTCGTGGCCTCGCCGGCGACGACATGTATCCTGGTCCAGCCACCTGCAGCGGCCGGCGCATCGCTAGCTCTGTTTGCTCGTTTTTCTTTTTAAGTTGTTGATTCTTTTTTGAGATAGCTACCTAGACTAGCCTGTTGGCATTTTTTTATAGAAGAAAACTCCGTGAGCACCAAGCGCTCGAGCCGAGACTCGAACACTGGTGGGCTGGCTGCGAACTCTCGTGCCTTGCCAACTAAGCTACGCTCCGTTCTCGCTCGTTGAGACTTTCACTTCACGCCCACGCGTGTTGACATTGACGCGTACCCGCGTCTGCCAGGATTAGTTTGCGTATATCTGATATTTCCCCGCGTACCATGGCACTTGTAAAAACACACTCGTCTCCACGCAAATAAATAAATAAAAACACTCGTCAGTTGCAATGCTTGTGCTGCTCCCTGGTGTGCTGGATCTGTGATCTGACTACTGTTCCGCGTTAATCACACATCGTGTATCCCCGCAAAAAAAGAAAAAGGAAAATCACACTTCGCGTATCAGTTTGATCAATATATTCATGACATGAGAGTGACAAGATGCTCCGACATACTAACAATTACTTAACGTCTCTTTACCGGCAATTCGTTAATTAGGGACAATCTACTCAGAATTATTTTTTGCGATAATTCTAAATCGGATCGAATAACATATTTCAGAAGGATTCCCTCTGATCGTTGCTGATTGACACTCTGACAGCAAAGTGCCCTCGATCAGATCATTGCTGTCTATAACAATAAACTATGGACGGGTAGTTCTGTTTGCCGTTACCCAATTAAAAGTCCGCTGGATGTTGGAATATATAAAAGGTGGCAGATCATCGAAGTCTCTGAATTCTGATTGCTCGATTAATCCTGAATATGTGGTCGGTGATATACTTGGAAGATAACGCAGTGGTTGTTCTACTGGTAATATAAAATTGTTGATGTAGTGTTGTTGCTAGGCGGCTTTGTAGCAGCCATGCATGACGGCTAATCATCGATCTACATACATAATGGAGTACAGTGTGTATGACCTGTACACATTTACATACATAAAGGCAAGTAGCTCTCGGTGAGACTTAAATTAGTTGCTTGTCTCTATTGGTCTATTGCACCATAAACTAGTGTTATAATGCATTATGCTACTCCCTATGTAAAATAAAGTAGTGAGTTAAAAGGTCTTATATTAGTTTAGAGGGAGTATTTTAGTTACACATTTTTATTTAGTTATCTGTCGTACGGCTGGTGACTTGATGTCACTGACATGTGGGTCCGCTTGTTGGAGAGCCCACATGTCAGCTACTTTAAAAGCAGATGACGTAATGATGCGGAGCATCCTACGGTCATCCCCATGTACACTACATCTACTCCCCAAGCCCCAAGTGGAGATACGACGAGAGCTCGAGCACGTGCCATTGGACATAAGGTGAACCCGCTCCTAAATGCTTTCCCTTTCCATTCATGCAAGACATGGTTGCTACCTAAGACAAACACACTACATGTGCTCAGGAACCAAGGAGACGACCATGGAGATGCTCGAAGCATAGGACAAGTCCACACGGAAGCGGATCAAGAAGTGCCTCAAGTGGAGTCGCCGCGGAGCTACAGCGGCCGGACATCCGGCAGGAGCCCGGACATCCGGCGCCACCAAACAGAGGAAGACCAGAGAAGAACGGACGCCAGGCGACTCTACATCGGCCGACCCTCGGAAATCCGGCCGAGGAGTACAACAGCTGAGGCCAGCATCGAGCCGGACATCCGCCCCCCCCAGCCCGGACATCCGACGCCTCGTGAATGGCCGGACATCCGGCGTCTGCGCGTAGCCTCGGGCCGAAGTGCCCATGTAACCTCCCCTCTCTCACCCCTTCGTCCCTAGACTATAAATAGACCTCCTCCTCCCCTTTTCTAGGGTTAGCAAAGACATTGAGACATTTGAGTGAGCTTTGCTCCTTGTACCTCCTTCTTGGAGAATCAAGACCTCTTTCGGGAGAAGGATCCCCATCATAGGATCATCAAGACCTCCTAAGGGAGAAGGATCTCACTAGATCATCAAGACCTCAACTCCTTCAAGGATTGGGATGAACTAGTTACCTCTTTACCTTCTTGTGTTGAATTTGGACCTTTGTATCCCTCTATGTGTATGTGGATTTAGCACATGTGTGATTGAATTTGTGTCAATTGAGTGTTTGTTCTTGTGTTTTTCTCTCAATTTGCCCTTTTCCCCCTTCAAGTGTGAAAAGATCATCACATTAGGGTTCCACCCTACATCATCTTGGATTAGAGCCACGTTGATTCACACTTTGGAGTTCTTCCCCTCCACTTTCTAGCCCCAATTTTGTTTGTTTTGCCCAATTTTTAAAATTCCCCACATAAAGCGAGGAGTTGAGCCTGAACTGGCGAACCGAAGTCACTTTCGTAACCATACTTCCTACAGCTAACACGTGTCCAGTCCATTGGATCCATCCTGATATGATTGGGTGATTTGCACGTTCCCTTAAGAACAAGCACACACACAGCACTCCACAAGTATGGATTGGATTGTTTCATTCTGACTACCACCAGAAAGGGAATGTGACCACCATTCTTATTTGAGAAAAGTGTCTCCACTATAGCACTAACGATCCTAGACAGCAGAGAAAGCTTGATTGGAGCTAAGAACTATTTCTAAAGGATCCATTCCTAGGAGTCCTTCAAGGGTATCAGATCTTGCTTGAAACTGGTTTTTCTTTCGCGCTTGATCCTTTGCCCCATACTTTGAGATCTTCCTCCCCGCCGATCAAGCAGCAACGCTGCTCGTGATAGGCTTAGCTTAAGCCGCTAACGTTTGAAACTTAGGTAATTAATTTCTTCTGCTTAACCCAAGAACAAATTGGATCGATTTTTGATAAATCGAATTCAGTTAAGATAGGGGAAATTAAGATAGCAATTTCTGAGCCGTATGAGGTGGGAAACTCTCAAGTACGGTTCTAAGGGAAGGAACTTCCTATTCCGACCGAGGAGAACAGGCCATTCTACAGGGTGATTCGGAAATTGCGGAAGCTTGGTTTGATAAGAAAAACTGAAGGAAGTTCTCTTTCCATTCCAACTAAACTAAGTGAAAAAAGGGGGAGAGCAAAACAGAAACACAGGAACAAAGAAACTCGCGAGGAGAGCGAGAGAACGAAGTGGGCTTTGGTGATGTCGGAATTTGCACCTATTTGTATCTATTTAGTGATCAGTCCGCTAGTTTCTTTGATTCCACTCGGTGTTCCTTTTCCATTTGCTTCCAATAGTTCGACCTATCCAGAAAAATTGTCGGCCTACGAATGTGGTTCCGATCCCTCCGGTGATGCCAGAAGTCGTTTCGATATACGATTTTATCCGGTTCCTATTTTATTTATTATCCCTGATCCGGAAGTCACCTTTTCTTTTCCCGTTCCTTCGTAGATCTACGGATTTCACCCCTACACACGAAATTCCACTCTCCTCTGTCTCACTCAAGCGATTTGAATCATCTCGCTTTTCGTTCATTTCAGCCACGCCATAATAGCCGCCACAATAAGAAAGAAGCAAGCGAAACAGCTAGAAGCGCTCGCTTCGCCGCGCCCAACAATTCTTATTCACGGGAAAGCCAACGAAGCTGGATATGAGTAGATGTTGTTGGTCGAAAACGTCTTTCATTCACAATGAAACAGAATGGTCTCGCTCGATGCGTCATTTTAGAATGTGTATTTTCATATTAAGAGTTCTTAAAAGTTATCAACTCAAAGCCCAACCGTCAAAAGGATGCTACAATGTTCGAAATTATCAACTTAACATGCCCCCTTACTTCCTTCGTGACCTCCCACTACTTCATCTACCGAAATGCCCCAGGTGCGAAGAACCCCGGAGGCGACTGCAATGAGCAAAAATGTAACTCACCGGCCTAAACGACGAGCAAACACTCGAACGTGAGAGCAAGGGATCACCCAACGAATGGACGAGCTCCAAGGAGGGAGGAGAGAGGGAGGCAAGAACCATGCTTTCAGAGAAGTGGCGGTCCGAATCCCATTTCTCTTATCGATACAGGAAAATGAGCTATTAGTAGAAACTACCTGGAATTGCGATTTCTCTAGATATGGTAGAGGGGCGTATCCAACCCTTTTTTATTCATTAGTTCCCGGCCCTAGAGGGCAAAATTGAGCAGTTTGCGCTCAGTGGCAGGAGAGCAGCATGGCTTGATTCAGTTTCTTCTTTCTATTGCTCCCATTTTGGGCGGAACAGATCTACTAATTCTTTTATTCCAGTTAGTAAGAGGCACTCTTTAAAGGGTGGCTGCTTCTAGGCAAACCTCATGGCTGTCTTTGCACCCCCACCTCCTTTATCACTGAGCGGTCATTTAGGGGCCTTAGCTGGTGATCCGGGCTGTTTCCCTCTCGGCTTCCTTACTATCAGCAAGCTCCCACAGGCGATGAACTGCTTCTGACTTCTTCATTCGGTTTGTAGCCATACCGTATAGAGTGAAAAATGCCTTTTTTTGGAAGTAGCTAGATTCAAGCAAGCATCCTAGCAAAACGCAAAATGATCTATTAATCTGCTAATAAGTCGTTTCATACCAGTTCCGTCTATCTCTTTATTATGAAAGACCAGATTGGCCCGTTCCGCCATACATAAGTACCCCCTTTTCGGCTGAGTAGGATTCGACAATTGCTGAGTAGGATTCGACAATGGGCCTGAGTCAGTGATTCGAAAATTTAATTAACTTAATTGCCTCAATCTCAATCTGGATTCGCGTGGCAAATAATGATGATACTAGGGCAGAAAATCAAGGAAATATTTCCTGGATTTTCGGATGACCCGGCTTATCTTTGCAGTTATCCTTATTTAGCAGAATCTAGTGAGTGTTCCATTAAAAGGAAAGAGAGCTATTCGTTGTAGGATTGATCCAGACAACCCAACCTAAGTCACCTATTGCGCCTAACCTAAGTATAGTGCCAGTGGTCGGCGAGGAGAAGTTCATTCCTGTAGAGAAGAGAGGGGATCCTATTTCCTTTCCCCCTTTCCCAGTATGGCAACCTTATCTTCCAGCATGAAAGTTGGTATCACTTTTTAACTAGTCTTAAAGTGGATGTCGCAGCCTTGAGTTCTTTTTATTGAATTCACGAGATTGAAAATTAGGATGGAATGAATAACCTGGAGATATATTCCTTTTCTCAAATAGTTCTTTAAGTTTTTTCTCTCTATCCTTGGCTTATTCAATAGAGCTTTCCTTCTTTTCATTATTCGATACTGCTGTGAGATACTACGAGAGCTCGTAGGCAATATGAGATAGAGCTGACTAAGAGAAAGAAGCGCCGAGTCCTAGTGGGCCTAGATTCCGCGATAAGTTCCGAGAAATGGAGGAAATGATGCATTCAAAGTTCGCAGAATTGCAAGAAAGACAAAATCCTTGAAAGAAAAACCAAACAAGACCAGATGTTCCCTATTGTTATCGGGAACGAGACTAAATGTTCGGCCTTAATGAGATGGACCTTGATTCCTCTCCGGCCAGGAAAAGATGCGGCTCCTCTTTGTTCTACTACCTTCATCCTCGGGTGAAGGCAAAAGGCCAAATAATCGATTACTAGTATGCCGAATATTGCCAGGAGGCCCTTCCCCCTATGTTTGACTCATCCTAGATGGGTTCACACCTGTTGATTCCGGTCAAAGAAAAAAGCTTTTTCACGGCATCCGTCCCATCACACCAATCTACGCCAAGATAAAGAATGCTGGGTTGCCAGGAACAAACCCTGTGATTCAAGGTCTTGCCTAGAATTGCCCTAAGAAAAATGCACCCCATTAATTGATCCAAATCACGATCCACTAAAAGGAGAAATTGTGGTCCGAGTCCACGCCGTGAGAAAGAAAGTGTTGGGCAGAGCCCATTGTCAAAAGATCGTTTTGCTAGGATGCTTGCTGTTTTAGTAGAAACTTGATTGATTCGTTCCTGTATAAACAGCTAAAGGAAAGGCTTCTGATCACACACTTGTCGTCTGGGGACCGCCCACATTCATTCATTTCATTCATTCATTGTTCTGTTGTGGATTCGAACCACTAGCACAAATTTGATTTCGAGTCAAAGGGCGCTTTTTTAGGATTTCCAGTCCTTTTACCTTTCAGAACCAACATTTCTAAGTTATGTTTTTTTATTGTTGTCAATTTCCATTCGTTTAGCACGAGATCGCTTCACACCTCGCGGTGCTTACACCTCTCGCCTACTGATTGTATTGTGGGCTGGGATACCGCTTTCTGCTTTGACCGCTTGCCCTCCTGGCACAGATGTGGGAAAAGGTCTCAGTTGCGGAATCAAATATGAATGTGAATTGGTTTCGAGAGCATTCCGCCACTTTTTGGCGACTTTCACTTTCAACCCGGCATTGGTAGTGGTACATCAACCCTCAACAGTATTAGTAGGCGATGCCAGTACTGTGTAGATCTCAGGTGCTAAGGAGCAGAGTGTAGAGGGTTTGGTTAGTCAAGAGAAGAACGAGGAGAGGAGGTAATTCACGAAAGAAACTGGCTTTTGAAGAAATTACTCTATTTTACGCATTTAGTTGAAGCGGATTCAAAGAGCTCTATCGAGCAAGGAAGGAGTATACTATACCAATTTTGCGTACTTGCTCAGCGTGCCCCCCTTTCGTCGAGTGCCCCGCCCGCCTACGTGCCCTTTACGCCCAGTCATTCCGAAGAACACTTGCCCCCCCGTCTTACCGCGGCTGCAGGAGCTGCCGGCAGGGCGCTGCATTCAATCTGACTGATGGCTCAAGATAAGTACGAGACGTACTTGAGATAGATAATTTATGTATTTCGCTATTTCGAATACCTCTAAATCTCGTAACATTTTCTGATCTATTTGATAGTCGCCAATTAAAAGGAGATATTTTCGCAATTTTTGTTATAGCCCTTGCGGCTGCTGAAGCCGCTATTGGACTATCCATTCTTTCTTCCATCCATCGTAATAGGAAATCCACTCGTATCAATCAATCTAATTTATTGAATAATTAGACTTTTGAATAATTAGCCTTTTTCGAACTCCAACCAAAGTAGATTCGAAGACGAGTCACTTCAATTATCCTTTTAAGTTCTATTCTATCTTCTGTCTTTCCCTATTTCATCTCGTAAAGTTCCACGCTTGCAGTTTGGTCAAGAAAGTTAGACCTAATCCAACAAACAATACAAGGATTAATTACGAATTATGCTACATAACAGGTAGCTTGCTTACCAAGCTGTCCTGGCAAGCTCCTACAGTTCTCTTATTACTCTTGACTTGACTTATTAATAAGAAAACTACTCACTAACAAAATGAAAGACGATCTAGAATCTACCCAAGAAGATAGAGAGTCCCACATACGAGAAAAGGTCACAAATGGAGTTGAACCAAGTAACATTGCAAAGGCATAATGATAGTAGGGTCGGGATATCCCCGCCCTCCGAACCGGACGTGAGGGTCTCCCCTCATCCGGCTCTCCGCAGAGGAATCTCCACTCACTGCTTCCCCTAATATCCTCCCTTTACCACATCATGGGGGTTTACAGGAGATCCCAGAGACTCGCTCGGAAAGGCTGCTATACCAAACATTATTACTTAACTACAAAGAAAGAAAAGACTATAGTAGTCACTAGACTGACTATAGTAGTCCGTCCGGCTGCTCTTGCTTAAATCATTACTCTTCATTCTCCCGTGCTCTAGCAATTGCGCCTTTCACTAATTAAGTAGTAGTGAGGCGTCGGTACGTCAGCTGGACCCGCCGAGTCCTAGTGGGCCTAGATTCCGCGATAAGTTCCGAGAAATGGAGGAAATGATGCATTCAAAGTTCGCAGAATTGCAAGAAAGACAAAATCCTTGAAAGAAACTTTTTCTTAGCCCGCTTAGCTTCCGTGCCCAGATAGACTTTGACTATACTATAAAAAAAAGCCCCTTGACCCGAGGAATTGATCCTTTGAAATGCGCCTTTGGTGTCTCGGCTGGGAAGGAATTAGGATTTCATTCATTTTGACAAAAGCGCTGCATGCGCAAGGTTCCCGTTCACGAAGGCTGCTGGTTCGGTACGGTACTAAAGGTCCTCGGACTTCCAGGCGGTTTTTCTTTTGGGGGCAGTCCCAAATGAAAAAAAGCCATTTATCGATCCCAAGAAGCAAGTGAATTAGTTTTATTGCTTTTCTTCCTTTAGCTTCTGTTTATTGCAAGCACATATTTTATAGTATTATTTGAGATGCTGGAGTAAAATGGAGTCAGAGGTAAGCCCTAGCTAGCCGCCCCCCCTCTTCCCTATCAGCTAAGAGTTTGCATTCTTTTTTGAGTATGTTGGTAAGGTCCGGTCATCCGCTTCTGTGCTTGCACTTCTGCTTTTTTCTTGAGAATTGTATCTGTGGCTACTGCTGTTTTGCCAGTCTGTCTGTCCCCAATAATGAACTCTCGCTGACCGCCAATTGAAAACATTAACAATACGAAAGCAAGAATCATCATTTATACTGGGAATGCCTTCCTCTACCAAAAGAGAAAGAGTTGAAGATAACGAAGGAAAGTGGGTGGCTTTTTTTTCTTTCTATAGTGGAGATAGTCGCACGTAATGACAGATCACGGCCATATTATTAAAAGCTTGCGGTAAGAAGGGGTTTCGTTCTAGTGCCCGGAAATAATATTCCAAAGCTTTCCTCTCAAAGAGAGAGAGGTCGTCCCTCCCAATCAAAAGAAGGAGGGTTCTGTTTTGCTTCCGCTGCCACTCCAGGCATTGGAGCGGGATTCGGATGCTGCTCTTGACTGACCACAGCTTCCGGGGGAGCGGTCTGCTCCCGGGATGCAGAGGCGTCCTCACAGTCAGCCAGAAAAGCTCAAGATATTGTGTTTGGAGAGGTGTAGATTGTAGATTCCAGCCGAGAAGACCAGGAAAAGATAAGGATAAAAATAAATGCATATTGTGGTTGTTTGGGCACTTCTGTAAGCCTTGCACCTCTATTGAGTAATGCCTAAGTCGCAGCATCAAGGTCTGACCCAAATTGAGCGAAGGCGGCCACTTCGCGATATTGTGCCAATTCCAGTTTTGAACTACCGCAGACTTGTTTCATAGCTTTCAACTGAGCGGCAGACCCGACGCGACTGACGGATAAGCCAACGTTAATAGCTGGTCTAATTCCGCGATAAAAGAGCCTTTATGAACAAACAAACTTTGCAGATCATCTAGCTCTCTTTTTTTTATAGTATAGTCAAAGTCTATCTGGGCACGGAAGCTAAGCGGGCTAAGAAAAAGGCTTAATAAGATGAGTGGGGAAGAAAAAGTATAGCATTCATTCCGAACTGATTCTCAGAATCGCTATTAGATGCTTCTCCAGATTCGCGGTTAAACCGAAACACAAGTCGGCGATTCAAGCCAAGAGTGCGGGCACCTTAAGAGTATAACCACTCATCAACAGATGCAGCTTCCCAAATTGGGTAAAAGTGTAATCCGATCACCGCAGAAGTAGGAATAATAGCACCAGAGATAATATTGTTTCCATAAAGTAAAGAACCAGAAACAGGCTCACGAATACCATCAATATCTACTGGAGGAGCAGCGATGAAGGCGATAATAAATACAGAAGCAACGAAGTGTTTTCGTTATTTGGTCATCACTAAAAAGTTTATAGTGATAAAGTGAGCCTATTATATTAAGTTTAGAGGATTCTCCTAACGTGATGGCTGGTTATTCAGAGCCAGCAACTGGCTGCCGGATTTCGTCCCGTCCGTAGCGGCAGTTTTCACCCCACCTTAACGACCGAGCGAGGGATGGTTTTTTCTCTCGTGCCCTTCTGGGCGGTACAAAGAACTGATGTAGGGGTTGCCGCTCCTTAGTTCATCTCTCGGTAGAACAAGGCACCTACGCGGTGGGTTCGACTCCCACAGGAGCGTACATTTCCAATCGATTTGGTACTTTTCTTGATTTAGAGTTCTTGCTGTCCATTACAGATTATTTAGCGATGTAAAGCCATCAAGCAGTAGACCAGCAAGGGTTTTTTCTGTCTCGGTGTTTTTTGATGGTTTTTCTGCTTTTCACAGCTGCTCTTTCCACACCCCCGGATATCTGGTGCCAAACCGTCGCCCCTTTCCTTATATATTCGATAATCGAGTTTGCTATCTTTGTGGCATTGATTGTACAAGTTCGTGAAGAGGGCTGGACGAGTAGAATGAGGGAAAGCGGCTCGATCGAGAAAAAAGAGGAGTAGACTAGAAAAGCTAGAACTTCAAAAGTCACTATCAATGAATTCCCGAGCAATTCTAAACCAACATATGCTCCGTATAGACAGAATCTCAGATAAGAACCTAACAGAAGCAAAAGGCTGGGTAAATTTCGAAATTAAGCGGAGGAAATCCACCAATAAGAGAGTAATAGAAAATACTGTTATCATGAATAAATTCTTTCAATCCATTAAGAAGATACTTAATTCGTCTCTGGGTGAATGCCTCTACCAGAGGTTATGCGCCCCGATCTTCCATTGAGAATCATCGAAACAATGAGAATTCACATTTCTTAAATAGCTTCTTAAATAGCTCGCCATTTCTTCCGTTATCTCATAAATAAATAAATGATTGGTCTTTAAAAAGAAGGAACGGCCTTTTTGAGCGACTAGTCGCTTCTGGCGAAGCTTAACAAAGGCCGACTACTACATAGAGACAACTACTACCAGTCATGAGCGATAGTGAAGCCGTCAGAGGCAGAAGCTGTCGCTTGACGGACGAAGCCGAGCCGATACGATAGGCGGGCGAAGTCTTCTGCTCGTAACGTCACTCACTGGATCAAATCAAAGGGCTCGCCTTTTGAAACGTGAAATCATAAACAAGTTGGTTGAAGTAGGTTGAAGAAAGCGAAAAAAAGGATGCTGCTATGGCTTGCTTGTGGCTCTTTCTTCTATTGGCTAGTCGGAGCTGCCGTAACTTGGGCTCATCATGCTATACTCGCGGGGAAGGAAAAACGAGCAGTTAAAAAGTAGCTTAGTCCCATCTGCTATAGCTTGAAGCAGGCCCAGGGCGGTTAGTTTTTTGAGCAAGAATCACAGCGAAGCCCCTCTCCTCCCTCTGTAACTAGAGAGGTAGGCAAACCTGAGCTATCAACATAAGTAAATGTGCATAAAAGAAATACAACTGCTCAGTTAAATCTCTATGCGCCAATACATGGAAAGATCAAAGCCTCGCGGGACACGTAAAGAGACCTACCCACCACCCTTGTGCGTGCGAACCTAACAAGAGATGCTGATGCCAGCTACACCGCGCTTTCTTTCCGACCAACCTGACGTTCCGAGGAGAAGAAGGAATGGGTTGCTTCCACTTGTTTGTTGCCTTCTTCGACCGACAGACAAGGTACCCCCCTCTTTTTCTCTTGATATTTAGAGCCACTTTAGAGCTCTGGCACCACTCCGTTCGACCTATCAGCTCCCCAATGCTTAACCGGACGGCAGCAACAAATAATGCAGTAATAGGTAATGTTTTAAATCCTATAAGCATTTCTTGAGCCGACCTTGCCCGCTGGAGGTATGATTCCGATCTTTGAATCGAATTGGATTTTATGTTATTGCCATGAGTAAATGTGAGACCTAAGTGTTATCATCAATATGGTTAGTTCATAATCTTTGCTGAAAACTTGGATGCTAGTTAAGTATATATACAGACAACAAGAACAAAAGAGTTTGTAAAAGTTTTTCTTTGTCACTTTCAGTTTGTCAACTGAATTGCTTGAGGACAAGCAATGAGTTAAGCTTGGGGGAGTTGATACGTCCCAAACGTATCTACTTTTCCAAACACTTTTGCTCTGGTTTTGGACTCTAATTTGCATGATTTGAATGGAACTAACCCGGACTGACGCTGTTTTCAGCAGAATTGCCATGGTGTTATTTTTGTGCAGAAATAAAAGTTCTCGGATGGACCTGAAAATTTATGGAGAATTATTTCAGAATATATAAAAAATACTGGCACAAAGATCCACCAGAGGGGGGCCCACCAGGCGCCACAAGCCTGGGGGCGCGGCCACCCCCAGGGCGCGCCTGGTAGGCTTGTGGCCCCCTGCCAACTACGTTTACCCTAATTCCAATGCTATAAGTACCTATTCATGGAGAAAAAATCAGAGAAAAAGAATCACCGTGTTTTACGATATGGAGCCGCCGCCACCTCCTGTTCTTCATCGGGAGGGCTGATCTGGAGTCCGTTCGGGGCTCCGGAGAGGGGGATTCATCGCCGTCGTCATCATCAACCATACTCCATCACCAATTTCATGATGCTCACCACCGTGTGTGAGTAATTTCTTCGTAGGCTTGTTGGACGGTGATGAGTTGGATGAGATTTACCATGTAATCGAGTCAATTTGTTAGGGCTTTGATCCCTAGTATCCCCTATGTTCTGAGATTGATGTTGCTATGACTTTGCTATGCTTAATGCTTGTCACTAGGGCCTGAGTGCCATGATTTCAGATCTAAACCCTTTATGTTTTCATGAATATATTTGTGTTCTTGATCCTATCTTGCAAGTTATATGCACCTATTACGTGTTATGATCCGCATACCCCAAGGTGACAATAATTGGGATTCTTTCCGGTGATTACCGTAGTTTGAGGAGTTCATGTATTCACTATGTGTTAATGCTTTGTTCTGGTTCTCTATTAAAAGGAGGCCTTAATATCCCTTAGATTTCCTTATGGACCCCGCTGTCATGGGAGGGTAGGACAAAAGATGTCATGCAAGTTCTTACTATAAGCACGTATGACTATTTACGGAATACATGCCTACATTACATTGATGAATTTGAGCTATTGTGTATCGCCCTAGGTTGTGACTGTTACATGATGAATGTTATCCAACATAATTATCCATCACCGATCCAATGCCTAAGCTTTTCGCATATTGAGCTTTGCTAAGTTACTTTCGTTGCTGCTGCTGTTACAATTATTACAAAACTGCTTCTGTTACTATCGCTACTGTTACTATTGCTATTGAAACTATCATACTACTGTGCTACTAAACACTTTGCTATAGATATTTAGTTCTCCAGGTGTGGTTGAATTGACAACTCAACTACTAATACTCGCAAATATTCTTTGGCTCCCCTTGTGTCGAATCAATAAATCTGGGTGAAATACTACCCGCGAAAACTGTTGCGATCCCCTATACTTGTGGGTTATCAGCAAGTCGCACATCTTCGGAGCGCCCATCTGACACAAGCGCAATTCGACCACGTCCTCATCTTCGAGATGACGAACGACATCGACATCAAGGTCAAGCGCGGCAACGTCACCATCAACACGAAGACGCTCGAGATGCGCGCACCAACAAGTCCCAATGAGCTCTACATCAAGTTACGGCCAACCTTCATGAGCACAAGAGAAGACCGCGAGATGCGCGCCACCAAGAAGAAGTTTCGGCACCAAGTCCAAGGTGACCAACTACAAGCGAGGGTGACCCTTCCATCTTCGGAAGCACCCCAAGGAAGATGGCCAAGCATGGGAAATTCCCTTTGGTCATGGAGACGAGCGACGAGGTGCCACGTGATATGGGCCTCCTACAAAAAGACGACGACAAGATGGTCGAGCATGGGCCATTCCCTTCGACCAAGGCGGCGAGCACGAACCTCTTCGACAACATGAAGACGACGCCCACATGGGACTCATACTCCGAGTCAAGCTACGAGACCGCACATGCGACTTTCTCTTTGGTCTCGGAGGAGAGCGATGATTTGCCACATCCTATGGCATTCATCTTTGGAGGCATTATGGATGAGGAAGTTGAGTATGGAGACGTTTGCACCTACATCTCTCCGGCACCCATATATGACGAGATGCCTCAATTGCCATGTGAGGAGAGCCACCACCATATGAGTGATATGAGTGACTCCACCATATGTGACATTGAGAGCATTTCCTATGAGAGGATGAGTGTGACCACCACTAGCCCCACACACGAGAACATGCCACACATCCTATGTGAGGTTGAGAGCCATCACCACCCATTGAGTGACTCAACCAACCATATGAGTGAGAGCATCTTAGCGGGAGTGAGTGAGCCACAACACTTAGTGAGTGAGGTAGTTGATAGGGCATGTGAGGCCACTATGATTTCTAATGAATTAACCTCTACTCCGAGTGTGTTTTCTTCTTTGGTGCTAGATCTCCTACAAGACGAAGTGCCAATCCTCGATGAGTCCATACCTCCAATGGGCAATACGATGGCCATGATGGACGATGATGCACCCCCCACATGGTTCCATCAAGACGACAATGTTGATCAAGCTTCGATTTTTGCCACCTCACCTACACCACATGAGTGGAGCTCCAAAGGTAACATAGGTGAAGGTGCTTCGCTTGTCCCACTAGTGGACTATCTTGACATTGATTGCTTGCATGATGTTGATCACCTTATGGATACACCATATACTATGTTTTCTACATGCTTAGATATGCCACCCATTTATGATGAATATGATGATGAGCATGTCGAATTACCTAGTTGTGATGCTATGCTCCATAGGATATCATGTGAAAATTCTATTGGTCACATCATGTTTCACAATCCATTAAACTTGTCATATGCTATGAGTGAGATTTCCCATATTGCATCATTACAAACTCACCGTAGTAACTATGCATATCCAATTAAAATCAATCCCATTTGCACTTATGGCATAAATGACAAGATCATGGTTATTGGTATTTGTTTTTCTTGCGATGATATCGCTATGCTTCCCTTGAGCAATTTGTGCAATTAATCTACTATGCCATGCCATGAAAATGATTGTACATCGCATGATTCCATCCCTCCTGTGCACCATATGCTTACCATTCATGACAATGCTCTAGATGTTTCAATTGATGCATTACACACTTTGAGTCTCCATTATGCTATACATAACAACAAACCAATCATGATGGATGACATGTTTCTATGTCATGCATCTCATTTATTTGAGAATTGGATATTTTGTGCTAACCAACACATGCATGTGCGCATCATAATGGATGATGTGTACATATACCATGCACACACAATTTTCCCTTTGCCTTTGTTTTGTGTAGGTACTCATGAATATTCGTCAACATCACAATCCCATGAGTTGACGAAACGAGCTCTTGAGAGCAACGATGATTTGGGTTCCCATGGATTAGCCTCACCACCGTTCCCTTCGCGCAAGGACTTCGCGCATTACTTTTACTTGGCTCTCACATGGCCATGGGATATATACCATTTGTCACCTTATGCTCATTGTACCATGTTCACTTTGCATGTTATGCTTCTTTATATGTCTTTGCCATGCAATTGTGACCCTTGCTTGCATTTACCCATGATTCACCACTATACTCCTACATTGTGTATTTGCATGCTTAGCGGAGATCCTGGTTGCTATTGCCATGTTTACCTTGTGCCCCATGCTATTGTTGATTCTTGTGTTGGGAGAGTCATGATGCTCCTTTGCTATTTATATAGGACTTCTTGCCAATACAATGATGCTACTTTGCTCCTATCTTGTTTTCATGCTTGTGATATGTCATGTGCATTATGTATGCCCACTATTTGCACACATGACATGATTTCCATAATTACCTCTAGTATGTTGCATCTTCGCACTACTAGCTCGCATGACTTGATTCATATGATCACTTGCTTGGTTGCATCACCCATCATTCATACTTGCTCGTTTCATTGGGTTGATGACTTATATGTTCATGCCTCTCACATGATTTATCATGATCATTGTCCCTTGTCTCCCTTAGTTGCATCTC
The DNA here is from genome assembly GCA_039707655.1 of Elymus sibiricus. Classification (NCBI taxonomy): domain Eukaryota; kingdom Viridiplantae; phylum Streptophyta; class Magnoliopsida; order Poales; family Poaceae; genus Elymus; species Elymus sibiricus. The sequence continues at coordinate 230,113,137 of CM077668.1, forward strand.
TCATATCCACTTGTAGTGAGTGCAACCATGCTATACTTATTGATCTTGGGGACTTGGACATCTTACTTATGATGCATGCTTGTTTGATTGAGCTTAATGTCTTTGGTTGTACTCACATCATATGCTTCCATACCATGCCACATTCTCTTGTCCCTTCTTATGATAAGAATGATGATGACACTTGTTGGGTATCTCACCACATGAATGATAGGTTTTGCATTCACGCTAACCTCATTTGTTTTTTCGAGTGTTTGTCATGTTCTTTTGTTTTGAAGGATTCACAAGGCGGTGCTGTCATGAGACATATTGGTCATGCGAAGGCGTACACGATGCGCGACACCAACATTTTTGAGAAACTCGTAAAGGTGCACTCCTTCCCTTTGAGCCACCCTTACATACACATATCGAATGGGCCACACTTTCATTCTTGTTTGCTCCTTCTTGTCTACATGATATATCTATCCGATGGAGGACCGACATTGGAGATGGGACCTATGGACCTTCAAGTTGAGGAACGCTCGGAAGTAGTGGATGCACCAACAGACCACCACTCATGCCACGACATCGAGCAACGGTATACCAAGAAACCTTTGCCATATTGCACCGACACTTCCATAGTTGTTGATGAGCATGCTAGTTGGACACATCACACCCATGACAAGTTTGCGCTTTATGCATGGATTGACTGGCATTATACATGGCTTGATACATCTTGTCTTTCCACATCTTTCATCATATATGAGCTTGTGCGCTTTCTTAGCAAATTTGTTGTGATCTACCTTGATGGCATATTCATACATAATGATCACAATGTCCACCGTCAATTGCATGATATCATCATCATTTTGAGCACCAATTGCCATGTTCATGCTCTTGATAAACCGTCCCTCTATGTGAAAGCACATTTGCTCCCCGGGTGGTTTTGGTAATTCATAACAACATATATCTCATTGAACTAATGTCCATTCAAGTTAAATATTTCAGGATGCTCAATGATTGGCATGGCAAGGACTAGGAATGTGGATCCCTCAAAATGCTAAGGACATGGATTGGCAAAAGCTCAAGACTCTACATTTTTGGTTAAGTGATCCAAGATCACATTGAGTCCATAGGAAAGCCAATACTATTAAAAGGGGACGAGGTTTTGATAATGATCTATTTGCTCAAGTGCTCAATGATATTGCTCCAAAATCCTCAGCCACTTCCTTCATCCAAATATGTCCAAACCCTACATTCCAACTCGGCCCCACCGAAATTTCCTATCCGGAGCCACCGAGTTCATTTGGACTTAGCCACTGCCGAACCGTAACAAATCGGATCCACCGATATGGATCTCGGTCCCACCAAGATGGCCTTGCCAACTCTCTGTTACTTGTTACAATTATTTCGGTCCCACCGAGAATTGCAATCGGTACCACCGAGATGGCTTGCCAACTCTCTGTTGCCTTATTGCTTCACTTCGGTCCCACCGAGATGATGCAATCGGTGCCACCGAGACAAGGTTTGCCCTAGCCATTACACATCGGTCCCTCCGAGATGTTCCAGTCGGTCCCACCGAGATTCCTAACGTTCATATATTTTACACAGGTCGGTGCCACCGAGATTTCTGATCGGTGCCACCGAGTTGGGTCAAAAGTGTGTAACAGTTGGATTTTGTGTGGAGGCTACATATACCCCTCCACCACCCTCTTACCAAGTGAGAGAGCCATCAGAACGTGCCTACACTTCCACCATACATTTTCTGAGAGAGAACCACCTACTCATGTGTTGAGATCAAGACATTCCAATCCAACCATTTGAACCTTGATTTCTAGCCTTTCCCAAGTTGCTTTCCACTCAAATCCTTCTTCCACCATAGCCAAATCAGTGAGAAAGTTCTTGAGTGTTGGGGAGACTATTATTTGAAGCACAAGAGCAAGGAGTTCATCATCAACACACCGTCTATTACCTTTTGGAGAGTGGTGTCTCCTAGATTGGTTAGGTGTCACTTGGGAGCCTCCAAGATCATGTGGAGTTGAACCAAGGAGTTTGTAAGGGCAAGGAGATCGCCTACCTCATGAAGATCTACCCCGAGTGAGGCTAGTCCTTCGTGAACGTAAGCCATGGTGGAATAGGCAAGGTTGCTTCTTCATGGACCCTGTGTGGGTGGAGCCCTCCGTGGACTCGCGCAGCCGTTACCCTCCGTGGGTTGAAGCCTCCATCAACGTGGACGTACGATAGCACCACCTATCGGAACCACGCCAAAAATCATCGTGTCTTCATTGCATTTGAAATCTCCGATCCCCACCTTTACTTACATGTGCAATTGTTTACTTTCCGCTGCCACACTCTAGAATTGCATGTGTAGGGTGATGCTTGACTTGTCATACTTGCTAAAATCTGCCCACAACTAAAATTGGGAAAATGATAGATTTTTATGTGGTTAAGTAGTCTAATCACCCCCCTCTAGACATACTTTCGATCCTACAAGTGGTATCAGAGCTTTGATCTCCATTGCCTTGGTTTCACAACCTAGGAGAGTATGGCGTCTATTGAGGGTAATTATCACCGTAGAGGTCCATATTTTGATGGTACAAACTTTGCTAGTTGGAAACATAAGATGAAAATGCATATTCTTGGTCATAACCCCGCCGTTTGGGCTGTTGTTCGTGTTGGCTTGCAAGGTGAATTCTTTGAGGATGGCAAGGAACCGGATCGTGAAGCAACCGCGGAAGAATTGAAGATGTTGCAATACAATGCTCAAGCTTGTGACATTCTCTTCAACGGTTTGTGTCCCGAGGAATTCAACAAGATCAGCCGCCTCGAGAATGCAAAGGAAATTTGGGATACTTTGGTTGATATGCATGAGGGTACCGAGTCCGTCAAGGAATCTAAGTTGGATGTGCTTCAAAGTCAACTTGACAAGTTCAAGATGAAGGATGGTGAAGGAGTCGCTGAAATGTACTCTAGGCTTGCTCTCATCACAAATGATATTGCTGGCTTAGGAAGTGAAGAGATGACCGACAAATTCATCATCAAGAAGATCCTTAGAGCTTTGGATGGAAAATATAATACCATTTGCACATTGATCCAAATGATGCCAAATTACAAAGATCTCAAGCCCACGGAAGTCATTGGAAGGATTGTTGCCCATGAAATGTCACTCAAGGACAAAGAGGAGCTACACAACAAATCAAGTGGTGCATACAAAGCTTCAACCGATGCTCCCACAACTTCAAGTGACAAGCTAGTATCCAATGAAGAGATAAGCCTAATGGTGAAAAGATTCAACAAGTTTTACAAGAACAAAGGAAAAGAAAGAAGCTCTAGCTCAAGACACTATGAGAGAAGATCGTCAAGTCGTGACCGAAATTGTTACAATTGTGGAAGATCCGGACACTATTCCAATGAGTGTACGGCACCTCACAAGAAAAGAGACGAATCACCAAGAGGAAGATATAGAAGAGATGAATCACCTCATAAGGAGAGAAGGAGTAGAGATGATCGTTATGAACGAAGACCCTCTCAAAGAAGCAAGGATTCGGAACGGAAGGACAAGTCATTCAAGAGCTACACAAGAAGAAGACATCAAGCTCAAGTTGGTGAATGGATTTCCGTCTCCGACTCTGACAATCACTCCGAGGGAAGCTATCACTCCAACTCCGACTATAGTCAAGATGAAGGTGTTGCCGGACTTGCTCTTGTGTCATCCAACTCCTATGATCTATTTGACTCACCAAACAAAGGAATTGGAAGATGCTTCATGGCAAAAGGCCCCAAGGTATCACACCCCGAATATTTTGATTTCAATAGTGATGAGGATGATTTGCTTGGTGATGATGATTTACTTGTTGATAAGGCTAGTGATGTGAGCTATAATGAAAATGCTAGTAATCATGATAGTCAAGAGGAAACGAATGACAATGCTATGAAGGAGATTGAGCGTCTAACTAAATAACTAAATGCTCTTAAGTTAGCTCATGAAACAACTCAAGAGGATCATAGAGAACTTCTAAGAACTCATGAGAAGCTATGCTTCGAGAAGCTAAATTTAGAGCAAGAGCATGAGTTTCTTAAAGCTATCAATGATGATCTTCGAAAGAAGAGTTCTTCATATCTTGCCAAACGTTTACTCTTGTCTACCACAAGTTAAATCTAAGCAAACTAGCAACACGGGTAAAAAGGGTTCTACTTCTAGTAGTAACAATAACAATGCTACATCTAATGTTGTTGCTTCTAGTAGTTCTATTGATTCCACTAATGATTCTCTTAGCCAAGTTACACTTGAGCAAGAAAACAATCTATTGAAAGGAATTATAGAAAAAGGTTTCTACAAGAGCCTTGCCGGGAGTAAGCAATTTGAGGAAATTATACGCAAGCAAGGAAGGCACTGGAAGAACCAAGGTATTGGTTTTGAACAAAAGTTCAATGCCAATGGAGTTGAGTGGGAAGAAGATCAATATCCCAAGACGAAGTTTGTTCCTCAACAAGAGAAGTATGATCCTACTTCCTTCAAGGGAACACAAGCTCAAGATGATCTTCCACCAGAAGACCACAAGCTAAAAGGCAAGGACAAGCTTTAAGAGGAGATTGACTCATTTGAAGAAGCACCTCAATCCTTGGTCAAGTGGGTTCCCAAGACTTCATCAAGTGCTACTACAACTCCAAGGATTCCCATCAAGTTGATGCGGGTCCCAAAGAAGAAGAACTAGAGAGTTCTTGGGGGTGACTTCGCCAACAAACTTCACTCACATTCATTTATGGAAAGAACTTGTGCAACCAACTTCAACATCTTGCACTAGTTCATGGAGTCACAAACCCTCTTGTTGGTAAGGCAAGGGACAAGGTAACTCAATGCATTCATGGACATCATCATATGTGCATTTCACTCTATGTCTATGGATATTCTTGTATGTTCCTTGTGTGGGACTAACACATGTAGGTATTGAAAGCACAAAAATCCAAAGGATTGCTCCCAACTCTTGATGGTCTACATCAACATTGAGCATCCACATCTTCATTATCTACATGAAGTCATCATCGACAAAACCCAAGGTTAGTTCATCCCTCTTTGGGGGGATATCACATCTAGGGGGAGCTTTGCTCTAAGACTTGAGCTAAAGCAACTCTAATGGTGTGAACTCATCAATGCTTTATGTAAAAGTGGCAACCCCACTTGTGCTTAAACGATGAGTATGACCTATGATCTAATGTTCTTATTTGACTCCTAAGTCAATATACTCATATATAGATGACTATGTCATCGCCCATTGCTTGATAGATACTAGAATTGGTTGTGCATGTTTGACACATATTTCATTTTCTATCTTATTGTGTGAGCATGTTGCTATGCATATTTCTTCATTCGAGGACATCCATTTGTTGTTTTGATTGTCTTGGTTTTTCTGGCCAAGTGGATGTACAAGAATGCCTAAGCACCTTCTCTAGCTATCTATGCTTTCTTGTCTCAAATTTTATTCATGCTATATCACAAAAATTGAGCAAGTCTTTATCGTACCCTCCAGGTGAGGCGCACTCGGAGTCACCGATCTGAAAGGGCTGAACTCCAAAACCTTCAAATTTGTTTCGGCGTGACCAATCCACTCCTATTCGGACTCACCGAAACAGTTTGATTGATCTGAGTTTTTGATCTCGGTGTAACCGATTAGACCAACTCGGCGTCACCAATTTGCTATAACCTCTCGCAGTTACACGTCTCGGTGCCACCGATTTGCTCCACTCGTTGCCACCCACAGAAGTTGGGTATATATATATCCAGCGGGCCTGAACGATTGAAATTTCTCAAACCCTTTTGTTCCCGCACCCCCTCTGCTTCCGTCGCCCTCGTCTACGGACTTCGTCGTTGCATCCAGCGCGCCCTCGCCGTTGGACTCCGCCGCCATCAATAGAAATCTTTCCTCCGTTGCCACCGTAGGGGACTTGCGCCAAGTTAGGGTAAAGATCCCGCCCCCTCGTGCTTCTAATTTCTGATTCAATGCACTAGGGATTTTCCATGATTCTTGCTACATGGGAAATACTCCTGTCCTCAAGATAAATTCCGTAGATTAGTTTCGAGCAAAAAATTTAGGTTTAAGTTTCCACCGAAAGCATCTCGGACTGACGGAATTTAAATTTTCGGACTCACCGATTTGGCCCTAGCCATTGCACTAGTACGTCTCGGTGCCACAGAGTAGTACGAACCGGTGAGACCGAAAGTAACATTTCAGTGAAACCCTAGCATCTCGGAGACACCGAACCACATCTCGGTCTGACCGAAATGGTGTGTTTTGGTTCTGTTGAGTGCTTCGGTATCACCGAGATTATCAACTCGGTGGATCCAAAATGCATTCTGTGAAAACTTGAAACTAAGATTTGAACTCAATTTTCATGAAAAATAGCTGCATTTTGTGATAACTTTTCCTCTCTGCCCATACCTATCTATTCACAGGGTATGTTTGCAAGATGTCAGATGCAAGTGACAGCCAGAACTTGTCAGAACAGCATGTAGATCTCAGTGAAGGATCAAGTCCTGAAGAAAGTTTTTATGAGGGAGAGAGAAGTTCTCCAGATCTTCCAAAAAGCTGCCACCAAAACTAGGAAGAAGAGAACCTCAGATGATGAGGATGAGGATTTTGTGGCTAGGGAGGCCACTTCAAAGAAGAAGAAAGTGCTTGCTAAGGAATATGGCACAACTGCTAGCACAAGATCTTCTGCCAAGGAAAAAACTGCTGTGAAGAAAGTTCCAAAGAAGAGCATGACATTTACACATGAGGAGCCAAGTGATATAGAGACAGCAGCTACAGGAAAGAAGAAGAAGAAGAAGAGGCCAAGGAAAACAATTGCTCATGTTGTTGGCAGACCCTCCATGATGGATGATGAGGAGGAAGAGGAGGAACCAGAAGCTGATGCACCTCCTGCCAAGACTCAGAAGCTCATGTCTGATGCCATGAGGACTGCTGCCTCTTCCAAGTCCAAGCCCAAGGCCCCTGCATCCAAACACAAGAGGTCAACAAGAAACATACCTGCTGCTGAGAAGAACAAGGCCCCAGTGCCTGAAGTTGATGTTGATGTTGAGCCACTAGTGCTCGGAAAGTTGAAGCCAAAGATTCCAGATCATGATAATGCTCATCCAGTTGCAGAGAACATGATGCTCAGGAAGGATAAAGGCCTGCAAGAGTGGAGATTGTCTGATCCATATGCTGCAAGGAGGAGGACTGCTTGTGATTATCGTTTTCACACACGAGAGCAACAAGATTTCTATGAGACTGTGCTGCTTGACAAGAAGCCAATAGTCAGTGATATGAAGTGGGTGGACTGGAAATATATCGATGCTAATGAAGACAACTTCCCCCATGTTCATGAAAGCTTCAAGCTTGCAAGTTTTGATGATTTTGTTGGGAGGAAGCTCACAAAGTTTAATGATGAGATGATCATGCAATTCTACTCCACTACACACTTCTATCCAGATGGCAGAATAGTGTGGATGACTGAGGGATCCAGATACCAGTCAACCATCTCAGAGTGGGCTGCACTTCTAGAAGCTCCACAAGAAGAAAAGGATGACATTGATGTTTATGCTAAACCAAAGATGGATCACAATTCTATGAAGAACATGTACAATCCTATCCCAGAGAAGGACTTGGAGACACACAAGCTTGGTTCAGTGAAGCATTTGCTAGCTGGTTTGGCCACCACCAACACAATCTTGAGGCACACTCTTTTGCCCAAGTCTGGAGATGACAAGATGATCCGTGGCCACTTCATCAACTTGCTACACTTGTTTGATACACCACAGAAGTTCAAAGTGATGAGCCTTATTGTTGAAACAATCAAGAGAACCGCAGCTGACCAGAAGAGATCATGTGGATTTGCTCCGCACATTCAGTTGCTCATCAACTCCAAGGTTGGAACGAGCACATATCTACTTGATCGTGAGCATCTCCCATTGCATCCAGAGTTTGAGGACAATGTAGTGGTGATGGAATCTTCACATCCTACATCTGCTCAAGCTCAAGAGAAGATTCAGACAGCTGCAGCAGCAAAAGAAGCCAAGAAGGCCTCCGCTCCCAATGCTCCTATTGCTAACCTCAATTCCAAGAATGACCAGATGACTTATCTACTGGAAGCCACTCTGAGGATTGAGCGAAGTCTGGCCAACCTCACCAAGAACCAGGAGAGCCTAGAGCGGATAGTCGAGACTAAGATTCATGATCTTGATGTGAAGATCACTGAGGTACAGACTATTGTGGAGAAGCTCAGAGATAATGTTGACACAGTCAGGGCTAATTTCGATGACAGTGGAGATGATAGACTGATGACTGACAGGTTCCAGACAGTGCCTAGGGCACCTAGGTCTGCTGCAGTGCCGGCTGCAGATACGAGGACTACAGTTTCTGCACCTGCTGCTGCTTCTACAATGCCACCTCCAGTTTCTACTCCACCAGCCCAGTGGACGTCAGCTGAAGCCTTCGCGGATGCACTCATCTCAACGCCATCTACGCACACCGGAGCTGCCAGTTAGGGATCACCTTCAGGAGCTGCCGAGGATCGTGCCTAGAGAGATGCATAGCTCTATACCTATTCGAACTTTTTGGTACTTGTTGCCAAAGGGGGAGAATTTGTATAGATCATTAGGCTTCGAGAGAGAGTGTCTCATTCTTGCTCGTTGGTTTTTCTTGAGTTTCTGCTACTATTTCCGTTTGATCTGTGCTACTTTGCTCGTTATGCATGTGAGATACGATGGTTATGTGTGATTGATCATACTATGCTTCATGTGATGCTTAATGCTTATTCTTATCATTACTCTTGTATGATTATTCACTTGTGTTTTTGGTGATGCGTGCTTACTATTCCATTCATATCATTTTGTGCGCTCCACCAAGATGTATGTGACATGGAAGAGTGACCCATGATCCTAATCGATTGTGCATTTGCATTCAAACGCAAATTTTTAATAATGCACAAATTTAGGGGGAGCTCTTGCTTATCACATACTTCTCAAAGCGACGATGTACTTCATTTATTTAATCATTTGTCGAAGCTTTGATCTATATGTTGTCATCAATTACCAAAAAGGGGGAGATTGAAAGCACATTTGCTCCCCGGGTGGTTTTGGTAATTCATAACAACATATATCTCATTGACCTAATGTCCATTCAAGTTAAATATTTCAGGATGTTCAATGATTGGCATGGCAAGGACTAGGAATGTGGATCCCTCAAAATGCTAAGGACATGGATTGGCAAAAGCTCAAGACTCTACATTTTTGGTTAAGTGATCCAAGATCACATTGAGTCCATAGGAAAGCCAATACTATTAAAAGGGGATGAGGTTTTGATAATGATCTATTTGCTCAAGTGCTCAATGATATTGCTCCAAAATCCTCAGCCACTTCCTTCATCCAAATATGTCCAAACCCTATATTCTAACTCGGCCCCACCAAAATTTCCTATCCGGAGCCACCGAGTTCATTTGGACTTAGCCACTGCCAAACACTAACAAATCGGATCCATCGATATGGATCTCGGTCCCACCGAGATGGCCTTACCAACTCTTTGTTACTTGTTGCAATTATTTCGGTCCCACCGAGAATTGCAATCGGTACCACCGAGATGGCTTGCCAACTCTCTGTTGCCTTATTGCTTCACTTTGGTCCTACCGAGATGATGCAATCGGTGCCACCGAGACGAGGTTTGCCCTACCCATTGCACATCGGTCCCTCCGAGGTGTTCCAGTCGGTCCCACTGAGATTCCTAATGTTCATATCTTTTACACAGGTCGGTGCCACCGAGATTTCTGATCGGTGCCACCGAGTTGGGTCAAAAGTATGTAACGGTTGGATTTTGTGTGGAGGCTACATATACCCCTCCACCACCCTCTTACCAAGTGAGAGAGCCATCATAACGTGCCTACACTTCCACCATACATTTCCTGAGAGAGAATCACCTACTCATGTGTTGAGATCAAGACAATCCAATCCAACCATTTGAACCTTGATTTCTAGCCTTTCCCAAGTTGCTTTCCACTCAAATCCTTCTTCCACCATAGCCAAATCTATGAGGAAGTTCTTGAGTGTTGGGGAGACTATCATTTGAAGCACAAGAGCAAGGAGTTCATCATCAACACACCATCCACTACCTTTTGGAGAGTGGTGTCTCCTAGATTGGTTAGGTGTCACTTGGGAGCCTCCAAGATCATGTGAAGTTGAACCAAGGAGTTTGTAAGGGCAAGGATATCGCCTACTTCGTGAAGATCTACCCCAAGTGAGACTAGTCCTTCGTGGACGTAAGCCATGGTGGAATAGGCAAGGTTGCTTCTTCGTGGACCCTTTGTGGGTGGAGCCCTCCGTGGACTCACACAGCTGTTACCCTCCATGGGTTGAAGCCTCCATCAACATGGACGTACGATAGCACCACCTAGCAGAACCATGCCAAAAATCATCGTGTCTTCATTGCGTTTGAAATCTCCGATCCCCACCTTTACTTACATGTGCAATTGTTTACTTTCCGCTGCCACACTCTTAGAATTGCATGTGTAGAGTGATGCTTGACTTGTCATACTTGCTAAAATCTGCCCACAACTAAAATTGGGAAAAGGATAGATTTTTATTTGGTCAAGTAGTCTAATCACCCCCCCTCTAGACATACTTTCGATCCTACACTATGACATCATTTTGCACAATGGTCGCACTAATCACATTAACAACACCTTTGTGTGCCCAACGAATGAATTTGCTCCTGTAAGTGCATCAAGTGCCCCCTTAGTTGTTTTGGAGTATTGAAGACAAATAGGTTGAGGAACTAATGTGTTTGTGAGTGTACACAGAAGATAGAGTCCCTGAAGATTTGATTTAACACATGGAAGACGACCCCTAAAAATGAATTTCTTCAAGTGAAGAATTTGGTGATGAAATTGGTATGGCCTTTGAAGAAATTGATGTGAAGACTTTGAAGCTTGAAGACTTTTGTTTTCGTAGTTTCTTTTCTTCTTCTTTGAGTCATAGGAAAATCCGTACTATTAAAAGGGGTCTAGGTGAAACATATTTCACATTTCCAAAGTGATGCTCAAACTTACTCAAACTTATACACACAAAAGACGCTTCGAGTGAAGCCTTTGGAAATCTCCAATACAGCTGACGCATTTGCTAGTGACAGTGACGAAGTTCATCTAGTCGTTGATGAATTTGGTCAGGCTGAGGAGTTAGGAGTTTGCCAGTGTGATCTGCCTACCATGAGGAAATTGAGAGTTTAATTCCGACCGTTGCTGCGCCGCGTGCCAGCTGTCGAGTGGATCCTTATCCTGACAACGGTCGAATCAGAGAAGGGTATTTATGACATTTCATGTTGGGTTGCCCCCTAGCTATAAATAGCCACCCCCCACAACCACTTGTTGGTTGGTTGCTCCGAGAGAACTTGACACTTGTCATTTGAGAGCAACCCACCCTCCGATGACTTTGAGAGAATCCTAAGTGAGGAAAAACCCAGAGCCAAAGTGATTGAGCATCACTGAAGAGATTGATCTGTGTGATCCGATGCCTATTACCTTTGAAGACTGTCATTCTTCCAGATGGTTAGGCGTCAAGTTCTGAGCTCACCAAGAGTCATTGTGGTGTGCCGGTGAACAAGTCTGTGAAGGTTTCAGAAGTATACCTTGAAGACTTACCACGAGTGATTGGGCGAGGTCTAAGTGACCTTAGCTCAAGAGGAATATGGCGAGGACTGTGTGTCCTCTGAGTTGCGACTCAGCCGCCTCAACCGGACGTACAGTTGATACAACAACTGGAACTGGTCTACCAAATTGCTTTGTCTTCACCGAGCCAACCTGGTTTCAAATTCCTCACCCTCCCTTACTTTATTCCGCTGCTGATGAATTTGTGATCTATCCTCTAACGAATTTGAACTGAAGAATTTGATCATGTTGTCTGTCTTTTCCTCAGTTCATATTCTTCATGCTTGTATGATTGTATGATTGCATGTTCTTCACTCTTACGTATCCTGATTGCATGTACTCTGATTCTGTGATGACTTAGTTTCCCTTGCGTTTCTATTTCTTCACTCTGATCTTCGTGAAATTCATCAGAGTTTGACGAATTTCTAAAAATCTCCCATTCACCCCCCCTCTGGGAGATAACATGCGCTTTTAATTGGTATCAGAGCAAGGTACTCCCTTGTTCTGTGTGATTTTGGTTTAACTACCTGGAGTTTTAGTTATGTCAACCGCAGGTATGATCAAGGTATCTGCCGCGTGCCCCATCTTAGATGGCACAGACTATCCCTACTGGAAGAACAAGATGTGAATGCATCTTAAGGCAATTGACAATGATCTCTGGTTCGTCGTTGAGAATGTAGTGCCTTCCATTGCTCCAAGCATCAACGCCACCGACGTGAAGCGATTCAAGCAACTGGACTCTCAAGCGAAGAACATCATATGTGGTCATCTGAACAAAGGCCAGTATGGTAGAGTGAGTGCTTTGGAAACTTCGAAGCTAATCTGCGACCGGCTCTCCAAAGTCAATGAGGGAGGTTCTGCTACTTGTAGCTTGCGTTGGTATTTTCCTCGAAGAGGAAGGGATGATGCAGCACAGTAGAGATAAGTATTTCCCTCAGTTATGAAACCAAGGTTATCGAACCAGTAGGAGAATCATGCAACACCTCGTTAGCAGCACCTGCACACAAACAACAAATCCTTGCACCCAACGCAAACGAGGTGTTGTCAATCCCTCGGCGGTCAATTGCAAGATTAAATTGTATGTGATAGATAGATAGATTGAAACAAAAATACTAAATAAAATAAATAAAAGAAAATGGCAGCAATATTTTTAGGATTTTTGTAATATAATTTAGATAGACCTGGGGGCCATAGTTTTCACTAGAGGCTTCTCTCGAGAAAATAGCATATGGTGGGTAGACAAATTACTGTTGGGTAATTGATAGAAAAGAAAATAATCATGACGATATCCAAGGCAATGATCATGTATATAGGCATCACGTCCAATAAAAGTAGACCGACTCTTGCCTGCATCTACTACTATTACTCCACACATCGACCGCTATCCAGCATGCATCTAGTGTATTAAGTCCATAAAGAACGGAGTAACACCTTAAGAACGATGACATGATGTAGACAAGATAAACTCACGTATGAATAAACCCCATCTTTTTACCCTTAATAGCAACAATACATACGTGTCATGTCCCTTTCTGTCACTGGGATTGAGCACCGCAAGATCGAACCCATTACAAAGCACCTCATCCCATGGCAAGATAAATCAATCTAGTTGGCTAAACCAAATCAATAGATCGGAGAAGAAATATGAAGCTATAATAATCATGCATAAAAGAGATCAGAGAAGACTCAAATAATATTCATGGATAATCTGATCATAAACTCACAATTCATCGGATCCCAACAAACACACCGCAAAAAGTGATTACATCGGATAGAACTCCAAGAACATCGAGGAGAACATTGTATTGAAGATCAAAAAGAGAGAAGAAGCCATATAGCTACTAACTATGGACCCGAAGGTCTGTGATAAACTTCTCACGCATCATCGAAAGGGCAGCAAGGTTGATGTAGAGCCCCTCCGTGATCGATTCCCCCTCCGGCGGAGTACCGGAGAAGGCCTCCAGATGGGATCTCTCGAGAACAGAAACTTGCGGCGGTGGAAAAAGTATTTCGTGGACTCCCCTGAGGGTTTCTGATTTTTCCTGAATTTATAGTGGTGGAATTAGGTCAAACGGAGCTCTGTGGGACCCACGAGGTACCAGGGCGTGCCTGCCCCCCAGGCGCGCCCTGGTGCCTCGTGGGCACCTCCTGGGTCTTCTGGCCTCCTCCCGAAGCTTCTAGTGTTTATCTTGTCCAGAAAAAAATCTCCAAAAAGTTTCGTGGCATTTGGACTTCGTTTGGTATTGATTTTCTGTAAAACAAAAACAGGGCAGAAAACAACAACTGGCACTGGGCACTAAGTTAATAGGTTAGTCTCCAAAAATGATATATAGTTACTGTAAATGCATATAAAAACATCCAAGATTGATGATATAACAGCATGGAACAATCAAAAATTATAGATACGTTGGAGACGTATCAGCATCCCCAAGCTTAATTCCTGCTCGTCCTCGAGTAGGTAAATGATAAAAACAGAATTTTTGATGTGGAATGCTGCCTATCATATTCATCACATATTATTTTCTTTTATAGCATGGACATTGGACTTGAATGATTCAAAGCAATAGTCTATAATTTGACATGAAGATATAAATACTCAAGCATGCTAACAAGCAACCATGTCTTTCAAAATATCAACGCTAAAGAAAGTTATCCCTAGCCCATTATGCTCAATCATTGATCCATTCATGAAACACACTCAAATATTAGCAACATCCAATGCACAAGTATGACAATAGTGCTCTCTAGTTGGTGCTTTATAAGAGAAGATGGAGACTCAAGAAAAAATAAAAATTGCATAAAAGTAAATAGATAGGCCCTTCGCAGAGGGAAGCAGAGATTTGTCAAATGTGCCAGAGCTCAAAGCTGAAATTAAAGAGATAAAAATATTTTGAGAGGCATGCTTTTCCTGTCAACGAAAACGATCGAGAATTCCCAATATTTTCCATGCTAGACACATCATAGGCGGTTCCCAAACAGAAAGTAAAGTTCATTTCCTTTCCACCAGTCTTTCACAATCCATGGCTAGCCGTATCCACGGGTGCCCTCCATACCAACACTTTCCAAGGAATTTTGTTGTTATTAATTTTTGATTTCATTGTGGGACTGGGCACCCCTATTACCAACCATTCTCTCGTGCAATGACAAGTGAATAAACACTCATCGTGAGAATAACACACCTAGCATGGAAAATAATGGCCACCCCCTGCCGCTTCATGAGCGGTACGGGCACGCAAAACGGAAAAATTATTTTGAAAATTAGAGTTGGCACACGCAAATTTACTTGGAACGGCATTGAAATACCGCATATAGGTAGATATAGTGGATTCATTTGGCACAACTTGGGTTTACAGATTTTGGATGCACAAGCAGTATTTCCGCTTAGTACAAATGAAGGCTAACATGCATTGAACATAACTAACACCGAATAATGCACCATAAGTAGGATATAATTTCTTTGCATAACTATTGACTTGATGTGCATGCATAGGGAATCACAAACCTTAACACTAATATTCTTACTAAATCACAATTATTCACTAACATGACCCACATATTATCATTTCCATATCGCAAAACGATTGCAAGGTATCACACTTATCATATCCAATGATCTATATGAAAGTTTTTATTATATCCCTCTTGAATATTCATGTAGCGACCCGACCACAAACGGTCAAGCCTCTGTGTATCTGTGCCATCCCTGGATCAGTATGCTGGCACACACAGTACATCAATGTATATATCAAAGTGCAATCACATGTATAAATAACGTAAAACTGATATATACCTCATAAGTCTCAGCGGAAACAGTTAAACGGGTGTGGAGCCCCATCAACGCCATCGGCAAGTTGAGTGTAGACCGTAACCCTACAACAAAACTCACTCGTCGTAGAAAAAAATCCTGCAACATAATATGTTGCAGCCATGTAGGTCAGTACATTGAATGTACCGGCAAGATCACAATAAGAAAAACAGATGATGAAACTATTCTATATGCAATATGGCTTTGTGGCTCTGTGTCTGAGTTTTTTGTTGTTGCATAAAAGCTGGTTTTATTTTCCCTACATCAAAGGAATAACAGGAGTCTTTACTACAGAGTTATCTACTATGACATGGTTCCGCCAACCGATGTCTCATAGCCCACAAGTATCATAAGTTGCCCACAATTAGTTATCAATCCGGTGTTGAGAGTTCCGAGATAGATCCAAGTCTAGAGGCTCAAATTGTCCATAACCGGGGACACGGCTAATCGATTAGGTTTTAACTCTGCAGAGTGTTGTGCACTTTACCCACAAGATTCGATCCCTCTTTTTACGTTCTCGCACTTCAGGTTGTTTGAGAACAAGACGACCGAAACATGGTCTTCCGAAGAGTTCCTATGACCACTATCCGGTGCTCATCCAATCCTATCGTAGTTCTACATCTGCTAGCACCGTCCCAGCCAGAGTCACAACTAAGGTCAACCAAGCCAGAGCCCATAATGACTTGCGGTTGCACAGGTAAGCTTCCGGGCATGAAGTATTCATCCGTCTCTTTGAGTCTGGGTGGAAGTTTCCACATGAGTACTTGCCTACTCTAGCTCACAACGCATCTACTGGGTACTCCAGGGTGCCGCACGGTCCAATTTCCACCCAGTAGTGTGTATTGAAATCTTGTCTCGAGTCTTGAAGTCTTGAGGTCTTGAAGATGCAGGCCTTGAAGATGCCATCATGGAGTTGTCGTCATTGACGTAGAGTCTTCATGAGGTTGTCGTCATTGACGCAGAGTCGTCCTTCTCACACCACTCCCGGGCACTCATACCAAACCCCGTCTACTTTAGCGTAGCATTAAGACTAAACAATGTCCCGGGCTTGGTAACAGGGAGATGGGTTCCTACCTCATGCATTCTACTCAACTACAAGATTTAATATCACTACTGGAGGAATTGTTGAAAGGATGATACTACATGCAAATAAAACTTAGGTAAAAACAGATGATCAAAGTGAACTTGCCTGGTAAGTTGATGAAGATAATGACGCTCTCGGAAATTGATAAACTATTCGTCACTCCGAGAAAATCTATATAACCAAACATAGTCCTCACATAAGCAAACCATTCTAGGAAGCAATACTATCAATCAAAATAGCAATCAAAAAGGCAATAGAGAAAATAATGAAATCAAAAGAAAACCAAATAAGAATCCAAAGAAAACTTCAAAGAAAAACTAGGGGAAAACCACTCACACAATATCAACCAAAACTTTCATGACAGCACTAAAATAATTTAAATAACTAATCAACAGTAAAGAAAAAAAAAGAATTTTATTACAACAACAGAAAATAATTTACTAAATTATTAACTAGCAAAAAGAACTAATTTAACAACTATTATAATTATATAGTTAACACTAAAACAATTATAATAACCAAGCATCCATTAAAACAATACTAATCAATACTAAATAACTATAAAAACTAATTTACTCCTAATTAACAGAAACAAAAATAAAATAACTTGAAGTGGCAAAAAGAATTACTTTTGTAATAATAAAACTATTCTATTAACTATAACTAAATAACTAATCAACAATAAAACAAAACAGTAGCTAAACACTAATAAATAATTATAAAAAAAATTTATCTACTGTAGCCCAACAGAAACATTAACTAAAAAAAGTTAAAAACAATAATTAAATGACTAAAACAACTATATAAGCAAAACAATACTGTTTTAGCTAAAAACCTAATTTAAAATAAACAAAAAATAAATAACTCAATGCTACTGGATAGGCCAAACAATAAGAAAACAGTGGCAAAAAGAATCAATCAAAAATATTTTGTAAAACTCAAAATATGGCCAAAATAGTGATTTGAACAAATTTCACGCAAATTCCAATTTAAACTATTCAAACATGAAAAGCTTTTGAATCTACAGAAACTACGTAATTTTGTTAACCCGGTACAAAAAGAATCACTCAAAAACAATTAAAAACGTAAAAGATATAAACAATCTAAAAACAGAACAATTTCTGAAAAAGAAATAAAAACAGAAATAAAACAAAACTCTACGGGTCGGCTAATTGCCACGTGGCGTGATCTTATTGGCTATGGGGTGTTTGCTTCAGAGCTAAGGAGCGGACGGCCGGTTTCTAGCTGATAACGTTTCGGCCTAAAATAAAAAAACAGGACTAATCTAGGCCGCTAGATTTTGATCGGACGGAGGGAAGTGGCGACGGCGGCTTACATCGGTGGATGAAGACAACGGCGGCCTCGGGCGTCGACGGCGGCGATGCTCCGGTGGTCGTCGGCGGCTGCGGTCAGGTCATGGCGATGCGGAGGAGCGAGGGGGTCTTGGCGGTGGTGTTGTTGGTACTGGAGGACGACGGAATGGAGCGGGGCGAGCTCGGCGAGGCTTCGGTGACTGACGCGCTCCGGCAAGGGCGCGGGAGCTTCGGCTCGTCACTGTCGTAAATAAGAAGAGGCGAGTCCATATCAAAACGGTGCGGGGCATCGAGAGAAGCCGAAGGACGGAAGAAAGGGCCTCGGGATGACCTACCGGTGACGGAATCGACGTCGACAGAAGCGGCGGCCGGCGAGATCGGAATAGCGAGGGCGAGAGCTGGGGTGGGGTTTGGCGTCAGGCTTAAATGGGGATCGAGAGAGGAGATAGAGGGGTACTTATTGGGCATGAGCGTGCGCGACGGGAAAGGCAGGGATCGCGATCCCGGCGAATCCAGGATTCGGCGGTGGTTCGGCGCGCTCTGGCGGTGCCTGGCGTGCGGGAGGGGAAGAAGAAGGTGTGGGGTCCACCTGTCGGTGACCGGGGAAGGCGAGCGAGGGAGCGGGCGACCGGGCGAATTGGGGAAGCGGTCGGTGGGACCCGCGCGTAAGTGAGAGAGGGAGATGGGAAAGAGATCGGTGAGGCGATCGGGTACAGATTCGGGCGCGCGAGCTGCTGGATGGGCCGGCCTGGCGTTGCTGGGCCGCGGAGAGACAGAGAGAGAGAAAGAGAGAGAGAGAGAGAGAGAGAGAGAGAGAGAGAGAGAGAGAGAGTGGCCTCTCTGGATTTTTCTAATAAAAGAAAATTTTCCATTTTTGAAAAAGAGCAGAGAAGAAAAGACAGGAAATAAAATTAAATCTAAATATAATATATCAAAAAGATCATAAAACTAAATCCTATAACATGAACTATTTTACAGAGGTAGAATAAAATATTTTATAAAATCATTTTTTTTGAAAATTCAAATAAAATCCAATTTGACTTTCAAATATTTTTGGCATTATTTCTTCTGACTTTTTGGAGGGTCATGTCACCTCCTCTCATACTTTTTGATCAAAGTATTTTTGTCAGGAATTTTTGAATTAAAATTCAAATGCCATGTTCGAAATAAGGTCAAATGAAATCTTTCAAATTCAGATACCATTTTGAAAATGGCCTTCAACTTCCCACTCTATTTCCAGTATTTTTGAAGAAGTCATATTATCTTCCCTCATAAAAATCCTTGGGTGGCGTAAAGTTCCTGGTTTGAAAATATTTCAAATGGAATTCAAATCATTTTCAAATCCCTTTTTATTTCTTTAAATGGAGGAAGCCATGTTATCTTCACTCCAGGGTTTATTGAAATGAATTTGAATTCATTGAAGATCAAAGTGCAAAGTGAAAGTTTGGGAAAGTCATTTTATTCCCTTTGATTTAACTTTCAAAAAGTTTCAAATTTCACTCACTTTCAAACAATCAATCAAACAATCAATCCTATTTATTTATTTAATATAACATTCCAAAATTTAGAATTTTGGGATGTTACAAACCTACCACACTTAAAATGAATTTCGTCCTCGAGATTCGGAGAGGATAGCAAGAAAAGGTTAGGGTTTGGGGGTCTTCCAGCAAATCCATTGATCGAAAAGGTCTGGGGTGCTACCACACTTAAAAATCCAATTCATGGGTCCACCAAAACTCAGGTACTTCTTCCTTTGGGTTGACGGTGTCGGTCTTCTCATATACTCCGGGATAGCTCTTTCACTAGTGCTCTTCCGGTAAGGGCATAACCTCTTTTTCTCAAAATCCTGTGTCCTTTCGTCAAAATAGGGCTGTTTCCCGAGACTGAGTCTTCTTAGCTGACAGGCCTGTCGCCAATTCTAAACAACCATCGAAATCTCATGGTGGTCAACAATTACGGGTTTCTGCAGGAATTGGGTCTGGGCTAAATCTCACCGTTTAACCTACGATTGGCAACGGTTGCCTGTACATGGAGCAATCGTCCTATCATTCTAGGGTTTAAACAAAATTCTGACATCGTCGTCTCTCTGCTATGGGTGAGTCACTCTAGATTTACCATCCCAAATAGCAAGAGTGAATGATAAGGGTAAGTCGGTATGGTGATCAATCCATTCCGCACCCAAATCATTACCCTGTATAAGGTTTAGCGAATCTCGCTTTTCTATCACTCGGGCATTCTCACAAGCATTGCAAAATTTCTCTTGTCCTCGAACTAAGTTCAGGTAAATCCATTGGTTCT
The DNA here is from genome assembly GCA_039707655.1 of Elymus sibiricus. Classification (NCBI taxonomy): domain Eukaryota; kingdom Viridiplantae; phylum Streptophyta; class Magnoliopsida; order Poales; family Poaceae; genus Elymus; species Elymus sibiricus. The sequence continues at coordinate 230,133,283 of CM077668.1, forward strand.
GCAAGCCAAATATATCATCTATCGTTTCTTCACAACTCTCGGGTTTTCATATCCTCCTAAGAAATGTCTGCTGGTCAAATCACAGCTTCTTCCAGAATTCTTCCTTCAACAAGATTGTGCTTGTACCTTGGTCGAATCCTGGGCCTGTGGGTTATGGGTCCACTTCAGCACTTGTATAGTTTTAACTCATCCGTGGAGTTACAACTGTTTCATATTCCAACATTACACCATACTTAAATCCAATAATACTTCATTCCTTCATACTCTTGGGGTATTCAACATATTGTAAACAAAACTCCAACTTATTTTGTACAAACTCCACTCTGTGGAATACATTTTCCTTTCCCTTGGTCAAGTGTTCACATAGAAAAGTATCACTATTAAAATAATTTGCACTGGTTCATCCATAAATCCTATTCTCCTCTTATCAAATCTTTTATTACATCCTCAACCACTTCTCAAAACTCCAAATTCAAGAGTACTTCATTACAAATGCTGCCATCCACATAGTTTGGTAGGGTCAAGCATTACTTTCATCTTTATTTATTTGTTCAAACTCCTTGGCATGAGCGGTATTCTTCTCCTTTGTTTCCTGTGGTTTTACCGATTACTACCACACTTAAAATGAAATGTACTAGTCCATCCATAGGTCTTATTCATCATATCTCCGAACATGATCACAGTAACATACAATGCAGTAATTGAGATTAGGACACATTTGTCTTTATTGATTCATGAACCATTACAATCTCCGGGATTTCCATTACATAATTCAAATCAACATCCTTAAGAAAACAAGAGTATTTCCTATTACACTTATTACCAATATCAAAAATCTCAACTACTCAGCTCCAGCTTTCTTCGGATCTGAACATTCCCTGGCAAAATGTCCTGCCTCCTTGCAGCGAAAACAAATGACTTCCGACATGTCTCGGGGCTTCTTTGTGATTATGCAGGCTCCTTGGATTTTTAGCTTCTTTTCTGGACATCTATCGAAATAGTGACCTGACTTCTTGCACTTGAAACATATGATATGACTCAGGTCCTTTTCTGCCGAAAATGGGTTGTTCTGGGGAGGTCTTTGTTTCCTCTTCTTGGTCTTCTTCGTACCAATCAGATCCTCTATTTCCTGTGGGTCATACTCCACTTCTGCTGTCGGGAACTCACCAAGATACTCAGTTCCTTTCTTCATGCAATACTGAGATATGTGTCCTTCTTCTCCACATGCATAACATGACTTGGTGCAAACTTTGATTGGGTTTTCTCCATTAGGGTCCATCACAACATCCTTCACCACAGGTACTTCCATACCTTCTCGGAGGGCTTCTTTCATTTCTTCTTTCTGCTTCCGGACAGTTTGTTGCACCATGGGGTAAGTGTGACACTGAGCCGGGTAGTGGTCAGTTCCTTCACACAAGAAACAAGTCACCTGCCCAGTTGGGCATCCCTCAGTTGGGCGATTTTCTTCACAAAGAGGGCATCCATCCTTGTGTTCTTCCTGGGTGTGTCCTATTTCTCCACAGATCTTGCAGGCACAAGGTTTCTTTTTCGGGTTATCACAGTGCTTCCGGATAAGACATGATCTTAACAGAGTCTTCTTCAATTCCTCCCAGGTTTTTGCTCCATTAAATCCTTGTATGGCTTGATGCATTTTCCACCAGGTTGCAGCACTTTCTGTAAAGTACTGAAGAGCATATTGGACCTCATACTTCCTTGCAATCAAGTTTTTCCCGAAGTGATTCTCCATGTTCTGAATCCATAGCTCTGCCTCCGGCTGAGTCATCGGTCCAAAGAATACAAGTCCATCTTCATTCATCATCTATTGGGTTCGGGGTTTTCAGATGAGATACGGGAGAGAGAGGTAGAGAGATACACACAATACAAACAATAATTTTGAAAATAGGTTTTACTTGTGGCTGCTGGAAAACACACACAAATGACAACTCACAAATCATCGCATCTAACGTGAGTATACAACATGGGTTTGGTCATCTAAAGGTCATAATTATATTGGGATTCTTCAGGGTCTTCGGAGTCTTCAACCGTTGTAGCTTCAATCCTTGTAATCTGAGGTGGTCCTTTGTTGATTTTCCGTGTGGTCAAAAGGGGGAGGGGTTGTAACATCCCCATGTAATAGCTACAGTGACCACATTTTGATAATGCCAAGTCACCCTACTAAACAGTGCTTAATCATCATTGGGATCATATCTCATTTCAAATTCCAATTCAAATTGAAATTCAAATATAAAGTGAAAATAAAAGTTGTTCTAATTTGAAACCAAAATGTTCATAATATTGCAAATAATCCAGCAGCATTTATAAAAATACAATCCACATTAATTGAATTAGTTAAATGACCCTAACGTCCTAAAACAGTAGCAGAACAGCAACATTTAACACCTTTTATATTTAATAAAAATCCAAGTGAATTCAAATATTACCCCAACTAATTTCTGGCAGTACTAGATATTGCCTATTATTTATTTAACATAGTCTCATAATTTACAAAATTCAAGTTGAGGCTAAACATTTTGCAATGCAGAGGGATTAGAAGAAAACAGAAAAGGAAAAAGAAAAAAGGAAAGGAACTACTGGCGCCCTGGGCTTAAGTGGAACAGGGCAATACGGCCCAGCCCGCCAGGGCCTTCTCCTTCCTCGCGCTGGCTGAATACCACGGCGACGGCCGAGCGAGCGCGCGCCGTCCACTTGCCGTCCTGCCTTGCTGTCGAGCATCCCGCGGCTCCCCGCATGGATATAGCTCCCCCTCGACCCCCTGGACGAACCCTAGCATCTCTCCCCTTCCTCCCTCGCTCTCTCGCAGCTAACCCGAGCACCGCCATGCACTGCCTCCGCTGAAACTCGCGGCCACCGCCATCGCCTCGCTGCCGTGCCAAATCGTCTCGCCGGCCTCGGCTACTTCCTCCGCATCGACTAGCTGGAGCCGGGAGGCCTTCCTCCGTCGACATCGCCGACTTCTTCTCCGCGCGGACGCCGGTGATCGCCGCCTTGATCCGCCGTCGTCAAGCCATCCCCGAGCCTGCTTTGCTCCTCTGCAGGATCACCGTGAGCACCACGTCCCTCTCCCTCTCTCCCCGTGCCTTCCTCTGCACCGCAGCCGTCAATTCACCCGTGCCCGAGGTCGCCGCCGCATAGCTCGTCGCCGGCAGTCGTCCGGTGACCAAACGGTCACGTGCAGGTGTCCGTTAGACTCGCCGCGCCGCGTAGGTCTCGCTTAGCCACTGCATTTGCTCACTTGTGCGCTGCCTCGTCGATCCCGAGCTCCACCCGAAGTCGCCGCCGCCCGCCGTCGTCGCACCGCCCGATTCAGGCCACCGCAGCCGCCGTGACCCCCACCATCGGACGCGGCACGAAGTGCTCGTTCCAGCAAGCCCAAGCATGCGCGATTTGGTGCATCACAGAGAGAATCCGAGCTCGCCGGAGTTCATCGCCGCCTCGGGCTCGCCGGAGTAGCTCCGGTGGCCGGCGCTGGCCGTCGCCGACGTGGCAGCCGCGGGCCCTGCCGTGTGCCACTGACTGATGGGCCCGGTTGACCATTTGACCGGGTCAACCGCTGACGTGGCGGCCCCATGTCACTGACATGTGGGTCCCGCCTAATTAAACGATTTTAAAAAAATATAAATAAAACGTTAATTAAATTGTTAATTAAATTAGTTAGTCTAATCAGTCACTGACAGAGCGGGCCCACCTGCTAATTAGGTTAATTAGTTAGATAAAACTCTGTTTAATTAAATCAGTCACTGACCAGTGGGACCCACTGGTCAGGTTTGACTGGTCAGCGAGTCTGTTGACTGCTGATGTCACAGTGACGTCACCTTTTACTGTTCGGATAATTCTAAATTAAATAATTTCAGAAATTCTAGAAAATAATTAAAACTTTGAAAAATCATATAAAATAAACCGTAACTCGGATGAAAATAATTTATATATGAAAAATGATTAGAAAAATATGAAGAATCCGAATATCCTACCCACATACCTGTCTCACTCCTCTAACATATTGAACATGGGACTTTTTGCCCGTATTTGATAAATGAATAGTGCCTAACTCGAATAAAATAATTCCAAATAAATTCCTAAAATGTCTAATACAACTAGATAGGCATTATATCACCTCTGCATAACATTTAGGCATGTCATGCATCCCTGTTGCATTATTGCCGTGTATTTATTATTTCTTCCCCCTCCTTCTCTCCCGATAGCCCCCGAGACTGCCGCCGACGCTGCCCCTGTGATCGACTACGTCCCCGACGACCCGTCCTTTTTAGCAGAGCAAGCAGGCAAGCAAACCCCCTTGATCATCCAGATATCACCTATTCTCTCTTCCTCCTGCTTGCATTAGAATTTACTGCTGCTATTGTTTTATCCTATTCTGATGCATAGCCTGTCCTTGTAACTGTTATTGATACCTGCCTGTTATCCGAGATGCTTAGTATAGGTTGGATGGTAAACCATCTGTGGCCCCTCTTCCTTGCTGTAGTTGCCCCGCTTTAGTACTGGTGCCCCGATCAATGTGATCGAACGGGCTGAGAACAGCACATCACCACACACCCCCTAAGTTGCTCATCCCTACAGAGCTGGCATCGAGTGTCGAGGGTGATACCTCTTATCTCACTTCCGATGATGCCTCTGTAGAATAGCTATCCGGTTGTGGGATACCGAGGGTGATTCCTCTTTCACCACCTCCGATAAAGCTTCTGTCGTTCAACTCCTCGAGTGGGAATCCTTCGAGGGTGATTCCTCGGATCTCTTCCCGATACTTTGGACACACGGATACTTTGACCTTTGTTAAAGGCGGGTCGACCCCGAGGGGTACCCGCGGGGAAATGTGAAGTCGGGCTTGCCAGGAGGGCACCCGCGAGTGATACTGTTGCGGAACGACAGGGCAGGCGGAGACCACCCTGATCGTGATCGGTGTGTTACCAAGCCGGAGCGACAGGTAGTCTGATCGTCTCTGCGAGTTACTAAATACGCCTAACGGATTTGGGTATTTGATCTGAGTGGGTCGTTGGCCCTATACGCACTACCACCACGTGGGATAATGGTTATGGGACCCTATACGTCGTAGTATCAGCCGAAAGTTCTTCAGACGTCACAGCTCAGAGATGCGGGCTGGTTGGGGTGGGCTGGTTACGTCACTGGTGTATTCAGTGTCGCGCCTGGGCCCCGACCACCCTCGGAACGTGCAGGAGTGCAAAGGGCGATGGCACAAGACCCCTTCGCACTTAGGATTTAGACCGGCGTGCTGACCTCTCTGCTGAGCCTAGGTAGGACTGCGTCGTGTCGATTACCCGAGGCCGGGCATTACCCAGCAAGTGTGTCCAGCCAGATGTAATCGAGCGTGCTGGGTAACAGTAGTGCGCCCCTGCAGGGAAGTTAACTATTCGAATAGCCGTGTCCACGGTAACAGGACGCTCAGTGTTGTATCCCGATCTATTACTACTTGAACTGGATACATGTTAATTAACTGTAAGCTCCGAGATTGCTTTCTCGCAGGGAGTTGAGGAAGGATCTCTGGGCTTGCTTCAAAATACTTGTTAATTTAAATATGCTAATCTGTTCTCTTCTAATGCTGCAAGATTGCTTCAAGATGCTAGTCTTCGATAGGCTAGGCTTCTCCCCCTCTATTCCGGCATTCTGCAGTTCAGTCCACAGATATAGCCCCATTCCTTTGATACCGATGCATACTTAGTATAGTTCTGATGTCAGTCTTGCGAGTACTTTGGATGAGTACTCACGGTTGCTTTGCTGCTCTTTTCCCCCATACCCGATACTTGCGACCAGATGGTGGAGCCCAGGAGCCAGACGCCACCACAGGAGACTACTACCAGGAGAGCCCCGGAGGCATGTACTACTGGGTTGAGCCAGCCGACCAGGAGTAGTTAGGAGGCTCCCAGGCAGGAGGCCTGCGCCTTTTCGATCTGTGTTGTTGTTTTGCCCCGCCTATTAGGGCATATCTATTTTACTTTTATATCTGTACTCAGATATCTAATGCTTTCGCTGACGCTTGTATGCGCAAGCTTATGTATTCGAGCCCTCGAGGCCCCTGGCTTGTAATATAAAGCTTGTATTATTTTATTTGTGTTTAGAGTTGTGTTGTGATATCTTCCCGTGAGTCTCTGATCTCGATCGTGTGCATTTGCGTGTATGATTAGTGCACGGTCGAGCAGGGGCGTCACAGGGGTATAGTCTAACTATTTGAGGTGAGAGGGACCAGTTGATAAATCAAAAAAAGGTGAGAAGTAAAGGATCTTTTTGAAAACAATGTTTTAGAGATATCTTGTCTTAGGGGCTCTCCAGTTTCTAGGGTCACGTCCTATAGTCAACATGTGCTCTGATACCATCTCTGTAGCGACCCGACCTCAAACGGTCAAGCCTCTGTGTATCTGTGCCATCCCTGGATCAGTATGCTGGCACACACAGTACATCAATGTATATATCAAAGTGCAATCACATGTATAAATAACGTAAAACTGATATATACCTCATAAGTCTCAGCGGAAACAATCAAACGGGTGTGGAGCCCCATCAACGCCATCGGCAAGTTGAGTGTAGACCGTAACCCTACAACAAAACTCACTCGTCGTAGAAAAAAATCTTGCAACATAATACGTTGCAGCCGTGTAGGTCAGTACATTGAATGTACCGGCAAGATCACAATAAGAAAAACAGATGATGAAACTATTCTATATGCAATATGGCTTTGTGGCTCTGTGTCTGAGTTTTTTTTTGCATAAAAGCTGGTTTTATTTTCCCTACATCAAAGGAATAACATGAGTCTTTACTACAGAGTTATCTACTATGACATGGTTCCGCCAACCGATGTCTCATAGCCCACAAGTATCATAAGTTGCCCACAATTAGTTATCAGTCCGGTGTTGAGAGTTCCGAGATAGATCCAAGTCCACAGGCTCAAATTGTCCATAACCGGGGACACGGCTAATCGATTAGATTTTAACTCTGCAGAGTGTTGTGCACTTTACCCACAAGATTCGATCCCTCTTTTTACGTTCTCGCACTTCAGGTTGTTTGAGAACAAGACGACCGAAACATGGTCTTCCGAAGAGTTCCTCTGACCACTGTCCGGTGCTCATCCAATCCTACCGTAGTTCTACATCTGCTAGCACCGTCCCAGCCAGAGTCACAACTAAGGTCAACCAAGCCAGAGCCCATAATGACTTGCGGTTGCACAGGTAAGCTTCCGGGCATGAAGTATTCATCCGTCTCTTTGAGTCTGGGTGGAACTTTCCACATGAGTACTGGCCTACTCCAGCTCACAACGCATCCACTGGGTACTCCAGGGTGCCACACGGTCCAATTTCCACCCAGTAGTGTGTATTGAAATCTTGTCTCGAGTCTTGAAGTCTTTAGGTCTTGAAGATGTAGGCCTTGAAGATGCCATCATGGAGTTGTCGTCATTGACGTAGAGTCGTCCTTCTCACACCACTCCCAGGCACTCATACCAAACCCCGTGTACTTTAGCGTAGCAATAAGACTAAACAATGTCCCGGGCTTGGTAACAAGGAGATGGGTTCCTACCTCATGCATTCTACTCAACTACAAGATTTAATATCACTACTGGAGGAAATGTTGAAAGGATGATACTACATGCAAATAAAACTTAGGTAAAAACAGATGATCAAAGTGAACTTGCCTGGTAAGTTGATGAAGATAATGACGCTCTCGGAAATTGATAAACTATTCGTCACTCCGAGAAAATCTATATAACCAAACATAGTGCTCACATAAGCAAACCATTCTAGCAAGCAATACTATCAATCAAAATAGCAATCAAAAAGGCAATAGAGAAAATAATGAAATCAAAAGAAAACCAAATAAGAATCCAAAGAAAACTTTAAAGAAAAACTAGGGGAAAACCACTCACACAATATCAACCAAAACTTTCATGACAGCACTAAAATAATTTAAATAACTAATCAACAGTAAAGAAAAAAAAATAGAATTTTATTACAACAACAGAAAATAATTTACTAAATTATTAACTAGCAAAAAGAACTAATTTAACAACTATTATAATTATATAGTTAACACTAAAACAATTATGACAACCAAGCATCCATTAAAACAATACTAATCAATACTAAATAACTATAAAAACTAATTTACTCCTAATTAACAGAAACAAAAATAAAATAACTTGAAGTGGCAAAAAGAATTACTTTTGTAATAATAAAACTATTCTATTAACTATACCTAAATAACTAATCAACAATAAAACAAAACAGTAGCTAAACACTAATAAATAATTATAATAAAAATTTATCTACTATAGCCCAACAGAAACATTAACTAAAAAAGTTAAAAATAATAATTAAATGACTAAAACAACTATATAAGCAAAACATTACTGTTTTAGCTAAAAACCTAATTTAAAATAAACTAAAAATAAATAACTCAATACTACTGGATAGGCCAAACAATAAGAAAATAGTGGCAAAAAGAATCAATCAAAAATATTTTATAAAACTCACAATATGGCCAAAATAGTGATTTGAACAAATTTCATGTAAATTCAAATTTAAACAATTCAAACATGAAAAGCTTTTGAATCTACAGAACCTACGTAATTTTGTTAACCCAGTGCAAAAAGAATCACTCAAAAACAATTAAAAACGTAAAACATATAAACAATCTAAAAACAGAACAATTTCTGAAAAATAAATAAAAACAGAAATAAAACAAAATGCTACGGGTCGGCTAACTGCCACGTGGCGTGATCTTATTGGCTAGAGCATGACCATGCAGGAGGCCACGACCTTTCGTAAAATGAAGGCGTTCTGTTCCAGTATTATTCAGCGCCTTGCGCCACCATTGATTAGAGAGGTCCAGGCATCTCAGCTACGGCCGGATGCGGAGCCATTCACGCCCAGCGCACCATGCGCGCGGCCAAGTACTCGGCTCAGAACCAGCCCAAGGCCACCCCAGCTGAAAACGTGCTCCTACAGGCTCTGGGAATCGCAGCGGAAGATCTATAGGTGGATGATGAGATGGTCCGTGACCTTAGGGAGCTCTTTGACTCGCCGCTTAGGGAGCAACACGTCTGGGTTTTCGCGGCGATCTTCGGCAAGACCCTGCCATCTAGGGCTGACCTAGAGATGGCAAATGCCATGGTGGTGCTCACACGCTAAATGCGGCGAGCTTGGAAGATTGGTGTTGGAGTCCACTCTTAGCCCATGGATTACAATCCGGAGATTCTCTGTTGGAACATGTGGGGCCTCAACAACCCGGCTAAGCGGAAGGCGGTGAGGGATTTCGTAGAAACTGTCAAAGTGAACTTGGTGTGTCTCCAGGAGACAAAACTTCATGCAATCGACCAATTCGATGTTATGCAATGCGTCGGGCCTACCTTCGACGGCTTCGACTACTTGCCAGCGTCCGAGACTCGTGGTGGCATCTTGCTGGCGTGGGATACTACGGTGGTGACCGTTGATAATGTGACGCTGGGCTCTCACTGTATCACGGGCTGCGTGTGCACTAAGGAAGGAAACACTTGGTGGATTTCTGGAGTCTATGGCCCCCAAGGCGACGAGGACAAGTTACTGTTCTGGAACGAGTTAAGGACACGGCGGGTGGCGTGCCCTGGCCAATGGAGGGCGACTTTAACATGATCTTAAGGGCCAGCGAGAAAAATAACGATAACCTGAACAGGAGTACGATGAACAGGTTCAGGAGCTTTGTTGATGACAACGAGCTGAAGGAGATCTACATGCACGGGTGGAACTTCACCTGGACTAACGAGCGCGACTACCCCACCATGACGAAAATAGATCGCGTCCTTGTCTCGGTGGATTGGGAGTTGGCCTACACGGACTGTCTCCTCCAAGCTCTCTCCTTTGGGGTTTCTGATCATGCCCCACTCCACCTGTCCACGAGTGCCATGGGGAGCCCCAAACGCCGCTTTCGTTTTGAGATCTTATGGACTAGCCTCGAGGGGTTTGAGCAAGCAGTGACGGACGCATGGACTTGCGACTCTTCGATCGTCGATCCTTTCAAGAGGTTGGACGCCCTCTTCAGGAACGCGGCCGCGGGCTTGCAAGCGTGGGGACAACGCAAGGTGGGGAACGTTAAGCCGCAGATGGCAGTGGCGCACTGGATCATTCTTCGTTTCGACCAAGTGCAGGAAAGCAGGTAGCTGACTCTGGAGGAGCTGTGGCTGAGGAGAACTCTGAAGATGGCCCTTCTCGGCCTAGCCTCATTGGAAAGAACCATACAAAGGCAACGGTCTAGGATTTGTTGGCTGCACGTGGGCGACGCGAACTCCAAACTATTTCAGGCCGTGGCCAACGGGAGGAGGATTAAAAACTTCATTCCACACATCAAGCACCAAGGCGAGATTATCACTGACCAAGATAGCAAACAGGAAGTCTTTACTGATGCATTCCAAGCGCTGCTGGGGTATGATCAGGCCCGCGAGTACACCATGGACCTCGACCTCTTGGAGATGGCACCGGTGGATCTTCACGAATTGGAAAACCTATTCTCTGAAGAAGAAGCTTGGGGAGTTATCAAAGAGCTGCCAGTGGACAGAGCGCCGGGGCTGGATGGGTTCATTGGGGCCTTCTACCATAAGGCTTGGCCCGTCATCAAGCACGACATCATGGCAGCCCTTCATAAACTCTACGTGGGTGACGGGAGAGGCTTCGGGAAACTTAACAAGGCCTTGATTGTGCTTATCCCAAAGAAGCCGGACGCGGAAGAGATCGGAGACTACCGGCCCATCAGCCTGCCTCATAGCTTCTCTAAATTATTTGCAAAGCTCCTAGCCAACAAGGCGCGTCCGAGGATGAAAGACATCGTCCCGGCTAACCAATCGGCCTTCATCATGGGTAGAAACCTGCATGACAACTTCCTCTTGGTGAGGCAGGTAGCGAGGAAGATTCACGACAGGAAGGAGAAAGGTGTGTTTCTCAAGCTTGACATCACAAGAGCCTTCGATTCCCTCTCTTGGCCATTTCTTTTCGAGGTGCTCCGGCGGAAGGGGTTTGGCACAGCTTGGCTTAGATGGATCGCAATTCTGCTGCAATCAGCTTCGACCAAAGTGTTGGTGAATGGAGTCCCAGGACGCAGTTTTGTCCATGCCAAAGGCTTGAGGCAGGGGGATCCGGTCTCTCCCCTACTGTTCGTGATCGCAATGGAGGCCCTCTCGGCACTTTTCATCAAGGCGGAGCAGGCTGGTGCAATTAGCTTCTTCCATGGGATCTCCGCTACCCAGCGCCTGTCGATCTACGCGGACGATGTGGCTCTTTTCATCAAGCCCACCACAACGGATCTCAACTTTGTCAGAAACGCCTTGGATATTTTCGGTGAAGCTTCAGGTTTACGCGTCAACTACAGGAAATCTTCCGCGATCATCATCTGCGGATTGGAGATTGATAGCAATCGTGTGGCTGGGATTCTGCAGTGCTCCATGGGAACGTTTCCCTGTAAATACCTACGCATCCAACTTGCAATTTCGCAGCTCATCAGAACGGATTGGCAACCACTCCTAGATCAGGTCAGACACATAGTACCGGCCTGGCAGCGCGGCCTCATTCAGAGGCCTGGCAGACTCATCCTCGTCAAATCGGTCATGGCGGCCCGGCCCATACATCATCTCATGATACTGGATGCACCACAATGGGTTTTCGAGGACATAAACACTTGGTTGCGTGCCTTCTTCTGGGCTGGCAAGGAGAAAGCCAACGGAGGACAGTGTTTGGTGGCGTGGAATTCTATCTGTCGCCCGTACTGCTTTGGAGGTCTTGGAGTGAAAAATTTAAAACTACAGGCGATCGCGCTCAGGGTCCGGTGGGAGTGGCTTAGGAGAACGGACAAGGCGCGGCCATGGCAGGGTCTGAAACTTGTGCTCGATCGCGAGGCGAGGGAGGTGTTTGATAGTCTGGTCTCGATTTCGGTGGGCAACGGCAAGAAGGTCTTATTCTGGCGTGACCGCTGGCTAGATGGTCGCTCGGCTGAGGACATTGCACCCATGCTCGCCGGTCTGGTTCCCACGCGGACTAAAAACATACGCACGGTCTACCAGGCTTTGGGCAACAGGAGATGGGAGCACGACATCCCGACGGAGCTTAACTTCACGATGCAGATGCAACTTTACATGTTGCAACAGGCCATAGCTCTTGTGGATAGGGAGGAAGGAAGTGAGGATCGTTTCACTTGGCCCTGCGACGCCTCCGGCAAGTACACGACCAAATCCACGTACAAGAGATTATGCTTGGGACAGACCACCTTCGAGCCGGCCAAGTACATTTGGAAGCCTTGGGCGCCATTAAAGTGCAAAATCTTCACGTGGTTGGCAGCCCAGTATAGGGTGTGGACCTCGGATCGGCGAGCTCGCCATGGACTCCAAGATCAAACCTCACCGTGCTTCACTTGCCTACAAGAGGAAGACACCGTGGACCATATCCTCGTCCAATGCCCATACGCCAGGGAGGTATGGCACCTCACGTTTAGCCACTATGGACTGGCGATTGGAAGTCCATCACCACACGACACACTCATGCAATGGTGGGCCACAGCCAGGACCTCTCTCATCACAAGGCCGAAGAAAGGGTTTGATTCTCTCATGATGGTCACGACGTGGTCTCTTTGGAAGCAGCGGAATGCAAGGGTATTTGGCAGAACCGCGCAGCAGCTAACCCCTACGCAGCTGAAGGCGCAGATCGTCGCGGAAGTCGAAGACTGGAGAAAGGCCGGAGCTGGAGGTTTAGATAGTTTAGCGAGAGAGTAGCTCTAGGTGTCCCTGTTGGTGTTGGCGTGGGTGATCGACCGAGCCTTTGTTCGCAAAGATCTCGGTCTTCTTATAAATGTCTTTGCTCTCTTCTATAAAAATATGGTACGTCTTTGGCGTACTCTTGAAAAAAAAAGACTAGCGAGCATGACATGCAGTGGTCAGTTCTTTACATGCAGTGGTATTAATTAGCAAATAAACATAAAGTTTTCTCGTTTTCTCTCCGTCTTGGTCATGGTGCACCGTCTAAAATGCCTAATGCACTGGTACGGAGGAGTACTTAAACTTAAATAAATTTATGGTTATGTGCATTGCAATGATGAGAGGCCAGGGTTATCCTCTTTTTAAAAAAAAAGCGTACGTGGGCGCGAGCGTGGTGTATTTATTATTTGTATAGTTCAAGTACGAATGTGACAGAGGAAAGAGTTGACCAGCCCATGGAACACATCACCATCTATATTCGTTGGAACAAGATGCAACATCAACTAACTGACACGCAAGGTGGAGGAGAAGAGAGAGTTTTCAAGTCCCACAAATGCTTCTCCAAGCTGTGTGGCCAGACACCAGAGCGCTCTCTATATAGAGTCCTAGTTCTACAAGACTTTTCTCCCGTAGAGGAGCAGAAAGATCGAGAGGCAGAGCCAACCTACTCAACTCAAGGCCGTGTTGCTGAGTTGAGACACGCATCGCAATGGGGAGCAACGAGGGCGGCGGGTGCGACGGGAAGCAGGTGGTGGTGGTGCCGGAGATCAAGTACACCAAGCTCTTCATCAACGGCGAGTTCGTCGACGCCGCATCGGGTACGTCGTCATGATTATAATTGGTTTGTGCATGCACAAAGCAAAACGAAAGAATTATACTGGCTATGCTCCAGTTTGATGGATACCTACATACGCGCCAGCGCTTCCCTTTGTCGTCTTCGCCAACATATATGTAGTTGGGATGCATGTCGATAAGATTGAGAGATCGCCTATTCGTTTGAGTTCTAGCAATCAATACGTCCAAACAAGGTAGTCCAAATGAGGTGCCAAAATCCAGACGTCAGTTATCTTTGAAATATCTTGGTGTGGATAAGCATACATGCTCACCCAGCTCTGCTCTGTGAAATATCTTCTTTTTTGCTCTTTACAAAATTCTGGTACAAAAACTACATGATCCCGACCAGGGTCCTCCACGCCATCACGACATGTCTATTCACTGCATGTCAGTATAAGATTTTGTGAATGTTCTGTCGCCATGTTTTAGATATCCTCCGGCTGAGCTATATCTGTAGAGGTGGGTGGGCAGACTTGGATCAAGTCGTGAAGGAAAGACTGGCAGTTGTTTGTGAGGACTCAGTGACTTGACAAGGAAAACTTATTATGAATACTCCGTTGAAACTATAGTGGCTAGAGATATCTTCTCCTGCTACCTCAAAGAAAAAGGAAAAAAAAAAACCCTTCTAAAACAGAAGAGAATAAAATGGAGAAGAAGTTGAGAAATACTATCATTTCCCCCTTCCCCTCTGCCTCCACCTTACAGGGAGGCCTAGAGGAGAGACAACATGTACTTTACTCACTGACATGGACCAACTTGCCTAATACTGTATTCTTTTGTAGAAGCTCAGAAATCTATGATTTTGCTCGTGAAATATCTGCTTGCTTGCTCCATTTTTTTGACGAAAAGCTGTCAGCGCAGCATTTCATTGAATATATATAGAGAGAAAATTTGGTACAGAGCATACACCAGATCCCCAGCAAGGGATAAAAGATGATCATCCCATTTTAACACCCATACATACACCATCTAATGATCCTAGTCAGGTTCCCTAGGTCTGTTCATCAACTGAGCAATCTTTGTTCTCTTCGCCAATGTCCATAGCTCCAGTTCCTCGATGATGCGTTGCTGAACCTGTGTCACAGAGGATGTGACGTTGTTGAAGATTCGGGCATTTCGCTCTTTCCATGTATTCCACCAGATGAGCTGCACCAGAGCACTCCACGCTCGGCGGTGCCCGGGCGGTATCGTCCTTCTCCCCTCTTCCCACCATTCCAGCAGCGACGTCGTCCCGGCCTGCGGCGCCACGGCAGGGTTTAGGTTGCAGCGCTGCACCATGCGCAGCCAGAGGTCTCTAGCAAAAGGGCATGCAGCCAGCAAATGCGTCGCGTCTTCCAACGCATTGCCGCAAAGCCGACAGGATGGGCTGTGCGGCCAGCCCCTCTTCGCCAAGTTGTCTGCCGTGAGCACCCGCCCCAGGACGGCCATCCACGAATATATCCTACACTTCAGAGGTGCGCCTGATTTCCAGATTATTTCCTTGAAGTTTGATCTTTGCGAGCCCTCAAACTGAATGGCGTAAGCCGATGCCGTGGAAAATTCACCGTTGGCAGTCCATCTCCAGGAGATCGCATCCTTGCTTGCTCCATGGATCGAAGCGACTTGTCTCTTCCCTAGTAACAAAAAAAATACTTGTATCTGTCACATTCACGAGATTCAACGGCATCATCCCATAATATACGGAATTATTGCCACACCGTCTTCTATCCCTTTGCCGCCACTAGATGTTTATATATGCTACTACTCCCCAAATCATGTGAGCTCCCCAAAATATGCTCCCCAAATCTACCGGTCGATGTTTATATATGCTCGTGAAATATATGCTACTATCCCTTTGCCGCGTCGACGTTTTATTTTTTTTGACAGAAGAGTACTACCGGTCGACGTTGGCAAGACGTTTGTTTTCGTGGTTTCATTTGGGGAGGCGATGGCGCTCATGTGATTTGTTTTCGTGGTGGATTTCATTTTTCAGGCAAGACGTTTGAGACGAGGGACCCGCGGACAGGCGACGTGCTGGCCCACATCGCAGAGGCGGACAAAGCCGACGTGGAACTCGCCGTCAATGCCGCCAGGGAGGCCTTCGAGCATGGCAAGTGGCCCCGCATGTCAGGCTACGTACGTAATCCGGCACCAGGCTCCCTGTTTGCTGTAGCTCATCCGACAAATTGACCTGCTGACAACGTCGCCCCCGGCATCCATGCATGCAGGAGAGGGGCAGGGCCATGAACAAGCTGGCCGACCTGATGGAGCAGCACATCGAGGAGCTGGCGGCGCTGGACGGCGCCGACGCCGGCAAGCTGCTGCTGCTGGGCAAGATCATCGACATCCCTTCCGCGGTGCAGATGCTGCGCTATTACGCCGGCGCCGCCGACAAGATAAACGGCGAGTCGCTGCGCGTGTCCGGCAAGTACCAGGGGTACACCCTCAAGGAACCCATCGGGGTCGTCGGCATCATCATACCTTGGAACTTCCCCAGCCTCATGTTCTTCCTCAAGATCAGCCCGGCGCTCGCCGCCGGATGCACCGTCGTCGTCAAACCCGCCGAGCAGACGCCCCTCTCGGCCCTCTACTACGCTCACCTTGCAAAGCTGGTAATGAATCTCTCTGCAAGCTAACGCTCTTTCAACACTGTCCATGTGAACTGTCCTCACGTGCATACATGTTTAGGCTGGCATTCCGGACGGAGTGATCAATGTCATCCCTGGCTTCGGCCCGACGGCCGGCGCCGCCATCGCCTCCCACATGGACGTTGACAGCGTGAGCACAAATCACCATTATTAGTACTTCCTCCGTAAAGAAATATAAGAGCGATATATTTCTTTACGGAGGGAGTACTTGTGTTGTGCTATGCATTTCTGTCTTACTTGTCCTAAATCCTAATGAAAGATACCACCACCACATCGACCAGGTTGCCTTCACCGGCTCTGGTGAAGTAGGCCGCCTCATCATGGAGGCATCTGCACGGAGCAACCTGAAGACGGTATCGCTTGAGCTCGGCGGCAAGTCGCCTCTGATAATCTTCGACGACGCCGATGTCGACATGGCGGTCGAGCTCTCAAGGCTGGCCATCTTCTTCAACAAGGTAATAGATGTCATTCTCCTCACAGAGGATAGAATTACCAAGAGTAAACAATTCCACATAGCAAAAGACACTGACCATATATATATACTGCTATCTGAATCTGGACTTCCAGGGAGAAGTTTGCGTCGCGGGGTCTCGTGTTTATGTTCAGGAAGGGATCTACGATGAGTTCGTGAAGAAGGCTGTGGTGGCTGCCCAGAACTGGAAAGTCGGAGACCCGTTTGATGTCGCCACCAACATGGGTCCCCAGGTAGATTGTACCTTCATTTTCCATAAGCCATGCTCAACTGGAAACTAGTCGAGTTCATGGCCGGAAAGAAAGTGGAAAATATATTTAATCCAACCGTTACTTTGCTTGAATCTAGGTTGATAAGGAGCAATTTGAGAGGGTCCTAAGGTACATTGAGCATGGCAAGAGCGAGGGAGCGACTCTTCTCACCGGCGGCAAGCCTGCCAGCGACAAAGGATACTACATTGAGCCTACCATATTTGCAGATGTCAAGGTAATTTCTACTTCTAGATGCACAAGAGATGAGGTGTACACATCATAATATTACTCAACAGGGAAAATCGTACATCACCCGCATTTAGACGGATTGACAGTTTGGCAGTAACACATGCTCATGTGGCTTCCACAGGAGGACATGAAGATCGCTCAAGATGAGATCTTTGGCCCTGTGATGTCCCTTATGAAGTTCAAGTACGCCAAAGTTTTCACTATGTCACCTGACGAAAATTAACTTGGTTCTTGAATTATGAGCGCTGCTAGTCCCTGACTAAGTGCCTTTTTGCCCGGCTGTGTCTGCATCAGGACGGTCGATGAGGCGATAGAGAAGGCCAACTGCACCAAGTACGGGCTGGCTGCCGGCATAATCACCAAGAATTTGGACATCGCCAACAGGGTGTCGAGATCGGTGCGCGCGGGGACCGTGTGGGTCAACTGCTACTTCGCCTTCGACCCCGAGGCGCCCTTCGGCGGGTACAAGATGAGCGGGTTCGGCCGGGACCAGGGGATGATGGCCATCGACAAGTACATGCAGGTCAAGAGCGTGATCACCGCAGTCCCTGACTCGCCTTGGTATTAGCAGAATAGCCAAGACAATGCAAGTTCTTAATTCTGTGCAGTACTGTACATGCTTGTCGAGTTGGCTGGTGCTTGTGAAGCAGTCCTTTGTTTGTCCCTGATACGTTGCATGGGTGCCAAGTTGTTGGTGGTGTGATAGTGTGATATATGGTGCAAGTGATTCGCTTATGACCTTTGTGTCACGCATTCCACAAGAAAATGGCGTAACAATTTTTTTAGGTAAGAAACTATTTATTACGATGTAAGGGCATCTCCAATACAAATCCCAAAAATAACATTTTTTTTAGGTAAGAAACTATTTATTATGAAGTAAGGGAATCTCCAATGCAAATCCTAAAAAAGACACCATGAATGCCCGCAGACAGGATAGGGAAGGGAGTCATCCAATGCTATCCCATATTTATCTGGTTTCATCCTTCTAAGCATGTGCATGTCACGGTTGAGGGGAGAAAGAGGATGTCCGGATGCGGATGCCCTACGTGGTGGCTTTTGGTTAGCTACGAGGATGTCCGGACTCCCCCAAAGCCCCCCTCCCCCCAAGTTCGCTTTCACTTTGCTTGAATTTGGACGCCTGGACGCGTCCACAGACGTTTGAGGGATATCATTGGATGTCAAAAAGTGTGAGGACTCCCGCAAAAGACATATAGAGGTGATTTGAAGGTCCGCGTTGGAGATGCCCTAAGACCCATATGAGATCCACATGTTGTGGTGATGAATGGACATCTCATTTTCACTTGGAGTTCTTTTACGTTACCTGAGATCAGTGTTGGGGCTGGACAACAAAGATGTGATGCACAAATTCACTGACACGATAAATATGCGCACTGAACAATCCTCTTCACTTGTAGTGTACTTTGAAGGCAACTTCAACCAACAAGTAAACAACGGAATAACACAAACAACATGCACTTACGACACATGATTTAACGTGGAAAAACCTCCTCAACTTGAGGAGTAAAACCCACGACTGTGGACCGACCGGTCCAAACAACTTCACTGTGAGAATGATGAGTACAAAGTCTTCTCTAGAACCTCTAGAGAGATTTGCAACACATTCTTCACGTTGCCAACCAGCAACAACAACGACAACCACAAAGAGGCAAGATTTCAGCAAAGCAGAGTACACACAGCTTATGTCCCCTTCTGTATTTTGTAAACCGGTCTCAAACCGCTAAATCAAACAACACTAAATTTGGTAGATAGGTAGATACACAAGTTCCTGACATTCCCTTAAAATTTAGCTGAACTGAACACCATTTTCCTACCAAGTCTGTTTGTCTCCCAAAATTACTCTGTGTTTAAACTACAACAGTCCAAACTGACAAAACCACCCTCAAATCAGAGGCTCCACTGACCCAATCCTCAAACCAGCTAGCCAGATCAAAGTACTCAAAGTAATGAATGAGCTCACTAAGTTTTGTGCTAATCCAAGCACGTTTGAGCCTCCAATCAACAGCTTGAACACTATCTATTCAGATGCAGAAAATCTAGACATATTTCCTCCTCTTCTTCTTCTTCCTCTCTCTCACAGGTTGTGTTCTCACTCACAGTGAAAGTTACCACCTGCTGGGTGGAGTGGCTAGGGTTTTCTGTTTGCTTCGCTTCACTAGGAAGCACTCTCAACCGTTGGATACAATGAAGATCAATGGCTAGCGTGTCTTGGACTTTTAGGCTGATGCTGGGCTGCCAACAGACCTCCATGCGGAGGGACTTGTCCCTTTTGTTTCTATTGTTCAGGACTTGTCCCGACAAGCTATCTGCTCAGAGTAGAAAAATATTTATCATCTGGATGGATATCTCTTTTGTTTCTATTGCAAGCATGTGGCTGTGTGAGAAGAATCATATGATTCATAACACTATTCATGCTACTGCGCTATGGGTCATCTAGAATACCAGAAATGACCTATATTTTAAACGTACACCTTGGTCTGGCTTGCAGAAAATCTAAAGAAAGATGGCCTAGGCGCTATCCTAGTGGAGGGTCCTATTCTCAGAGGACACAAGAGAAAGCATGGACAATGTGGTGGGCAGGTTGAAACAACTAGCTCGAGCTCCCCCTCCTTTGTTCTGGCTGGATTCTGGATGACTATGAGAGACCTTTTTTTGCGGGGACTATGAGAGACCTGACAGTATCTGAGCTGGAGCTGGCTCATGATTCCCACCTGGAAGATGCTGATGAAGCTCTGGCATGGAAGATGATCACTATAGAAGAACTGGCGAGGTGACTTGAAGAAAACTCTCTCAAGCTGGTGGATGATGGGACGATGCTGAAGGTTGTCGACAACGCATGAAGTTCTTAGCATTTTTTTCATGTTCAGTCTGCCATTTATTTTGTAGAACTAGTGTTTGGGTATTATTTCCCTCTATTCGTGATGTTCTAGTTCCTTTGTTCTCGGCTTTCATGCCTTGGTGAGGGGGTTCCTGTGGTTGCTCCCCTCTCCTAAAAAGCATTGTAATAACTGAATGAGATGGTTGTAAGACTTTGGTTTCTTAACTAGAACCGGGGTGTGGCCCTTTTCCTCAAAAAAAAAAATTTTGGCATGCCTTCAATTCTGAATGTCAGCATGTGACTTGAATTTGTTTACTGTGATTATATTCATCGGGATCGATCAATCAGTTTATATTTACAAAATATTAGATTGTATAGACACCTCTAAAGACTACACAACTATAGAAGATGCATGTGGTGTCTTCCTTGTAGACAACATCGTTTTATTGAAAAGGAAATTTAGTTAAGTCCCTAGCGTCAGTTAGAGGAAATTCAGTTAAGTCGTCGTTTCTCGGCAGAGTCATTTCTCACTAGAGTCTCCATTGTACGATTTCGTTACTTCCCCTGGGGTCCGCCTAGAATTACTCAGATCACCAACACACACCCTTTCATATCGCTACCTCCATCGCCGGCTATATGTCTGTTGTCGAGGCTGCAACGGTGAGGACAAGAGTCTAGGCGGGCACCGGCACCGCGAGGCGCTAAGGGTCTCTCGAACATTGAAATAAGCTTGGTCTTAAGGTATGCATGGTTGACTTTTTTTTTTAAAGTTTCACCGATCTATTAATGATCATCAACAACAGTACAAAGAGCTATACAAATAATAATAATTACAAATAGGCCCTTAGACCACATAGTGATGACTACGAGCATTAGAGCGAGCCGATGGTGCGGCGTCGTCCTCGCCCTCCATCACCGAAGCTGGGCAAAACTTATCGTAGTAGAGATTATTGTAGTAGACAAATGGGAATTCGTCGTGCTAGGGCCTCGAAAGACCAGCGCACTAGAGCAGCAAACATCGCCAAACTAAGAAATATAGATGGAAGAGCCAGTCCTGAGACCACACCAACGAACACGAAAACTGACCGGACCAACAACTCTACGCGCCCTCCGCTGGCGCTAGGTGCACCATTGGAGCGAGGATAGGGTGGGGAGGACCTTATTCTGACTTCAAGATGTCGCCACTGTCTCGCCATTTCGAAGAAGACACTGAAAAAAAAACTAAAACAAGAAACATGAACCCTCCTGCCGACGAGCGACTGGGATCCACCGCACCTCCAAGGCCTGGAAGGCCATCAGAGGCAGGTGAACGGCAACGGTGCCGACGCCGACGAAGGGGGCAGAGACCCTAGCCGTCTAGGGGATCGCCTCCTCTCTCCTCTCGTACCGCTTCGGAACAAATCATTTTTTTCTTTATGGTCGACCTTAAGCAGAAATAAACATTGCCAACGTTAGTACATATCGTTTTCGTTCCGTCTCTCTCCAAGAAAACCTAGCCACCGCCTCCGCCTCTGCATTCTCCATACGTCGGTTCCCCCTCCTCCGGCCGGCCTTGCCGGCGTCGGGAGCGGTGGGGAACCCAATCTATGAGTGGTGCCTGCTCTAGTTTTGGTGCTGCTAACTAAGGGTCGAATTTCGTGACTTGATGAAGAGGAAGCTGAGTATCTTTGGTCTTGAAGAGTCAGGCCAATCCATTTTTAATAAAAGTAGTGTTTTTAATAGATTAGGTTAGGGTTTTAGTAGTCGTCTTGTTTTCAGCCTCGCATCAATGGAGATGGCATCGTCTACAATAAGTGATCTTTGGCCATTCGTCAATGGGTGTTGGAAGATTAAATTTCCGTAGGTATGGTTCTTCAAATCTTGCTTCGCCAATCGATTTTCGATTTTTTTTTCTCATCGTTGCGGCGAGGAGTATTGTCCTTGCAGTATTTGTCCCGGCCGCTACGTCTTCGACAATGGTGATTCGTACTCTCGGTTCCCAACAACGTCGACCAGGCTGTTCGGTTGCTTTTCCGGGAATACTGATGTTGGTACTCTTGCCGATGTTGGTTGATTACTGCGTCGAGCGCGTAGCCTTAGCATTGCGGTTCAAAATTAAAATTATGGGAGTATCCTCGTTGGTATTTATAGGTTTGTGGTTTGATATTTATGTCATTTTTCTACAACTGCCTTCAGAAAAGTACAATACTGTGTCATGAAAAAAGAGAGTCTGAAGATCTAGAAGATTTACTCGTTTCTTTTAGAATTTATTTTGTAATCGCTGGACCATGTACTATTCGCCACTATAAATATATCGTGGTATTGATTGTCCAAAAGAAACACGATCATAAGCGAGAAAAGCTGAGGTCGCCCGGAAGACAATCCTATACAATGCTCCAAGTCAATCGCTAGAGGCAACTAATCGGCATAGATGAAGTGATCTGCAGCCACAAGCAGGTGTCTGGTCGCCTCTTTCTTATCGTCTCCGTATATCCAAGTCGTCGTCCATGGCTGCAGGCAACGAATGGGTATAGTTGAAGTCGAGCAAAACCTTGTAGGACAACAGGTTGCATGTTGTCAATGACGATGCACTGGTGGGAAGAAAATCCTATGGGACCGCGAAGGATCGAGCACCATTAAGACACGACATAATCGCCGGTATTACAACAGTAGGGAAGTTGGTCGTCCATATAGCATGGTCTCCGTGAACCCCACCTAAATCCAATGCCACCAACTCATGAGCCGGCTTGTTAACATACACAACCTTAGTTTGTACTCCCTCCGTCCGGAAATACTTTTCGCTCAAATGGATGTATGACAAGTATTTTCGGACAAAGATAGTATGAAATTCGTATGTAGTCTGAACTTATATCTTCAATCCAATGGTGGAAGAGGAATAATCGACCCTTAAGCATTGTGGGCCTTTTAGTCTGCTTGCTATAGCTCAGACGGCAGAACCCAGCTTATGGCCCAAACAGAAAATAAGCACTGGAGAGGACAGGATCGTGTTCGACAAGGTTACGGAGCCAGCCACCGACTGTTGGACAGATTCCGGATCAAAGTACATCATGTGATTGCTGATTCGATTCGATCCTACTATGGGTTGTCTGGAAAAGAAAGAGATCGCCTCAAGAATCAATCAATCTGCACCAGGACAGGATAGATACACTTACCAAGAAAAGAAATTGTAATGTCGTCGATCTTGCTGAGCGCATCGACGTGCACAGCGGAGTCGGAGCAGGGGGAGCACCTGTTCAAGATCTCCGATTACAGCGTTCACAGGGGCACGGGCGTCGGCTGCTACATCGACTCGTCATGGTTCACTGTTGGCGGCCATGACTGGTGCCTCCACTATTACCCGGACGGATCCACGGAAGATGGCAAGGACGACATTGTGGTCGGTCTGGAGCTCATGGAGCTGGGCCGAAAGGCATTAACGGCGCGGGTATCCTCCACAATCAGCTTGTTCCACTGGACAACCAAGCGGTTTTCTCTTTCTTCGTCGGTGGCCATGTCGGCCAATCTTCAAGATCTAAACTACTTTGTCACGCACAACATAAACAGGGGCGAGATGGAAGCATCGGGCTATGTTGTTGACGATCGTCTCACTATCAAATGCGCCGTGACCGTCATCAAGGAGCCATATGTCATCGAGGAGACCCATGATGAGGAGGTGCCACCGTCGGAAATCACGGACCAGCTCGGGAAGCTGCTAGAGTCAAAGGAGGCCGCGGATGTGACATTCGAGGTCCAAGGAGAGGAATTCCCAGCCCACAAGCTCGTGCTGGCGGTGCGGTCTCCGGTCTTCAAGGCCATGCTCTACGGGCCGATGATGGAAAAGGATTCAGGCCGCATCGCCATTGACAACATGCAACCCGCTGTCTTCAAGCTTCTGCTCCACTTCATCTACAATGATTCGTTGCCTGCAGCAGTCATCGACGACGACGACTTGCTGGATGGAGACGATAAGAAAGAGGTGGCCAGACACCTGCTCGTGGCTGCGGATGGCTATGGCATGGAAAGATTGAAGCTTATGTGCGAAAGCATCCTCTGCAAAGGCCTCGATGCCGTGTCCGTTGCAACGACATTGGCTTTGGCCAATCAACATACTTGTTCTGGGCTACAAGATGCTTGCATTCGATTTATTGCATCATCGTCTACTAAAATACTAGATGATGTGGTGGCAAGCAAAGGGTACAATCGGCTCAAAAGAACTTGTCCGGATACCGTAATGGACATGTGGGAAAAAGCAACTAGGCTCCGCAAAACCTAGCTAGGATTGTTACTTTCTGTTCATCTTACTATATATCCATCCTATAAAGAGTAGGAGTACTTTTTTTTCCCAATAATTCTCTGTGGCCTTCTAGTGCATGCTCACACATGTTTGATGGTATGGAACACGATCGATGAAGGTGATCTACAAGGAGGAATTTCTGGTTTTAGGATTACAGGCTAGACACAGAAATTTGTAAAACACAACTCGTGTGCTTTCCTTGTAAGGTAATGAACCATGCATGAGATGTTCTATAAGCAGCTAGAACGGCGTGCTTTGCCTTTCTCAAGCAGGATTGTTCATGCAAAGTTTTGGCGTAATTTGTTGACCCAATTGGACGACATGTCCAGCACAAACGCGAAACTGATTCTTCTCAAGAATTAATACACAGGGACGGGCACAGGGCAAATATTCAAAACGCTCTACCCATGTCTGAATATATCCAACAAAAGCAGGGACTAATTCATTTCAAGACATTACATGCTCAAAACTATCAGCCCGTGAACAATCATTTAGCCCACGTCGTGTCTGTAGAGGTACAAAAATTTTGCCAGTCTGCCCTTTAGCGCACAAATACAATACAATGATAAATAAAGATAAACCAAAATTAATCTTCTGATGTGAGCCTGTCAAGAAGACACGAATGAATAGACAATATCGAGACCTTATTGGATGACAGACAAGCTCCATTCTGGCATTATTTCCTCCTCTCCGAGCAATCCCTACCATATCTTCAATGGCGAAACGTGATACCCGTGACCCAGATTGCTTGTTAACAATAATAGCCTTAGGAGATAGCTTGAAATGATACGTCAGCCGAGAAGATGGCCGTTCCGTGGCTCTGCATATTCAGGCAAGGCTGGGAGGTCCAATGCACTCCTTGCCTTTGCATATTCAGAGAAAGCTGGGAGGTCCCTTGCAAAGGCATGGTCCTCGACAGAAATGCTCAATGCTTGAGATAGACTTGCAACAAAACTTACAATCATGCTTGGACTTGCATACAACATTTTGAACCATTCATCTGATAAGAGTTGTAATTTAATGTGCTTGGTGATGTCTAACGGACTTTTGCATTATATGCCAGGGAGGGTCCATGGTAGAGTAGCAAGAGGAAATACTGTAAATGCTAACATGAATACATGGCATAGTTAAATACAGAAAACACTTTCTTTCCCTCCCCCTCCCCCTCCTCCTCCCGCGACGCGTGTCACGGGAGAAACCCTAGCGCCGCCAACTCCGGGACCCCCTCCTCCCCTCCCCCGCCACCGCCTGCGGGCGCGGCCAGGCGAAGCCCGGTCGGACCCGGCGGCCGGGGGGGGGGGGGGGGGAGCTTTCCCTCTCCGCTTGGTAGCGTGTGGCGCGGGACGGCGCGGCGGCGCGACATCTGGGCGCGGGGCGGCGACGCCTGGCCAGGTGCTTGCGCGGGTGGCTCTGTGGCGGCGGGGGTGGCTGCGGTGTTGCCGGCGGCTGCGTCTGGGCTCGCCCAGATCTGGCGGCGGCTGCGGCCGCGGGTGGCGCGGGCTCAGCGGCAGCCTGGGTGGCTCGGCGGGTGGCGGTTCTGGTCGCCGCTGCACCTCGCCGTCCGGCTGTGTGGATGCTGGGGGTGGATGGCGGCCACTGGTGGAAGGACTCATCTTGTCCAACCGCGGCGCCGGTTCGAGAGAGGCTCCAATCCATTCCCTGCTGCGCTTGAACTTGTCGCGGCATAGGGCTGGACCTTTCCCGGAGATGGCCCCCGTTGAGGCATGGATCCGGCGCCTGGAGGGCCACGGAACCATCCTTGCCTCCAGTCTGGTGGCGCACCGGGGAGCTCGTCCTTGCACGGCCGGGGAAGGATGGGGCGGTGGCGGCCACATGTGGCCGACCCAGGGGTGGGCCTGGCCGTTCAGGGGTGGGGAAGGAGGTGCCTTCCCGCCCGTTTCTTTGCCGGTCATGGCTGCAAGCTTCGATTGGGGATGGTGTCAGAGCCATGGGTGTCGGGGTGGCGGCCCTGGAGGTGGGAGACGTTGTCGGAAGTAGGGCTTCGGGGACCCAAAGGTTCGAACACTGGTGTGAGCTCGTTCCTACCTCTTCGTCCCCTACCACGGCTCAGCTACGGCGAAGCTACGGCGGGAGCGCGCTAGCGAGGAGCGGACCGTGGACTCAGTGGTTTATCCAGGTTCGGGCCACCTTGCGGTGTAAAACCCTACTCCTGCTTGGTTTTGATTGTAGTGAGCAAGAGAGTGTTCTCGCATACAAGGTAGGAGGAGAAGGAGTCGACTGAATCGGATCCCTCTACCACGATGGCAGCACTGTCCCTTTATACCTGCCTTGGTCCTCTTCCACCTCAAAACTTAGGCGGGAAGGGTTGCCACACTTGGCAGGTTTTGAAGGGGGACAGGCGCTCAGGCTATCCTGACTAAAGGCGGTCTCCTCCTGCAAAAGCATGATCCGTGACGCGCCGGTGGGCTCGGTGATGACCTCGGCCCCGCGCGCCCGCCGTCTTGGTCTTCTTTCGCCGATCGTTCAACCTTTGGGGTTGCTTTGGGAAGTGGACTGCTGGCCTTGCTCCCTTAACACAAAAGGGAAAACCCTCTTCATCCGTGCCTGCTGGCGCGGCCTCTGTCGCCACTCGTCGACGTGCGCGTCACCCACGTGATGGGCACGGGACCGCGCTGCCGGACCGAACAACCTTTGTCTTGAGCCCCTCCGGGAGGAAGCCTCGGGAGGCCGCCTCGTGAGAGGGCCTCGCGAGGCTGCTGGTGAAGATGCCGAGTCTTGCTCGCCACTCCCTGAGGAGGGGTCCTCAGGAGGCCAAGGCCTCATGAGGGGTCTTGGTGAGATGCTTGATGATGACGGCCTGCTGGGCCCACGCCAGGCGTTGCGCCCTGGGCCAAAGGCAGACGGGCCTGGATACCCTGGGTTCCATGGGCCCGATAGTAGCCTCCAGGCCCGCGGCGCGCACGTTCCCGCCTGCTAGGGGGCGAAACAGTGCGGGCCCTAACCGCCTGCGGGCCAGGCGCGACGTGTGGCGCACGATGTGACGAGGGACGCCCCCACTTCTCCCACGACGCCTCGGTAACCACCGGCGCTGACATAAAGCCTGCCACGGGCGATGCGAGACCATCGTTGCCTTCCTTCGCGCACTACTGCTGCTTCGATTCCCGGCGCCGAAGAAGGCGGAGCGACGAGAAGAGCCCCGCGCCGAGCATAAAGAGGGGAAGAGAGGAGTCGAAGTCCTCCACTCATCTTCTTCTTCCTCTAACCTTTCCTTCCTCGTCTTGC
Source organism: Elymus sibiricus (assembly GCA_039707655.1). Classification (NCBI taxonomy): domain Eukaryota; kingdom Viridiplantae; phylum Streptophyta; class Magnoliopsida; order Poales; family Poaceae; genus Elymus; species Elymus sibiricus. The sequence goes on from CM077668.1 coordinate 230,160,816, forward strand.
TAGAGCCGCCGCAGAGATGGCGAGGGGAAGATGGCGTGATCGAGCTTCTGCTGCTGCATCCAAGGTTCCGCCCCGGGGGCGCGGGCGCGCCCCAGCGGCTGCTGGCGACGGTCCCAGGGGCCGTGGAAGGGGCGCCGCCCGCGGGCACGGAGGGCGCGGCGCGCGCGGCCGAGGTGGCCGTGGCGGGGTGGCTGCCCTACGTCCCCAGGCGGGGAGCCATTCGGCGGAGGTGGCTCACGAGTTCATAGTGAACATGCATCGCCAGCCCTGCACCTGGCTCCGGCTCCCGGACTCGTTCGCGGAGGCGATGGCGGACCGCGCGCCCTTGGGCCTATGGGTGCAGGCCGATGGCTGCTGCAACGGCCCCTCCTGGGTGGCGACGAAGTTCACCCCTTCGGGTTTCATGTTCTTGAAGCAAGGGTGGAAGTCGTTCGCCCTCGCCCGCGGCCTGAAGCGGGGGCATGTCCTCCAATTCAAGTACGACGGGGCCGCCACGGTCTTCGTGAAGATCTTCGGGATCTTCGGCAGCCGTCTGGAGTGTTGTGCGGAGAGCGAGGACGGCAGCTACAGTGGCTCCTCCAGCGAGGACGACAACGATAGTGGTGCCGCCCCCTCCCGTGAAAGTGGAAGCGATGACAGCTCCCACCGCGTCAAGAGCTAGGACGAGGACTCCGACTAGGCACGCGCGGCGTCCATGTTGGAGTCTTGGGGATGACGGTGCCCTGCCCAGGCCTTTTTCTTCTTTTTATTCTCCTGCACTGAATCGATGTAGCCCCACGGGGGCGTGAAAACAATATCTTTTATGTTTTAATTTAATGCTTTTGCAATTTGGGATGTATGTGTTCCCTCCCGAAGTCCTCTCGTGAGGCCGGTTTTTTTTCCTTGTTCGCCTCAGCGCTCTACGCCGTCAGGACCCAACCCCCGAGCGGGCCTCAGCCGCCGCTGGTATGTCCGGTCGCGATGCCGGGACAAGGCCAGGAGGTGAGGGGCACCGGGAGCTAGTGAGGGCTCCTGAGGCGCATGGAGCCCCCCTTTGGCGTGCAAGCGGCTCACACGGAAGAAAAAACGCTAGCACTCAGCGGGATCGCGAAGGGAGAGAGCTTAAGTGATGGCAAGGGCGTCTCGCGAGGTAGTTAGACTTAGCTTTTGGCGGAGAGCGGTGTCGGGCGAGCCACAGCTCATGAGGAGTACATGCGGCTCACGAGGCATGCCTCGCGAGGCTCGGCCTTCGAAGTCTTTGTCTCGCGAGGCCCTCTGATTAGGCGACCGCCGTAGGTCGGCTCGCGAGAGGCCGCCCGTGAGGTCCCCGTGCGGCTTGCCTCCTGAGGCACTGCATGTCGACAAATTTCACAATGGGGGAGCGACGCGCGCTCGCTAGCTCGCCCGTGGCCGTTGCGTGAGGAGATACGGCACCAAGGACCTTGGTGAGGTGACGTGCACGGGAGCAGGCCCGCGAGCCAGAGCTCAGTCGCTTGGATTTTGCGGCGCTGCAGGGACGGATCCGAGCACAGGCGCCGTGCCTAGCCCCCACTCATGGAACGGTCAGGAGAGGGGTCGCGAGCACGTGGCGCTCTCGAGACAGCATCGTACCCGACACGCGATTAAGCAGGCAACATAAACTTATCAGAGCATAATTAGCAAGATTCATTACACAACCAAAAAGGAGTGGGACGAGGCTGCCATGTCCGGCACGGGTCAGCTTGAGGTTGGTTCAGCCCGTGGGGCGCCCTCAGTCGCGTTAAACCAAATCACCTTAGCAGAAGAGTTCCGGGAGCGAAGGTGCGGAAGGCGCGTCGAGAAGGAATGTGGGCCGCGCGAGGTGACGCTTCGGACGCGCCTGGCAAGACCGTGCTAGGGAGTCGTCAGATCACCTGGCAAGGCGCGCCAAGGAAGCTCGCTCCTCCGGGGCCAGGGGGCTCACGAGGCCCTGGCACGGGGGGCGCTAGCCTCTGGAAGGAGGCGCCGGCGTTCCTCAGGCCGAAAGGCATGCGCGCGCCACCAGCGGCGGGGCCGGCGCCCTGGCCAACCCGCGGCAGCAGGAAGGGGTCCTGAGGGCCGGACTTGTTGAGGCTGGTGAAGTCAACGCACATGCGCTCCTTGCCGCCTTTCTTGGGGACGACGACTGGGTTGGCGAGCCATTCGGGATGGCGCACCTCGCGGATGACCCCAGCTTCTTGGAGCTTCTGAATTTCCTTGACGATGAAATCTTGCTTCTCTGGCACCTAGCACCGTGCTTTTTGCTTGACGGGGCGTGTATTGGGGCACACCGCTAAGTGGTGCTCGATCACCTCCCTCGGTACACCGGACAAGTCAGATGCTTTCCAGGCAAAAACATCCGAGTTTGCCCGAAGGAAGGTGACGAGCGCGCTTTCCTATGCAGGAGGAAGGCCAGCGCCGATGGTGAAGGCAGGGCCGGAGCCGCTGCCGTCCACCGACACCTTCTTCGTCTCGGCGTGGTCCTGAGAGAACAACTGCTTCTTCTTCGCGGGCGCGGCCTCAGGAGGCTCGACCGCGTCCTCGTGAGTCGGATGCGCGACAACGGCGGCTTTGTAGGCGCGCTCGAGGGAGCAGACCATGTCCTTCTCGTCGCAGGCGACAGTGATGATGCCGCTGCAGCCAGGTATCTTGAGGACATTGTAGGCGTGATGGGTCGCCGCCATGAACTTGGCGAGAGCTGGGTAGCCCAAGATGGCGTTGTAAGGCAGGCCGATGTGCGCCACATCAAAGTCGATGAGCTCGGTATGGTAGTTCTTGCGGGTGCCGAAGGTGACGGGAAGGCGCACTTGCCCCAGAGGGATGGTGGAGCCATCGGTCACTCCGGAGAAGGGCCTGGTCGGCATCAGCTGGTCGTAGGGCACCTGGAGCGTCTCGAAAGTTTCGATGGAGATCACGTTGAGGCCGGCGCCTCCGTCGATGAGGGTCTTGGTGACCGCGACGTTGCTGATGGTGGGAGTGCACAACATGGGGAGTGCGCCTGCGGAGGCCGTGGACTTGGGGTGGTCTGTGGAGTCGAAGGTGATGGCGTACTGCGACCACTTGAGAGGCCGCACGGCCTCAGGCCTTGGGAGGGCGGCATTCACTTCGCGAGAGAGCAGCTTGAAGTGGCGGTTGGACACGGGGGCATGAGCCCCGCCAAGGATGCAGGCGACCGCGCAAGGCTCCTGGTAGCCCTCAGCGCCCTCATCAGGCTGGTTGATGTCGTTCCTCCGGGGTGGCGGCGGCAGCGGCGGGAGAGTGGCATTGGCCTGAGGGTTCGCCTCGCGAGGCTGGTCGCTCCAGGCGGCCTCACGAGGTTGGTCGCGCCAGCCCTGGCGGAAGTTGCCGTTGCCTCTGCGGTCGTCCCAGCGGTTGCCTCCGCGGCCACCTCCGCGACTGGCGCCGCGGCCATTGCGATCGTCTCGGCGGCCCTGGCGCTCGTCGCGGAGCAGCTTGAGCTCCTGGCAGTCTTCAGTGCTGTGGGAGCGCACGTTGTGGTAGGCGCAGAGCGGCCGGCCATCTTTCCTGGGCTCGTCATGGTCACGGCCGCGCTTCTGCTCGGGCTCCGCCGCCAGCACGGCAGGGCCCTTACGCTTGACGTCCTTGTTCTTGGTCTTGGCGGCCTCGAGCGCCGCGTCAGGGTCGTTGTAGACGAAGAGGTGGCCTTCTTCAGCCTTGGCGCACTTGTCAGCGAGGTCGAACAGTTCAAACACCGAGTCTAGCTCGTCGTTGATGGCGAGCTTCTCGCGCATCTTGACATCCGTGACGCCGATGGAGAACGCAGAGATGACGGCCGCGTCGGAGGCGCGCGGTATCTTGTTACGCACTTGGCTGAAGCGCTGGATGTACTTGCGGAGGGTCTCGTTTGGACGCTGCCGCACGCGCCGCGGGTCGTTGATGGTGAGGGAGCGGTCTTACATGCCCTTGAAGTTGGCGACGAACTGGCTGCAGAGCTCGGCCCATGATGAGATGGATGCCTCGGGGAGGTTCATGAACCAGGAGCGCGGGCCGTCCTTGAGTGCCATGGGGAACCAGTTCGCCATGACCTTGTCGTCGCCGTTCGCCGCCTCGATGCTCAGCGCGTAGAGCTGAAGGAACTCCACAGGGTTGGGGGTGCCGTCGTAGTGCGGAGGCAGCTCAGGCTTGAACTTCGCGGGCCACACCACCCGACGTAGCTCGTGGGTGAAGGCGCGGCAGCCCACACCGCTCGAGGGGATGCCGCCAGCGAGGGCGGCGCGGTTCTGGAGCCCTGCCGCCGCAACCTCCTGGACAGCCTGGTCCTGGCGCTGGCGCTGCCGCTTGAGGAGCACTCGCGCATCGGGGGGCGCGCGTCGGATGATCTGGCAGCTGGCCTCGTCACGGACTGGCAGGGACGCGCCATGGGACGGCTCGCGCGCCCGCGCGTCGCGCTGGGGCCCACCGAGTTCGTCGCGCAAAGGAGGCGGCGGGGGAGCGCCGTGCGCCAGGTCCCCAGCGTGAGACGGCGGAGGGCGGAGCGAGTGGGAAGGCGACGGAGCGTCCCCGGTGGCATTTGACGAGCTCGGTGATGCGACCAAGCCAGGCATCGTAGCCGGCGTCAGCTGGACGGTAGCGGAGCAGCTCACGCGCCATGAGTAGCGCTGCCTGCTCGTTCGGCGGCCCACGGTGGGCGATGGAGGAAGAGGCCGTGGCGGTGTGGCTGTTCGCCTGCACGGAGGGGTGCAGGGAGGAGTCCTGCTGCTCGCTGGCAGCGGGGTCGGTGGTGGCAGCAACCTCGATAGGGCGGCGGCAATTGCCGTGGGCCACCGGCTCCGTCTGAGCCACGCGGCCAGCCCTGCGCTCGGCGCGCTCGTGGCGCGCGTCGGCCATGAAGCTGGTGGAACGGAGGGCGGAGCGGAAGAACAGTAGTGCACCCCTACCTGGCGCGCCAAATGTCGGAAGTAGGGCTCCGGGGACCCAAAGGTTCGAACACTGGGGTGAGCTCGTTCCTACCTCTTCGTCCCCTACCACGGCTAAGCTACGGTAAAGCTACGGCGAGAGCGCGCTAGCGAGGAGTGGACCGTGGACTCAGCGGTTTACCCAGGTTCGGGCCACCTTGCGGTGTAAAACCCTACTCCTGCTTGGTTTTAGTGAGCAAGAGAGTGTTCTCACGTACAAGGTAGGAGGAGAAGGAGTCGACTGAACCGGATCCCTCTACCACGATGGCAGCACTGTCCCTTTATACCTGTCTTGGTCCTCTTCCCCCTCAAAACTTAGGCGGGAAGGGTTGCCACACTTGGCGGGTTTTGAAGGGGGACAGGCGCTCAGGCTATCCTGACTAAAGGCGGTCTCCAGCTGCAAAAGCATGATCCGTGATGCGCCGGTGGGCTTGGTGATGAGCTCCGCCCCGCGCGCCCGTCGTCTTGGTCTTCTTTCGCCGATCGGGCAACCTTTGGGGTTGCTTTGGGAAGTGGACTGCTGGCCTTGCTCCCTTAACACAAAAGGGGAAACCCTCTTCATCCGCGCCTGCTGGCGCGGCCTCTGTCGCCGCTCGTCGCCGTGCGCGTCACCCACGTGATGGGCACGGGACCGCGCTGCCGGACCGAACAGCCTTTGTCTTGAGCACCTCCGGGAGGAAGCCTCGGGAGGCCACCTCGGGAGGCCGCCTCGCGAGAGGGCCTCGCGAGGCTGCTGGTGAAGATGCTGAGTCTTGCTCGCCGCTCCCTGAGGAGGGGTCCTCAGGAGGCCAAGGCCTCATGAGGGGTCTTGGTGAGATGCTTGATGATGACGGCCTGCTGGGCCCACGCCAGGCGTTGCGCCTTGGGCCAAAGGCAGACGGGCCTGGATACCCTGGGTTCCATGGGCCCGACAGACGTGGGCTCATGGGTGGAGCTCACGGCTCGGGTGGGAGCTAGTTGCCATGGCCGTGCGGGTGGTGTGGTGGTCAGGGTGCGACAGCCGGAGGTGTGGGTGCGGTGGGCCTGGCTTGCTGTGCCACGCCTCGGTAGCTTTGAGGACTTGTCGGGATGAAAACCTGCTCTGGCTCCGCCAAGCCGACGGCGGCGTGCCTATGGCCGTCGTCTCCTTCTTGAAGGCGTCGTCGCAGCTCCTCTACATGCTCCGAGGGAAACCTTGATCTCGGGATCGGGCAATGGCGATACTCCTCCTTCATGAAGGCACCGCTTTGGAGTGTTCGGCTCGTCGTGCACAGCTTCCTCTCTTCGCGGTGACTCGATCACGGTTGAGGTCTCCGGAGTCTCCAAGTGGTGCCCTCCTACATGTAGTTGCTTAGATTGGATGGGGTGATCTAGCTGTTCTCGTACACCCTTGTATCTTGCCTTGAGTGTGTGTGTTGTGGGGGTGAGTTGTGTGTTGGTTTGTATGGTGATCGTTGCTTTATATATAAAGCGGGGCGCGAGACTTTTTCGGTAAATTCAAACAGTCAAATTTACCAACTTATAATTATGTAGGTAGGTACCGTGCTTTCGAGCGTCCAGATGTAACCAATTAATAGCAGCTCGACAGGATCCTGCGTGTTGAGTATGGTGATTGTTTAGAAAACATAGGATAGACTAGGATTTGTTCTAGCTTGTCTTGTACTTCAAGATGATCATGTACTTCTATATATACGCCCACGAGGCTCGAGCAATACAACATCGATTCTAACAATCCCTCTCTATTCCTTCTACACTCCGTATTGGCCTTGGAGAGAGAATCAAGAAAACATATGCGCTGAAAAAGAAAAACCAAAGATCAAGGCCAGCAAATTATTTCCTTTTCCGATTCTCTGGCAAGAATGGCATAGCCATTAGCAAACTGTACAAAAATCCATGTGTTAATCTACAGACAACAGGACTCCAAGGAAAAATAACCCTTCTAAGTTTGTGATTGGCAATGGCAAATCTGTCAAAAAAGTGCAGAATAGGCAAGAGATAAGACTATAAACTTTAAAAAAAATACTAACCATCACTCTTTCAACATTTTGCAGTGAAAGGTCCCAGCCAATGCTGACCACGGTTTTAGAGACTCCATATGCTTCTGACTTGGCCCAACCAAAGAAAATTCCTGATATTTGATCAGGAAATATAATCGTACGTACGCTCACCCGTTGATAATGTATTTCTGAGTTTAAAAGTGCGATGTTACAGACTTACAGTATTCTTCAAACCACTATATGCTAATAAGTGTAACACTTGTTATTGACATATTAGAAGAGTGATAGGAAGGCGTCCGACCTGCTATAATTGTATGAGTATTGTTTCGAACCACATCACCTATCTAATTTGCAACAACAAAAAAGAGCCACATCCTATCTGAGCATTTGAGAGTAATGGTTCCATGGCAAAGCACCATGAATGCCTGCAACATAAATGGCAGCCGTCAGAATTAATAATTAAATAAATCAACCAAAATAAAATCAGTGGTTAAAGGAGAAAGAATTACAATCTTGAAATGGGGGAAGACCCCAAAGCTCGGGATGGAAGTCTAGCAGTGAATAGAGGATGAGATCAGCAATTGAGTAACATTTCCTTTGACTTTGGAGTGATGGAACAGCAACTACCTTCGCTCCAGAAGCCTTGGCAGCCTGAACTCCAACACTAGAACATTTTGCCAACAAAGCAGTAAGTTCAACTAAATACAGAGCCGTTCAACTAAATACAAAGCAGGCGCTATTCAAAAATATATAAGCAATTTTAAGATACTATGCCTGCACTTCTGAGTGCAGAGATGTGCATTTGTATCCACTGTAAAGTTTAATTGTAAAAAGTCTTGACAAAGTAACACTTGGAAAGACAAATTTAAAAAATAAAATAAAAGGAGTCGAACACTAGCTTGTAAATTTGGTTTCCTTAGGACATCTCTAGCCGATCCCCTAAATATCTATAGTGGAGTAAAATTTTGGTTTTACTCCTCTAAACCGCAACTAGCCGAAGTCCTAAAACGGTTAGAGGAGTAAAAAAAAATACTAATCCGCCGAAAATTTGGCCCGTGGCGCCTAAATTTACTTATCCTCCGCCCGGCCGAGTAAACTTCCCCCTACCTCTTTCTTCCCCCGCGTCGCGCCATAGTTTCCGCCGCCACCTTCCACGCGCCACCATCGCTGCCGATGACCGCAGCTGCGGCCGGAATGGGTTCTCAAGACCCTTCCGTCACCCCCCCCCCCCGACCACCGCCGCCGCCGCAAACCACCCCCGCGCCGCCGCCCGCACCGAAGAAAAGTTTGGGCATCAAAAATCCCGTCCAGTCGACCACACCGGCTACCACCGCCAGTAGCAAGGTTGTCGGGGTGGCCACCACCTGTCCGACGTCGGTCGGTCGCCCTCCCGCTGCTCCCGGCGCTGCGAAACGTGCTTGGAAGTCGATGGCGGTCGCGTCGGCCCTCGCCGAAGAGAAAAGCCACTCTGGCCCCTCGCCCCCGTCCGGTGGCTCGTGCCCTGTCTTCGGCCACCCCTACGGCCACCGCTTCGGCTCGTCCGGCCGCCGCAACCGGCAACAAGGGTCGCGGCCGCCAAGTGCTTGATGAAATGCCCACAAGGTAAAAAACAATCCTTTTCATTTCGGCCTATGCATTTTGCGATGATTGTTGGTGGCCGATGGATGATGGAGTGTTCTGATGTTATTGTCGTAGTACGGAGATGAACACGGCCGAATTCTTGGTATCTTTGGAGTCGTCTCACATGCTTGGCCTTGAGGATCTCAACTACGATTCGGTTTTCGATCAGATGAGGTCGCCAAAGAGGACATGGCCGAAGTAGAAGAGGTTCACGATCAAATGGAGACCGAGACTCAATCGAGCATGAAGAGGGTTAGGACTCGCAACTACAACCAAGTTGAAGATCTTGCCGTTGGTGCACTAATTTGCCTCCTTGTGTTTTGGAGATTGTTGTCATAAACAGTGTGGGTTTCCCTCAGAAAAAATAAACAGTGTGGGACTAATGTGTTTCCTAGTGCACACAGAGTGATAAAGTCCCTGAAGTCATGTGGAGTTTGGAACAAACTCCAAAGATAATCTCCTGCGAGGGAGCGAGGATTATCACCGAAGATTATGCGTGACGAAAGTGGCCCCTAAAAATTGTTGACGCAAAGCAATTGGTTGGGTGCCTGTGCGAAGAAATTGACTACAGCTGAGAAGATTGAAGATGGAGAAACGACGTAGCATTTTCTTTTGTTGTTCTTCTTCTCTTTCTTGAGTCATAGGACCACCGTACTATTAAGAGGGGTATAGTGTTCAAAACTTAGGTTTCTCTGATACTAAACCGAAACTTATGAGAGTTGAGAGAAATATCTTTGTGTTCCGAATAAATACTTGCCAACAAGAGACGTAGTTCTTCTTCGCTGCGAGAGATTTGATTCGGACCGAGGAGTTAGCATTACTTGTTCCTTAAGTAATTTTACAGTTGTGCTAAAAAATCCGACCGTTGGATACGTGTTGGTTGGGCATTGGCTAGCTGTCATGTCCAAAATGGTCTTTTCCCCCTCGGGAAGACCGCAGCTATAAATAGTCCAACGTGCACCGTTGGTTGCTCCGTGTGATTCCAAGAAGATTGTGTGAGCACCCATCTCCCGAGTGATTTGGGTTTAAAATCCACCAAGAGAAAAACCCAGAGCCGAAAAATTAGATAGTGGTTTAGCATCACTGGAATCTAAGTCTTGTACGCTCCGCCTATTACTCTTGAGAGCTGCCAACTCTCTACACGATTAGGTGTCAAGTTCTTAAGTGATCAAGAGACAAGATTAATTGTGGTTCACGAAGACAAAGTTCGTGAAGGTTTGGAGATCTTCTCAAGCATCTACCATGAGTAATCGGCACTGGTTGACGAATCAGTTGTCGAGGAGAATAGGACGAAGAGAGTTTATCTTTTGTGTTCAATCACAAGTCCCTCCAACCAGACGTTGCTCTTTTGCAGAAGGGTGAACTGGTCAAACAAATTCCTTGTCACCATCGAGCATCACTGGTCATCTCTGTACTTCATTTACTTTCAGTTCTCTATCTTGAATTATGTTTCTATCATGTGATTGTCTCTCGATGCATGCTTTAGTTTTCCTTCGGTAGTTTTCATTCATAGACTTGTATCTGTTTTTTATTTCCGCTGTTGTGTCTGAGATATTTGAAGTTTCTCGAAAGAAATTTTAAATATCCCATTCACCCCCCTCTGATAGACATACTTCGTTCCTACACTTTCTATTTGCGATGCTTGGATGTACATCTCCATGGTTGCAATGGTGGGAACAGACCAAACCAAGGACCGTTTTGGGGGATGAATTGCGGAGTACTACTACAACTCCCTGGATGTCACATCAAGCCGCACCCAAGGCTCACTTTGGCATCATTGGGGCACCATCCAGGATCGATGCTACCGATGATCCGGTTGCATTGATCAAGTGAACCATGTGACGGTGTCCTGGATTAGGGGGTGCTCACCACGTGGGCCTGACATTCATGGGCCGGGCCGAGGACCCGCCGACAGCCGAAGAATGGGCCACGTAAGCTATGGGCCTTGATGACCCACAAGTATAGGGGATCAATCGTAGTCCTTTTGATAAGTAAGAGTGTCGAACCCAACGAGGAGCAGAAGGAAATTACAAGCGGTTTTCAGCAAGGTATTCTCTGCAAGTGCTGAAAGTAGCGGTAACAGATAGTTTCGGTAGCAAGATAATTCGTAACAAGTAACAAGTATACTAAAGTGCAGCAAGGTGGCCCAATCCTTTTTATAGCAAAGGACAAGCCGGAACGAACTCGTATAATAAGCAAAGCGTTCTCGAGGACACATGGGAATTTCATCTAGTCACTTTCATCATGTTTGTTTGATTCGCGTTCGCTACTTTGATAATTTGATATGTGGGTGGACCGGTGCTTGGGTGTTGTTCTTACTTGAACAAGCCTTCCACTTATGATTACCCCCTCTCACAAGCATCCGCAACTACGAAAGAAGAATTAAGATAACTCTAACCATAGCATGAAACATATGGATCCAAATCAGCCCCTTACGGAATAGCGCACAAACTAGGGTTTAAGCTTCTGTCACTCTAGCAACCCATTATCTAATTACTAATCTACAATGCCTTCCCTTAGGCCCAAAGATGGTGAAGTATCATGTAGTCGACGTTCACACGACACCACAAAAGGAAGCAACAACATATATATCATCAAAATATCGAACGAATACCAAATTCACATGATTACTTATGACAAGACTTCTCCCATGTCCTCAAGAACAAAAGTAACTACTCACAAATCATATTCATGTCCAAGATTAGAGAGGTGTTGAATAGCATAATAGAGCTGAACATATAATATTCCACCAAATAAACCAACTAGCATCAACTACAAGATGTAATCAACACTACTAGGAACCCACAGGTACCAATCTGAGGTTTTGAGACAAAGATTGAATACAAGAGATGAACTAGGGTTTGAGATGAGATGGTGCTGGTGAAGATGTTGATGAAGATTGGTCGTCCCACGATGAGAGGATCGTTGGTGATGTCGATGGCTTCGATTTCCCCCTCCCGGAGGGAAGTTTCCTCGGTGGAATCGCTCCGCCGGAGAGCAAAATAGCTCCTGCCCAGGTTCCGCCTCGAGACGGCGGCGCTTCGTCCCGAAAGTCCTCTTTTGATTTTTTTTCTAGGGCAAATGGCTTCATATAGCAGAAGGAGGGGGCCGGAGGCCTGCCAGGGGCCCCACAAGCTCGGCACTCACGGCATACTTATGGAGCAAAAGTTTCAGTCAGACACATAGAAAGATAGGGGCTTATAATTTCGCCTCCCAACGTGTTTACCTCAAGGGTAATGTCAACAATAATAACTCATGATCACCTACATCCAACTGGATATATATGCCTGGATCAATCCCCACCACACGATGCTTGCCAAGAGAGAAAATAAAAATGGAATAGAGGAGAATGATATTGACTCTTGAATGAAAGTAAATACATAAAGTAAAAGATAGGCCCTTCGCAGAGGGAAGCAGAGGTTGTCATGCGCTTTTTGTTTTTGGATGTGCAAGCTCTTAATGTAAAGGAACGTCACTTTATATTGCCCCTTGTGATAGTGACCTTTATTATGCAGTCTGTCACTTTTATTTCTTCACCATAACAAGATCGTACAAAGCTTATTTTCCCTTACAATAAAAAGATCATACATATTTAGGAGCAATTTTTATTGCTTTGCACCGATGACAACTTACTTGAAGGATCTTATTCAATCCATAGGTAGATATAATGGACTCTCATGGCATGAAACTGGGTTTAAGGGTTTTTGGATGCACAAGTAGTATCTCTACTTAGTGCGGAATTTTGGCTAGCAAAAGATAGGGGGCAAGCACCACATGTTAGAGGATCCAAAACAATATAACTTCTATGTGAATATAAGCAAACATAACTCATTACGTTGTCTTCCTTGTCCAACGTCGACTATTTGACATAGAATATTTAATGGGGCCTCACAATCATAAAAGATGTCCAAGATAGTGTATTTATATGTGAGACCTCTCTTCCTTTATTACTTTTTTCATGAATTGCAACAATGACCAATGCTATGTTTGTTAACTTCCAACAAGTTTTATCAATTATACTTCTTTTATGTGAAGTCATCACTCCCCATGGGATTAGCATATGATCTAATTTTTTTTATTTATCTCTAGGATTGGATCAACAAAAGCAAAACATTCAACTCAAACTACTGTTTATTATATATCTTCCACACACGATTACATAGATAGATAGATCACAAAGCAAGCACTCGAAACTAAATCATACTAAACTTTATTCTTCTAAATCACGAAATAACTAAGGATCGAACTAAGATAGATAATGATGATAAAAAGTGATGGTGATACGATACCGGGGCACCTCCCCCAAGCTTGGCACGAGCTAAGGGTGGTACCCATACCCATGTGCTCAAGTCTCCTTCTTCGGTGATGGTGGTGATGAAGTGGTGGGCTTGTCCTTCAAAATATTTAATAAGATATCCTTCAAACTCTGGACCTCCCAAAGCAACTGCTGAATCGCGGTGGCGTTCCTTTGCACTTCAACCATAATATATTTATTTTCCGGCCACCATGATCCCTTTCCTGCATCATTCTCACTTGGACGGGAAATATCCCAATTGGAAGGTATGTGCATGCGAGGAGTGTTTTCAACCCCATAATTGTGGACCAAATTATGAAAAGTGTTCTGATGTAACCTGTGTAAGGGTCTCCTAGGAGGAAGCCCTTCTTGTACCTCTGGACTCCCATGGCTTGTAGTGCTTCTTATGGCTTGATGAGGATTTGGAGTCGTGGAGATGCCGGCAAGGGTACCTCTCTCGGAGGCCGGGGGGTGGTGAAAGCACATTTGCTCCCTTGGTGGTTTTGGTAATTCATAACAACATATATCTCATTGAACTAATGCCCATTCAAGTTAAAGATTTCAGGATGTTCAATGATTGGCATGGCATGGACTAGAGATGTGGACCCCTCAAAATGCTAAGGACAAGGATTGGCAAAAGATCAAGACTCTACATTTTTGGTTTAGTGATCCAAGATCACATTGAGTCCATAGGAAAGCCAATACTATTAAAAGGGGATGAGGTGTTGCTTAATGGTCTTTTTGCTCAAGTGCTTAGTGACAGTACTCCTAAACCCTCAACCACTCTCTCTACCCAAATATGTCCAAAACCTACATTCCAACTCGGCCCCACCGAAATTTCCTATCCGGAGCCACCGAGTTCATCTAGACTTAGCCACTGCCAAAACCCTAACAAATCGGATCCATCAAAATGGATCTCGGTCCCACCGAGATGGCCTTGCCAACTCTTTGTAATCGTTTGCACTTACTTCGGTCCCACCGAGTTTTGCAAATCGGTCTCACCAAGATGGCTTGCCAAGTCTCTGTTGCCTTATTGCTTCACTTCGGTCCTACCGAGTTGATGCAATTGGTGCCACCGAGATGAGGTTTTCCCTAGCCATTGCACTTCGGTCCATCCGAGTTGTTCCTATCGGTCCCACCGAGATTCCTAAAGTTCATATCTTTTACACAGTTCAGTGCTACCGAGATTATGGTTTCGGTGCCACCGAGTTGGGTCAAAAGTGTGTAACGGTTGGATTTTGTGTGGAGGCTATATATACCCCTCCACCACTTCCTTCTCATGAAGGAGAGCCATCAGAACGTGCCTACACTTCCACCATACATTTTCTGAGAGAGAACCACCTACTCATGTGTTGAGATCAAGCTATTCCATTCCTACCATTTGAACCTTGATCTCTAGCCTATCCCAAGTTGCTTTCCACTCAAATCCTTCTTCCACCATAGCCAAATCTATGAGGAGTTGTTTGAGTGTTGGGAAGACTATCATTTGAAGCACAAGAGCAAGGAGTTCATCAACAACACACCGTCTATTACCTTTTGGAGAGTGGTGTCTCCTAGATTGGTTAGGTGTCACTTGGGAGCCTCCGACATGATGTGGAGTTGAACCAAGGAGTTTGTAAGGGCAAGGAGATCGCCTACTTCGTGAAGATCTACCCGAGTGAGGCTAGTCCTTCGTGGACGTAAGCCATGGTGGAATAGACAAGGTTCCTTCTTCGTGGACCCTTCGTGGGTGGAGCCCTCCGTGGACTTGCGCAGCCGTTACCCTTCGTGGGTTGAAGTCTCCATCAACGTGGACGTACGATAGCACCACCTATCGGAACCATGCCAAAAACAACCGTGTCTTCATTGCGTTTGAAATCTCCGATCCCCTCATTTACTTACATATGCAATTGTTTACTTTCCGCTGCTATACTCTTAGAATTGCATGTGTAGGGTGATGCTTGACTTGTGTTCTTGCTAAAATCTGCCCACAACTAAAATTGGGAAAAGGTTAGGTTTTATTTGGTCAAGTAGTCTAATCACCCCCACTCTAGACATACTTTCGATCCTACAGGTGGACTTCCAGCGAATCTCCATCATCTTGTTCCATGGTAACCTCCTCCTCCTCTCTCCTGAGTTCCATCGGTAGCAACCAAGCGTCGTCTCCCACGTTGTTGGAGGAAGCGGAAGACATGATGCCCAGCCTCTAAAATCTGACAGGAAACAACACGAAACAAGAACAGAGGAGAAACTTGCGATGCGGTGGTCAAAACACCCGTGAGTATATATAATGATTTTTTCCTGTGCAGGACAAGTAATATGGAAGAAAAACGGAGTCGGGAAAGTCCACGAGAGGGCCACAAGCCTGGTAGGCACGCCCTGGGGGGTAGGGTGCGCTGCTACTTGTGAGCTGCGTTGGTAATTCCGTGAAGAGGAAGGGAGATGCAGTACAGGAGAGATAAGTATTTCCCTCAGTTATGAAACCAAGGTTATCAATCCAGTAGGAGAATCACGCAACACCTCGTTAACAGTACCTGCACACAAAACAACAAATCCTTGCACCCAACGCAAACAAGGGGTTGTCAATCCCTTGGTGGTTAATTGCAAGATTAAATTGTATGGTGATAGATAGATAGATTGAACTAAAATATAAAATAAAATAAATAAAGGAAAAGTGCAGAAAGGTATTTTTAGGATTTTTAATATATGATAGAAGTAGACCCGGGGGCCATAGTTTTCACTAGAGGCTTCTCTCATGAAAATAGCATACGGTGGGTGAACAAATTACTGTTGGGCAATTGATAGAAAAGCAAATAATCATGACAATATACAAGGCAATGATCATGTATATAGGCATCACGTCCGAGACAAGTAGACCGACTCCTGCCTGCATCTACTACTATTACTCCACACATCGACCGCTATCCAGCATGCATCTAGTGTATTAAGTCCATAAAGAACGGAGTAACGCCTTAAGCAAGATGACATGGTGTAGACAAAGTAAACTCACGCATGAATAAACCCCATCTTTTTACCCTTAATAGCAACGATACATACGTGTCATGTCCCTTTCTGTCACTGGGATTGAGCACCGCAAGATCGAACCCATTACAAAGCACCTCTCCCATTGCAAGATAAATCAATCTAGTTGGCCAAACCAAATCAATAGATCGGAGAGAAATACGAAGCTATAATAATCATGCATAAAGGAGTTCAGAGAAGACTCAAATAATATTCATGGATAATCTGATCATAAACTCACAATTCATCGGATCCCAACAAACACACCACAAAAAGTGATTACATCGGATAGAACTCCAAGAACATCGAGGAGAACATTGTATTGAAGATCAAAAAGAGAGAAGAAGCCATCTAGCTACTAACTATGGACCCGAAGGTCTGTGGTAAACTACTCACACATCATCGAAAGGGCAGCAAGGTTGATGTAGAGCCCCTCCGTGATCGTTTCCCCTCCGGCGGAGTACCGGAAAAGGCCTCCATATGGGATCTCTCGAGAATAGAAGCATGCGACGGCGGAAAAAGTATTTCATGGACTTCTCTGTTGGTTTCCCGATTTTTGAGAATTTATAGTGGTGGAATTAGGTCAAAAGGGGCAGGGGTGGGCCCACGAGGCACCAGGGCATGCCTGCCCCCCCCAGGCGCGCCCTGGTGGCTCGTGGCCACCTCCTCTGGCTTATGGCTTCCTCCCAAAGCTTCTAGTGACTCTTATGTCCAGAAAAAATTCTCCAAGAAGTTTCATGGCATTTGGACTTCGTTTGGTACTGATATTCTGGAAAACCAAAAACAGGCAAAAAACAGCAACTGGCACTGGGCACTAAGTTAATAGGTTAGTCCCAAAAAATGATATATAATTGCTGTAAATGTATATAAAAACATCCAAGATTGATAATATAATAGCATGGAACAATCAAAAATTATAGATACGTTGGAGACGTATCAAGCATCCCCAAGCTTAATTCTTGCTCGTCCTCGAGTAGGTAAATGATAAAAACGGAATTTTTGATGTGGAATGCTACCTATCATATTCATCATATATTCTTTTCTTTGTAGCATGGACATTTGGACTTGGATGATTCAAAGCAATAGTCTATAGTTTGGCATGAAGATATAAATACTCAAGCATACTAACAAGCAACCATGTCTTTCAAAATATCAACGCTAAAGAAAGTTATCCCTAGCCCATTATGCTCAATCATTGATCCATTCATGAAACACACTTGATATTAGCTACACACAATGCACAAGTATGACAATAGTGCTCTCTAGTTGGTGCTTTGTAAGAGAAGATGGAGACTCAAAATAAAAATAAAAATTGCATAAAAGTAAATAGATAGGCCCTTCGCAGAGGGAAGCAGAGATTTGCAAATGTGCCAGAGCTCAAAGCTTAAATTAGAGAGGTAAAATTGTTTTTGAGAGGCATGCTTTTCCTGTGAACGAAAACGACCGAGAAATCCCAATATCTTCCATGCTAGACACATCAAAGGCGGTTCCCAAACAGAAAATAAAGTTTATTTCCTTTCCACCATTCTTTCACAATCCATGGCTAGCCGTATCCATGGGTGCCCTCCATACCAACACTTTCCAAGGAATTTTGTTGTTATTAATTTTTGATTCATTGTGGGACTGGGCATCCCTATTACCAGCCACTCTCTCATGCAATGACAAGTGAATAAACACTCATCGTGAGAATAACAAACCTAGCATGGAAAATATTGGCCACCCCCTGCCGCTTCATGAGCAGTACGGGCACACAAAACCGAAAATTATTTTGAAAATTTTAGAGTTGGCATATGCAAATTTACTTGGAACGGCATGGAAATACCGCATATAGGTAGATATGGTGGACTCATTTGGCACAACTTGGTTTAAGGAGTTTGGATGCACAAGCAGTATTCCCGCTTAGTACAAATGAAGGCTAGCAAATAGATTGAGAAGCAACCAACCAAAAAGCGAAAACGGTCATAAACAAGCATTGAACATAACTAACACCGAATAATGCACCATAAGTAGGATATAATTTCTTTGCATAACTATTGACTTAATGTGCATGCATAGGGAATCACAAACCTTAACACTAATATTCTTACTAAATCACAATTACTCACTAACATGACTCACATATTATCATCTCCATATCGCAAAACTATTGCAAGGAATCAAACTTATCATATACAATGATCTTTCATGAGAGTTTTTATTATATCCCTCTTGAATATTCATCACTTTGGGACCAAATTCATATCTTGTGCAAATTACCATTACTATTATCAACTCTCAAAAAGATATAAGTGAAGCATGAGAGTGCAAATATTTCTTCAAAATTTTAGTCTTATCAACTCTCAAAATAATATAAGTGAAGCACGAGAGTTCAAATATTTCTTCAAAATTTTATCTTATCGACTCTCAAAATAATATAAGTGAAGCATGATAGTTTAAATATTTCTTCAAAATATAGCCACCGTCGTGCTAAAAAATATTTAAGTGAAGCACTAGAGCAACTGCCTAGCTCAAAAAATTTAAGTGAAGCACATAGAGTATTCTAACAAATCATGATAAACGTGTGGGTCTCTCAAATTGGTGTGTCCAGCAAAGATGATTGTGACAAACTAAAAAGCAAACAAAGCAAAGACTCATATAATACAAGACGCTCCAAGTAAAACACATATCATATGATGAATAAAAATATAGCTCCAAGTAAAATTACCGATAGTTGGTAGAAGAAAGAGGGGATGCCTTCCAGGGCATCCCCAAGCTTAGACGCTTGAGTATTCCTTGAATATTACCTTGGGGTGCCTTGGGCATCCCCAAGCTTAGGCTCTTGCCACTCCTTATTCCTTCATCTATCGTGATCTCACCCAAAACTTGAAAACTTCAATCACACAAAACTCAACAAAACCTTCGTGAGATCCATTAGTATAACAAATAAATCCTTAACTCTAAGTACTGTAGTAAATTGATTCATATTTAATATTGTCATAATGATACTGTACTCCAACTTCTCCATGAATCATACCCCCCGATACGATCCATAGATTCATCAAAATAAGCAAACTATGCAACAAAAACAGAATCTGTCTAAAACAGAACAGTCTGTAAAGATATATTTAAAAGCTATACTTATGTAACTCCAAAAATTCTGAAAAATTAGGAAAACGTGGGAAATTCATATACCAATACTGTGTAAAAATTTCAGATTTTTCTGACACATCAGTACAGAACTAAAATTCCAGCACTGGACGCAAAACTTTCTGTTTTCCAAACAGCATCAATTATACTATCTTCCAAATCATCCCAAAGGCATTACTTGGCACAAACACTCTCCCAACAAGCTCTTTCTTTATAGCCATTAAGATAGGCTTGAGATTTCAATGATGCTCTCATGAGAAATAATAATAGAAACACAAAGAGAGCATCATGAAGTATATGAAAAACACACTTAAGTCTAACATACTTCCTATGCATAGGCATTTTATAGGCGAACAAATTATCAAGACAAGTAATCTCTAGCATATGCAAATAGGAAGAATGAAGCATGAATAATTTCAACATCACGAGAGGCAATTTAGTAACATGAAGATTTCTATAACCATATTTTCATCTCTCATAATAATTACATGTAGGATCATAATCAAACTCAACAATATAGCTATCATAAACAGTATTCTCTCTATGATCCATATGCATAAAAGTTTTATAATCTTCCAAAATAGTGGGATTATCATCAACTAAAGTCATGACCTCTCCGAACCCACTTTCATCAAAAAATTCATAAGATTGAACACTCTCCAAAGTAGTGGGATCATTATTACCTAAAGTTGACGCTCTTCCAAACCCACTTTTAACATTATTGCAAATATTATTATCAATAACATATTCATCATGAGGCTTAAATAAATTTTCAAGATCATAAGAAGCATCACCCCAATCATGATCATTACAATAAGTAGTGGACATAACAAAATTATCATCCCCAAGCTTGTGGTTTTGCATATAATTAGCACAATTGACATTAATCGAATTCATAATAACATCATTGCAATCATGCTTTTCATTCAAGGAGCTATCATGAATCACTTTATAAACTTCTTCTTTTAGCCCTTCATCACAATTTTCAGATTCATGATTTTCAAGCAAAACTTCATAGAGATAATCAAGTGCACTCAACTCACTAGCAATTTGTCCATCATAATTGGATCTTTTGAAAAGATTAGCTAGTGGATGAGGATCCATATCAATAGATTTTTAGCAAGCGAAGATGCAAGCACATAGAAGGCACATGGCAACACAAGCAAAGATAGCACACAAAATATTTTTGTATATTTTTTTGTAAAATTGTTTTAGAAGTGGGGGAGATGAAAACTAGAGGCAAAGGCAAATAAAATAAATGCAAGGAGATGAAAGTTTTATGCGTAGGTACTTGATAGATGTTGATGATGTCTCCCCAGCAACGACGCCAGAAATTCTTCCTGCTACTTGTGAGCTACGTTGATAATTCCCTGAAGAGGATGGGAGATGCAGTACAGTAGAGATAAGTATTTCCCTCAGTTATGAAACCAAGGTTATCAATCCAGTAGGAGAATCACGCAACACCTCGTTAACAGTACCTGCACACAAAACAACAAATCCTTGCACCCAACACAAACAAGGGGTTGCCAATCCCTTGGTGGTTAATTGCAAGATTAAGTTGTATGGTGATAGATAGATTGATTGAACTAAAATATAAAATAAAATAAATAAAGTAAAAGTGCAGCAAGGTATTTTTAGGATTTTTAATATATGATAGAAGTAGACCCCAGGGCCATAGTTTTCACTAGAGGCTTCTCTCATGAAAATAGCATACGGTGGGTGAACAAATTACTGTTGGGCAATTGATAGAAAAGCAAATAATCATGACGATATCCAAGGCAATGATCATGTATATAGGCATCACGTTCGAGACAAGTAGACCGACTCCTGCCTGCATCTACTACTATTAGTACACACATCGACCGCTATCCAGCATGCATCTAGTGTATTAAGTCCATAAAGAATGGAGTAACGCCTTAAGCAAGATGACATGGTGTAGACAAAGTAAACTCACGCATGAATAAACCCCATCTTTTTACCCTTAATAGCAATGATACATACGTGTCATGTCCCTTTCTGTCACTGGGATTGAGCACCGCAAGATCGAACCCATTACAAAGCACCTCTCCCATTGCAAGATAAATCAATCTAGTTGGCCAAACCAAATCAATAGATCGCAGAGAAATACGAAGCTATAATAATCATGCATAAAGGAGTTCAGAGAAGACTCAAATAATATTCATGGAAAATATGATCATAAACTCACAATTCATCGGATCCCAACAAACACACCGCAAAAAGTGATTACATCAGATAGAACTCCAAGAACATCGAGGAGAACATTGTATTGAAGATCAAAAAGAGAGAAGAAGCCATCTAGCCACTTACTATGGAC
Source organism: Elymus sibiricus (assembly GCA_039707655.1). NCBI lineage: Eukaryota > Viridiplantae > Streptophyta > Magnoliopsida > Poales > Poaceae > Elymus > Elymus sibiricus. Next base: position 230,182,059 of record CM077668.1, read on the forward strand.
CCGAAGGTCTGTGGTAAACTACTCACGCATCATCGGAAGGGCAGCAAGGTTGATGTAGAGCCCCTCCATGATCGATTCCCCCTCCGGCGGAGTACCGGAAAAGGCCTCCAGATGGGATCTCTCGAGAACAGAAGCTTGCGGCGGCGGAAAAAGTATTTCGTGGACTCCTCTATTGGTTTCCCGATTTTTGAGAATTTATAGTGGTGGAATTAGGTCAAAAGGTGCATAGGTGGGCCCACAAGGCACCAGGGCGCGCCTGCCCCCCCCCCCCAGGCGCGCCCTGGTGGCTCGTGGCCACCTCCTCTGGCTTCTGGCTTCCTCCCGAAGCTTCTAGTGTCTCTTATGTCCAGAAAAAAAATCTCCAAAAAAATTCGTGGCATTTGGACTTCGTTTGGTACTGATATTCTGGAAAACCAAAAACAAGCAAAAAACAGCAACTGGCACTGGGCACTAAGTTAATAGGTTAGTCCCAAAAAATGATATATAATTGTTGTAAATGTATATAAAAACATCCAAGATTGATAATATAATAGCATGGAACAATCAAAAATTATAGATACGTTGGAGACGTATCATGCGCCCCCCAGGCTTGTCGCTTCCTCGTGCACTTTTCAGACTGTTTATTGTTTTCCTAATTTTTTATATATTCCAAAACGAACAGAAAGTACTTTTATGGAAGTTTTGAAGTCGGTTTACTTACCATACCACGTACCTACTCCTTTTCAGGATTCTGGAGCGTTTCGGAAAGTTTCTTCTATGTGCTCTTCTGGTGTCATTGTTTGAATAATATTAGTTTCAACATTAATGGGCGTACCTGAGATATAATGTTTAATTCTTTTCCCATTAACCACCCTCGGATTATTGCCTTCGGAGTTGTTTATTTTGATGGCTCCGGAGCGATAAACTTCTTCGATGATATACGGTCCTTCCCATTTAGAGAGAAGTTTTCCTGCAAAAAATCTTAAACGAGAATTGTATAATAGAACATGATCACCTACTTTGAATTCCCGTTTTTGAATTCTCTTATCATGCCACCTTTAAACTTTTTCTTTAAACAACTTGGCATTTTCATAAGCTTGTGTTCTCCATTCATCTAGAGAGCTAATATCAAATAACCTCTTTTCACCGGCAAGTTTAAAATCATAGTTAAGTTCTTTAATTGCCCAATATGCTTTATGTTCTAGTTCAAGAGGTAAATGACATGCTTTTCCATAAACCATTTTATATGGAGACATACCCATAGGATTTTTATAAGCAGTTCTATAAGCCCAAAGTGCATCATCAAGTTTCTTAGACCAATTCTTTCTAGATCTATTAACGGTCTTTTGCAATATTAATTTTATTTCTCTATTAGTTAATTCCACTTGACCACTAGACTGAGGATGATAAGGAGATGCAATTCTATGATTAACATCATATTTAGCAAGCAATTTACGGAGAGCACCATGAATAAAATGTGAACCACCATCAGTCATTAAATATCTAGGGACTCCAAACCTCAGGAATATAACTTCTTTAAGCATTTTAATAGAAGTGTTATGTTCAGCACTACTAGTTGGAATAGCTTCTACCCACTTAGTAATGTAATCAACAGCAACTAAAATATGAGTATACCCATTGGATTTAGGGAAAGGTCCCATATAATCAAAACCCCAAACATCAAATGGTTCAATAACAAGTGAAAAATTCATAGGAATTTCCTGACATCTACCAACATTACCAATTCTTTGACATTCATCACAAGAGAGGACAAACTTACGTGCATCTTTGAAAAGAGTAGGCCAATAAAAACCAGATTGTAGTACCTTGTGTGCAGTTCTGTCTCCCGCATGGTGTCCTCCATATGCCTCGGAGTGACACTTTCGTAGGATTTGTTCCTGTTCATGCTCAGGTACACAACGTCTAATAATACCATCTACTCCTTCTTTATATAAATGTGGGTCATCCCAAAAGTAATGTCTTAAATCAAAGAAGAACTTTTTCTTTTGTTGGTATGTGAAACTACTTGGTATATATTTAGCAACAATGTAATTAACATAGTCTGCATACCAAGGAGTATTATGAGAAGCATTTATCACAGCTAGTTGTTCATCAGGGAAATCATCATTAATAGGAAGTGGGTCATCAAGAACATTTTCCATTCTAGAAAAATTATCGGCTACGGAATTCTCAGCTCCCTTTCTATCAATAATGTGCAAATCAAATTCTTGTAGCAAAAGAACCCACCTAATAAGTCTAGGTTTAGCATCTTTCTTTTCCATAAGATATTTAATAGTAGCATGATCAGTATGAATAGTAACTTTGGAATCAACAATGTAAGATCTGAATTTATCACATGCAAACACAACTGCTAAAAATTCTTTCTCGGTAGTAGCATAATTTCTTTGAGCACTGTCTAGAGTTTTACTAGCATAATGAATAACATTCAATTTCTTATCAACTCTTTGTCCTAGAACAACACCAACAGCATAATCACTAGCATCACACATAATTTCAAAGGGTATGTTCCAATCAGGTGGTTGAATAATAGGTGCAGAAATTAAGGCTTTCCTAAGTATTTCAAAGGCTTCTACACAATCATCATCAAAAACAAATGGCACATCTTTTTGCAAAAGATTAGTAAGAGGCCTAGAAATTTTAGATAAGTCTTTTATAAACCTTCTATAGAAACCAGCATGACCGAGGAAACTTCTTATACCTTTGATATCTTTAGGACATGGCATTTTCTCAATAGCATCAACTTTAGCTTTATCAACTTCAATACCTCTTGCAGAAATTTTATGCCCAAGGACTATACCTTCATTCACCATAAAGTGGCACTTCTCCCAATTCAAGACAAGATTAGTTTCTTCACATCTCTGCAAAACTCGATCAAGGTTGCTCAAGCAATCATCGAAAGAAGTTCCATAAACGGAGAAATCATCCATGAAAACCTCAACAATCTTTTCACAAAAGTCAGAGAATATAGCAGTCATACATCTTTGAAAGGTAGAAGGTGCATTACATAAACCAAAAGGCATACGACGATAAGCATAATTTCCAAAAGGACAAGTAAATGTGGTTTTCTCTTGATCTTCTGGTGATACAGGTATTTGAGAGAAACCAGAATAACCATCTAGGAAGCAAAAGTGTGTATGCTTAGATAATCTTTCTAACATTTGATCAATAAAAGGCAAGGGGTAATGATCTTTCCTAGTAGCTTTATTTAATTTCCTGAAATCAATTACCATCCTATAACCGGTTACAATTCTTTGTGGAATGAGTTCATTTTTATCATTAGGAACAACGGTAATATCTCCTTTCTTAGGAACACAATGAACAGGACTTACCCATCTACTATAAGCTATGGGATAAATTATACCTGCCTCAAGAAGATTTAATATTTCAGTTCTTACCACATCCTTCATTTTAGGATCCAGCCTTCTTTGATGATCAACAACGGGTTTAGCGTCTGGCTCCATATGAATTTTATGCTGACATAAAGTGGACTAATGCCCTTAAGATCATCAAGAGTATATCCAATAGCAGCACGGTGTTTCTTCAGAGTTTCAAGTAATCTCTTTTCTTCATGCTCTGAAAGGTTAGCACTAATAATAACAGGCTATATCTTCTTTTCATCCAGATAAGCATATTTAAGTGTATCAGGTAATTGCTTTAAATCAAACACAGGATCACCCTTGGGTGGTAGAGTATTTCCCAAGGTTTCCACATGCAAATTATGTTTGAGAACAGGTGCTTGTTTAAAGAACAGCTCATCTATTTCATTTCTTTCATTCATATGCATATCATTCTCATGGTCTAGCAAATATTGTTCTCAAGGATCAGTAGGAGGCACAGCAATAGAAGCAAGACCTATAATTTCATCTTTATTGGGTAATTCCTTATCATGAGGTTGTCTACGAAACTTAGAGAAATTAAATTCATGAGATATACCACCAAACTTAACTCTAGCCTTCTTTTTAACACAATCAATTTCAGCATTAACGGTATTCAAGAAGGGTCTACCAAATATAATGGGACAAAAATTATCTTGTTGTGAACCAAGTACTAAGAAATCAGTAGGGTATTTGATTTTACCACACAATACTTCAACATCTCTAACAATCCCAAGTGGTGTAATAGTATCTCTATTGGCAAGCTTAATAGTAACATCAATATCTTCAATCTCAACAGGTGCAATATCATGCATTACTTCTTGATATAAAGAAAACGGAATAGCCCTCACACTAGCACCCATATCACATAAACCATGATAGCAATTATCTCCAATCTTAACAGAAACAACAGGCATGCCAACTACAGGCTTGTTCTTATCTAGCATATCTCGTTCATTTCTAACAGGTTTAGCAATTCTAGCAGCCTCATCGCAAAAGTAAATAACATGCCCATCAATATCATCAACCAAAAGATCTTTAACCATTGCAATATTAGGTTCAACCTTAATTTGTTCAGAAGGTCTAGGTGTTCTTATATTACCAAAAGATCTTTAGCATGTTCCTTAATCCTAACAAGGAAAGGAGGTTTCTCAATATAAGCAGTGGGCACAACTGGATCAACATTGTAAACAATTGTTTCTTCTTTAACAATAACATGTTCTTTATTTAATTCAATGGGTGGATGATATTTAAATAATTTCTCCTTCGGGAGATTAACATGAGCAGCAAAAGATTCACAAAAGGTAGCTACTATCTCAGAGTCAAGTCCATATTTAGTACTAAACTTATGAAAAGCATCAGTTGCCATAAAAGATTTAACACAATCAAACTCAAGATTTATACCTGACTCTTTACCTTTGTCGATTTCCCAATCTTCAGAGTTGCGTTTAATTCTTTCCAGAAGATCCCATTTGAATTCAATAGTCCTCTTCATAAAGGAACCATTAGAAGAAGTATCGAGCATGGATCGATCATCATGAGAAAGCCGAGCATAAAAGTTTTGAGTAATTATTTCTCTTGAGAGCTCATGATTGGGGCATGTATGCAACATATACTTAAGCCTCCCCCAATCTTGAGCGATACTTTCTGATTCACGAGGCCAAAAATTATATATATAATTCCGATCATGATGAACCAAACGCATAGGATAAAATTTCTGGTGAAAGTCCAGCTTCAACCGGTTCCAATCCCATGTTTCAGTATCATCACATAGCCTATACCATGTCAATGCCTCTCCCTCAAAAGATAAAGGGAATACTTTCTTCTTAACTCCATCTCCGGATAGACCTGCAAGCTTAAACAATCCACAAATTTCATCCACATATATCAAGTGCACATCAGGATGCACTGTTCCATCTCCTGCATAAGGATTAGCTAGCAGTTTCTCTACCATACCCGAAGGAATTTCATAATAAATATTTTCAGTAGGTTCAGTAGGATGAGGGGCAACTCTCAATGCTTCTGGTCGAGGTGACGATACCCCGAACAAGCCCCTCAAAGGATTACTTTCCATAGTGACAAGTGACAGTAAATTTCAGCACGTAATATAAATGTCTCCTTACCAAATTCCACTCACCAAAGGCGCTTCACTCCCCGGCAACGGCGCCAGAAAAGAGTCTTGATAACCCACAAGTATAGGGGATCAATCATAGTCCGTTCGATAAGTAAGAGTGTCGAACCCAACGAGGAGCAGAAGGAAATGACAAGCGGTTTTCAGCAAGGTATTCTCTGCAAGTGTTGAAAGTAGCGGTAACAGATAGTTTCGGTAGCAAGATAATTCGTAATAAGTAACAAGTAACAAGTATACTAAAGTGCAACAAGGTGGCCCAATCCTTTTTATAGAAAAGGACAAACCGGAACGAACTCGTATAATAAGCAAAGCGTTCTTGAGGACACATGGGAATTTCATCTAGTCACTTTCATCATGTTTGTTTGATTCGTGTTCGCTACTTTGATAATTTGATATGTGGGTGGACCGGTGCTTGGGTGCTGTTCTTACTTGAACAAGCCTCCCACTTATGATTACCCCCTCTCGCAAGCATGCGCAACTACGAAAGAAGAATTAAGATAACTCTAACCATAGCATGAAACATATGGATCCAAATCAGCCCCTTACGGAATAGCGCAGAAACTAGGGTTTAAGCTTCTGTCACTCTAGCAACCCATCATCTAATTACTACTCCACAATGCCTTCCCTTAGGCCCAAAGATGGTGAAGTGTCATGTAGTCGACGTTCACACGACACCACTAAAGGAAGCAACAACATACATATCATCAAAATATCGAACGAATACCAAATTCACATGATTACTTATGACAAGACTTCTCCCATGTCCTCAAGAACAAAAGTAACTACTCACAAATCATATTCATGTTCAAGATCAGAGGGGTATTGAATAGCATTAAGGATCTGAACATATAATCTTCCACCAAATAAACCAACTAGCATCAACTACAAGATGTAATCAACACTACTAGCAACCCACAGGTACCAATTTGAGGTTTTGAGACAAAGATTGGATACAAGAGATGAACTAGGGTTTGAGATGAGATGGTGCTAGTGAAGATATTGATGAAGATTGGTCCTCCCATGATGAGAGGATCGTTGGTGATGTCGATGGCTTCGATTTCTCCCTCCCGGAGGGAAGTTTCCCCGGCGGAATCGCTCTGCCGGAGAGCAAAATAGCTCCTGCCCAGGTTCCGCCTTGAGACGGCGGCTCTTCGTCCCGAAAGTCTTCTTCTGATTTTTTTCTAGGGCAAATGGCTTCATATAGAAGAAGGAGGGGGCCGGAGGCCTGCCAGGGGCCCCACAAGCTCGGGGGGCGCGCCCAGGGAGGTGGGGCGCGCCCCCCAAACTTGTGGCTTCCTGGTGGGCCCCCTTGATAACCCACAAGTATAGGGGATCACAACAGTTTTTGAGGGTAGAGTATTCAACCCAAATTTATTGATTCGACACAAGAGGAGCCAAAAAATATTTGCAAGTATTAGCAGTTGAGTTGTCAATTCAACCACACCTGGAGACTAAATATCAGCAGCAGAGTGATCAGTAGCACAGTAGTATGATAGTTTGGTAGCAGTAGCAATAAGAGTAATGGTAGCAGCAATAGTAATAGCAATTGTGACAGCAGTAGCAACGGTAGTAACTTAGCAAAGAACAATATGTGAAAAACTCATAGGCATTGGATCGGTGATATTGTTGCATAACATTCATCATGTAACCGTCATAACCTAGGGCGACACAGAACTAGCTCCAATTCATCAATGTAATGTAGGCATGTATTCCGTATATAGTCATACGTGCTTGCGATAAGAACTTGCATGACATCTTTTGTCCTACCCTCCCATGGCAGCGGGGTCCATAGGGAAACTAAGGGATATTAAGACCTCCTTTTAATAGAGAACTGGAACAAAGCATTAGCACATAGTGAATACATGAACTCCTCAAACTATGGCAATCACCGGAAAGAATCCCAATTATTGTCACCTTGGGGTATGCGGATCATAACACATAGCAGGTGCATATAACTTGCAAGATCGGATCAAGAACACAAATATATTCATGAAAACATAAAGGGTTCAGATCTGGAATCATGGCACTCGGGCCCTAGTGACAAGCATTAAGCATAGCAAAGTCATAGCAACATCAATCTGAGAACATAGTGGATACTAGGGATCAAGCCCTAACAAAACTAACTCAATTACATGATAAATCTCATCCAACCCATCACCGTCCAGCAAACCTACGAAGGAATTACTCACTCCCAGCGGTGAGCATCATGAAATTGGTGATGAAGGATGGTTGATGATGACGATGCCGGAAGATCCCCCTCTCCGGAGCCCCAAACGGACTCCAGATCTGGCCTCCCGATGAAGAACAGGAGGTGGCGGCGGCTCTGTATCGTGAAAGGCAATAAAACTTCCTCTCCTATTTTTTTTCTCTGGAATTGTGAATTTATAGTGTTGGAATTAGGTCAGACGGAGCCACGTGGGCCCCACGAGGTACCAGGGTGCGCCTGGGGGGTGGAGCGCCCTGGTGCCTCGTGGGCACTGGGTGGCTCCCCTCCAGTAGGTTTTGGCTCCAGTATTTTTTATATAATCCATAAAAAATCTCCAAAAAGTTTCATCCAATTCCAAGAACTTTTATTTCTGCACAAAAAACAACACCATGGCAATTCTGCTGAAAACAGCGTCAGTCCGGGTTAGTTCCATTCAAATCATGCAAATTAGGGGTCAAAACAAGAGCAAAAGTGTTTGGAAAAGTAGATACGACGGAGGCGTACCCCCAAGCTTAACTCATTGCTTGTCCTCAAGCAATTTAGTTGACAAACTGAAAGTGATAAAGAAAAACTTTTACAAACTCTTTTGTTCTTGTATCTATATATATGCTTAAATAGCACCCAAGTTTTCAGCAAAGATTATAACTAACCATGCAAATGATAACTCTTAGAAATTATATTCACTCATATCAATGGCATAATCAACTAGCGAGCAATAATAAGATATCTCAAATGCCAACACTTTGTCAAAACAATTATGATATAATATGACAACATGGTATCTCGCTAGCCCTTTCTGAGACCGCAAAACATAAATGCAGAGCACCTCCAAAGTTCAAGCAGCGACTAAACAGTGTAATTCATGGTAGAAGAGATCCATTCATGATGCACACAACATGAACTACTCACAATGCATGGGAATGACAATAGTGCTCTCAGGACTGGTGCTTGTTTGAGAAGGTGATGACTCAACAATAAAAGTAAAATAACATAAAAGTAAATAGATAGGCCCTTCGCAGAGGGAAGCATGGATTTGCAGAGGTGCCAGAGCTCGAAGCTAAAATCAGAGATAGATATAATTTTGGGAGGTATGCCTTTCCTGTCAATGTCACGACCGAGAGTTTTCAATATCTTCCATGCTAAACACATTAGCGGCGGTTCCCAAGCGGTAATGTAAAGTTTACTCCCCCTCCACCAACAATCACAAGCCATGGCTAGCCGAATCCTCGGGTGCCCTCCATACCAACAACTTTCCGGGGGAGTTTGTTTAATTATTTTGCAATTTTAATAATGGGACTGGGCATCCCGATTACCAGCCCCTCTCGTGCAAGGACAAGTGAATCAACACTCATCATGAGAATAACCCGCTTAGCATGGAAGATACTGACCGCCCCCTGTCGCTCCATGAGCGGTACGGGCACACAAAACAGATGTTCATTTGAATATTTAGAGGTGGCACATGCAAATTTACTTAGAACGGCAGAGTAATACCGCATATAGGTAGATATAGTGGACTCATCTGGAACAACTTTGGTTTAAGGATTTTGATGCACAAGCAGCATTCCCGCTTAGTACAGGTGAAGGCTAGCAAATAGGTTGAGAAGCGACCAGCTAGAGAGCAAAAACGGTCATAATCATGCATTATGAATAATCAACATTGAATACTAGCATGAGTAGGATATAAACACCATGAACATAAATATCGTGAAGGCTATGTTGGTTTTGAATTAACTACATGCGTGAACATGTGCCAAGTCAACCAACTTGAAACATTCAGAGGAGGATACCATATCATCATACTACATCACAATCATTTTAATGCATGTTGACACTCAAGATAAATCATTATCTACTCCTAGCTACTTAAGCATGGCATGAGCAACTATAATCTCTAATTGTCATCATAAACATGTTTAATCATAACATGCTGAATCATGGATATTGAGTTAAACATATTTACAAAAACAAAGAACAAGTTGAGTTCATACCCGCTTTTCCTTGCCACAGTCACTTCATCAAATCATCGTCATTATTGCCTTTCACTTGCACGACCGAATGATATGAAAATGAAAATAGTACAAGTGTGCCGTGGACTAAGCTGGAATCTGCAAGCATTTTATTCAAAGGAGAAGACAAGGCAATATGGGCTCTTTGTTAGACCAACAATAATGCATATGAGAGCCACTCAACATTTTCATCGTGGTCTTCTCCTTTCAATGACTCAACAAAAGAAAAGAATTTCAGAGAAACACACTGAAATATTTTTGGAGTTTTTAGTTTTTATGAAGAAATCAAATTAAAGAAGAAAAACAAAAATGAGAAAAGAAAACTATTTACACAGGAGAACTCCCAACAAGCAAAATAAGAAACAAGAAATCTTTTTGGGTTTTCTTTTAATACTACCACTAATTAAGCTAGGAAGAAAAACCGAAAAGAAGCGAGAATAATTTTTTTGGATTTTCTCAAAGTTTTTCAAACACATAAGAAGAAAGCAAGAAAATAAAACTAACATGGATTATACAATGAAAAAGTATGAACACCGACAACTGGAATGAAATGTATGAGCATGAATGTAATGTCGGTGAGAGATACGTACTCCCCCAAGCTTAGGCTTTTGCCTAGCTTGGTCTACGGCCATCCGTAGTAGCCATCCGGTCCCATGTGAAAGTCCTGAGGCGGCGGGACCCGAGCGTCCCAATCCTGGGGCTCCTCCTCTGCCGCTGCCAAAGCGTTCCGGTAAGCAATGATGTTCGGTGGCATCACGGTGTATCCATTCCTGGCATGAGAATCAAACAAAGCAGGTGCAGGCAACAGAATAATATCCGAGTATCCTCACTAAAAACCAAGTTATAACGAATGTTGTGAAGAGGCTCAGGAGCATCAAGAAAGTGGTGGTCCCTCATGGACTGGTTATCTAAGTAAACTCTGGGCAACAAACAATCATGAGGGCGTATGTTAACATTAAAACGTCTCGCTAAGCGAGTAGCATAAATACCACCATGAATTTTACCCCTAGTTCTAGTAGTGTGCAGGCGGCGTGCAATGATAGCTCTCAGGTTATAAGTGTTGTCATTATGCAGTGCGCGGCGTAAAATGGCAAAATCAGGTGCAGCTAGCGCACTACCTTGCTCCCTAGCAATCAAGCATTTCCCTAAGTATAAAGCAAAGTAATGAACAGAGGGAAATTGCAAGCTAGTGGCTCGGGCTTTCGACACGCCCCTAGTCTCTCCCACCGTTAAAGTGTGGAGAAAACCCTCAAACTCCTCCGGGCGAGGCTCTCTAATTTCCCCATCAAAGGGAATCAAACATATCTCACAAAATTCAGCCTGAGGTATCTGATAATGTTCAGCATATAAATCAAAGCGCACCTCAGGGGGTTCGAGTCTACTCAGAAAATGAAAATTTTGCACAAAGGAATTTGTAAGGATGTGGTACTGGTCACACTCATCTGCGAGGAAGTCGGTCAATCTGGCATTTGCAACGAATTGCGCGAACTCTTGGTAGAATCCAGCTTCGTTCATGAAGGCATTGTGCGGCCATTCGCACGGCCGGACCTCCGTCCTACGCGGAATGTTGAGGTCACTGTCCGAGGACTCCCCAAGGACTCCCTTGGCGTTCCGCTTCGAGGAACTCCTCCGGAAGATATTCATTTTCCTAAGAACAATTTTCTGAAAATTTTTGGGTCACAAAAATGATATCAATAAAACTTCACAAAATTGATAGCAAATACTCATTTGGATGTCTAGAGGCTATATCAAGCATTCAAACTACTTGGAACTCAAAGAATTCAACATGCAAGCTCATTTTCAGTAGCACCAAGAGCAGCTAATTATGCAAAATATAATCCACTAGAGCAAAAACTAATTGGAGCAATGGAGGAGTCACATACCAAGGAGCAATCTCCCAAAACAGTTTCGGAAACGGAACTCCGAGCAAAGAGATCGAAAATTTCAGTTTTGTGAGCAAGAACACGAGAGAGAGAGAGAGAGAGAGAGAGAGAGAGCTACCAGGAATTTTTGCTAGAGGTAAGAGACGAAGTGAGCTGAAAGAATAAGTGAGGGGGCCCCTGTGGGGCCCACGAGGTACCTGGGCGCGCCAGGGGGGTGGCACGCCCTGGTGCCTCGTGGGCACCTGGGGCACCCCCCTGGTATGTTTCCAGTGCGAAAAATTCTTAAATATTATATAAAAATTCATATCAAAATTTTATTGCATTCTGAGCACTTTTATTTCTGGACATTTTTTTATTGCACGGATAAATCAGAAAACAGGATAACCATGGCATTTTATTTTATTTAACTAAAAATAACAGAAAACAAAAAGTGGGTACAGAAGGTTGTGCTTACTAAATTCATCGACCCCATGCCTCTCGAAAAGAATCCATTAATACGGTTGATCAGGTCTTATTAACAAACCATTTCCGATTGACATGAAACCGGAGAATTTTTGTATAACACTAAGTTACCTCAACGGGGATATGCATCTCCCCAATAATAAGAGTTTCGTATTTCTTTTTAACAGTAGGAAGAGGGAGTTGAAAACTTCCAATAGTAATTGTCGGAGTCATTTCAATAATATGAATACCATTTACTTGAAATTGTTTCTTCCGAAAGTGCACCGTATGTTCATTACCATTGATATGAAAAGTGACCTTGCTTTTGTTGCAATCAATAACAGCCCCTGCAGTATTCAAGAAGGGTCTACCGAGGATAATCGACATGTTGTCATCCTCGGGTATATCAAGTATAACAAAGTCTGTTAGAATAGTAACATTTTCAACTACAACGGGCACATCCTCACAAACACCGATAGGTATGGCAGTTGATTTGTCAGCCATTTGCAAAGATATTTCAGTGGGAGTGAGTTTATTCAAATCAAGTCTTTTATATAAAGAGAAAGGCATAACACTAACACCGGCTCCTAAATCACACAAAGCAGTTTTGACATAATTTCTTTTAATGGAGCATGGTATAGTTGGTATTCCTGGATCTCCTAGTTTCTTAGGTACTCCATCCTTAAAAGAATAATTTGCAAGCATGGTGGAAATTTCAGCCTCAGGTATCTTTCTTTTATTTGTGACAATGTCTTTCATGTATTTAGCATAAGGAGGCATCTTTATAATATCAACCAAACGAGTGCGCAAAAAGACTGGCCTAAGCATCTCAGCGAAGCGTTCAAATTCTTCCTCATCCTTTTTCTTAGATGGTTTAGAAGGAAAGGGCATGGGTTTTTGAACCCATGGTTCTCTTTCTTTACCATGTTTTCTAGCAACGAAGTCCCTTTTATCATAACGTTTATTTTTAGAAGGTGGGTTATCAAGATCAACAGCAGGTTCTATTTCAACATCATAATCCGGTTCTTTATCATTATCTGGTTGGGTATCCACATGAGCATCATCATTATTATTATCATCAGGTGGTTGTTCATTACCAGATTGTGTTTCAGCATCAGAAATAGAGACATCATTACTATCCTCCAAGGGTTTTTCTACCTCGGGTTCACTAGAAGTATGCAAAGTCCTATCATTTTTCTTTTTCTTTTTCTTTTTAGATGGACTGTCGTGGGTGCAAGTCCGACAGTAGTGTGTGGGGGTAGGAATGAGCGGGCAGAGCCTAGCTACGGCGCAGGTGTTACACTCGGATTTACGAGTTCAGGCCCCTCAGCGGTGGAGGTAATAGCCCTACGTCTCGGTGCTCTGGAGCTGTATTGCTTGAGTGTATGATTACAACAGGTTGCGAACCCTTGGAATGGAGCAGGTGGGCGGCTTATATAGTCTCGCCAGCCCCCCATCAACGCCAGCCATTACAGGGGGTTAAGAGGGGTATAAGTGCGCCAGGTAACGGGCGTATTGATGACAATTAGTATAGGAGAACGTGCGTCCCGACCGTTGCGCTCCTGGAGACTCCTGGTCTTCTGTGGCCGAGTGACTTTTGGGTGTACCGAGTGAAACGAGTCTGTCGAGTGAACTAATGCCTCTCGAGTGGTTTGTAGAACTCCGAGTGAATGTCAGTCTGCGGAATTCTTGGTTGCTGATCTGGCCCTGGGGCCCAGTATAAGGCGTGCGGAGTCCTAGGGTAGGGTCTGTAGGTCAGGCCTGTTACCCTATCCCTGGTACATGCCCTCGTCATTAGCCCCTGAATCGGTCGAGGTTAGGCGGGTCGAGTCAAGGCGGATTCCCAGGCGAGTTGAGCGCTACGGAGGCGCTCAAGAACTCTTACTAGTCGTTAGACGCCCTTGTCTTCGGGCGGCACCTAGACGGATTCTGGACCATGTGTCATCCGAGTGAAATGAGTGGTCTCCATCCGAATGAAACGAGTGGTCTCCATCCGAATGAAATGAGTAGCCTCTATCCGAGTGGAACGAGTAGCTTCTATTCGAGTGAAACGAGTGGTCTCCATCCGAATGAAATGAGTAGCCTCTATCCGAGTGGAACGAGTGGTCTCCATCCGAATGAAATGAGTAGTCACGCGTCGGGCGACGGATCAGCTCCGATCAGTAGAAAATATCCGATACACCCACTGGGTGTTTTTTGTGTTCGGCCATCACTCGGATCGGGCGGACCGTTCTGAGTGGATACCGTTCCAGTGGGAGCACGCTGAGTGCACCCACTGGGTGTAGTCCCCGAGACTGCCGTCGACCGCGGGCGGTCGGCGGGAGTCTTAGAACCTTTTGTCTTTTTTTTTGTGTTCGGCCATCACTCGGATCGGGCGGACCGTTCCGAGTAGATACCGTTCCAGTGGGGGCACGCTGAGTGCACCCACTGGGTGTAGTCCCCGAGACTGCCGTCGACCGCGGGCAGTCGGCGGGAGTCTTAGAACTTAGAATCTGATACTGGTCAAACTTCTTCCTCCCAGGAGAACTGGTCTTTGGAGTCTGAAACGGGTTTTAACTTAGGCGAAAGCTCGTTCGCAGGCAAGTCCCCGAGTGAGAGGGATACTCGTCACTCGGAGTAGGTTTTTCACTTGGGCGAAAGCTGGTTCGCAGCCAAGACCCCGAGTGAGAGGGATGCTCGTCACTCGGAGTAGATTTTTCACTTGGGCGAAAGCTGGTTCGCAGCCAAGCCCCCGAGTGAGAGGGATGCTCTTCACTCGGAGTAGGTTTTTCACTTGGGCGAAAGCTGGTTCGCAGCCAAGCCCCCGAGTGAGAGGGATGTTCTTCACTCGGAGTAGCGTTTTAACTTGGGCGAAGCGGATTCGCAGCCAAGCTCCCGAGTGAGAGGGATGCTCTTCACTCGGAGTAGCGTTTTAACTTGGGCGAAGCGGATTCGCAGCCAAGCCTCCGAGTGAGAGGGATGCTCTTCACTTGGAGTAACGTTTTAACTTGGGCGAAGCGGATTCGCAGCCAAGCCCCCGAGTGAGAGGGATGCTCGTCACTCGGAGTAGCGTTTTAACTTGGGCGAAGCGGATTCGCAGCCAAGCTCCCGAGTGAGAGGGATGCTCTTCACTCGGAGTAGCATTTTAACTTGGGCAAAGCGGATTCGCAGCCAAGCCTCCGAGTGAGAGGGATGCTCTTCACTCGGAGTAACGTTTTAACTTGGGCGAAGCGGATTCGCAGCCAAGCCCCCGAGTGAGAGGGATGCTCGTCACTCGGAGTAGCGTTTTAACTTCGGCGAAGCGGATTCGCAGCCAAGCTCCCGAGTGAGAGGGATGCTCTTCACTCGGAGTAGCATTTTAACTTGGGCGAAGCGGATTCGCAGCCAAGCCTCCGAGTGAGAGGGATGCTCTTCACTTGGAGTAACGTTTTAACTTGGGCGAAGCGGATTCGCAGCCAAGCCCCCGAGTGAGAGGGATGCTCGTCACTCGGAGTAGCGTTTTAACTGGGGCGAAGCGGATTCGCAGCCAAGCCCCCGAGTGAGAGGGATGCTCTTCACTCGGAGTAGCGTTTTAACTCGGGCGAAGCGGATTCGCAGCCAAGCCCCCGAGTGAGAGGGATGCTCTTCACTCGGAGTAGCGTTTTAACTCGGGCGAAGCGGATTCACAGCCAAGCCCCCGAGTGAGAGGGATGTTCTTCACTCGGAGTAGCGTTTTAAGTCGGACGAAGCGGATTCGCAGACAAGCCCCCGAGTGAGAGGGATGCTCTTCACTCAGAGTGGCGTTTTAACTTGGGCAAAGCGGATTCGCAGCCAAGCTCCCGAGTGAGAGGGATGCTCTTCACTCGGAGTAGCGTTTTAACTTGGGCGAAGCGGATTCGCAGCCAAGCCTCCGAGTGAGAGGGATGCTCTGTTGGAAATATGCCCTAGAGGCAATAATAAATTGGTTATTATTATATTTTCTTGTTCATGATAATCGTTTATTATCCATGCTATAATTGTATTGATTGGAAACTCAAATACATGTGTGGGTACATAGACAACACTGTGTCCCTAGTAAGCCTCTAGTTGACTAGCTCGTTGATCAAAGATGGTTAAGGTTTCCTAGCCATTGACATGAGATGTCATTTGATAAACGGGATCACATCATTAGGAGAATGATGTGATGGACAAGACCCAAACTGTAAACGTAGCATTTGATCGTGTCAGTTTATTGCTATTGTTTTCTGCATGTCAAGTATCTGTTCCTTTGACCATGAGATCATGCAACTCACTGACACCGGAGGAATACCTTGTGTGTATCAAACGTCGCAACGTAACTGGGTGACTATAAAGGTGCTCTACAGGTATCTCCGAGGGTGTCTGTTGGGTTGGCATGGATCAAGACTGGGATTTGTTACTCCGTATGACGGAGAGGTATCTCAGGGCCCACTCGGTAATACAACATCACAATGAGCCTTGCAAGCAATGTGACTAAAGTGTTAGCCACGAGATCTTGTATTACGGAACGAGTAAAGAGACTTGCCGGTAACGAGATTGAACTAGGTATAGTGATACCGACGATCGAATCTCGGGCAAGTAACATACCGAAGAACAAAGGGAACAGCATACGGGATTAACTGAATCCTTGACATAGAGGTTCGACCGATAAAGATCTTCGTAGAATATGTAGGAGCCAATATGGGCATCCAGGTCCCGCTATTGGTTATTGGCCGTAGAGGTGTCTCGGTCATGTCTACATAGTTCTCGAACCCGCAGGGTCTACACACTTAACGTTTGGTGACGATTAGTATAATTGAGTTATTATGTTGGTGACCGAAAGTTGTTCGGAGTCCCGGATAAGATCCCGGACATGACGAGGATCTCCGGAATAGTCCGGAGGTAAAGATTGATATATGTGATAATAGTGTTTTGATCTCCGGAAGAGTTCCGAAGTTCACCGGAAGAGGTTCCGGATGTTTACCGAAGTGTTCGGGTGCAGCAACACTTTATATGAGCCAAAGGGATAAAGCCCACAAGGTATTGGAAAGTGCAGAAGTAGTTTTGCTGCCGCGTAAGCGGTACTACCGCTTGGTGAAGCGGTACTACCGCCGGAGCGGTACTACCGCTTGTGTGAAGCGGTACTACCGCCCAAGCGGTACTACCGCTTGTGTGAAGCGGTACTACCGCTTGTGCGCGGCTGTGCACGGTTCGGCAGGGATCCGAGTTGGACTCTTTCCCTGCGGGCCAAACCGACCTTGTGCGGGCAAAACCGACCCGGAGGAGGCTTTTACTCCAAGTTTAGACCCCAAGGCTCAACATATAAATAGAGGGGCAGGGCTAGCACACGGGATACATCAAGATTTCCCCAAGCCGTGTGCGGCAACCCTAACCCTCTAGTTCCTCCGTCATAATCTCCGTAGCGCTTGGCGAAGCCCTGCAGAGATTGTTCCTCACCACCATCACCACGCCGTCGTGCTACTGGAACTCAACCACTACTTCACCATCGCTCGCTGGATCGAGGAGGTGAAGGCGTCATCAAGCCGTACGTGTGTTGAACGCGGAGGTGCCGTCCGTTCGGCACTAGATCGGAAGGATCGTGATTGGATCGCGGGACGCTCGGCGATTTGGATCGCGAAGACGTTCGACTACATCAACCGCGTTTATTAACGCTTCCGCTTAGCGATCTACAAGGGTATGTAGATTCACTCTCCCTCTCGTAGATGCTCATCACCATGGATAGATCTTATGTGTGTGTAGGAAAATTTTTGTTTCCCATGCAACGTTCCCCATCAGTGGCATCATGAGCTAGGTCTATGCGTAGATGAGATCTCGAGTAGAACACAAACGAGTTGTGGGCGTGGGTGTATACATATTGCTTGCCGTTACTAGTTGATACTTGATTCAGCGGTATTGTGAGATGAAGCGGCCCGGACCGACATTACGCGTACGCTTACGCGAGACTGGTTTTACCGCTGCGTGCACTTGTTGCATAAAGGTGACTGGCGGGTGTCTGTCTCTCTCACTTTAGTTGAATCGGTTCAATGAAGAGGGTTCTTTTAGAAGATCAAAAAGCAATCACTACACCACGTTGTGGTTTTGCGTAGGTAAGAACGGTTCTTGCAAACCCGTAGCAGCCACGTAAAATTTGCAACAACAATTAGAGGACGTCTAACTTGTTTTTGCAGGGTATGTTGTGATGTGATATGGCCAATTACATGATGAGATATATGTGATGTATGAGATGATCATGTGATGTATAGAATATCACGACTTGCATGTCGATGAGTACGGCAACTGGCAGGAGCCATAGAGTTGTCTTTAATTATTGTATGACCTGCGTGTCAATCATTAAGCGCTATGTAATGCTTTACTTTATCGCTAAACGTTAGCAATAGTCGTAGAAGCAACAGTCGGCGCGACAACCTTATGGTGACACGTTGATGGAGATCAAGATGATGGAGATCATGGTGTCATGCCGGTGACGATGGAGATCATGCCGGTGCTTTGGAGATGGAGATCAAAAGCACAAGTTCATGGCCATATCATGTCACTTATGATTTGCATGTGATGTTAATCCTTTTATGCATCTTATTTTGCTTAGGACGACGGTAGCATTATAAGGTGATCCCTCACTTAAATTTCAAGATAAATTGTGTTCTCCCCAAGTGTGCACCGTTGCGAAAGTTCGTCGTTTCGAGACACGCCGTGATGATCGGGTGTGATAGACTCTACGTTCGCATACAACGGGTGTAAGCCATGTTACACGTGCGGAACACTCGGGTTAAACTTGACGAGCCTAGCATGTACAGACATGGCCTCGGAACACAAGAGACCGAAAGGTCGAACATGAGTCATATAGTAGATATGATCAACATGAAGATGTTCACCATTGAAACCACCTCAACTCACGTGATGATCGGACTTGAGTTGGTGGATTTGGATCATGTTACACTCGAATGATCGGAGGGATGTCAATTTGAGTGGGAGTTTTTTAAATATGATTAACTAAACTCATTATCTAAGAACAATAGTCTAAGTTGTCTTTGCAGTATTTATGTTGTAGATCATGGCTCGCGCAGTAGCACCCCTGAATTTTAATGCGTTCCTAGAGAAAGCTAAGTTGAAAGATGATGGAAGTAACTTTGTGGACTGGGCCCGTAATCTAAGGATTATCCTTACGGCTTCCCAGAAGGCTTATGTCCTTGATGCACCGCTTGGTGATCCACCCGCTCCAGTTGAGTCTCTAGACGTTGTGAACGCCTGGCAGGCTCGTTCTGATGATTACTCAATAGTTCAATGTGCAATGTTGTATGGCTTAGAACCGGGACTTCAAAGACGTTTTGAACGTCATGGAGCATATGAGATGTTCCAGGAGTTGAAGTTTATCTTTCAGAAGAATGCCCGGATCGAGAGATATGAGATCTCCGATAAGTTCTATGCTTGCAAGATGGAGGAGAACGGGTCTATCAGTGATCACGTGCTCAGAATGTCTGGGTACTCCACCCGTCTGGCTGAGTTAGGGATGCCCCTTCCGCCAGAGGCTATCACTGACAGAGTTCTTCAGTCATTGCCACCTAGCTACAAGAGCTTCGTGTTGAACTATAACATGCACGGGATGAACAAGTCAGTCGCCGAGCTGTTTGCGATGCTGAAAGCCGCTGAGTCTGAAATTCAGAAGGAGCATCAAGTGTTGATGGTCAATAAAACCACTAGTTTCAAGAAAAATGGCAAGGGTAAGAAGGGTAACTCCAAGAAGAGTGGCAAAGCAGTTGCTCCTCTCGTGAAGAAACCCAAGGCTGGACCCAAACCAGAAACTGTGTGTTTTCATTGCAAGGGAACTGGACACTGGAAGCGGAATTGCCCCAAGTATTTGGCTGACAAGAAGGCGGCCAACAACAAACAAGGTATATATGATATACATGTTATTGATGTGTACCTTACCAACTCTCGTAGTAGTGCCTGGGTATTTGATACCGGTGCGGTTGCTCATATTTGCAACTCAAAACAGGAACTGCGGAATAGACGGAGGCTGGCAAAGGACGAAGTGACGATGCGCGTGGGAAATGGTTCCAAGGTTGATGTGATCGCCGTCGGCACGCTCGCTCTTCAATTACCGTCGGGATTAGTGATGAACCTAAATAAGTGTTATTTGGTGCCTGCGTTAAGCATGAACATTATATCTGGATCTTGTTTATTGCGAGACGGTTACTCATTTAAATCAGAGAATAATGGTTGTTCTATTTATATGAGTAATATCTTTTATGGTCATGCACCCGATGTGAGGGGTTTATTCTTATTGAATCTCGATAGTAATGATACACATGTTCATAACATTGATGCCAAAAGATGTAGAATTGATAATGATAATACCACTTTCTTGTGGCACTGCCGTTTAGGTCATATTGGCGTAAAACGCATGAGGAAGCTCCATGCTGATGGACTTTTGGAGTCACTTGATTTTGAATCACTTGACACATGTGAGCCATGCCTCATGGGCAAGATGACTAAAACTCCGTTCTCTGGAACAATGGAACGGGCAAGTGACTTATTGGAAATCATACATACTGATGTGTGCGGTCCGATGAGCATTGAGGCGCGCGGTGGTTATCGTTACTTTCTCACCTTCACTGATGACTTAAGTAGATATGGGTATATTTACTTAATGAAACACAAGTCTGAAACATTTGAAAAGTTCAAACAATTTCAGAGTGAAGTTGAGAATCATCGTAACAAGAAGATTAAATTCCTACGATCTGATCGAGGAGGAGAATATCTGAGTTATGAGTTTGGCAGTCACTTAAGACAGTGTGGAATTGTTTCACAATTGACACCGCCTGGAACACCACAGCGTAATGGTGTGTCCGAACGTCGTAATCGAACCTTATTGGATATGGTGCGATCTATGATGTCTCTTGCCGATTTGCCACTATCGTTTTGGGGTTATGCATTAGAGACAGCTGCATTCACTTTAAATAGGGCACCATCGAAATCCGTTGAGACGACGCCTTATGAACTTTGGTTTGACAAGAAGCCAAAGTTGTCGTTTCTTAAAGTTTGGGGATGTGATGCTTATGTCAAAAAAGCTTCAGCCTGAAAAGCTGGAACCCAAAGCGGAGAAATGCGTCTTCATAGGATACCCAAAAGAGACAGTTGGGTATACCTTCTACCTCAGATCCGAAGGCAAAGTGTTTGTCGCTAAAAACGGAACATTTCTTGAGAAAGAGTTTCTCTCGAAAGAATTGAGTGGGAGGAAGATAGAACTTGATGAGGTTGTTGAACCTTTACTTCAACCTGAGAGTAGCGCAGCGCAGAAAGTTGTTTCTGTGGAGCCTACATTAGCTGAAGAGGAAGTTAATGATGATGATCATGAAGCTTTGGATCAAGTTGCTATCGAACCTCATAGGTCGACAAGGACGCGTACTGCTCCCGAGTGGTACGGCAACCCTGTCTTAGAGGTCATGTTGTTAGACAACGATGAACCTACGAGCTATGGAGAAGCGATGATGGGCCCGGATTCCAAGAAGTGGTTAGAGGCCATAAAATCCGAGATGGGATCCATGTATGAAAACAAAGTATGGACTTTGGAAGTATTACCTGAAGGGCGTAAGGCCATTCAGAACAAATGGATCTTTAAGAGGAAGACGGACGCGGACGGTAATGTCACCGTCTATAAAGCTCGACTTGTGGCAAAGGGTTTTTTCACAAGTTCAAGGAGTTGACTACGATGAGACCTTCTCACCCATAGCGATGCTTAAGTCCGTCAGAATCATGTTAGCAATAGCTGCCTTTTTCGATTATGAAATTTGGCAGATGGATGTCAAAACAGCGTTCCTTAACGGTTACCTTAAGGAAGAGTTGTATATGATGCAACCAGAAGGTTTTGTCGATCCAGAGAATGCTGACAAAGTTTGCAAACTCCAGCGATCCATTTATGGGCTGGTGCAAGCATCTCGGAGTTGGAATCTTCGTTTTGATGAGGTGATCAAAGCGTTCGAGTTTATACAAGTTTACGGAGAAGCTTGTATTTACAAGAAAGTGAGTGGGAGCTCTATAGCGTTTCTAATATTATATGTGGATGACATATTGCTGATTGGAAACAATATAGAAATGCTGGAAAGTGTAAAGGAATATTTGAACAAGAGTTTTTCAATGAAGGACCTAGGAGAAGCTGCTTTCATATTAGGCATCAAGATCTATAGAGATAGATCAAGACGTTTAATAGGACTTTCACAAAGCACATACCTTGATAAGATTTTGAAGAAGTTCAAAATGGATCAGTCCAAGAAGGGGTTCTTGCCTGTTTTGCAAGGTGTGAAGTTGAGTAAGACTCAATGCCCAGTGACTGCAGAAGATAGAGAAAAGATGAGTGTCATCCCCTATGCTTCAGCCATAGGCTCTATCATGTATGCAATGCTGTGCACAAGACCCGATGTCAGCCTTGCCATAAGTATGGTCGGAAGGTTTCAAAGTGATCCAGGAATGGAACACTGGACAGCGGTCAAGAATATCCTGAAGTACCTGAAAAGGACTAAGGACATGTTTCTCGTCTATGGAGGTGATCAAGAGCTCGTCGTAAAGGGTTACGTCGATGCAAGCTTTGACACTGATCCGGATGACTCTAAGTCGCAAACCGGATACGTATTTATTCTTAATGGGGGTGCGGTTAGCTGGTGCAGTTCCAAGCAAAGCGTGGTAGCTGATTCTACATGCGAAGCGGAGTACATCGCAGCCTCGGAGGCGGCGAAGGAAGGTGTCTGGATGAAGGAGTTCATGACAGATCTTGGAGTAGTGCCTAGTGCGCTTAACCCAATGACTCTGTTTTGTGATAACACTGGTGCCATTGCTCTAGCCAAGGAACCAAGATTTCACAAGAGGACCAGACACATAAAACGTCGTTTCAATTCCATCCGCGATTACATCAAGGAGGACGACATAAATATTTGCAAAGTACACACGGATCTAAATGTTGCAGATCCGTTGACTAAACCTCTTCCAAGGGCTAAACATGAACAACACCAGAACTGCATGGGTGTTCGATTCATTACAATGTAAATCACATAGTGATGTGAACTAGATTATTGACTCTAGTGCAAGTGGGAGACTGTTGGAAATATGCCCTAGAGGCAATAATAAATTGGTTATTATTATATTTTCTTGTTCATGATAATCGTTTATTATCCATGCTATAATTGTATTGATTGGAAACTCAAATACATGTGTGGGTACATAGACAACACTGTGTCCCTAGTAAGCCTCTAGTTGACTAGCTCGTTGATCAAAGATGGTTAAGGTTTCCTAGCCATTGACATGAGATGTCATTTGATAAACGGGATCACATCATTAGGAGAATGATGTGATGGACAAGACCCAAACTGTAAACGTAGCATTTGATCGTGTCAGTTTATTGCTATTGTTTTCTGCATGTCAAGTATCTGTTCCTTTGACCATGAGATCATGCAACTCACTGACACCGGAGGAATACCTTGTGTGTATCAAACGTCGCAACGTAACTGGGTGACTATAAAGGTGCTCTACAGGTATCTCCGAGGGTGTCTGTTGGGTTGGCATGGATCAAGACTGGGATTTGTTACTCCGTATGACGGAGAGGTATCTCAGGGCCCACTCGGTAATACAACATCACAATGAGCCTTGCAAGCAATGTGACTAAAGTGTTAGCCACGAGATCTTGTATTACGGAACGAGTAAAGAGACTTGCCGGTAACGAGATTGAACTAGGTATAGTGATACCGACGATCGAATCTCGGGCAAGTAACATACCGAAGAACAAAGGGAACAGCATACGGGATTAACTGAATCCTTGACATAGAGGTTCGACCGATAAAGATCTTCGTAGAATATGTAGGAGCCAATATGGGCATCCAGGTCCCGCTATTGGTTATTGGCCGTAGAGGTGTCTCGGTCATGTCTACATAGTTCTCGAACCCGCAGGGTCTACACACTTAACGTTTGGTGACGATTAGTATAATTGAGTTATTATGTTGGTGACCGAAAGTTGTTCGGAGTCCCGGATAAGATCCCGGACATGACGAGGATCTCCGGAATAGTCCGGAGGTAAAGATTGATATATGTGATAATAGTGTTTTGATCTCCGGAAGAGTTCCGAAGTTCACCGGAAGAGGTTCCGGATGTTTACCGAAGTGTTCGGGTGCAGCAACACTTTATATGAGCCAAAGGGATAAAGCCCACAAGGTATTGGAAAGTGCAGAAGTAGTTTTGCTGCCGCGTAAGCGGTACTACCGCTTGGTGAAGCGGTACTACCGCCGGAGCGGTACTACCGCTTGTGTGAAGCGGTACTACCGCCCAAGCGGTACTACCGCTTGTGTGAAGCGGTACTACCGCTTGTGCGCGGCTGTGCACGGTTCGGCAGGGATCCGAGTTGGACTCTTTCCCTGCGGGCCAAACCGACCTTGTGCGGGCAAAACCGACCCGGAGGAGGCTTTTACTCCAAGTTTAGACCCCAAGGCTCAACATATAAATAGAGGGGCAGGGCTAGCACACGGGATACATCAAGATTTCCCCAAGCCGTGTGCGGCAACCCTAACCCTCTAGTTCCTCCGTCATAATCTCCGTAGCGCTTGGCGAAGCCCTGCAGAGATTGTTCCTCACCACCATCACCACGCCGTCGTGCTACTGGAACTCAACCACTACTTCACCATCGCTCGCTGGATCGAGGAGGTGAAGGCGTCATCAAGCCGTACGTGTGTTGAACGCGGAGGTGCCGTCCGTTCGGCACTAGATCGGAAGGATCGTGATTGGATCGCGGGACGCTCGGCGATTTGGATCGCGAAGACGTTCGACTACATCAACCGCGTTTATTAACGCTTCCGCTTAGCGATCTACAAGGGTATGTAGATTCACTCTCCCTCTCGTAGATGCTCATCACCATGGATAGATCTTATGTGTGCGTAGGAAAATTTTTGTTTCCCATGCAACGTTCCCCATCATGCTCTTCACTCGGAGTAACGTTTTAACTTGGGCGAAGCGGATTCGCAGCCAAGCCCCCGAGTGAGAGGGATGCTCGTCACTCGGAGTAGCGTTTTCACTCGGGCGAAGCGGATTCGCAGCCAAGCCCCCGAGTGAGAGGGATGCTCTTCACTCGGAGTGGTGTTTTAACTTGGGCGAAGCGGATTCGCAGCCAAGCCCCCGAGTGAGAGGGATGCTCTTCACTCGGAGTAGCATTTTAACTTGGGCGAAGCGGATTCGCAGCCAAGCCCCCGAGTGAGAGGGATGCTCTTCACTCGGAGTACCGTTTTAACTTGGGCGAAGCGGATTCGCAGCCAAGCCCCCGGGTGAGAGGGATGCTCTTCACTCGGAGTACGCTTTTTGACTTAGGCACACCCACTGGGGGTTGTAAGCCAGAGAATGCGTGCGATTGAACTTGATGTGGAACTGTAGAAGTCATGCTTTTATTCATCAAATAACACTCGAGTACTTTTATTACATCTCATCATCAAGTATAAAAACGTCGAAGCAAGTCTGCATTCCAAGTGCGGGGATCGTCTGACGGTCTTCCTCTTCTCCGTTTGCGTACCGAGTGGCAATCTCCATCATTCGGCTCATGGTCAAGGATCCTGACCGACCGAATTTTAGGATAAGCTCCTGATATCTGACTCCTGCTTTGAAGGCACAGACTGCTTGATGCTGTGTGACATTCTCCACCACATGATGCAAGGTTGTCCACCGCTGAATGTACACCCTCAAAGTTTCATTCGGCTTCTGTACACAATGTTGTAGCTCTGTTAATCCAGGTGGGCGTTTGCACGTGCCCTCGAATGTTTTGATGAACACTCGGGCCAAATCTTCCCAGCAGTATATGCTGGCCGGAGTGAGCTGATTGAGCCAGGCACGGGCGGATCCTTCCAGCATCAATGGCAAATGCTTCATAGCCACATAGTCATTTCCTCCTCCGATCTGCACAGCCACTCGGTAATCCTCTAACCAAGTCTCTGGCTTGGACTCACCGGTGAACTTGCTTACTCCAGCTGCCAATCTAAAGTTGGGCGGGATGTCAGCGGCCCGAATGGCCCTGCTGAAACACTCGGGTCCGGAGACGAATGCTCCACTCCCACTCGGACGATCTCTGTCCAAGTTTTCTCTCTGAGCTCTGCCTCTGTTGACCAGGTTCTGAGCGAGAACGGATCTCGCGTTGAACTGCGGGTCACGGTAGTCGACTGGCTCTCTCTGGCGATAACCGTCACCATGACGGGGAGGGCTGGCCCTCCGATCGTTGCCGTAAGGACGCCTGGCGTCGTACAGCCGGGGCGCGTACCAGCCATCCCGCGGAGGGGGCGACTGCATGCGGCGATGATCATCCTGACGCCGCGGAGGCGTATTCCGACTGCGACCCTGCCCCGAGTGCTGGTCTCGGTGGCGGTCTTGGTCGTTTCACCGTGGAGGCGAGTGCCTATTTCTCCTGGGAGACACTGGGCTCTGGGCCGACTGAACGGTGTCAGCCCGAATGGATCTGCTGTGTATCCTGTTGCGCGACTGGGAAACCGCCGAATTTTGCTCCTCTGCCGCCTTGAGCCGGGCCCGGATCTGCCGAAGACCTTCCCCCGCCTCGGATCAGGACGGCTCAATGGAATCTGCTATCCGAGTGGCCGCCGCCAGATTCTGGACGGGAGTGCGGAATACCTGGAAATTCTGCTGCTGGTTATTCGAGAACAACTGCCGCTGCCGCCGACTGGAACTGGGCTGGTGCTGTCTGCGGGCGTGATCGTCGAGTTACTTCTGGAGCGCTTCCAGACGATTGCGCTCAGCCAAGTTGGCTTGGCGCACGGCCTCCAAAGCCCGAGCCTCGGGGGTCGTCCCAACGATGGGCGTCCGGAGGGCCTGCTCGGTCCTGCGCTGCAGTTCCTCTCTCTGCTGCCGAGTGAGAGGTTGGGGGATGTACTCGTCGTACTCGTCGTCGTGCTGGTCCCTGCCACCGCCGAGATCGGCACGCGACGGGTCGCCGTTCTCCGTGCCGCCGCGGCCGTACCCAGGCGGGCTGAGCGGGGAATCGGCCATCAGCACCTCTGCAGCGGGATCGCTGCTCTCACACTCGGATAAACTTTCCGAGTGCTCATGCACGGAGGCGAACAGATCGAAGACAGGTTCGTCGGGCTCGATTGTCGCGACTTGCAGGGCCGCAGCCTGAAGGGCCACCGCGGGCCTGATCCACCGCTGAAGCTGCGAGCGTCCGGAGCGCTTGCGACGACGGCTGGTGGGGAGCGAAGAAGTCGACTGATAGGGAGTCGGCGGTTGCCGAAGAAGGACGCCGAAGGAACTTGCACGGAAGTGCGTCGTGCCGCGGACGGGCAACGCCTCGACATCTAGCGGGGCTTCCTGGAGCCACGCCGAATCGTCGGCGATGAAGCTGAGGACGCTGAAACGGATCTCGCCGCCCAGAGTTAGTCCGTCGCCGGAAACCATGGTGATGATCGGAAAAATGCAACTACGCCGGAAGTCGCTAGACGCTTGCCCCACGGTGGGCGCCAACTGTCGTGGGTGCAAGTCTGATAGTAGTGTGTGGGGGTAGGAATGAGAGGGCAGAGCCTAGCTACGGCGCAGGTGTTACACTCGGATTTACGAGTTCAAGCCCCTCAGCGGTGGAGGTAATAGCCCTACGTCTCGGTGCTCTGGAGCTGTATTGCTTGAGTGTATGATTACAACAGGTTGCGAACCCTTGGAATGGAGCAGGGGGGCGGCTTATATAGTCTCGCCAGCCCCCCCATCAACGCCAGCCATTACAGGGGGTTAAGAGGGGTATAAGTGCGCCAGGTAACGGGCGTATTGATGACAATTAGTACAGGAGAACGTGTGTCCCGACCGTTGCGCTCCTGGAGACTCCTGGTCTTCTCTGGCCGAGTGACTTTTGGGTGTTCTGAGTGAAACGAGTCTATCGAGTGAACTAGTGCCTCCCGAGTGGTTTGTAGAACTCCGAGTGAATGTCAGTCTGCGGAACTCTTGGTTGCTGATCTAGCCCTGGGGCCCAGTATAAGGCGTGCGGAGTCCTAGGGTAGGGTCTGTAGGTCAGGCATGTTACCCTATCCCTGGTACATGCCCTTGTCATGGACTAGGTGCATCAACATTAATTCTTTGAGAGTCTTGTTCAATTCTTTTTGGGTGACCTTCAGGATAAAGTGGCTCCTGAGTCATTCTACCTCCTCTAGTCATTACTCTAACAGCATGATCATTCATATTGTTATTCATTTCATTGAGCAATTCACTTTGAGATTTAGCAACTTGTTCTAACTGGGTTTGAACCATAGATGCATGTTTACTTACACCCTTAACATCATTAGCAATTCTAAATAACAAGTCACTCTAGCGATCAATCATGTAGGCATTTCATTTCAATTGTTTCATAACGTTTGCATTGAAGTGATCTTGCTTAATAATATAATTGTCAAATTCATATAAGCATTGACTAGGAGGTTTGTTATAAGGAATATCACCTTCATCAAATTTTACAAGAGAATTTACCTCTACTACCTGTGGCGGTATGTCAAGACCATGTATTTCTTCAATAGGTGGTAGATTCTTAACATCTTCAGCTTTAATACCTTTTTCCTTTATACATTTCACTACTGGAATCTGGCATTTTGCCGTCTGCCAGCTCTTTGCCGTCTACCAGCTCATGGCAAAGAGGCTCTTTGCCGTCTGCCAGCTCATGGCAAAGAGGCTCTTTGCCGTCTGCTTGGGGAAAGCAGACGGCAAAGAACCAGCTCATGGCAAAGAGGCTCTTTGCCATCAGCTGGTTCTTTGCCGTCTGCCAGCTGACGGCAAAAAGGTCAAAGGCAGACGGCAAAGAGCCAGGTGGGCCCCACGGGGCACGGCGTGGCTAGGTCAACTTCTTTGCCGTCTGCTGGCAGACGGCAAAGAGGGGACAGATGGCAATGTCCCTCCTTTGCCGTCTGCTCGCAGACGGCAAAGAGGGGCCACTTAACGGGCGGCCGTCTCCCCCCCTCTCTCTCTCTCTCCCTCCGGCGCCCTCTCCTCCTTTTGTCGCCGCCGCCAGTCGCCGCCGCCGGCCAGCCCCGCCCCCAGAGCCAGCCCCGCCGCCGGCCAGCCCGTCCGTCCCACCCCCGGAGCCAGCCCCGCCGCCGGCCAGCCCGCCCGTCCCGCCCACCGGACCCAGGCCGTGGCGGCCACCCCGCCGCGCTCCATCGCCGGAGGTCACTGCGCCGCCCCGCCCCGCCGCCGAAACCCTCCCCGCGGCCCCTGTGCCGCCCCACCCCGCCGCCGGAGCCCTCGGCCTTCCTCCAGCGCCCCCCTCCCCGCGGCCAGCCTCCACTGGCCGACCTCGCCGGAGCAAGGTGAGCTCCATTTTTTTCTGTTATTTCCTGTTTAGTTCTTGGTTTAGTGCTAGGTTTAGGTTTAGTTTTAGGTTTAATACTAGGTTTAGGTTTAGGTTTAGATAAATAGAAGAGGAAGAAGAAAGATGAAAAAAAACAGAAAAAGTAGAAGAAGAGGGAGAAAGGAAAAGAAGAAGAAGAAGAAGAAGAAGGAGAAGGAGAAGAAGAAGAGGAAAAAGGAAAAGAAGGAAGAAGAAGAAGAAGAGGAGAAGAAAAGAAGAAGAAGAAGAAGAAAAAGGAAAAGAAGAGGAGGAGAAGAAAAAAGAAGAAGAAGAAGAAGAAGAAAGAGGAGAGGAGGAGAAGAAGAAGAAGAAGAAGAGGAAGAAAAGGAAGAAGAGGAAGAAGGGGAAGAAGAAGAAAAGGAAAAAAGAGGAAAAAAAGAAGAAGAGGAAGAAGAAGAAAATGACACCCCGACCCGACACCCCAACCCCGACCCGACACCCCGACCCCGACCCGACACCCCGACACCCCGACACCCCGACAGCACGACACCACACCCCGACACCACGGCACCACGACACCCAGACACGACACCCCTGACACCGACCCGACACCCCGACACCACGACACCCCGACAGCCCGACACCACACCCCGACACCACGACACCACGACACCCAGACACGACACCCCTGACACCCCGACACCCCGACCCCGACACGACACCCCGACCCCGACACGACACCCCGAAACCACGACACCCCGACAGCCCGACACGACACCCCGACACCACGACAACACGACACCCAGACACGACACCCCTGACACCCCGACACCCCGACCCCGACACGACACCGCGACCCCGACACGACACCACGACACCCCGACACCCCGACACCACGACACCCCGACACCACGACACCCAGACACGACACCCCCGACACCCCCTACCCCCAACACCTCTTCGGCCTCCTGTTGACCGAAAAGGTGCTCTTCGTCCTTCCAGAGGCCGACAGGGTCATATATTTGTGAATTATGAGTTAGGTCATATATTTTCCGATTTTATTATGAAAAACATCATATATATTTGTGTTGATCAGGTGGATTTAAATGTGCAGTTGTTTCGTCGCTGCGAGGGTCTGGTGTTTGACGACCTCCCCGTGCGTTCGACGACCTCCCCGTGCGTTCGACGAGCTCCGCCCCTGCGTTCGTGGGTGAGCACAAATGACATCTCCTCCTCCCCCCTTAATTTGCTCTGTTCCGGTCTTCGTGCCGATGAAACTTGCTAGCTATAGGTGTCTTCAATCATCAGTATGCGTGACCAGTATGCGTCTCCCGTTCCAAAGGGCGGCATCTATAAATATGCATGTCTTTGTCATTGCAGGTATTCAATTTTTTTATGTTGTACTAATTTCGTTTACTCTTTGTCATTGCAGGTGTTGACAGATGGTGGGCGCGGGTCGAGAGCGCTCCGAACCTCCTTCCTCGGCGCGTGCTGGGAGGGGTGCTATTATTCCACCCGAGCACCTCTGGATAGCGCTGGTACACAGTATGCAGACACCGGCGGGCGCTTCTTCTTCGGCCGGGAGAGGTCGGGGGAAGACGAAGAGGGGTGCTAGAGGTGGACGTGGCGGCGGGAGAGGTAGGAAGGCTGCTGCGCTTTCCTCGCCGCCACCCCCAGCTGATTCTCCCGACCACAGGAGTGCTCCGTCTCAGGTGGACCCATCTGACTTGGACCCGTCTCAGACTCCGGTCCACGAGCATCGGGCCGACGAGCCTCGGGTCGCCGAGCCTTCGTCCCAGGAGACTCCGGTCCCAGAGTCTTCGTCCCAGGAGACTCCGGTCCCAGAGTCTTCGTCCCACGTGACTCCGGAGGCTAGTGGCCATGCTGATGGTGGCGAGGACAGCTTTTCTGAGGATAGCTATAACGAGGGCGAGCTGGTTGAGGAGGGCAAGAAGGTCTACCAGCGTGGTGGTACAAAGCTCCCGCCCGTGCCGGCGACCCGCGATCAGAGGTGGTTGATTGTGCCTAATGGGGAGAAGTAAGTGCATTTACTCTTTTTTAACCCTTTGCTTTCATGTTTCTTCAAATTAATATCTAATGTGTTGGCCTTGTCATACTGCAGGGGTTGGAAACACGCCCCTGGTGTCCGCAGGCCCAACCAGGTCCTTGGTGTGCTTCTCCGGCACCACTTCCCGGGGTGGGTCAAGTTGCCCGGTGAGGGTGAGGTTCCACAGCTAGCACTGAGCTGGGAGCTGTACGTGGCTGCCCCGGCCCCGACGGAGGAGAGGGTCGACGGTGTCTTGTGCGAGACGGTGGCCGAAATTGTGATCCGGCGGTTTTGGGTAATTTCTCCTTTACATAATTAAAAATCAACAGCACCTAGTGATTGTACTAATCAGTGTTGTCTTGTTTGATTGCAGACCTTCTACAGGCGTCTTGAGGAACACGAGGCGGACGCGGCTATTGTTCTCGTAGCCGAGTGCAAGCGCCTATTTCAGAACTTACGGCACGAGACTCGGGTGCAGGCTGTTCGAGACTACTACGCCTCGACTAACATTAAGAGGGCCAAGAAGAAGTGCCGCGCCAAGTTTCTGAGTAAGGAGAAGTACATGAAGGTAATTACCTATTCTTAAGGCCTTGTACTTAGTTTCCTTGATTTGATTCGTAGGCGTAGCGCTGAAATTTCTCTTGTCTAACTTAGGTGCCCCCGAGATGGTGTGCGGATAGGATGGACTGTTGGGAGGCGTTGGTGGATGAGTGGTGCTCTCCCCAATGGATAGCCGTCCACAACAAGGCCAAGGATAAGCGTGCCCAAATGAAAGGTGTGCCACACCATCAAGGGAGCTCCAACCTGTTTGAGTTCGGGGATCACTGGGTATGTGGTTTGCTTCATGATTCATGCAATTTCATTCTTCATGCTAGCTTGAGCCCTTAACTAATATTTTGTTCCTCTCTTTTAGGCGCGACACAACAAGAAGGAGGTGCCACCGCTGTTCGACCTCTATGCCATAGCCCATACTGCCCCGTACAAGAAGGCCAAGGCATTCTCTAAGGATGACCTCGATCATCCAGGACGCTTCAGCAACATCTCCTCCCACAACAAGCTCGTGAGGTACAGAGATGAGGGGAAGACGAGGAAAGGGGAGGACTTCAACCCGAGCCAGAGTCCTTTTGATCCAGAGCTCGTGATGATATCTGGTGGCGGGAGGCCCCATGGCTCGATAGCCATTGGGGATGGACTGATACGTTGTCCTAGAACTCTCCCGGAGATCAAGAAGCGCCAGACGAGCTCCGATCCTGTGATAAGGCCTCGTCCACGGCCAATGGAGCTCGCCATCGAGGCTAGGGCCCAGGAGCTTCTGGCGGAGGCAAACAGGCAGGCGGCGGAGAGGGAGAGGGACATGGAGGAGAGGACGACTAGGCTGGTGGAGGAGGAGAGGAACCGGAACGACGCGTCTCACCGGGCCCTATAAGAGCTCCTCGTGGTAAGTTTCTCCTGCATATTAGCCAAATCATGCACGTAATGTTCGTTTCATCACTAACTAATATGACTGACTCGTGAAAACAAAATGTGCAGACCGTGTTCCAGAACAACGGTCAGACCCCTCCGCCGATGCCCCAGATTGGTATAGCGCCCACGGTGAGTTTCATTTGAATGGTCCTTAGTTACTAGTATTCACATTTGAGTTGCATCATGCTAACGAGACATTGCAAATGATCTTTGGTGCAGCATGCCTCCCGACAAGCATCGACCGATCCTTCTGCGTCTGCCGCAACCCCGACCGGTCCTTCTCCGTCTCACACTGGCGCAAGCCCGACCGGTCCTTCACCTCCGTGATGATGGTAAGTTTTCCCAAGTGTTTTGCTTAACAAATGCATACTTAGCTTAAGAAATGACCTACTTAGCTCCAAAATGACCTATACTTAGCTTATTTTCCTCGAAAATGACATAATAACCTTACTTAGCTCGAAAATGACATATTTTACCTAGGATAGCTATAAAATGACCTATACTTAGCATTTTTTCCTCCAAAATGACTTGATATGCTTATTTAGCTAAAAAATGGCATAACTACCTAGGATAGCTCAATAATGATCTATACTTAGCTTAGCTAGTTCATTTATGACATAATTTGCTCACTTACGTAAAAAATGGCATAATAACCTTGGTTTAGCTCCAAAATGACCTATACTTAGCTTATTTTCCTCGAAAATGACATAATAACCTTACTTAGCTCCAAACTGACATACTTTACCTAGGATAGCTATAAATATGCTTAGTTAGCTCAAAAAAAAATAACTACCTAGGTTAGCTCAAAAATGGCATAACTACCTAGCTTAGCTCTAAAATGACCTACACTTAGCATTTTTACCTAGCTTAGCTAAAAAATGGCATTTTTACCTACCTTAGTTAGAAGAAGAAGAAGATAAAGAAGAGGAGAGGAGAAAAAGAAAGAGAAGAAAAATTCTTCTTCTTCTTCTTATTCTTCTTCTTCTTCTTTTTCTTCTTCTTCTTCTAGCTAGTCTTCTTCTTCTTCTTCTTCTTCTTCTTCTAACTTTCTTCTTTCCCAATTTGCAGATTTGCTTTAGATGAGGAAGCTTGCGTTGATGGAGTCTACTCTTATCCTTGTGCTTCCTTTTTGTTTTGATTTTGTACGATGAACTTTGTTGTTGGAAACTTGTTGTTGGATATGTTGTTGGAAACTTGTTGTTGGATATGTTGTTGGAAACTTGTTGTTGGATATGTGTTGGTATGCTTGTTGAAAGTATTTTCAAATGTGTGTGTATATATATATATGAAATTCTGTGAAATTGAATGAATTTAAGAAAAAACAGAAAAAACAGGGGCTATACAGGCTCTTTGCCATGAGCCAGCAGACGGCAAAGCTGCCACGTGGTAGCTACCTGTGCAACCTGGGGGGCACTGGGCTGGCCTATGTGGTTGCTTTGCCGTCTGCTGGCAGACGGCAAAGAACTTTGCATCTTTGCCGTCTGCAAGCAGATGGCAAAGCACGCCGTTAACCCCTTAACGGACCTAAGCTACCGCGTGTGCCGTCCATGCCCTTTGCCGTCTGCTGGCAGACGGCAAAGACCTTTGCATCTTTGCCGTCTGCCAGCAGACGGCAAAGTGCCCTTTACTGTGGCTTGTTCAGCCGGATGTGGTGCCGTCTGCTGGCTGACGGCAAAGACCTTTGTCGTCCGCAATGCATGCCTTTGCCGTCAGCCATGGCAGACGGCAAAGATCCTGATTCCAGTAGTGTTTCTTTGCTTCTTGCATATCTTCAGGACTGAGATGTAAAATACCCCTCTTCTTCGGAGTGGGTTTGGGCGGTGGTTCAGGAAGTGTCCAATCATTATCATTCTTCAATATATTATTTAATAATTCTTCAGCTTGTTCAATAGTCCTTTCCCTAAAAACACAACTCGCACAACTATCTAGGTAGTCCCTAGAAGCATCGGTTAGTCCATTATAGAAGATATCAAGTATTTCATTTTTCTTAAGAGGATGATCAGGCAAAGCATTAAGTAATTGGAGAAGCCTCCCCCAAGCTTGAGGGAGATTCTCTTCTTCAATTTGCACAAAGTTAAATATTTCCTGTAAGGCAGCTTGTTTCTTATGAGCAGGAAAATATTTTTCAGAGAAGTAATAAATCATATCCTGGGGGCTACGCACACATCCAGGAGCAAGAGTATTATACCATTCCTTAGCATCACCCTTTAATGAGAAAGGAAACAATTTAAGAATATAGTAATAGTGAAATTTTTCCTCATGAGCGAATAGGGTGGCTATATCATTTAATTTAGTAAGATGTGCCACAA
Source organism: Elymus sibiricus (assembly GCA_039707655.1). Classification (NCBI taxonomy): domain Eukaryota; kingdom Viridiplantae; phylum Streptophyta; class Magnoliopsida; order Poales; family Poaceae; genus Elymus; species Elymus sibiricus. The sequence goes on from CM077668.1 coordinate 230,217,180, forward strand.
CGGTTTCAGTTTCATAGCCATGGAAAGGATCAGATTCAACCAAGGTAATTAACCCAGGATCAACACAGAATTCATAATCCTTATCAGTAACAAATATGGGTGAGGTAGCAAACTTAGGATCATATTTCATTTTCTCCCTCATAGATTTTTCTTTCATTTCAGCAAGCAACTTTATAACTTCATGTCTATCATTACAAGCAAGGATGGCTCTAGCTGTCTCCCTATCAAAGCAATGTTCATCAGGTATTTCAATTCTAGTAGGAGAGCTAGGCATAATAGGTGAATCATAATTCTCAAGAGTTTCAACATTTTCAATTTCTTTAGCTTTAGCAATTTGTTCAGTAAGAAATTCACCAAGTGGCACAACATTATCAAGCATAGTACTAGCATCATCATGAGTATAATTCATAGCAGAAGTGGAATCATCAATAACTTGCGACATATCAGAATTAATAGCATGTGGCGGTGTTGCAAGTTTACTCAAAATAGAAGGTGAATCAAGTGCAGAGCTAGATGGAAGTTCCTTACCTCCCCTCATCTTAGAGGGAACGATCTTGGTCTTAGCGTCTTTCATATTCTTCATAGTGATCAACAGATATAAATCCCAAGTGACTTAGCAAATAAAGCTATGCTCCCCGGCAACGGCGCCAGAAAAAGGTCTTGATAACCCACAAGTATAGGGGATCGCAACAATTTTCGAGGGTAGAGTATTCAACCCAAATTTATTGATTCGACACAAGGGGAGCCAAAGAATATTTGAAAGTATTAGCAGTTGAGTTGTCAATTCAACCATACCTGGAGACTAAATATCTGCAGCAGAGTGATCAGTAGCACAGTAGTATGATAGTTTGGTAGCAGTAGCAATAAGAGTAACGGTAGCAGCAATAGTAATAGCAATTGTGACAGCAGTAGCAACAGTAGTAACTTAGCAAAGAACAATATGTGAAAAACTCGTAGGCATTGGATCGGTGATATTGTTGGATAACATTCATCATGTAATAGTCATAACCTAGGGCGACACAAAACTAGCTCCAATTCATCAATGTAATGTAGGCATGTATTATGTATATAGTCATACGTGCTTGCGATAAGAACTTGCATGACATCTTTTGTCCTACCCTCCCGTGGCAGCGGGGTCCATAGGGAAACTAAGGGATATTAAGGCCTCCTTTTAATAGAGAACTGGAACAAAGCATTAGCACATAGTGAATACATGAACTCCTCAAACTATGGCAATCACCGGAAAGAATCCCAATTATTGTCACCTTGGGGTATGCGGATCATAACACATAGCAGGTGCATATAACTTGCAAGATCGGATCAAGAACACAAATATATTCATGAAAACATAAAGGGTTCAGATCTGGAATCATGGCACTCGGGCCCTAGTGACAAGCATTAAGCATAGCAAAGTCATAGCAACATCAATCTCAGAACATAGTAGATACTAGGGATCAAGCCCTAACAAAACTAACTCGATTACATGATAAATCTCATCCAACTCATCACCGTCCAGCAAGCCTACGAAGGAATTACTCACTCCCGACGGTGAGCATCATGAAATTGGTGATGAAGGATGGTTGATGATGACGATGCCGGAAGATCCCCCTCTCCAGAGCCCCAAACGGACTCCAGATCTGGCCTCCCGATGAAGAACAGGAGGTGGCGGCGGCTCCGTATCGTGAAACGCGATAAAACTTCCTCTCCTATTTTTTTCTCTGGAATTGTGAATTTATAGTGTTGGAATTAGGTCAGACGGAGCCATGTGGGCCTCACGAGGTACCAGGGCGCGCCTGGGGGGGTGGCGCGCCCTGGTGCCTCGTGGGCACTGGGTGGCTCCCCTCCAGTAGGTTTTGGCTCCAGTATTTTTTATATATTCCATAAAAAATCTCCAAAAAGTTTCATCCAATTCCAAGAACTTTTATTTCTGCAGAAAAAACAGCACCATGGCAATTCTGCTGAAAACAGCGTCAGTCCGGGTTAGTTCCATTCAAATCATGCAAATTAGGGGCCAAAACAAGAGCAAAAGTGTTTGTAAAAGTAGATACGACAGAGACGTATCACCCCTCCTGGTAATTCTTTCGCCTGTATTTTTTATATATTCCAAAATAATTCTTCGTAAATTTTCAAGTCATTTGGAGTTGTGCAGAATAGCTATCTCTGTTTCACCCCTTTCTGGTCCAGAATTCCAGCTGCCCGCAATCTCCCTCTTCATGTGAATCTTGCAAAATAAGAGAGAAAAGGCATAAGAATTGTACCATGAAGTGAAATAGTGATTAAAAACATATTAATTAATAGTAGGAAATCATGATGCAAATTGGACGTATCAGCCCTCGGCGTACTCAAGACGGAACCTCCGAAGACTTGGCGTACACTTCAAGATATATTCCAATATTCGGCATGTTTATCTCTATATGCAACCGACCATGGGTAACCCTAGGTACCCCTCGGTTCCTATATAAGCCGAGGGTTTCAGTCTGTAGAGGCAAGTTAGACTTCATTCATACGATCTCGAGGTAGATCATCCTGTCCTTTGTACCCCATCCCCAATCAATACAATATAAGCAGGACGTAGGGTTTTACCTCTTCGAGAGGGCCCGAACCTGGGTAAATACCGTGTCTCTCTACTTCCTGTTACCATCAAGCCAAGATCACCAGCTTGGGACCCCCTACCCAAGATCTGTCAGATTTAGCGCCGACATTGGTGGCCCATACAGGTCTCGTTGTGTGGTCGCAAAGGCTCGATGGCTCATCTTCGGATCAACAACGACATTGGCTATTGGAAGATCTTTATCCCCGGTCAGCTCTTTGCCTTCGGCAGCATCATGCTTCACGCTGACTCGTCCGGTCACCTCAGCCAGGTCGAGAACCTCTCCACGGGCCAGACCATTAGGTTTGGGAATCTGGAGTATGTCACGGACTCCCGTGGCAAACTTGCCTTCTCGGGTTGGGTGTCAGACCAGCCCGAAGACCCTCTACTAACGCCACCGTCTTAGCACCAGATTTGATCTCGGAGCAGGACCGCAGAATGATTTGCATCTCGGATCTGGCTTTGAGCTCGGATCTGAACACCGTGCTGCCGGATCAGGCGTCAAGCCTGACCAGCGGAAGTTCCGAGGCTACGTCAGGTGGTACCTCGGGCAAACTTCAGTTGAGTCCCACCTACTGTCAAGAGATGGGTGAGGCCGACATCACGCTCCTAAACGAGATGTTAGATCAGATTCAGAGCCTTGGAATCTCGGACGATCAAACCTCAGTCTACGATCGGATCGGGGACAAACCCGGAGGAGCAGAAATTTGCGTCCCACCCTCCACCCACCTAGTCGCCACAGTCGAGGACTTAACCGACGTACTGTACTACGCCTCCGAGGAGGAATTCGACATGGATGAAGATGCCGATGACATGTCATATACTGCATCACCCTTAGCTACCTCCAATACTGGCAAGTGGGCGGCCACCTCCACCTATGATGTCTACATGGTAGATACCCCCAAGGACGATGACGGGGGCAAAAAGCCCCCCAAACGTCGGCGCAGAGGGCGCTGCGGCAAAAGCACAGGTAACAACGATGCTGGTAAATGCGCCACCGAGAATGGTGACGACATCGATAATGGCGCTACTCCGAACGGTGCCAAGGACCAGAACACCGATGATAACGGTGGCACTGGAAACATCAATGACGCCACACTCAACGGGGACGACGGCGACCCCGAAGACGGTGACTACTATCCGGAGTCCGAGGAAGATAAAAGCCTTGGACCCAATGAATTCGACATCCCTGAGGAACCCCTTGAGGCTCCTCAACTTCAATCCTTCCATCGGTGATTAATTAGCACGGCCAAGAGCATCAAGCAGAAGACCCAGAAACTTCAGGCTCAAGAGGACGAGCTCAATGATAGATGGGTCGAGGTCCTCAGGGCCGAACAAGAAATTGAGGATAGACTCACAGGGAACAACCAATACTACCCACGAAAAAGCCTGCTCCCCACGTTTGATGAGGAGGCCAACGGTAGTGCGTTGTCAAAGCACGAATGGGCCGAGAAGCCCTATCGCCCTCCTCGGGGCCAAGATAGGCCGGTAGGTGGGTATAACAATCCCCCCGAAATACCACGACATCACGGCAAAGATCTACTTCCACCTCAGAAAACTTACGATCAGTGGAGGAAACTAGCATCAAGATCAGCTGCCCCATCACGACGATCTACGGATCCAGGGAGCGCCCACCTGCTGGACAGGTGTGATACCTGGCCTGGCTAGCTAAGAATGGCGACCCACGCGATTATACACGTGATCGGATCATGACGACATTCGATGTCTGACAAGCTACAACTCGGGTCCGAGGAGCTGCCCACCCCATGTGCTTTACAGACGAGGTCATGCAGCACTAGTTCCTAGAAGGGTTTAAACCCATCAACATCGAGTAATATGACGGAACTACGGACCCCCATCGTATGGATCGAGGACTTCCTCATCCATATTCACATGGCCCGAGGCGACGATCTCCATGTCATAAAATACCTACCCTTAAAGCTCAAAGGATCGGCTCGGCATTGGCTCAACAGCCTGCCGGAGAACTCCATTGGTAATTGGGAGGACCTCGAGGAAACCCTCCGAGCAAACTTCCAGGGTACCTATGCCTGACCCCCGGATGTCGATGACCTCGTCCATATCATACAACAACCAGGGGAATCAGCCAGAAAATTCTAGAATCATTTCTTGACCAAGAAAACCCAGATAGTAGACTGTCCGGATGCGGAGGCGATAACTACCTTTAAGCATAGTATCTGTGATGAATGGCTCACTAGAGAGCTCGGAGAGGAAAAGCCTCGGTCAATGGCAGCCCTCACACCTGATGACTCAATTCTGCACAGGTGAGGACAACTGGCTGGCTCGGAAGAGCAACTGTAATGGTGAACCAGGCACCTCCAAGGCATGTGATGGAAGCGAAAAGCCTCGACGCAACAAGAATAACAAGCGTCGCAATAGAGGAAATAACAGTGACGCCGAGGAGGCGGTAGTCAATGCCGGATTCAGCAACCAGCGTGGTGGCAACAAGAGGAAACCCTTTCAAGGGAATAGAGATGGCACGTCAATGTTGGACAAAATAAAGGACAAGCCATGCGCCATTCATGGCACTCCAGACAAACCTGCTACCCATTCTAACCGGAATTGCTGGGTGATCAAGCAAGCTGGCAAGATAGCAGCCGAGAACCAGGGTAAGGGCCAGCCTCGTAACGAGGACAGTGACTAGCCTGGGTCGATCAATGGTGGCCAGAAACAGTTCCCTCCCAAAGTCAAGGATGTGAACATGATATATGCCACTCACGTCACCAAGAAGGAGAGGAAGCGCGCGCTCCGAGAAGTTTATGCCGTGGAGCCAACAACAGCAAAGTAAAATCCATGGTCGGAAATCCCGATCATATCCGACCAAAGAGACCACCCGATGAGCATTCTCCATGGCGGCACAGCGGCGCTGGTACTCGATCCCATAGTGGATGGTTTTCATTTGACCCGAGTCCTTATGGACGGAGGAAGCAGCCTCAAGTTGATATACACCAATACAATCAAGGATTGCATATCGACCCGGCAAGAATCAAGCCCAGTAGTATCACCTTCAAGGGTATCATACCGGGAGTCGAGGCGAAATGTTTGGGAAGCATGACTTTATATGTAGTCTTCGGCACACCCGGGAATTTTCGAAGCAAGGAGTTAATCTTCGACATAGTTCCCTTTCAAAGTGGTTATCATGCACTCCTCGGGGGAACTGCTTTCACTCATTTTCACACCGTCCTGCACTACGCTTATCTAAAGCTTAAGATGCCAGAGCCAAACGACATCATTACAATCAATGGCAACACAGAACGCTCCCTCTGAACAGAAGAGCAGACCGCGGCCTTCGCGACCGAAGTACAAGCCGTCAAGGAAGCATCAAAGCCCCTAGCTGCATTAAGCAGACAGGGCCATATAAAGCGTTTGAGGATTATAAACTTATCCTCGAGGCAAATAGTTGGTGGCCCTAAATAGGGATACGCGCTCCGCTGCCCCCGTTACATGACCGAGGCCTATGTTCCTCGGGTGCACAACTTCAGGTTGAAAATTCCATGGGGGATAGTGGAGCACCAGCAGACCATAGAGCACTAGTTGGATAAACCAATGCATGTCTCGAGATCCCTGGCAATCAAGCCGCATCCTGTTCTCAAGCATAGGCAGCTCGACCAAGGGCTGACTATGACAATCTCTGCCGATATTCGCTAGTGATCGCCATTAAAGTGCCTTCGAGCAAAAAAGGGCGCCATCGCAAGCAGAGGCGACTATCCTCGGACTCGACTGATACGTCTCCAACGTATCTATAATTTTTTGTTGTTCCATGCTATTATAGTATCAATCTTGGATGTTTTTATATGCATTCATATATCATTTTTTGGGACTAACCTATTAACCTAGTGCCCAGTGCCAGTTGTTGTTTTCTGCTTGTTCTTGGTTTTTCAGGAAATCAGTACCAAATGAAGTCCAAATGCCACGAAACTTTTTGGAGATTTTTTTCTGGACAAAAGAGACCCTGGAGACATGGAGAGGGGGCCAGAAGCTTCACGAGGCCTCCACAAGGCAACAGGGCGCGGCCCCGGGGGGCGCGCCCTGATGCCCTGTGGGCCCCTCGTGGCTCCTTTTGACCTAATTCCACTTCTATAAATTCTCAAATATTCGGAAACCAACAGAGAGCCACCTCGAATAACTTTTATGCCACCGCATGCCTCTGTTCTTCCGTGATCCCATCTGGAGGCCTTTTCCGGTACTCTGCCGGAGGGGGAATCGATCATGGAGGGCTTCTACATCAACCTTGCTGCCCTTTCGATGATGTGTGACTAGTTTACCACAGACCTACGGGTCGATAGCTAGTAGCTACATGGCTTCTTCTCTCTCTTTGATCTTCAATACCATGTTCTCCTCGATGTTCTTGGAGTTCTATCCGATGTAATCTTCTTTTGCGGTGTGTTTGTTGGGATCCGATGAATTGTGAGTTTATGATCAGATTATTCATTAGAAATATTTGAGTCTTCTCTGAACTCTTTTATGCATGATTGTTATAGCTTTGTATTTCTCTCCGATCTATCGATTTCATTTGGACAACTAGATTGGTTTATCTTGCAATGGGAGAGGTGCTTTGTGATGGGTTCAATCTTGCGGTGCTCAATCCCAGTGACAGAAAGGGACATGACACGTATTTGTATTGTTGACATTAAGGATAAAAAGATGGGGTTTAATGATACTGCTTGAGTTTATTTTGTCTACATCATGTCATCTTGCTTAAAGTGTTACTCTGTTTCATACTTAATACCCTAGATGCATGCTGGATAGCGGTCGATGGGTGGAGTAATAGTAGTAGATACAGGCAGGAGTCGGTCTACTTGTCTCGGACGTGATGCCTATATACATGATCATTGCCATGAACCCGACATAATTATTTGCTTTTCTATCAATTGCCCAACAGTAATTTGTTTACCCACCGTATGCTATGTGTTCGAGAGAGAACACTCTAGTGAAAACTATGGCCCCCGGGTCTATCTTTATCATATATTAAAACCCAAAAATACTTTGCTGCAATTTATTTACTTTTATTTTATTTTGTATTTTACTTTATCTATCTATCACTATCAGAATTAATCATTGCAAATAACCGCTAGGAGGATTGACAACCCTCTTATTTGCGTTGGGTGCAAGTGTTTGCTTTTGTGTGTGCAGGTGCTGCTAAAGGATTTTGCGTGGTTCTCCTACTGGATTGATAACCTTGGTTCTTAACTGAGGGAAATACTTATCTCTACTATACTGCATCATCCTCTCCTCTTCAGGGAAAATACCAACGCAGTCTACAAGTAGCATCGACGAGGAAGCGCTGATGGACAGCGCGGAGGACATGCGACAGCAAGGCAACAATGGACATAAAACCAGAAGACTGGAGCTCGACGTGTCTACTCCTCGGATATCTTTTCTAGCCAAATTATGTATCTTTCAAAGTTATAGATAGCTCGGATTGTTAGGTTCGACCCCTTTTATAATGAATAAAGAGAGGCCTGATATATCAGGCCACATGTACACTCATGGTCCATCCTTTTTCTCTTTGCATATAGACACCGAGCATAACTCTCGCGATACAATGATAGATGACTTTAAAACATTGTCAACATTAACGAGGGGCTGCGATTCGAGCCGAACCCACCAAAAAGCCACGGTACTCTAGTAAAGTCCTCAGCCAAACATCCTCCGTATCTCGCACTAATATGCATCAATTTTTACTTGTGTCTTTGGTCAATAGCTGGGTTGTCCGGCTCCTGCGCTTACCCCTTATGTTTCCGCTTTGTTCGGCTAAGGGTGTAAATGGAGCACCAGTGTGATTGTTACTTCTGGTTTAACCGGTAAAGTACCTTAGATGGAGAAAGCCGAAAGCTGACTGTCACAACACGCGTAAATTGGTCGGCGAACCGCAGGAAGTGTTAAACCCTATAAGCCGATAGCGGCTGCATCATGTAAAATGAAGGGATTTCTTTTGAGGAAAGCCGAAGTGTTGGTATCTCAACCTCGGATCTTCCGAGGACTCGATTTATATCAGGGGCTATTAACTTTGCCACCCAATCAAAGCTCCGGTGACTAAGTGTATGTTTTAGCCCTAAAAAGCCTGATTGCCTTGTTTCCTCTGATGCAACCATCTCCGAGCGCCGAGACATCAGGTAAGGGTAGCAATCAGAAGAGAAACACCCTAAGTATCATCTACTGAGGGGCGGAAGCCGACGACTGGCCAACTACACATCTTAAACAGTCACGATGGAGTCAAAATAAGCATAGAGTAGCAAAAGAGAATGGTACTTCCCATTTAAATTCAAAACTCGTCTCTTTCCTTTTTACAGGATACATCTCGGCATACCGAGGAGATATAGAGCAAGTCTAGTCAAGATTCTCTAGAATTGTTTCCTTCTTGCATTTCTTATCGGCCACCCGAGCATCCGGCATCACCACCCCAAGGTAATCCCTCGACTCCCGCTTCTTTCCTTCAGGACCCCGCTGAGTAACTGGCTCTAGCTCAAGCATCGGATAATGAGCTTGAATGGCCGCACAAGCCTGCCGAGCACCTTCCAAGCAGGCCGACCGCTTCCACAACTCGACTTGGGCACCAGCCCCTTGGAGGCGGTACACCAATCCGAAGAAACTGGCCGGCAGAGGATCGTTCGGTCATAGGGCTTTGCAAAGATCCTCCATGGCAGGCTTGGCCGCTTGTTGTAACTCTGCCAGTTGCTTCAACTGATCGCCGAAGAGTTGGGGATGTGCCGGTGCCTGGAACTACATCCATAAGGACTTCTGCTCGGCCGCGTCCTCGCGCCCGCTGAAGTGCTGGCACGCATCCTCCACACTTCGCGGGAGGTCCGAAAAGGCACCTGATATACGCCAAAGTTGCGTCAGCGTGGGGAAGGCTTGACTGTCGAACACACACTATAGTAAATATTTGAATGATTGATGATATGTTATGCAATTGGTTGAAGTTCATGCGGCTAGTCTAAAAGAATTGAGGGAAAAAATTACTCCATGATACTTCCTTTTTAGTGATCAGGTAATGGAACAGAAAGTACCCCACACCTATTTCCCCAAAGAGGTGACCTTGGGTTATCGAACCCGCGAGAGGAAGGTTCCCTTGAAGCGATGGTCTCTAGCAAGCTTCTGTCAAAGAAATAATTCTAGCTTTTGACCGGATCAATCAAGCTAGTTGTGATGAAACACTTATAATAAAAATAGGTATGGGTATGAGGTCTTAATGCTTACAACCATGTATTTGCTTTGGGACCAAATATGATCTTAATTTGTGCGTTGGAAGTCACCCATCGAGATGTGCTTGTTACGAACCGAAGTGGGGGATGTGTCCAAATAACATCTTGACCGACGCGAGTCCTGCATGAAGAATCCGTTGTCCAACCGAAGGCCCTATCCATCGCGCGGGGTTGCCTCGATAATTAAGATTATAATAATCAGACAAGTGCTTTGGGAGTTTAATGACTACACCTCATGAATCCCCAAGGATTGGATCCATGTTACCGTACTAAACCCTTCTGTCACTGGTGTTGAGAATAACACTTCACTTTCTCCCTGCCCTTAGCCTCTTTGTGGCTCGATCTCCATGATCCTGGGTACCTGTAGGGATGAAGATCACGGACGAGACAAGAGACATCTATGGAACAAGTTTATTTCACACATATGGGACGTTAATTCAAAGTATTTCCATTGATCCCTACAACAAATACAGCGGGTTGCGAGGCCTATGCCTCAACCCATACCTTACCGAACTACTCACACATGAAGATCAGGTCACATGAAGAACACATTGAAGAACACATCTTGAAGATCTATTGATTGATAATATGTCTTACAATGGATGCCTTGTGCGATGCACGATTACAAGTATGATCTAAAGTGGAAACACTATGATGGTGATGGCGGCTATGGAGATGGAAATGGCGGCGGCTAGGGTTGATGAGAGGGGATGAAGATGGCTTTGTTCTGGCTTTGCTCGCGGATGTTCTGTTGACATTTCGGCGTGGTCCCCTCTATAAAAGTTGCTCGGGTGGATGAGGAGCCTCGGAATTCATGCCATACGAGCGCTTGCGGTCTTATGAAACGCCGTCTTTTGTGTTGTCTTCTCTGGTGCGCCTCCTGATGATTTCTTCTATCTCCTTTTTCACTCCTTTCCATGTTCACACGTGATTTCTTCCCTTTTTGCCCATTTCCTATGGAAACATATCAAAGAGAGGATTTGTGGAATCCTTTGCATTCATTAGTCATTAGTAGCAATATAGGAGCGAATATCTCAGTTTTAATGAAATATATCGGTTTAAACAAAGGGTGAATGAGTGTAAAAATATCACTCATCAACTCCCCCAAGCTTAAACTTGGTCGTCCTCGAGCAACATAGAGAGAAATCTGAATCAAAAGGAACTCAGTTGTTTAAACCGAAATAACGAGAAGGTTTTGGTTCACTTACGATCGGTACACCTAGATAGCCCTCCGCTTCTGGACCTGAAAACTTAGTGTAGCTGTAGCGGTGGCATGGTTATTGTGCAAGTGTTAGTGAAGCAAAGATAATCAACACAATTTTTTTGATCTACTAGATAAAACAACTTTGCAACACTCAATTCTATTTACTCTAGACAATACTTGCTTGCAGGGAATGCACGAAAGAGTTTTTATTTGATGGAGCCATAAAAACATAAATTAGGGAGTGAAAGGCATGTAGAAAAACATGATGCCGGAGTGCTCATAAACATACCCACAATTATCTCATCTTCAAGGCTCTCAAGCACTTTATTTCAATCATTGTTTGCTGAAACTTTGGTTGTCACGTGAAGGGATTATGCCAAATAAGTGATCATGCATAGAGTTTCGTTGTGGCTTAATTTTTGGGAACTATGGACCTCTGATATACGTCTCTTTCGAGCTCTTTTTATTAGTCCCCTTTATGTACCACATACACACCCATTCAAGAGAAAGCCGAATAATATCCATTTGTAGTGTTGCCACTACGTACGGTAACAAACTCATAGCCAAAATCCGAGCCGTAGCTCTGGTGGATCATTCATTGGCTAGCGGAGTCCTCAGCATAACATCAAGAAAGGTGACGAAGCCACATTTACACACGTACACATGCATATGGTAGCAGGGCCATGGCACTAGCGAGAAGCCGAAGCACCATGTAGAGATACAGCACAGATTTTTGGCATAATCTCGTTCACCCTTCAACTAAGTTCCTCTAGACAATTTTATCCACAAGTGCTATCAAGTCTATTAAAATTAACATATGGGGTTGAGCATTTCTAACAGCATCTTCTCTACAATTTTCTCAATACCCAAGTCTTTGAGGACTTTCTCTTGTGCATGGTTATTCGTAGTTAAGATCATTTCATTCAAAAATAGTCCCACGGCAAGTCTTGGTTATGTAGACTAAATAGAACAAACACTACTGGAATCAGAGAATTTGCCGTCTGCCGGATCTTTGCCGTCTGCTGGCTGACGGCAAAGACCATCTTTGCCGTCAGCTTCCAAAAAGCAGACGGCAAAGGAGTGACTGATGGCAAAGAAGAATTTTGCAGTCTGTCCTTTCTTTACCGTCTGCTAGCCGACGGCAAAGAACAGAGAGGCAGACGGCAAAGAGGTTAGCCGGGCCCCACTAGACCGTGGGGTGGGTTAGGTCATATGGAATCCAGTTTGCCGTCTGCTAGCAGACGCCAAAGAATATATAAGCAGACGCCAAAGACTAGCAGACGGCAAAGTGCGGACTTAACTAACGGCCGCGCCCCCACCCCGGCCTCTCTCTCTCTCTGCTCTCTCCCTCCCCGACGTCTGCTAGCACGCCGCCGCCCGGCCGCCCCACCACCCCGCCGACGACCGCTGCCACCGCCCCGCCGCCCACCACCCCACCTCCCGGCCGCTGCCGCCGCCCCACCGGACCACCACACGTCGGCCCCACCACCCGCCGCCGCCCCACCGCCGCGCCGCCCGGCCGCTGCCGCCGCCCCACCGGCCCACCGCCCCGCCGCCCCGGAGCCCTGCGGCCCCGGATCCCCGTCGCCCCAGCGCCGCCGCGCCCTGCCGACCCGGCGCTTGGCCGCTGCCCGGAGCCCCCGCCCCCGCCGCCCGGCCGCCCCCTCCGGTGAGCTCTTCTTCTTTTTTCTGTTTTTTTTTCTTCTGTTTTTTGTTGTTTAATTAAGGTTAGTGCTAGGTTAGATTAGATATGTAGTTATTAGGTTAGTGGTAGGTTTTAGTTAATTAGTCATAATTGGAAGAAGTAGAAGAAAGATGAAAAAAAAGAAGAAGAAAAGAAGAATAAGTAGAAGAAGAGGAAAAAGGAAAAGAAGGAAGAAGAAGAAGAAGAAGAAGAAGAGGAGGAGGAGGAGAAGAAAAGAAGAAGAAGAAGAAGAAGAAGAAGAGGAGGAGGAGAAGAAAAGAAAAAGAAGAAGAAGAAGAAGAAGAAGAAGAAGAAGAAGAAGAAGAACAAGAAGAAGAAGAAGAAGAAGAAGAAGAAGAGGAGGAGGAGGAGAAGAGGAGAAGAAGAAGAGGAAAAAGAAAAAGAAGGAAGAAAGGAAGAAGAAGAAGAAGAAGAAGAAGAAGAAGAAGAAGAAGAAGAAGAAGAAGAAGAAGAAGAAGAAGAGGAGGAGGAGGAGGAGGAGAAGAAAAGAAGAAGAGGAGGAGGAGGAGGAGAAGAAAAGAAGAAGAGGAGGAGGAGGAGGAGAAGAAAAGAAGAAGAAGAAGAAGAAGAAGAAGAAGAGGAGGAGAAGAGGAGAAGAAGAAGAAGAAGAGGAGGAGAAGAAGAAAAGAAGAAGAAGAAGAGGAGGAGGAGAAGAAGAAGAAGAAGAAGAAGAAGAGGAGGAGGAGGAGAAGAAAAGAAGAAAAAGAAGAGGTGTCGACGGAAAAACCCTAAATGATAACTCTTTAGGTTAGGGGTTGTTGCGGGGAACGAGCAGTGTGAATCGTTTTTTTACAACTTGGCGTTGGCATCCTGTTGTAAATATTTAGTTAGGTTGATGGAAAAAACAATAATGCTATGTTACTCATCTTTGGATTTAAATGTGCAGTTGTTTCGTCGCTGCGAGGGTCTGGTGTTCGACGACCTCCCCGTGCGTTTGACGAGCTCCCCTGCGTTCGTGGGTGAGCACAAATGACATCTCCTCCCCCCCCCCCTTAATTTGCTCTGTTCCGGTCTTCGTGCCGATGAAACTTGCTAGCTATAGGTGTCTTCAATCATCAGTATGCGTGACCAGTATGCGTCTCCCGTTCGAAAGGGCGGCATCTATAAATATGCATGTCTTTGCATATTTATAACCGCCATCCTTTTGAATTGTCCAACGTTATCCATGGACAGCCCGAGTATGTGTAGATTGGGTTCGTTTTCCCATGCTCTGCTCCGGATCCGATGCAGAATTTTGTCACTGCCTCCCTATTGTTCTCCGGGTACACATCCTCTCTGTTTATTGCCGAGACGTGTATCAGGAGAATAGCAGGGAGGTGCTGCCGAAATTCTGCATCGGATCCGGAGCAGATCATGGGAAAACGAACCCAATCTACACATACTCGGGTGGGCTTAGGACCTATCTTTACCTATTAGCGTGTAGGTTGCATGGGCGTAATAAAATTGACAAACTTAATTAACTGATGAATATATATGATGAATTATATATATATTTCTTGTGTGTTTAGTAGGTAGGCAAGATGAGTGATCGTGCGTGGATGTACACCGGCCACACTAGTCAGGAAGACATGACCACTGAATGGTTAACAAAAACCAAGGGGTTTGTGGAAGCCGCATTTGCAAATGGCCAGAGAAAAACCTGGTGCCCCTGTCTTAGGTGCGACAACTTTAAAAAGAGGACAGAGGATGAAATGGGTAAACACCTGCAGAAGTGGGGTTTTACGCCTGATTATACGGTGTGGACATTTCATGGTGAGTCTGCCCAACGTACCAGAGCTGAGGTGGTTTGTCGTCGCACCGATGAGCATGGTACCGGGATCGACGATATGGTGCAAGACTTTGATGATGCTCGGGATTCGGATGAGGAGATGGAGGAATCTGCAAAGGCCTTCAATGAAATGTTGGAGTCTTCAAAACGTCCTCTCCACGAGCACACTGAGCTTTGTCAGCTGGATGCCATCGCACAAGTAATGGCTCTGAAGGCTCAATTCAACTTGGGCAGAGAATGCTACGACGCGATGATGACACTATTTGGACGCTTTCTACCCAAAGGCCATGTAATGCCTGCAAACCTGTACCAGTCGGTCAAAATCCTCCGTGCACTTAAGATGCCCTATGAGAAGATAGATGCCTGTGAGAACGGATGTGCCTTATTTAGGCTTGAGTATGCGGGCTTGAACTATTGTCCCATTTGCAAGTCTTCCAGGTATGTTGTGGTAGACAACGGTATGGGTGAGAAGAGGCAGACCAAAATCCCCGTTAATGTTCTTCGGTATCTGCCAATCATACCAAGACTTCAACGTCTTTTCATGGTCGAAGAGACAGCCAGACAGATGACATGGCACAAATTGGGCAAAAGAACCGAACTAGATGCAGATGGGAATCAGATGATGGTACACACATCGGATGCTTTTGCGTAGAAGAAGTTCGATGAATTACATGGGGATAAAACGGCAGATCCAAGGCATCCTCGATTCTGCATCGGCCCGGATGGGTTCAATCCGTTTGGTATGACGGTAACCCAATACAGTTGTTGGTCTGTATTTATCATTCCACTCAATCTCCCCCCCCCCCCCGGACAGATTATGCAAAGAAAGAACATTTTCCTGACGTTGATAATTCCAGGGCCCAACTATCCGGGGAAGAATATGAATGTGTACATGCAGCCACTTAAGGATGAATTGCAAGAAGCTTGGGATAATGGGTTCAAGACATAAGGCTAATTCAGAGTCTATGGACGCCGAATTGAGACAAGCCGCTAATGGCTTTGACTATAAGGTTCGTTCATTTGAGAAATACGACATCAACGGGTATCGCTTTCGTACCTTTGGCAAAGAGCTATCTATGGCCGACCGAAAATCTACAAATTGTGGTGTCTCTGCTATCGGCGAAGGAGGTACCGAGTATTATGGAAGAGTTGAAGCAATTTATGAACTTCAATTCTATGGTGAAAACCCACCAAACGTCGTAGTCTTCAAATGTTATTGGTTCCAGTCGAAGGAGACTAGAAGGATTCATGAACATATAGGGCTAGTAGAAATCAAACAAAGCACCCATTTAGATGTTCCCGATGTCTATATTACGGCAAACAGGCGACCCAAGTTTTCTATCTACCGTGGGCATGCCAAACTAATGCAAATCTGAAGGGTTGGGATGTCGTTTATGAACTGCCGCCACGTGTTGGACCACCTCCCCCCAATGAAGAGGATTATGAACCTCACATTAACCCAGACACATATGATGGAGAATTCTTCCAAGAAACACGTCTTTCCAAAAAACATTTCAAGAACCGCTCTACTTCACCCCAGAACATGGAAGTAGACAGCGACAGTGAATCCGACAACACCCCTGAGCCGGAACAAGAAGAGGTTACTGCTGCGGATGACCTGTCAATGCTTGACCGATTACAGAACGGCCTTCCACATGTTGATGCCGTCGAACCCGATGAGCACGTCATTCATGACGACACGCGTGATAGTGATGATGATGATGATGATCCCGGAGCATATATAGACGATCCAGACTATTATTAGTTTGTATGCATCCCAACTTAAATTATATACATATTATTATTCATGTCAGTTCTTCAATTTTTTTATGTTGTACTAATTTCGTTTACTCTTTGTCATGGCAGGTGTTGAAAGATGGTGGGTGCGGGTCCAGAGCGCGCCGCGGGTACTTCTTTGGTGGCGGCCCGCGGGAGGGGTACTTCCATTCCACCCGTACCTCTCCAGAGAGCGTTGTTAGACAGTATGGGGACACCGCCGGGCGCTTCTTCATCGGCGCCGTTGCCCACCGGGAGAGGAGGTCGGGGAGGGAAGAAGAGAGGAGGTAGATCAGGAAGCAGGGGCGGGAGAGGTAGGCAGGCTGCTACGCCTTCCTCGCCGCCACCCCCAGCTGATTCACCCGAGCACAGGACTACTAGGGTGGACCCGTTTGAGGTGGAGGCTACGGGGACTCCGCACCACGAGCCTCGGGTCGACGGGCCTTTGGCCCATGAGACTCCGGACCCAGAGGCTTCGTCCCACGACACTCCGGACCAGGCTACGTCCCAGGAGACGTCCGGATGGGGTACCTGGCCAGATCTGCCTGAGGGGCCGAGTGGCCATGCTGATGGTGGCGGGGATGATCCGTTTACTGATAGTGAAGGCGAGGTGGTTGAGGGGGCCACCATGTACCAGCGTGGTGGTACACGGCTCCCGCCCGTGTCGGCGACCCGCGAGCTGCAGCCGGTGATTAGGCCTGATGGGGAGAAGTAAGTGCATTTACTCTTTTTGTACCTTTTGCCTTCAGGTTTCTTCAAATATCTAATGCGTTGGCCTTGTCATACTGCAGGGGTTGGGTACACGCCAGTGGAGTCCGCAGGCCCAACACCGTCCTTGGTGTGCTTTGCTGGCAAAACTTCCCAGGGTTTGTCACGTTGCCCGGTGAGGGTCAGCTTCCAGAGCTAGGATTGAGCTGGGAGCACTACTTGGCTGCCCCGGCCCCGCCGGACCACATGATCGACAGTGTCTTGTGCCACACGATTGCCGAGATGGTGATCAGAAGCTTTTGGGTAATTTCTCCTTTGCACAATTAAAAATTAACAATAGCTAGTTATTTTACTAATCAGTGTTGTCTCGTTTGATTGCAGACCTTCTACAAGTGTAAGGAGGGATACTGGGAGGAGGCGGCATAGGTTATCGATCACGAGTGCAAGCGCCTACTACAAAACTTACGGCACAAGGCTCGGCCACAGGCTGTTCGAGACTACTATGCCACGCGTGGTATTAAGAAGGACAAGGCGTCGTGCCGGGCTAAGTTTCTGAAGAAGGATCAGTACATGAAGGTAATTAACTATTCTTAAGGCATTGTACTTAGTTTCCTTGATTTGATTCGTAGGCATAGCGCTCAAATTTCTCTTTACTAACTTAGGAGCCCCCGAGATGGTGTGCGGATAAGATGGATTGTTGGGAGGCGTTGGTGGATGAGTGGTGCACAGGCCGCTGGCGAGCCGTCCACAACAATGCCAAGGACCGGCGTGCCCAAATGGTTGGTGTGCCACACCATCAAGGCAGCGCCAACTTATTTCAGTTCGGGCGGAACTGGGTATGTGGTTTGCTTCATGATTCAAGCAGTTCATTCTTCATGCTAGCTTGAGCCCTTTACTAATACTTTGTTCCTCTTTTTTAGGCGGGACACAATAACACGGAGGTGCCAGAGGTTTACGACCTCTATGCCATGGCCCATACTGCCTCGTACAAGAATGTCAAGGCATTCTCTGAGGCTGACCTCGATAATCCAGAGAACTTCACCAACATCTCCTCCCACCACAAGCTCGTGAGGTACAGAAATGAGGGGAAGGCAAGGAAAGGGGAGGACTTTAACCCGAGCCAGCATCCCTTTGATCCAGAGCTGGTGATGATATCTGGTGGCGGGGGCCCCATGGCTCGATAGCCATTGGAGATGGACTTATACGTTGTCCTCGCACTCTCCCGGAGATAAAGGCGTGCCAAATGAGCTCCTGTCCTGAGATAAGGCCTCATCCACGGCCAGTCGATCTCGCCATCGAGGTAAGTTATACGGACTCAGATATCTTTCCTCCATTACATTGTGTGTGTGCCCATCCGTGATTAAAATGCTAACGAGGAGTGGTGTTGCAGGCTGCTCTTCATAAAGAGAGAGAGACAACCCAGGCGCTTCTGGAGGAGAGGGACCGGCTGGCGGCGGAGAGGGAACGGCTGGCGGAGGAGAAGACGGCTAGGTTGTTGGAGGAGGAGAGGGCACGGAATGATGCGTCTCACCGGGCCATGTACGAGCTCCTCGTGGTAAGTTTCTTATGCATATTAGCCAAATCATGCACGTAATATGTTCGTTTCATTACTAACCTATATGACTGACTCGTCAAAACCAAATGTGCAGTCTATGTGCGAGAAGACCGGTCAGACCCCTCCGCCGATGCCGGTCATTACTAGAGCAGGAACGGTGAGTTTCATTTGAATGGTCATTAGTTACAAGTCTTAACATTTGAGTGTCATCATGCTAACGAGACTTTGCAAATGATCTTTGGTGCAGCATAACACCGAAGCCGCATCGCACAACCCGACGAACCCCGATGCTTGACCTCTGGTAAGTTTTCTCTATTATGCGACATACTTAGCTTATTTTCCCCAAAAAAGACATACTTATATAGCTAATTATCCTCCAAAATGACATAATTAGCTTATTTAGTCCATTTATGACATAATTAGCTTATTTGTTGCAAAAATGGCATAATAACCTTGGTTACCTCATAAATGTCATATACTTAGCTTATTATCCTCCAAAATGACATAATTACCTAAGTTAGCTCTAAAATGACCTATACTTACCTAATTTAGCTCAAAAATGGCATAATTACCTAGGTTAGCACAAAAATGACCTATACTTACCTTATTTTCCTAGGTTAGCACAAAAATGGCATACTTACCTAGGTTAGCTCTAAAATGACACAAATAAGGAATAAGATGAAGAAAAACAAGGAAGAGGAGAAAAAGAAGGAATAGAAGAAGAAGAAGAAGAAGAAGAAGAAGAAGAAGAAGAAGAAGAAGAAGAAGACTAGAAGAAGAAGAAGAAGAAGAAGAAGAAAAAGATGAAGAAGAAGAAGAAGACTAGAAGAAGAAGAAGAAGAAGAAGAAGAAGACATGCTTAGCTAATTATCCTCCAAAATGACATAATTAGCTTATTTAGTCCATTTCTTCTTCTTCTTCTTCTTCTTCTAGTCTTCTTCTTCCTCTTCTTCTTAGCTTATTTTCCCCAAAAAAGACATACTTAGCTAATTATCCTCCAAAATGACATAATTAGCTTATTTAGTCCATTTATGACATAATTAGCTTATTCATTTCAAAAATGGCATAATAACCTTGGTAACCTCATAAATGTCATATACTTAGCTTAGTTTCCTCCAAAATGACACAATAAGCTTAGTTAGGTAAAAAAAAATGGCATAATTACCTAGGTTAGCTCTAAAATGACACAAACAAGCAATAATAAGAAGAAAAACAAGAGGAGAAAAAGAAAGAGAAGAAAAACTCTTCTTCTTCTTCTTCTTCTTATTCTTCTTATTATTCTTGTTCTTCTTGTTCTTCTTCTAGTCTTCTTCTTTTTCTTCTTCTTCTTCTTCTTCTTCTAGTCTTCTTCTTCTAACTTTCTTATTTCCCATTTTGTAGATTTGATTCACTTCACGGAAGCTTGCATTGATGGAGTGCTTGTGTTTACCTTTTGGTTTGATTTTGTATCCATGAACAATGTGAAACTTGCTACCTATGGATGAAACTATTGTAATATGGTGAAACTTGCACATTTTGTTTTGGTATATCTGTTGGATGATCATATCCATATGGCAGGGATATAGTTTCTTATGTGTTGGATATCATATACTTGCTGTGAAACTTGCACATACTGTTTGCCCTGTGAAATATATATATATATATCATATATTTGCTGTGAAAATGCTTGGATATAACAAAAAACAGAATAAAAAGGGGCAATACAGGCACTTTGCCGTCTGCCAGCGGACGGCAAAGGTCTTTGCCGTCAGCCAGCGGACGGCAAAGGTGCCACGTGGCAGCAACCTGTGCAAACTGGGAGTACTGGGTCTGACCCATTTGGTCATTATGCCGTCCGCTGGCAGACGGCAAAGGCGAGTGGTTCTTTGCCGTCCCCAAGCAGACTGTAAAGAAAGGCAGGCGGCAGACGGCAAAGAGCGTGGAGGAGTGACATTATGCCACGGGTCTGCTGACGTCAGGAAGCAGACGGCAAAGGGGAGAGCACGTTTGCTGTCCGCCGGCAGACGACAAAGTCTCCCGTTAGCCACCTAACGTGGCTAACGTCTATTCTTTGCCGTCCACTTTCTTTGCCGTCTGCTTGGCCAGGAAAGCTGATGGCAAAGGTCTTTGCCGTCCGTTGTATGAATGCAGACGGTAAAGAAGCTCATTACCGTAGCTTCCAGTGCCGGAAGCGTTTGCCATCTGCGGCAGACGGCAAAGACCTTTGCCGTCCACTTTCTGGTCCTTAGCCGTCTGCCAAGGCAGACGGCAAATCAGCTGATTCCTGTAGTGAAAGGCAACAAAATTATTTCAGCTACTAGAACAAAATCTTTGTTTTAATTATCAAGACTCACTCCCTCTTGCACACATCACACATACTACTACTACATCCACTCTAAGTATTCCAAGTGCAAAAGACGGCACCCGTAGGACATACCTTCACGGTTGTGAATTTACACACTTCTCTTCCTTATTCTTGCATTCCTCATTGTTCGACGTAGATTGACTCCTCTAAAAACAAAAATGCAAACGAACTCCAAGGGGTAAAAAGAACAAGAACAAAGTAAAGCTTATTCTATTTTTGGTTTTTGGGTTTTTGAAAACTAACTTGCAAACGAAAAAAATCGCAAAGGCAAAAAGAAAAATGAAAGCAAATAAAAGAAGGTGTTGGAACAAACCAACACGAGTGTTTTGAAGCTCAATGAGCTTAAGTACAACCTCATTACAATTTATTCAAATACCGCCACATCTTGATGTAGACGTGGAGATGACCTTCCCCAAGCTTAAGCTTTGGCAAGCCCAAACCGACGGGATCATTATGGCGGTTGGTCAGGAGCCCATCCTTGGCTCCAGTTGGAGAAGGTTGAATTCATGTAGGCGGACGTGCCTCGGGTGCGGGTTAGTGAAATCATAAACATATCAAAGATCATCATCATTGTTGGGGAAGCCAAAGTGAGTACACCACTCATTGAGAATGATGTTGAAATCTTGGTCCAAGAGACGGAAAGTGATCCGCTCCTCATATGCATTTGGCATGAGCCCAACATTATGCGAGAGAGTACTAAGAAACTCAACTGTCATGCATTCATATGTCTCACATCCCTGATAAACAAACTGGTGCAACCCAACATTATCACAAAGCAAATTGAAATCATTAGTAATACCTAGCTTAGTGAGTGTTGACTCGCAAGCCCACTTGGTTGCTTTGATCTTGCTTGTACTAAGCTTCTGAAACTTCTTCCTTGCTTCACGGTTGGTGAAGATGATCCCCTATGTAAAAACTAGTTGTGGTGGTGCGGTGGATGAACTCGAAGCACCGCGTATGCGAGTGGACCTCCTTGTAGACATCTAGAAAACAATTTTTTAGTCCAATACAATTAAACAATATTGATCCTACGGTAGTAACAACATCATAATCCTCTAAATACATCAACGAATCCAACCCAACCTCAAATTTGGATCAAAAATATGCATTCCTAGACATGGCAATGCTAGGCATGTAGAACATGGATTCATGAAAAATAAATTGGGGATCGGAGGAGAAACGTAACGTAGATCGATCACACGGAAGGATTTGAACTGAAATCAAATGAGTAGGGATATCGGGCAAAGTTTTGCTAGGGTTTAGAGAGGTTTGGAGGAAGAAGAAGAAGAAAAGAGAGAGATGGGGCGATTTACCTCCTTCCTCGGGCTCTTTGTGGCCGCCAGGGCTCCATACGACCGGCCATATGAGCAGGAGCGCTCGTATGAAAGGCCGTCGTTCACCCTAATAGCTAACCCGCGCCTGTGCATACCTCATGTGACCGCTGAAATGGGCGACAGGGCTCGTATGGAATGTCGTCGAACGCTCTGGTTATTTTCTTCTCCTGGTCAAGGATGTCATACGACCACTCACACGAGCGCCCGTATCGAACATCGTCGAACGCTCTGGACTTTTTCTGTTTTCTGCAAAGATTTCAAACGACCGCCCATATGAGTGCATGCGCCCGTATGGAACGCCGTCGTTCATTCTGTCGCCTCTAGTTGTTTTGTGCTGGAACCGCCAGGAGGTCATGCGACCGCCCAAACGCCCGCTGTGGTCACCTGAAAGGCCGTATTTTGATATGTTTCTTCCGAAACTTCTCTTTTTCTTCGTTTTTCTGTGGGGTTACTTTCAACATAATACATAGGCATATTTCCAAGCATCCAACGTCCATACAACATATAATTTAATTTGCACATAGCAAAGCCTTCATTAGAACAACTCTTCCAAACTCAACTTCTTTATCTAGAACTTCAATCACTCTTTCTATTGAAACAAAAATAAAAACTTACTTGTCTACTTTATTTGCGTGGGTTGCCTCCCATGAAGCGCTTGTTTTCGGTCGGTTAGCTCGACCGTAGTGGTGATCAAGGTGGTGCAAACACACCGAGACCATAGCTTCTGGCATTAACAATAATGCCTTCACTTGTATAGGTCTTCATTTTCTTTTTCCTAGGGAAATGTCTTACAAAAGGATCTTTAGCCGGTAAATCAAATCTAAAATTCCCCTCAAATACATTATCACACCTTTGATAGTCCTTAGAAAAGATCTACCAAGAAATATTGGAGCAATAGGGTCTTCAGGCATATCAACTATCACAAGATCAATCATGGCAGGGCAATCATTTATTTGAACTATAACTCCATGCTTAATTCCTACTGCTTGAGTAAAAGTATAATTAGCCATATTCAATCTAATCTCAGTACACTGGTGCAGCGACATGCTATACAAACGGTTTTTACTCCCTTTCCACGACAAAGTTTTAAACCGTCGCCTTGCCTGTGTGTGCGATAGGGGGGTTCCTTCCCACACGACCCAGAAACCGTCTGCGATAGGGAGCACGCAAGCATACGTTTCGCAGAACTAAGCATATGCGATGCCCGCATCTTTCCCAAACGCTAGTCATCACACAACTGTTTGTGATATATTGAATATCCCAAACGCTCCATCCTTGCTACTCGTGTGTGCTGGCATTACCATCGCACGCGGTATTCTGTGGTGCAATGTTTACGATGCGCGCCCCATCACAAACAGTTCATGATTGTAAAACGTGTATGATAAGGAGACTATCACACACATTCACTTTTCCCGAATCGTATGCGATATATATAATTAAGTAGATAAGTTAATCATCGTACGTGTGTCGTATGAGTTTACGAAATGTCCGACTGTCATACCAGTGTCGGACGAGATAACTATCGCACACGCTATTTTGTGGTGAAACATTTTCGATGCGTATGACATCAGAAACAGTTCATGATTGTAAAGCGTGTACGATAAGGCGACTATCACAAACATTTAGTTTGCTCGCCCGTTTGTGATATTGTCTGACATCACACACGCTTTGCAAACGGCAATTGTGTGCATGGTCGCACACGTTTTCTCTTTATGAAACGTGTCGGATTACGAGGTATATCACACACGTTGTGCTTTACAGACCATGTGCGGCGTAATGACCTGCAGAGTGTATTTTCACCCTAATTTAATCGCTGCAATTTAAAATTGTACATAATTTGAATTTGAAAGTAGGCAATAACTTTATTCATATCCATCAGGTTCAACAACTAATGCATTATTTGATTCATAGGTACATATGTTCAAGAATTTCATCAAAAAAAAGAATTACATAAGCACCAAATAAAGAATGATGAATAAGGGTTGTATACTTGTATTAAAGACGGTGAAGAAAGAGGCGAAAGAAATTCTGGTTGCTGAACAAGGTGAAGCAGAATGCCCATATTGTGCCCTCTTCCATGCTGAATGCACGCACGACTCTAGTCCAACCCCTTGTGATGGATGACCGTCCATCCTTCATAGTCTTCATGAGGACTTCTAGATAGTCATTGTAGTCTGGTAGAAATACTTTAACCTTTGCATGTCCACCAATCATGTAGTTTGAGAGGTAATCTTGAGTAAACTGCTTTGGGAACCACTGCAAAGGTAAAAGATTCGGACATTGTCATCTAACAACTCATTATGGGCAGTAAAAAGAAGGCTACAGAGTTCTTACTTACCATCCTGCAGTTCACTGTTGTCTTGGATAAAGTGTAAACAAATAGTTTAATTGCCATCTTTTGACCCATTTTACTAACAATCTTTATCAGTTTCCTCACTTGATGTTGGTTCATCAATATCTCATTGCCCCATACTCAAAAAGGGTCGAAGCGCGGATCTTTAGCAATGACATATGTACTTACAAGCACCAAGTCAATATTAGAAGCTAAACTGCAATTGCACAATGATGTAGTACAATTCTCCCTCCGTCCCAGTATATAAGATCTTATTACATCTAATATACTCACATATTGGATGAATTAACATCTTATATTATGGGGCGGAGAGAGTATATATATAAGCCATGGGATGAAACTAACCTCGATGGAAAACAACAGTCGTTCCCAATATTGTCCTGTGTAAGTACATCGAAAGGCATGTTAAGCACAGCAGGCTAAACATCAACCAAATATATCCATGGTAGACAACATAATCTCCAAATGATAGCTTCAGTGTGCAGGTATAAGCACGCTAGTTAAGCAAACAAGAAGTGGAAAGATGTGTTAACTGCAACATGCCTAACAATTAAAAACAACCAAATATATTCATTCAAACTGGTATTGTGCAGGTTTAAGCACACTAGTTATTGTAAAATAAAAATGGAAAGGGGTGTTAACTACAACAGGCTTAACATCAACCAAATATAGTCATGCATAGTGGTATTGTTGAAATTGCATAGATCGTAGCTTGTGCTTAAACATCAAATTGTACTATTGAACATCACGTTGCAAAAAGACTGAAATAAACAGCGGGTGTGTTAACTACACCAGGCTAAACAGGAACCAAATATGGCCGTTGAAAGTGGTAATGATGAAATTGAACTACACAGTTCATACTTGCACATATAGAACATCACACTGTGAATAACTGAAATAAATAAGGCATACTACGAACAACCAAATATAGCAATTGAAACTGGACATATGCTAACTACAAACAACTGAGCAACCACAAACCGTTAAAAGAGGCATATGCTCGCTACAACACGCTTAACAGCAACCAAATATAGTCATTCATAGTGGTATTGTTGAAATTGCATAGAACGTAGCTTGTGCTTAAACATCAAATTGTATAATTGAACATCACAATGTGAAAAAACAGGGGGCGTATTACCTACACCAGGCTTAACAGGAAACAAATATGGTCGTTGAAGTGGTATTGATGAAATTGTACTGCACGGTCAATACTTGCACATATAGAGCATCAGATTGTGAATAACTGAAATAAACAAGGCATACTACAAACAACCAAATATAGCAATTGAAACTGGACATATGCTCAGTACAAACAACCTAACAACCAAAAATCGTTAAACAAGGCATATGCTCACTACAACAGGCTTAACAACAACCAAATATAGTCACTCATAGTGGTATTGTTGAAATTGCATAGAAGGAAGCTTGTGCTTAAACATCATGTATGATTGCACATCACATTTTGAGAAAACTGAAATAAACAGGGGGCGTGTTAACTACACCAGCTTTAACAGGAACCAATTTTGGCCGTTGAAACTGGTGTTGATGAAATTGAACTGCACAGTACATTCTTGCACATATAGAACATCACATTGTGAATAACTGAAATAAACAAGGCATGCTATGAACAGCCAAATATAGCAATTGAAACTGGACATATGCTAACTACAAACAACCGAACAACCACAAACCATTAAAAGAGGCATACGCTCGCTGCAACAGGCTTAACAGCAACCACATATAGCCATTCATTGTGTTATTGTTGAAATTGATAGAACGTAGCTTGTGCTTAAACATCAAATTGTATAATTGAACATTACAATGTGAAAAAACAGGGGGCGTATTACCTACACCAGGCTTAACAGGAAACAAATATGGTCGTTGAAGTGGTATTGATGAAATTGTACTGCACAGTCAATACTTACACATATAGAGCATCACATTGTGAATAACTGAAATAAACAAGGCATACTACAAACAACCAAATATATCAATTGAAACTGGACATATGCTCAGTACAAACAACCTAACAACCAAAAACCGTTAAACAATGCATATGCTCACTACAACAGGCTTAACAGCAACCAAATATAGTCACTCATAGTGGTATTGTTGAAATTGCATAGAACTAAGCTTGTGCTTAAACATCAAATTGTATGATTACACATCACATTGTGAGAAAACTGAAATAAACATGGGGCATGTTAACTACACCAGCTTCAACAGGAACCAATTTTGGCCGTTAAAACTGGTGTTGATAAAATTGAACTGCACGGTACATTCTTGCACATATAGAACATCACATTGTGAATAATTGAAATAAACAAGGCATACTAAAAACAACCAAATATAGCAATTGAAACATAGCATGGTTAAAACATAGCATGACAAAAGCTACGAGCACGATCATATGATGTTTCCCCCTTGGAAGAGGCACGGCAAAACAAATCATGGGTTTCCTCACTTGTCACAGATGGGCTCCTACCAATTGGAAGAGCACAGACTCTGGGTGCTGTGACGCCCCCATTCTCGTCCGTACGCTAAACATGCACACAATGCGTACGACCAAGATTAGGGACTCACTGATTGATATCACAACACAACAAAAGACACAAATATAAAGTCATACAGCTCCATATTACAAGCCAGGGGCCTCGAGGGCTCGAATACAAAGCTCGACATAAACACGAGTCAGCGGAAGCAAAAAATATATCTGAGTACAGACATAAGTTAGACAAGTTTTGCCTTAAGAAGGCTAGCACAAACATAAGCAACGGATCGAAAGAGGCGAGGCCTCCTGCCTGGGAACCTCCTAACTACTCCTGAGCGTCGGGGGCAGCCTCCACGTAGTAGTAGGCTCCAGCGGTGGTGTAGTAGTCGTCTCCAGCGTACTCCATCTCCTGGGCTCCATCGTCTGAACGCGGCAACGCATCGAGGGGGAAAAGGAAGGCAAAGCAGCGGTGAGTAGTCATCCAAAGTACTCGCAAGACTGAAATCAGGTCTATGCTAAGTATGCATCATTATCAAGAAATGGGGTTATATTTGGGCTGACTGCAGAAAGCAAGAATGAGGGGGACGGCCTAGTCCTATCGAAGACTAGCATCTTCAGCATCTTGCAGCATTAGAAGAGAGTAGACCTGTAGCTCATATATATAGTCATATTGTTGTAGCAATTTTATTAAGTAACCACGCCCAGAGATCCTTCATCGACTCCCTGTGAGGAAGCAATCTCGGAACCACAATTCATTTTTAATTAGTTTATCATTATAGTTGTAGTAGGCCAAAGTACAACTCCAAGTCGTCCTGTTACCGTGGACACGGCTATTCGAATAGTTTGTTCTTCCCTGCAGGGGTGCTCCTCATTTCCAACACGCCTGGTCACCTCCGGCCGGACACACTTTCCGGGGTAATGCCCGGCCTCGGGATACAGCACATCGTCGCCCCACCTAGACTCAACGAAGAGGCCAGCCCACCGGTCTACTCCTAAGTGCGCAGATTTGTGGGCCCACTTGCCCTTGCACTCCTGCACGATGCGAACGCGGCCGAAAACAGACCTAGTACACTCTAGTCCAAGATCTGTACGTTCCAGCCCAATCCGGCGCGCGCCGCTCCATTGCTGACGTCCGAAGAGCTTCGGCTAATACAACGACGCTGAGTGCCCATAACTTCCCCACGTGAAGGTTTAGTGCGTTAAAGGTCGTATCGACCAACTCAGATTAAATACTCAACCCATTAGCGATTTATTAGTGCGGGGCAAGCGCGAACCATGAAATGCCGTCCCTCGCCCCGCCAATAACACTCGGGTGCCTTACCGGCGCACCCCACCAATATCACTCTCGCGGGTACCCTTGAGGCCGACCCGTCTTCCACATGTTTTAGTAACCCGGTCATAGTAACTGTGTGTATAAAACATCGAGACGGAACCTGAGGAATCACCCTCATGAGGTCCCGCTCGATGAAACCGTCAAGGAGGACTTAGAGGAATCACCCTCGAGAGTCCCACACTTGAGGGGTTGCACGACAGAGTCATCGTCGGGAGTGGTGAAGGAGGAATCACCCTCGATAACCACGACCGACTAGCTACACTACAGAACTAGCATCATGAGTACTTCACGAGGTGTCACCCTCGGTACTCGATAGTAGCGCTGCAGAGTCGTACAACTAAGGGGAGTGCAGTGATGTGAGGGGCCTGGCTTGTCAGTCATGACGACTGAGTCTTCTGTCTTCAAGTCCTCGGTGTCGTCGATGGACGCAAGGGCAACTGGGACTAAGGGGGGGTCTCAGGGGTTCAATGATCAACCTATTCTAGGCAGTTGATATGCTAACAGGTGTAGTAGCAGTTCATCAAAAACAGGCTATGCATCAGAATAGGAGCTAACTAATACAGTAGCAAAATCTAATGCAAGCATAAGAGGGAGAAGAATAGGCGATATCGGAATGCTCAAGGGGGTTTTGCTTGCCTTGCTGCTCTGCGGCAAAAGGGTGGTCGTCGGCGGTGTAGTCGATCACGGCAGCACCGTCAGCCTTGGGGTCTACCGGAGAGAAGAGGGGGAAGAAACAATAAATATAAAGCACACAGATGCAACATCATGCATGACATGGCAATACGCAGGGCTAGGGGTGTTTACGTCCTATCTAGGTGCGATAGTTAATTTAGAAATTTATTTGAAATTATTTTAACAATGCCACGCACTATTCACCTATCCGAAATAGGCAAAAAGTTGCACATTCAAATAGCTAGAGGCATGTGACAGATGGATGGATGGCATATTTGGAATCATGGGATTTTTCCGATCAACTTTCATGTATAAAGTTTTTCCATCGGAGTTACGGTTTAAAAGATATGATTTTCTAAAGTTTTATTGATTTTCTGGAATTAATTTAATTAGTTAAATCCAACATTATCCAGAATAGTGAATGATGACGTCAGCATGAGGGGCCCAACTGTCAGTGACTGATTAACCTAAACTAATTATTTTAACTAACTTAACTAACTAGTTAGTGGCCTGACAGGGGCGGCCCACCTGTCATAGACACAGGTGGGAGGGGGCCCCACCAGTCAGTGACTGGGCAGAGCCTAGTCAGCCAGTTGACCAAGTCAACTGGTCAACTGGGGCTGGCCTGGCCCACTGGCAGTGGTCCTGGGGGTGGCCCCAGCCCAGCCACGTCGGCGGCGGCGCCGGCCGGCCACCGGAGTTGCTCCGGCGAGCACCCGAAACGGTGGCGCGGCTCGGAAATGGCGCACAGGGCAGCAAATCGAGCGCCGTTTGGCACGTTCGCGAGCTGGAGGAGCCGCCGATCCATTCCGGGCATCAGGGCGAGCAACGACGGGCCGTAGCGAGCGCCACGTCGTCGGCGGCGGAGCAAGCTTCGGCCGGCGATGGCAAACGGCGATGCGGCGGGCAAACGAGCGAACTAAACGTGCGGGGCGGCCCTACGTGATGCACTGAGTCGATTGGCGGCGGCGGCAGGACCAAATCGTTAGCGGAGAGGCGCCAGCGACGAGCTCAGGCGGCGGCGCGTTCGGGCGCACGTCGGGGATGGCCCCAGAGGCAGCTAACGGCGACGAGAGTGAGAGGGGAGGAAGCGGAGGCTCACATCGGGGCGTTGCCGATCAAAGCGGGCTCGGGGAGGGCTCGAGGCGTCCGGAATCGACGGCGGCGTTGCGGTGGCCGAAGATGGAAGACGACGTGGGGACGGCGATGCAGGGCTCCAGGGGCTCGCGCGTGTGATCGAGGAGGACGAGCTCCTCGCGGCGGAACTCGTGGGGGCGTTGGCAGGGCGCGGGAGGTCGTGTGGCCGCGCCTACCCGTCGGCCATGGCGGTGGTCGGCGGATCTGGAGGAGGGAGAGAGAGGAGAGCGAGCAGGGCGAGGGGGGGAATGGCGAGGGCGGCGTTCAGGGGGGAGGGACGGCCTCAGCCTTATCCTCTCGCCCACCTGCTCCGACGCCGTGGCAGCCAGTGGCCGGAGCGAGGCGCGCTCGGCCATGGCGGGCACGACAGCAAGGCGGGAGCAGGTAAGGGAAGGCCCCAGTGGGCCGGGCCGCACTGTGCCCATGGCCCAGAGGCCAGGTAAGTGGGCATTTGCCCCTTTTTATTTATTTCTTTACTGTTTTCTTTTCTTTGTTTCTGTTTTATTTATCTTAGGCCAATATTCCTTTAAGTAAAAATGTGGCATATGGTCCAACAATTAACTTGCAATATTTTGGAGGGCCACATCCACTTTGAGCATTTTTAGAAACTGCTTTCATTTTCCAATGCAATTTAGAGTACTTTTACAATGCTTTTAGCTACTGTTATTGAAGGTGGGGTCCACACCAGAAGCTTGGTGATGTTGTTTTCTTCAACAACATTTGTTTTAGAATATTCCACAAGTTTGGAACATTTTACTTTTGTTGTTTGCAGAATTATTTTTATCACAATAATTCCTAGGGCATTTTGAAATGGAATTTGAACTTGAATTTGAACTTCAACTTGATCAAGCCCTGTTTAGCAAAAGATTAGCTTAATCACTTGACCATTACTGTAGCTTAATTACAATGATCACTGTAGCTTAAACCCAGGGGTGTTACAATTCTCCTCATCTAACAAGAATTCTCGTCCCGAGAATTTAGAGGTAGAGTAAGGGGGAGAAAGTTTGGTCACGAAATTCTAACGAGTCTTCTAGTTCTTGGTTGCTCTTCTCGAAGAAGCTGATCCCTTCGTTGATGTCTTCCATTCTCTATCTCAGGTCATCCTGATGAAGTCATCCTCCTTTCTTCGGGATCTCCATCGTCCTACGAATGCGATATGAGGGGAAAACTCTAGAAGAACGTAACTCCATAAAGTTGGGCATCTGACGGTGAACTCGGGGAAAAGACATGAGTTATTCCTCGAGTTGTAGCTCAGGGAATTTTTGAGAGCGATATGCGATGGTACAAAAGTTTCAAACGAGTAAGCAATCATTCGATGCCTAATCAGAAGGTGGAAAAGGGGTTCAGAGCAACGAAATAATATTGCGTCTGACACGAGAATAGATCATCCCTCAGGCGGTGGCTCGGGAATTACATACGAAGCCAAGTGCAAAAGATACCTTGGAATCAAAGTGGTACAGGAGAGTCAGGTTTCGATCCTGTGGAACTATGGGTTATGGGCCCATCATGTGGATTAAGAGTAGGAAGAGCGGTGACATCTTGCACGGTCATGCTAGCAAGACATGTCAGAGGATAGTCTGTCAACTATGTCGGCAACAACATCGGTACCAAGGGCGGGGGACGAAGAGAACCACCTTCCTGCTCGTCGAAACGAGGCGGACCAATAGGCAAAGTTCTCGTCCACCGGCGGTTACCGAAATGTTAACAACAATAGTAACAGGGTCTTACTGACAGAGTTGTACACCGAGGTGTTTACCTAAGCAGGGAATTATCACAGCTCAGATCAAATAAATCTCAAGAAAAGGTTAAACAGACCAATGGAAAGAAAAATGTGATTATCACATTAAACAGACCAATGGAAAGGAAAATGTGTATACACGAGCATTAGGTGTATATCCTTTCCAAGAGCAAGCAGAGCGAGACAATCATGACAAGGCTCCAGGTAGGTAACCATTAAGACTAAGGGGCAAGGAATTTACGATGTTTACCCATCCAACGATGTTTGGATAATTGATCAAGAAACATTTAGCAGTATGCCTCCAATGTTCTTGTTTTGATGATCGGTGTACCACAGACATGCTTCGAGATAGCAAAGACATGGCCACCAGGTAAAGGTCAGACTTTGGTTACACAAGGAGCCAGTGGGAACAACCTATAAAATAAGTCATTCAATTTCCTCATAGAAGAATGGCTAACCTTGCTGAGCAAGATACTATAGCATTAGTTGCTCCGGCCAGGTGTGCTAGCCATAACATCACCTTACCGAGTAACAGAGACCAATGTTATATTTCTTGGAAAAGTTCCAATCATCATATCTGCCTGAGATTCAGATATGTTTGGTATTTCGATACCTCAGACTTAGCAGGCCTGAGAAGGAAAAAGGATGCAACACAAATCGACGGGATCACGTTGAAAGATTCTCAGAACATGGAATACGAAAGCAAGCTCCGAAATAGGAGTCCATCCGTAACCATGGAGAAGATGAGAAGGTGGCCGACGGGCTCAACAACGATTTATCGAGATTTCCATAAACGTGATTTTCCACAATTACGTGAACAAGGTGATAGCATTGGTCACACCAATGATATAATGATGAATGTTCGAGAAAAACATCCACAATTAAACATTCATCAAGAAGTGCATCCGGAATTATAGACCAAGCGGCACGATCAATGTTAGAATGGTGATTCAACATCTAACACACTAAGAAAGAAATTACCCCTCATCAACTTTGAAGTAATAGGAATGCTTGAAGTATTGAATTCACAATTCACAGTTCACTTGTCGGTACTCTGGTTAGAAACAATCACGGGGACCAAGAAATGAATGGTGATGGTAAGGAGTATCACTATATCAAGAATTCTTAAGAGATGGTGAAATTCTCATGACACCATTGACATAATATATGGCATTACGCCAAGGTAGAACAAAACATAAGTTGGATATCAAGGAACTCAAGTGCAACATAGAACATTAATAAGTTTGCGTTGGAGGGAAGGCGAGAATGTTGTCGATGATATCAGAAATCATCGAGGGGTAAGGATGGTATTCCTCATCATGAATTCGATTGATACTTGGAAGAGCTCAAAATGTTGATGATGATCATGACACATTTGTCGAGAAGTTTCATGAAAATGTTATCGATCAGCGATGACATCAAACAAAGAAATGGTGAAGCGAAAGGTTATCGGAACCACAGATAAGATTGCTAGCTCAAAGTCGATATTGTCCTTCAAGACAACTAATCACGATGTTGAAAACTCGATGTAAGCTTAGCGCACTGTTGGAATTGTGTTCCGGGGATGAAGAACTTAGGTAGCATGGTCAAGCTTCAGCATGACGATGATGAGGTAGCCAATCAGCTGGGAATGACATGATCGAGTACAAACTCGTAAACAAAGAAGTTTACTATGAGTTGTTGAATTGCAGTGCAGACTCGATTCACTATTCGATGTTCTCGGTTGATGACAACCCAGAACCCGTGGAGTGACTATGATAGGGTAAGGTATTACTTCATCTTAAATTCCTAAGATGTAGTGCAAAGACACGATATCCTTGAGATACCAGGGGGGTAATACTCGAAGGTAGATCAAAATAGAGGCTGGGCAGGTGCATTGATCTGTCGAAGACAAGTGCTTGAACTTGTCCAAGAAATGGGATCAAAGAAGAACAATCATGGTCGAAACTACGATTGCAAAGTACCAATACATAGATGCAAGATCAATCCATACCAAGAGAATGATTATTGTTACAAGAAGCTCCATGATAAGTCATACACCGGGTCCATGGGCATGAACACAAAGTTCAAGGTCGACTCCCACTTCTTCAAGGCATAACCTCTCATTCACTTATCGCTTTCGATGAAGTTGCAGTGTTGAAATTTTATCGGGATAAACATCAGAGAATATGACTCGTGAAAACTCTCGGGTTCACACAGATTAGGGAAAGCATAGGTTCAACCCATAGGGGCATCTTAGGAACATATACCACAAACTTCAAGGGTGAATAACACAAGCTCGAAAGTAGAGCATGGTTGACAAAAGCAGCGGATACTCTCTGCCAAAGACATTATGTATCAGGGGAAGAATTCATAAGAATTTTGAATATGTATGCCACTGTCGGATAATAATCCACCAAAAGATCTAGCGGACTACAATTGATCCGATGTGAGTAACGATACTCAACCAAAAGAAGAAAGAATGCAAAGGCATCAAATCATTGAATTATCTGAATAAGT
Organism: Elymus sibiricus; assembly: GCA_039707655.1. Classification (NCBI taxonomy): domain Eukaryota; kingdom Viridiplantae; phylum Streptophyta; class Magnoliopsida; order Poales; family Poaceae; genus Elymus; species Elymus sibiricus. Next base: position 230,251,610 of record CM077668.1, read on the forward strand.
CGAGTCTTGAATACAAAGGAATAACCAATCAAGGTTTGATTTACCTAGAACCAGCTCATGTTTTGGAAAGAGGTCTGAGCCGACAAGATAATTTATAAGGTTCAACTGAGGATTGCATGCATTCACACACACAGGTTGAATCCATTAAATCAGATGACAATCACAAAGGATTTTAATAATTATTGCTAGACATATGGAATTATCCATAATGCAAGCAGGTAAGGAAGGTCAAGAGCAATAGGCTACTGAGGATTCGGAAGATCGAATAGCGTTTCGAAGAACTTTACGAAACACATAACAACTGAGGATGATCGAATCTCCGATAAGATACTTCGATGTACCTTGTAATAACAAGAGCAAGTAGAATGAGTATGAACGACAGTTGTACGTAGATATCCATAGGGGTTGACGGTGAAAGGGAATCGCAAAAGCGATGAGCACGAGTTCTCGGAAGAACATCGGAGAGTATCTTCGGAATCTTCGGACGAAGCAGGCGATCATCTGGAATGAGGGGCTCTCCGGGAGAAAGTAGTTACGAGAACCTAAGGTTAGAGTTAGCAAAATCTTTAACCCGAAAGAGAAGAGAGATTAGAACCCAGAGTAAGGTTGAGGAATAAAAGATCCTAATACCACCCGATTGAGATGTGGGCCCGTAAGCCACAGCATCCGTGTTAGTAAAAGTTTTTCCATGACTAGACTCAACTTCGGCCAAGGAGTTGGAAAGGGGGCTACCTACAGGCAGTTGGCTCTGATACCAACTTGTGACGCCCCCATTCTCGTCCGTACGCTAAACATGCACACAATGCGTACGACCAAGATTAGGGACTCACTGATTGATATCACAACACAACAAAAGACACAAATATAAAGTCATACAGCTCCATATTACAAGCTAGGGGCCTCGAGGGCTCGAATACAAAGCTCGACATAAACACGAGTCAGCGGAAGCAAAAAATATATCTGAGTGCAGACATAAGTTAGACAAGTTTTGCCTTAAGAAGGCTAGCACAAACATAAGCAACGGATCGAAAGATGCGAGGCCTCCTGCCTGGGAACCTCCTAACTACTCCTGAGCGTCGGGGGCAGCCTCCACGTAGTAGTAGGCTCCAGCGGTGGTGTAGTAGTCGTCTCCAGCGTACTCCATCTCCTGGGCTCCATCGTCTGAACGCGGCAACGCATCGAGGGGGAAAAGGAAGGCAAAGCAGCGGTGAGTACTCATCCAAAGTACTCGCAAGACTGACATCAGGTCTATGCTAAGTATGCATCATTATCAAGAAATGGGGTTATATTTGGGCTGACTGCAGAAAGCAAGAATGAGGGGGAAGGCCTAGTCCTATCGAAGACTAGCATCTTCAGCATCTTGCAGCATTAGAAGAGAGTAGACCTGCAGCTCATATATATAGTCATATTGTTGCTGCAATTTTATTAAGTAACCACGCCCAGAGATCCTTCCTCGACTCCCTGCGAGGAAGCAATCTCGGAGCCACAATTCATTTTTAATTAGTTTATGATTATAGTTGTTGTAGGCCAAAGTACAACACCAAGTCGTCCTGTTACCGTGGACACGGCTATTTGAATAGTTTGTTCTTCCCTGCAGGGGTGCACCTCATTTCCAACACGCCTGGTCACCTCCGGCCGGACACACTTTCTGGGGTAATGCCCGGCCTCGGGATACAGCACGTCGTCGCCCCACCTAGACTCAATGAAGAGGCCAGCCCGCCGGTCTACTCCTAAGTGCGTAGGTTCGTGGGGCCACTTGCCCTTGCACTCCTGCACGATGCGAACGCGGCCGAAAACAGACCTAGTACACTCTAGTCCAAGAGTTGTACGTTCCAGCCCAATCCGGCGCGCGCCACTCCATTGCTGACGTCCGAAGAGCTTCGGCTGATACAACGACGCTGAGTGCCCATAACTTCCCCACGTGAAGGTTTAGTGCGTTAAAGGTCGTATCGACCAACTCAGATTAAATACTCAACCCATTAGCGATTTATTAGTGCGGGGCAAGCGCGAACCATGAAATGCAGTCCCTCGCCCCGCCAATAACACTCGGGTGCCTTACCGGCGCACCCCACTAATATCACTCTCGCGGGTACCCTTGGGGCCGACCCGACTTCCACATGTTTCAGTAACCCTGTCATAGTAACTGTGTGTATAAAACATCGAGTTGGAACCTGAGGAATCACCCTCATGAGGTCCCGCTCGATGAAACCGTCAAGGAGGACTTAGAGGAATCACCCTCGAGAGTCCCACACTTGAGGGGTTGCATGAGAGAGTCATCGTCAGGAGTGGTGAAGGAGTAATCACCCTTGATAACCACGGCCGACTAGCTACACTACAGAACTAGCATCATGAGTACTTCACGAGGTGCCACCCTCGGTACTCGATAGTAGCGCTGCAGAGTCGTACAACTAAGGGGAGTGCGGTGATGTGAGGGGCCTGGCTTGTCAGTCATGACGACTGAGTCTTCTGTCTTCAAGTCCTCGGTGTCGTCGATGGACGCAAGGGCAACTGGGACTAAGGGGGGGGTCTCAGGGGTTCAATGATCAACCTATTCTAGGCAGTTGATATGCTAACAGGTGTAGTAGCAGTTCATCAAAAACAGGCTATGCATCAGAATAGAAGCTAACTAATACAGTAGCAAAATCTAATGCAAGCATAAGAGGGAGAAGAATAGGCGATATCGGAATGCTCAAGGGGGTTTTGCTTGCCTTGCTGCTCTGCGGCAAAAGGCTGGTCGTCGGCGGTGTAGTCGATCACGGCAACACCGTCAGCCTCGGGGTCTACCGGAGAGAAGAGGGGGAAGAAACAATAAATATAAAGCACACAGATGCAACATGATGCATGACATGGCAATACGCAGGGCTAGGGGTGTTTACGGCCTATCTAGGTGCGATAGTTAATTTAGAAATTTATTTGAAATTATTTTAACAATGCCACGCACTATTATTTTAACAATGTGAGCAGGGCGAGGGGGGGGAATGGCGAGGGCGGCGTCCAGGGGGGAGGGACGGCCTCAGCCATATCCTCTCGCCTACCTGCTCCGGCGCCGTGGCAGCCAGTGGCCGGAGCGAGGCGCGCTCGGCCATGGCGGGCATGACAGCAAGGCGGGAGCAGGTAAGGGAAGGCCCCAGTGGGCCGGGCCGCACTGTGCCCACGGCCCAGAGGCCAGGTAAGTGGGCATTTGCCCCTTTTTATTTATTTCTTTACTGTTTTCTTTTCTTTGTTTCTGTTTTATTTATCTTAGGCCAATATTCCTTTAAGTAAAAATGTGTCATATGGTCCAACAATTAACTTGCAATATTTTGGAGGGCCACATCCACTTTGAGCATTTTTAGAAACTGCTTTCATTTTCCAATGCAATTTAGAGTACTTTTAAAATGCTTTTAGCTACTGTTATTGATGGTGGGGTCCACACCAGAAGCTTGGTGATGTTGTTTTCTTCAACAACATTTGTTTTAGAATATTCCACAAGTTTGGAACATTTTACTTTTGTTGTTTGCAGAATTATTTTTATCACAATAATTCCTAGGGCATTTTGAAATGGAATTTGAACTTGAATTTGAACTTCAACTTGATCAAGCCCTGTTTAGCAAAAGATTAGCTTAATCACTTGACCATTACTGTAGCTTAATTACAATGATCACTGTAGCTTAAACCCAGGGGTGTTACAGGTGCGCTCCCTGTTGTCGCAGATGGGCTCCTTCCCCTTGGAAGAGCACGATTGCAGGGTGCCCTCCCTGATGTCGCAGATGGGCTCTTTCCCCTTGGAAGAGCCGGAGAGGGTGCCCTCCTCGTGGTCACCGTCGATGAGGTCTGACTTGGCAGTTGAGGATCCCAAGCCAGCGGGGCTGAACATATCCTTCAGATATGATAGAAGGGGCTTGATGGCGATGAAGGATGGCAAATTCTTGACAGCGAGGCATAGGAGATCAGTGGCGGGGCCATGGATGAGATCGACGGCGGTAGAACCTAAGGGGTTGGGGGTGGGCCACTTAACATGTGACATAGCCCGCGTCAAGCCGCCTCTGTCGACGACCTCGATATTGTAGCCGACATCCATGAGATACCGATATACGTGACGCCGCTGATGGAAAGCATCCGGCGAGTCATCGTCGTCAGCTTCCTCGGCGGCCTCGGCGGTGACCTCGCCATCGTCGGGCGAAGAGACCGCGATAAACCTCTTTTTGGCCATTCGCTCCTCGAGCTCCCCGGGAAGCGTAGCCATGCTTAGGTTGCGACGCTCTAGATTGGGGGAGGGGGATGGGGATGGGGATCTATGGGAAAGGGGGTGTTTCACATGCGTCATCTAAGAAACTCAGGGCGGCGAGGGCATGGAGATCGGTGGGTAACATGCATGGGCAGACCGGCAGAGTTTGACGGTCAAGGCGAGGCGGCGGTGGCGGGATAGCTAGGGTTTTGAGTGAGGGAGGGGTGGTGTGTATGTGAGCGGAGGTTTTGGCTGGGGTGTGTGTGTGGAGGGGGGCCAAGGTGGTGTTTGAGGAAATGCCACGACTAGTGAAAATTTTACTAGGCGGGAATACAATGCCAGGGCTACTGAAAATTTGGATGAAGGGATTGAAGTGGCGCGGGAGCAACAAACATCGCACACGGCCCAAACATAATTATTGTGTGCTATCAAATAGAAAAACCCACGGAACCACCATTTCTGAAATCGCTGAAGGTGGGTAGATATTTTTGAGATTTCGGGGGAGCCTCGTGGAGCCCAATCATGACCAGCGGCCATCAGTGGACTGTGCTGATGTGATAGGGGCACGGGCGTGGCACACGGGTAGTCTGAGGGAACCGTGTCTGTTGCACCTACAATCGCAGATAGTTGTTTCATCCGACTCATCTGCTATTTATAAATTTGGCAAAAAAAACGCGGGAAAGGGTCAGAACACAAACACACCTGTATGTGGACCAAATATATATGTATGAAAAGGGTGGTTTGATGTTCAAATACGCAATGCACAACTTTGACTGTGGCACCTGTCTCAGAAAGCGCACAGTATTGCTCGTCTGGCCCCCACTTCGTGTCGGCAGGAAGGGAATCATAGCAATGAAAGCATGCCCCCAAATAGCTAGGTCTATCATCTCACCCTACCGTAACACAAAACCTGTAGGAATCCATCATGGTCAACCCCCCCCCCCTCTCGCTTCTGGTCAACAAGGTGGACCGTGCGGGCCCACAAATGTGCTTGTGCACGCGGGATGGGTGAGACCATGAACCACCTGCGGGTGGCCCAACTATATGTATGCAAAGGGTGGTGTGATATTTAAATACCCATTTCACAACTTTGATGCATGTGGCACATGCACCTCGCAATCCGGACATCCCCGACCCCACAGAGGTTCAGGGCGTACGAAGTAGTGCCCCCCCCCCCACACACACACTTCTAGTCGGTGGGAGGGCATCTCACCAAGACCTACTGTAACACGGACCGAGAAGAATCCACCTTGGTAATCTCTCTCATTGTTGGTCGAAGTGATGGACGTCCACGCGGCCCCACGGATGGGCTTGCCACCGATAACCACGCGAGGGAGTGCCCGAAGACAACCACCGCCTGCATGTGGCCCAAACATATGTATGGAAGTGTTGTGTGGTGTTTGAATACCCAATGCACAACTTTGATGTGGCATCGTGCTTTGGAACCAGAAAGTCCCCACACGAAGCGAGGGTTCATGACACGCAGTATGTCGGTCCCCCCACCTCGAGCCGCTGAGAGGGATTCATGCGTACGCGTGCGCTCCAACTTTGGTCTGAAATCTCACCATGACCTACCATAACATGAACCAAAAAGAATCCACCTTGGTAACCCCTCTCGTTGTCGGTCGAAGTGATGGACGTCCACGTGGGCCCATGTATGGGCTGGCCGCTGATAGCACGCAAGGGAATGTTCGAAGACAACCACCACATGCATGTGGGCCAAACATATGTATGGAAGTGTTGTCTCGTGTATGAATTAAAACCCAATGCACAACTTTAATGTGGCGCCTGCTTTGGAACCGGAAAGTCCCCACACGGAGCGAGGGTTCATGACGCGTAGTATGCCGGTCCCCCAGCCCCACTTCGAGCCGGTGAGAGGGATTTATGCGTACGTACGCGTGCGCTCGAACTTTGGTCTGGAATCTCACCATGACCTACCATAAAACGGACCAAGAAGAATCCACCTTGCTAACCTCTCTCGTCGTTGGTCGAAGTGATGGACGTCCACGCGGGCCCACGAATGGGCTTGCCGCCAATAACCACACGAGGGATAGTGTCCGAAGACAACCATCACATGCATGCATGTGCCCCAAACATATGTATGGAGGTGTTGTGTGATGTTTGAATGTACCCAATGCACAACGTTGATGTGTCAGCTACCTCACAAAACGTAAAGACCCCACACTAAGCAAGGTCCATGACGCATCGTGTGCTGCCCCCCCCCCCCCCACTTCGATCCAGTGGGAGGGATTCATGCGTACACATGCACTCAAACTATACTATATATGTAATCTTAGCATGACATGTATGCAAGAGAAACCAAAATGTAGTCCCCTCCTATGTCAAATTAATTAACCTCTCTCGATGTCGGTCAAAGTGATGGACCAAGCGCGCACACAGATGGAAGCATCGCCGATAACCGCGTGAGTGAGTGCCAGAGGACAACCACCGCTTGCATGTGTGGGCCAAACATATGTATGGAGCTGTTGTGTGATGTTTGAATACCCAATGCACAACTTTGATGTGGCTCCTGCCTCCGAAACCGTTAAGTCCCACACTGAGCGAGGTTCACAACGCGTAGTATATGATGCCCCCTCTTCAGCGCGTGCTATATACTCCTACCATAACACAAACCAAAAAGAATCCTCCTTGGTCAAATTAACCTCTCTCGCTGTAGGTCAAAGTGATGGACCTCGCGGGCCCACGGATGGAAGCGTCGCCGATAACCGTGCGAGATAGCTATAGGACAACCACCGTCTGCATGTGGCCCAAAGAGGTGTTGTGTGATGTTTGAATACCCAATGCACAACTTTGATGTGGCACCTTCTTCGCAAACTGGAAACGCCCCACACGGAGGTTCATGATGCGTAGTCCCCTCACTTCGAGCCGATGGGATGGATTCATGTGTACGCACGCACTCAAACTTTGGTCTGGAATCTCACCATGATCTACACCGTAACACAGGCCAAGATGAATCCACCAATTTGGTCAAATGCCTCTCGCTGTCGGTCAAAGTGATAACCTGCGCAGGCTAACGAATGGGCGCATCGCTGATAACTGCACGAGGGAGTGTCCGAGGACCACCACTACATGCATGTGGCCCAAACATATGCATGAAAGGGTTGTGTAATGTTTTAAATACCCAATTCACGACTTTGATGTGGCACCTGCCTCACAAACCGGTCAATCACACATGGAGGCTCACGACGCGTAGTGTGCCGGACCCCACCCCCCACCCACCGCACCACCACCGCCACTTCGAGGCATGTCAAACTTTTTCTGCAGTGAACATGTGACCAAAGGAGTGTCATGTTAAAATTTGAAAAAACTTTAGAGATCATTCAGACTTTTTTATACATTGATTGATTTCCTAGGGATTTAATGTGTAAATATCAAATTTGAACTACATGCACACGTGATAGTGCACCAAAATGGATTGGAAAATCATATGCGTGTCCTTGGGTGCATGTTTAGTCCCCATGCAAGAAATGGCAAGAAATTTCTGATATGTCTCCAACGTATCTATAATTTTTTATTGTTTCATGCTATTATACTATCAATCTTGGATGTTTTATATGCAATTATATATCATTTTTTGGGACTATCCTATTAACCTAGTGCCCAGTGCCAGTTGTTGTTTTTTGCTTGTTTTTGGCTTTTCAGAAAGTCAATATCAAACGGAGTCCAAACGAAGAAAAAACTTTGGATTAATTTTTTCTGGACCAAGAGAGACCCTAGAAGGTTCGGGAGAAGACCAGACGAGCCACGAGGAAGCGACAAGCTCGGGAGGCACGCCCAGGGGGGTAGGCGCACCCCCAGGCTTGTGGGCCCCTCGTGGCACCTCTTGACCTAATTCCACTATAAATTCTCAAATATTCCCCATAAACCAGAGAGCCACCTCGAATAACTTTTCCGCCGCCGCAAGCTTTTGTTCCTCCGCGGCCCCATCTGGAGGCCTTTTCCGGTACTCTGCCAGAGGGGGAATCGATCACGGAGGGCTTCTACATCAACCTTGCTGCCCTTCCGATGATGTGTGAGTAGTTTACCACAGACCTACGGGTCCATAGCTTGTATCTAGATGGCTTCTTCTCTCTCTTTGATCTTCAATACCATGTTCTCCTCGATCTCGTTGGAGTTCTATTTGATGTAATCTTTGCAGGGTGTTTGTTGGGATCCGATGAATTGTGGGTTTATGATCAGATTATTCATGAGAAATATTTGAGTCTTTTCTGAACTTATTTATGCATGATTGTTATAGCTTTATATTTCTCTCTGATCTATCCGTTTGGTTTGGCCAACTAGATTGATTTATCTTGCAATGGGTGAGGTGCTTTGTAATGGGTTCAATCTTGTGGTGCTCTATCCCAGTGACAAAGTAGGGGACAAGACACGTATTTGCATTGTTGCCATTAAGGATAAAAAGACGGGGTTTATTCATATTGCTTGAGTTTACTTTGTCTACATCATGTCATCTTGCTTATGGCGTTACTCTATTTTCATTAACTTAATACCCTAGATGCATGATGGATAGCGGTCGATGGGTGGAGTAATAGTAGTAGATGCAGGCAGGAGTCGGTCTACTTGTCTCGGACGTGATGCCTATATACATGATCATTGCCATGAATCCGTCATAACTATGCGCTTTCTATCAAATGCCAACAGTAATTTGTTTACCCACCGTATGCTATGTGTTCGAGAGAGAAGCCTCTAGTGAAAACTATGGCCCCCGGGTCATTTATCCATCATATATATAATCCAAAAATACCTTGCTGCAATTTTATTTCCTTTATTTTGTTTTGCAATTTATTTATCTATCTATCTATCACTATCAGAATTAATCCTTTCAAGTAACCGCCAAGGGATTGACAACCCTCTTGTTCGTGTTGGGTGCAAGTATTTGCTTTTGTGTGTGTAGGTGCTGTTAATGAGGTTCTGTGTGGTTCTCCTACTAGATTGATAACCTTGGTTTTTAACTGAGGGAAATACTTATCTCTACTGTACTGTATCATCCTCTCCTCTTCGAGGAAATCCCAACACAGCTCACAAGTAGCAATTTCAAACATTGAGAATCTTGATTTTTAAATTCCAGTAAATCCAAAACTTAGTTGAAATTCATGAAACTTGTCGTGGTGTCATGATATGACACCAATAGACTATGATATTGTTTTTCTTGTCAAATTCGAGACAAGTTTTGATATAAGTTTCTTGCAAACGGGAGATTATTAATAATTGGAACACAATATCATAAACGGTTTATTTATTCGAACCGTGGGCGTTAGACTAACAATGTACGTGCCATGCTTTGGTTAATTAATAAAGTGGCAGAATTAATCCTCAAAAAAGAAAAACACTATACGTGCTGCCACGCGTCCCGCGTGCCGTGTGAGCAGGCGTGAGTTAACGGACACATGCGAGCAGTCCGCCGCGCAGGCAGACCGGGAGCCATGCGAGCAGGTGTGTGAATTGACGGGAGGCGTGTTCGCTGTGCAGTGTCATTGGGAGATGTGCGAGCAGCTGTGTGAAATGATGGTAGGCATGCGAGAAATCCGCTGCGCAGGCTCGCCGGGAGGCGAGCCAGCCCTTTGACTGGTGCCCGCTTCGCTCCCACTGCTCCATATTATGGCGCGCCCTAGCCGCTGGTTATAATAGGCGGCCGCACCCCCCATTCTGGCTACACACACAATCCTCTCTCTCCGCTCGCATCCTCGACGCCCTTCTCAGTCGTCACCGCCGTCTGAAGTGTATCAGGATGCCGATGAAGCGCACCATGGGAGGGAGTGGGGATGCCGGGGCTGGTGAAGCACAGCACCACGTGAAGCCGGGCCCAGAGGTTGCCGTCGCCGCGGACGAGGTCTCGGGCAGGTGGAAGCACGGCCTTGAAGTCGTCGCCGCCGTCGTGCTTCCCCAGCCGGAGTCGGAGGTCCACAGCGACCCCAACGACCACTCCGGCGACGACTTCGACGACGACGGAGAACCGGTTAGTCATCTATACCCATTTTTTGGCAAATATAATCCTAGGTTTTCTCTTGTTAGTCATGCCTCCCCCTATTTGGAATATAAATCCTATGGTTATATGTTCTCTACAAATATAATCCTCCGTCTGGGGTTAGTGATTAATTGTTAGTTCCGTACAAATGATTTTTGCTAATAATTCGACTAGGGTTAGTGTTTCTGGTAATATTTCATAGCCAGATCTTGAGAATTGATTTTGAATATCCTACATATATGTTTGTGAAAAAAAATCCAGATTGGTTTGAACATAGATGATTGTTCAAAAAAATTCGAACCAAAATCTTGCTAATAATCCGTCTAGGGTTAGTGATTAATTGCTTGTTCTATACAAATGATTTTTGCTAATAATCCGACTAGGGTTAGTGTTTCTGCTAATATTTCATAGCCAGATCTTAAGAATTGATTTTGAATATCCTACAACTGATTTTGAATGTACATAGATGATTGTGCTAAAAAAACTAAACCAAAATCTTTGGATATGTCTAGAATAATAGCCATCAAATCCTAATCCTACTTTACGGCATGTAAATTGGTTTGATGCCAAAAGTTGGCATGCCTAATTTTGGCAACTGCCAAATGTTGGCTAGAGATTGGTTGCATATACCAATTTTCATTGCCAATCTCAGAAATGTAGGCAACTTTTGATTTTGCCAAATGTTGGTAGCAAACCAATCAGCCTCTTAATTTTGTTGCACTAAGTTGTGTGCTCTCAATTTATGCATTTCTTTCATCATGATCACTTGATGATTTATGGTTCACGCTGTTGATGACCCACAAGTATAGGGGATCAATCGTAGTCCTTTCGATAAGTAAGAGTGTCGAACCCAACGAGGAACAGAAGGAAATGACAAGCGGTTTTCAGCAAGGTATTTTCTGCATGCACTGAAATTATCGGTAACGAGTAGTTTGATAGCAACATAATTTGTAACAAGTGACAAGTGGCAATAGTAACAAAGAGTGCAGTAAGGTGGCCCAATCCTTTTTATAGAAAAGGACAAGCTGGAACGATCTCTTATAGTAAGCAAAGCATTCTCGAGGACACATGGGAATTTCATTTAGTCACTTTCGTCATGTTGGTTTGATTCGCGTTCGCTACTTTGATAATTTGATATGTGGGTGGACCGGTGCTTGGGTGCTGTTCTTACTTGAACAAGCCTCCCACTTATGATTACCCCCTCTCGCAAGCATCCGCAACTACGAAAGAAGAATTAATATAACTCTAACCATAGCATTAAACATATGGATCCAAATCAGCCCCTTACGGAATAGCGCATAAACTAGGGTTTAAGCTTCTGTCACTCTAGCAACCCATCATCTAATTACTACTCCATAATGCATTCCCTTAGGCCCAAAGATGGTGAAGTGTCATGTAGTCGACGTTCACACGACACCGCTAAGGGAATCAACAACATACATATCATCAAAATATCGAACGAATACCAAATTCACATGATTACTTATGACAAGACTTCTCCCATGTCCTCAAGAATAAAAGTAACTACTCACAAATCATATTCATGTCCAAGATCAGAGAGGTGTTGAATAGCATAATAGATCTGAACATATAATCTTTCACCAAATAAACCAACTAGCATCAACTACAAGGTGTAATCAACACTACTAGCAACCCACAGGTACCAATATGAGGTTTTGAGACAAAGATTGAATACAAGGGATGAACTAGGGTTTGAGATGAGACGGTGCTGGTGAAGATGTTGATGAAGATTAGTCCTCCCACGATGAGAGGATTGCTAGTGATGTCGATGGCGACCATTTCCCCCTCCCGGAGGGAAGTATCCCCGGCAGAATCTCTCCGCCGGAGAGCAAAAGTGCTCCTGCCCAAGTTCCGCCTCGAGACGGCGGCGCACCGTCCCGAAAGTCTCCTCTATATTTTTCCTAGGGCAAATGGACTTATATACCAGAAAATGGGGGCCAGAGGTTGGCCAGGGGCCCCACGAGGTACCAGGGCGCGCCTGAGGGGTGGCACGCCCTGGTGCCTCGTGGGCACCTAGGTGGCCCCCTCTGGTACTTCTTGCTTCCAGTATTTTTTATTTATTCCAAAATAAATCTCCGTAAAATTTCAGATCATTTGGAGATGTGCAGAATCGGTATCTCTGACATAGCTTTTTCATGTCCAGAATTCCGCTGCCGGCAATCTCCCTCCTTGTGTAAATCTTGCATATTAAGAGAGAAAAGTCATTAGAATTGCTCCAGAAAGTGTTATATTGATTAAAAACACTATAAATAACGGTAGCAAAACATCATGCAAAATGGACGTATCAACTCCCCCAAGCTTAGACCTCGCTTGTCCTCAAGCGAAAGCCGATATTGATAATCATGTCCACATGTTTAGAGAGAGAGAGGTGTCGATAAAAACAAAATACGGACATAGTAGCATCATGATCATTATTATAACATCAATATTTATTATCATAAAGCTTCTCATGAGCAAGTAACAATTCATCACAACAATGGAGTATAAGGCATAAACTTTCCTGAAAACTAACAAACTATGTTCTCAGTCAACAATGCAATTGCAATTCATCATATTTTCAGGAAGGGTCTCATGTAAGAGCTATTTAGCAAGTCCACATACTCAACCATCATTTAGTCTTCTATGATTGCTAACACTCATGACATATATATGGAGCAAAAAGTTTCAGCCAGACACATAGAAAGATAGGGCTTGTGAGTTCGCCTCCCAACTTATTCACCTCAAGGGTGATGTCAACAATAATAACTCATGATCACTCATATCCAACTGGATATATATGCCAAGATGTTTCCCCACCACATGATGCTTACAAAAGAGAAAAATAAAAAGGAAGTAGAGGGGAACACTATTGACTCTTGCATAAAAAGTAAATACATAAAAGTAAAGGATAGGCCCTTCGCAGAGGGAAGCAGAGGTTGTCATGTGGTTTTTGTTGTTGGATGCAAGAGCTCTTAATGCAAAGGAACGTCACTTTATATTGCCCCTTGTGATAGCAACCTTTATTATGCAGTTTGTCGCTTTTATTTCTTTACCATCACAAGTTCGTACAAAGCTTATTTCCCTTACAATAAAAGTTCAGACATATTTAGAGGCAATTTTTATTGCTTTTTGCACCGAGGACAACTTACTTGAAGGATCTTATTCAATCCATATGTAGATATAGTGGACTCTCATGACATGAAACTGGGTTTAAAGGTTTTGGATGCACAAGTAGTATCTCTACTTGGTGCGGATTTTTGGCTAGCAAAGATATTGGGCAAGCACCACATGTTGGAGGATCTATAACAATATAACTTCTATGTGAATATGAACAAACATAATTCATTACATTGTCTTCCTTGTCCAACGTCAACAATTTGGCATAAAATACTTAATGGGGGCTCACAATCATAAAAGATGTCCAAGATAGTATATTTGCATGTGAATCTTCTCTTCCCTTATTAACTTTTTCATGAATTGCATCATTAACTAATGATATGCTTGTTAACTTCCAATAAATTTTACCACGTATACTTTTCTTTATGTAATGTCATTACTTTCCATAAGAGTAGCATATGATCTTTTTCATTATTTTCATTGCTAGGATTGGAACATGAAAGTAAAGAAGCAAAACTCAAACTACTCTTTATTATATAACTCTCAACTCGATTACATAGATAGATAGATCACGAAGCTAACACTCGAAAGTAGATCATACTAAACTTTTATTCAACTAGATCATGAAATAACTAAAGATCGAACTAAAAATAGGTAAAGATAATAAAAGTGATGGTGATACGATACCGGGGCACCTCCCCCAAGCTTGGCACAAGCCAAGGGGAGTGCCCATACCCATGTGCTCAAGTCTCCTTCTTCGGTGATGGTGGTGGTGATGAAGTGGCAAGCTTGTCCTTCAGCTATAATAGGTACATCAATCTACGGTTGATGCTCCGAAGGGCGATGTTTTGCTATTCCAGCAAAATAACTTCACGAGTGAGAGATGTATTCTGAACAGAAACTATTTCAAAGACTCTTAAGGCTTCAATTACGGATGGGGAGAGATGATCATATAAGGGTTGAAGTATATCTCCCTTCTCTGCGGTATCCTCCATGGGAACCGCTTGCCCTTCTCCCGGAGCCTGGGCTCCTGCAACTTCCACAACCTTGTCCTCCTTGCCATTGTCTTCTTCTCCCGACGACAACTCATAGTAAACCTCGCTGTAGGGGCGTTTGCCCGGCGATGGTTGCACAATGCGGTGCTTGGCTCGAAGCTTTTGGGGGAGCCATGGCGATCTAGATCTGTCAGAAAAATAGCACGAAAGAAAAACAGAGGAGATTTCTGCGATACGGTGGTCAAAAAATCCTGGAGTATATATAAAGATTTTTTATCTTGCAAAACAAGTAATCCAGAAGAAAACGGAGTCGGGGAGGCTCACGTGGGGCCCATGAGCCACCAGGGCGCGCCTGGGGGGTGGCGCGCCCTGGTGCCTCGTGGGCACCAGGTGGGTCCCCTCGGCTATTTCTTATTTTTCTATTTTTTTCTAATATTCCAAAACTGACAGAAAATATTTTTATGGAATTTTTGGAGTCGGTTTACCTACCGTATCACATACCTCTTTCTTTTCAGGGTTCTGGAGTGTTCCGGAAGGTCTCTCTTATGTATTCCTCCGGTGTAATTGTTTCAATAATATTAGTTTCAACATTAATGGGAGTACCTGAAATATAGTGCTTGATTCTTTGCCCATTCACCACTCTCGGATTACTGCCTTCGGAGTTGTTTATTTTGATGGCTCCGGAGCGATAAACTTCTTCGATGATATACGGTCCTTCCCATTTAGAGAGGAGTTCTCCTGCAAAGAATCTCAAACGAGAGTTGTACAATAGAACTTGCTCACCTACTTTAAATTCCCGTTTTTGAATTCTTCTATCATGCCACCTTTTAACTTTTTCTTTAAACAATTTGGCATTTTCATAAGCTTGGGTCCTCCATTCATCTAATGAGCTAATATCAAATAACCTCTTTTCACCGGCAAGTTTAAATTCATAATTTAGTTCTTTAATTGCCCAATATGCTTTATGTTCTAACTCAAGAGGTAAATGACATGCTTTTCCATAAACCATTTTATAAGGAGACATACCCATAGGATTTTTATAAGCAGATCTATAAGCCCATAATGCATCGTCAAGTTTCTTAGACCAATTCTTTCTAGATCTATTGACGGTTTTTTGCAAAATTAATTTTATTTCTCTATTGCTCAATTCAACTTGACCACTAGTTTGAGGGTGATAGGGAGATGCAATTCTATGGTTGACATCATATTTAGCAAGCAATTTACGGAATGTACCATGAATAAAATGTGAACCACCATCGGTCATCAAATATCTAGGGACTCCGAACCTTGGGAAAATAACTTCTTTAAGCATTTTAATAGAAGTGTTATGATCAGCACTACTAGTTGGAATAGCTTCTACCCACTTAGTAACGTAATCAACAGCAATTAAAATATGTGTATACCCATTGGATTTAGAAAAAGGTCCCATATAATCAAATCCCCAAACATCAAATGGTTCAACAGCAAGTGAATAATTCATAGGCATTTCCTGACGTCTACCAACATTACCAATTCTTTGACATTCATCACAAGATAAGACATACTTACGAGCATCCTTGAAAAGAGTAGGCCAATAGAAACCAGATTGCAATACCTTTTGTGCAGTTCTGTCTCCCGCATGGTGTCCCCCGTAAGCCTCGGAATGACACTTCCATAGGATTTGTTCCTGTTCATGCTCAGGTACACAACGTCTAATAATACCATCTACTCCTTCTTTATAAAGATGTGGGTCATCCCAAAAGTAATGTCTCAAATCATAGAAGAACTTTTTCTTTTGTTGGTATGTGAAACTAGGTGGTATAAATTTAGCAACAATATAATTAGCATAGTCTGCATACCATGGAGTATTACGAGAAGCATTTATGACAGCTAATTGTTCATCAGGAAAATCATCATTAATAGGTAGTGGGTCATCAAGAACATTTTCCATTCTAGACAAATTATCTGCTACGGGATTCTCAGCTCCCTTCCTATCAGTAATATGCAAGTCAAATTCTTGTAGCAATAAAACCCACCTAATGAGTCTAGGTTTAGCATCTTTCTTTCCATAAGATATTTAATAGCAGCATGATCGGTGTGAACAGTTACTTTAGAATCAACTATGTAAGATCTGAATTTATCACATGCAAACACAATTGCTAGAATTTTTTTTTCAGTAGTAGCATAATTTCTTTGGGCACTGTCTAGAGTTTTACTAGCATAATGGATAACATTTAATTTCTTATCAACTCTCTGTCCTAGAACAGCACCAACAGCATAATCACTAGCATCACACATAATTTCAAAAGGCAGGTTCCAATCAGGTGGTTGGACAATAGGTGCAGTGGTTAAGGCTTTCTTAAGTGTTTCAAAGGCTTCTAGACAATCATCATCAAAAACAATGGAACATCTTTTTGCAAAAGATTGGTAAGAGGCCTAGAAATTTTAGAAAAGTCTTTAATAAATCTCCTATAGAAACCAGCATGACCTAGGAAACTTCTTATACCTTTAATATCTTTAGGACATGGTATTTTCTCAATAGCATCAACCTTAGCTTTATCAACTTCAATACCTCTTTCAGAAATTTTATGCCCCAAGACAATGCCTTCATTCACCATAAAGTGGCACTTCTCCCAATTCAAGACAAGATTAGTTTCTTCACATCTCTGCAAAACTCGATCAAGGTTGCTTAAGCAATCATCAAAACAAGTTCCGTACATGGAAAAATAATCCATGAACACCTCAACAATCTTTTCACAAAAGTCAGAGAATATAGCAGTCATACATCTTTGAAAGGTAGCAGGTGCATTGCATAAACCAAAAGGCATACGTCTATAAGCATAAGTTCCAAAAGGACAAGTGAAGGTGGTTTTCTCTAGATCGGGTTGTGATACGGGTATTTGAGAAAAACCAGAATAACCATCTAGAAAACAAAAGTGTGTATGCTTAGATAATCTTTCTAACATTTGATCAATAAAAGGTAAGGGGTAATGATCTTTTCTAGTAGCTTTGTTTAATTTTCTAAAATCAATTACCATCCTATAACCAGTTACAATTCTTTGTGGAATGAGTTCATTTTTATCATTAGGAACAACGGTAAGACCTCCTTTCTTAGGGACACAATGAACGGGACTTACCCATCTACTATCAGCTATGGGATAGATTATACCTGCTTCCAGAAGTTTTAATATTTCGGTTCTTACCACCTCTTTCGTCTTAGGATTTAATCGTCATTGGTGGTCGACAACTGGTTTAGCATCAGGCTCCATATTAATTTTGTGCTGACATAGAGTGGGACTAATGCCCTTAAGATCATCAAGAGTATATCCAATAGCAGCTCTGTGCTTCCTTAAAGATTTTAGTAATCTCTTTTCTTCATGCGCTGAAAGGTTAGCACTAATAATAACAGGATATATCTTCTTTTCATCAAGATAAGCATATTTCAATGTATCAGGCAATTGCTTCAATTCAAATACAGGATCACCCTTAGGTGGAGGAGGGACTCCAAGAGTTTCAACAGGCAAATTATGTTTAAGGATAGGTGGTTGATCAAAGAACATCTTATCTATTTCATTTGTTTCATTCATATGCATATCGTTTTCGTGGTCTAGCAAATATTGTTCTAACGGATCAGTAGGAGGTATGGCAATAGAAGCAAGTCCAATAATTTCATCTTTACTAGGCAATTCTTTATCATGAGGTTGTCTACGAAACTTGGAGAAATTAAACTCATGAGATATATCACCAAACTTGACTCGAACCTTTTCTGTAACACAATCAATTTCAGCATTAACGGTATTCAAGAAAGGTCTACCAAATATAATGGGACAAAAATTATCTTGTTGTGAACCAAGTACTAAGAAATCAGTAGGGTATTTGATTTTACCACACAAGACTTCAACATCTCTAACAATCCCAAGCGTTGTAATAGTATCTCTATTCGCAAGCTTAATAGTAACATCAATATCTTCAATCTCAACGAGTGCAATTTCATGCATTACTTCTTGATATAAAGAAAATGGGATAGCACTCACACTAGAACCCATGTCACACAAACTATGATAGCAATGATCTCCAATCTTAATAGAGATAACAGGCATGCCAACTACGGGCTTGTTCTTGTCTAACATATCTCGTTCGTTTCTAACAGGTTTAGCAATTCTAGCAGCTTCATCACAAAAGTAAATAACATGCCCATCTATATTATCGACTAGGAGATCTTTAACCATAGCAACATCAGATTCAACTTTAATTTGTTCAGAGGGTCTAGGTGCTCTAATATTACTTTTGTTAACCACAGTTGAAGCTTTAGCATGTTCCTTGATCCTAATAGGAAAAGGTGGTTTCTCAATATAAGCAGCAGGCACAACTGGATCAACATGGTAAACAATTGTTTCTTCTTTAACACTAACAGGTTCCTCAATCTTTTCTTTAACAGGGGGATGATATTTAATCCACTTCTCCTTAGGGAGATCAACATGAGTAGCAAATGATTCACAAAAGGAAGCTACTATCTCAGAGTCAAGTCCATATTTAGTGCTAAACTTATGAAAAGCATCGGTGGCCATAAAAGATTTAACACAATCGAACTCAAGTATTATACCTGACTCATTACCTTTGTCGAGTTACCAATCTTCAGAGTTGCGTTTAATTCTTTCCAGAAGATTCCATCTGAATTCAATAGTTTTCTTCATAAAGGAGCCAGTCGAAGAAGAATCGAGCATAGTTTATTATCATGAGAAAGCCGAGCATAAAAATTCTGTAAGATAATTTCTTTTGAGAGCTCATGATTGGGGCATGTGTACATCATGTACTTAAGCCTCCCCCAAGCTTGAGCGATGCCTTCTCCTTCACGAGGCCAAAAATTATATATATAATTCCGATCACGATGAACCAAATGCATAGGATAAAATTTCTGATGGAATTCTAGTTTCAATCGATTCCAGTCCCATGTATCAGTATCATCACATAGCCTATACCACATTAATGACTTTCCCTCCAAAGATAAAGGGAATACTTTCTTCTTAACTCCATCTCCGGATAAACCTGCAAGCTTAAACAATCCACAAATTTCATCCACATAGATCAAGTGCATATCAGGATGTACCGTTCCATCTCCTCCATAAGGATTAGCTAGCAGTTTCTCTATCATACCCGGAGGAATCTCATAATAAATATTTTCAGTAGGTGTAGTAGGTTGAGGAGCAACTATTTGTGTTTCCATTCGAGGTGAAGATACACCGAACAAACCCCTCAAAGGATTACTTTCCATAGTGACAAGTGACAGTAAATTTCAGCACGTAATATAAATGTTTCCTTACCAAATTCCACTCACCAAAGGCGCTTCACTCCCCGGCAACGGCGCCAGAAAAGAGTCTTGATGACCCACAAGTATAGGGGATCAATTGTAGTCCTTTTGATAAGTAAGAGTGTCGAACCCAACGAGGAACAGAAGGAAATGACAAGCGGTTTTCAGCAAGGTATTTTCCGCAAGCACTGAAATTATCGGTAACGAGTAGTTTGATAGCAAGATAATTTGTAACAAGTGACAAGTAGCAATAGTAACAAAGAGTGCAGCAAGGTGGCCCAATCCTTTTTATAGCAAAGGACAAGCCAGAACGATCTCTTATAGTAAGCAAAGCGTTCTCGTGGACACATGGGAATTTCATCTAGTCACTTTCATCATGTTGGTTTGATTCGCGTTCGCTACTTTGATAATTTGATATGTGGGTGGACCGGTGCTTGGGTGCTGTTCTTACTTGAACAAGCCTCCCACTTATGATTACCCCCTCTCACAAGCATCCGCAACTACGAAAGAAGAATTAAGATAACTCTAACCATAGCATTAAACATATGGATCCAAATCAGCCCCTTACGGAATAGCGCATAAACTAGGGTTTAAGCTTCTGTCACTCTAGCAACCCATCATCTAATTACTACTCCACAATGCATTCCCTTAGGCCCAAAGATGGTGAAGTGTCATGTAGTCGACGTTCACATGACACCACTAAGGGAATCAACAACATACATATCATCAAAATATCGAACGAATACCAAATTCACATGATTACTTATGACAAGACTTCTCCCATGTCCTCAAGAACAAAAGTAACTAATCACAAATCATATTCATGTCCAAGATCAGAGAGGTGTTGAATAGCATAATAGATCTGAACATATAATCTTCCACCAAATAAACCAACTAACATCAACTACAAGGTGTAATCAACACTACTAGCAACCCACAGGTACCAATCTGAGGTTTTGAGACAAAGATTGAATACAAAGAAATGAACTAGGGTTTGAGACAAGATGGTGCTGGTGAATATGTTGATGAAGATTAGTCCTCCCACGATGAGAGGATCGCTGGTGATGTCGATGGCGATGATTTCCCCCTCCCGGAGGGAAGTATCCCCGCCAGAATCTCTCCGCCGGAGAGCAAAAGTGTTCCTGCCCAAGTTCCGCCTCGAGACGGCGGCGGACCGTCCTGAAAGTCTTCTCTATATTTTTTCTAGGGAAAATGGACTTATATACCAGAAAATGGGGGCCAGAGGCTGGCCAGGGGCCCCACGAGGTACCAGGGCACGCCTGGGGTGGGGTGGCGCGCCCTGGTGCCTCGTGGGCACCTGGGTGGCCCCCTCTGGTACTTCTTGCTTCCAGTATTTTTTATTTATTCCAAAATAAATCTTTGTAAAATTTCAGCTCATTTGGAGATGTGCAGAATAGGTATCTCTGATATAGCTTTTTCAGGTCCAGAATTCCAGCTGCCAGCAATCTCCCTCCTTGTGTAAATCTTGCATATTAAGAGAGAAAAGGCATTAGAATTGCTCCACAAAGTGTTATATTGATTAAAAACACTATAAATAACAGTAGCAAAACATGATGCAAAATAGACGTATCAGCTGTCACATGGTATATTATGTTTCAAAAACTCTGCCTGCTAAATTCGCATTATAAAATATACTGACGCCACATTTTTTACTATATGTATCGGTGCTATCTGACTATGTCGACGGCGAGGATGAAGATAGCCAGAGGAAGTTCAAGAAGCAAAAGCTCAAGGAGCTTTATGCTGGAGAGCATAACAGGCATGTTAGGACCTGGAATGGGGGCTTTGGATGCCCGTTCTGCAACCAAATTATTCATGACGCGTTTGAAAGTGTTCTGTCGCATGCAAGAGGAAGAGCCGTTGGCTCCTTCAAGCAGAAGTATTCTCGCAGGGTGGCGCACGCCGCGTACGCTGAGTACCTAGAGAAGCTTCACCTTCGTGCAGTCCTGGAGACCCGTTGAACTATGGTTATGTTCAGAAGTACCCTAGCTATCTAGTGTGTGCGTCTTAATTATATCTAGGCTTGAGTATGCTTATTATTATCGGTGGAACTATGGTTGAGCTATGCTTGAGTACGCTTATTATCTATGCCTGAGTATGTTTATATCTATGCTTAATTATATCTAGATGTGGGATGAGTATGCAATTAGTTCGGTTGATGGAATTTTATGCTTCTCTTAGACCAACCTATGATTGCTGATGTCTACTACACAACTTTATTCTTGTAGACTCCGTTGGGCCTCCAAGCGCAGAGTTTTGTAGGACAGCAGCAAATTTCCCTCAAGTGGATGACCTAAGGTTTATCAATCCGTGGGAGGTGTACGATGAAGATGGTCTCTCTCAAACAACCCTGCAATCAAATACAAAAAATCTCTTGTGTCCCCAACACACCCAATACAATGGTAAATTGTATAGGTGCACTAGTTCGGCGAAGAGATGGTGATACAAGTGTAGTATGGATAGTAGATATAGGTTTTTGTAATCTGAAATAATAAAAACAGCAAGGTAGCAAGTAACAAAAGTGAGCACAAACGGTATTGCAATGCTTGAAAACAAGGCCTAGGGTTCATACTTTCACTAGTGCAATCTCTCAACAGTGCTAACATAATTGAATCATATAACAATCCCTCAACGTGCAACAAAGAATCACTCCAAAGTTCCTAGCAAATGGAGGACATAAGAAGAAATTGTTGTAGGTAGCAAAACCACCTCAAAGTTATCCTTTCCGATCAATCTATTGAGCCATCCCTATAAGTGTCACAAACATCCCTAGAGTTCATACTAAAATAACACCATATGATACGCATCAATTAACTCTGATGTCACCTAGATACTCCAATGTCACCACAAGTATCCGTGAGTTAATTATTCGACATGCATCAAACAATTTCAGATTCATAATATTCAATCCAACACAAAGAACTTCAAAGAGTACCCCCAAAGTTTCTACCGGAGAAAGTAGGACAAAAACATGCATCAACCTCTATACCTAGATTACCCCAATGTCACCTCGGGAATCCGCAAGTTGATGACCAAATTATACATCAAGTGACTCAATAGAATACCCCATTGTCACCACGGGTATCCACATGCAAGACATACATCAAGTGTTCTCAAATCCAAAATATTCAATCCGATAATAATGAAACCTCAAAGGGAAAGACTCAATTCATCACAATAAGATAAAGAGGGAAGAACACCATATGATCCAACTATATTAACAAAGCTTGTGGTACATCAAGACCGTGCCAAATCAAGAACACGAGAGAGAGAGATCAACACATAGCTACTGGTACATACCCTCAGCCTCGAGGATGAACTACTCACACATCACCATGAGAACGGAGGAGAAGTTGGTGGTGATGGTGATGGAGGAGATGTCCCCGGCGGCGTCCCGGCGCCACCGGAGGAGAGGGGGAAGGGGCCCCTCCTTCTTCTTCTTCGGAGGCCCTCTGGGGGGAGAGGAGGCTCTCCCCTAGATGGGATCTCTCTGTTCTCTTCTGTTTCTCGCAACTGTTTTCGGAGCCCTTCACCATTTCTTATATTTCCGGAGAGCCGTAACTCCGATTGGGCTGAAATTTTGAGGGGATTTTTATCTGGAAATTATCTTTCTTGCGGAGAAAGAAGGGATCCAACCGACCTACGAGGTGCCCACAAGGCAAGGGGGCGTCGCCAGGGGGGTAGGTCGTGCCCTGTTGCCTTGTGGAGCCCTCGGTCACCGTCTTGCGTTGATTCTTTTTCCCAAAAATCACATATATTCCAAAAAAAATCTCCGTAAAATTTTATCGCGTTTGGACTTCGTTTGGTATGGTTTTTCTGTGAAACAAAAAACATGCAAAAAAATAGCAACTCGCACTGGGCACTAGATTAGTAAGTTAGTCCATAAAAATCACATAAAAGTGCACCAAAACCATATAAAATTATTGTAAACATGGCATGAATACTTCATAAATTATAGATACGTTGGAGACTGATACGTCCAATTTGCATCATGATTTCCTACTATTATTTATAATGTATTTGATCATTATTTCACTTTATGATGCAATTCTTATGCCTTTTCTCTCTTAATTTGCAAGATTTATATGAAGAGGGAGAATACCGGCAGCTGGAATTCTGGACCTGAAATAGCTAAAACAGAGATACCTATTCTACAGAGCTCCAATTGACTTGAAATTTTACAGAGATTTTTTATTGAATATATAAAAAAATACCAAAGGAAAGAAATACCAGAGGGGACCCACCAGTTGCCCACAAGGCAACACGCCCCCCCCCCCCTGAGCGCGCCCTGATACCTTGTGGGGCCCCTGGCTGGCCTCCGGCCCCCTCCTTCTGCTATATAGGCTCATTTGCCCTAAAAATTATAGAGAAGACTTTCTGGACGAACCGCCGCCGTCTCGAGGCGGAACCTGGGCAGGAGCAATTTTACTCTCCGGCGGAGCGATTCCCCCGGGGATACTTCCCTCCAGAAGAGGGAAATCGAAGCCATCGACATCACCAACGATCCTCTCATCATGGGAGAACCAATCTTCATCAACATCTTCACCAGCACCATCTCATCGCAAACCCTAGTTCATCTCTTGTATTCAATCTTTGTCTCAAAACCTCAGATTGGTACCTGTGGGTTGCTAGTAGTGTTGATTACATCTTGTAGTTGATGCCAGTTGGTTTATTTGGTGGAAGATTATATGTTCAGGTCCTTAATGATATTGAATACCCCTCTGATCTTGAACATGAATATGATTTGTGAGCAGTTACTTTTGTTCTTGAGGACATGGGAGAAGTCTTGTCATAAGTAATCATGTGAATTTGGTATTCGTTCGATATTTTGATGATATGTATGTTGTTGCTTCCTTTAGTGGTGTCGTGTGAACGTTGACTACATGACACTTCACCATCTTTGGGCCTAAGGGAAGGCATTGTGGAGTAGTAATTAGATGATGGGTTGCTAGAGTGACAGAAGCTTAAACCCTAGTTTATGCGCTATTCCGTAAGGGGCTGATTTGGATCCATATGTTTCATGCTATGGTTAGATTTATCTTAATTCTTCTTTTGTAGTTGCGGATGCTTGCGAGAGGGGGTAATCATAAGTGGGAGGTTTGTTCAAGTAAGAACAGCACCCAAGCACCGGTCCACCCACATATCAAATTATCAAAGTAGAGAACGCGAATCAAACAAACATGATGAAAGTGACTAGATGAAATTCCCATGCGTCCTCGAGAATGCTTTGCTTATTATACGAGTTCATTCCGGCTTTTCCTTTGCTACAAAAAGGATTGGGCCACCTTGGTGAACTTTTGTTACACTTGTTACTTGTTACTTGTTACGAATTATCTTGCTATCAAACTACTCGTTACCGCTACTTTCAGTGCTTGCAGAAAATACCTTACTGAAAACCGCTTATCATTTCCTTCTGCTCCTCGTTGGGTTCAACACTCTTACTTATCAAAAGGACTACGATTGATCCCTTATACTTGTGGGTCATCAAGACTCTTTTCTGGCGCCGTTGCCCGGGAGTGAAGAGCCTTTGGTGAGTGGAATTTGGTAAGGAAACATTTATATTACGTGCTAAAATTTACTGTCACTTGTCACTATGGAAAGTAATCCTTTGAGGGGCCTGTTCGGGGTATCTTCACCTCGAATGGAAGCAATAAGAGTTGCTCCTCAACCCACTGAACCTAATGAAAATATTTATTATGAAATTCCTTCGGGTATGATAGAGAAACTGCTAGCTAATCCTTATGCAGATGATGGAACGGTGCATCCTGATATACACTTGATATAATAGATGAAATTTGTGGATTGTTTAAGCTTGCAGGTTTATCCGGAGATGGAGTTAAGAAGACGGTATTCCCATTATCTTTGGAGCGAAAGGCATTGACATGGTATAGGCTATTGGATGATACTGGAACATGGGATTGGTACCGGTTGAAGCTGGAATTTCACCAGAAATTTTATCCTATGCATTTGGTTCATCGTGATCGGAATTATATATATAATTTTTGGCCTCGTGAAGGAGCAAGTATCGCTCAAGCTTGGGGGAGGCTTAAGTATATGTTGCACACATGCCCCAATCATGAGCTCTCAAGAGAAATAATTATTCAAAACTTTTATGCTCGGCTTTCTCATAATGATCGGTCCATGCTCGATACTTCTTCTACTGGTTCCTTTATGAAGAAAACTATTGAATTCAGATGGGATCTTCTAAAAAGAATTAGACGCAACTCTGATGCTTGGGAAATCGACAAAGGTAAAGTGTGAGGTATAAATCTCGAGTTTGATTGTGTTAAATCTTTTATGGAAACTGATGTTTTTCATAAGTTTAGTACTAAATATGGAAACTGATCTTTTGCTGCTCATGTTGATCTCCCTAAGGAGAAATGGTTTAAGTTTCATCCAACTATTGAATTAAAGGAAGAACCTGTCAGTGTTAAAGAAGAAACAATTGTTTACAATGTTGATCCAGTTGTGCCTATTGCTTATATTGAGAAACCTCCTTTCCCTGTTAGGATTAAGGAACATGCTAAAGCTTCAATTGTGGTTAACAAAATAATATTAGAGCACCTAGACCTTCTGAACAAATTAAAGTTGAACCTAATATTGCAATGGTTAAGGATCTTTTGGTTGATAACATTGATGGACATGTCATATATTTCTGTGATGAAGCAACTAGAATTGCTAAACCAGACACTAAGATAAAGATAAACCCATAGTTGGCAAGCCTGTTATTTCTGTTAAAATTGGAGATCATTGCTATCATGGCTTATGTGATATTGGTGCTAGTGTGAGTGCTATTCCATTTACTCTTTATCAAGAAGTCATGAATGATATTGCACCTGTTGAGATTGAAGATATTGATGTCACCATTAAGCTTGCAAATAGAGATACTATTACACCACTTGGGATTGTTAGAGATGTTGAAGTCTTGTGTGGTAAGATCAAATATCCTACTGATTTTCTTGTTCTTGGATCTCCACAAGATGATTTTTGTCCCATTATATTTGGTAGACCCTTCTTGAATACAGTAAATGCTAAGATTGATTGCAACAAAGAAACTGTCAGTGTTAATTTTGGTGATATATCGCATGAGTTTAATTTCTCTAAGTTTCGTAGACAACCTCATGATAAAGAATTACCTACTAAAGATGAAATTATTGGTCTTGCTTCTATTGATGTGCCTCCTACTGATCCTTTAGAACAATACTTGCTAGACCATGAAAATGATATGCATATGAATGAAAGAAATGAAATAGATGAGTTGTTCTTCAAGCAAGCACCTATCCTCAAACATAATTTGCCTGTTGAAACATTAGGAGACCCTCTACCACCTAAGAGTGACCTTGTGTTTGAATTAAAGCAATTACCTGATACACTTAAATATGCTTATCTTGATGAAAAGAAGATATATCCTGTTATTATCAGTGCTAACCATTCAGAGCATGAAGAAAAGAGATTACTTAAAACTCTGAAGAAGCATCGTGCAGCTATTGGATATACTCTTGATGATCTTCAGGGCATTAGTCCCACTTTATGTCAGCATAAAATTCATATGGAGCCAGATGCTAAACCAGTAGTTGATCACCAAAGAAGGTTGAATCCTAAAATGAAGGATGTGGTAAGAACTGAGATATTAAAGCTTTTGGAGGCAGGTATAATTTATCCCATAGCTGATAGTAGGTGGGTAAGTCTTGTTCATTGTGTTCCTAAGAAAGGAGGTATTACTGTTGTTCCTAATGATAAAAACGAACTTATCCCACAAAGAATTGTAACTGGTTATAGAATGGTAATTGATTTCAGAAAATTAAATAAAGTTACTAGGAAAGATCATTAACCCTTGCCCTTTATTGATCAAATGCTAGAAAGATTATCTAAGCATACACACACTTTTGCATTCTAGATGGTTATTCTGGTTTCTCTCAAATACCTATATCACCAGAAGATCAAGAGAAAACCACATTTACTTGTCCTTTTGGAACTTATGCTTATCGTCGTATGCCTTTTGGTTTATGTAATGCACCTGCTACCTTTCAAAGATGTATGACTGCTATATTTTGTGACTTTTGTGACAAGATTGTTGAGGTTTTCATGGATGACTTTTCCGTTTACGGAACTTCTTTTGATGATTGCTTAAGCAACCTTGATCGAGTTTTGCAGAGATGTGAAGAAACCAATCTTGTCTTGAATTGGGAGAAGTGCCACTTTATGGTAAATGAAGGTATAGTCCTCGAGCATAAAATTTTTGAAGGAGGTATTGAAGTTGATAAAGCTAAAGTTGATGCAATTGAGAAAATGTCGTGTCCCAAAGATATCAAAGGTATAAGAAGTTTCCTTGGTCATGCTGGTTTCTATAGAAGGTTTATAAAAGACTTCTCTAAAATTTCTAGGCCTCTTACTAATCTCTTGCAAAAAGATGTTCCATTTGTTTTTGATGATGATTGCGTAGAAGCCTTTGAAATACTTAAGAAAGCCTTAATTTCTACACCTATTGTTCAACCACCTGATTGGAACCTACCCTTTGAAATTATGTTTGATGCTAGTGATTATGATGTTGGTGCTGTTCTAGACAAAGAGTTGATAAGAAATTGAATGTTATTCATTATGCTAGTAAAACCCTAAACAGTGCTCAAAGAAATTATGCTACTATTGAGAAGGATTTTTTAGCAGTTGTGTTTGCATGTGATAAATTCAGATCTTACATTGTTGATTCCAAAGTTACTATTCACACTGATCATGCTGCTATTAAATACCTTATGGAAAAGAAAGATGCTAAGCCTAGACTTATTAGGTGGGTTCTTTTGCTGCAAGAATTTGATTTGCATATTATTGATAGAAAGGGAGCTGAGAATCCCGTAGCAGATAATTTGTCTAGAATGGAAAATGTTCTTGATAACCCACTTCCTATTAATGATGATTTCCTTGATGAACAATTAGCTGTGATAAATGCTTCTCGCAACACTCCGTGGTATGCAGACTATGCTAATTACATTGTTGCTAAATATATACCACCTAAATTCACATACCAACAAAAGAAAAAGTTCTTCTTTGATTTAAGGCATTATTTTTGGGATGACCCACATTTATATAAAGAAGGAGTAGATGGTATTATTAGACTTATGTACCTGAGCATGAACAGGAACAAATCCTATGGAAGTGTCACTCCGAGGCATACGGAGGACACCATGCGGGAGACAGAACTGCACATAAGGTATTACAATCTGATTTTTATTGGCCTACTCTCTTCAAAGATGCACGTAAGTTTGTCCTTTCTTGCGATGAATGTCAAAGAATTGGTAATGTTGGTAGACGTCAGGAAATGTCTATGAATTATTCACTTGTTATTAAACCATTTGATGTTTGGGGTTTTGATTATATGGGACCTTTTCCTTCCTCTAATGGGTATACTCATATTTTAGTTGTTGATTACGTTACTAAGTGGGTAGAAGCTATTCCAACAAGTAGTGCTGATCATAAAACCTCTATTAAAATGCTTAACGAAGTTATATTTTTGAGGTTTGGAGTCCCTAGATATTTGATGACTGATGGTGGTTCACATTTTATACATGGTGCTTTCCGTAAATTGCGTGCTAAATATGATGTTAATCATAGAATTGCATCTCCTTATCGTCCTCAGTCTAGTGGTCAAGTTGAATTGAGTAATAGAGAAATCAAATTAATTTTGCAAAAGACCGTTAATAGATCTAGGAAGAATTGGTCTAAGAAACTTGATGATGCATTATGGGCTTACAGAACTGCTTATAGAAATCCTATGGGTATGTCTCCTTATAAAATGGTCTATGGAAAATCATGTCATTTACCTCTTGAGTTAGAACAAAAGGCTTATTGGGCAATTAAAGAACTTAATTATGATTTTAAACTTGCCGGTGAAAAGAGGTTATTTGATATTAGCTCTTTAGATGAATGGAGAACCCAAGCCTATGAAAATGCCAAGTTATTAAAAGAAAAAGTTAAAAGATGGCATGATAAAAGAATCCAAAAACGGGAATTTAAAGTGGGTGAGCAAGTTCTATTGTACAACTCTCGTTTCAGATTCTTTGGAGGAAAACTTCTCTCTAAATGGGAAGGGCCATATATCATCGAAGAGGTTTATCGCTCCGGAGCCATCAAAATCAACAACTCTGAAGGCACCAACCCGAGAGTGGTGAATGGGCAAAGAATTAAGCATTATATCTCAGGTACTCCCATTAATGTTGAAACTAATATTATTCAGACTATGACACCGGAGGAACACATCAAAGAGTCCTTCTGGAACACTCCAGAACCCTGAAAAGGGGTAGGTATGTGATACGGTAAGTAAACCGACTCCAAAATTTCCATAAAAATTATTTTTGCCCATTTTGGAATATTAGAAAAAAAAATACAAAAATAAGAAACAGCCGAGAGGACCCACGAGGAGGTCACAAGGCAATAGGGCACGACCCCCCTGGGGCGCGCCGTGTTGCCTTATGGGCCCCTCGTGTGCCCTCCCGACTCCGTTTTCCTCTCGTATGCTTGTTTTGCAAGATAAAAATTCTTTATATATACTCACAGGTGTTTTGACCACTGCATCGCAAGTTTCTCCTCTGTTCTTGTTTTGGGCTATTTTTCCTGACAGGTTTGGACGCACTATGTCGTCTCAGGACTCGGATGGGGAGAGCTATGTCTTGCACCTTATTGCAAACCCTAGAGTCTATGGGGATATTGATCCCTATGGATGGTCATCTGGCGAAGAGGAGGAGGCCGACTTGAGGAAAAACCAAGATCAACCCAGTGAAGAGGAAGAGGATCTCCCTCTGCCTCAGCCAGGAGATATGCATGTTGAATTCAAGAGGTCCAGCTTACCCAATATGGTGATAGCGCCTAAAGTTCAATTTACCCCCTTTCATCATGTGCAGGAAGATTCAGATAAACTGCATCGTAAAATTTGGGATCTTGAAAGGGAGAATGACAAATTAAAAGAAGAAATTCGTGTCCTCATGTGGAAAACAGAAGACAAGCCTACCACATCATCACCACCATCACTGAAGAAGGAGACTTGAGTACATGGGTATGGGCACCACCCTTGGCTTGTGCCAAGCTTGGGGGAGGTGCCCCGGTATCATATCACCATCACTTTTATCATCATTATCTATCTTAGTTCGATCCTTAGTTATTTCGTGATTTAGAGGAATAAAGTTTTAGTATGATTTAGTTTCGAGTGCTTGTGTTATGATCTATATATCTGTGTAATCGTGTGTGAAAGTTATATAATAAAGATTAGTTTGAGTTGAGTGTTTTGCTTTTGTTGATCCAATCTTAGAAATAAAATAAAGAGAATAAGAAGTAAGATCATATGCTAATCCCATGGGGAGTGATGACTTCACATAAAAGAAGTATAATTGATAAAACTTGTTGGACGTTGACAAACATAGCATTGGTCACTGTTGCAATTCATGAAAAAGTAATAAAGGAAGAGGGGTTTCACATATAGATATACTATCTTGGACATCTTTTATGATTGTGAGCCCCCATTAAATATTCTATGTCAAATAGTCGACGTTGGACAAGGAAGACAACGTAATGAGTTATGTTTGCTTATATTCACATAGAAGTTATATTGTTTTGGATCCTCTAACATGTGGTGCTTGCCCCCTATCTTTTGCTAGCCAAAATTCTGTACTAAGTAGAGCATCCAAAAACCCTTAAACCCAGTTTCATGCCATGAGAGTCCACCATATCTACCTATGGATTGAATAAGATCCTTCAAGTAAGTTGTCATCGGTGCAAAAGCAATAAAAATTGCTCCTAAATATGTATGAACTTTTATTGTAAGGGAAAATAAGCTTTGTACGATCTTGTGATGGTGGAGAAATAAAAGCGACAGACTGCATAATAAAGGTCGCTATCACAAGGGGCAATATAAAGTGACGTTCCTTTGCATTAAGAGTTTGCACATCCAAAACTAAAAAGCGCATGACAACCTCTGCTTCCCTCTACGAAGGGCCTATCTTTTACTTTTATGTATTTACTTTCATGCAAGAGTCAATAGTATTCTCCTCTATTCCGTTTTTATTTTTCTCTCTTGGCAAGCATCATGTGGTGGGGAAAGATCCAGACATATATATCCAGTTGAATGTAGGTGATCATGAGTTATTATTGTTGACATTACCCTTGAGGTAAATAAGTTGGGAGGCGAAACTCTAAGCCCCTATCTTTCTATGTGTCTGGCTGAAACTTTTGCTCCATAAGTATCACTACAAAAAAAACACTTCCGTGATGATACGTCTTTGTCATAGTAGGTCAAGTTTTCTGTCATGCATGTACATCCGTGACAATTTTATGACAGAATCAAGATAGTCATACATGTGCTGTCATAGAAGTGTTCCATGACAATACTGAAATTATCATCACGGAAGTGTCCACTTCCATGACGATAAATGTTGCGTCATGGAAGTGTTTTCGTCAAGGGTAACCGACACGTGGAATCCACCGTAACGGGTCGCCGTTAAGCTATCAGGTGCGGATTTGGATCCGATAACTCGTTATCAGCCCGGTCCAATGGCGATTTTCCACGTGTAAAATTCTCATTCGCCAACGAAACCACGTATCAGGTCGGCGTTGTGACAGATGTCGTCCATTCATTAGACGAGAGACGCCTATGATACGCCGACATGTGGCACGGCACAATAGTGGCCCATTAAGGTTAAAAGTTAGCATGCCGGCCCATGGAAAGCCTGTTAACGGCCTGTTTGCATACAACCCATTTATGGCCCGGGTACTCACGGCCCGTTATGGCCTTTCAAAATTCGGCCCAGTAGCGCCATGTGGGCCGTGCCTTATGATTTCAGCCCGTTGTCACTTTCGGCCCATCTATGGCCCGTGACGTCTTTTGGCCCATATTAGGCCTTTTGTTTCTCTAGGCCCATTGACAGCTCGTGGTGATTCTGGCCCATCATGAAAAGTAAACAGCTTTGAGCCCATTAACGGCCCATGATTCAGTTGGGCCGTTTCCAGCCCGTGTTTTCTTTCGGCCTTCTAAGGGCCCATAAAATCTTGGGCTCATTTCCGGCCCTCGATTACTTACGGTCCATTACTGGCTTGTTATGCTAATGAGCCAGATTCAGCCCGTGGTTACAATCGGCCCATTTGTGGTCTGTTAACCCATTGGGCCATTTTCAGCACGTCATGTATTCTGGCCCATTAACGACCCGTTATGCCTGTCGATAGAATTAAGCATGTGATGACTTTCGGCCTATTAACGGCATGTTATGCTATGGGCCCTTAAACGGACCATTCCCACTATGGCCCATTTACGGCCCATAATGCGGTCCGCTTTTGGCCCACGGATCCTACGGCCCGTAGATGGCCCTTGGGCACTACAGCATGTAGTAGGCCCATGGTTACCACGGACCGTATGTGGCCCATGGTTATTGCGGCCACTAACAAACTGAGGAAAAAGATGACTATGAGGAAATAAATAAGCAAGCAACTAACGCTAGGCTATTACGGCGATTGCACAGATTACATCCACTGGGCATCAAAGTTCGCCACCCGTGCAAATATAGGGAACACCCTACACTATACAAAAATAGCTTGCTGTTTTCTTCAGCCGGTCGCTGCCCGTTAAGAACAAATTTTGTATCGCAACAAAATAAATTACAGGCATATAACAAAAGGAGGGTTGGCATAAAAGTAAATGCACCATCAGAAGTTCAGAAGCTCGGATGATTTGACCTGACTGGTATGTTTTCGTGCTATAGTGTCTGATGGAGCACCATAAACTTCGCTGTAATTTCTCCTAGGCTCCTGAACAACATAGCAAATGTTTGATAGTCTGGTTTCAAAACCATGCATATCTTGACGACATTGAACAATGGATGTTCTTGTTTCACAAAAGGTCTCTGTTAGGGATTGGACATGTGTCTGGAGCGCAGATATATCATTCTGTCGAGCTTGCAGATCTTATTCATGAGGTAGTTTGGACGAGGTTGCCTTAACAACCAACCCAGTATTATGTAGGAAGGTGCTTTTGGCACTGTTAGTGGAGAGATACTGACCCACTGCAGCAAGAGGTGACATTGTGGTTATGGTTGCCTCATCACCTTCAGGAGGTTGTGGCGGTTCCACCATTTGTTCCATAGCTTGCTGAAAAGTTGAGTTTGTACATTAGTAGTACCAGAACAAAAGTTATTAATGAGGCAGCAAAACCAAACAGAATAGCTTTGGTTTATATACAGAACTTATTTTGGTGAACCCGTGTAAAATATTAGTTGTATTTTACTGCAAAGTACACAATAAAACCAGGTTCCAAACATATGACCGTATACCATGGCTAATGTATTGTCTATTTCTTCACATTGTATTGATAGCTAAGATAAAGAGACAAAGTTTATAATACGGTGAGCATAGTATGACATCATTCATATGACAAAACAACTGAGATCAGACAAATGGGCAATTGTAACATTGTGTGCAGCACGGAACTAGATTACAGATCAAGAGCAAAGGAACATCGTTCCTCTGTTTTAAACCTTGTAAAGTGCAATGATACGTTCAGACAACTGTGTATAAAATTGAAAAGAGTAATAGACATTGGCTGCAAACCATGCAGTTCAATGCACCACAAGTTAGAGTAACCAGTAGTTCAAAGGGCCTGAGGATTAAGGACTTACTACAACGGCTTTGACTGGTGTAGTCATGCCCTTCGTCTTGCTGGTGTGACAGTCCTTGAAGATTTCCACCGCATTTGGTTCAGGTTCTTTTTGGTCCTTGCGGGCTTTCCTCTACATTTGGAACAAGTTAATATAGATCTGATAATATGGCATAGCCAAAAGAATGAAACAGCAGCTAGTTACCAGAGCCTCGCAGTGTGCAATATAGCTACGAGATCCTGTTGTCTGTTGGAATTTCACTTTCATACGGTTGGCCTTGTTCTTTGAACAGATCACCTAGAAGAAGATAGATTTGTGAGGGACATGTGTAAATAGGAGTTAAACATGTGATCTGATCACATCTATATAACATACTTGATACTTTGGATCAGACCAGTGTTTAACAAGGGTTGTCCAGTCTTCATCTGTTATATTTTCCACTGGAGATGTTTGGGCAAGTTCATTGTTAGCCTTGCCTTCAAAGTGAGTTTTCCTCAGATTATACCGATACTGTCATAGAGCAGACTTGAAAACATGAGTGCATGCTTGTCTGGTTGCATCATCTTACCGATCCAACTTGAACCTCATCTGTTCAAAATTATAGGAGTCTCATAACCAGCAACCTAGAAAGTATGGGACAGAGCAAGACGATATTACTAAGTTCCATAAATAACCATACTTACAGATAAATGGTCGAGGAAGGTGTTAAACTAGATTTCATCTTTGTCATTCCTGTACTGAATCCATGTTGGGAGGATACGTGCATGACACCTAACGGCAACGGCTGCCTCTGATACTAACTTGGCTGACTCTGTAGCATCACGTGGCCTTTTTAAACCTGACTCAAAATGATCTCCATTCTTCCTCCTTTAGATTTAGTTAACCTGTCGAGCATTATCCCTGATGTCTGTTTCCTCTTGTGCCTAGGTGCTAGTTCAACAATGAACATGGGAAGTGTTAGTGTACATCAAGCTGTGAAACTACATATAAAGAAGCATGCAACTGTAACTTGACTCGATCAACTACCGTCTTGGTGTTGAAGCTCACAAGGTTCATCTGATCTTGCCAAGTCCTCTTGTGCCAAGAGTGCTTTAGAAGTAGTGTCAGGTGGCAAGGGAGCTTGGGAACTTGCCGCTAGCAGAGTTGACGAACGAGTAAGTCGTGCACATGTTGGTACTGTGGAAGAAGGTGTTGCAACCACTAGGGCTGTCGTTGCTTGTTTGGTTCGTTTGTCTTTGGTACGTTTTGCAGGTGGTGTAGCAGGGGATATTGTGTTTGTACATTTATCCGGTGGACTTTGACCTTCTCTTGCACTATCAGTACCAGCAGAATCTGCAGAGCTGTTCCGCTTCCGTTTCCGTGCCTCCCGAGTAGTAACAACATCCCGTACCATTCTGTGTACCTTCCTCTCTTTTTTCCATGTCAAGTCAAACCCACGAGAAAAAGGAAAAAAATTAGTTCTTTAGAACTAATTGATGTGTGATACAGACGAACTGAACTTTGATGTTAGACAACCGCATGATAGGAGGATGTAATATGTATGAAAAACAGGACGACGTGAGATAATCAGACCTATGATGTGCAAACTAAGCAGAAGGCATTTCAATAAATTAGAAGCAATGCAATGGAAGCTAGACACCATATGAAAGATGCTACAAATATCACTCTGCCAAGTTAATAGTGTCTCGTCATAAGTGGCATTTAAACAAATGTCAAGCAGTACAAGCAATAAATCATATGCAAGATCCAAACAATATCACACTACCAAGTTAAAGGTGTCGCATCATAAGTGATTGATGCAGGATAGACACGAACAGTACTTCGATGTTAGAACATGTAATAGACAGATGTAGTATATGCAAAAAAAGGAAGACATGCCATGTTAACATGTTTAATGTGTAAACTAAGCAGATGCAATTTAATCAAATTATAAGCAATACAAGCTAGACACCGTATGCAACATGCAAGCAAATATCACACTGCCAAGCTAGAGAAAGCACCTGGGATGCTGGAGTAGGGTTGTTGGGCACATCATATTTACTTGGAACTTCTACTGCACTAGCAGTAGTGGCAGAATCTCTAGAGAGCCTCCTTACCGGTGGCGCCAGATGACCGCCATCAGCCCCTGCCTTACTTTTTTCCTTCCTCTCTCTTATTTTTTTTCCTTGTCAAGTCAAACCCACAAGAAAAATGAATAAAATTCGCTTTTCAGAACTCATTGATGCATGATCCTGACGAACACTACTTTCATGTAAGGCGGCCGCATGATAGGAGGATTGAATATGTAAGAAAAAAGAACAGCATTGCATATTCACACCTATGATGTGTAAACTAAGCAGCAGGCATTTCAACAAATTAGAAGCAATGAAAGCTAGACACCGTATGAAAGATGCAATGAATGTCACTCTACCGAGTTAAAACTGTCTCGTCTTAAGTGCCATTTCAACAAATTAGAAGCAGTACAAGCTAGAAAACAATGCAAGATGCAACCTATATCACACTCCCAAGTTAAATGTGTCTTATGATAAGTGATTGTTGCAGGTTACACAATAGTAGTACTTTGATGTAAGAACATGGCGTGATAGACAGATATTGTATGTTCTAGAAACAGGAACATGTGTCTTATTCACAAGTATAATGTGTAAACTAAGCAGATACAATTCAACAAAATTAGAAGCAATACAAGCTAGACATCATACGTAACATGCAACCACATATAACAGTGCCAAGTTAGAGCGAGCACCTGTGATGGTTGGGTAGGGGAGATGTGCTCATCATCAACACAACTACGTTGACTGTCTATGCATGTGTTGTCTTGCAAAACTTGTTTGGAGGATGGCGGAGTAGAATCTGTAGAGACCCTCCGTTTCAGTTGGTCGGAAGGAGCACCATCATCCACTGCCTTACTAATTTCCTTCCGCTTTATTGATTTTGCATTGTCAAGTCAAACGACAAGAAATAGGAATAAAAATCACTCTTCAGAACTCATTCATGCATGATACTGACGAACACTACTTGGATGTAAGGCAAACACATGATACGAGGATGGAATATGTACGAAAAATAGGACAGCATGGCATATTCACACCTATTTGTGTAAACTAGGCAGAAGCCATTTCAACAAATTAGAAGCAATGCAAGGTAGACACCGCATGAAAGATGCAACCAATATGACTCTGCCAAGTTAAAAGCGTCTCATCATAAATGGCGTTTCAACAAATTAGACGCAGTACATGCTATAAATCATATGCAAGATGCAACAAATATCATGCTGCATATACTAAAGGTGTCTCATCATAAGTGATTGATGCGGGATACACACGAACAGTAGTTTTATGTAAGGACATGGTTAATAGACAGATGTAGTATGTACCAAAAATAGGAAGGCATGTCACATGAATAGGTATAATGTGTAAACTAAGCAGAATAGCAAATGCAATTTAACCAAATTAGAAGAATTACAAGCTATACACCATATGCAACATGCAACCACATATCACACTGCCAAGTTAGAGCAAGCACCTGCGATGGTGGTGTAGGGGAAATGCGGTCACCAACTACAGAGCTACGTTGACTATCTTCATCTAGCCTTGCTGTTTGTTGAGAATCATGTGGGGAGGATGACAATGAGCTCTTTAAAAGAGTAGCGCGTCTCACACTAACCCACGGGTCTGACTGTCTCATCATAAGTGATTTATGAGGGATACACAAGAACATTAGTTTGATGTAAGAACATGGTTAATAGACAGATGTAGTATGTACCAAAAACAGGAAGGCATGTCATATTCACAGTATATGGCTAAGCAGATGCAATTTAACCAATTTAGAAGCAATATACAAGGTAGACACCATATGCAACATGCAACCACATATGACACCGTGAAGTTAAACCAAGCACCTGTGATGCTGGTGTATGGCGAATGGGGTCATCAACTACAGAGCTACGTTGACAGTCTTCATCGAATGACACTACACTCTTCTTTAGAGCATCAAACCGCGTCTTTCCAATCCTTGATGCAGAATGGAGCAACTGCTCTATTTTCTTTTTAGAATACTGTGGTTGAGATTCTGAAATACCCATGCGTAATAAAACAATAGTGAGAGAGTATGGGTGTAGTTTGTGCACAAGTAGTGCAGTGTAAAAGTATCAGATAGCAGGTGGGTCAAAAATAAATGACGGCAGACATATGATAGCTCTACAACATGCATGGCACACGAAATTAGATTCTAGGCTTTTGAAATATGAGCACAGGGATGGCTGGGAAGTGCAGGTAATCCTCCAGCAAACCACCACATGTGGTCCTATGAAAATAACAATCGACTGAAAACAAATAGGTCAGTCGATTTTTTTCTGCACCGTCCGATCTACAAGGAACGGGCAGATGGCCATCATCTACCTCCCGCCAGTCACTGTTGACGATCTTCCTCGAACCGCCAGCGACCACCGGCCCAGACCCCTGCCTCCGCCGCCCCGCCCTCCCCTCGACCTCACCCCACCACCGTGCTTGGCAGCGCCCCCCCCCCCCCCCGGCCATCCCTTTAAGCCCGGTGGGCCTCCAGATCGGGCGCCAGCAGCTCCTGCACCACACACACCTCAAAGATAGACACCGAGGCATTGCTTCCCCGGCGAACAGGCAGACTAGGTGCTCCGCGCGCCTCCGCGGGTGGTGCTTCCTTTAATTGGGAATCAACTGACACTGAATTAAAATCCAGGTAGGCGACGGACCTCTAGCTAAAGTGAAATAGTAAATGGGGGATACCTTGTGTAGCGCGAGTTACTTGGAACATCTAGTATCAGGAAGAATGTGTAGTAAGAAGTGGTCAACTAGTTTCCTTCGTGGGATGAATACCGTGCGAGCAGACATGTAAGATTTGCAAGAATAAGGGAAGAGGAGTACTAATATCGGCTTGCCATGCTATGTCCTCCTTATGATTTTTCGTCGATCTTCTTGTGTTTCGCCGAAAACCAGATGTTGTGGAGGACGGTGAAGCCTTGGACGCACCCATGGCCAAGTTGTTGAGTGTGGTGCGGTGGCCCTCTGTCGGAGGCGGAGAAGTAGATCCGAGGCGGCGAACGACGGCATAGCGGGAACAGCTCCGGTGCGGTGGACGGTTGTGACATTGGAGCAGCAGCGGTGAGGCACAGGACGGAGGGGTTGAAGTGGCTCGGGTACGACGCACGTCCGCGTTGTGGAGGCAGCTCTGCCTCAGCTTCAACTGCTAAGTCCTGGAGGGCGCCGCGGTTGAGGTTGCGGTGGACGATGACGTCGGGGTATCGGCTCCGGCGTGATGGAGGAGGGCGGCAGTGGATCGGTGCGATGGGGTGGTGGACGGAGGAGGCTGGGGTTTCATGGCTGGTGGAGAGGGAGTTTTGGCGCCCACGGAGTATGAATGGGGAATCAGACGGGGGAGGGGGGAAGCTAAGGGGGAACCATGTTTCCGGGACGTGCTTGTTTCAAATTTGGGGAAAGTTACAAACTTTGGCCCCATCTTAAATTTCATACATGCTGCGGGTCAGGGGTAGGACGGTAATCTCACGTGTCCAAAATAGTGGGCGGGAGTGATTTTGGCCGAGCGCATCAGCGTTTAGGCGCCCGCGGTATATGAATGTTTTTCGGAGGCGGTTGTGTGGCATCTCGGTTAAGTTACAAACCTACCCCGGTTTAGACTTGTGGACGTCGGGCCGGTAGGCTTCACAGGTCAGAGTTAGGACGGTAATTTCCTTCTACCAAACATTGGTCTCCCGCGGTTTCGGGTGAGGAGAGGCTCTTTTGGCGCTTCGTTCAAAATTTTGAACTAGAAGCATTCACGTTTACAGTACTCTTGAACTATTAGGATTGACCTTAATAGACATCGTTAAATTTGGCCTTGTATGATTGAAAACCTCATTAAATTATGCGCTTCTTTTGAAATTTTGACTCTTGAAAATCCTATAACTACTATTATTTTGGAATGGAGGTGGTAAATTTGAATGTATTTTGTACACGACTATATGTTATTATGTACAAAAGCAAAGCAAAGATTGATGCACCCTTAATTTAGGTATGATTTACAAATGCAATGATCTCAAATTCAAATAATTGAATGCACTTCATGTTGAATTCGAATATTTGAAACCACCTTAAGTTGAATTCAAACGTATGCTAGTTCCTAGCTAGCTATTTAGAATGTTCACTATGTATCTTTTGTATGTATAATGTGCTTTACACACACAACATAAACTATAATCATGTTTATATTTGAATTGCTAAAGCCAAGCATTGTCTGGATTTCAAAATACTGACTCTATGGATCAATTATGTCGAATAATACCATACACATGCTCAAATTCGACAGAATATGGATGTTTGATACACCAATGATCGTTCCATACGCGAATTGCAAATATCATGATCTCATCAAAATATTTGGATACAATTTATATTTTAAATTAATGTGTACATCAGTCTTTTACGCGTAGACTCACTCTCCCTCGGCCCCTCCTCACACACGTGTTATCTTTCTCTCTCACACATACGCGCACACACTGTATATCCATCAGCCTTCTCTCTCACACATGCTCACACTCTCTCCTGAGGTGTCTCTCGCACACACGCTGTCTATATATATCACCCTACCTCCCTCTCTCACAACTAGCTATGACTCCTTTCACTAATCTTTGTCACAAGAACTCTTTCACACACATAGGCACGCATGATCTCCATCGACCCTTTTCTCTATACATATACCTGCCTATGTGTCTCCCGAACGCTTAGGCCTATCTCGCACGCATTGTCTCCACCTCTCTTACAAGTTGACAAATATGATTCCAGCAAAGCATTCAGTAGGATATCCCTTACAACTAGGTTGGATGCATGGTAATAAGAGACAAGGATTTACCTTAATTCGGGCCCTTGCGATCCAGGAAATACCCTACCCCCGGTCATGTATATTTGTGAGTAGGGTGTGTATAGAGTACACTACGTGAATACCAAGGGATTTTGTGTATGCTATCGACGAACTAGGCCCCGGCTTGTATAACATACCCGGGGCCTAGGGTTACAAATCCTAGTTAGCTTTGTCAGTGGACACAAAGTCCTTTGCGGCTCTGGTTTCTTTGTCTTGTGCGACTAGTCCTCCAGGGGTCTCCGTATAATGCATCACCGGCGGACCAATGTGGCGCAGGACGGAACCGACCGGGGGCCTCACCTCGGCCCACTAGACCTCACACACCCCTACCCCTAGGTCTCGGTATCTTCTCACACCCACACATGCATACCAGACACACACACCCCACACACTATTTCTGCTCATGTGTCTCTCCCCTACTCCCTTGCATACACATACTCAAGACCATCTCTCGTCGAGACATCCTATTCGTCTCTATCTCTCTAGACCTCTCTCATTTCTCGTGCTATCTATCTCTCATCGCACACACACCCCCTCTATCCGTGCCTCTCTCGAATACGTAAACATACCCTCTCCAGGCCCTGCCAAATACGTCAACTACACATTCACACATGTTGCATCTTATCATGTGCTCCATTGATGTAAAAAGCCCTCTGTTCACTTTTACTTCTCATACAAGATTCCTTTTGAATTAAAACTATGCAAAAGTGTGGCCAAAATTTATTTTATAAAATCTACATCTATACAATATTACAAAGTTATATGGAGTACGAAAGTTAATTGCATGGTGCATCCAATGATATTTATTCCTCATTGTGAATGTTTATATTTTTATACTATGAAGTTAGTCATAATAAAGAGAAACGAAGAGCATCTCTCTCTCTCCCCATCGCCCCCCCTCTCTCTCTACGCCTCTTTCACGTACGCACACAAACAATCTCTAGGCCCTCTAAAAGTACGCCCCGTCACATTCACGCATGTTCCATCTTTCTCTCGCGAGATATACACCGACGATCACTGTATTTGAAGCGAAAGCATGATACGATCGCTGGACTTCACAATACACTCATTACGGTCACCATATACATTTTGTGGTTGTTATACAGTCACAGGCTCACCGTAGAGCTCTGTATTTGTTGAAGACACGATTAGTTGACCAGTTAAACTGTCCACGTGGCGCATCTAGTGTTGCATCATCAGCGCACATTATCTCACTACCATAGGGCCCACCTGTCAGCGGGTATAAGAATGTAAACAAACAAAAATAAAATATTGCATGGTGGGTATTACTAGTAGAAGGGATTCGAAGTGGTGCGGACAAGGTGGCCTTGTATTGGTATGTTGTGCTGGTTGACTGGTTCTTTTAATACACGGGATCTAGTGTGGTGATTATACACACACGCACGCATGCACACGAACTACATGCATGCAACACTCACACGCACACACACACACATGCACGCATGCACGCACGCATGCATGCACTCACCACACGACCAACACACACGCTCACGCTCAAGTGCTCAACCTACACGTGCATGCACACACATCAGGCCTTGACACACACATACACGGCCAGGTGGTTCACGCGCAAGGGTTTGAGTCTTGTCGCGCCTGCGTAAATTTCTGTTTATCTTATCTCTTTCCTCTGCCAACTGACAGGTGGGACCCACAAGGAACGTGGCAAATTTAACCAGTCAACATAGTGCCACGTAGACTATTTGGCCGGTCAACAGAGTGCAATACGATGATGAGCGGTGAGTGAATGACCATATAATCACCGTAAAATGTATATAGTGACCCTAATGAGCGTATTCTGAAGTTCGGTGACCGTATTATGCTTTCATTTCAAATACAGTGACCGCCAGTGTATTTATCTCTTCTCTCGCTCTCTCCGTGGAGCCGACTAGGCCAACCTCCCACGCCTAAATTGGCGCACGCCACCGCAATATTGTTATACTAGTTTCGTAAGAGCGAACAAGCATTCACGTCTACCATATAAACTCTAGATATGAGCTACAAATGCTATGATGACGAATACAAATATTTGAATCCATTTTATGCCGAATTTCTCTCTGTAGTCCCTCCAATAGTACGTCCCTACACGTTCTCGCATGTTACATCTAACAACTATGCAATATAGTACTACTATACTCGAACACAATAAATCATATGTATTTTTAGTTTTAGATCTCATATTGTTACTTCAATTATTCGTGTTGCATACATTAAAATTGCGTTGAAATGTATGGCTAGTATCATCTAGTGATCTGAAAG
This sequence comes from Elymus sibiricus, assembly GCA_039707655.1. Classification (NCBI taxonomy): domain Eukaryota; kingdom Viridiplantae; phylum Streptophyta; class Magnoliopsida; order Poales; family Poaceae; genus Elymus; species Elymus sibiricus. The sequence continues at coordinate 230,295,015 of CM077668.1, forward strand.
GTCCGACTACACACACACATGACACAAAAAAAAGGGCTCACTACACATTCAAGCATTTCACATCTTTCTCTCGGTCTCTCTGTCAAACCGACTATGCCAAACTACCCTGCCTACCGCGCGGGAAAAGACCCGCCCTCGCCTGTTTAATCGGGTTTGTATCGATGGATCGCGCGAAACAGCAAAACCAAGTGGTACAAGAGTAGTAGTACAAAACTACCACATAGTACTACAGTAGTGCAATACAAGTTACAGTTCACTGGGCCGCCGTGTCTTGTACTCCTCCGTCGTAAGAGTGGAGCACTTGCTTTCATAAATGTTCTACTCCCTTTCACCAACATGTGGGACATCCAGCATCCGGGTCCACGTGCCATGCACCAAATAACAGTGTAGAGCAGCAGGGGGACGCACCCCGGTCGTGGCGCCGCATTAGTAATGAGCAATGAGGCGTCAAATCACAAAGCTGCAGCTTTCCCGCAGTAAAAATTGGAGGGACGAAGCAACCATCATTTCACTCTTCGCTGAAGTTGCTTCTGTCGTTGTTCTGCCTCATGTAGTAGTCATGTGGGACGTGGATCGGCTTGGTACATCACTGACACGTGGGACCGCATGTTAACAAACCGTGAGGCCAACCTCCCTCGCCTTCCGCACGGCAAAAGCACCTCCTCTTTACTAATCAAAACCAAGTGGTACGCTTAAGGGCATCCACAATGTGTAGCCAAATGGTAAAATAGCTTTTGGCATCGCTGGGAACCATTGTGGAGGGTGTTGCGAAAGCCAAAAAAGAGGGAACCGAAACTCGGTCGTGCGCCGATGCCAAATTGATTGAAGGAATAAAAACTGCAACCTCTCTCCTCTTTCTCCCTTGCATGGACGCATGCATAGAGCACAGAGTCTACTCCCTTCTACTATCACAAATCACAAAGCAATGAGGTGTCAAATCACAAAGTCACGGACGAAGCAACCATCATTTCACTCTTCACTGAATCCGCTTCTCCATCGTCTTCTTCTAGAAACTACCTTTCCCGCAGTAAGCTGGACGGACGAAGCTATTGTGCTACATTAAATAATAGGAAATCCTGCGAAAATCATCTTCTGAGCCCAGGCTCATCTGCACCCACGCTGACAAAAAAAATCAAAACAAATACTAGAAAAATTCAAAAAATTCCAAAAAAAAAATTCCATGGTAGATAATTTGATGCGCGAGGTCCGCTCTAATTTTCAAATCATTGGGACATCTAAGCAGCTCTCGGCAAAAAAGACAAATTTGGGGTCTGTAAAAAAGTTCATTGTTCATGCACTGTTCTGACCCGGTTTGTCTTTTTTGCCGAGAGCTGCTCAGATGTCCAAATGATTTGAAAATTGGAGCGGACCTCACGCATCAAATTTTCTACCATGCAAAAATAATTGGAATTTTTTGATTTTTTTTTTAATTTTTTGTGATTTTTTTCTGACCGAGTGCAGATGAGCCTGGGCACCAAATCGCTGCACTCGAAATCCTGCATTTACTCCAACCTAGGAGTATTTTAAAAATTCATCTGTCTTTCCTATGACATCAAACACACAATCCTAATCCTATACTCCAATCCAAGCCATTCCTATCTAAAGAGAACAATCCTATATTTTTGCGATTCCTGCATTTTGAGGATCCTGCAAATAAAATAGGCCAAGGTGATTCTGGCTGGTGGAGTGGTGGAGCCCAATGGTAACATCTCGTTTGATCGTGACTATGTTTCAAATTTAGCTCGGACATCCACGGCTACGCAACATTCACCAAGTAGTACCAGCTACTCAATGGGTACAAATATAGTAGTACTTATTAGTGACAAGATCAAATGTACATAGAGCATTATATGATTTAAAAATTCTCATATGTGCATCAATAGGCCGACGAGAGCCTAGATAAGCGGTACTACTGTACTTGTTTGATGGTGTGTGCGAGACATGCCGGACACGTCCCAGCACCTTCCTCGCCAAGAAGCTTCTCCACGAACGTAGCGCCGGGAGGGTAACGACATGACGCCAGTCCACATTCATGTCGAAGTTGAAGTCACACCCTCCTCGTTGATGCAACCGCCCGCGATTCACCTCCTGGACTATCTTCCTCACAACGCCGTCGGGGACGACCATCTCCCACTCTGTTTCGTTGGGACGTAGATCGATGAGCGGAGCCAGCCCCAAACTGCACGCCGGCATTTCGGTTGGTTGCACAGGCTGGACGGGTCCCCGACGCAGAAGAGCCTTTCCGACAGTAAACCGGTGCCCGTGTAAGGGTACACGGTCACGTTCGAGTCCCCTTGCGGCAGCTCAAGCTCGAACGACGTGGTCAGGTCGCATCCAACGGTCACGGTGACACGACAGTTGATGTCTCCTACGGACTTCATGGATGCAAAGAAGGCGGTTGTCTCGGCTTCCAGGCGGCACTTCCGAACGACATGACCGTCGTCTGCCTGAATGGTGCGCTCCGTCGAACGCACCTCGCCAAAGCCATAATGATCGCTATATTGTCGATATCACCGCAATGGGGAAGGAAGTCAAATAGAAAGTATGATTAGCGCGATGATTGCGGCTGGAGGGGCGAAGAGGGCGCCTTTTTACGGGATTTAGTAGAAAATTCTACGTCATTATAATCGGGATTTCCATCGATGTATCGCGTGAAGGCAAAGAACCAAGTGTTATCTTCACAATTTTTTTGAGGGGGTTATCTTCACAAGTTTAAAACGAGGAAAAGGAACACTCACAGCACGCCTGTCGCGTTCACATCAGACCAGCACATGGTCCATCTACCCCGCCACTCAACGCCAACCGGCTTGGCATTTCACTGGCATGTGGGAACGCATGTCAGCAATCCAACCATGGGCCAAACTAGCCCGCCCAGCCGTCGCATTTCTAATCAGGATTTGTATCGATCGATCGCGCGAAGGAAAAACCCCGCCCTTCTTTTTAACACAGTACTAAAATCGAAGTCGCTCACTCGCAAACCAAATGTTACGATTTACAAGTTCAAAATGAAAAGGTGATACACTTACGCACGCCTGTCGCGGTCGCACCGCACCCTCACACAGTCGGTCCGGCATGCTGCAAACCCAAGGGAACGCGCCTCGGCTTGCATTTATCATTGACATGTGGTACTCCCTATGTCCAGGTGTATTTAAGTCACCTAAGGTGGAGTAGCGCGACCCGGTGGCTGCGGATTGGAGGAGGCGAAAGAGTTGGGCCGGGAATTCTTCCAATCACCGCGCCAGTTTTTTCCTCATAAACCAAACGAAAATTAGCAATGAATCCCTAATTAATAGGGCTGCCGTTTCATCCAACCCATGCATGCAAACTGGGGTGAATCCCTCCCCTAATCAACATGTTCCTTCTCTGCATGCATAGGTTGCCATTTCCTCCACGCGCGTGGTTCGGCCAAAATTTTCGCTCGCTGATGAACGAGGCAGTGAGGGATCGAGGACGGAATTTAATGCATTGCACCAAAGCATTTTGGGAATATCTGATTTTCATAAGGTGACTTATACACCTGGACAAAGGGAGAAACCGCATGTGATCAAACCAAACTCAGCCATCCAATCGCTGACACCTAATTTTCGTCGATACAGTATGTTTGTAAGGCCGATTTATTAAATATAAATATGTTTTTACATAGCAAATGATCCCTAAAAACAACAACATAAATAAAAACTATCACTGCTCATGGAACGAGCCGGCCTCGTCGTCTTTGGCTGCCGGCGCGAACCAGCCGGAGCTGCCGACGTGTGTCTCCGTGGCGTGGTTGTCCTCAGCCTCCAGCTACTCGTTCACGCGGAGCGTGATGGCGCTCTGCACGGACGCGAGCACTGCCCGGCTCACATCCACGACGTTCGGTTCCGCCTGCAGGAGGGCCTCAATGGCAGTGGCATCCGCGCGCTTTCCGTCAAGTTGAGACTCCGCCGCCCGGTTCAAGTCCACGACGTCCGGTTCCGCCTGCAGGAGGGCCCCGATGGCAGCGGCATCCGCGCGCTCCGCGTCGAGTTGAGCCTCCACCGCCCGGTTCATGACCACGACATCTGGTTCCACCTGTAGGAGGGCCTCGATGGCAGCGGCATCCACGCGCTCCGTGTCGAGTTGAGCCTCCGCCGCCCGGTTCATGACCACGACATCCGGTTCCGCCTACAGGAGGGCCTCAATGGCAGCGGCATCCGCGCGCTCCGCGTCGAGTTGAGCCTCCACCATCCGGTTCACGACCACGACATCTGGTTCCGCCTGAAGGAGGGCCTCAATGGCAGAGGCATCCGCGTGCTCCCCGTCGAGTTGAGCCTCCGCCGCCCGGTGCTTCTTTAGGATCGCCAGGTTGAACCGCTGGTCTGCCTGCACCATGGGGGACCCGGACGCCGGCACGAAGTCGACGTCCGTCGTTTCCTTCACCGCGGGGGCCTTCTGCGCCGCGACCTCCGCCATGAACATTGGATCGCCTTCCTCCTCGAAGCTCGGCTCCAAAGGACTCGGGGATTGGCCCGCCGCAAAGCGAGCTTGGGAACGGAGGTCTGTGGCGCCTACCGCCGCCATGATTTTTGTGCGGCGCTCCGGCGTCAACATCTTGTAGTACGTGATCTTGTTGCGCACCATGGCTATCCGGTGAACTAGGGGACGGATGATGCGGGCTAGGGGATCGAAAGGTGGGAGAATGGGCTGGGATGTGTGGTTTTGGGGCAGTGGTGACCGGCCGGCAAGTAGCTGGCGTAGGCCGAGCAGCGAAGGTTCCGGTGTGAATAGTGGTACCGGTGATGACCGGTCAATCGGTTTTGACTGTGAGGAGTTTGCAAAGCCGGACGGCTGGAGCCTAGAGAGTTGTGGGGTGAGATGGGACCAAAGTTTCGGAGTTTGACATCGCAGACGTCCGGACCTCCCCACCATCCGGTCTGTAGGATTTGTTTTTTTGAGATGCTGTAGGTGGGATTCGTATCCGAAAAGACTCTTCCGTGATCGTGCGTGCCAACGCACGGATCCCCTTCTCGCAACCTCAATCAACTTCCGACCAAGTCTATTTCTTTCCGAATTAATAACTGCAGTCGTTTCCATGTATTTACAGTGGCCCCACCTCCTCCTTTGACGATACAAGCAGCACATGGTTGCATGCACGTTGGCCCACTCTACTTTCCATTTAATCCTCGCCTGGTGAATGTGGATGGACCTTTCCATCCTCAATTAATCACCTCCCCCCCTGATTTTCACTTGGGTGGGGCCCGCCCATTCCTTAATTATCAATAATACACCCTGATGAACTTACTTAATTAGGACAAGCCCAGCCCGTCGGAAATCATGCGCTCCGACACGCGCGCGCGTTAGCCATTCCCGTATCAATGGATTGCTCGAAGCAGCAAAACCAAGTGTTACGTATGCAATAGGAGTACTTGAAGTATAGAATTTCATTCCCTCCAAAAAAAGAAGTATGGAAGTTCAAAAGGAACTGAAGGTGTACATCACACTTGTCGCGTTCGCGTTGCACCCCAACACGGTCGGTCTGGCACATCGCTCACCAAATGGAACGCGCTTCGTCTTGCGTTTTTGCTCGCTTGCGGGACCGCAGTTGAGAGCAAACCGACAGTAGGCAAACTTTCCCCCTCCATCTCCCCCTCTCCCGCCCGCGTCGGCTGAATTTAGAAGAGAGAGACGGCTGATGTAAAGAAAAGACTAGAAGAGAGAGACGAGGAGGAAGAGATTGTAGCACGGATTCCAAGAAATTTGTTGAGAGTGTGAGGTGGGCCATGTGTTAATAAGCACTCCATACTCTACTGCAGATGCCTCCGTCCTGGTTTATTGGTCTCCTTCGTATTTTGTGTCCAATTTTGATCTTAGATTTAACTAAAATAATATTAATGCATGTCACCGAAAATAATATCATTAGAAACTATGTTCAAATACGAATCGAACGATATAATTTTTGATGACATGCATTAATATATTTTTAGTTGAAATTATGGCCAACATTTGGCACGAAAAACAAAGGTAGTACTAGTACTACTAGTACTCCTACTGCTATTGGACTGGCTAGACATGGCGAAATCCTAGTAGTCCCAAGTGCATGCGCGAGAACAAACATTCATGTGTTTGAATACAAATTGGAAACCATTTTCTGTTTGAATACAAATTTATGTACGTGCTTGTACATGGTATATTGTAAGTTGAAAAGCGAAACGAAGATTGAATGCCCTTTACACATGATTTGCAAATGCTATGATCACTGGTTCAAATATTTGAATCCACTTTAGGTTGAATTCTAATATTTGAAACTTTTTTTAGGTTGGATTCAAGTACCAAGTGTCTTCTTATGCATAATGTGTCTCACACACCCAACATAGAGTGTTGTCACATTTTTTTTCTTTGACGCACGCTCTCTCTGTATTGCACACCCGCTCGATCTCTCTCGGTTTCATCTCAGGGTCTCTCTCTCACACACACACGCATAGCACCTCTCTTCCTCTTTGTGCATGTCACATGATCGACCTCTTGAGGTATCGGGATTGTATCTCGCTCATCAGGTCGCTCTTCGACACACGCCTAGGTCACTCTACCATGCATTAATTGTAACCAAGCCTTTCATCTATCTTTTTTTAAGCATACATTCATCTTTCTCTACACCCCTATGTACATCGGTCGATCAATCAATCTCCGGACCCACCCTAGTACGCTTTCAATCGATCTACAGCTAGATGGTACATGACCGACTAGCGTACACACAAACACCACCCCCCCCCCCCTCTCTCCACCTCACATGATCATTTCTATCATAGACACACACCAAAACCTTGATTTGCACGACACACACTCGATCTCTCCACATCTATCGATCTCGTCAAGATGTGTCGGGTTATGAACTGAAGGGGTTTGTCACTACTAAGATGGGGAGCGACACGTAGTGGACAGCTCACAAAACCGACCTAGGTAACTATATTTCCAAGCAACTTACATAGTATAGTTACTACAGTCGGAACATGGTAAGTTAGACACCTAAATGCGGGCACGGACCGGGCACACCTCAATTATTCCTTCAAACAGCCGGACACCTCAATTAGCACACCTCAAATACATACAAAGATAGGCAACACACATTGTCCGGCTACTTAATCAAGCGTTACGCTTCACGAGTTGAAAAGGAAAGGGCGGTACACTAATTATACTGGTTCATATGCTAGTATGAATAACTATTGTTCATGTGGGCTACTAGGCTCAATATAGGTGAGGTGCCAACTTCATATATGCTTTCGGTCTTATGCTCTACAAGTGTTACGGTTTACAAGTTTGAAATGAAAAGGCGGTGCACTGACAGCACCCCTGTCGCGTTCAGGTCGCACCCCCAGACGGTCGGTCCGGCATGCTTCTGACCCAAGGGAACGCAGGTCGTCTTGCTTTGTCACTGACATGTGGGATCGCATGTGAGCAAAGGGCATATGTGACGTTGCCACGCCCGCAGCTAACTACCCTGGCCCACAAAAAACCCTCGTCCCTTGCCCGCGTGCATTACCCCCCGGCGCCAGCTGCCCGCATTCATGTCGTCCGTCTGCATGCCGCCATTAAGCAGGCTCGCCGCCCGAGGTACGAACTCCGGCGACTCATTGACGCACCCGGACGCTTGGCCTCACCGGTATGCGCAACTTAAAGGCGGCAACACCCAGCTAAACTCCACACCAGAGCACATCCTCCTCCCTGGCACCACATCCACCATGACCGCGGGCGGGAACGCTCTACGGGAGAGCTCGTCTTCGGAGATGAAGCTCGAGGTCGCCGCTCTCAATGCAATGCCGGCGTAGCTGGACGCGGACGCGGCCGCACAAGCGCTGGCCGCGCCGGCGGCCGAGGACAAGAGCACCGCCAGTCGCGCATTCTACGCACCGCCGTCCAACGTTCGGGGGCGCATATAGCACGTGAACAGCTATGGACCCTACACGTCCATCATCGACCTCACATCCACCGGCACCGCCAAGGTCGCGGACTCCTCCGAGGATGAGTAGGGCATGGGAGGCGGCAGGGCATGGTGTCCCAAGTGGGCCGGTCCGTCTCCCGTGTTCTACTCTTCCTCGTCGGAGACCGCACCTTCACTTCACGGGTCTTGAACCCCGCCGCCGTTCATGGAGACGGCAGATGGAGGACGTGGGCGCCGATGCGGAATACAAAGGAAAGTGGACGTACGCCGTCACCGTGGGATAGGTTTAGGGTCGGGTTTCTTTTCTTTTTTTGTCCTGAAAGTTTGAAATGTAATAAAAATCTGCCGTGTTTGCATGAATCTCGTCCGGTTATATGAACTTTCACAATAAAAAGATATGTTGTATGAAAATATATTGAATGATAATTCTAATCGTATTTACTTGGTATTGTGGTTGTCATTGTTTTTGTATGTATAAACTTGGTCAACGTTTAGAAAGTTTGACCCGAGACAAAGCTAATATGCGAAGTAAATAAATACAGAGGGTTTACATACACAATTTCTCTTAGGCCCTCCAAAAGTACTACTACGTTAACTACACATTCACGCATTTCACGTCTTTCTCTCGCTCTGTCTGTCAAACCAACTAAGCCAAACTCCCATCATATCGCGCTGGAAAAGACCCCCCCCCCCCCGCGCTGTTTTAGTCGGGATTTGTATTGATGGATCGCGCGAAGCACCAAAACCAAGTGTTACGCTCTACAAGTTCAAAAGGAAAAGGCGGTACACTTACAGCACGCCTGTCGCGGTCGCATTGCACCCCTCACACGGTCGGTCCTGCACACCGCTCACCCAAAGGGAACGCGCTTCGGCTTGCCTCTTCACTGACACATGGGACCGCAATTGGAGAAACCAACCATTCGCCAAACTCCCCCGCCCACCGCACGAAAATTCCCCCCAAATCCCAAATTCAACTCCCCTTCGGCCAACTAGCCAATAATATTCCCCACACCCCCTCCCCCCCACCCCCCCTCCACTCCATTTGCTCCGCCAAACTAACCCTCCCCGCCACGCCGATACGTCAGCGCTGTGATTCTTCGAGGGGACGCACGGCGATCCTCTCGATCCCACAGTACGCTCTCGTAAACTGCCGTCCTCCAGCCGCGCCGCCACCGCTGGCGATATTCTTGTGGAGACGCACGGAGGTCAGCTTCTCCCATGGTACGCGCATTCTAGACTGAGGCCCCATGCATGTCGGAGTAGCGCTGGATGTTAGCTGATAGATGCCGGTAATCTCACTGCTTGCCGAAATAGTTTACACTCAATATGCTCTGCTTAAAAAGCTACCTTGCCCTGTTCTGCACTCAATCTGCTTTGCTAAGATGGCATGCCATGCCTGATTAGTTGCTAAAATATCCTGCCATATTTTAGGACCATGTATGTATTGTGAAGTAGATTGCCATGGTCTAGTAGCCAATATGTTAGGTGAAATAGCTCGACACCGTTTTACACTCAATCTTTGTTGCTGAGATGGCCTTCGATGGCTGTGTGCTCGGCCTCATTGATTGCTGAAATAGCCTGCCATAATTTAGCACTCAATCTATTTAATGAATTAGCTTTACATATATTTCATTACTTAGATCTGCTTGTCCAAATATCTTGCCATAGCTTTAGACATCGACCTAGCTATTTTTTCTGGACTTTATAATGAAACATATATGTTTTTCCTGTAATATCTAGTAGAAGAACTAATTTGTATGTCTGACAGATGGACAGGACTTGGATAACTTCTGCTCGACGATACTCCCCTGCATATGTCGAGGGGGTTCAAAACTTCATGAACTTTATCAGAGCTGAGTACGGTGGTCCGAAAGCAGATGTGCGCTGCCCGTGTAGCAGTTGTATGAATTCAGTTTCAAGACCCCAGTCAACTGTGCAAAATCATCTACACTTGTATGGGATGTCAGTCACATATACTAGGTGGGCTCATCATGGTGAAGCTATGAACGTCAATGTCACTGACTATGTGGAAGCAGCAGATCACCATCTTGATCTGTCTGATGCTCAGGAGGAAGAGGAGGAGGAGGAGGAGGAGGTGGCGGCGGAGCCAGTGATTTTGACCAAGATTGAAACAATGCTACGAAATGCTCGAGCATTTCGAGAACTTACACCTGTACAAGAAAAACGGTGGGCCCGCATGTTGGAGCAATGCAATGTGGTAGTCACCGCGGGTTGTAAGCTATCAGTATTCTCAGCTATGGTCAGCTTTCTTCAGGTGAAGACATCTCAGCGGATGACCAACAAATCATTCGATGTGATGATGGCTGCTTTCCGCAATTGTTACCCAGCTGTGTTGGAGCTGCCACACACCTATAGTAAAATGAAGAATTTCCTCCGTGCGGTTGGAATTGGATATGATATGATCCATTTTTGCGAGAATAATTGTGTTCTGTTCCAGAAGGATTATGCCAACTTAAGTGAATGCCCAAAATGCAAATCATCAAGATGGAAAGATGGTGATGCTGTGAAGAGGATTCCTCATAAGGTTCTGAGACATTTTCCAATTATACCAAGATTGCAGAGGTTGTTTCATGATGCTCAAACAAGAGAGGATGTATTGTGGCATTCTAGGAACCAGGAGCACAGAGATCGGAATGTAATGAGCCATCCATCTCATGGTAGTGATTGGACAAGCTTCAATCTGAAACACAAAGAGTTTGTTGTTGAGCCGAGAAACATTAGACTTGGCTTAGCTACAGATGGATTCAACCCATTTGGCCACTAGAGCATCACATATACCATGTGGCCAGTGCTTGTTATCCCTTACAACATGCCGCCAAATGTCTGCACCAAAGAATCAAACTACATCATGGCCTTGCTCATCCCAGGTCCAAAAAGTCCTGGGAAGGATTTTGATTTATTCATGGAGCCTGTTGTGGAGGAACTTCAAAAGCTATGGAGGGGTGTTCTCACTCGAGACCTATATAGCAGCCCACTAGCTGATTTCATTCTGCATGCTGTTATAATTTGGTGCATCCATGATTATCCGGCTTTGGGCACTATGTCAGGGCGAACGACACATGGTTACAATGCATGTGTTCACTGTGACAAGAATCCGTTATCATACCCAATACTTAGCAAGGTCTGTTACATTGGACACCGCCGTTTCCTTGACAAGGACAAGCTGCATCTTAGAAAATACTGAAAACCTGTGTTCATAGCAAGTCATGAAAACCGTGATGCACCAGAGAGGCTTGATGTCTACTACGCAACCTTTATTCTTGTAGACGTTGTTGGGCCTCCAAGTGCAGAGTTTTGTAGGACAGTAGCAAATTTCCCTCAAGTGGATGACCTAAGGTTTATCAATCCGTGGGAGGCATAGAATGAAGATGGTCTCTCTCAAACAACCCTGCAATCAAATACAAGAAATCTCTTGTGTCCCCAACACACCCAATACAATGGTAAATTGCATAGGTGCACTAGTTCGGCGAAGAGATGGTGATACAAGTGTAGTATGGATGGTAGATAAAGGTTTTTGTAATCTGAAAATATAAAAACAGCAAGGTAGCAAGTGATAAAACAGAGCACAAATGGTATTGCAATGCTTGAAAACAAGGCCTAGGGTTCATACTTTCACTAGTGCAATCTCTCAACAGTGCTAACATAGTTGAATCATATAACAATCCCTCAACATGCGTCAACGAATCACTCCAAAGTTCCTATTAGTGGAGAACATAAGAAAGAAATTGTTGTAGGGTACGAAACCACCTCAAAGTTATCCTTTCCGATCAATCTATTGAGCCATCCCTTTAAGTGTCACAAACAGCCCTAGAGTTCGTACTAAAATAACACCATATGATACGCATCAACCAACTCTAATGTCACCTAGATACTCCAATGTCACCACAAGTATCCGTGAGTTGATTATTCAATATGCATCAAACAACTTCAAATTCATAATATTCAATCCACACAAAGAACTTCAAAGAGTACCCCAAAGTTTCTTATCGGAGAAAAGATAATGAAAACGTGCAACCAACCCCTATGCCTAGATCACCCCAAGGTCACGGGAATCCGCGAGTTGATTACCAAAACATACATCAAGTGAATCAATAGAATACCCCATTGTCACCACGGGTATCCACATGCAAGACATACATCAAGTGTTCTCAAATCTGAAATATTCAATCCAACAATAACGAAACCACAAAGGGAAAGACTCAATCCATCACAAGAAGATAGAGAGGGAAGAAACACCATATGATCCAACTATATTAACAAAGCTCGCGATACATCAAGATCGTGCCAAATCAAGAACACGAGACAGAGAGAGAGATCAAACACATAGCTACTGGTACATACCCTCAGCCCCGACGGTGAACTACTCCCTCCTCGTCATGGAGACCGTCGGGATGATGAAGATGGCCTCCGGTGATGATCCCCCCCTCCGGCAGGGTGCCAGAACAGGGCTCCAGATGGTATTTCTTCGGTACAGAGGCTTACGGCGGCGGCGGCGAAGTTCTAGGTTTATTTCTGGGGGTTTCTCTATTTATAGGATTTTTTCAGCGTTGGAATCACTCGAAAAGGAGCTACGAGGGCCCCACAAGGCAACAGCACACGACCCCCCCTAGGGCGCGCCGTGTTGCCTTGTGGGCTCCTCATGAGGCTTCTGGTCCTTCCACGAAGCTTCGGGGGTCTCTTTTGGTCCAAAAAATCGTCAAAAAGTTCCGTCCAATTCCGAGAACTTTTATTTCTGCACAAAAAACAACACCACAGTAGTTCTGCTGAAAACAGCGTCAGTCTGGGTTAGTTCTAATCAAATCATACCAAAACCATATAAAATTGTTATAAACATGGCATGAATACTTCATAAATTATAGATACGTTGGAGACATATCAAGGCTCACCAGCGATGAGTTACAGGAGGAATTACAGAAGGTTAGGCATATTACACCAGGAAACCATCCCGATAATGGTAGCGGGAAAAGGAAGTGTGGCAAGGCAGAAGAGAGATTATTGTTTACCCGCAGGTCCACTTTGTGGGACTTGGAGTATTGGAAAGATTTGGATCTGAGGCATAATCGAGAAAAATATATGTGACAGCATTATCGGCACACTTCTTAATATTGAAGGCAAGACAAAAGATACCTTAAAATCTAGGATTGATTTGACACACCTGGGTATCAGATCTGATTTGTAGGTGGATAGCACTGGTGAATCACCGGATATGGCACCAGCTGTGTACGTCTTGGATAAGCAAAAAGAAAAGAATGCTGCAAGGTCATGTCACGTGTGAGATTCCCACATGGATTTGCTTCCAACCCTGAAAGGAGAATCGGTGCAGATGGAACCAAGCTACAAGGGTTGAAAACTCATGACTGCCACGTCCTACTTCAAAGGGTTTTAACTGTTCTCCTTAGAGGATTGGGCCGCCCTGACTTATACAGAGCAGTTGCAGAGTTGGGACAATTCTTCAGGGAACTTTCAATAGAAATATCAGGATAGATGCTGTGAAGCGTCTTAAAGAGAAGATACCAACTATCCTATGCGACCTTGAGAAGATATATCCTCCAGCCTTCTTTGATGTCATGGTGCATTTGGCTGTTCATCTACCTGATGAGGCACTACTTAGAGGTCCAGTACAGTATGGATGGATGTACCCTATTGAAAGGCGGCTAGGCACTTTCAAGGGCTATGTTAGGAACAGAGCTAGACCTGAGGGTTCCATTGCAGACGCCTACATTGCTACAGAAGCGTTGACATTCTGCTCAAGATACATTGAAACAGCTGATCAGCCTAGCAAAAAGGTGGGCGAAAAAAATCCTGAGCTCAATGTTTTCGATCCTGCTGTTCGAGTGACAAGGAAGAGTCGACAAGATGACAAACTTAAATATTTGGACAAAATGGTTTGGTATGTGTTGAATAACTGTCCTGAGATTCTACCTTATATCAGGTAAGTGCTAAGTACTGCAACTTATACATCGTCATCTACTAAACGTGCAGCACATTCTTATATATTTAGATGTTTGACGCGATCACTATATATGTTCTGCAGCATGTACGAAGAGGAGTTACTGGCGCAAAATCCAAGAAACATTGACAAACGGGTTAGGGAAGGATTTGCGAAATGGTTGAAGAGCCGTGTAAGGTTTTGAATTGCACTGTCAGTTTTTTTAATATATAGAGTACATAAGATAATCAGCTTGTCTATTTTCTAACCATAGGTTAAGGAGATGCGGGCGGAGGGGCAGGCAGTTAGTGATACCCTATCGGGACCCCGATCCTAAGTCACACCGATCTAGCATAAGACACATCATATCACTTTGCAGCCTCACGCATGGTAACCCACGGCTGCTGCCTTTACCTTGGTCGGGACCGTTTGCGTCTTTTGGCTCACGTATATGATTGTGATGCTAGCATCCATATGACAGAGAACCCAGGTCGACATGACTAGTCATAAACCAAGGTGGCACAAACGTACAGGGACAGACATAGGTAACCCAGCAATGCACGTGTCGGTCATCAGCGTGTGTAACCGGGCTGTAGCAAGCTATCAGGACTCCAGTAACACCGCGTCACATTTCCCCGTAGGGACAGACACAGGAGCAAAGAAGGATACATGTCGGTCAATCCATGTGTTCCAGAGCAGTAGCGAACTACCAAGACTTAGTGGAAGCACTAGGAGGCATTTCCCTGTAAGGAAGGCTACCAAAGCAGATAACTAGGTGTCGAATCCCACACATACCAATGCATTTAAAACATACACACAATATGCACGATATGTGTAGATACAACATGGCATCACAACATAACTCTACGACTCAAAGTATTTATTTAAGAGGCTCTGAAGAGCCATACATAACATGATATTACAATCATGGGTCTCATGACCCAACACACAAAGTCATACAAGCAACAGAAGCATAACCATGTCTGCGTACAGACAACTATAAAAGAAAAAGGTTGAGAAGCCTAACTATCTACAAGACCCTCCATAGGAACCAGACCTCTGTCTGGGATTCCCAAGCTACTCGTCAAAGTCCATGTGAAACTACTAGTGAGACCAAAGTCTCCTCTGCAAAACATAAATTAAGCAACCATGAGTACAAAGGTACTCAGCAAGACTTACATCAGAACTAACTACTTATGCATCAGTATCAAGAATGAGGTTGTGGAGTTTAACTGCAGCAAGCCAGCTTTGACTCAGTGGCTATCCTGTACTACGACTACCAGTAACATCTTTGAGGTGAGAAAGCGCACACGAGTCCACATATTCACCATATCAATACACCACTATGGATCGTCTCCCGTCTCCCTACGAGAAGGCCATCCATAGCACTCTCGCTTATCTTGCGTATTTTAGAGTATCCACTTTAAGTTGTCTATGAACCATATAAGTCTCCAAGTAGTCCATATCCGCGGACGCGGCTATTCGAATAGATCATATTACCCTGCAGGGGTGTACTTCTTCACACACGCTCTCACCACTTACCACCATATACACGTCATGTATCTCGGCAACCTTCAAGCGGAAGCCTGGCGAGGGTGTCGGCCACAACCTGACTAACCACGCAAGACTCTAGTCCAGGTTTATCGCCTATCTGAGGCTGAACCCGCAAGGGAAGTCCGGACGAAGTTTCCATCATGGCCCCAAACGATGTGTGCAGGGTTCCCAAGTCCACCTCGATAGATGGTACTGCGCTTGGTACACCGTACCACAGTGCCTAGTCTGTCCCAAGCCCACCTGTACCGGGTGCCACTTGGTAGACAAATAGCACTACCTACAAACACCAGAAACTAGTTGCAACTCCTGGACAGAGATCAAGGCGGTTAATAAGTCGAGAGAGCTTGATTACCGGAGCCCAATGTGTGGTAGTAACTGTCTTGGATAACGTACATAGAACTCAGTTCTTAAGGACGGTCTGAATGAGACAACCCACCATGTACTCCTACATGGCCTCTCATTGCTACCTTTACCAAATCGTGTTCACACACTTAGCTCTCACATAGTAGGACATGAACACAACCATTCCAATTCATCGTCCAGATGGATCAGACCCGACACGACTCTAAGCAATAGCAGGCATAACAAGCAAGCATGGATGAGTAGTCACAACATGGCTCAAGCAATTCCTACTCATGCTAGAGGGTTTTAACTATTTACTGTGGCAAAGACAGGTCATGCAGAGGAACGGGTTCAACTACCGCAACAAATAACAGTTGAATCATTGTTGTCCTAATGCAATAAAAGAGAGCAGGAGTGAGAGAGTGGGTTTGTATCGAGATGAACAAGGGGTTTTTGCTTGCCTGGCACTTCTGAAGATAGTATAGCTCTTCATCGGTGTCAACGATCACAACGTCGAAATAGTCTTCTACCAAGAAGGAACAAACACCGGCAAACAGAGAAGGAACACAATCAATGCAATGCAACAATATGATGCATGATCATGACATGGCAATATGCTGTCGATTGAGCTAATGCAACTAGCAACCAGATTAAATGAAGTTGGTTTGAACCAAAGGTTCAAATTCAAACTCCACATGTGGTTCTTTAAATGTCATTTATTTGATTTGTCCTAAACAGCAACTTTAAGTTGTTCAAACATGCATGAAAAAGCCATAAACAGATTCTTCATATTTTTCTGATAATTTTTCATATATAAATTATTTCATTTGGAGTTATGGTTGATTTTCTATGATTTTCTGAAGTTTTAACTATTTTCTGGAATTTCCAAATCATTACTGAAATAAGAAAAACTAGAAAAGTAATTACTGCGTCAGCATCGCCTCACTATGATGTCAGCAAGTCAACTGATGTCAGCGGGGTCAAACCTGACCAGTGGGACCCGCATGTCAGTGGCTCAGCTAATTAAGTTAATTAGCATTAAGTTAATCCTAACAGAAACTGTCAGCAGGGCTGGGGCCCACCTGTCAGTGACCCCCGGGGTGATTAGATTAGCGCCTAACCGGTGATTAGCCGGAGTTAAGGCCGCCGGCGAGGCCAGACGTGGCAGAGGTCATCGGAAACGCAGCTCCGGCGACCAAATGGATGGCGGAGGGGCTCTGCGAGGCGCTGGTGCCCGTCTGCATCCATTACGGTAGGCGGCGGCAGCTGGGGTGCACTATGCTCGCCGAAGACGAGCTCGCAGCGGCGGCCGGGGTTTGGCTGTGCGCGGACGCGGGCTGCAGTGCACAAGCGAGCGGATTGGGGTGCGGGTTGGGTTCCTGGAGATGTCTGGAGCACATCCTCGTGCTTAGGAGCGACGGGCACGGGCTCTGGCCACGGCGGCTACACGGCACGGAGGCGGAAGCTTTCGGCCATGGCAAAAAGGGCAGCTAGGGCACGGAAACGAAGAGGTTGAACAAGGGGGAAGGAGCATGAGCTCACAGCAGAGTAGTAAAGCGGCTCAGTGGGCTCGGGGGAGCTCGGACGGAGGCGAATTGATGGTGGTGGCCGTCGGATCCCGAGGATGAAGACGATGAGGATGATGACGTTCGAGGACGTCCGGCGATGCTTGGCTCAACGGAGGCATAGTAGGCGACGAGGCGGAGCTCCTGGACACGAAGAGGAGGCGCGTGGGTGGCTCTGGCGACGACTACGACGGCGGCGAGCTCGCAGGCGCTTCGGGTTTGGGCGTAGCGCGAGGAAGAGAGGGGAGAATGAGCAAAGGGGGTTGGGGATGGATCAGGGCGTCCAGGGCGTTCCGTCGGCGATTCGCGCTGGCCTGGGATGCAGGCAAGCAGGAGGTGGCATCGACGCGCGCGCGTCCAGCACGCAGCTGCTTCGATCGGCGGGGGTTGAAAATGACTGGCATCTTGGGCCAGGCCGGGCTGCACAATGCTGGGCCAGATAACTCTCTCTCTCTCTCTCTCTCTCTATCTATCTATCTATCTATCTATCTATCTATCTTTTCTTATTTTTGTTTCTGTTTTCAAATTTTGCAGTCTGTTTTTGATTTAGTAAAAATGCTAAACCAATTTATTTGCTTCTGATAATTTTTG
This sequence comes from Elymus sibiricus, assembly GCA_039707655.1. Classification (NCBI taxonomy): domain Eukaryota; kingdom Viridiplantae; phylum Streptophyta; class Magnoliopsida; order Poales; family Poaceae; genus Elymus; species Elymus sibiricus. The sequence continues at coordinate 230,312,914 of CM077668.1, forward strand.
TGTGGACTAGATGGACTATTCCAGAGTCCCTCACAATTTTTCAGAATTATTGGAGTTATAAAAGTATTTATGGGAATTTATAACCCCAACTCAAATACATTATGGATTAATTCAAGGGCCATAAATGCCATGGAAAAATGTGCATCATTTCTGGTTAAGGTTTTCACCTTTTACCCTAAATCATGAACATTTTTTAAGGGCATTTTGGTTCATTGAAAACTATTTTAAGTTGAACCTATTTGAATTATTTAGGTGTTAGGGTTTGATCATCCCCATTTCAAGTTTCTTTGAATTTAGACATGATGCATGGATGCTTTAATGCAGCTAATTACAAACATTATTCTACGGCTGTGACAACTCACCCCCACTAAACAAGAATCTCGTCCCGAGATTCAAGACGTGAGGTAAGAAGAAAGAGGGGACACACAACTAACACAATCTTCTCGATCCAAAGCCCTTCTCGAAGACGTTGATTCATTACACCGTCTTGATCTTCATGTTTTGCTTTCGAGATCTACATACAACACAATGACGAGAGAGAGAAACTCTACAGGAATCGATCTTCTCGAAGATCAAGCAAGTCACGATCAACTCACGGAATGCGATGTTGAAACATCTCTTGAGTTGAGACACAAAACACACATCAGGGGTGATGGAAAGAAACAGATGATGAAGGTTCAGTTTGGTACGCAACAATTCCAAGCTTAAGTAAGATGGTGGATGAGTGTCAAAGTAGCGAGGAGATAAATTACCATGATTCCATAACGGGGCACCTTGGGAGAGGTGACTCATAGAAATAGTTCCTGAGTCGGGCAAAAAGAATTGCTTTTGATACAGGGATCATTGAAACTCTTTATGCTAGACTGTAGCAAATTCACAAACGATCGTTTGAAAGAATTCAAAACAGATGGCATACTCAGATTGGAAAGGAAACTATGGTTATAGAACAACTCAGCAAATGGAAGGCACATTCCAGTTGATACCGAGGATACAACCTAGTGTCCGAGCATGCTTTCAAGAACTTGAGCATTTCCATATTCATTAGGGTTTTACCAACATCCATGCCAAAGATCTTGGTAACTCTTCATACTACCATGATGAATAACTATGGAGGATGCAGATGCAAAGGAGGACATCACTTTCTCAGATTTGACCGTAGCAATGCCAAGGGAACCAATCTGGATGATCGACCGAGAGACATTTAGCACTCCACTTCTAATGTTCTCCTTGATGTACTAGCATAACCCAATTATAGGTATTGTTTGGTACCTAGAACATCAAGTAAAGGTTGGGCTTCGGAAGCACAAAGAATCCATAAGGAACAACTTCTAGAATAAGTCATATGAAATCCTCATGGGGAAGTAATCAAATTGCTTAATCAAGACACTACAATAATAGTTCTTCCGGCTAGGTGCGTCCACTTTACCGGAACCTACATCATAGTTCTTGGGAGAAGGTCCAACCATCATAACTGCCTGAGATTCAAATCTGGTTGGTGTCAGGATATTCCAGACTTAGCGTACATGTCTGAAAAGGAAAGTTTGCAACCCAAATCGACGAGATGACATTGTGAGATTCTTGGGAAATGAACTACGGCAGCAAGCTCCAAAACATGAGCTGGATTGCAAGATACACGTGAACACAATGTCTAAGACAAACGTGACCACATAGAAGTCGTACAACAAAACACTATTGAGTTCTGGTTGGGAACCATCATCAAGGATAACGAAGTCCTTACTTAAGTCATGATTAGCTCTTAAGAAGGAACTTCTTCTCCTTGACAAATCAATCAGTGGCTTGGTGTGCTAGGAATACATATGGAATGAAGGTAGCTAATCTATCAAACCATAGAATACTTCGCACATGCATGACTGACTTGGGATGATTCCAGTGGAAGCAAAACAAGCTTTCTCGAATTCACGGTGGCAACTTATAACAATTGCACATGAAGTTAGAGGAAGTCACTTCTTTCATCAACATATACTCCATGAGCTAGCATGAAGAAAATGCTTTCAAAAGTTTCCAACACTAGCTTAAATGTTCATCAAAATCATGGAGAAGATAGGGATGTTGCCAATGGGCTCAACAACAATTCATCGAGATTTCCATTAAGATGGAATTCCACAACTATGTGAACAAGGTGATAGCATTGGTCAGACCAAAAGATATAATGGTGTATGCTCGAGGAAATATCCACGAGTAAGACAACATTACGAAAATCGTTGGATCTGATTTTGACTTGACGATAGCCCACACTCAAATCAAAGATTGGATGAGATAATAGATCAACGACTGTTCACGGAGATCAATCTACGGAGATATCATCTTCCTTCAACACACACACAAAAGATATCCCTTTGGAATGAACTAAGTTAGGCAAAGCTTTTATCTTCCAACTCTCCAAGTTGTTGTTTAGCTTAACCAACTAGCTCGGGGGTATCCAACACAGGTTCTTGGAGAAGGGGTGGTTTAGAGAAAAACCAACTCGATCACGAACTCGACATAACGGTCAGGGGACAACCTGGTAATACTTCCGAGAAGATATTCGGAAAATCATGAACCACAGATATGTTACTAAGCTCGAGAATAGTCTTGCTTTTTAGGGCAAGACACTATGATCAGCCAGAGATTGACACAATCCTAACTCATTGATCGAAGAGTGCACCAACAAAGATGGACTAGGTAGCACGATCAATCTTAGGATGATGATTCAATAACCAACACATTAAGAATGGAATTATCGTCCATTAACTTCCAAGCAACAGGGTTGCTAGGAGTATTGATTTCACACATCACGATTCACTTGTCAGTATTCCGGTTACGACCAACATGGAGACCAAGAAATAAATGATGATGGCGAGAAGTATCACTATTTCAAGAAGTCATAAGAGGTGGTGCAATTCCCATGATATACTTGATATGAAAGAGGGTAACACTCCAAGTAAGAACAGATTAGAAGCTGGATTGGCAATCTTGATCTGCGGAATACAACTGCTTTGACCCAATCCAAGAAATGGATGAGGTACTGGAGTTTGTTTCTCCTAGTAATTCTGAAATAGAGTGGCTTGACGGACCACAAGAATAATGGCATCCATGAACACGAATGCACAGTTACTCTTGACTATCAAATGATAGATGAAGGTTGGCATATGTCTGAAGAGGGACAACTCAAATGAACATATGATTTTTCTGAGTTGTGGACACATAGATTAGCATGTCGAGCAAGGCTCAACATATTTCTTCCGAATAACCCATGCAGAAAGGTAGGATTGGCAGAGTCACAATTACGGAATTGAGAACTCATCAAGAGCACTCTTATTGTGATCTTTTGGTTCAGAAGAACTTCTGCCAAGGATGATTCATGGTATTGGAAGAATGATAAACCACGAACCTCGAGGACTAGAACAAGGTTGCTAATCATCCTAAAGGAACGAGCAAACACTATCAATAGGAATGAACGAAATGAATCATGGGTTCAAGAACCCAGAAATAGAATACCTACTAACTAAATGGCATCACGAGATGCTTTCGAGAATGATGGCCAGAATTATCACACTGGGATCACAACACACAGCTAGATTACCGGGTGGTTCTCTAAGATACCCTAGTGTCCTAATAACTTCAACATATATGTTGAGGCGACGGAGTACCTCAACACACCCGTTGGTGTGGTTAGTCTGGCCCAAAAGGACATCGAGAATAGGGAGGAATGATTTGCAAATGCATCTGATTTTTTTTGTTGAAACCTTGGTTAACTTGGACAGCATAACGGCTGTACGGGCATGAAAAATGAGACAATCTGCATGACAAGTGACAACATAACAACTGGATTATTATGGAAACACCGATCCTAGAGGATAACACCTTTCCTGTAAGTCTCCGGCATAGTAACTCATCATCCTGATAGATAGATGAGAAAGCCTAGTTTCTTAACCCCGTAGAAAAGAAGAGGGTGACTCAGAATTAGAAGGACATAGGATAAGGAGTAAAAAGAATCTTACGTTCCCTTCCACAATCAATTCCCCTATATAACTAAAGCATTTCTAGACTCGACTTCGACCAGTTTGGCTTGGTAATAATACCGACAGTCAGGTTCTGATACCAAAGCTGTCGGGACCCCGATCCTAAGTCACACCGATCTAGCATAAGACACATCATATCACTTTGCGGCCTCACGCACGGTAACCCAGGCTGCCGCCTTTACCTTGGCCGTGACCGTTTGCGTCTTTTGGCTCACGTATATGATTGTGATGCTAGCATCCATATGACAGAGAACCCGGTTCGACATGACTAGTCATAAACCAAGGTGGCACAAACATATAGGGACAGACATAGGTAACCCAGCAATGCACGTGTCGGTCATCAGCGTGTGTAACCGGGCTGTAGCAAGCTATTAGGACTCCAGTAACACCGCGTGACATTTCCCCGTAGGGACAGACACAGGAGCAAAGAAGGATACATGTCGGTCAATCCATGTGTTTCGGAGCACACCGAACTACCAAGGCTCAGTGGAAGCACTAGGAGGCATTTCCCTGTAAGGAAGGCTACCAAAGCAGATAACTAGGTGTCAAATCCCACACATACCAATGCATTTCAAACATACACACAATATGCACGATATGTGTAGATACAACATGGCATCACAACATAACTCTACGACTCAAAGTATTTATTTAAGAGGCTCTGAAGAGCCATACATAACATGATATTACAATCATGGGTCTCATGACCCAACACACAAAGTCATACAAGCAACGGAAGCATAACCATGTCTGAGTACAGACAACGATAAAAGAAAAAGGCTGAGAAGCCTGACTATCTACAAGACCCTCCATAGGAACCAGACCTCTATCTGGGATTCCCAAGCTACTCGTCGAAGTCCACGTGAAACTACTAGTGAGACCGAAGTCTCCTCTGCAAAACATAAATTAAGCAACCATGAGTACAAAGGTACTCAGCAAGACTTACATCAGAACTAACTACTTATGCATCAATATCAAGAATGAGGTTGTGGAGTTTAACTGCAGCAAGCCAGCTTTGACTCAGTGGCTATCCTGTACTACGACTACCAGTAACATCTTTGAGGTGAGAAAGCGCACACGAGTCCACATATTCACCATATCAATACACCACTATGGATCCTCTCCCGTCTCCCTACGAGAAGGCCATCCATAGCACTCACGCTTATCTTGCGTATTTTAGAGTATCCACTTTAAGTTGTATATGAACCATATAAGTCTCCAAGTAGTCCATATCCGCGGACGCGGCTATTCAAATAGATCATATTACCATGCAGGGGTGTACTTCTTCACACACGCTCTCACCACTTACCACCATATACACGTCATGTATCTCGGCAACCTTCAAGCGGAAGCCTGGCGAGGGTGTCGGCCACAACCTGACTAACCACGCAAGACTCTAGTCCAGGTTTATCGCCTATCTGAGGCTGAACCCGCAAGGGAAGTCCGGCCGAAGTTTCCATCACGGCCCCAAATGATGTGTGCAGGGTTCCCAAGTCCACCTCGACGGATGGTACTGCGCTTGGTACACCATGCCACGGTGCCTAGTCTATCCCAAGCCCACCTGTACCGGGTGCCACTTGGTAGACAAATAGCACTACCTACAAACACCAGAAACTAGTTGCAACTCCTGGACAGAGATCAAGGCGGTTAATAAGTCGAGAGAGCTTGATTACCGGAGCCCAATGTGTGGTAGTAACTGTCTTGGATAACATACACAGAACTCGGTTCTTAAGGACGGTCTCAATGAGACAACCCACCATGTACTCCTACACGGCCTCTCATCGCTACCTTTACCAAATCGTGTTCACACACTTAGCTCTCACACAGTAGGACATGAACACAACCATTCCAATTCATCGTCCAGATGGATCAGACCTGACACGAATCTAATCAATAGCAGGCATAACAAGCAAGCATGGATGAGTAGTCACAACATGGCTCAAGCAATTCCTACTCATGCTAGAGGGTTTTAACTATTTACTGTGGCAAAGACAGGTCATGCAGAGGAACGGGTTCAACTACCGCAACAAGTAACAGTTGAATCATTGTTGTCCTAATGCAATAAAAGAGAGCAGGAGTGAGAGAGTGGGTTTGTATCAAGATGAACAAGGAGTTTTTGCTTGCCTGGCACTTCTGAAGATAGTATAGCTCTTCATCGGTGTCAACAATCACAACGTCGAAATAGTCTTCTACCAAGAAGGAACAAACACCGGCAAACAGAGAAGGAACACAATCAATGCAATGCAACAATATGATGCATGATCATGACATGGCAACATGCTGTCGATTGAGCTAATGCAACTAGCAACCAGATTAAATGAAGTTGGTTTAAACCAAAGGTTCAAATTCAAACTCCACATGTGGTTCTTTAAATGTCATTTATTTGATCTGTCCTAAATAGCAACTTTAAGTTGTTCAAACATGCATGAAAAAGCCATAAACAGATTCTTCATATTTTTCTGATAATTTTTCATATATAAATTATTTCATTTGGACTTATGGTTGATTTTCTATGATTTTCTGAAGTTTTAACTATTTTCTGGAATTTCCAAATCATTACTGAAATAAGAAAAACCAGAAAAGTAATAACTGCGTCAGCATCGCCTCACTATTACGTCAGCAGGTCAACTGATGTCAACTGGGTCAAACCTGACCAGTGGGACCCGCATGTCAGTGGCTCAGCTAATTAAATTAATTAGCATTAAGTTAATCCTAACAGAAACTGTCAGCAGGGCTGGGGCCCACCTGTCAGTGACCCAGGGGGTGATTAGATTAATGCCTAACCGGTGATTAGCCAGAGTTAAGGCCACCGGTGAGGCCAGACGCGGCAAAGGTCATCGGAAACGCAGCTCCGGCGACCAAATGGACGGCGGAGGGGCTCTGCGAGGAGCTGGTGCCCGTCCACATCCATTGCAGCAGGTGGCGGCAGCTGGGTTGCACCGTGCTCGCCGGAGACAAGCTCGCAGCGGCGGCTAGGGTTCGGCTGTGCGCGGACGCGGGCTACAGTGCACAAGCAAGCGGATTGGGGTGCGGGTTGGGTTCCTGGAGATGTCTGGAGCATTTCCTCGTGCTTAGGAGCGACGGGCACAGGCTCTGGCCACGGCGGCTACACGGCACGGCGGCGGAAGCTTTCGGCCATGGCAGAAAGGGCAGCTAGGGCACGGAAACGGAGAGGTTGAGTGATAACCCACAAGTATAGGGGTATAGGGGATCACAACAGTTTTCGCGGGTAGTATTTCACCCAGATTTATTGATTCAAACAAGGGGAGCCAAAGAATATTTGCGAGTATTAGCAGTTGAATTGTCAATTCAACCACACCTAGAGAACTAAATAACTGCAGCAAAGTGTTTAGTAGCACAGTGGTATGATAGTTTCGAGAGCAATAGTAATAGTAGTGATAGTAACAGTAGCAGTTTTGTAGTAATTGTAACAGCAACAACAACGAAAGTAACTTAGCAAAGATCAATATGTGAAAAGCATAGGCATTGGATCAGTGATGGATAATTATGTTGGGTGACATTCATCATGTAACAGTCACAACCTAGGGCGATACACAATAGCTCCAATTCATCAATGTAATGTAGGCATGTATTCCGTATATAGTCATACGTGTTTATAGTAAGAACTTGCATGACATCTTTTGTCCTACACTCCCGTGGCAGCGGGGTCCTTAAGGAAACTAAGGGATATTAAGGCCTCCTTTTAATAGAGAACCGGAACAAAGCATTAGCACATAGTGAATAGATGAACTCCTCAAACTACGGCAATCACCGGAAAGAATCCCAATTATTGCCACCTTGGGGTATGCGGATCATGACACGTAATAGGTGCATATAACTTGCAAGATAGGATCAAGAACTCAAATATATTCATGAAAACATAGAGGGTTCAGATCTAAAATCATGGCACTCGGGCCCTAGTGACAAGCATTAAGCATAGCAAAGTCATAACAACATCAATCTCAGAACATAGTGGACACTAGGGATCAAAGCCCTGACAAATTGACTCGATTACATGGTAAATCTCATCCAACCCATCACCGTCCTGCAAGCCTGCAAAGAAATTACTCACGCACGGCGGTGAGCATCATGAAATTGGTGATGGAGGATGGTTGATGATGACGACGGTGTCGAATCCCCCTCTCCGGAGCCCAGATCGGACTCCAGATCAGCCCTCCCGATGAAGAACAGGAGGTGAGGGCAGCTCCGTATCGTAAAACGTGATGATTCTTTTTCTCTCATTTTTTTCTCCACGAATAGGTACTTATAGCGTTGGAGTTAGGTCAAACAGAGCTGCCAGGGGCCCACAAGCCTGCTAGGTGCGCCCTGGGGGTGGCTGTTCCCCCCAGGCTTGTGGCGCCTGTGGGCCTCCCTCTGGTGGATCTTTGCGCCAGTATTTTTTATATATTCTGAAATAATTCTCCGTAAATTTTCAGGTCCATCTGAGAACTTTTATTTCTGCATAAAAACAACACCATGGCAATTCTACTGAAAACAGCGTCAGTCTGGGTTAGTTCCATTCAAATCATGCAAATTAGAGTCCAAACTAGAGCAAAAGTGTTTGGAAAAGTAGATACGTTTGGGACGTATCATTGAGCAAGGGGGAAGGAGCAGGAGCTCACAGCGGAGTAGTAAAGCGGCTCAGTGGGCTCGGAGGAGCTCGGACGAAGGCGAATCGATGGCGGCGGCCGTCGGATCCCGAGGATGAAGACGATAAGGATGACGACGTTCGAGGGCGTCCGGCGATGCTTGGCTTGACGGAGGCGTAGTAAGCGACGAGGCAGAGCTCCTGGACACGAAGAGGAGGCGCGTGGGTGGCTCTGGCGAAGACTACGACGGCGGCGAGCTCGCGGGCGCTTCGGGTTTGGGCGTAGCGCGAGGAAGAGAGGGGGAGAATGAGCAGAGGGGGCTGGGGATGGATCAGGGCGTCCAGGGCATTCTGTCGGCGATTCGCGCTGGCCTGGGAGGCAGGCAAGCAGGACCTGGCATCGACGCGCGCGCGTCCAGCACCCAGCTGCTTTGATCGGCGGGGGTTGAAGATGACTGGCATCTTGGGCCGGGCTAGGCTGCACAGTGCTGGGCCAGATAACTCTCTCTATCTATCTTTTCTTATTTTTGTTTCTGTTTTCAAATTTTGCAGTCTGTTTTTGATTTAGTAAAAATACTAAACCAATTTATTTGCTTCTGATAATTTTTGTGTGGACTAGATGGACTATTCCAGAGTCCCTCACAATTTTTCAGAATTATTGGAGTTATAAAAGTATTTATGAGAATTTATAACCCCAACTCAAATACATTATGGATTAATTCAAGGGCCATAAATGCCATGGAAAAATGTGCATCATCTCTGGTTAAGGTTTTCACCTTTTACCCTAAATCATGAACATTTTTAAGGGCATTTTGGTTCATTGAAAAATATTTTAAGTTGAACCTATTTGAATTATTTAGGTGTTAGGGTTTGATCATCCCCATTTCAAGTTTCTTTGAATTTAGACATGATGCATGGATGCTTTAATGCAGCTAATTACAAACATTATTCTACGGCTGTGACATACCCTTTACGCACTAGCAATGGGTCCTGATACTCGGGTAAGACATTATCCATTTTGCATTGTTGGAGATGTGTGCTACAACACCCTTGCACGCGACGAAGGCAGGAAGACACAGAACAATGCCGTCATGAGCACGGATACGCATAAGAAAGTGACAACTAAAATGTATGCTAACATAACAGACATTGTTCAGTTGCAGTATATCTCCAGTTTTGAGACTCATCGGTGTGTGGTTCTATTTTGCTGTCGTTGGTATAACCAGTTTACCAGGATCTCAAAACCCAAAGATGATGATTATTTCAAATCCATCAATGTCAAGGCGGTGTACCACACCGACGAGCCTTATATTTTGGCAAATCAAGTAACACAGATATTTTTCTTGGAAGACACATGTGCACGTAACCAAGACTGGAGAGTATTGCAAAAGTTTGAGTAGAGGAATTCATTTAATGAAGTTGCACAACAAGATGATGCTTACACTGCTGCTGATGTAGAGGATTCCATAGATGTTTATGATATGTTTGTGGACCATCACATCAATACGGCTGGAGAAAAGATTGCCTGTCAGGCTGTGGAAGTAGATAAGTTGATCAATAAGAAGCCAACGTTCGAGGACATTGATGCTGAAGAAGAAGATGACACTGGGGGGAATTACGATTCAGACTGACACACATGGTGAAGATGTTGACGCTGCTGCTATGGATGATGATTAGATTGCTTTTGTCGTATTTGCCTGTGAGAAGACGACTTATTATCTACTATGTTAAATTGTGTTTGCTATGACAACTGAAACCTGATGAAGTAGTTGTTCAGTGAGAACATCACTTATTATGTATGTTGATTTGTGTTTGGTGATTGTATGACGACTGAAACATGATGACATTGTTGTTTAGTAGTACTCATATTTTGCTGTGAAACTTGTATTTGATGATTGTACAACCGCAAATGTAGCTGATGGCAGTTTGCTGTTGGACTACAATTTGCTGAACGTCTTGCAATAGGAACAAAGCTGACCCGACATGTCCTCTGCTTATTTATTTATTTATTAGCAAAAGGGGATGCCCCCCAATTTCCGTTAATATAGAAATCATTAGATGTTCACAACACTAGACGCCCAGCCTGCTAAATAGGTTTCATTCATTACTAGTTTCAGCAAAGTGCTCATGTCAAAGCCACTGAATACATCACGAGTGCTACATACACTTCAAATAAAGAGAAAATCATCCTACAGAGCACAACGATCTTGCCCATTATCTTCACAAGCTCTTTCATCTCTTCATTGTTGCCAAGGCTGTTCACCAACTGTTGCTTCGCCATGATCTGATGAACTGCATCGTCTTTAACCTTGTGCTCTGCATCTTCCTCTTCTGCCGTTCCTTCAGTTACTTGTCCAACACCCCAGCCTGCTGGTATTGTGATTCGTCGGCTAACCAAATAATCCGTGTAGTTCCATTCCCCCACATCTGCAACTTCCCAGAAATACAAATCACAAGAATCCTCCCTTTTCTGCACGAATCAAATTCGAAGATCATCAACCAAACTCTTAAAAAATAAAATTCAGCAACTGAAAGCAGGCGAACAACTTGACCATATTACCCCATGATTTGGGCATTTGTAGAAGACTCGGCCAGGGTTGAGGGTTGTAGTTGAGACGCGACGGATGACTCTGCGTGATTTGCAGCAGTGGCACCACACCAACAGTAGCGGGGTGCGATGAGCAACCGGCTGCGGTGAGTGTGCTGGCGGGGGTGTGATGAGACCCACAGGCGGTGGTACGGTTGGCGACTTCGCGCACATCTGGTTGTTGGCTCGATTCCCTGCTGAAGAGCAGGTGGACGAGACAGCGGACATGGTTGCTGCGGCCGGAGCTTCTGAAGCTAGGCGGAGTAACTAGAGAAGAGGAGAAGCGAACGTTGGATATGTCAGTTTCATTACTTGCAGAGTAGTATAACACTATATATAGTCTAGGTTTGGATTCGAACCAGTTACAGCAACACGTCTCTCTTTTTTCTAATAGTCAGGAACGTCTCTTTACTGCCAGACTAGCTTGTTCTGTACGCCTTCTCATGTCTTTGATTTTCGGGAATGTTATCTGGCGAACGTTCCCTGGGAGGAGGATGGCAAACGAACGCATTTTCCTGGCAGTTTTAGTTGCGACGCAAGATCAAACGGTGGCAGTTTCGGGAATGTTATCTGGCGAACGAGCCCAGTTTTTCTTTTCTTGCGAAAAACGTATGCAACGTGGTGTCGGCTTAGTTAACAAAAGATTCTGCCAACGTTTGTTGTGTTTCTTCAGTCTCTTCTTCCTCCAGCCACCAAAACCAAACCAGCGCCTACGGGACCGCCTGCTCCCGCCTCCCATGGCTGGTTGCGCTGCCGCGCACGCATCGCCGCCCCATCGCACCCTAAAACTCTGGCCAGGCCATCCCTCTACCCCACACACCTCCTGTTATTCTCCTGCGAAGTCAGCCCCACCCCGCACTCGAACCAGTCAACCCTCGTACTCCCCTCCACCTGCGACTACACTGCCGCATCTTCCCTGGCTCCTGTTCGTTCCCGTCCGAGGCCTCGCCGTCGTTCTCCGCCTTGGTTCGCTCGCCGCGGCGCCGCCCTCTGGCGTTGTCAACATGGTCAACAACCGAGAGTAATCAGGAGATGATTGTACGTGGAGAGGATGACAGTAGGGACCCACTAGGGTCATGGCAGTACGCAAGCAAGTGCATCCTTGTTACAAGCCAAAATAAATGCTTCCTCCTAATGGTTTCCTAACATCTGGGTCCCACCCCATTGTCAACGTATAGTTAATAAATGAGAGAATTGCACAACGACCGGCAGACACCAGGGACCCAGCAGCTCGCCCAGTTGTTTTCTGTTTTTTAGACGGACGGAGCAGGGTATCAACTGGGCTGTGCGGGAGCTGTACCCCGTCTAGCCCAGGCTTTTATTTTCTATTTACCACATGACCAGCCTAGTTGTTGTTTTTTTCTTTCTGAAAATGGCTAGCCCACTTCTTTCTTTTTTGCAGAATACCCAACCGAGGCGTACTTGCTTAAACCATCCCTGTTGGGCTGCAAATCTTTCAAGACGAGGAGGGATGTATTTGGGGCTTGCCCAAAAATGGGTTGTAAATTTTAAAAACAATACAGCAAACCGGCAATTAGTTTCAAATTACGGTTTTTTTTATGATTCCAGATTTTAAATTTCATTGATTTTTTTGCAGGAAAATTCCGTTGGATTTTAAATTAATATATATTTATTTTTCAAATTAGTTTGAATCTGACTCAAAATTTTGGGATTACAAACAGTTCGGACCCCACCGAAATATGCAAAAAATCGTTGAATTCTTTAACTGTGGCCTGAATATGGGCTGTAATGCTAGCAAAAAGAATATGGGCTTCAAAAAAATCCGTAAGAATTAGCAAATGGGTTGTAAATTATTAAAAATAATGGCTAATGGGTTGTATGCTGTTTGCCACAGATCTGGAGGCTGACTTGTGGGCCTACTATGTTGTCGCGTACGCAGGGTTTTGTGAACTTAGTCAACAAACGATTCTAGCGGCAGTGACCGTTGGATAACATCCAACGGCCGTGCTGCTTCTTCAATCTCTGATCTTCTTGCTCTAGCCGCCCAAACCAGCGCTGGCGGGACCGCCTGCTCCCGCCTCCCATGGTCGGTTGTGCTGCCGCGCAGGCCTCACCGCCCCTCCTACTCCCACCGCTGGCCAGGCCATCCCTCTACTCACCCACACCTCCTATTATTCACCGGCGACACAGGCCTCACACCGCAGTCGAACCAGTCAACCCTCGTACTCCCCTCAGCATGGGCATACACTGCTATGGCTTCGCCGGCTCCGGGTCATTCCCTTCCTGGGCCTCACCGTCGTCCACCGCGTTGGTGCTCTCGGCGCGGCGTGGTCAGCGTGGTCAACAAACGACAGCCATCAGAAGAGGGATGTACGTGGAGAGGCTGACAGTAGGGACCCACATGGTCCATGGCCACACACAAGCAAGTGCCTCCTTATTACGCGAAAAAAATGATTCCTCCCCCTGACAGCTGGGACCCACCTGCTATATCTCCGCACGGAAGGAAGTGCCTCCTTATTACGCGAAAAAACCAATTCCTCCCCATGACAACTGGGACCCACCATATTTGGAGGCTGACTTGTGGGCCTACTAAGTTGACGCGTACGCAGGGCTTTGTCAACTTAGTCAACAAACGATTCTAGCAGCAGCGACCGTTGGATGTTAATCCAACGGCCGTGCTGCTTCTTCAATCTCTGATCTTCTTGCTCCAGCCGCCCAAACCAGCTCCGGCGGGACCGCCTGCTCCTGCCTCCCATGGCCGGCTGTGCGGCCGCCCAGGCCCCACCACCCCACCCTACTCCCACCGCTGGCCAGGCCTTCCCTCTACTCACCCACATCCCCTGTTATTCTCCGGCGACGACAGCCTCACACCGCAGCCGAACCAGTCAACCCTCGTACTCCCCTCCGCGTGGGCATCCACTGCCACGTCTTCCCTGGCTCCACGTAGTTCCCTTCCAGGACTCACCGTCGTCCACCACCTTGGTGCTCTCGGTGCGGCGTGGTCAACATGGTCAATGAACGACAGCCATCGGAAGAGGACTGTACACGGTGAGGCTGACAGCTGGACCCACCAGCTACATCTTCGCACGCAAGGAAATGCCTCCTTATTACGCGCAAAAAAAATGATTACTCCCCCCTGACAGCTGGGACCCAGCAGCTATATCTTCGCACACAAGGAAGTGCCTCCTTATCCTCCCTGACAGCTGGGACCCACCCGGTCGAAGCGTACGTACCGTTGTCTATCTGGTTGCGAACGTGTACGTACATACTTGTCGATCGGTCTCTCTACAATGATGAACCGTGGGCGTGTAAGGAGCGGCACGTGTCGTAGTAGAGCCCCCGACGTAGCAGTTCAGGCAGCCCTATCTAAATCGTGTACACGTACGTACAGCCACACGGCAAAAAATATGGGCACGTACGTAAATATACGGGCGGGGTCTCGAACGCGTACTCGCGCATACATACGACCAGGGCTCGTGTACATGGAGAGAGGCAACGGACGGCAGCAACGGCGTCATGTTCATCGGCAGCCAACCGTCTAGGTCGGAACGGAGGAAACAGCGTCGTGTTCATCGGGAGCCAAGCGATAGGGTTGGAACACGTCCTGTTCATTGGGAGCCAACCGGCTTGGACGGAACAGCGAAAACGGGGTCCTGTTCATCGGCTCGGGGCCTGGCATACCGCAAAACAGAGGAAACGGCCTTCTGTTCGACCACCTACGGTCGAAACGGGGTCTTGTTCATTGGCTGGGGGTCTGGCGTACCGCAAAACGGAGGAAACGGACTTTTGTTCGAGCACCTACAGTCGAAACGGGGTCATGTTGATCGGGAGGGCTCTGGCATACCGCAAAATGGAGGAAACGGACTTCTCCCCAACTGCCTATGGTCAAAACGGGGGTCTTGTTCATCGGGAGGGGTGTGCCATACCGCAAAACGGGACTCCACGGGCTACTATTCATCCACGGTCGACCTCCTCCAGCCTCCACCAGCTACTGTTCATCCACCGTCAACTTTCTCCAGCCTCCACCGGCTACTGTTCATCCAGCCTCCACGGGGTCCTGTTCATCCAACCCCAACCGGTTGGGGTGTGGCGGCCTCCTCGGAGTCCTGTTCATCCAAGCGCCATCCAGCCAACCCACCGGCTGGGGTGGGGCATACGAGCGGGCGGCAGCAACGGGAACTGCTCATCCACAGCCAACCAACCGGCTAGGTCAACTCACCACGTCTCGCACAAGGGGCTCGATCGATGCGTCTCAGACTCATTCTACGTATCGCGCGCGCGGTAGTAACAGGCACTGTTCATCGAGAGGCAACCCAACACCGCGTCTCACACGTACGGGGGCTCGACCGGCTTCAGTTAGTAGCAAAGGAATCGCTCAGGTTCAGTTAGCAGCGAAGGAATCGCTCGGGTTCAGTTAGCAGCGAAGGGATCGATCGGCTTCAGTACGCAGCTAGTGCGATCGCTCGGGTTCAGTAAGCGAACGCTTCGCTCGGGTTTAGTTAGCGAACGCCTCGCACACACGTGCGCGTACGAGAGAAACGCACAAACCACACTGCATCGCTCGGCCCCAACCACCCATCGTAACCGGGAATTCCCTGAAAATTTCCTCGGCCTCACTTCTACCATGATTTTTTACGTCATGGACAGCCCAAAGAATGTCATGCGGGTGCGTCTCCGGCCCGCCCAGGACAAAAAGCCCATTTTCTGTCATAATTTTTTGTCATAGAAGTAGGAGCCCACCACATCTATGATGATACATGTTTTTGTCACAATTATTGTCATATAAGTGTCACAACCATGACAGAAAAAGTTTTTGTTCGGGCCATAATGTCACGGATGTGTCTTTTTTTTTGTAGTGTATGCCGTGAGTGTCAGCAATCATAGAAGACTAAATGATAGTTGAGTATGTGAACTTGCTAAACAAAGCTCTTACATAGACTCTTTCTGATAAAATGATGAATTGTAATTGCTTCAGTGACTAAGATCATAGTTTGTTAGTTTTCAATACGGTTTATGGTTCATACTTTAACTTGTGAATAAATTGTCACTTTTTTATGAGAAGTTTTATGAGGATATATTGCTGTTATAATAAAGATCATGATGCCTTCATGTCTGTATCTTGTTTTATCGACGCCTCTCTCTCTCTAAACATGTGGTCATGATTATTGATTTCGGCTTTCGCTTGAGGACAAGCGAGGTCTAACCTTGGGGGAGTTGATACGTCCAATTTGCATCATGATTTCCTAATGTTATTTATAATGTATTTGATCATTATTTCACTTTATGATGCAATTCTTATGCCTTTTCTCTCTTAATTTGCAAGATTTATAAGAAGAGGGGGAATGCCGGCAGCTGGAATTCTGGACCTGAAATAGCTACAACGGAGATACCTATTCTGTAGAGCTCCAATTGACTTGAAATTTCACGAAGATTTTTTATTTAATATATAAAAAATACGGAAGGAAAGAAATACCAGAGGGGACCCACCAGTTGCCCACAAGGCAACAGGGCGCGCCCCCCTGGGCGCGCCCTGATGCCTTGTGGGCCCCTGGCTGGCCTCCGGCCCCCTCCTTCTGCTATATAGGCTCATTTGCCCTAAAAAATTATAGAGAAGACTTTCGGGACGAAGCGCCACCGTCTCGAGGCGGAACCTGGGCAAGAGCAATTTTGCTCTCCGGCGGAGCGATTCCGCCGGGGATACTTCCCTCCTGGAGGGGGAAATCGAAGCCATCGACATCACCAACGATCCTCTCATCGTGGGAGGACCAATCTTCATCAACATCTTCACCAGCACCATCTCATCTCAAACCCTAGTTCATCTCTTGTATTCAATCTTTGTCTCAAAACCTCAGATTGGTACCTATGGGTTGCTAGTCGTGTTGATTACATCTTGTAGTTGCTGCTAGTTGGTTTATTTGGTGGAAGATTATATGTTCAGATCCTTAATGATATTGAATACCCCTCTGATCTTGAACATGAATATGATTTGTGAGTAGTTACTTTTGTTCTTGAGGACATGGGAGAAGTTTTGTCATAAGTAATCATGTGAATTTGGTATTCGTTCGATATTTTGATGATATGTATGTTGTTGCTTCCTTTAGTGGTGTCGTGTGAACGTCGACTACATGACACTTCACCATCTTTGGGCCTAAGGGAAGGCATTGTGGAGTAGTAATTAGATGATGGGTTGCTAGAGTGATAGAAGTTTAAACCCTAGTTTATTCACTATTCCGTAAGGGGCTGATTTGGATCCATATGTTTCATGCTATGGTTAGATTTATCTTAACTCTTCTTTCGTAGTTGCGGATGCTTGCGAGAGGGGGTAATCATAAGTGGAAGGTTTGTTCAAGTAAGAATATCACCCAAGCACCGGTCCACCCACATATCAAATTATCAAAGTAGCGAACGCGAATCAAACAAACATGATGAAAGTGACTAGCTGAAATTCACATGTGTCCTCGAGAACGCTTTGCTTATTATATGAGTTCGTTCCGGCTTGTCCTTTGCTACAAAAAGGATTGGGCTACCTTACTGCACTTTTGTTACACTTGTTATGAATTATCTTCCTATCAAACTACTCGTTACCGCTACTTTCAGTGCTTGCAGAAAATACCTTACTGAAAACCGCTTATCATTTCCTTCTGCTCCTCGTTGGGTTCGACACTCTTACTTATCGAAAGTACTACGATTGATCCCCTATACTTGTGGGTCATCAGAGATGTATCAATTGCCCACAACACACACAACTTATTAGCGCGAATCGTTTGTGATACTTTCGGTCTTCCCACACAATTTTATACTAGCAACCGTTTGCCCACAACATGCACAGCTACGTGTGGAGAGTTGGCAAAAAAATTGAACACGTACGGTGCATATTAGGGTGAATGTTTAGCGTGGGTAAAAATTTCAGTGTCAAACGACGAAGGAAATGTGGACCCCACCATGAAACTTGGTGATTGTTAACCCACAAGTATAGGGGATCGCAACAGTTTTCACGGGTAGTATTTCACCCAGATTTATTTATTCAACACAAGGGGAGCCAAATAATATTTGTGAGTATTAGCAGTTGAGTTGTCAATTCAACCACACCTAGAGAAATAAATATCTGCAGCAAAGTGTTTAGTAGCACAGTAATATGATAGTTTTGATAGCAGTAGTAACAATAGCAATAGTAATAGAGACAGTAACAGTAGCAGTTTTGTAGTGATTGTAACAGCAACAGCAACGAAAGTAATTTAGCAAAGATCAATATGCGAAAAGCATAGGCATTGGACCGGTGATGGATAATTATGTTAGATGACATTCATCATATAACAGTCACAACCTAGGGCGATACACAATAGCTCCAATTCATCAATGTAATGTAGGCATGTATTCCGTATATAGTCATACGTGCTTATAGTAAGAACTTGCATGGCATCTTTTGTCCTACCCTCCCGTGGCAGCGGGGTCCATAAGGAAATCTATGGGATATTAAGGCCTCCTTTTCATAGAGAACTGGAACAAAGCATTAACGCATAGTGAATACATGAACTCCTCAAACTACGGTAATCACCGGAAAGAATCCCAATTATTGTCACCTTGGAGTATGCGGATCATAACACGTAATAGGTGCATATAACTTGCAAGATAGGATCAAGAACTCAAATATATTCATGAAAATATAAAGGTTCAGATCTGAAATCATGGCACTCGGGCCCTAGTGACAAGCATTAAGCATAGCAAAGTCATAGCAACATCAATCTCAGAACATAGTGAATACTAGGGATCAAAGCCCAAACAAATTGACTCGATTACATGATAAATCTCATCCAACCCATCACCATCCAGCAAGCCTACGAAGAAATTACTCACACGCGGTGGTGAGCATCATGAAATTGGTGATGGAGGATGGTTGATGATGACGACGGCGTCGAATCCCCCTCTCCGGAGCCCCGAACGGACTCCAGATCAGCCCTACCGATGAAGAACAGGAGGTGGCGGCGGCTCCGTATCGTAAAACGCGATGACTCTTTCTCTCTGATTTTTTTTCTGGACAAATAGGTACTTATAGCGTTGGAATTAGGGTAAACGGAGTTGTCAGGGCCCCACAAGCCTGAGGGGCGCGCCCTGGGAGGGTAGGCGCGCCCCCTGAGCTTGTGGCTCCTGGGTGGCCCCCCTCCAGTAGATCTTTTCGCTAGTATTTTTTATATATTCTGAAATAATTCTCCGTAAATTTTCAGGTCCACCCGAGAACTTTTATTTCTGCACAAAAATAACACCATGGCAATTCTGCTGAAAACAGCGTCAGTCCGGGTTAGTTCCCTTCAAATCATGCAAATTAGAGTCCAAAACCAGAGCAAAAGTGTTTGGAAAAGTAGATACGTTTGGGACGTATCAACTCCCCCAATCTTAACTCATTGCTCGTCCTCAAGCAATTCAGTTGACAAACTGAAAGTGACAAAGAAAAACTTTTACAAACTCTTTTATTCTTGTTGTCTGTATATATACTTAACTAGCATCCAAGTTTTCAGCAAAAATTATGAACTAACCATATGAATGATAACACTTAGGTCTCACATTTACTCATATCAATAACATAACCAACTAGCGAGCAATAATAAGATATCTCGGATGCCAACACTTTGTCAAAACAATCATTATATAATATGACAACATGGTATCTCGCTAGCCCTTTCTGAGACAGCAAAACATAAATGCAGAGCACCTCTGAGATTCAAGCAATGACTAAACATTGTAATTCAGTGTAGAGGATATCCAGTCATGGTCACACCCAACATTAACTATACTCAATGCATGAAAATGACAATAGTGCTCTCCAACTGGTGCTTAAATGAGAGGGTGATGACTCAACAATAAAAGTAAAATGACATAAAAGTAAATGGATAGGCCCTTCGGAGAGGGAAGCATGGATTTGCAGCGGTGCCAGAGCTCGAAGCTTAAAACAGAGATGAAAATAATTTTGAGAGGTATGCTTTTCCTATCAACGTCACGACCAAGAGTTTTCAATATCTTCCATGCTAAACACATTATAGGCGGTTCCCAAGCGGAAAGGTAAAGTTTACTCCCCCTCCACTATACCAACACAAGCCATGGCTAGCCTAATCCATGGGTGCCCTCCGTACCAACAACTTTCCGGGGGAGTTTGTTTGCATTATATAATTTCGATTTGAGCATAGGACTGGGCATCCCGATTACCAGCCTCTCTCGTGCAATGACAAGTGAATAAACACTCATCTGAGAATAACCCGCTTAGCATGGAAGACACTGACCACCCCCTGTCGCTCCATGAGCGGTACGGGCACACAAAACATATGTTCATTTGAAAGTTTAGAGGTGGCACATGCAAATTTACTTGGAACGGCAAAGTAATACCGCATATAGGTAGATATGCTGGACTCATATGGAACAACTTTGGGTTAAGGTTTTGGATGCACAAGCAGTATTCCCGCTTAGTACAGGCGAACGCTAGCAAATAGATTGAGAAGCGACCAGCTAGAGAGCGAAAACGGTCATAGACATGCATTGCGAATAATTAACATTGAATACGAGCATGAGTAGGATATCAACACCCTAAACATAAATATCATGGAGGCTATGTTGGTTTTGATTCAACTACATGTATGAACATGTGCCAAGTCAAGCCACTCAAATTACTCAGAGGAGGATACCATGCTAACATACTACATCACAACCATTTTAATGCATGTTGACACTCAAGATAAATCATTATCCACTCCTAGCTATTTAAGCATGGCATGAGCAACTATAATCCCTAATTATCATCACAAACATGTTTGCTCATAATAATGCTGAATCATGAATACTGAGCTAAACATATTTACAAAGACAAAAACAAGAAGAGTTCATACCAGCTTTCCTTCACCACAATCAATTCATCAAATATCGTCATTATTGCCTTTCACTTGCACGACCGAATGATATGAAAATAATAATAGTGCAAGAGTGTCGTGGACTAAGCTGGAATCTGCAAACATTTATTCAAAGGAGAAGACAAAGTAATAGTGGCTCTTTATTAGATCAACAATAAAGCATATGAGGGCCACTCAACATTTTCATTGTGGTCTTTCTCCTCACTACGACTCAACGAGAAGAAAAGAAATTCAGAGAAACACACTGAAATATTTTTGGAGTTTTTGGATTTCATGAAGAAGGAAGCAAATTAACGAAAGAAAAAGAATAACAAGAAAAACTATTTATACGAGAAAGCTCCCAACAAGCAAAAGAAGAAACGAGAAATCTTTTTGGGTTTTCTTTTTCCTCTACGAATTAACTAAACAAGAAGGAAACTACAACTAATTTTTTTGGGTTTTCTAAAGTTTTTCAAACATACAAGAAGAAAGCGAAATTAAACTAACATGGATATACAATGAAAAAGGATGAACATCGACAACTGGAATAAGTGTGTGAACATGAATGTAATGTCGGTGAGAAATACGTACTCCCCCAAGCTTAGGCTTTTGGCCTAAGTTGGTCTATGGCCACGGGTCAAAATCAGCACCTCCCGGATAGTACTGAGGCTGCTGAGGGTCCCACTGGTAAACGGCCTCTTGAGGCTCCCACTGATAGACGGGTTCCTGATATGGCTCTGGCTCAGGTGCTGGCTCTGGTGCTTGGGGTTGGTCCAAGCCCCAATAAGCATAAATGTCCTCAGGCATGATGATGTATCTGCCCCTGTGAATATCAAACAAAGTAGGTGCAGGCAAAGTAATAATCTCACGAGTACCCTGACTGAATACCAAGTTATATCTAAAACGCACGTCTCCAGAATCAATAAAGTTATGCCCAACAATACTATCGTAATCAAGATGCATAGTGGGTAAAAGCATCTCTTCCCTCTCGTCATGCCTAATAGGAATCTCAAAGTGTTGAGCGAGACAGGAAGCATAAATACCACCATAGATAACGCCCTTCGAACGGTTGGTGTGCAACCGCCGGGCAACCATAGCACCCAAACTGAAGGTCCTATCAGTGTAAAGAGCATGGCGCAAAATAGCAAGGTCAGGCGAGCTGAGCATTCCACTCTCCCATCGACCAGTCAAACACCTCCCAGCAAATAATGAGTAATAGCGCAAAACAGGGAAATGTAAACTAGCAACCCTAGCCTCAGAAACTACTCTCGACTCCCCCATGGTAACCTCAGAGATGAACTCCGAGACGTCCCTGGGGTGTGGCTCCACTGGGCTGCCCTCATTAGGAAGTTTGCATACCTCGCAAAAATCCTCAAGTGTCATCTCTTTAGGAACATCATATAAGTTAAATGACACTATGGGTATATCTCTCCTTGCATGAAAATGAAAGCTTTGCATGAAAGTATTAGTGAGGAGAAGATACTGGTCACACTTATCTTCGAGGAACGGGATAATGCCGGCATTGTTCGCCAAATAATAGAAATCATCGAAAATTCCCGCATCCCTCAAGAACGTGTTGCATGGCCATTCGCATGGCCGCACCTCGGCTGCACGAGGAAGATGATACTTGGGCTTCGAAGCCTCCTTAGGATTCTGGCTCGAAGAACCTCTCAACCTCCACTTGAGCATTTTCTTTTTCTGAAAATTTCTGAAATTTTTAGTGACACAAAATAAAAGTGAACGGAACTCAACAAAATTGATAGCAACTACTCCTACAAGTATCTAGAGGCTATATCATGCATCAAAACTACTTTGGATCATACAAATTCAACATGTAAACTCATAAACATGGTCACCACAACAGCAAAAATTTGCAAAGTATAAAGCATTAGAACAAAAACTAATTGGAGCATTGGAGGAGTCACATACCAAGGAGTAATTCCTCAAAACAGTTTTGGAAACGGAGTTCCGAGCAAGGAGATCGAAAATCACAGCAATATGAGCAAGAACACGGGCTTGGGAGCAAGTCTGATTTTTTCTGGAGGAAGAAGAAGGAGATAGGTGGTTGGCATAAGTGAGTGGGTCCCTGTGGGACCCACAAGCCTGCTGGGCGCGCCCAGGGGGGTGGACGCGCCCTGTGAGCTTGTGGCTCACAGGTGCACCCCCCTGGGTGTGTTTAGTGCCAAAAATTCTTAAATATTCTGGAAAAAATCATACTAAATTTTCATGGCATTCTGAGAACTTTTATTTTTGGGCCATTTTTTTATTGCACGGATAATTCAGAAAACAGGATAATCATGGTATTTTAATTTATTTAAACTAAAAATAACAGAGAGCAAACTAAGATTACAGAAAGTTGTGCTTACTAAATTCATCGACCACATGCCCCTCAAAAAGAATCCATTAATAAGGTTGATCAAGTCTTATTAACAAACTATTTCCGAATGGCATGAAACCGAAGAATCTTCGTGTAACACTAAGTTACCTCAATGGGGATATGCATCTCCCAAATAATAAGAATTTCATATTTCTTTTTGACAGTAGGAAGAGGAAATTTGAAACCTCTAATAGTGATTGTCGAAACTTTTTCAATACAATTGATTCCATTCACCGAACTTTGTTTCTTCAGAAAATAAACCGTATGCTCATTACCATTGACATGAAAAGTAACCTTGCTTTTGTTGCAATCAATAACAGCCCCTGCAGTATTCAAAAAGGGTCTTCCAAGGATAATCGACATATTGTCGTCCTCGGGCATATCAAGTATAACAAAGTCTGTCAAGATAGTAACATTTGCAACTACAACGGGAACATCCTTGCAAATTCCAATAGGTATAGTGGTGGATTTATCAGCCATTTGCAAAGATATTTCAGTAGGTGTGAACTTATTCAAATCAAGTCTTCTATATAAAAAGAAAGGCATAACACTAACACCGACTCCCAAATCACATAGAGCGGTTTTAACATAACTTCTTTTAATGGAGCATGGTATAGTAGGTATTCCTGGGTCTCCTAACTTCTTAGGTATTCCACCCTTAAAAGAATAATTTGCAAGCATGGTGGAAATTTCAGCTTCAGGTATCTTTCTTTTATTTGTGACAATATCTTTCATGTATTTAGCATAGGGAGACATTTTCAACATATCAATCAAGCGAATGCGCAAAAAGACAGGTCTAAGCATTTTAACAAAGTGCTCAAAGTCTTCCTCATCTTTGTTTTTAGATGGTTTAGTAGGGAAAGGCATAGGTTTTTGAACCCATGGTTCTCTTTCCTTTCCATATTTTCTAGCAACAAAGTCTCTTTTGTCATATCTTTTATTTTTAGGAGGTGGGTTATCAAGATCAACAGCAGGTTCTATTTCTACATCATTATCTGGTTGAGCATTATCATGAACATCTTCATTATTATCATTATTCTCATCATTATCACTAGGTGGATGTTCATTACCAGATTGTGTCTCGGCATCAGAAATAGAAACATCATTTTGATTCTCAGGAGGTTTTTCTATCTCAGGTTCACTAGAAGCATGCAAAGTCCTATCATTTTTCTTTTTCTTTTTCTTCTTAGATGGACTAGGTGTATCAATATTAATTCTTTGAGAATCTTGTTCAATTCTTTTAGGATGACCTTCAGGATACAGAGGATCCTGAGTCATGCTACCTCCTCTAGTAACAACTCTAACAGCACGATCATTCATTTTATTATTCATCTCTTCAAGCAAATCATTTTGTGACTTAGCAATTTGTTCTAACTGAGTCTGGACCATAGAAGCATGTTTACTCAAGCCCTTAACATCATTAGCAGTTCTAAACATCAAATCACTCAAGCGTTCAATCATAATGGCATTCCGTTTTAGTTGATTGCTAACATACATATTAAAGTGTTCCTGTTTAATGATGTAATTATCAAATTCATATAGGCATTGACTAGCAGATTTATTATACGGAATATCACCTTCATCGAATCTAGTGAGAGAATTTAGCTCCACTACCTGTGTCGGGATGTCGAGCCCATGTATTTCTTCAATAGGTGGTAAATTCTTAACATCTTCAGCTTTAATACCTTTTTCCTTCATAGATTTCTTAGCTTCTTGCATATCTTCTGGACTGAGGAATAGAATACCTCTTTTCTTCGGGGTTGGCTTAGGTCGTGGTTCAGGAAGTGTCCAATCATTGGCATTTCTCAATATATGATTCAATAATTCTTCAGCCTGTCCAACAGTTAGTTCCCTGAAAACACAACCAGCACAACTATCTAGGTAGTCCCTAGAAGCATCGGTTAGTCCATTATAAAAGATATCAAGTATGTCATTTTTCTTAAGAGGATGATCAGGCAAAGCATTAAGTAGTTGGAGAAGCCTCCCCCAAGCTTGAGGGAGATTCTCTTCTTCAATTTGCACAAAGTTAAATATTTCCTGTAAAGCAACTTGTTTCTTGTGAGCAGGAAAATATTTTTCTGAGAAGTAATATATCATATCCTGGGGAGTACACACACAACCAGGAGCAAGAGTATTAAACCAATTCTTAGCATCACCCTTTAATGAGAAAGGAAACAACTTAAGAATATAGTAGTAACGAATTTTTTCCTCATGAGCAAATAGGGTGGCAATATCATTCAACTTAGTAAGGTGTGCCACAGCAGTTTCAGTTTCATAACCATGAAAAGGATCAGATTCAACCAAAGTAATTAACTCAGGATCGACAGAGAATTCATAATCCTTATCGGTAACAAATATGGTAGAGGTACCAAACTTAGGATCATATTTCATTCTCTCCCTCATAGATTTTTCTTTCAACTCAGCAAGCAATTTTCTAACCTCATCTCTATCATTACAAGCAAGAATTTCCCTAGCTGTCTCCCTATCAAAAACATAACCATCAGATGTCTTAGGCATTTCAACTCTAGTAGGAGAGCTAGGCATAATAGGTGAATCATAATTTTCAAGAGTTTCAACATTTTCAATTCCTTTAGCTTTAGCAATTTGTTCATCAAGAAATTCACCAAGTGGCACAGTATTATCAAGCATAGTACTAGCATCATCAATAGTTTCATTCATAGCAGAAGTAGTATCATCGATAACTTGCGACATATTAGAATGAATAGTAGGTGGTGGTGTCGCAAGCCTACTCAAAACGGAAGGTGAATCAAGTGCGGAGCTAGATGGCAGTTCCTTACCTCCCCTCGTCTTAGAGGGAACAATCGTAGTCTTAGCGTCTTTCAGATTCTTCATAGTGATCAACAGATATAAATTCCAAGTGACTCAACAGATAGAGCTATACTCCCCGGCAACGGCACCAGAAAAAGGTCTTGATAACCCACAAGTATAGGGGATCACAATAGTTTTCACGGGTAGTATTTCACCCAGATTTATTGATTCGACACAAGGGGAGCCAAATAATATTTGTGAGTATTAGCAGTTGAGTTGTCAATTCAACCACACCTGGAGAACTAAATATATGTAGCAAAGTGTTTAGTAGCACAGTAATATGATAGTTTTGATAGCAGAAGTAACAATAGCAATAGTAACAGAGACAGTAACAGTAGCAGTTTTGTAGTGATTGTAACAGCAGCAGCAGCAGCAACGAAAGTAACTTAGCAAAGATCAATATGCGAAAAACGTAGGCATTGGACCGGTGATGGATAATTATGGTAGATGACATTCATCATATAACAGTCACAACCTAGGGCGATACACAATAGCTCCAATTCATCAATGTAATGTAAGCATGTATTCCGTATATAGTCATACGTGCTTATAGTAAGAACTTGCATGACATCTTTTGTCCTACCCTCCCGTGGCAGCGGGATGCATAAGGAAATCTAAGGGATATTAAGGCCTCCTTTTAATAGAGAACCGAAACAAAGCATTAACACATAGTGAATACATGAACTCCTCAAACTACGGTAATCACCAGAAAGAATCCCAATTATTGTCACCTCGGGGTATGCGAATCATAACACGTAATAGGTGCATATAACTTGCAAGATAGGATCAAGAACTCAAATATATTCATGAAAACATAAAGGTTCAGATCTGAAATCATGGCACTCGGGCCCTAGTGACAAGCATTAAGCATAGCAAAGTCATAGCAATATCAATCTCAGAACATAGTGGATACTAGGGATAAAAGCCCTAACAAATTGACTCGATTACATGATAAATCTCATCCAACCCATCACCGTCCAGCAAGCCTACGAAGAAATTACTCACACACGGTGGTGAGTATCATGAAATTGGTGATGGGGGATGGTTGATGATGACGACGGCGTCGAATCCCCCTCTTCGGAGCCCCGAACGGACTCCAGATCAGCCCTCTCGATGAAGAACAGGAGGTGGCGGCGGCTCTGTATCGTAAAATGCGATGATTCTTTCTCTCTGATTTTTTCTGGACGAATAGGTACTTATAGCGTTGGAATTAGGGTAAACAGAGCTGTCAGGGCCCCACAAGCCTGGGGGGCGCGCCCTGGGGGGTAGGCGCACCCCCTGAGCTTGTGGCTCCTGGGTGGCCCCCATCCAGTAGA
Organism: Elymus sibiricus; assembly: GCA_039707655.1. Taxonomy (NCBI): domain Eukaryota; kingdom Viridiplantae; phylum Streptophyta; class Magnoliopsida; order Poales; family Poaceae; genus Elymus; species Elymus sibiricus. Next base: position 230,340,466 of record CM077668.1, read on the forward strand.
TCTTTTCGCCAGTATTTTTTATATATTCTGAAATAATTCTTCATAAATTTTCAGGTCCATCCGAGAACTTTTATTTCCGCACAAAAAATAACACCATGGCAATTCTGCTGAAAACAACGTCGGTCCGGGTTAGTTCCCTTCAAATCATGCAAATTAGAGTCCAAAACCAGAGCAAAAGTGTTTGGAAAAGTAGATACGTTTGGGACGTATCAGTGATTTTCCCAGATTGGAACCGTGTGCGATGACTTTCATTGTGCCGTGGCACGTGTGTTCTGATTGACCAGAACGCATCCCCATGGATCGCACGTCTGCACCGTAGGATGTACACAGATCGAACGGCAGTCCGTATCACCCTCACACCGGAGTGATATTAATCACACACGGTTGGGTTTACCAAATTGTTGCCTCCGAAACGCATTATTCTGGGACAAAAAACCCTCACCACCCAATTAAAAAAAAACCTCACCACCCCCCACGTCACAAAACCCTCACCCCCGCCCCCCCCCCCCCCCCCATCCCATCCCAGTCGCACCTGCACTCCTCCGTGACTCTGCATGTCACCGCCTATCACCGCGGCAACCACTTAACTCGGCGCCTGTCGCCACCGCCGGCTGCCGCCAAACCCCACCGCATTTCACCACTGCCGCTTGCCGCCGCCTATCGCCACCGACTTTCTCGACGCTGCTCGCCGTCGGCCCAGCTCCACCCGATTGGGGAATCTATGGCGTTGGGGTTTTCTCTCTCATCGAGAACCAGGTAACTAATTTACTGAAATATTTGCTCATCTCTTATCCCAGTCCGTCTGCCCCTTTTAATCACCTAGCCAAAATCGCCGTGAGTTCATTTTTCTTCTAGTTGATTCGAGGGTTTTCATTCGTAGAGTGTACAGTGCAAGGACACATCATGCCTATGCGGCATCGGCCAAACAGCCGAGGAGTTCCATCTCACCGTACCAGATGACTTCAAGAAGCGCACGGTATGTTCAATCTCACCCTACCTCGGTTGGCATGGCCTACTTTTCTGAACATATACTATATATTGCTACATTTGGATAAAAGGCGCCACATGCAGCATATACGTCAAAAGGGGATTTTTTTTCTTCTTCTTCTTTCTATATGTAGCAAATTAATGATGTATTGTTCTTTTGATTACTCTCATATTTGCTTGACATCATGGTTACATTATCTGTTTAATTATAAATTTTTGTCCTTTGATTTCAATTGTTGTACTGTTCTTTCAATTACTCCCCTATTTACATGTTACCCTGTTATTTACCAATCTTATCATTTCCTGCAGTACATCCCTTGCTTTGCAACAACAATTGTAGTACAAAATCTTGGCCTTTACATACATGAAGACTCCAGGGATGTCATATTGAACACAAACCATGGATTTACCATCGTTGTTTCTGTAAAGCTTGATGAAGATGCTTGTCACTCCTATTTTGACGCGGGCCTTTGGACAGAATTTTCTAAGTTTTATGTACTGAGAGCTGGCACTAAAATTACACTGCACCTGAAAGAGCCTGGTCATATGATAAATGCTAACTTCCCCCACGACATCATCCGTCCAGACTTTGTTCGAAGTAAGTGTTATTTTTCAAGTATCTGCATGTTGACTTACGTAGCAATATCAAAGTAATTGTGTAGTATTTAAGCAATCAGTTGGGATTTCATTTTCTGACTCTGTTAAATCTGTTCCTACCTAGTAACTTCTAATTACCAATACACTTTTCTTCTGCCCTGTTCTAACTAAATATCCCGTATTCTCCCACTCCTCCACTCCTATCAGATAGCACCGCCGCCGAGGAGATTCCGAAGGTGGAGGACGAGGCTACCAACAAGCGGAGGCGGGTTGAGCCTGAACCGCAAGTGACTCCGGCGGGCCTAGACTTCATCAGCAGCCTCCCCGATGATATGTTGATAGTCATCATCTCCCTCCTCCCAATCAAACATGGTGCACGAGCAACCATCCTCTCCCGGCGGTGGCGCCCCCTATGGCACTCCACCCCTCTCGACGTTATCGACGTCCACAAGCTCTGCCATGGCTATCGCAAAAGCTTGGGCGCATTGTCCCAGATCCTCGGCATGCACCGTGGCCCAATCAGAGGCCTTATCACGGGCAAGTTCCGTTCCAACGGCAGGGACCGAGCCAAGCTTGACGAGTGGTTCCTATCCCCCGCCCTAGATCAGCTCGAGGAGCTCAGTTTTAATGATGGACATATACGCTCGCTGCCACCGTCCGCGTTCCGCCTCGCGCCCACGCTGCGCCTCGCCAGGTTCATGAACTGACATTTCCCCCCGATTACTGACGCGCCTGCTCTTTTTCTCCCTCGACTGAAGCACCTCGAGCTCGTCGCCGTCTGCATCCCCAGGCAGGACATGGAGTGCCTGCTCTGCGGTTGTACTGCGCTCGAGTACCTTCGTCTTCAGGCGATCAATGGGTTAAGTAGCCTCCACATCACCTCCATGACTCTCCGGACAATTTCTGTGTGTTGCTGGTGCTGCAACAAGAGATCACATAAGGTGTATCATGATATGGACATTGAGGACGTCCCTTTACTTGAGAGATTACTTGTAGTTGATCAACAAGGTCCAACAAGAATTAGTGTCATTTCTGCGCCAAAATTGACAGTGGTGGGCTACTGATACGTCTCCAACGTATCTATAATTTTTGATTGTTCCATGCTATTATAGTATCAATCTTGGATGTTTTATATACACTTACAAGCAATTATATATCATTTTTTGGGACTAACCTATTAACTTAGTGCCCAGTGCCAGTTGCTATTTTTTGCCTATTTTTGGTTTTTCAGAATATTAGTACCAAACGAAGTCCAAATGCCACGAAACTTCTTGGAGATTTTTTTCTGGACATAAGAGACACTAGAAGCTTTGGGAGAGGGCCAGAAGACAAAGGAGGTGGCCACGAGCCACCAGGGCGCGCCCTAGGGGGGTGGCACGCCCTGGTGCCTCGTGGGCCCACCTCTGCTCCGTTTGACCTAATTCCACCTCTATAAATACTCTAAAATCAAGAAACCAACAGGGGACTCCACGAAATACTTTTTCCGCCGCCGCAAGTTTCTGTTCTTGACAGATCCCATCTGGAGGCCTTTTCTGGCACTCTGCCGGAGGGGGATTCGATCACGGAGGGGCTCTACATCAACCTTGCTGCCCTTCCGATGATGCGTGAGTAGTTTACCACAGACCTTTGGGTCCATAGTTAGTAGCTAGATGGCTTCTTCTCTCTTTTTGATCTTCAATACAATGTTCTCCTCGATGTTCTTGGAGTTCTATCCGATGTAATCACTTTTTGCGGTGTGTTTGTTGGGATCCGATGAATTGTGAGTTTATGATCAGATTATCCATGAATATTATTTGAGTTTTCTCTGAACTCTTTTATGCATGATTGTTATAGCTTCGTATTTCTCTCCGATCTATTGATTTGGTTTGGCCAACTAGATTGATTTATCTTGCAATGTGAGAGGTGCTTTATAATGGGTTCGATCTTGCGGTGCTCAATCCCAGTGACAGAAGGGGACATGACACATATGTATCGTTGCTATTAAGGGTAAAAAGATGGGGTTTATTCATGCGTGAGTTTACTTTGTCTATATCATGTCATCTTGCTTAAGGCGTTACTCCGTTCTTTATGAACTTAATACTCTAGATGCATGCTGGATAGCGGTCGATGTGTGGAGTAATAGTAGTAGATGCAGAATCGTTTCGGTCTACTTGTCTCGGACGTGATGCCTATATACATGATCATTGCCTTGGATATCGTCATGATTATTTGCTTTTCTATCAATTGCCCAACAGTAATTTGTTTACCCACCGTATGCTATTTTCAAGAGAGAAGCCTCTAGTGAAAACTATGGCCCCTGGGTCTACTTTTATCATATATTGAAAATCCCAAAAAAACGTTGCTGCAATTTTACTTTATTTATTTTATTTTGTATTTTTGTTTGATCTATCTATCTATCACCATACAATTTAATCTTGCAATTAACCGCCAAGGGATTGACAACCCCTTGTTCGCGTTGGGTGCGAGGATTTGTTATTTTGTGTGCAGGTGCTGCTAACGAGTTGTTGCGGGATTCTCCTACTGGATTGATAACCTTGGTTTCATAACTAAGGGAAATACTTATCTCTACTGTACTGCATCATCCCCTCCTCTTCGGGGAAATACCAACGCAGATCACAAGTAGCAGGAAGAATTTCTGGCGTCGTTGCCGGGGAGACATCATCAACATCTATCAAGTACCTACGCATAAACTTTCATCTCCTTGCATTTATTTTATTTGCCTTTGCCTCTCGTTTTCATCTCCCCCGCTTCTAAATTTTTTATTTTACAAAAACACAAAAACATTTTTATTTGCTTGCTTGCTTGCTTTTATTGCCTTCATGTCAAACACTCAAGAACAGAAAGTAAAACAAAAATTTAAGATACTATGGATCACCTTAAGGTTTTCTACTTGGATCATCTTCGATCCATTTGTGCTCGTGCTGAAACCCCAACTAGTTTAGTTGAGGGAAAATCATTAGATGAGCATGCTCATTTTGTGCGTCACCGTTTGTCTCAAAAAGGGAGACTCTTATGGAATCAAATAAATTGTTTGCTATGCTATGCTTGGAATCTATGTGAAATTTATGATTTTACTTGTTGCTCTAAGAACCCTAAAAAACACCTTCCCTACCTATGTGAGTTTAATGATAATGAAATCTTATCTTCTTATGCCAAGGGTGTTTATAGTTACTATGATATCGAACAAATTGAAGAATTTGTTGCTTTTAAGGGTGCTTATGAAGTTGCTTCTTTAATTGAAAAGTATGATATTACTCTCTACAAATATGAAAATTTTGACATACTTAAATATTGCTATGAAAACTATGCTCCTAATGCCTATGTTAGTGAATTCATTAGGAGAATGTCTGCTGCTTTGGAAGAGAATAATGATATGCATGAATCCATAGACAATTGTGATTCCGTTGATTCGATTGAAATATCCCCTCTTGATGAATGTGATGCTTGCTATTCTTATGGCCATGATGCCAATATTAATGATGCTTATAGAGATGAACTTGCTATAGTTCCTTATGTTAAAAATGAAATTATTGCTACAGCACCCATACTTGATAGCTCCTTGAATGAAAAGCATGATTGCAATGATGTTATTATAAATTCTATTAACGTTAATTGTGCTAATTATGTACAAAGCTACGAGCTTGGGGATGACAATTTTGTCATGTCCACTACTTATTGCAATGAGCATGATTGGGGTGATAATGCTTCTTATGATCTTGAAAATTTATTTAAGCCTCATGATGAATATGTTATTGATAATAATGTTTGCAATACTATTAAAAGTGGGTTTGGAAGAGCGTCAACTTTAGGTAATAATGATCCCACTACTTTGGAGAATTATCAATCTTATGAATTTTTGGATAAAAGTGGGTTCGGAGAGGTCAGGACTTTAGTTGATGTTAATCCCACTATCTTGGAAGATTATAAAACGTTTATGCATGTGGATCATGAATAGAATATTTTATATGATAGCTACATTGTTGAATTTGAATATGATCCTACATGTAATTATTATGAGAGAGGAAAATATGGTTGTAGAAATCTTCATGTTACTAAATTGCCTCTCGTTATGTTGAAATTATTAATGCCCCATTCTTCCTATTGGCATATGCTAGATATTGCTTGTCTTGATAATTTGTTTCCTTATAAAATTCCTATGCATAGGAAGTATGTTAGACTTAATTGTGTTTTCCACATGTTTCATGATGCTCTCTTCGTGTTTCAATTACTATCTTTCATGTGAGCATCATTGAAATCTCAAGCCTATCTTAATGGCTATAAAGAAAGAGCTTGTTGGGAGACAACCCAATATTTTTTTTTTCTGTTTTATTGTGTGCACACAATTATTCTACTGTTATGATTGTGATTTGATGTTTTAATTAGTGTTTGTGCCAAGTAATGCCTTTGGGATGATTTGGAAGATAGTATAATTGATGCTGTTTGGAAAACAGAAAGTTTTGCATCCAGTGCTGGAATTTTAATTCTGTACTGGAGCGTCATAAAAATCTGAAATTTTTACAAAGTATTGGTATATGAATTTTCCACGTTTTCCAAATTTTTCAGAATTTTTGGAGTTACAGAAGTATAGCTTTTAAATAGATCTTTACAGACTGTTCTGTTTTAGACAGATTCTGTTTTTGTTGCATAGTTTGCTTATTTTGATGAATCTATGGATCGTATCGGGGGGTATGAGTCATGGAGAAGTTGGAGTACAGTAGCATTAAGCCAATATTAAATATGAATCAATTTACTACAGTACTTAAAGTTAAAGATTTGTTTGTTATACTAACGGATCTCACGAAGGTTTTGTTGAGTTTTGTGTGATTGAAGTTTTCAAGTTTTGGGTGAGATCACAATGGATGAAGGAATAAGGAGTGGAAAGAGCCTAAGCTTAGGGATGCCCAAGGCACCCCAAGGTAATATTCAAGGAAGACTCAAGCAACTAAGCTTGGGGATGCCCCGGAAGGCATCCCCTCTTTCTTCTACCAACTATCGGTAATTTTACTTGGAGCTATATTTTTATTCGTCACATATCATGAGTTTTGCTTGGAGCGTCTTGTATTATATGAGTCTTTGCTTTGTTTGCTTTTTAGTTTGTCACAATCATCTTTGCTGGACACACCTATTTGAGAGAGCCACACGTTTATCATGATTTGTTAGAATACTCTATGTGCTTCACTTATATCTTTTGAGCTAGGCAGTTGCTCTAGTGCTTCACTTAAATCTTTTTGAGCACGGCGGTGGCTATATTTTGAAGAAATATTTGAACTCTCATGCTTCACTTATATTATTTTCAGAGTTGATAAGATTAAATTTTGAAGAAATATTTGCACGCTCATGCTTCACTCATATCTTTTTGAGAGTTGATAATAGTAATGGTAATTTGCACAAGATATGAATTTGGTCCCAAAGTGATGAATATTCAAGAGGGATATAATAAAAACTTTCATGAAAGATCATTGGATATGATAAGTTTGATTCCTTGCAATAGTTTTGCGATATGGAGATGATAATATGTGAGTCATGTTAGTGAGTAATTGTGATTTAGTAAGAATATTGGTGTTAAGGTTTGTGATTCCCTATGCATGCACATAAAGTCAATAGTTATGCAACGAAATTATATCCTACTTATGGTGCATTATTCAGTGTTAGTTATGTTCAATGCATGTTTATGACCGTTTTTTTGCTTCTTGGTTGGTTGCTTCTCAATCTATTTGCTAGCCTTCATTTGTACTAAGCGGGAATACTGCTTGTGCATCCAACTCCTAAAACCCAAGTTGTGCCAAATGAGTCCACCATACCTACCTATATGCGGTATTTCCATGCCGTTCCAAGTAAATTTGCATGTGCCAACTCTAATTTTTCAAAATAATTTTCCATTTTGTGTGCCCGTACCTCTCATGAAGCGGCAGGGGGTGGCCAATATTTTCCATGATAGGTGTGTTATTCTCATGATGAGTGTTTATTCACTTGTCATTGCACGAGAGAGTGGCAGGTAATAGGGATGCCCAGTCCCGAAATGAAAAAAAATTATATGATAATAATAAATTCCTTGGAAAGTGTTGGTATGGAAGGCACCCGTGGATACGGCTAGCCATGGATTGTGAAAGAATGGTGGAAAGGAAATAAACTTTATTTTCTATTTGGGAACCGCCTATAATGTGTCTAGCATGGAAGATATTGGGAATTCTCGGTCGTTTTCGTTGACAGGAAAAGCATGCCTCTCAAAATAATTTTATCTCTCTAATTTAAACCTTGAGCTCTGGCACCTCTGCAAATCTCTGCTTCCCTCTGCGAAGGGCCTATCTATTTACTTTTATGCAATTTTTATTTTTATTTTGAGTCTCCATCTTCTCTTACAAACCACCAACTAGAGAGCACTATTGTCATACTTGTGCATTGTGTGTAGCTAATATTGAGTGTGTTTCATGAATGGATCAATGATTGAGCATAATGGGCTAGGGATAGCTTTCTTTAGCGTTGATATTTTGAAAGACATGGTTGCTTGTTAGTATGCTTGAGTATTTATGTCATCATGTCAAACTATAGATTATTGCTTTGAATCATTCAATTCCAAATGTCTATGCAACAAAAGAAAAGAGTATATGATGAATATGATAGGTAGCATTCCACATCAAAAATTCTGTTTTTATCATTTACCTACTCGAGGACGAGCAGGAATTAAGCTTGGGGATGCTTGATACGTCTCCAACGTATCTATAATTTTTGATTGTTCCATGCTATTATAGTATCAATCTTGGATGTTTTATATACACTTACAAGCAATTATATATCATTTTTTGGGACTAACCTATTAACTTAGTGCCTAGTGCCAGTTGCTGTTTTTTTGCCTGTTTTTGGTTTTTCAGAATATCAGTACCAAACGAAGGCCAAATGCCACGAAACTTTTTGGAGATTTTTTTCTGGACATAAGAGACACTAGAAGCTTCGGGAGAGGGCAAGAAGACAAAGGAGGTGGCCACGAGCCACCAGGGCGCGCCCCAGGGGGGGTGGCGTGCCCTGGTGCCTCATGGGCCCACCTCTACTCCGTTTGACCTAATTCCACCTCTATAAATACTCTAAAATCAGGAAACCAACAGGGGAGTCCACGAAATACTTTTTCCGCCGCCGCAAGTTTCTGTTCTCGAGAGATCCCATCTGGAGGCCTTTTCCGGCACTCTGCCGGAGGGGGATTCGATCACGGAGGGGCTCTACATCAACCTTGCTGCCCTTCCGATGATGCGTGAGTAGTTTACCACAGACCTTCGGGTCCATAGTTAGTAGCTAGATTACTTCTTCTCTCTTTTTGATCTTCAATACAATGTTCTCCTCGATGTTCTTGGAGTTCTATCCGATGTAATCACTTTTTGCGGTGTGTTTGTTGGGATCCGATGAATTGTGAGTTTATGATCAGATTATCCATGAATATTATTTGAGTTTTCTCTGAACTCTTTTATGCATGATTGTTATAGCTTTGTATTTCTCTCCGATCTATTGATTTGGTTTGGCCAACTAGATTGATTTATCTTGCAATGGGAGAGGTGCTTTGTAATGGGTTCGATCTTGCGGTGCTCAATCCTAGTGACAGAAGGGGACATGACACGTATGTATCATTGCTATTAAGGGTAAAAAGATGGAGTTTATTCATGCGTGAGTTTACTTTGTCTACACCATGTCATCTTGCTTAAGGCGTTACTCCGTTCTTTATGAACTTAATACTCTAGATGCATGCTGGATAGCGGTCGATGTGTGGAGTAATAGTAGTAGATGCAGAATCATTTCGGTCTACTTTTGTCTCGGACGTGATGCCTATATACATGATCATTGCCTTGGATATCGTCATGATTATTTGCTTTTCTATCAATTGCCCGACAGTAATTTGTTTACCCACCGTATGCTATTTTTAAGAGAGAAGCCTCTAGTGAAAACTATGGCCCCCGGGTCTACTTTTATCATATATTGAAAATCCCAAAAATACCTTGCTGCAATTTTACTTTATTTATTTTATTTTGTATTTTTGTTCGATCTATCTATCTATCACCATACAATTTAATCTTGCAATTAACCGCCAAGGGATTGACAACCCCTTGTTCGCGTTGGGTGCGAGGATTTGTTATTTTGTGTGCAGGTGCTGCTAACGAGTTATTGCGTGATTCTCCTACTGGATTGATAACCTTGGTTTCATAACTGAGGGAAATACTTATCTCTACTGTACTGCATCATCCCCTCCTCTTCGGGGAAATACCAACGCAGATCACAAGTAGCAGCTACTCGTCTGTCAAATTCTCCGAACTTGTTATTGGATCCATACCCGTTCAGGTACAACAGTCTCCTTTTTCTTCCCCTTCCTCTTGAAATTAACATTTTTCTAATTTTGAAGATGTATATATGTTCGTCTGTCATCCAGAAAATGATTGCGACAAGCTTGACCCCGTATCTGTGCACAGTGAAGATCTTGGCACTAGAATCTATCGGCCCCGACCTCGACCAAGTTGTCAGATTCCTGAGATGCTTTCCGTGCCTGGAGAAGCTATATATCGAGGTGATGCTCCTTTCCTATTAAATGTTAACCACAAGGGAGTTCAATTTTTTGTACCTTTTCCCAAGTGTACAATGATGAATGTACTACGATTTCTGAAGGAATTTTGGAGGATTTCAGTACATAGATGTTTTTTTCCTATAGTGGTTGCTTGATTCATATGGTTACAATCCATAAGTATTTCTCCTTTGGATTCATATGTACTAGTTTTCATAGGAAAATTTCCATCCACTCCAACCTCTTGTGAAGAAGCCTACGTTTTCCTAGAGTGTAATCAAACGCCCATGTTAATCCTGTAGGATCGAAGATGGCATGTCACTCTATTCGTGTATTTTAGAAATCCTGCAAATCAAAGAGGCATGTAGTGTTCAAAACTGCATGTAGGCACTAATACGTTCTCTTCTTTTGCAGATACGATTAGGTACGGTAGTGGATAATGTGATACAATATGACAATCCCATCGAATGCCTTGATCTCCATCTCTCAGAAATTACTTTGAACTCCTACCGAGGGACCTTACCAGAGATTATATTCGCCAGGTTCTTCGTTGTGAGAGCAAGTGTGCTAAAGGTAACGAGGTTTGCCCTACATTTATCGCGCAAACCTAAATGGTTTGCTGATCAGCGCCGGCGGCTACGGCGGAATGAAAAAGGCTCTGCAGAAGCTGAATTTCATTTTGGAAGTTCAGTTGACAGGGTACTCGGAAGTCATTATGTCAAGCCCATACATGACTTGTCAGTGGCTGATCCCTTTGCAGAAATGTTGAGGTGGCGAAACTAATTGTAATATCAGTTTGAACCTCTCATATGTTCATGTTCAGCTGATCGGCGCGGGCGTCTACGGCTGCATGAGCTGAATTTCATTTATAATATCAGTTTGAACCTTGTAAACTTCGATTTAGAGCCTTGTAATATTTCTGGAATTTGTGGTACAATCGTTGAAATGGCATCGTATGAGACTCGTACATTGGTAGTACTATTTTGACCTTAATATGCAATGGACGATTAATATATGGACCTTAATGGACTTGAGTTTATTTACCATTCTCGAATGTGTTTCCCCTGTTGATCTCATCGCAGACGATCTATATTGCGTACTCAGACAACGATCTTCGACATTATTGCACGCAGGTTCTTAGATGAGGTGCTAATTAAGCACATTAAATAGCTTAGCAACTATACTCCACAATGCATAGGTGCTTAGCTTCTTCTAGCTAAGCTTTCTTCCTTTAATGATTTAGCAACTAAAGTTCTTCATGCAGTGGTGGGCTTCTTTCATTTAAATGTTTTGCATAGGTTCACGCGCTTGGCATTGTTTCTTCCTGGGGTCACCACACTCATCTCTCTCCTCTTAATTAACTTGCCATGTCAGATTTTTCGCCTACGTGGCAGGCTTAGCAACTGTACAAGGTGGAGCATTGGGAGGAGCCTAAGTCATTCCACACACTTTGTTTTTGCAAAGCTTTTGCCAATAAACGCCCATGATTGGCCCCTCTTCGAGCTGACGCGTGGCCAAACGAGTCGGGCGGGAAGCTTGCGCGGTAACATGCGCGGTTGCGCGGGAACAGGCTCACCAATGATACATTGGCGCCTCTTCGAGCCCACGCGTGGCCAAACGAAACACGTGTGCTGTGCTCAAGCTAGCGTGCACTGGAATCCTCCGCCGGGAATGATGTGACTAGACGTGCCGATTACAGGCCGTCCGGCCCCCATTTATTACAGCGGCCATTTAACCCTTGTGTCTCTTCAACCTTTCGATCGCGCCCCAGTATTGCCAGAAGCACACCCACGACGACAAACACAGGGTATCTTGTGCAACTCCAATGGCGCTCCCAGCGGCTGCCGACGACGAGCGGCAGTTTACCATGCATGACGTAGTGGACACCCATAGAAGGTTCACAGAGCTCTCGGTGGTGTACACCAACAACCCGGTCTGGGTGGAGAACTCCATCCACACTATGGAGCCGTTGCTTGCTGCGGAGAAGTACAAGGTGGTCGGGTTCGACCTCGAGTACACCCGCGCTCGTGCCGGGTCTCGTCACAAGGTTGTCGTCACCTAGACGTGTGTGCGCAATCACGTCCTCGTCTACAACTACTGCCTGGCCACAAGGCCTTGCGAGCGTTTTGCCAGGTTTGTCAACAGCCCCCACTACATGTTCGCTACGGTGGACATCACCAACGATGTAAAGGTGCTCAAGAATTCGGGCATCGCCTGCCAAAATCTTGTTGACATCCAGGGCCAATACTGTTGGGGAACGTTGCATGGGAAACAAAAATTTTCCTACGCACACGCAAGATCTATCCATGGTGATGAGCATCTACGAGAGGGAGAGTGAATCTACATACCCTTGTAGATCGCTAAGCGGAAGCGTTAAGAAACGCGGTTGATGTAGTCGAACGTCTTCGCGATCCAAATCGCAAGTCGTCCCTCGATCCAAACACGATCTAGCGCCGAACGGATGGCACCTCCGCGTTCAACACATGTACGGCTTGATGACGCCTTCACCTCCTCGATCCAGCGAGCGATGGTGAAGTAGTGGATGAGTTCCGGCAGCACGACGGCGTGGTGATGGTGGTGAGGAACAATCTCTGCAGGGCTTCGCCAAGCACTACGGATATTGTGACGGGAGGAACTAGAGGGTTAGGGTTGCCGGCACACGGCTTGGGAAATCTTGATGTGTCCCGTGTGCTAGCCCTGCCCCTCTATTTATATGTTGAGCCCTGGGGTCTAAACTTGGAGAGAAAGCCTCCACAAGGTCGGTTTTGCCCGCACAAGGTCGGTTTGGCCCGCACGGAAAGAGTCCCACTCGGATTCCAGCAGTACCGCATACAAGCGGTAGTACCGCTCACGAGCGGTAGTACCGCTTGAGCGGTAGTACCACTTCACACAAGCGGTAGTACCGCTTACGCGGTAGTACTGCCTTACCAGCGGTAGTACCGCTTAAGGCAGCAGCAAAACTTCCTTTTGCACTTTCCAATACCTCGTGGGCTTTCCCCCTTTGGCCCATATAAAGTGTTGCTGCACCCCGAACACTTCGGTAAACACCCGGAACCCCTTCCAGTGAATTCCGGAACCCTTCCGGAGATCAAAACACTATTATCACATATATCAATCTTTACCTCCGGACTCTTCCGGAGATCCTTGTCATGTCCGGGATCTTATCCGGGACTCCGAACAACCTTCGGTCACCAACACAATAACTCAACTATACTAATCGTCACCAAACGTTAAGTGTGTAGACCCTGCGGGTTCGAGAACTATGTAGACATGACCGAGACACCTCTACGGTCAATAACCAATAGCGGGACCTGGATGCCCATATTGGTTCCTACATATTCTACGAAGATCTATATCGGTCGAACCTCTATGTCAAGGATTCAGTTAATCCCGTATGTTGTTCCCTTTGTTCTTCGGTATGTTACTTGCCCGAGATTCGATCGTCGGTATCTCTATACCTAGTTCAATCTCGTTATCGGCAAGTCTCTTTACTCATTCCGTAATACAAGATCTCGTGGCTAACACTTTAGTCACATTGCTTGCAAGGCTCATTGTGATGTTGTATTACCGAGTGGGCCCTGAGATACCTCTCCGTCACACGGAGTAACAAATCCCAGTCTTGATCCATGCCAACCCAACAGACACCCTCGGAGATACCTGTAGAGCATCTTTATAGTCACCCAGTTACGTTGCGACGTTTGATACACACAAGGTATTCCTCCGGTGTCAGTGAGTTGCATGATCTCATGGTCATAGGAATAGATACTTGACATGCAGAAAACAATAGCAATAAACTGACACGATCATATGCTACGTTTATAGTTTGGGTCTTGTCCATCACATCATTCTCCTAATGATGTGATCCCGTTATCAAATGACATCTCATGTCCATGGCTAGGAAACCTTCACCATCTTTTGATCAATGAGCTAGTTAACTAGAGGCTTACTAGGGACACAGTGTTGTCTATGTACCCACACATGTATTTGAGTTTCCAATCAATACAATTATAGCATGGATAATAAACGTTTATCATGAACAAGGAAATATAATAATAACCAATTTATTATTGCCTCTAGGGCATATTTCCAACAGTCTCCCACTTGCACTAGAGTCAATAATCTAGTTCACATCACTATGTGATTTACATTGTAATGAATCGAACACCCATGCAGTTCTAGTGTTGTTCATGTTTAGCCCTTGGAAGAGGTTTAGTCATCGGATCTACAACATTCAGATCCGTGTGTACTTTGTAAATATTTATGTCGTCCTCCTTGATGTAATCGCGGATGGAATTGAAACGTCGCTTTATGTGTCTGGTCCTCTTGTGAAATATTGGTTCCTTGGCTAGAGCAATGGCACCAGTATTATCACAAAACAGAGTCATTGGGTTAAGCGCACTAGGCACTACTCCAAGATCTGTCATGAACTCCTTCATCCAGACACCTTCCTTCGCCGCCTCCGAGGCAGCGATGTACTCCGCTTCGCATGTAGAATCAGCTACCACGCTTTGCTTGGAACTGCACCAGCTAACCGCACCCCCATTAAGAATAAATACGTATCCGGTTTGCGACTTAGAGTCATCCGGATCAGTGTCAAAGCTTGCATCGACGTAACCCTTTACGACGAGCTCTTGATCACCTCCATAAACGAGAAACATGTCCTTAGTCCTTTTCAGGTACTTCAGGATATTCTTGACCGCCGTCCAGTGTTCCATTCCTGGATCACTTTGAAACCTTCCGACCATACTTATGGCAAGGCTGACATCGGGTCTTGTGCACAGCATTGCATACATGATAGATCCTATGGCTGAAGCATAGGGGATGACATTCATCTTTTCTCTATCTTCTGTAGTCACTGGGCATTGAGTCTTACTCAACTTCACACCTTGCAATACAGGAAAGAACCCCTTCTTGGACTGATCCATTTTGAACTTCTTCAAAACTTTGTCAAGGTATGTGCTTTGTGAAAGTCCTATTAAGCGTCTCGATCTATCTCTATAGATCTTGATGCCTAATATGAAAGCAGCTTCTCCTAGGTCCTTCATTAAAAAACTCTTGTTCAAATATTCCTTCACGCTTTCCAACATTTCTATATTGTTTCCAATCAGCAATATGTCATCCACATATAATATTAGAAACGCTATAGAGCTCCCACTCACTTTCTTGTAAATACAAGCTTCTCCGTAAACTTGTATAAACCCGAACGCTTTGATCACCTCATCAAAGCAAAGATTCCAACTCCGAGATGCTTGCACCAGTCCATAAATGGATCGCTGGAGTTTGCAAACTTTGTCAGCATTCTCTGGATCGACAAAACCTTCTGGTTGCATCATATACAATTCTTCCTTAAGGAAACCGTTAAGGAACGCTGTTTTGACATCCATCTGCCAAATTTCATAATCGAAAAAGGCAGCTATTGCTAACATGATTCTGACGGACTTAAGCATCGCTACGGGTGAGAAGGTCTCATCGTAGTCAACTCCTTGAACTTGTGAAAAACCCTTTGCCACAAGTCGAGCTTTATAGACGGTGACATTACCGTCCGCGTCCGTCTTCCTCTTAAAGATCCATTTGTTCTGAATGGCCTTACGCCCTTCAGGTAATACTTCCAAAGTCCATACTTTGTTTTCATACATGGATCCCATCTCGGATTTCATGGCCTCTAACCACTTCTCGGAATCCGGGCCCATCATCGCTTCTCCATAGCTCGTAGGTTCATCGTTGTCTAACAACATGACTTCTAAGACAGGGTTGCCGTACCACTCAGGAGCAGTACGCGTCCTTGTCGACCTACGAGGTTCGATAGCAACTTGATTCGAAGCTTCATGATCATCATCATTAACTTCCTTCTCAACTGATGTAGGCTCTACAGAAACATCTTTCTGTACTATGCTACTCTCAGGTTGAAGTAAAGGTTCAACAACCTCATCAAGTTCTATCTTCCTCCCACTCAATTCTTTCGAGAGAAACTCTTTCTCAAGAAATGTTCCGTTTTTAGCGACAAACACTTTGCCTTCGGATCTGAGGTAGAAGGTATACCCAACTGTCTCTTTTGGGTATCCTATGAAGACGCATTTCTCCGCTTTGGGTTCCAGCTTTTCAGGCTGAAGCTTTTTGACATAAGCATCACATCCCCAAACTTTAAGAAACGACAGCTTTGGCTTCTTGCCAAACCAAAGTTCATATGGCGTCGTCTCAACGGATTTCGATGGTGCCCTATTTAAAGTGAATGCAGCCGTCTCTAATGCATAACCCCAAAACGATAGTGGCAATTTGGCAAGAGACATCATAGATCGCACCATATCCAATAAGGTTCGATTACGACGTTCGGACACACCATTACGCTGTGGTGTTCCACGCGGTGTCAGTTGTGAAACAATTCCACATTGTCTTAAGTGACTGCCAAACTCATAACTCAGATATTCTCCTCCTCGATCAGATCGTAGGAATTTAATCTTCTTGTTACGATGATTCTCAACTTCACTCTGAAATTGTTTGAACTTTTCAAACGTTTCAGACTTGTGTTTCATTAAGTAAATATACCCATATCTACTTAAGTCATCAGTGAAGGTGAGAAAGTAACGATAACCACCGCGCGCCTCAATACTCATCGGACCGCACACATCAGTATGTATGATTTCCAACAAGTCACTTGCCCGTTCCATTGTTCCAGAGAACGGCGTTTTAGTCATCTTGCCCATGAGGCATGGCTCGCATGTGTTAAGTGATTCAAAATCAAGTGACTCCAAAAGTCCAACAGCATGGAGCTTCCTCATGTGTTTTACGCCAATATGACCTAAACGGCAGTGCCACAAGAAAGTGGTATTATCATTATCAATTCTACATCTTTTGGCATCAATGTTATGAACATGTGTATCATTACTATCGAGATTCAATAAGAATAAACCCCTCACTTCGGGTGCATGACCATAAAAGATATTACTCATATAAATAGAACAAACATTATTCTCTGATTTAAATGAGTAACTGTCTCGCAATAAACAAGATCCAGATATAATGTTCATGCTTAACGCAGGCACTAAATAACAATTATTCAGGTTCATCACTAATCCCGATGGTAATTGAAGAGCGAGCGTGCCGACGGCGATCACATCAACCTTGGAACCATTTCCCACGCGCATCGTCACTTCATCCTTTGCCAGCCTCCGTCTATTCCGCAGTTCCTGTTTAGAGTTGCAAATGTGAGCAACCGCACCGGTATCAAATACCCAGGCACTACAACGAGAGTTGGTAAGGTACACATCAATAACATGTATATCATATATACCTTGTTTGTTGTTGGCCGCCTTCTTGTCAGCCAAATACTTGGGGCAGTTCCGCTTCCAGTGTCCAGTTCCCTTGCAATGAAAGCACACAGTTTCTGGTTTGGGTCCAGCCTTGGGTTTCTTCACGGGAGGAGCAACTGCTTTGCCACTCTTCTTGGAGTTACCCTTCTTACCCTTGCCATTTTTCTTGAAACTAGTGGTTTTATTGACCATCAACACTTGATGCTCCTTCTGAATTTCAGACTCAGCGGCTTTCAGCATCGCAAACAGCTCGGCGACTGACTTGTTCATCCCATGCATATTATAGTTCAACACGAAGCTCTTGTAGCTAGGTGGCAATGATTGAAGAACTCTGTCAGTGATAGCCTCTGGCGGAAGGGGCATCCCCAATTCAGCCAAACGGGTGGAGTACCCAGACATTCTGAGTATGTGATCACTAACAGACCCATTCTCCTCCATCTTGCAAGCATAGAACTTATCGGAGGTCTCATACCTCTCGATCCGGGCATTCTTCTGAAAGATAAACCTCAACTCCTGGAACATCTCATATGCTCCATGACGTTCAAAACGTCTTTGAAGTCCCGGTTCTAAGCCATACAAAATTGCACATTGAACTATTGAGTAATCATCAGAGCGAGCCTGCCAGGCGTTCACAACGTCTAGAGACTCAACAGGAGCGGGTGGATCACCAAGCGGTGCATCAAGGACATAAGCCTTCTGGGAAGCCGTAAGGATAATCCTTAGATTACGGGCCTAGTCCACAAAGTTACTTCCATCATCTTTCAACTTAGCTTTCTCTAGGAACGCATTAAAATTCAGGGGTGCTACTGCGCGAGCCATGATCTACAACATAAATATAGCAAAGACAACTTAGACTATTGTTCAAGATAATGAGTTTAGTTAATCATATTACTTAAAAAACTCCCACTCAAATTGACATCCCTCCGGTCATTCGAGTGTCACATGATCCAAATCCACCAACTCAAGTCCGATCATCACGTGAGTTGAGGTGGTTTCAATGGTGAACATCTTCATGTTGATCATATCTACTATATGACTCATGTTCGACCTTTCGGTCTCTTGTGTTCCGAGGCCATGTATGTACATGCTAGGCTCGTCAAGTTTAACCCGAGTGTTCCGCACGTGCAACACTGGCTTGCACCCGTTGTATGCGAACGTAGAGTCTATCACACCCGATCATCACGTGGTGTCTCGAAACGACGAACTTTCGCAACGGTGCACACTCGGGGAGAACACAATTTTATCTTGAAATTTAAGTGAGGGATCACCTTATAATGCTACCGTCGTCCTAAGCAAAATAAGATGCATAAAAGGATTAACATCACATGCAAATCATAAGTGACATGATATGGCCATGAACTTGTGCTTTTGATCTCCATCTCCAAAGTACCGGCATGACACCAAGATCTCCATCATCTTGATCTCCATCAACGTGTCGCCATGAGGTTGTCGCACCGACTGTTGCTTCCATGACTATTGCTAACTCATAGCGATAAAGTAAAGCAAAACGGCGAAAATAATTAAAGACAACTCTATGGCTCCTGCCAGTTGCCGTACTCATCGACATGCAAGTCGTGATATTCTATACAACACATGATCATCTCATACATCACATATATCTCATCATGTAATTGTCCATATCACATCACAACATACCCTGCAAAAACAAGTTAGACGTCCTCTAATTGTTGTTGCAAGTTTTACGTGGCTGCTACGGGTATCTAGCAAGAACGATTCTTACCTACACAAAAACCACAACGGTGATATAAAAATTGCTTTTCAACCTTCTCAAGGACCGCCTTTGTCAAATCCGATCCGACTAAAGTGGGAGAAACAGACACCCGCTAGCCATCTTTATGCAACGAAGTTACATGTCAGTTGAAGGAACCGGTCTCTCGTAAGCGTACGAGTAATGTTGGTCCGAGCCGCTTCATCCCACAATACCGCCGAGACAAGAAAAGACCAAGGGAGGAAGAAATCTGAATATCAACGCCCACAAACTCCTTTGTGTTCTACTCGAGATCTCATCTACAGATAGACCTAGCTCTGATACCACTGTTGGGGAACGTCGCATGGGAAACAAAAAATTTCCTACGCACACGCAAGATCTATCCATGGTGATGAGCATCTACGAGAGGGAGAATGAATCTACATACCCTTGTAGATCGCTAAGCGGAAGCGTTAAGAAATGCGGTTGATGTAGTCGAACGTCTTCGCGATCCAAATCGCAAGTCGTCCCTCGATCCAAACACGATCTAGCGCCGAACGGACGGCACCTCCGCGTTCAACACACATACGGCTTGATGACGCCTTCACCTCCTCGATCCAGCAAGCGATGGTGAAGTAGTGGATGAGTTTCGGCAGCACGACGGCGTGGTGATGGTGGTGAGGAACAATCTCTGCAGGGCTTCGCCAAGCACTACGGAGATTGTGACGGGAGGAACTAGAGGGTTAGGGTTGCCGGCACACGGCTTGGGAAATCTTGATGTGTCCCGTGTGCTAGCCCTGCCCCTCTATTTATATGTTGAGCCCTGGGGTCTAAACTTGGAGAGAAAGCCTCCACAAGGTCGGTTTTGCCCGCACAAGGTCGGTTTGGCCCGCACGGAAAGAGTCCCACTCGGATTCCAGCAGTACCGCGTACAAGCGGTAGTACCGCTCACGAGCGGTAGTACCGCTTGAGCGGTAGTACCGCTTCACACAAGCGGTAGTACCGCTTACGCGGTAGTACTGCCTTACCAGCGGTAGTACCGCTTAAGGTAGCAGCAAAACTTCCTTTTGCACTTTCCAATACCTCGTGGGCTTTCCCCCTTTGGCCCATATAAAGTGTTGCTGCACCCGAACACTTCGGTAAACACCCGGAACCCCTTCCAGTGAATTCCGGAACCCTTCTGGAGATCAAAACACTATTATCACATATATCAATCTTTACATCCGGACTCTTCCGGAGATCCTTGTCATGTCCGGGATCTTATCCGGGACTCCGAACAACCTTCGGTCACCAACACAATAACTCAACTATACTAATCGTCACCAAA
This sequence comes from Elymus sibiricus, assembly GCA_039707655.1. Classification (NCBI taxonomy): domain Eukaryota; kingdom Viridiplantae; phylum Streptophyta; class Magnoliopsida; order Poales; family Poaceae; genus Elymus; species Elymus sibiricus. Next base: position 230,360,928 of record CM077668.1, read on the forward strand.
CGTTAAGTGTGTAGACCCTGCGGGTTCGAGAACTATGTAGACATGACCGAGACACCTCTACGGTCAATAACCAATAGCGGGACCTGGATGCCCATATTGGTTCCTACATATTCTACGAAGATCTATATCAGTTGAACCTCTATATCAAGGATTCAGTTAATCCCGTATGTTGTTCCCTTTGTTCTTCGGTATGTTACTTGCCCGAGATTCGATCGTCGGTATCTCTATACCTAGTTCAATCTCGTTATCGGCAAGTCTCTTTACTCATTCCGTAATACAAGATCTCGTGGCTAACACTTTAGTCACATTGCTTGCAAGGCTCATTGTGATGTTGTATTACCGAGTGGGCCCTGAGATACCTCTCCGTCACACGGAGTAACAAATCCCAGTCTTGATCCATGCCAACCCAACAGACACCCTCGGAGATACCTGTAGAGCATCTTTATAGTCACCCAGTTACGTTGCGACGTTTGATACACACAAGGTATTCCTCCGGTGTCAGTGAGTTGCATGATCTCATGGTCATAGGAACAGATACTTGACATGCAGAAAACAATAGCAATAAACTGACACGATCATATGCTACGTTTATAGTTTGGGTCTTGTCCATCACATCATTCTCCTAATGATGTGATCCCGTTATCAAATGACATCTCATGTCCATGGCTAGGAAACCTTCACCATCTTTTGATCAACGAGCTAGTTAACTAGAGGCTTACTAGGGACACAGTGTTGTCTATGTACCCACACATGTATTTGAGTTTCCAATCAATACAATTATAGCATGGATAATAAACGTTTATCATGAACAAGGAAATATAATAATAACCAATTTATCATTGCCTCTAGGGCATATTTCCAACAAATACAAGATCTGTGGCAGCAAGAAGTATGAGAAAGACTCACTGGTTCACCTCGCCGAGGCCATCATTGACCCCTACTACAGAGACATGAAGGATTCCTGCAACAAGGACAAGCGTGCCTGGCACTCGGCCTGGATGGAGAAACTCGACGAAGCTCACATCGTGTACGCGGCCAAGGAGGCATACACGAGCTACGAGATGTATAGGCAGATCGTTGACATGAGGAAGTGCCTCCTTCTTCCCCAAAACAGCCAGGGATCCAGCCGGAAGCAGAGCAATGGCAAGCGTCGTCACAAAAAGAAGTAGATGATTAGATGATCGTTTCTCCTAGTTTAGTATGCATGTAATTGTTTACTTTGGTGTGTGTAGTCACTTATGTAATTGGATGTTTAATTTGGTTATGCAATCATGTTCTTATAAGTATATATGTTGTTGTTCTGTAGACAGAGCATAGATGTTGTGCGGACAGAGCAAATCACATCGCCCACGGGCTAAACTAGGGAACCCGTCGGTGATGATTTCATCAATCACTAACAATTGTATACCAGCAATCGTCTGCCCACAACACACATGGCTTATTAGTAGGAATCGTTTGTGTTGTTATCGGTCTTCCCACACATTTTTGATTACTGACCTGTTTGCCGCGTATCACACACATCTTGTTAAGTTGAACCGTTTCTGTTGTTTGGCTGATCGCAAACAGTTCATCCGAGTGAACTGTATGCCGTCTATCGCACACACCTTGATCTGGCTAACCGTTTCTGTTGTGTTGGCCAATCACAAACAGTTCATCTTGAACTATATGCCGTATATCGTACACACCTCGATCTGGCTGACCGTTTCTGTTGTTCTGGCTCATCGCAAACAATTCATATGGATCAATTGTATGCCATGTATTGCACACGCAGCTCTAATCTGAATCGTGCTTGATGTCTCTACCATCGCACATAGTTCGTCTTATTGGTGACGGTTTTATTACGATACCGTTTGCGATTCATGCATCGCACACAGTTTGGTCGAAGGGTCTCTGAAACATGTGTCGCGTTAGCAGCATCCTGCAGTAGTGGTAGTAGCATAAGTGTAGGGGAACGCGACAGAAAACAAAAAAAATCGGTACAGCGAGCACGCCCAGGACCACTATGGAGACTGCATACAGGGTTTAATCTAATCATTACTGACTCGTAGCGCAGCGGAAGTAGAGTCGATGTAGATCATCGGTGCAGATCCCCGCAGCTAGGATTTACAACCTCCCAACCGCGAGGATGTACTCCCTCGTCGGACAGCCCTTCGGGAGGCGGTCGGACAGTCCCTCGGACGATGTCACGGACAGCCCTTCGGGAGGACCCTCGAAGCTCGAACGGTAACTCGGACAGCCCTTCGGGAGGACCCTCGAACAGCCCCTCGGGCAAAAGATCAAACCTACGACCTCTCTACGGGGTTGCACACATACGGTGTCAGCTATCCGGCAGGGCTTCGCCGTCCAGAACTAGTTCCTGTCGGAACCCAGACAGCCTTTCGGCTCTACAAAACTATTTCGTGGGAGGGAGAGAGAAAACCAAACAAAGCATGGCATGTGTATGAGAGCAAGGGATGAGTGTGGAGAGCACCTCTCCACCTCTATTTATAGGAAAGCCAAGGGGTAGGATTGGCACACAAAATACCAAAGTACCCCCACTTTATGTCACACATAAAGGGAATAAAAGGCAAGAAAGAATGGCATGTGGAGCTCCATGGAGGAGCTCCACCTTGGCCGGCCACCCTCATGCCCCCCCAAAGGGGGTTCCTTAGTCCCTAAGTCTTTCTAGAAGCCTTTTGGGGAAAATCCCAAAAGGTGGCTTTCCAAAAAATTAACCATAAAGTGATTTTCACTATTCACGGAACCAATTTTCCGCAACCGTTAAATCCGAAAATATTTCTGTGGGTCTTAGAATAATTCTAGTACCCACTAAAATGATTTTGGATGCGTTCCGAAACAATTTCGGATTAGTGATTTTCATCTGCGAAAAGCAAACAAACCGGTTCCGGCAGCTCCGGAACATTTCTGGTTTTTATCCCGGAAAAATCCCAGAAGTTTCCAGAACAATTCTGGCACCCTCCAAGAATTTCCAGGCGTGTGCCAAAACCAATTTGACTTAATGGTATACCCCAAAACAACTTTTCAGTTTTACCGAAACTATTTCGGTGTTCTCTCTGGAATGTTTCCGTTGTCTCCGAAACTTTTCCGATGACTTTCTCTCAGACTCCCAGTCTAGTATTCAGTAGATAGATGACCCTTAAGCGTGTGACCCTATAGGTTCGGTGAAGTATAGACATGACCCGGAACACTTTCCGAGCAATGATCAACATCGGAGCCGTGGACACCCATATTGACCCCTATACCCACACGAATGAATATTCGAGTGAACCTCCAGTTGCCGTGTGCTATTCCCGTTGCTTCGCGATATGTTACAAACACCCGAGGTGAGATTTATCTGCATCCCCGTGGATCAACACTTGTCCACTATGCCAGTTACCTCGTTACCGGTTTTGTTCTCTTTTCTCGTTTCCGTGTTTCGGCATCCCTGTGATCAAATCACATTGTGTCTGGCCAGACGATGATGGATACCGTAACACCGAGAGGGCCTGAGAATATCTCTCCATCGCCGGAGGAGCAAATCCCAATCTTGAGCTATCTTGTTCCTTGTCATACTTTTCCGTGAACCCGTAAGCCGACGTAATAGCCACCCAGTTACGGATGACGTTTAACAAACCCCAAAGTTCATGAAGCAAGCACGAAGGAACTCGATACTCTCATGGTCTAAGGAATTATGCAAACCTTAACTATCTCTGTGTTATTAACCATTAACTTGTGACGAATGTATATCATAGCATAACATCAATTCGGGTCGATTCAACACAAGTGTTCTACCAACATTGTGCCCTCAAAATTGCCGGCATAGCCATGCCCATGATCAGGAAAATAGGATCATCATGCAATACTTGAGCTAGTCTTAGAGGCATGACTAGGAATACTTTTTACCATTTATTATACCACACGTGCACATGAGTTTCCCTCCGAGCCTCGTGGATATTGTAGACTCGAGAATCATTGCAGTTATAGCATGGAACATAAACATTCATTACAAACTCGGAGATACAAAATAACTGTTAGTACTGCCTCTAGGGCATATCTCCTACAGACTCCCACTTGCACTAGAGTCATAATCCAGTTACATGGCTTCCCTAATACCAATGGCTATCCGGTGCTGCTCATGCTTTTCTCGTGGTAGAGGCTTTGTCATCGGGTCTGACACGTTCAGATCCGTGTGAACTTTGCGTACTTTCACTAAACCCGCTTCGACATGATGTCGAATGAGTTTATATTTGCGTTCAATATGTCTTGTCTTATGGTGCGAACTTGGCTCCCTTGCCTGAGTCACGGCGCCACTATTATCACAATAGATCTCCACCGGGTCCAGAGCACTTGGAACCACACCAAGGTCTTCAAGAAATTGCTTGATCCATACCGCCTCCTTGGAGGCTTCTGAAGCTGCAACATATTCCGCCTCCGTCGTAGAATCCACCACAGTCTTTTGTTTGGAACTTTTCCAATCAACTGCGCCGCCGTTCAATATAAAAACATAGCCTGATTGAGATTTGAAGTCATCTGGGTCAGTCATGAAGCCTGCATCAGTGTAACCACTTACAATGAGCTCTTCATCACCTCCGTACACAAGGAGTAAATCCTTGGTCCTTCTAAGGTACTTAAGAATACCTTTGACTGCGGCCCAGTGTTCCAGTCCTGGATCACTTTGGTACCGGCTGCTAACACTTAGCGCATAGGAAACATCCGGTCTTGTACATAGCATGGCATACATAATAGAACCAACTGCCGAGGCATATGGAACATCATTCATCTGTACTCGCTCATCGAGAGCCCGAGGACACTGATTCTTGCAAAGCACTGTGCCAGGTGACATGGGGAGTAGGCATTTCTTGGAGTTCTCCATGTTGAACCTTTTCAACACCTTGTCAATGTACGTGCTTTGGCTAAGCGCTATCAGGCATTTTGATCTATCTCTATAGATTCTGATGCCCAATACATATGCCGCTTCGCCTAAGTCTTTCATTGAAAAACTCTTCTTCAATGAGTCTTTTATTTCGCTAAGAAAATTCACGTCATTTCCAATCAACAATATGTCATCCACATACAAGATTAGAAATGCTTTTGCGCTCCCACTAAACTTCTTGTAAACACAAGATTCGTCGTCATTCCTGATGAAGCCAAACTCTTTGACTACTTCATCAAAACGAATGTTCCAGCTCCTTGATGCTTGCTTCAGACCATAAATGGCCTTCTGAAGTTTGCATACCATTCCAGCATCCTTATGAACGACAAAACCTTCAGGCTGTATCATGTATACATCTTCTTTGAGATTTCCATTTAGGAAAGCCGTTTTGACGTCCATCTGCCATATTTCATAATCGAAATAAGCAACAATTGCTAGTAATATCCGAACAGACCTAAGCATAGCTACGGGCGAGAAAGTCTCGTCGTAGTCCACTCCTAGAACTTGCGTGAACCCTTTCACGACAAGTCTAGCTTTGTGGATAGTAATGTTACCATCCGCGTCCGTCTTTCTTTTGAAAATCCATTTACAGCCAATGGGCTTTACGCCTTCTGGAAGTTCTTCCAAGTTCCAAACTTGGTTTTCGTACATGGATTCCATTTCGGATTTCATGGCTTTGTGCCATTCCCTTGAGCTGGGCCCCGCCATCGCTTCCTTGTAGTGCGCAGGTTCATCGTCTTCAAGAATGAAGATTTCGTTATGAAACCACTCAGGTGACTGGATAGCCCTACCTGATCTACGCGGCTCAGTTACAACATTGTCTGAAGTTTCCGCACCACATGCGACAACTTCTGGCTCGGTTGTAGGGATAATTAGCGGAATTTCTTCCGGTTCCTTAGCCATATCAACGGTTGCCGAAGATTCACTAATCTCATTAAGTTGTACTGTCCTCCCACTTACTTCTTTAGCAAGAAACTCTTTCTCGAGAAAGACTCCGTTTCTAGCGACAAACACTTTGTGCTCGGAGGGAAGATAGAAGGAATACCCAATGGTCTCATTGGGATAACCTACAAAGTAGCATTTGTCTGCTTTGGGATCGAGTTTGCTAGGCTGTAAACGTTTTACGTATGCCTCACAACCCCAAATTTTGAGATGCGACACAATGGGTTTCTTCCCATACCATAATTCAAATGGCGTCGTCTCAACAGACTTAGACGGTGCTCTGTTTAATGTATAAGTGGCAGTGAGTAGTGCGTGCCCCCAAAAAGATATCGGCAGATCTGTAAGAGACATCATCGACCTTACCATGTCTAACAGGGTTCAGTTACGTCTTTCCGATACTCCATTTCTCTGTGGAGTTCCGGGAGGCGTAAGCTGTGAAACGATTCCATGGTCACTCAGATGTTGGCTAAACTCACGACTAAGATATTCGCCCCCGCGATCAGACAGCAGAAACTTAATCCTTTTGTTACAATGATTTTCTACCTCATTCTGAAATTCTTTGAACTTTTCAAAGGTTTCCGACTTATGCTTCATTAAATAGATATATCCATACCTACTTAAATCATAAGTAAAAGTCACGAAGTAGAAATAACCACTCCGTGCGGCCGTGCTCATTGGACCACATACATCACTATGTATTATTTCCAACAATTCACCCGCCCGTTCAGGATGACCCGTGAACGGCATCTTGGTCATTTTCCCCATCAAGCAAGCTTCACATGTGTCAAATGATTCAAAATCAAAGGACAGTAAAACTCCATCTTTATGGAGTCTTTGCATGCGTTTCTTTCCGATGTGGCCAAGCCGACAGTGCCACAAGTAAGTGGTGGTGGTATCAGCCTTCTTAAGGCGTTTAGCATTCACGTTAAAGACATCATTTCCACATTCAAAATTTAGTATGAAAAGGCCCCCAACAATGGGTGCAAATCCATAAAACATATCCTTACAATAAAGCGAACAACCATTGTTCTCAGACTTGTAAGAGTACCCATCGTGTACTAAACATGATCCAGAGATAATGTTTCTACACAATGCCAGAACAAAATAACAGTTACTTAGTTCTAAGGTAAATCCTGAAGGAAGACGTAGAGGCATAATGCCAACGGCTTGAGCGGCGATCCCATCGCCGTTCCCGACGCGCATCACGACTTCACTCTTTGCTAGCTTGCGCACCTTCTGCAGGCCCTATATCGAGTTGCAAATGTGAGCAACCGATCCGGTATCAAATACCCAAGACTTAGAATTTTCGCTAGCAAGCAAAACGTCAATGACATTAACTTGTATAACAATTATACCTTTTCCGGTTTTCCCGGACTTCTTATCTTCCAGATACTTCTTGCAGTTTCTCTTCCAGTGTCCCGTGCCCTTGCAGTAGAAGCACTCAGTTTCATTCTTGGCTCCGCCCTTAGAGTTTTTCTGGGAGCCGGTCTTACCGGCACCCTTGACCTTCTTGGACTTGCCATTGTTTTTGAAACTAGCGGTTTTATTCATAAACAACACTTGCTTGCGATTTTTCCGCAGTCCTCCTTTCGCAGTTTTCAGCATGGCGAGCACCTCATTTGGTGTCTTCTCCATCCCACTCATGTTGTAGTTCATGACAAAACCGTCGTAAGACGGGGGGGGGTGAAGAAAGCAACATGTCCATCATATGGGCTGGTGGAATTGGAAATTCCAGGGTTTTAAGCCTTTCAACGTAGCCAATCATTTTGACTACGTGTTCGCCAACTGAACTGCCCTCAGCCATCTTGCAATCCATCACGGCCTTCATGATATCAAATCGTTCAGACCGTGCGGTTTCCTTGTACAGAGCATCCAATTCCCGGATCATATCACGGGGGTTATGGAATTCAAAACGTTTTTGAAGCTCTGGACTCATGCAAGCTAGCATGAGGCACTGCACTAAGTTGTGATCATCATCCTTAGTGGCCCAGACATTTTGTTCATCTTCCGGGGCAGTTGCCGCCGGTTTAGCTGGAAGAGCAGTTTCAAGCACATACATTTTCTTAGCGCTCCTGAGGACAATCCTCAGGTTACGGACCCAGTCCGCATAGTTGTATCCAGTCGCAGCTAACTTCTCTTTCTCTAATATCGGGCCTAAGTTGAATGCAGTGTTGCGAGCCATTTGATCTACAACAGTAAACACAAGTTTCACTTAGACTTTGTTCATAATCAATTTGCACTAGTGAATAAACAATTTTATTCTAAAGTGCGCTCCCACTCAAATCAATATCTCTCATAATTGATTGTGAGTGATTCAAGATCCAAATTGCAATTCAACGTCATTGTTCGAGATGAACACTGATGGCGCGAACTATAATTGGTAGGCAAACTTGCCGATCACATCTCCATGTGACTCTTGTTCATCTTTCGATGCGTGTGTTCCGAGCTCAGGACGATCCTGCCATGAACGTCAAGACAACCAAGTGATCTTGCTGCGAGGTCTGACCTCACCCGCCTTACACCCGTACAATCGTTCGTACCCATGTAGATCATGGCGCACCCCGAAAGGAAAGATGCTGTGACGGTGCTACACTTGGGAGAACACTAACTACTTGATATTTTTAGTGGGAGATCACCCTAATAAAAAGCGACTATCGCGCAATCAAAAGGGTGCATCATAAGGGATAAACATCTCAGGCAATTCATAACAGCATGATATGGTATAGCCCTTTCTGACGGACAAGTCTTTAATTTCTTCGTCTTCAGCATTTTGCGTCGGTGTTCACCTTCGCGAAGATTGCCACCACCTTGTCAATGCACCAGATAATATTGTTATCTCTATAGCTAATAAAATAAGTGCAATACTTAAGGTTGACACGCAGGTCATTAAAGTGACAATCATATGGCTCCAGCCATCATGTCGAATCATGACACGCGGGTCATGTTAATAAATTTACATCATATAGTCATCTCATACATAATCGAATTAATATGAGCACTGCTATACCACATCACATGCACATCCAGCAAAACCAAGTTAGATGCCTCTAATCGGTTTATGCAAAATTTTATTTTACGTGGCTTCTAAGGTTTTGATTTAAACTACAGCTACCAACGTTTATCATCAAGTATGATTATTCAAGTCGCTAGATTAACATCGCGGGGTGTATGAAACACGAGATAATAAAATCTCGAGCCCCATACTAAACTTCGTCATACGCATGACCCCCGTGCAGATCATATCTGCATTGCCCTTTCGTCTGCGAAATTTCATCTTTCTCTCAACTATGGTGGAACCCAAAGAACTGATAGCACTTCGTTGATCAATCAGGATCGCGGACTGCCAGAACTTTGTGAAATTCCACCATGCCGTTTCAAGATCAGAAATACGCAAATTCTAGGGAAGCAACAAGAACATCGGGTAACAGATTTCATCTGCCACCCGCATAAATAATTTTCAGCAATAGATCTCATCTACTCCAAAATTATATTATGCAATACCCATACATCTCCATGTATTCTAGATCGTAACCTGCATCTACGCATAGCACGGCTCTTGATGCCACTGTAGGGGAACGCGACAGAAAACAAAAAAAATTGGTACAGCGAGCACGCCCAGGACCACTATGGAGACTGCATACAGGGTTTGATCTGATCATTACCGACCCGTAGCGCAACGAAAGTAGAGTCGATGTAGATCGTCGGTGCAGATCCCCGTAGCTAGGATTTACAACCTCCCAACTGCGAGGATGTACTCCCTCGTCGGACAGCCCTTCGGGAGGCGGTCGGACAGTCCCTCGGACGATGTCACGGACAGCCCTTCGGGAGGACCATCGAAGCTCGAACGGTAACTCGGACAGCCCTTCGGGAGGACCCTCGAACAGCCCCTCGGGCAAAATATCGAACCTACGACCTCTCTACGGGGTTGCACACATACGGTGTCAGCTATCCGGCAGGGCTTCGCCGTCCAGAACTAGTTCCTGCCGGAACCCAGACAGCCTTTCGGCTCTACGAAACTATTTTGTGGGAGGGAGAGAGAAAAACAGACAAAGCATGGCATGTGTATGAGAGCAAGGGATGAGTGTGGAGAGCACCTCTCCACCTCTATTTATAGGAAAGCCAAGGGGTAGGATTGGCACACAAAATACCAAAGTACCCCCAGTTTATGTCACACATAAAGGGAATAAAAGGCAAGAAATAATGGCATGTGGAGCTCCATGGAGGAGCTCCACCTTGGCCGGCCACCCTCATGGGGGCCTGATACGTCTCCAATGTATCTATAATTTTTGATTGTTCCATGCTGTTATAATATCAATCTTGGATGTTTTTATAATCATTTACAGCAATTTTATATCATTTTTGGAGACTAACCTATTAACCTAGTGCCCAGTGCAAGTTGCTGTTTTCTGCCCTCTTTTTGTTTCACAGAAAATCAATATCAAACGAAGTCCAAATATAGTGAAACTTTTTGGAGATTTTTTCTTGGGCAAGAAGAATACCACAAGCTTCAAGGGGAGGCCAGAAGACCTTGGTGGGCCCCACGAGCCACCAGGGCGCGCCTGGGGGGGCAGGCGTGCCCTGATGCCTCGTGGGCCCCACCAAGCTCCGTTTGACCTAATTCCAGCACTATAAATTCCAGAAAAATCAGAAACCCTCAGGAGAGTCCACCAAATACTTTTTACGCCGCCGCAAGCCTCTGTTCCAGAGAGATCCCATCTGGGGTCCTTCTCCGGTAATCTGCCGGAGGGGGAATCGATCACGGAGGGGCTCTACATCAACCTTGTTGCTTCTCCGATGATGCGTGAGTAGTTTACCACAGACCTTCGGGTCCATAGGCAGTAGCTAGATGGCTTCTTCTCTCTTTTTGATGTTCAATACAATGTTCTCCTTGATGTTCTTGGAGATCTATCCGATGTAATCTTTCTTTGCAGTGTGTTTGTTGGGATATGATGAATTGTGAGTTTATGATCAGATTATCCATGAATATTATTTGAGTCTTCTCTGATCTCTTTTATGCATGATTATTATAGCCTCGTATTTCTTCTCCGATCTATTGATTTGGTTTGGCCAACTAAGTTGATTTATCTTGCCATGGGAAGAGGTGCTTTGTAGTGGGTTCGATCTTGCGGTGCTCAATCCCAGTGACAGAAAGGGACATGACACGTATGTATCGTTGCTACTAAGGGTAAAAAGATGGGATCTATTCATTGGGTTTATTAATTCATGAGTTTGTCTTGTCTACATCATGTCATTGTTCTTAAGGCATTACTCCGTTCTTATGGACTTAATTCACTAGATGCATGCTGGATAGCCCATCGATGTGTGGAGTAATAGTAGTAGATGCAGGCAGGAGTCGGTCTACTAATCTTGGACGTGATGCCTATATACATGATCATTGCCTTGGATATCTTCATGATTATTTGCTTTTCTATCAATTGCCTAACAGTAATTTGTCTACCCACCGTATGTTATTTTCTCGAGAGAAGACTCTAGTGAAATCTATGGCCCCCGGGTCTATCAAAATCATATTACTAAAACCCTAAAAATATTGCTGCCATTTTCTTTTATTTATTTTATTTAGTATTTTTGCTGCAATATATCAATCTATCAAATACAATTTAATCTTGCAATCTTACCGCCAAGGGATTGACAACCCCTTGTTTGCGTTGGGTGCAAGGATTTGTTGTTTGTGTGCAGGTACTGCTTACTAGGTGTTGTGTGATTCTCCTACTGGTTCGATAACCTTGGTTTCATAATTGAGGGAAATACTTATCTCTACTGTCCTGCATCATCCCTTCCTCTTCGGGGAAATACCAACGCAAGCTACAAGTAGCAGGCCCCCCCACCAAAGGGGGTTCCTTAGTCCCTAAGTCTTTCTAGAAGCCTTTTGGGAAAAATCCCAAAATGTAGCTTTCCAAAAAATTAACCATAAAGTGATTTTCACTATTCACGGAACCAATTTTCCGCGACCGTTAAATCCGAAAATATTTATGTGGGTCTTAGAATAATTCCAGTACCCACTAAAATGATTTCGGATGAGTTCCGAAACAATTCCGGATTAGTGATTTTCATCTGCGAAAAGCAACCAAACCGGTTCCGGCAGCTCCGGAACATTTCCGGTTGTTATCCCGGAAAAATCCCAGAAGTTTCCAGAACAATTCTGGCACCCTCCAAGAATTTTCAGGCGTGTGCCAAAACCAATTTGACTTAATGGTATACACCGAAACAACTTTTCAATTTTACCGAAACTATTCCGGTGTTCTCTCCGGAACGTTTCCGTTGTCTCCGAAACTTTTTCGGTGATTTTCTCTCAGACTCCCTGTCTAGTATTCAGCAGATAGATGACCCTTAAGCGTGTGACCCTATAGGTTCGGTGAAGTATAGACATGACCCGGAACACTTTCTGATCAATGATCAACATCGGAGCCGTGGACACCCATATTGACCCCTATACCCACACGAATGAATATTCGAGTGAACCTCCAGTTGCCGTGTGCTATTCCTGTTGCTTCGCGATATGTTACAAACACCCGAGGTGAGATTTATCTGCATCCCCGTGGATCAACACTTGTCCACTATGCCAGTTACCTCGTTACCAGTTTTGTTCTCTTTTCTCGTTTCTTTGTTTCGGCATCCCTGTGATCAAATCACATTGTGTCTGGCCAGACGATGATGGATACCGTAACACCGAGAGGGCCTAAGAATATCTCTCCATCACCGGAGGAGCAAATCCCAATCTTGAGCTATCTCGTTCCTTGTCATACTTTTCCGTGAACCCGTAAGCCGCCGTAATAGCCACCCAGTTACGGATGACGTTTAACAAACCCCAAAGTTCACGAAGCAAGAACGAAGGAACTCGATACTCTCATGGTCTAAGGAATTATGCAAACCTTAACTATCTCTATGTTATTAACCATTAACTTGTGACGAATGTATCTCATAGCATAACATCAATTCGGGTCGATTCAACACAAGTGTTCTACCAACATTGTGCCCTCAAAATTGCCGGCATAGCCATGCCCATGATCAGGAAAATAGGATCATCATGCAATACTTGAGCTAGTCTTAGAGGCATGACTAGGAATACTTTTTACCGTTTATTATACCACACGTGCACATGAGTTTCCCTCCGAGCCTCGTGGATATTGTAGACTCGAGAATCATTGCAGTTATAGCATGGAACATAAACATTCATTACAAACTCGGAGATACAAAATAACTATTATTACTGCCTCTAGGGCATATCTCCTACAATAAGGACCTAGATTGAGACTACCATAAACAGACTTAGGGATAGTAGAAACACTAGGCCCTAGAACACATGAAGCATTGAACTTATTTAAACCAATCTCAATCTCTATAGTAGGCTCAAAGGCATCTTCTTGCTTAGCTGGTAACTTACTGTAAAGCTTCTTTCTTTCATCAAGTTCACGTACCTTGGCTGCAACTTGATCAACAAAGACATTATATGCATCGTTATTAGATACCTCAGGTAGTGGGTACTTCATTGATATCATCTTTACGAAGTCTGCAACGGTGTAATTATATCCTGGCACATGGCTTGTGTCAAGTTCTTCGGTCTTCTCTTCGTTGCTTCTTACCATCTTGACATCTTCAACCGGGTTAGGTTCCGGTTTACCTGCAAACTTAGCTAGAATCAATGTTTGGCTCTCTGCAATTTTAGCCACTTGTGCTTCCATATTCTTGGATCTTCCCTCAAGCATCTGCACATCATTTGTTAGTCCAACAATCTTACTGGTCAATTGACCAAGTAAGTTATTATGATTCTTCAAAATATTTTTGAAGTTTTCATTCTGCTCAGTTTGACTAGCAATAAAACTTTTCAGAGTATCTTCAAGAGTATTTCTATTGCTGTTGTTAGCTCCATTAAAATTATTTGATGCTCCACCATTATTAGGATAAGGAAGTCTAGGAGCATATCCATTATTTTTCCAATTGGGATTATAGCTATTGCAAATAATAAAATTCACATCACTAACTTCTTCATTAGTGATGGCATTCATGTTTACCTCTTCTTTACCTTTCATGACGGAGATGAGTTCATCAAGCTTGGCTGTCAACTCCGCATTGTTTTCTTCAATTGCATTCACTCTTTTGGTGGTAGCTCTTTCAACATGCCATTGGGCATGGTTTTCTTGCATGTCATCAAGTAGTTTCTTGACATTGTCTATGGGCTTTCCCATGATTGTTCCTCCTGCAATTGTATCAAGCATAGTTTTTGACATATGATTTAAACCATTATAAAACATATGAAGGATTAACCATTCCTCCATTCCATGGTTAGGACAGTTCCTTATGGCTTCTTTCATTCTATCCCACGCAAGCGCTAGTGGCTCATGTTCTTCCTGCTTGAAACCTGTAATCTGAGAACGAAGTTGCATAATTTTTGCAGGTGGACAAAACTTGGATAAAAATTTGCTGCAACAATCAGCCCAAGAAGTTATATTGCCTCTAGGTAAAGCTAGAAGCCATTCTTTTACTTTTCCTCTCAAGGGGAAAGAAAATAGACGCAACTTCAAAGCGTCAGGGTCATAATCCTTAATGCGTGTCATGTTGCACAATTTGGTGAAATTATGCAAGTGCATACTGGCATCTTCAGAAGCAGAGCCTCCAAATTGGTCCTGTTGAACCATGGAAACTAAGTTCGATTTGATCTCATACTCAGTGGCTGCAACCTCAGGTTGTGCTATGGGTTCACGCATAAAGTTGTTGCTGGGAGTAGCAAAACTTCCAAGATTACGAGCCATGGTAATCTTTTTGGGTTTTTCAACTGACAAGACTTGCAACAAAAAATAAAACTTAAACTAAAAACAAATACTGAAACTAAACTTTAACAAAAACTCTAAACACAAAGACTAGGAACACTAAACTCCTCCCCGACAATGGCGCCGGAAAAAGGGCTTGATACTTCCTTTTTAGTGATCCAGTAATGGAACAGAAAGTACCACACACCTATTTCCCCAAAGAGGTGACCTTGGGTTATCGAACCTGCGAGAGGAAGGTTCCCTTGAAGCAATGGTCTCTAGTAAGCTTCTGTCAAAGAAATAATTCCAGTCTTTGACCAGATCAATAAAGCTAGTTGTGATGAAACACTTATAATAAAAATAGGTACGGGTATGAGGTCTTAATGCTTACAACCATGTATTTGCGTTGGGACCAAATATGATCTTAATTTGTGCGCTGGAAGTCACCCATCGAGATATGCTTGTTACGAACCGAAGTGGGGGATGTGTCCAAATAACATCTTGACCGGCGCGAGTCCTGCATCAAGAATCAGTTGTCCAACTGAAGGCCCTATCCGTCGCATGGGGTTGCCTCGATAATTAAGATTATAATAATCAGACAAGAGCTTTGGGCGTTTAATGACTACACCACATGAATCCCCAAGGATTGGATCCGTTTTACCGTACTAAACCCTTCTGTCACTGGTGTTCAGAATAACACTTCACTTTCTCCCTGCCCTTAGCCTCTTCGTGGCTCAATCTCCATGATCCTGGGGACCTGCAGGGATGAAGATCGTGGACGAGACAAGAGACATCTACGTAACAATTTTATTTCACACATACGGGACGTTAATTCAAAGCACTTCCATTGATCCCTACAACAAATATAGCGGGTTGTGAGGCCTATGCCTCAACCCATACCTTACCGAACTACTCACACATGAAGATCAGATCACATGAAGAACACATCTTGAAGATCTATTGATTGATAATATGTCTTACAATGGATGCCTTGTGTGATGCACGATTACAAGTATGATCTAGAGAGGAAGCACTATGGTGGTGATGGGGGCTATGGAGATGGAAATGGGCTAGGGTTGATGAGAGGGGATGAAGATGGCTCTATTCTGACTTCGCTCGTGGATGTTCTGTTGACATTTCGACGTGGTCCCCTTTATAAAAGTTGCTCAGGTGGACGAGGAACCTCAGAATCCACGCCATACGACCGCTTATACGAGTGCTTGCGGTCGTATGAAATGCCGTCTTTTGCGTTGTCTTCTCTGGTGCGTCTTCTGATGATTTCTTCTATCTCCTTTTCCACTCCTTTCCATGTTCACACATGATTTCTTCCCTTTTAGCCCATTTCCCATGGAAACACATCAAAGAGAGGATTTGTGGAATCCTTTGGATTCATTAGTCATTAGTAGCAATATCGGAGCGAATATCTCAGTTTTAACGAAATATATCGGTTTAAACAAAGGGTGAATGAGTGTAAAAATATCACTCATCTCTCCACTAAATTTAGGAGTTCAGCTAGGTCCAGCCACCTAGTGGAGTAAAATTTTACTCCACTAACTTTACTCACCGGTTTATTCCTCTATTTTTAGGGGATCGGCTAGAGATGAGACTATTACACTAATATGAATTGGTTAGCTACTTAAGGCTGCTATCTACACTATTAATGTGCATCCACAAGTTGTCTATACGGATATGCTGGGGAGGCTTGTAAAAGAAATATGTTTACTATACTTACGAAGAATGTTTAATGACCAAGCATGATGATGGGTTTACACCAAGTCTCTTTGCAGCCTCAAGAAATCTAGGAAATCAGATGCGACACAGAATCAGCAACGCAATTGTATGCACAAAAGTAACAATGGTTTGTATGACGTCTTGACAAAATTAGTCACGTCATGTGTTTAAATAAGATGTTATTAGGTCATCTCTAGCCGATCACCTAAAGTTTAGTCCCTTATATGGACTTAACTACCATGTAGATTACTCCTATGGTGGGTGATCCTTGGTGGTTCATGGCCGTGTATGGCCCTTCCTCGGAGATCGGAAAGGAGTCGTTCCTCGAGGAGTTGCGCACTGTAGCTGCCGCTTGCTGGGGTCGTTGGGCTATGGTGGGGATTTTAATCTCATTCTAGACTCTCAGGACAAGAATCATGGCACTGTCAACCGTAGACTCATGGGAAAATTTCGTGGAATGATCAATGATCTTTGCCTCAAGGAGGCCCCTCTTGTTGGCCGCACTGTCACGTGGAGCAATGAGCGGATGTCTCCTACCTTGGAGTGGATTGATCGCTGGTTTAGCATGGTGGATTGGGAGTTGGCTCATCCTGATAACATGCTCACCGCCCTGTCTCCCTCCATCTCGGATCACGCACCTATCCTCATGTCTTTGGCTTGGAATATCACCGTCAAGAAACGCTTTTAATTTGAAGCTTTCTGGTGCAAATTGCCAGGGTTCCAGGAAGAGGTGGATCGCTTGTGGAGTGGCTCGGGTGTGGAGTGGAGGCGATGAATCCTAATCCGCTGGTGGAGTTGGATCGCAAGTTGAGACGCACGACGGCGGGGCTCCAGAGTTGGGGTGAGCATTCCGTGGGGAATGTCAAGCTTCAACTCCTAATGGCACATGAAATTATTTTAAGATTTGACACCACCCAGAAGTCTTGTGGCCTCTCACCATGTGAGGCGGAGTTCAGGAAGAAACTCAAACTTAAGTGTTTGGGGCTAGCCTCGCTCGAGCGCACTATTGCTCGTGCTCGATCGAGATTGTTGTGGTTAAAGGAGGGGGACGCAAATACCTATTTTTTCCACATTCAGGTTTCCTTGCATCGTAAAAAGAATTGCATCCATAGGTTGCATGTGGGGAGGTGGTTACGACAGACCAAGAGGCGATGCAACACCTTGCATTCGATTTCTTTGAGCAGCAACTAGGTTCAGCCACGGCTCGACCTAGGACGCTGAACTTGGAAGGACTTGTTGGAAATATGCCCTAGAGGCAATAATAAATTGGTTATTATTATATTTCCTTGTTCATGATAATCGTTTATTATCCATGCTATAATTGTATTGATTGGAAACTCAAATACATGTGTGGGTACATAGACAACACTGTGTCCCTAGTAAGCCTCTAGTTGACTAGCTCGTTGATCAAAGATGGTTAAGGTTTCCTAGCCATTGACATGAGATGTCATTTGATAAACGGGATCACATCATTAGGAGAATGATGTGATGGACAAGACCCAAACTGTAAACATAGCATTTGATCGTGTCAGTTTATTGCTATTGTTTTCTGCATGTCAAGTATCTGTTCCTTTGACCATGAGATCATGCAACTCACTAACACCGGAGGAATACCTTGTGTGTATCAAACGTCGCAACGTAACTGGGTGACTATAAAGGTGCTCTACAGGTATCTCCGAGGGTGTCTGTTGGGTTGGCATGGATCAAGACTGGGATTTGTTACTCCGTATGACGGAGAGGTATCTCAGGGCCCACTCGGTAATACAACATCACAATGAGCCTTGCAAGCAATGTGACTAAAGTGTTAGCCACGAGATCTTGTATTACGGAACGAGTAAAGAGACTTGCCGGTAACGAGATTGAACTAGGTATAGTGATACCGACGATCGAATCTCGGGCAAGTAACATACCGAAGAACAAAGGGAACAGCATACGGGATTAACTGAATCCTTGACATAGAGGTTCGACCGATAAAGATCTTCGTAGAATATGTAGGAGCCAATATGGGCATCCAGGTCCCGCTATTGGTTATTGGCCGTAGAGGTGTCTCGGTCATGTCTACATAGTTCTCGAACCCGCAGGGTCTACACACTTAACGTTTGGTGACGATTAGTATAATTGAGTTATTATGTTGGTGACCGAAAGTTGTTCGGAGTCCAGGATAAGATCCCGGACATGACGAGGATCTCCGGAATAGTCCGGAGGTAAAGATTGATATATGTGATAATAGTGTTTTGATCTCCGGAAGAGTTCCGAAGTTCACCGGAAGGGGTTCCGGATGTTTACCGAAGTGTTTGGGTGCAGCAACACTTTATATGAGCCAAAGGGATAAAGCCCACGAGGTATTGGAAAGTGCAAAAGTAGTTTTGCTGCCGCGTAAGCGGTACTACCGCTTGGTGAAGCGGTACTACCGCCCGAGCGGTACTACCGCTTGTGTGAAGCGGTACTACCGCCCAAGCGGTACTACCGCTTGTGTGAAGCGGTACTACCGCTTGTGTGCGGCTGTGCACGATTCGGCAGGGTCCGAATTGGACTCTTTTCCTGCGGGCCAAACCGACCTTGTGCGGGCAAAACCGACCCGGAGGAGGCTTTTACTCCAAGTTTAGACCCCAAGGCTCAACATATAAATAGAGGGGCAGGGCTAGCACACGGGACACATCAGGATTTCCCAAGCCGTGTGCCGGCAACCCTAGCCCTCTAGTTCCTCCGTCATAATCTCCGTAGCGCTTGGCGAAGCCCTGCAGAGATTGTTCCTCACCACCATCACCACGCCGTCGTGCTGCTGGAACTCAACCACTACTTCATCATCGCTCGCTGGATCGAGGAGGTGAAGGCGTCATCAAGCCGTACGTGTGTTGAACGCGGAGGTGCCGTCCGTTCGGCACTAGATCGGAAGGATCGTGATTGGATCGCGGGACGCTCGGCGATTTGGATCGCGAAGACGTTCGACTACATCAACCGCGTTTATTAACGCTTCCGCTTAGCGATCTACAAGGGTATGTAGATTCACTCTCCCTCTCGTAGATGCTCATCACCATGGATAGATCTTATGTGTGCGTAGGAAAATTTTTGTTTCCCATGCAACGTTCCCCATCAGGACTTGGGTTGCCTCGCCTTGACCTCTCTGAGCTTGAGCACCCGTCGACAGTGGAGGAGGTTTGGGAAGTAATTCGTTCCATGCCGGCTGATAAGGCCCCAGGGCCGGATGGCTTCTCGGTCAACTTCTATCACTCTTGTTGGAGCATCATCAAAGTGGATGTGGTCGAGGCTTTGAATAGTCTGTTCTTTTTGTGGGACCAAGGCTTCTAGAATCTTAATCAGGCCCTGGTTGTCCTCCTGCCAAAGAAGTGGAGGCCATGGAGTTGAGAGACTACCGCCCCATTAGCTTGGTGCATAGCTTTGGAAAAATCTTCTCCAAGCTTCTTGCGGTGCAACTTGGTAATCGCATGTCGAAGTTGGTGGCTGTCAACCAAAGTGCATTCTTTAGAGGTAGATCCATACTTGACAATTTCATGTTGGTGCAAACTGCTATTCGCTCTCTTCACTGCAAATGTGTGTCGGAAATCTTTCTCAAGTTGGATATTGCGCGTGTATTTGACTCCGTGTCGTGGCCTTTCATTCTGGAAAATCTTCGAGCTCATGGTTTTGGAGTGGTGGTGTGCATGAATTGTTTTCATCCTTTCCTCTACTAGCTCAAAAATTCTCATTAATGGCCATGCTTCGGAAAGGGTTCGCCATTGTTGTGGATTGCGTCAGGGGGATCCTCTATCTCCCCTGATTTTTACGCGTAGCAGCAGAAACCTCCTGTAGCCTCTGGCCTCTTGTGGGGTGAAGTATCGACTTTCCCTTTTTGCCGACGGTGTGGCCTTGGTAATGTACTTGCTGAGTCCAAAAGACTCACATATACCATAACAACCCCAGGTGCAGGTACATGTTTAAGTAAAGCTAAGGCGAGAGCATGAACGTTCTAAATGGAGTTCTTTTTCGATGACGTCTAGTAGAGATAAGGATCCCAGCCGGCAGCCTGGAACTAGTTGGTTATGGGACGTTTGCTTATGTTCTAGCATCTTTAGGCAATCTTGGTTCTTGTCTGTACTCGAACCCGTGTTTCTTCTACTGCATGAATGATGTAATGTTGGGTCTACCGCATCCACGACGTGTACACCGACTTCCCCTACAATTGCTACATCACCTACATGGGGTTCATCCTCCGGTCACAAAATTAGGTGATTAACCAATCCCATCACTCCAAAATCCTTAGCACCAAATCCTACTCTGCGCCACCCATTCTTCCATATCTTTTTACTCATTTTGACTTCATCATCGGATTGATGTACATGGTAATAATGCTGTTCGAGAGCCCGACGGAGACGACGAAGAAGCTCTACCTGCTCTGCTTTGCGCTCGCTTGGCGGCGCACATTCGCTGAGTTTCTACGGGGTGGGGGTGGGGAGGCAGCTAACCATCAAGGAGCCAGCAACTTGGGCGCCGACTTTGTCCTTGCCAAATATACACGGCTACTATGTCATCATCAGAATGACTTTGCACCGTTGGTTTGTAAGAGCATCTTCTAGGTCTGTAAGAGCATCTCCAATAGAAGATGCAAATTTGGAGATTAAAAATTTACATCTCCAAAAAGTGCTTTTTGCATCTCGAAAAAAGAGGCAACTCCAACAGATGATGCATATTGGAGATGTAAAAGAGCAACTCCAACAGAAGATGCAAACTGGAGATGTAAAAGCAGCCGACGGCCGCGCGGCTGCTGTTCAGCCGCAGAAATTGAAATAAAACATCCACGAAAGAGGAATCGTCCACGAAAGAGGAGTCACACGAGCTCATCTACAATGCGGAAAATCACCGTCAAACTACCTCTCCAACCCCAATAAAAAACCATCAAGTTTGATCGATTTTTTACCTTGGGGAATTTTGTCGAACACCTTGCTTGCGGGGTGGATGAAATCGGCCGGCTACGGGTTGGGCCGCCGTTCGACGGCGGCGGGTGCGGGCGGTGGCGACGGCTCGGCAGAGGAGACGGCCGCAGACCTGCAAAGAAGACGGCGGGGGCTCGGCGCTGCAGGCGGCCGGCTTCGCGCGGCCGGAAGAACGGTGGAGGCGGGCGGCCATCGGGCGGGCGGCGTGGCGCGCCTCCCCTACCTTTGGCGGTGGTTCTTGGCTAGGAACAAGCCTAGCCCATCCACAACCTTGCCGTGGAAGGCATTCCGGCAGCCGGACCTCCAGAGAAGCTTCGATTCAAAGCGGCGGCCGAAAAGGAATCGGCGGTTGCGGGCAGCGGCCGGCGGTACTACGGCGTGGCAGGCGGCAGGGGACAGGAGGGCTGAGTCCCGGCGGGGCGGGCGGGCGGCGGCGGCGTCGATTTTGGGCGAAATCGGCCGGCGGCGGAGTTGGGCGGTCGCGCGGAAGCCAGCTGAAGGCAGTTGGACGGTTGGCGCGCGGCTGACGTTTTTACAACTCCAGTTGGTTGGAGATGCAAATTTGCATCACGAGGTGTTGTATTTTACATCTCCAGGAGGCGGAGATGTATTTTTTTTGTATCTACATCATCTGTTGGAGAAGGGTTTTTGGGCTTCGGAGATGCAAAAATTAGTTATTTTTGCATCTACATCTTCTATTGGAGATGCTCTAAGCAGTTTGAGTACCCTGGTTGTTACCCAACGTGCCCCAATTCATGTTGTTTGTGAAGCTACCCCAATATATCTCATTTGTTAGTGTTAATAGTCAGTTGTGGGTGCACTAAGTTTTTTGCGGGAGAAACTTCCAATCTATTCATCATTTGTCATGTCGGTGCGGAGAACACCAGAAGTAAAAAATTACAACTAGGTCCGTGGACCACCTAGCGACGACTCCAGGCATTGGAGCGACCTGAAGGCGCACCACCGTCATTGCCCTTCCTCCCGGGAAAACCTTGTTGTAGTAGACAGTCGGGAAGTCGTCGTGCTAAGACCGCACATGACCAATGCACGAGAACAACAACCGTCACCGATGAAGAGAAGCATAGATCGGAAGGATCAAACTTGTAGACACCTGACCGAAGACGAACGAAGACTGAATCCAAACAGATCCACCGAAGACCAACATAGACCGAATCCCGCAAGATCCGATGGAGATACACCATCACACGCCCTTTGATGACGCTAGGTGCACCATCAGGGCAAAGATCGGACGTGAGAGACATTATTCCTGCTAGGGGACATCGCCGTCGCCATACAACCCCAACCGAGACGATGAACCAAACAAGAACGAGAGCGGGGCCCTTTCCGCTGACAAAGGGTTGGGGTGCCCCGCACCTCCACGCCCCAAAGGGCATCGGATGTGGGGCAGACGGAAGACGACACCGATGGGAGGAGGGGAAACCCTAGTCGCCTATGAGTCGCTTCTCGGGGAGGAGGATGCACTAAGCTTTTATATCACTAATAAAAAATATTACATATCCCTTGGGTATTGAAGCATATAGTTCTATAGATATTAGAAGAAGGTTTAAATTAGCAAGGTATTCCATTGACTTTTCCATGCCCTTTTAGGTGGCGTTTGGTTTGAGGGCGGCGCGGGATTGGCTGGGGATACCCTCAACCACGTGATTGGGGATATCCTCATTCTTGTTTGGTTGTAAGGATTAGAGATCTATGGGTTGAAGCTTGACTCGTTCGTCCCGCGCCTCTCCCGCGAGAGGCCGGGCGAACCCTAGCCGCCACCCACCCCAGGCCCCTCTCCTTAGCCCCTCCACCCCCGCCGCTGCCAGGAGGCGCCGCCGCGCAAAGCCCGGCTGGCGTCGGTGGCGGCGCGGATCTCTCTCCCTCCTCTGGCTGCTGGCTGCGATGCGAGGCGTGGCCGCGCGAAGGGGACGCTGTGCTTGGCACGGGGCATGGCGGCGACGGCGGCTGGCGGCCGACGTGTGGAGGTACGCTGGGGCTACGGCGGCTGCGTCGTGGCGGAGTTGGCACGCCGCGGTGACGGGCGCCTGCGGTCTGGTCTGGCTGGGCGCCCTTGGCGGCTTGGCCGGGATCCAGATCTGGTGTCGTTCGGCCGGCGTGGGCTGCGGGCGGCGCGGGCCGGTGGCTGCTGGCGGCGGTGGGCTGGAGGTCGCGGCCCTGTCTCCTGGTGACCTTGGCTGTTGGCGGAGGGGGTGTGCTGCGGGCGCGTACCGGAGGCCCGGATCCTGCGGGGATTTGGCCGGGTGCTGCGGGCGCGGTGAGGGGATGCTGATCGAGGCTATCCGCGGCTCTGACCGACTTGGTTTGCTCCTCGCGACTTCGGCGGGAGGCGGGCTAGGCTGTGGCAGGGATCTTCCCTTGCTTCGGTTCGGTTTGGCCGTCGCAGGGTGGAAGCATCGGTCGACGGGTCAGTCTTTGCGGCTTCGGCGACGGTAGTTGGCTGTGGCGGCGGGGTGCGGGTGGTGGTGGTGCCTCTCTTCTTCTCGGTTCGGGCCGGCGGCGCGGGGTGCTCGCGTGGTGGAGACGGCCTTGACTGGGAGCTCGTGCTCGGGCGGACCTGTTTTGGGCCCGGGGCGGGTCGGAGCGATGCTCTGGGTAGATGATGGTGGGCTCGGTCTGGATGGTGCCCGCGGGCGTCGAGGTCCCTCTCCTCGCGGGTACGGTGGATGTTGGTGGTGGTTGGGACATCGCGGCCGTCGGGCAGATCGGAGTCGGAGACCACGGTCACGGCGTTGTGCGAGCGTGTTCGGCGGCGGCCGTCGGTAGTCACGGAGTTGTGCCTCCCCCGGTCCACCGGGACTGGCTGGAGGCGCAGGTGTCGACGCCCCTACTGTGGAGGTGTCAATCCAGACTTCATGGTTGATGCCGGGCTAGGAGTGAAAGGAGACGCCTTTTACTCCTCCTGCCGTGGTGGGTGCTCTGTGATGTGGGCGGATGGTGATGGCTTGGACAAGGATGCCGGGGTGGTGGCCCCGGGTGGCGGTCCGCATGGTTTGCTCTCCGCCGGGCAACCTCGCGGCGGTGGTGACTCTCCGTCTTGGTCGTGTGGGCGACAAGACATGTATAGGCGGGTGGCTCGGGCATCCTCTCTGCCTTCGTAGTGGCGATGCTCCGATCCGGATCTGGGGACCTGTCCTTGCTGCGCCAGTCCCGGAGACCTCGTTGTGGCATGGTTGAGCTGCCGAGCGAAAGCTCTGCGCCTCGGCGCCGACGACGGCGACGCTTGCGGGTGCCGCTATCTTCCTGAAGACGTCGTTGTGGTTCTTCTCGCCGTGTCAGGGCTCTGGGTGAAGACCTTTGTTCGTGGCGGACTCGACAGCGGCGACGCTTTGCGCCGTTCTCCCTCCCGAGGGCGTTGTCGTGGAGCTTAGGTGTGCCAGGGCCTAGTGTGGTGTTGTGTTCAGTTCTTCATGTATTCTTCTTTGATTGCGTAGTGTTTTGCGTATGCCGGTTATTCTGGGATCGGCTTTGTAAGAGGGCTACCTCACCACCTTTTATCGTTCGGCCGTGTACCTTGTTCGGCTGTGGCTTTATTTATAAAGCGGGGCGAAAGCCTGTTTTGAGAGATCTATGGGTTAGTCATCTCTTTTTGTTTGGCTGGAGGGATAAGAACTAGATGGGTTGTTGTGAAAACCTTTTCCCATTAGATGGTGAGATTACCTGCACATAATCAATATTTGTCCAAACTAGATGCTTTCGCGCCATGACTGGCTTTGCCGCCCCGCGCGACCTGGCTGGCCCCACCGCGCGCCATGGCTAGATCTGCCGCTCGCCGCGCCCTAGATGGCCCCACCGTCGCGTCGTGGCTCGCTCCTGGAGACATCCACCGCTCTCACGCTTGGTGTGTCAGTGTCATCGCTCTGGGTCCTACCGCCGTCACACATGTTCTGTGCGGCCGCACCAAATGAGGGGATGGGACGAGATGGGGAACAGAGAGAGGTGCTAGAGAGAGACAAAAGCAAAAGGATGATTTGCAACTGAAGGTAGCAACTCGCGTGCGGGTGGTTGGCCATATCCACGAAATTTTTGTGGATATGCTCAACCACGTTTTGAGGGGATATTGTAGAATATTGGCTGCCCACAGCCTGGTTATCCCTAAATTAAACCAAACACATGGTGACCATCTAAAAAGTGGCTATCCCTTAACCACCTCAAGGATAGCCTGCCAACCAAATTCCCATATTGCTTTTATGATGTTCATGTATTGTTATACAAATATGAATGTTAAATTGCGAGTGTGTCCTTCTAATTCCGAGCTCAAATGCTCCTGCAATGAACAATAAAATACAAAAATAGGGAAAATTTGAAATATCTATTTTTGGCAAGAAACATTGCTTAGTTTTATGTATGCATGCAAATTGTCATAATGAAATCACGTTCTTGGAGGTCTGGGCAAAAATAACAAAATCAGCGCTCCAAAATACTTTAAAAAAATCTTTTTGGAACATCGAATTTGTTTTCTCGCGCAGAGCATTAGGGATGTTTTTTCTTCACATATAAATCTGCAAATATGTAGAACATTCAACAATGTTTGTTGCAAAAGCAAAATCAGTCTTTTTTTGAAACTATTTTTATGATTTTATTACTGTTCATGAGGTTGTTTTGAGCTCGGGAGCGGTAATAACTACCCAAAATCCTCTCTTTTGGTTTTCGTCCCCTCCCCTCTCCTTCCCCCGCAAGCTTCCCCCTCGTACCCCCGACCCCTCCTCCATCTCTCCCTCCGGCCGCAGCAATGCCGGTCTACCGCATCCGCGGCGTGGACGTCGACTTCCCCTACGATGCCTACGATTGCCAGATCACCTACATGGACCGCGTCCTCCAGTCACTGCAACAGGTGACTAACCAATCCCAAAACCCCCAGCACCAAACCCTACCCCGCGCCGCCCATTCTTCCATTTCTTCTTACTCGTTTTGACTTCATCTCCGGATCGATGTACAGGGTAATAACGCGCTGCTCGAGAGCCCGACGGGGACGGGGAAGACGCTCTGCCTGCTCTGCTCCGCGCTCGCTTGGCGGCGCACCTTCGGGGAGTTTCTGCGGGGAGGTGGCGGCGGTGGGGGCGGGGGAGGCAGCCAGCCATCAGGGAGCCAGCAGTCTGGGGCATCCGCGACCCAGTCATCGTCATACCCCGTGATTATCTATGCCTCCCGGACGCATAGCCAGCTCCGGCAGGTGATCAAGGAGCTCAAGGCCACCAGCTACAGGTCGATACCATAGTTTCTGAGCAGTTACCCTCTGTCCGTGATTGCACTTCGTTCTTATTGGAGGGCTAATTGTATGGAAATGTATGCTGTTTAGTAATTTATCATGAATGTCCTGTCGTCGAGGTCTGGAGCTGTCCCCTGGAGCTGCAGTTAGTTTGGACTAAGTTTCATAGCCCTTTCACTGTCAGTAGTTGATTTTTGGTGCATAACATTTCACAGGCCAAAAATGGCAGTGCTGGGCTCCCGTGAGCAGATGTGCATCCATGAAGAAGTGAGCAAACTCCGGGGAAAAGCACAGAACAATGGTTGCCACTACCTCTGCAAGAAGCGCATGTGCCGTCATAACAACATTGTCACTGGTAAGTGCAACTACATCTTTTCTTGGTATACACGTCCTTAAATTGGCTCTACACAAAAATAAGCGGCAGTGATGGAACCTTGCAACTCTGCTTCCAAGTTTTAAAATTTATACTAGGTGTGTTCCTGTAACTGCCACAACCTATAGGCTGATGCATGTAATTGCCCTTCAAGACAGATGTTATGTTCCTTTTGTTATGTTGGTTGGATATTTGTATGCAATCTCCCTTTCTTCTCCTTGCTACCTTAATTTGTTATGGCCCATTAAAAAAATGAATGTTGTTTGTTAATTAACCATATGATTACACACGGACGGCATTTCTTGTAGAATACATGAAAAACAACACCGAGCTTGGGAGTGAGCCTTTTGACATTGAAGACTTGGTTAATATTGGGAGAACCAAGGGCCCGTAAGTTTTATATTTCGTTCTTCCTAACTTGCATACTATACACTATACAGACACTGAACCAAACATGCATATGCATTCTTCCAAATAACATTTGCTGTTTTTTACTGTAGTTGCCCATATTACATTTCCCGGGAGCTTTCCAAGTCGGTTGATATTTTATTTGCTCCTTATAACTATCTCATTGATCCGGGAAATCGGCGTTCCTTAACTGGCATATCATGGGACAATGCAGTACTTATATTTGATGAAGCACACAATCTGGTAAGGAAATATGCACATAATTGTTTAAGTATACGTGGATTGCTCAACCTTCTCCATAAGTTTGGACTTTTGGTTCTACTGGTTGGTGTAGAAACTTAATATGGTATCGGACCCAAGAGGTCTTGGGTTCAAGTCTTGGCTTTTGCATTTTTTTATTTAAATGCTCGCCCTCTTTCCGTCCATGTTTAGGCCTAATGAGCCACACATGAGAAGGGGTGTTATATGTGGATTGCCCAACCTTCTCCGTAAGTTCGGACTTTTGGTTGTACTGGTTGGTGCATGAAACTTAATATATTATTTAACTTAGTAATTGAACTCTCTTGATGAACTTTAGCCTTGAATTTTGAAGAACCCAGTTGCAAAAACATATATTCCTGATATCCATTTTGAGACAATATTCTTGCAATATCCTTGTGGTTTGTTTTGAATTTGCAGTCACTTTTTTTTATTCAGGAGAGTATATGTGCAGATGCTGCCTCTTTTGACTTGCTTACCAGCAACCTCACTTCTTGCATCACGGAAGCTCAAGAATGCATCCAATTGTGTTCATTCAAGAGGTCCATTGAAAATTCTGCTGAAAAACAATTTGACCCAGAAAACTATGCTATCCTCAAAGGTTACTCAAAGTTCTCACATCATTTACCTTTCAGTTTGATGATTGTGAAAGTGAGTTTTCCTCATGTTAATAGTGGAACTCTTTTTCCAGCTCTTTTAATGGCACTTGAAAAAAAAATCGGTGAGCTTGTAATTGATTCCAAGGATCTGGGTTACACAAAGCCTGGGAGTTACATATACGAGTTCCTCTCTGAACTGAATATTACGTCTGAAACATCCAAAAAGCTTATTGAGACTATTGATAGTGCTTCTCTACTGCTCGAGGAAGGTATTTGTCTTTTATATGATTCCTTTTTCCATTTGAATGCATTTCATTTTCTTTGTGGTTAGTTAACACCAAACCTGCCAATCTTTCCAGAGTCTTGTTTTGTTATTTCAGTTGACCACATTGAAATTTCTGTAGATTTTCATGGTTTATGCAGTAGCTGAGCTCCGTTGTTTTATTCCTACATATTCAGGAAATTCTGGTGAAACTAAAGCTGGTGTTAAGGCAAAGTCCGCTGTGTCTAGATTGGAAACAATTAGAGATATGCTTGACATAATATTTAAGGGTGGTGGTCAAAACCATGCGAAGTATTATAGTGTAAGTTTCTATTGGCCGATGAATCATACACATCCATGTATGTATGATGATGATATATGCATGACTTCTAGTATGGCTTCACTCGTAGTCTTGTCATCCATTGTCCTTCTATGCTTTGCAGTATAAGCTTGCGTACTTTATTGGCAATTGTGTACTCTTACAACCAGACTCAAATCTTTTGTTTCCAGTTTCATGTGAATGAATCATCTCGACAGACATCTGGTGATTCATTGCAAGTTTTCGGTAAGTACAAAGCATACCTATTATTCTATACTGCGCGTGTTCATTTTATCTGATTTTATTTGGTTCCATGACTCATAACCATATCTGGTACTCAATACGTTCACCTGAAATGTTTTTTGCTCTCACTTATCTATTCCTTTTTTTTGAAGGACTTATCTGTTCCTTTCTTATATCATATCTGTAACATAAGCATAATTATAACCCCTTTATCTAAATAATGGTGGTGGGAGCCGCAAAATCCGCCATCAAGATTTCTACTAAAGCACGGAGCATTTAGTCTTTCTCTGTCACTTGATTAATTCTAAGTTACATGCATAACTTCCATTGACTCCAGGCAGTTTCATAATTCCTTGTAACCATAGAATTATAGAAAAGTACATTTAAGTCATAAATATGTTGACGTCAGTTAGTCTCCTCATGATCAACTGGCTGTATTGTCTGCTATCAACATTATCATGTATTTGCAGGTAAGGCTTCAAGGACTCTTAGTTGGTGGTGTTTTAACCCAGGGCTTGCTATGGAGGAATTTCTGAAGTTGGGTGTACGCTCCATTATTTTAACTTCTGGAACTTTATCTCCCTTAGACTCGCTTGCCATGGAATTAAACCTGTAAGTAAAACTCTAGTTTAATTCTCCTTTACTTGTTTATCGACTTGAACCTTTGCCTTTATGTTTATTTCTCTATTTGATGTCGATGCAATATGTTTCCATGCATCCAGTGAGTTCCCTGTCAGGCTAGAGAATCCTCATGTCATTTCTCAAGATCAAATCTGGGTTGGAGTTGTGCCTGTGGGGCCATCAGGACACCCACTTAATTCTTCTTATCGGACGCGTGAGACTGTAAAATACAAACAAGAATTGGGCACTGTTATAGGTAGGCAGTTCAAAGTTTGAACAGTATGCAGCTGCTTGTATTTTGAATTAGCTGCTGTATGCATTTGATGTATGCGCTTGTTTTGCAGTTAATTTTGCCCGTATTGTGCCAGATGGTCTCCTTGTTTTCTTTCCTTCATATTCTATGATGGACAAGTGTATCGACTACTGGAAAAATAGGGTCTGTGTAATTGCCATGAGTTAATCCCAACCGTTTGTGCTATTTTTCCTTGATCATTTTGAATCCCTTGCAGAACCATGAACATTCAGTGGATGATAGCACAATTTGGCAGAGAATGTGCAAGCATAAGCAGCCAGTTATAGAGCCTAGGCAGTCTTCAAACTTCCCAAATGCAATTGAGGTTTTGAGATCATTTATTAGTTCCCACTTGAACATTGAACTTTTCATAAGCTCAGATAACTCTATACCATGTGATTTGCAGGATTATGCAGCCAAATTACGCGATCCTTCTACTTCTGGGGCAATTTTTTTCGCAGTTTGTCGCGGCAAAGTTTGTTCTTGTTCATTCTTACAACTTCTGTTTTGTATTGTAGCTTCTGATGAAATATTGATTTTAGTTTTCTTTTGCTAAAAGTTTAACGTTTCTTTCTGTTAAATCATTCTTTCCCAAGTCTAATTGTGCTATTTGATCTATTTTTAATTTACAATTCTTAATTTCAATAATTTTCTGTGTGTCAGAAGACAACGAATGTTTCAGTTTTCAGCGACTATAAAGAAAGAATGCTGTAGTGCTAATAGAAGCTGTACTATTGTTGGATGACTGTTTTATGAACAATGTAATGCCATACTAAAAGTCTAAAACAGAATGGTGAATAGGGTTTCTCAAAAAAAAAAAAGAATGGTGAATAGGGAATGCTCATTTGTGGCACGATGAGTATGACTAAATAGAGTAGCCGTTTGACTGTAGTGCTACAGTTAACTAAAGCGTTATTCAAAGGATGGATTTATTGTTATGTTAGGGGTGCACATTTCAAACTGTAGCTGTTTAGTTAACATTAAAGATTGCACATCCATTATTTATGCATTTTATACTTTCACAGGTTAGTGAGGGTCTTGATTTTGCTGACCGTGCTGGGAGAGCTGTAATAGTTACTGGAATGCCCTTCTCCACCCCGACTGATCCTAAGGTCTTGTTTTGTTTCCCGGCCTCATCATTTTTTCTGTGGATTCCCATCCTTATCATTTTTTCTGTGGATTCCCGGCCTAAGGTCTTGTATAGTAAGAGGGGATTACAAGTGAAACTCTAATTGGTTGGAAAAAGCATGACAAGCTATTAACCACATTATTTTACTGGAAGGGTATGATGCCTACTTCTTCCATCTTACAACCAGTGAAGGTTTTTTCATTTTCCACTGGCAATTGCCTTCCAGAAGAGTTACCTATGTGGCCTTCAACATTGGGTTTGGTGCATGCGTTTAGAATATAATCCCTCCGCTCCATATTTGTTGTCGCTGATTTAGTACAAAGTTGTACTAAATCAGCGACGACTAATATGGAACGGAGGGAGTACCTTTTCCTTTTTGTAAAACTTGAATTGGTGCTGTAGCTAGGCTGGAAATATTTTCTGATCTTTTTTTCTGAGAAAATATCTTACGTTCCCGAGTTTTTGAATCTGCATAAGCTTTTGACACCTTGTACAGAAATAAAAAAAAATGTTTGTCAGCTACTCGTCTCCTAGCCTACAAACACACCCGTCATGCTGTGAGAACCTCCATTTTTCTGTTTGGGGAGACATATAACTCTCAAGTTTCAGAAATATATAATGTTTGTGTTACCCATAAAAGTAGTTTCATTGCCCTTTATTGCTTTAGTAAATCTTGCCATTTTCCCTTTGTGGTTGTTTCAGGTTCGGCTCAAGCGTGAGTATTTGGATAAGCAGGCTAAACCATCTAATAAAAACCCAAAGGTTAATATTTTCTATACTAAAATTTGAATTTTCTATGGTTGATTCTCTTAATATTATTTTATATGTAATATTAAATGAAGGAATGTTTCTCCCCTAGTTTTTCGTCCATCACCGAAGTTGCGGAGTTGCTAAAATTTACCCCTCATGCCACCAGTAATCTCTATCTCTACCTAATACTAGTTGACTGCCCGTGCGTTGCCACGGAATAATAAACTCGGATATAGAGACATTGATCAAGCATCATTGTAATTCACAACGTTTACATCGCTACTGACAATGGATGTCTTGTCTCCGTGCTCCCCTGCCGGTGCTGACCATGTGAGTGTGATGATGTGGAGCTCATGTTTATTTTGCCCTCTTTAGTCCTCTCCTTCGTGTCCTGCTGCCTGGTCCTGTCTAGCCCCACCCGCCATGGCTGTCGTGTTTCTCAGTCACCTCAAGCACCACGCCATCCCAAATCATTCGTCCTTTCGCTTGTTTTTTGAGAAGAGTTGTTGTGTTGCGCTTGCTGTGAGCATTTAACTCACACCATGTCACCATCCCAAACTTGGTGTATGGAAGTAGACGATCGTTGGTTGATTGTTAAGTGCATAAGACTTCATGGGGATGCGCAAAGAAGAAAATGCCGAAGTCACCTAGTGTACGAATGGAAACATCTTCTCACCACTCAGACCTCACAGTTGAAAGGAAATTTATGAAGATTATACATTTTCTGAAAAAGAAAAAAAATCTTATGTAATTGGTCCCTTTGAAGCATTGAATCACCGTGACTTATTTTGAAATATTATTCTGTTCTGATACATCTTACTAAGTTCATCGACTAGCAGACATATACGAAAGTAAGTAGAGATAGAGGTAAATTGTATGAGTACTCAAACTTAAACATATTCAATTAGCACGTGTACATCATAACGAAAGAGCTTAAGATGAACAAGCCAATCAAACAATCCAAAGTATTGATATGCTGATAGCTAACTACCAATACAACACAGAATGCGCACACATAGAGTCACGCGAGAGTGTCACGTGTAAGTAACATACATCTCAATAGAACCACACACAAAATCAGATCACAAAACTCCAAACAAAATTCGCCCAACATCTCTGGAAAAAACTACACAAAAACACACTCAGTAGCGTCACCTTGCTCCTCATGCCCCCTCCCCCGCGTGAAATTGCCCTCCTATCCTGCAATCCCCAAGAAGTAAAAACAATATCAACGACTAGTTATGATGGGATTGTCTCGAAATTTGCACCTAATCAAATGACACAACAACCTAGAGTTCACCTTCGACGACATGGGCCAACTGGAGGATGGCGCCCGCCAACTTCTTCCACTGTGGGAGGGAGGCACACAACCGAATTAAGATGAGTGTCCCCCCCCCCCCCCCCCCCCCCGCCCGGTTTTTGTGCCTTAACGTGTTGCGGGGATCCGGAAAACATGGGAGGACGTATGTGTTGCATGTATTTTTCTTACCATGCTACAGGGATCGGGAGGACATTCCAAGGTGGGAGGAAGTAGGGGCCTTTGCATCGAAGATGCTTGACGTGTGGTTGGGAAAGATGGATATGTTGGCAAAGTCAGAAGTGTACCTCTCAAGATTATAGATAATCAAAATGATCTAAAAAAGTAATTTTGTCATTGTCAAAGTAATGATAAACATGCGTTGTCACCGTAGGAGTTAGTGGAGACAACCCCACCTGCCCGCCCCCTCCCCCACCCGCGCAAAGTTGTAATGGCTGATGCGCAAAACGATGTGAAGCCTGAAATCTGGATTTAAACTGCATTGCCGATGAAGTCCATCCTTGATTATGAATCTCTACAAGCTCTAGAGCATGGTAGGCCCCTTTTTTGCGAATCAAGCAAGGGTCAAGGAACTTGAATCCTTGACAAATACCACCATGGCAGCATGGCTGGCTCAAGAAGGTACCTGAAACTACTCGCTCTCGGGGTAAAATGACTAGCATCCAACACTATCCTCTACAGGTTTTAGGCAGCTCACATCCATGAGAATATCCAAGGGCTTGCACAAGTTCATTTTCAACATTTCCGGTGTCTAGTCCTCGGCAAGTGGAGTCTGCCGGGCTTCCAGTAATATTTTCTTTGATAAGGAACCTTTCAAATAAATTTGTGGTAGAAGTTATCAATCTTCCTAATTTTATACTCTTCCTAATCTTATACATGATCAATAGTCTTAAGTGCCATTTAGGCAGTCTTGCTTTAAAAAATAAACCTCCCTCGAAAAAGTTCCTTAGTCATATTGTTGTTCCTTTAATTAATTACATGTGGTTATATCGGGAATTTGAAACAAATGTACTTTATGCATGCAATGTTATTCCATCCGTGTGAAGCTGGTAGTTGGGGACTTGGTTCTTAATGTTATCAGCGCGTATGCCCCGCAAGTAGGCCACAATGAGAACACCAAGAGGGAGTTTTGGGAAGGCCTGGAAGACAAGGTTAGGAGTGTACCTATTGGTGAGAAGCTCTTAATAAGGGAGACCTCAATGGCCACGTGGGTACATCTAACACAGGTTTTGTAGGGGTGCATGGGGGTTTGGCTAAGGCATCAGGAATTAAGGAGAAGATGCCTTAAACTTAGCTGTAGCGTACGACATGATCATAGCTAACGCCCTCTTTAAAGAGAGAATCACATCTAGTAACTTATAGTAGTGGTCGACACTCTAGCCAGATTGATTTCGTCCTCTCGAGAAGAGAAGACAAACGTGCTTCCCTAGATTGTAAGGTGATACCTGGAGAGCGTGTTGTCCCTCAATATAAGCTTGTGGTGGCCGACTTCCTCTTCCGGATTCGTGTCGAGCGGGATAAGCGCGCCAAAGTCGCTAGAACGAAGTGGTGGAAGCTCAAGGGGGAGGCAACTCAGGCTTCAAGGAGAGGTTCATTAAGGAGGGCCCTTGGGAGGAAGGAGGTGATGCAAGCAATATGTGGATGAAGATGGCGACTTGCATTCGTAAGGTGGCTTTAAAGGAGTTTGGAGTGACTAAGGGAAGTAGAAGCGAAGCTAAAGATGCCTGGTGGTGGAACGATGATGTCGAGAAGGCTATTAAGGTGAAGAAAGAGTGTTTCAGACGCCTACACATGGATAGGAGTGCAGGCAACATAGATAAGTACAAGGTGGCAAAGAATGCTGCAAAGCGAGCTGTGAGTGAAGAAAGGGGTCGGGCGTATGAGGACCTCTACCAGCGCTTAGACACGAAGGAAGGCGAAAGGGACATCTATAAGATGGCCAAGACGAGGAAGACGAAGGATGTCAACCAAGTCAAATGCATCAAGGACGGAGCAGATCAACTCCTGGTGAAGGACGAGGAGATTAAGCATAGATGGCGGGAGTACTTCGACAAGTTGTTCAGTGGAGAGAATTGGAGCTCTACCATTGAGCTTCACGACTCCTTTGATAGTACCAGCAGGCATTTTGTGCGACGAATCCAAGAGTCAGAGGTCAGGGAAGCTTTAAAAAGGATGAAAGGAGGCAAGGCGATGGGCCCTTATTGTATCCCCATTGAGGTGTGGAGAGGCCTTGAAGACA
The DNA here is from genome assembly GCA_039707655.1 of Elymus sibiricus. Classification (NCBI taxonomy): domain Eukaryota; kingdom Viridiplantae; phylum Streptophyta; class Magnoliopsida; order Poales; family Poaceae; genus Elymus; species Elymus sibiricus. The sequence continues at coordinate 230,396,247 of CM077668.1, forward strand.
TAGTGATGGTATGTCTAGCTAAGCTTTTCAACCTCATTTTCCGGGCAAGCAAGATGCCAGAAGAATGGAAGGCAGAGTATATTAGTACCAATCTTTCAAGAACAAGGGGGGTGTTCAAAGTTGTACTAATTACCGTGAAATTAAGTTGATGAGACATACAATGAAGCTATGGGAGAGAGTCGAGCACCGTTTAAGAAGAATGACAAGCATGACAAAAAATCAGTTTGGTTTCATGCCTGGGAGGTCGACCATGGAAGCTATTTTCTAGGTACGTCAACTTATGGAGAGATACATGGAGCAAAAGAAGGACCTTCATATGGTGTTCATTGACTTGGAGAAGGCTTATGATAAGATACCGCGGAATGTCATGTGGTGGGCCTTAGAGAAACACAAAGTCCCAACAAAGTACATTACCCTCGTCAAGGACATGTACGATAATGTTGTGAGAAGTGTTTGACGAGTGATGGCGACATTGATGACTTCCTGATTAAAATAGGACTGCACCAAGGGTCAGCTTTGAGCCCTTATCTTTTTGCTTTGGTGATGGATGAGGTCACAAGGGATATACAAGGGGATATCCCATGGTGTATGCTCTTTGCGGATGATGTGGTACTAGTCGATGATAATCGGACGAGGGTTAATAGAAAGTTAGAGCTATGAAGCAAACTTTGGAATTGAAAGGTTTTAGGCATGAGGTGCGTTTTCAATACTACTAGGCACGTGGAGGAGGAGGTTAGCTTTGATGGGCAGGTGGTATCTCAGAAAGACACCTTTCGATATTTGGGGTTAATGCTACAGAAGGATGGTGATATCGATGAAGACGTGTGCCATCGAATCAAAGCCGGATGGATGAAGTGGCACAAAGCTTCTGGAGTGCCACAAAAGCTAAAAGGCAGGTTCTATAGGACGGCGATTCGACCCGTAATGCTGTATGGCGTTGAGTGTTGGCCGACTAAAAGGCGTCATGTTCAACAGTTAGGTGTAGCGGAGATGCGATTTTCAGATGGACGTGTGGCCACACAAGAAAGGATCGGGTTCGGAATGATGATATACGCGAGAGTTGGGGTAGCAACGATTGAAGAGAAACTTGTCCAACATCGTCTGAGATGGTTTGGGCATATACAACGCAGGCCTCCAGAAGCTCGAATGCATAGCGGACGGTTAAAGCGTGCTGATAATGTCAAGAGAGGTCGGGGTAGACCAAACTTGACATGGGAGGAGTCCGTAAAGAGAGATATGAAGGACTGGAATATCACCAAAGAACTAGCCATGGACAGGGGTGCATGGAAGTTAGCTATCCACGTGCCAGAACCATGAGCTCTAGTCTACCCCAACTTGTTTGGGACTAAAGGCTTAGTTGTTGTTGTAATGTAATTCCATCCCTCTGCTTCCATACTTGGAATTTAAAATGAATTTTAAACATTTTGTAGGCTTTGACAGGAGAGGAGTGGTATGTACAACAAGCAGCAAGGGCTGTCAATCAGGCTGTTGGACGCGTCATCAGACATCGCCATGACTATGGAGCAATTATTTACTGTGACGAAAGGTCTAAATCCAGTTATATGTTCCTTGCAAGTAGTATATGCATAGTTTTCTGCTAAACCTCCCAATGGGATAACACCACAATGAAGTGTTTTCAGTGTTCGCGTTTACTTTGTGCGTTTCCTCTGTTCTACATGTGTGCTGTTTTAGCGTTCCAGATGACTTTTCTGTAAGTATATACGTTTTTGATGAGGAAACAGTTGTGGAAACCTCTACAGCAACCCCCCTTACATTGTTAAAGGGCTTAACCAGTCAATGAGAAATGAGCCAAATGTCCCTTTTGAAGGAGGCAATTCACCTAGCATAAGAAGACACTTTCAATAATCCTTGAAAAGGATCAGCTTGAAATATCAAGATATCCTGTTCGGTTCTGTTATCTAAGGTCAACTTAACATATAGAATTCCAAGGATCACATGGTTACACTATGTCCAATGGCTTTTTTTATCTTGAACCTCATGTGGTTAGAAAGCTTTTTAATGAATGTTTTTAAGCGCTATCCTTTTGAATTAAGTGAGTTTCTTGACACTGCACATGATTTGCAGGTTTGTGTGGCCAAATTACCAATCCCAGATGTCCTATTGGCTCAAACCTTATATAAAGGTATGCTTGCTGATTTTGTCCTGCTTCTTTGAGATATCTCTACTAATATTTTCCTTGTGTATAAAGGTATGCTTATTAATTTTACCCTGCTTCTTTGAGATATCTCTACTAATATTTTCCCTGCAGTGCTACTCAAAGTATGGGGAAGTAGTTCAAACACTGACAAGATTTTTCCGGGATAAAGTTTGTGTAGACCCAAAAGAGATGGATTGTAATGGTAAGGACCCTGTTTTGAATCTTGAGATGATACTCTTTGTTTGCTTTTGTCATTCTTTTAATGCCAGTTGACGTCCGCTGAAATATTTAATTGATTGTTATTTCAACTTTTGCCTGGTTTGCTTCTTTATGGTTTGATCTTTGAAGCTTGCTAAACATGGGCTTAAATGGTGACTAAATTTCATATTGACTCAACCTTTTGGAGTTTGAACTAAATTTTGGTGATATTAATTGGTGGAAAATTCTCATCCAGAGCACATCAGCAAGGTTCTATATTTAGTTAATTACCCTGCCAAACTATAGCCAGCAGCCAATTCAAGGGTCATAGATGTAAGGGGCCAGTTAGATTAGTAATTTCGGAAGGTTTGCTGGTCAGATCATTTCAGAAAATCCAACCCTTACATTCTCACCTAAGCTAACATGCCAGCACCACCTGCACTGCTGGGGGATGAGCAGTCTGCCATAGTTCATGAGCTCGAAGGTGTTGGATACACAAACTCGAACATTATTTTGACTATGTTATGTGGGGGCAGACATATAGGCGTCGTGGTCGCCGCTCGGCGCCCCCGCAGTCTAGTTTAGAGATAACACCAATACAAGATGGAGCCGCTCCTGGTAATCCTCCAGATTAGAGGAACACATCAACAGGAAGAATTCCTATTGATGGGGGGATTGCTACTGCAAGCAGAGTCCTTGAGTAGAATTGCCATTGATAGAAAAGCTACAGGTTAATCCGTATAGAATAGGCCATAGGCTAGTTCGTATTAGACATGGCGTCAGAGACTCAGAGTCGGTTTGTAAGGCAGACCCTCTCTATATACTCCCTCCGTCCTTAAAAGAGTGTACTTTCAACTTTGTTGGAGGGTCAAACTATCTCAAAGTTTGACCGAGTTTATGCAAAAATATATCAATGTTTGTGAAACCAAATAGGTATATGATGAAAATATATTTTATCATGAATCTAATGCTACTAATTTGATGGCATAAATGTTGGTGTATTACTGTATAAATATGGTCAAACATAATATTTTTTTTGACTTTCCAACAAAGTTGGAAGTACACTCTTTCAAGGACGGAGGGAGTATGAGGTAGCCACCGTGAGATTTAATCAAGTAAAGAATTAGAAGACACGGATATTCGTTTTTGAGCCCGAGCTCATCTACACCCCATGAACAGTAAAATCAAAAAAATACTATACAAATTCAAAAAATTCCATTTTTTTTGCATGGAAGATGTTTCAATGCGTGAGGTCCGTGTCAATTTTCAGCTCGTTTGGACATCTGAGTAGCTCAGAAAAAAAAATCGGTCCGAACAGTACATGAACAGTACACTGTTTCACAGACCCTAAATTTGTCTTTTTGCTAAGAGCTACTCAGATGTCCAAACAAGCTGAAATTTGGCACAAACCTCACGCACTGAAACATCTTCCATGTAAAAAAAATTCAGAATTTTTTGAAATTTTCTAGTATTTTGTTCGATTTTACTGTTCATGGTGGGTGTAGATGAGCTCGGGAGCCAAATCGCCCCTCCCAGAGAAGACATCCCTTCTTTCTCTGCCCCTCAGCTCCTCACGCATAACATCTGCACCTAGGGCCTCCGGCCCAAGTGCTCCCATATTGATCCTAATCTAATCCTCCCCTACAGATTGCGTTCCCACAAATCAAGTTGTGACAGACCATCAAAATTTGGAAGAAAGAATAATACTTGTACCTCTTTTAAAGTTTGACTCAAATTGTGCCCACATGTTCTAGTTTCTACGCATGGTCCCATTGCTTGGTTCTGTATATGAAGTCATACATCGTGTTGTCGTAAAATCATCACCTTTTTGTATGATACTGCAAGAATCTCTTTACAACCCACTTCTATTTATAACTCATAGAATCTGGTGACACTGTCTAGCTGCACAACAACAACAACAACAAAACCTTTTAGTCCCAAACAAGTTGGCGTAGGCTAGAGTTCAAACCCATAAGATCTCGAAACCAAGTCATAGTTCTAGCACGTGGATAGGTAACTTCCACGCACCCCTTTCCATGGCTAATTCTTTGGTGATATTCCAGGCCTTCAGATCTCTCTCTACAGACTCCTCCCATGTCGAGTTTGGTCTACCCCGACCTCTCTTGACATTATAAGCACACTTTATCCATCCGCTATGCACTGGCGCTTCTGGAGGCCTGTGTTGTATATGCCCAAACCATCTCAAACGATGTTGGACAAGCTTCTCTTCGATCGGTGCTACCCCAACTATATCACGTATAGTTAGCTAACATTTTGTGTGGCTACATATCCATCTCAGCATGCGCATCTCTACTACACCTAGCTGTTGGACATGTCGTCTTTTAGTTGGCCAACATTTTGCGCCATACAACATTGCAGATCGAATCGCCGTCCTATAGAACCTGCCTTCTAGCTTTTGTGGCACTCTTGTCACAGAGGACACCAGAAGCTTGGCGCCACTTCATCCATCCAGCTTTGATTCAATGGCTCACATCTTCATCGATATCACCATCCTTTTGCAACATTGACCCCAAATATCGAAAGATGTCTTAATGAGGTACCACATGTCCATCAAGGCTAACCTTCTCCTCGTGCCTAGTGATATTGGAACCGCACCTCAGGTACTCAGTTTTAGTTCCACTAAGACTAAAACCTTTTGATTCCAAAGTTTGTCTCCACAACTCTAACTTTCTATTAACCCTCGTTCGATTATCGTCGACTAGCACCACATCATCCGCAAGGAGCATACACCATGGGATATCTCCTTGTATATTCCTTGGTCACGTTTGTCATTCTTCTTAAGCGTGCTCAATGACTTTCTCCCATAGCTTCATTGTATGGCTCATCAGCTTAATTCCACGGTAATTAGTACAACTTTGAACATCTCCCTTGTTCTTGAAGATTGGTACTACTATACTCCGCCTCCATTCCTTTGATCATCTTGTTTGACCAAAAAATGAGGTTGAAAAGCTTAGTTAGTCATACTATCGCTATGTCTCCAACGCCTCTCCACACCTCAATGGGAAAACAATCAGGGCGCATCGCCTTGGTTCCTTTCATCCTTTTCAAAGCCTCCCTGACCTCAGACTTCTGGATTCGTCGCACAAAACTTTTGTTGGTAACATCAAAGGAGTCGTACAGCTCAATTTGTAGAGCTCTCATGATCTCCATTGAACAGTTTGTTGAAGTACTCTCACCATCTATGCTTGATTTCCTCGTCCTTCACCAAAAAACCAACCTGCTCTGTGGTTGACATCCCTCGTCTTCTTCTCTTGGATCTTGGCCATCTTATAGATGCCCTTTTCGCCTTCCTTCGTATTTAAAGGCTTGTAGAGGTCCTCATACGCCCGACCCCTTGCTTCACTCACAACTCCCTTTGTGGTCTTCTTTGCCACCTTGTACTTCTCTATGTTGTCTGCACTCCTATCCAGGTTTAGGCGTCTGAAACAATCTTTCTTCTCCTTAATAGCCTTCTAGACATATCGTTTCACCACCAGGCATCGTTAGCTTCGCTTCTACTTCCCCTGGTCACCTCAGACTCCTCCGAAGCCACCTTTTGAATTCAAGTCGCCATCTTCATTCACATATTGTTTGCATCACCTCCTTTCTCCCAAGAGCCCTCCTTGAAAGCTTGAGCCCCCCCCCCCCCCCCCCCCCTTGAGCTTTCACCACTTCGTTCTAGCAACTTTGGTGCGCTTATCCCATTGGACACGAATCCGAAGGCGGAGGTCAGCCACCACAAGCTTATGTTGAGGGTCAATACTCTCTCCAGGTATCACCTTACAATCTAGGCAAGCACTTTTGTCTTCTCTTCTCGAGAGGACGAAATCAATCTAGGTAGAGTGTTGACCACTACTAAAGTCACTAGATTGGATTCTCTCTTTCTAAAGAGGGTGTTAACTATGATCATGTCGTAGGCTAAAGCGAAGCTTAAGACATTCGCTCCTTAATTCATGCTGCCATAACCAAAGCCCCCATACACCCCTTCAAAACCAATGTTATATGTACCCAAGTGGCCATTGAGATCTCCTATGAAGAGCTTCTCGCCAATAGGTACACTCCTAACCATGCCCTCCAGGCCTTCCCAGAACTCCCTCTTGGTGCTCTCGTGGCCTACTTGCGGGGCATACACACTGATAACATTGAGAACTAAGTCCCCAACGATTAGCTTGACCAGGATAATCCGGTCCCCTTGTCTCTTGACGTCTACCACTCCATACTTGAGGCTCTTGTTCATCAAGATGCCTACTCCATTTCTGTTTGTAGTCGTCTCCGTGTACCACAACTTGAAGCCGGTATCCTCCACCTCCTTCGCATTCTGTCCCTTCCATTTGGTTTCTTGGACGCATAGGATATCAACACCTGTCCTCACCGCTGTATCAACTAACTCCCGTAACTTACTCGTCAGGGACCCTACATTCCAGCTACCTAAGTGGATCCTAGTTGGCTCGGCTAGCTTCCTTACCCTTCGCACTCGTCGAGTCAAATGTGAAGACCCTTGCTCATTTTTTAGTACACCTGGGCGTCGATGTAGCCCGCCACTAAGGTTGCGACATCCGGTCCTTGCTCACTTATCACCGTATCCAGATCAGGATCTGGCGTGCCACCAAGGAGGTGACGGCCTGGCCCTTGCCCATTTAACACCACACCCAGGTTCCGACATGGCACGTCACTAAGAGGGTTACGCCCCAATGATGTTCTTCTGGGTTTCATCTCCATAAGAGTGGCTGAGTTTTGACATTGGCTCGCCAAGCATATCACAACCCTGCTGCTCCTTTACCCGGGCTTGGGACCGGCTATGTTGAGATAACATAGGCGGAGTTACAGTCTAGCTGTAGAACGCTATCCTAAAATATCTGTTTAAACCGGCTGTTGAATGCTGATTATAGGTTGGTCCATGTTGTACCGTACAACAATGGAAATGAACAACATGACATTTCTTGCAGTTCTGGTTTATATGCTATGAATTGCTGTGTTTAATTACTACTCCCTCCGTTCCATAATATAAGGTGCATCAGTTTTCATGCAAGTCAAACTTATGTATGTTTGACCAAGATTATAGAATAAATATCAACATATACAATACAGAATAAATAAAATATGAAAATATTTTTCGTGATGGATCCAACGGTACAAATTTGGTACGGTAGATATTGATACTTTTTTCTAAAAACTTAGTCAAACATGCACATGTTTGATTTTCGTAAAAACTTAATACACCTTATATTTTGGAACGGAGGGAGTATGTTGTATTTTTTCGAGAAAACGCAAAGGACCTTTGCGCTTCATTGCATTGGAAAGGTAGAGTACATGTACATCCTCCTAGGAGTATATTGTATTTGGGCTGTGCATGTTTGACTTCCGAAAAAACTTAATACACCTTATATTTTGGAATGGAGAGAGTATATTGTATTTGGGCTGATCTGCAACATTGTTTGTGCTAATTTCTTACTTTATTGATATTTTTTATTTACCATTTAAGGATTGCAAAAATGCTGTTGCATGCAGATAGCGTTACACCGCCTGCAGACAAATGTCTGCCACAGGAGATTCTATCTGACTCGGTATGTCTGTATCCTTTTCATTCACATCGATGATCAGTATTCCGTTTAGTACTTCCGGTTTATAGATGGTATTCTATCTCTTGCTAGGCCGCCACAGCAGTAAATGAGCACCGGGGAACTACAGTATCATTGAATGCAACCACCAGAAAAAACAACTATATGAAGTTTACCCAGATCACTCCTGCCAATCGCACTACCCTTCCTATGAAACATGGCTGTTCCACTTCTTCACAGCTCGTATCCTCAAGGGGCCAATTTTCTCAGGATTCTCAGATTGTTGATTTGATCGATAATGCGACCATGCATGGACAATTGAAGGAACATACCTTAAAGTCTACGAGTCTTAAGAAGGCTAAAATAGCAGATGTCTCTTCACAATTGAAACATAATGTTGAGTCAAGAGCTTTGACTGGAAACCAAGGTCAACAATCTACAGCTCCATCAAAAAGAAGTACCATTGAACAAGCATGTGAAAAGAATGAGGTTATTCAAGAAAGATGTGGAGGCCAGGAATCTACCACTGGACCGGCCTTCTTGAAGCTGGTATGCTGCTTGTGCTTGCTCTCTGTAATTTGATTTTGTCTTGCGCTTTGCGGAGTAAATGCTATCTTGTTAGTATGTTTATCTTTGCACTCATGTATGAGATAATAATCCTTAACTTTGGATATTTTTATTAGGCTCGAGAAAAGCTCAGTACTGCAGAGTATGGAGAGTTTGTTGAATTTATGAAGGCCTTAAAATTGAAAACCATCCACATCAAAGACTCACTTGAAGCAATAGCGAAACTGTTTTCTTCTCCAGGGCGACTCACACTTCTTGAAGGGTAAAACTACATGTGTTGTAATCTTCATTATTTATTGTGCTCAGGACTTAACAGACAATTAACTATTAAACCTTTGATATATCTTGTTTTCATCTGCTTACAGGTTCAGGGTCTTTGTTTCTAAGAATCATCTTCCATTATATGAGCAGCTTGTTCGAAAATATACTATGGCTAATACATAATGACATTATCTGTTGCACATATTTAAAGGCATGTTTCGCTCCATTCTTTTATTGTGATGTTATTTATTAAATGATAGTTGCAGTGTACCTTACCCTGACTATTTGCCAACATTATACTTTATTATTCGTGATACTACCTCTGTTGCCAATAGATCTCGCTTTTGAATGTGCAGTCAAACTTTTAGAACACTGACCACTAATACAAACTAAACCTTGCCAACATAATACTACCTCCGTCCCAAAATATAAGACGTTTTTGCAGTTCAAAACATAGTACTTTATTATTCATGATACTACCTCTGTTGTCAATAGATCTTGCCTTGGAATGTGCAGTCAAAATTTTAAAACTCAGACCACTAATACATACTAAGCCATTTGGATTTGTATGAAAATTGTGCTGGTAGATGTTAAATTGTTGCAGCATGTCAAGGTATGCATAAATGCACAATCATTTTTGATGAATTCTTTTCTTGGCCTGTGCGCATGGCAGACTGTAAACAGATGCAGTACTTATTCGTGGTTGCATGTCACTTTGGCATGCGTGGTTGCATGCCACAACTTGCCACACCTAAGTTACTCCCTCCAAAATGTAAGGCATGCTTGACTGTTCGCGGTCTTTGATGCACTACTTTGACCACTAATATAAACCAAAGTATATGGATTAGGTGGATACGAATGGTATCGTTGTGTTTATCTTGCAAAATACCATTTCTTTATACTAATTTTGTAGACATACTATAAGAGAAAATTGTAATCAAAGCCATTCATTAAAGACTGAGAAGCCAAAAGCGCCATTCATTTTGGGGATGGAGTAGCTTTTTAGTGTTCTTACAATTGGGATTATGGCAATTAGTTAATGAGAGCTTTTTGTTTAATATTTCAAGGAAGAAAGAAGAGAATAATATATCTTTGCTCCTGATTACAATCTTTTCTTTTTGAAGTGCTCTTATTAAATTTAGCATGAGAATCTGGTATGATGTTTCGAATATTTGTATTTACTACACAATAATTGATATGCTTTTCTGTTTCCTGCGTATTCTCAAATATCCATGACCTAAATGGCCCATTTCATTGATTATCTTCATTAGCTGATAAGATTATTCGAGTTTCTGACCATGTGTTTGCATCTGCAGATGAAATGTGGAAAAACCTCAAGCAGCAACCCCAAAGAATTCCACTGAATTCATGCAATTAACTGATGGATCTGTTGAAGAAGTGTAAGTTCTTGAAGCTATCTGATGTAATAGTTGCTGAAGCGAAGCTTTCTTTAAATTTATCAAAAAGAGAGTTGTCAGTTGATCTATATCATTGCTTGGCTAAAAAACAACTAATGTACATTTGAATCTGCAGGGTTCATCCCAATCAGTGCATTGCACATATTGTGGAGTATGTGTAGGGATCTTCAACTGTAAATTAAACAATATAATTATCCTGTATTATGTTTCTGGAAATAGGTTTATATAACGCATTCTCGGTACTTTGGTTCTGGCACATTTAGTTTAATGGGCATTCCCAAGTTTTCAGCAATGGGCTTAGCTTGTGGTTGTTGTGTTGAACTTATGTTGTACTCCAGTTTGCTACACTGAAAGTGGAAGTTAACGACTTTTTTGTATGAACTAAATAACCTACCTAAATCCAGAAAATAAATAACATAAAACTATGGGTGTGTTTGGCAAGCGACAGAATGTGTAGTGAGATTTTTTTTTCCTATACAATCCATATTGGATGGCAAATTTTAACATGGTCCCTTTTACCTCCCTTTTTAACATGAGAGGTAAGAGTACATAATAGGTCTGAGCCATTGATTTGATTAACTAGTGGTCTGATTAACTCTTACCTTCTTACCTCTCATGTGAAAATAGGGGGTAAGAGAAAGCATGTTAAAATTACTCATATTGGATTAGGTTCCACTATCAATCTATCATCAGATAACGGAACAAATATAAAGCGTCTTGGTGCAAAACGAGAAACAACCAAAATCGAAAAGACCTACAGGTTCCAGCCCAACACAGACGGCCAACAACTCTGCTGCTTGCGCTGCTATTCTCTGGGCAGAATCGACACAAAGGGTCAGCTGTCCAGTTTCTTTTCAGCACATTGTCCTTGATAGCTATAGCATTACGCCAAATTAGCCACAACCAGATTTTTATTTTTAATGGAATCTCAACTTTCCACAAATGCTTGAAAGATCTGTCCTGACCCATGTCATACAAATGGTTGTAGACATATTTAACAGTGAATTTCTTCTTACTATTCCATGTCCATCTAGGAATATCCTCACCCACATCCCTTATATCTACAGGAAGAAGAATTCTCCTTAGCCTGTTCAGCTGGATCATTTGATCAGCAATTAGCCATCTCGTGAAACTGATAATCCAGTTCCTATTGGCCATCTCCCTAACAAAGATACCTCGTGCAGTTCAGCAAACTGATTTCTCAGAGTTCCATTACTGATCCATTTATCATTCCAAAAATCAGTCTACCTTCCATTCACCACATCCATCTTTCTCCTTTGCAAATATCTCTCTCTGATTTTGGAGCAGATCAGTCCAACAAGGTGAATCCCTGGCAGTGAATTTCACGTGTTGAATCCCATGTCTGATATTATATTTCTTCCTGACAATTTCTTGCCATAACCCCTCTTTGCTCTCCAAATTCCACCACCACTTGCATACTAAGCTGATGAAACTTTTCCAAATCTCTGACCCCCAAGCCCCCTTTCCCTTTTGGTCTCCACACCACAGGCCATCTGACCATATGATATTTTCTTCTTGATGCTGCCATCTTGCTAAAATAATTTCCTGATAGTCTTCTCCATTCTCCCTAGTTTAGTCTTGGGGAATCTATACATGTAGAAACGGAATACAGGCATACTGTTAAGACATGCACTGATTATAGTAACTCTCCCTCCAGTGATAGGGTTCCATACTCCCAGCCATCCAACCTCTTGTACATGCATTACCGAAAAAGGTTTTCGCCCCACTTTATATATAAAGCAAACCACCACAACCAGAAGGTCCAACAGAGTTCACACCGCACACACACACACACACAAAGTAGCACAGAAATAAAGTACTAAAGGGTTCTGCTGAGGGCACACCACAACAAGCGTTGAAATAAAAGCAAAGGAGGTGGCTCATCCGACGAAGAAGCTAATCCGGCTCGGGGGGTGGTGGCAGGAGCGGCGGCGACAAGCGGAGAGCCATCGCGCGAAGATTTGCGATGATGGAGTTGATGGCGTCTCGATCCTGAGGGCGGCTAAGCGGCCGCCAAAGCTGCAAGTAACACACATTTTGAAAATTGCGTCAGTCGCACGTCTGAGAGGAACACGCTGGATCACAAGTTTATTGCGGACCGTCCACATTGTCCAAGCGAGAACACCAATCCCCAACCACCTAATGTGGCGACCAGGTTGGGGGGAGGCTTGGATTTCAGCGAAGAGGTCAGGGAAGTTGGTGTGACACCAATAACCACCGACCACCTCCTGGAAGCAACTCCAAAGGAATTGTGCGGACACGCAAGTGAAGAAGATGTGATTCGAGTCCTCGACCATCTCGCATAAGGGACACATCCCATCGCCCGGACCATTCCTCTTGCGGATCTCCACACCCGACGGAGTCCTGCCGCGGATCCATTGCCACAAGAAGATCCTAATCTTCAGCGGCAGTCTAAGAGCCCAGACCGCAGTAAGAGGCAAAGGGGCAGTAGAGGGGACAATGGCCTGGTATAGGGATTTAGTAGAGAAGACGCCCGAGGGCTCCAGACGCCAGGAGACGCGATCGGTCGCAAGATCACATCAGGCTCGTGAAGAGCGATGCAGTCAAGGAGCTCGTGCCAAGCCGCAATATCCGGAGGCCCAAATGGCCGCTGGAACGCGAGGCGCCCTAAGTCAATAAGGGCGGCCTCGACGGAGATCCGAGGATCCACCGCGATGGAGAACAGGTCGGGGAACCTGGCAGCAAAGGGAAGATCCCGAGCCCACCTATCGAACCAGAACAGGGTGGCAGCGCCGGATCCAATCGAGATGGAAGTCCCAATGCGGAGGACCGGGAGCAACTGGATGACAGACTGCCAGAATTGCGAACCGCCAGTCCTCTGGCAGAACGCTAGCGGTTGACCACGCAGGTATTTATTCCGGATGATGTCAAGCCAGAGGCCGCTGTCCCCGTTCGCAATTCGCCAAAGCCAGCGAGTCAGCAGAGCGATGCTCATGCGTTTGGAGGACATGATCCCGAGCCCGCCTTGGTCGCGAGGCTTGCAAATATCGGGCCAACTGACCATGTGGTACTTCTGCTTGTCACCCTCACCGGCCCAGAAAAATCTTGCCTGGACCGAGGCGATCTCATGGTGAAGGGTCTCGTGAAGACTATAGAAGCTCATGATGAACAGGAGCAGGCTAGACAGAGAGGAGTTAATGAGTACCGCCCGGGCCGCCTTGGAAAGCCATCTTCCCTGCCAAGGTTCAATACGGAGTTGAAGCTTGGCCACCGTCGGTCGCAGCTCGGCGACGGACAGACGGGAGTCACTAATGGGAATCCCCAGATAAGTCGTGGGGGAAGGAACCCAACTGACAGTTAAGGCGGTCAGCGATGCTCTGGCGTTCGGAGGGGGCGTAGCCCGTCACCATCACCTCACTCTTGTCGAAATTGATCTTGAGGTCAGACATTTCCTGGAAGCAGAGGAGGAGGAATTTCAGGTTCATGATGTCGGAGGCAGAGCCTTCCACCATGATGATGGTGTCGTCGGCATATTGGAGGATGGAGATCCCACTCCCACCTGCCAAATGTGGGACGATACCACGAATGTGACCTGCGTCCTTTGCCTTATCGAGGATGGTAGCAAGAGCATCTACCACCATGTTAAACAAAAAGGGGGAGAAGGGGTCGCCTTGCCTTACCCCACAGAGGGTGGGGGAAAAGGGCCCGATCTCCCCGTTGATGTTAACCGCAGTCCGACCACAGGTGTGGCACCCCGGCTCAGAGGAACCGGAACACCCCGTATTCCAGCCCAGAGATCAAGTCTTCTGCAATACGGCACTGCTTGGCATAGAACAGAACAGCTCTTATTACAAATAATCGGGGTACAAGGGTTCTGAAGGTACAAAGGTTACAAAGGCACGACGATTCTATGCCTGCTAAGGTAGCTCTATGCTAGCAGTGGAACATCTCGTAGCGGAATAGCTTCTAGCAGCGGAACAACGACGACGGTGATGGACTCTACTCCGCAGGGACTCTGGCTGGGACGCGTCCTAGAGCGCAAACTCGGGATCCTCGACAAGCAATCAATCATGACATCACCTGCAATCTGGCATGACACGCCAGGTGAGTACTTTGAATGTACTCGCAAGCTCCCAGCAACCAAAGCAATCAAGACAAACAACAGCATGGCACTTACAGGTTAATTGATGAGCATGATACAACTTGAACAGTATGAGATAAGCATGGCATGTACATGTTAATCAGAATATGAACATGATGATACTAGCACTAGCATGAGAGGTGGGTTGATGTTTAAGGTCCCTTGGACTAACTTGCTCTTCTCGGAGGTTATCTCGTAACCACCATATGTAACAGACTTACCGTCGTGAACATCACACGATCACCTCAGGATCAACCAAGCTCGGTACCAACTATACCATCGTGATCATCACATGACCACACGGAGCTTGATCTCTACCTGTGATCATCGCATGACCACATAAAGATCAACCAACTTCTTTCCTCATGGAACCGGGGTTGTTTATTATTCAGGTTAATATTACTGTTGACCCATAGTGTGACCTACTACGAACTGTGTCCATGACCGAGGACGCGGCTATCGATAGATTATACCCTCTGCAGAGGTTAGTACATTGTACCCACACCACGAAACTCATGGCCTCGTGCTCCCATTCGGGTGGACCAACGACATTCCGACAAAACCAATCTATTGCATGACACTCTCCCGGCCACTCCGACAAACTCCCCTTTGGGCTATGTCATGGGTGGCCCCGATGTCAACTCGTGACATTCTGCCACCTCGTGGCCGGCCACCGTCGTGGCAAAACAAAACAAACGGTCCCAAACGGGGACAAACGCGCGCAAACAACTTGGGCACTCAAGGCTTATGGCCGCCTACCTGATCAGGGTAGTGCGCGCACATAACCTTCCCTAGTTGGAGGCACCGGCGAGAGGCATGACAATAGACTGAATTAGGGCCCCCCATAAGGCAAATGTGGCTGCACTGGTTAGCTCGATTCGGTGGCACTATGACTCAGCCAACAGATTTGTTCAAGTTCGATTAATGTCAGGTTCAACTTGAATGGTGATGAGCTGAGTCATAACAAACTAACATGACAATGCATATGAGCATGATATCAACATAAACATGGATGGGCAATATAACCATTTATCATAACATTAACAACAATAAATCATTTAGTCTACGGGATGCAAATGAGCATGGCATGGAGATGATCATGAATATCACAAGTATTTGCATAACAAATCATAACTATTCATGTGAGCATATCATGATCACTAGCATATGAACTGAATACAAGAATGGAACATAATAATAATACTAGCAAATAATCATTTAACTTACTAGATGAAAATGAACATGGCATAAAAGATGAGCATGGATTCACAAGCACATACATAGCATTAACAAAATAATTACATGAGCACACAATTATTCAAGTATTCAAGTGAAAACCATAGCTATTGCAATGCCATCATGCAAGTGGCTGTCGTGGCTTGCCTGGGGTTGATGGAGTCATCGGGAAGAAGTGCGATGAACTCGCGAAAAGTTTTGCCGGAAATGTTTCTATCCCGGCGGAGCTGATTAGAGGGCAAGGGCAAAATGGTCATTTTTAGAATGTTACAACATAGTGAAAATGATGCCAACAGAATGGGCTCGACGAATAGAGAACGTGGGCTTTTGAATCACCTGATTCGGAGTTACGGTTGCGAAAATACGACCGTTCGTTCGTTTGGCAGAAGAACAAATAAAAACTGTGCTTTTCTGCTGCTAATGGAGGAACATCCGCAATTTAGAGGTTTCGGTGCCGGCGGCTGAAACAGAAAGCGTATTTTTGAAAATACGCTTTCCCGCAGGGAAAACGTAATCTTGCCCGAAGAAGAACCGGAGTACGCTTTCGGAATAGGAAAGCGTATTTTCTCTGAAGGCGCCTCCACTTAAACACTGGGCCCGGCCGTTCATTCACTGACGCGCGGGGCCCGCATTGACTCCCTCTCTCTCCCCTGTCTCCTTCTTCCTCCCGACGTGGGGCAGAGAGGAGGCTGCGGCCGAGCGCGCGCGCTGGCCCTGGCGCCTCCGGCCACCTCCGGCCGAGGCGAGGGCACCGACGGGTTCGGGACGGCGGGCTGCTCCCACCTAGGCCATGTGCGGACGCCGAGGAGGGACGGAGCGACGACGGCTTGGGCTCCGATGGAAACGGCCTTTGGCCGAGCTTGGGGGAGAGGCCACCGGCAGCCTGGCGACGAAGAAAAGAGGTGGGGAGACTCGCCGGACTACGGGGGCTCTTCTGGTGCGGAAGAGAAGGAGAGAGGTGCTCGGCTTTGAGCCAATTTAGGCGGAGGCCGACGGCGGCAATGGCCAGCGAAGAGAGCTCCTCGAGCTCAAATGAGAGGCCAGGGGGGTGCTAGGAGGGAGGAGAGGAGGTTGGTGAGCTCGGGAGGCCTCGGGCGTGGCTTAAATAGCCGAGGCATCGATGCCGTGGCCGGATGCCGCCGTGGACGCGCGGTCGATGCTTTGACGCGACCGCGTACGCGTGCGCACGCGGGCAGTCGCGGATGTGACTCGAGCGAGCTAGTGGGGCGCCAGAGGATCAGCGAGGAGGAAGAGGACAGAGGCAAAGCGACGACGGCCACGGGCACCGGTGTGGCGTGGCGCGCCGGGGAGGAAGGAGGAGGGGGAGAGGGGTCCAGAGGGGGTGCGTGGACGTAGGAGAGATCGAGCAATGCTGTGGACATGACGCGGTGGCGAGAGCTCGTGGTTTGGACGGCGACCGAGGGCCCCAAAGTCCAGAGCACGCGTTCTGCCTGCAGTGCACGCGTTCTACGCGTGGTCACCGCGTGAACAGGCGCATGCGGGGCTTTTGGGCCGCCCAGACCATGTCTAGCGTGTAGTCCATCCCAAATGGGACCCCTATGAAGTGATGGCTCGAAGAAAGCAACTCTGTGACGATGGGATACATCAGCCAAAGTTTCCTGCAGCAAACTTGGGCTAGAAGCTGTGGTAAAATGGGATGGGTAAATGGATAAACAATATGTCACTGAGGACTAGGGTAGGAAGGACTACAATCCTATGAAATATGAAAAGATTTGGACCAATATTTATCATAGTTGCTTCACAACTGCATATCTGGTCCAGAAACTAGATCTTGAAGCTGCACTCACATGGAGTGAAGGATTGAGCTGAAATTTTGTGGGGAATGATCATTTGGGCATATGAAGGCACTGTAAAAATTTCATACCATTTGGATAAATAAAAATGGTACTTTCTTCACAATGCTTTCCTCTGAACAGAAACTTGGGGAAATTATTGAGAAATATTGGGTAGATAAAATGAGTCCAAATTTGGTGTAGGGAAGTTATATAGGTGGTAGAAGGTTCTGGTAAAATTTCAGAATTTATGAAGCCATATAAAATATAGTTGCTTCACAAACTGAATTTCTGACCAGAAGCAAAGATTGGATGGTGTGCTCACCATGAGCATGGAATCTTGAATATTTTTACATATCCAAGATCCATATGGTCCAAAGGAATTTTGAGAATTTTGTGGGAATTTTAGGAAAGACAGAAATATAGGTTGCTTCACAACCTAGAGCAAACAGGGTTATTCCTTTAATAGAAAAAGGAATATTCCCAAGGAATAAAGATTAGGGTTGGGCTAAGATGGAAATGACATGGTTTTGGGATAGATTTGAGAATGACAAGCCACTTGGGAGAGGAAGAAGAGATGATCTTCCCAGGTTTCAAGACCACAGAGCCACATAAAATAAATTCCAAATAAAATTCCAAGGAAATCCAAAAGAAAAAGAAAGGGCCAAAAATCGGGGTGTCACAACAGGAGACCATCTGCATGACTCGGGTAACCCAGCGATCATCAAAACCTTTCCGGAGTAACACTTCCCGAAGGAAGGACCAACATACTGTGTCATAAGCCTTCCGGAAGTCAATCTTCAAGAAGACCTCCTTGAGATGTCTAGAACAGACTTCGTGGAGGACCTCATGGAAGACTAGGACCCCATCAAGGATATAGCGGCCCTTAATGAAGGCCGATTGGTTGGGGTGGGTAATGCGGTCAGCAAGCAGAGTCACCCTATTGGCATACCCCTTCGCCAAAATGCGTAAGATCACATTGATCACCGTAATTGGGCGGAACTGTCGGATGTCGGAGGCCCCAGGAACTTTGGGGATGAGCGTGATGATCCCATAGTTAAGGCGGGAGAGGTCAATGGTGCCCACATAAAACTCGTCGAAGAGGGCCATGACTTCACGCTTGATGACGTTCCAGAAGGTCTGGAGGAACTTAACCGGAAGGCCATCAAGACCCGGAGCAGACGACAGGTTCATGCTTTTGATGGCCAACCAAACTTCATCCTCGGAGAAGGGGGCCGTGAGGGCCGCGTTATCCTCAGTCGAGACGCAGTGGTTCGTGGCCCAAAAACTGGGGGCCAGAGCTAGGCCTCCCCGAGGGGAGGCGGAAAAGAGGGCTTTAAAGAAGCCATCCACGTGCGTGCGGATGTCGCTCAGGCTCTGAAGGAGTGTCTCACCGTCCCAAAGGAGAGGGATGATGTTACGGCGTCTCCGGCCGTTGGCAATAGCCTGAACGTAAGCCGTATTAGCATCGCCCTTAAGGACCCATTTCTGGGTCCCATGAAGGCACCAATAGGCCTCCTCGTCAGTATAAATGACCGAGAGCTAGTCCTCCAGGTCATAGCGGAGTAGCCATTCGTCCAGAGATAGGCCCGCGGAGTCTGCCCGGAGATCTAAGGCCTGAATGGAGACTAGAAGGGCCTTCCTGCGCTCCCGCAGGTCCCGTCCGAGATTGGCACCCCATCCCTTCATGAACTGTCGGCCCCGCTTAGCGCAAAAGTGCCATGAATCAATGGCCGAGGGGGGCCGGTGGGGGTGGGCACGGGCCTCCAACCAACGGTCGCGGACGGCCTCGACGAACCCATTCTGGTTAAGCCAAAATGTCTCGAAGCGGAACCGCGGGGGGGGGGGGGGGGAGGTCGCTCGTTTTCGGAGGACAGGAGGAGCGGGACATGATCAGACCCAATCCGCGTGATGGCCCGGAGCGAGGCAAGGGGACATCGGAGCTCCCATTCCGGCGACACGAGGACTCGGTCCAGGACGGACCGAGTCGGGTCGGCCTGACGGTTGGTCCAGGTAAACCTGGCACCAACCCTATCTAATTCTCAGAGACCGAGATCAGCGATGCAGTCATTAAACAACTGCATCCGAGGGAAGTTGATGAGATTATTATTCTTATCTTCCACTGAGCGGATGAGGTTGAAGTCGCTGCCCACGACCACCGGCAACTGCGTGGCCGCGACCTTCCGACGGAGTTCGTCGAGGAAGGCCGCCGAACGGCGGTGGTCAGCGGGGCCGTAAACTATAATGATCTCCCATTTGAAGTTTAGAGCACGCTCAAAAAGCTCCATGCTAACAAAAAACTCGCGACGGTCCATGCTACCCACCTCAAAGGTGGCATCCTTTACGCCTAAAAGGATGCCACCCGAATGGCCGGCAGTCCCACTAGAAGGGAGCCAATGCCATGCAAACAGGTGGGTGCTCAAGCGTTCAAGCTCGGAGAGGGCAAATTCAGTGCGCATGGTTTCTTGGATGGCTACAATGTCGATTCGTTCGTCCCGCATGTACTCGATGAGTTGGCGGCGACGGCCATCTTGGCCGAAACCGCGGATGTTCCAGAAGAGGGTCCGCATCAAGGAACCATCGGGGGGCTGCTTGACCCCAAGACGAGGGAGGCGCTCTGGGCACGGAGGGCGGCAGTGCGAGAGCGGGTGCGGCCACGTACTTCCACTACCGCTGACGAGGTCTGCCCAACTCCGAAAGAGGGGGGAGGGCCGGAGGCCTCAGGGTTGGGAGTGCGAAGCAGGCGGGCACAGGACTCGGCTAACTTGCCATCCAGAATCTCACGGGCGCGGATCGCCTCAATCTGAACTAAGGGGGGAGCGACCTCCCCCTTGAAGATAATCGCCGAATCAGACGCGACATTTGCCAAGTGGCCAAGCGGAGCAGACTCAAGTGCAGAAAACGGGCAATTCGAGGAGCTAGCTGGGATTTCTGGAGTACCTGACTGGAGGTTCCGAGCCGCCACCCGGAGCTCCGCCCGCTCGGGGATGGGGATGACCGGACTACCCGCAGGCCGGGCAACGTCAACCCGGGCGCTGCGGCGTGAGGCCGTCACCGGGGTGGAGGACGACCGGCCCCTCCTGGAGTAGGCAGCCGTCTGCGGGGGGAGGGGGTGGGACACGGCCAGAGTAGTCACCTCCGCGGCCGCCACCACCACGGCAGAGGCCGGGGAGTTCGGGAGCACCGCCGGTGAGGGACGGTCGGAGGGAGGGACCGAGAGGGCCGGAGTCAGCGGTGGCAGGTGCTGGGAGTCCAGTCGAGGGAGCGGGCACTCGGAAGGCGAGTCCAGGGGCGAGGGCCCCCCAGCCGGGGCCACGGAGGGAGGGAGCTCGATCGGCCGCTCCTCCAGGCCGAGCCGCACCGATGGAGGAGGTGAGGCGGGGGCCGGCGAGCGCTCAGCAGGCGCGACCAGGGAGGCCGGAAGGGCCGCGGAGTCCGGGGTAGGTAGTGGCGGGGGGAGCTCGGTGCAGACGTCCTGAGCGAGGGTGGGGAGGCCGACGGCCGGGTCCGAGATGGGGGAGCGCGGGGATGATGCTGGGAAGACCAGCATCCCCACGCTGGATGTGTCACTCCCATCCGCCGAACGCCCCGGAGAGGCCTCGGCCAGCAGCAGGTCGACCGGGGCAGCCACCGAGAGCCGGGGAGGCAGGTCCGGTAGTGCATCCAGGGAGAGGGGTTGCATGTTGCGCGTCCGCCCAGCAGTCCGCTCCCTCCGATCGGTAGCAGGGGGGTCGCTAGGGGGGACTGGCTGGCCTCCGAGTAGTCATCGTCGCCGTCGAGGTCAGAGTGGCGTGGCCGGGGATGATGCCACCCACGATAGTCGTCGTTACCACCTGAGCCGCCATCAAAGTGACCATCGTCAGACAGGCGGGGGCGGCCCACGTGGTTAGGAGGCTCAGGTGCGATCCTGAGGTCGAAGCCTCGGTCGTTGAAAAAGACCCGGACGGTAGCTCGGATTTTGGAGGAGTCCAGGGATTTGACCTTGACCCGGACCTCCTCCTCCTTGCGGAGCAAGAACACGTCAACCACGACGACCTTGCTGAGGATCCGAGACTGTTGCGGATGACTCGCTCAGATCGCGCAATGTCGTGGAGGTCGGTGATGAGGATCCAGGCCGTGTCCAGGACCGCCACCGCCAGGGGGTTGCGGACGGGCTTCGAGATGTCCACCACAAGCTTGTTGAGGGCGAGGGTGATGTCACCGCTGCGAGTGGCGTAGCCGTGGCTGGTAGCGTCGGGGAAGACCACAGTGAACACGTTTCCGGAGGTCGGAGTAACCTGCCAGTCCCACTGACAGCGATACAGGTGGTTGAGCTCGGCCTCGATCATCTCAGGGGAGGCCACCCCCTCGCCGATCACTGTCACAATCGCCACGAGCATCGGGGTGGGGGTGGGATGTCAGGCACCTCGATGTGGAAGAAACCCATGCCCTCAATGCCGTGCCCGCACATCATCAACTCCTCCAAGACCGGCCTGTCCGGGCATAACAGAGCCGGGTGGCCCGGGTCCTTGCACAAGTAGCAGCACGAGGGGTTGGTGCAGGAGATCTGAGAGTGATCGGAGATGCCGCAATTGAAGCAGGTCGGAAGATCACGGGCGGGATCGGAGGCCGGCGCAGAGGCCGAGGCCGGAAATGGGGCGGACGCAGCAGCGCCGGGGGCACCAGCGCCACGGCCAGGCCCACGCCTCTTCTTCTTCTTGGCGCCCTGACGTCCACGACCAGCGCCATTGTTGTTCAGTGGGAACTGGGGTTCCCCACGTGGTGGCTGGTACCGGCGTGGAGGAGCAGGAGGGTCTGACCGTAGCGGCGGGGGCTGTTGAGGACGCGAAGGGGAGCCGGCCGTGCGTGCCGGAGACCGACTCCGGTCGCGACGGCGGACGGGCGAGGGAGAGCGCCGGCGGTCAGAGCGCCACGACTCGGTTGGCGGGGGGGAGCGGGAGCGGTCGCGGTCGCGTCGATCGCCCCGTCCCGGGGAGCGGCGGGGAGGGGACCGGCGCTCAGTGTAGGATCGAAAGTATGTCTAGAGGGGGGTGATTAGACTACTTGACCAAATACAATCTATCATTTTCCCAATTTTAGTTGTGGGCAGATTTTAGCAAGTATATCAAGTCAAGTAACACCCTACACATGCAATTCTAAGAGTATAGCAGCGGAAAGTAAAACATTGCACATGTAAGTAAAGGAGGGGATAGGAGATTTCAAACGCACTGAAGACACGATGATTTTTGGCGTGGTTCTGATAGGTGGTGCTATCGTACGTCCACGTTGATGGAGACTTCAACCCACGAAGGGTAACGGCTGCGTGAGTCCACGGAGGGCTCCACCCACAAAGGGTCCATGAAGAAGCAACCTTGTCTATTCCACCATGGCTTACGTCCACGAAGGACTAGCCTCACTCGGGGTAGATCTTCACGAAGTAGGTGATCTCCTTGCCCTTACAAACTCCTTGGTTCAACTCCACATGATTTTGGAGGCTCCCAAGTGACACCTAACCAATCTAGGAGACACCACTCTCCAAAAGGTAATAGATGGTGTGTTGATGATGAACTCCTTGCTCTTGTGCTTCAAGTGATAGTCTCCCCAACACTCAAACAACTCCTCACAGATTTGGATTTGGTGGAAGAAGGATTTGAGTGGAAAGCAACTTGGGAAGGCTAGAAATCAAGGTTCAAATGGTAGGATTGGAATAACTTGATCTCAACACATGAGTAGGTGGTTCTCTCTCAGAAAATGTATGGTGGAAATGTAGGCACGTTCTGATGGCTCTCTTGCTTGGTAAGAGGGTGTGGAGGGGTATATATAGGCTCCACACAAAATCCAACCATTACACACTTTTGACCAAACTCGGTGGCACCGATTTGAAATCTCGGTGAGACCGACCTGTGCAAAAGATATGAACGTTTGAAGTTTCGGTGGGACCGACTGGGAACAACTCGGAGCGGCCGATGTGCAATGGTAGGGCAAACCTCGTTTCGGTGGCACCGATTACAACATCTCAGTGAGGCCGAAATAATTGCAACAGGCAACAGAAAGTTGGTCAAGCCATCTCGGTGGCACCGATTGCAAACTCGGTTAGACTGAAATAATTGCAATAGGCAACAGAGAGTTGGCCAGGCCATCTCGGTGGGACCGAGATCCATATCGGTGGATCCAATTTGTTAGGGTTTGGCTTGTGGCACTGTCTTGGTGAACTCGGTGGATCTGGATGAATAGGATTCGGTGGAACCGAGATAGACTTTGGAACTTTGGATGAAGAAAGTGGCTGAGGGTTTTGGAGCAACATCACTAAGCACTTGAGCAAATAGATCTTTATCAAAACCTCATCCCCTTTTAATAGTATTGGCTTTCCTATGGACTCAATGTGATCTTGGATCACTAAACCAAAAATGAAGAGTCTTGAGCTTTTGCCAATGTATGTCCTTAGCATTTTGAGGGGTCCACATTCCCTAGTCCTTGCCATGCCGATCATTGAACTTTCTGAAATCTTTCACTTGAATGTTTATTAGTTCAATGAGATATATGTTGTAATGAATTACCGAAACCACCAAGGGAGCAAATGCACTTTCAATCTCCCCCTTTTTGGTAATTGATGACAACATATAGATCAAAACTTCGATAGAGGATATAATCAATGAATAGTATCATCGTTTTGAGAGATATGTGATAAGCAAGAGCTCCCCCTAAATTTGTGCATTATTTAGAATTTGCGTTTGAATACAAATGCACAATCGATTAGGATCATGGGTTACTCTTCCATGTCACATACAACTTGGCGGAGCGCACAAAATGATATGAGTGGAATAATAAGCACGCATCACCAAAATACATGTGAATGATCATACATAGATAGAGATAAAGATAACCAATGTGCATAACATGTAGCATAGTATGATCAAACACACAAATAACCAATGTAGTCTCAAGCATAAGGAACAAAGTAGCAAGCACACAATCAAACATCCTCAAAAGAAATCAAACGAAGCAAAAGACAAGACGCTCTCTCTCGAAGCCTAATGATCTATACATATTCTCCCCCTTTGGCAACAAGTACCAAAAATCTCGAATTGGTATAGAGCTAGTCGTCACTCTAGGCACGATCTCCGGCAGCTCCTGGAGGTGAAGATCTCTGGCTGGCAGCTTCGGTGTGCATAGACGGCGTTGAGATTACTGCGTCTGCAAAGGCTTCGACTGAAGTCTACTGTGCTGGTGGAGTGGACACTGGAGGTGGAACTGATGGAGCAGCAGCTGGCGCAGAGACTGTAGTCCTCACAGCTGCAGTGGGTACAGCAGCAGACCTTGGTGCCCTAGGCACTGTCTGAAATTTGTCTGTGGTTGGTCTCTCATCCCCACTGTCAGACTCTCTGACTCTGTCCACATCTCTCTGTAGCTTCTCTATGGTGGTCTGGATCGCTGTGACTTTGACATCAAGATCATAAAACTTTGTTTCCACAATCCGCTCTAAGCTTGCCTGATTCTTGACAAGGTTGGCCAGACTTTGTTCAATCCTCTGGGTGGCTTCTAGCAGATAAGTCATTTGATCCGACTTAGTCTTGAGCTGATGTGTAGATGAGCTAGGAGCTGATGCTTCCTTTGCTGCTTTAGCTGCTTCCATCTTTGCCTGTGCCTCGGCAGAAGTAGGGTGAGATGGATCCATGACCACTATATTATCCTCAAACTCAGGAAACAGTGGAAGGTGCTCTCTGTCAAGAAGATATGTGCTCGTTCCAACCTTGGAATTGATGAGCAACTGAATGTGCGGAGCAAAACCACATGACCTCTTTTGGTCAGCTGCTGTCCTCTTTATGGTTTCAACAATTAGACTCATAACCTTGAACTTTTGAGGTACATCAAACATGTGCAGCATGTTGATGGAGTGGCCACGAATCATCTTGTCATCTCCTGATTTGGGCATCAAAGTGTGCCTCAAAATAGTGTTGGTAGTGGCCAAACCAGGTAGTAAATGCTTCACTGATCCTAGCTTGTGTGTCTCAAGATCCTTATCTGGTATAGGATTGTACATGTTCTTCATGGAATTGTGATCCATCTTGGGCTTGGCATAGACATCAACATCATCCTCTTCTTCCTTAGGGGCTTCAAGAAGGGCAGCACACTCAGTGATGGAAGACTGGTATCTCACACCTTCAGTCATCCACACTATTTTCCCATCTGGATAGAAGTGTGTTGTGGAATAAAATTGCAATATCATCTCATCACTCCATGATGTAAGCTTCCTTCCTATGAAGGTATCAACTCCAGCAAGCTTGAAACTTTCATGCACATGAGGAAAGTTGTCCTCATTCTCATCTATGTATTCCCACTTGACCCATCTCATGTCACTGACTATTGGCTTCTTGTCTAGCAGCACTGTCTCATAGAAATCTTGTTGCTCTCTAGTGTGAAACATGTAGTCACAAGCTGTTCTTCTCCTGATAGAGTAAGGATCACTCTCTCTCCATTTCCTCAGACCATTGTCCCTTCTTGCCTTCATATCCTCTGCAATAGGATGAGTATCATCATGATCAGGCAACTTGGGCCTTAGCTTCTTGAGCACTAGAGGCTCATCATCAACTCCAGCTTCAGGCACTAGGGCCTTGTTCTTCTCTTTGGCAGAAACATCTCTTGTGGTTCTCTTAGGTCTGGTTGTTGTAGCTTTCTTTGTCTTGGAGGAGGTGCTGGATTGCATTGCACTTGCCATAAGCTTTTGTTGCTTTGCAGGAGGTGGATTTGCTGGTTCTTCCTCTTCATCAGTAGCATCATCTCTCCTCATGGAGGTTGGTTTGAAGATCACATGTGCAGTTTGTTTCCTTTCTCTTTTCTTGCCTGCAACTTTGGCTTTTGAGCCACTTGGCTCCTCAAGAGTGAGTTTCATTCCTTTCTTGGCTGCAGATGTTTCTGACATCTTTCTAGTAACTCCTCTTTCTTTCCTTGTGCCATATTCCTTGGCAACAACTGTTGGCTTCTTCTTCTTGGAAGTGGCCTCCTCAGCTGCAAAGTCCTCATCATCATCATCTGAGTTCCTCTTCTTTCTGGACCTGGTGGCAGCATTGGGCAATTCAGGAGAACTCCTTTCTCCTTCATAGTAACTCTCCTCAGGGCTTGACCCTGCACTCAGCTCTGCTGCTCTCTCTGACATGTTCTGGCTATCACTTGCATCAGACATCTTACAAACAGACCCTGTGAATAGATTAGTATGGGCAGAGTAGATGAGTTATCACAAAAACGCAGCTGGTTTTTGAAAATGTGAGTTCAAATCTTAGTTTCAACTTTTCACAGAAGGGATTTCGGATCCTCCGAGTTGATCATTTCGGTGATACCGAAGCACTCAACAGAAACTTGGCACACAGTCTCGGTCAGACCGATATGTGGCTCGGTGTCTCCGATATGCTAGGGTTTCACAGAAACTTACTTTCGGTCTCACCGATTCGTACAACTCGGTGGCACCGAGGGGTACTAGTGCAATGGCTAAAGCCAAATCGGTGACTCCGAAAGTTTTAATTCGGTTGGTCCGAGATGCATTCTGCGAAAACTTAAACCTAATTTTTTTGCTCGAATCTAATCTAAGGAGTTTTATATGAGGAAAGATCATTGCAAACTGTGGCATGAATCATGGCGAAAACCCTAGTGCATAGAATCAGAAATTGAAGCACAAGGGGATCGGATTTTACCCTAACTTGGCGCAAACCCTCTATGGTGGCAACGGAGGGAAAGATTTCCGTTGACGGCGACGGAATCCCACGGTGAAGGTGCGCTGGACGCATGGGCGACAGTCCGGAGACCTGGCGACGGCAGCAGTGGGGTGCGGGTTCGAAGGGGTTTGAGAAATTTCAATCGAACGGACCCGCTAGATATATATACCCACTGGCTGTCGGTGGCTCCGATTTGAAGTGAATCGGTGGCACCGAGACGAGCAACTGCTTGTAGTTAGGCGTATCGGTGGCTCCGAGATAGTTCATGTCGGTTGCACCGAGATGGAAAATCTGATCAGCCTAAATGGTTTCGGTGAGACCGAATGAGAGTGAGTTGGTCTAACGAAAGTCATCTAGAAGGTTTTGGAGTTCAGTCCTTTGCAGATCGGTGACTCCGAGTGCGCCTCACCCGGAGGGTCCGAAAAAGACTTGTTCAATTTTTGTGATATAGCAAGAATAGAATTTGAGACAAGAAAGAATAGATAGCTAGAGAAGGTTCCTAGGCATTCTTGTACATCCACTTGGCCAGAAAAACCAAGACAATCAAAACAACAAATGGATGTTCTTCAATGAAGAAAAATATGCATTCCAACATGCTCACACAAAAGGATAGCAAATGAAATATGTGTCAAACATGCACAACCAATTTTAGCATCTATCAAGCAATGGGCGATGACATAGTCATCTATATATGAGTATATTGACTTAGGAGTCAAATGAGAACATTTGATCATAGGTCATACTCATCGTTTAAGCACAAGTGGGGTTACCACTTTTACATAAAGCATTAATGTGTTCACACCATTAGAGTTGCTTTAGCTCAAGTCTTAGAGCAAAGCTCCCCCTAGATGTGATATCCCCCCAAAAGAGGGTTGAACTAACCTTGGGTTTTGTCGATGATGACTTCATGTAGATGTTGAAGATGTGGATGCTCAATGTTGATGTAGACCATCAAGAGTTGGGAGCAATCCTTGGAGTTTTGCACTTTCAATACCTACATGGGTTAGTCCCACACAAGGAACACACAAAGATATCCATAGACATAGAGTGAAATGCACATATGATGATGTCCATGAATGCATTGAATACCTTATCCCTTGTCTTACCAACAAGAGGGTTTATGACTCCATGAACTAGTGCAAGATGTTGAAGTTGGTTGCACAAGTTCTTGCCATAAATGAATGTGAGTGAAGTTTGTTGGCGGAGTCACCCTCAAGAACTCTCTAGTTCTTCTTCTTTGGGACCCACATCAACTTGATGAGAATCCTTGGAGTTGTAGTAGCACTTGATAAAGTAGAACTTGATGAAGTCTTGGGAACCCACTTGACCAAGGCTTGAGGTGCTTCTTCAAATGAGTCAATCTCCTCTTGAAGCTTTTCCTTGCCTTTTAGCTTGTGGTCTTGTGGTGGAAGATCATCTTGAGCTTGTGTTGCCTTGAAGGAAGTAGGATCATACTTCTCTTGTTGAGGAACAAACTTCATCTTGGGGTATTGATCTTCTTCCCACTCAACTCCATTGGCATTGAACTTTCGTTAAAAACCAACACCTTGGTTCTTCCGGTGCCTTCCTTGCTTGCGCACAATTTCCTCAAATTGCTTACTCCCGGCAAGGCTCTTGTAGACACCTTTTTCTATAATTCCTTTCAATAGATTGTTTTCTTGCTCAAGTGTAACTTGGCTAAGAGAATCATTAGTGGAATCAATAGAACTACTAGAAGCAACAACATTGGATTTAACATTGTTATTGTTACTGCTAGAGGTAGAACCCTTTTTACCCTTGTTACTAGTTTGCTTAGATTTAACTTGTGGCATAAAGGTAGACAAGAGTAAACGTTTGGCAAGATATGAAGAACTCTTCTTTCGAAGATCATCATTGATAGCTTTAAGAAATTCATGCTCTTGCTCTAAATTTAGCTTCTCTAAGCGTAGCTTCTCATGAGTTCTTAAAAGCTCTCTATGATCTTCTTGAGTTGTTTCATGAGCTAACGTAAGAGCATTTAGTTCTTTAGTTAGACGTTCAATCTCCTTCATAGCATTGTCATTCGTTTCCTCTTGACTATGGTTACTAGCATTTTCATTGTAGCTCACATCACTAGTCTTATCAACAAGTAAATCATCATCACCAAGCAAATCATCATCATCACTATTGAAGTCAAAGTATTCGGGGTGTGATACCTTGGGGCCATTTGCCATGAAGCATCTTCCAATTCCTTCATTTGGTGAATCAAATAGATCATAGGAGTTGGATGACACAAGAGCAAGTCCGGCAACACCTTCATCTTGACTATAGTCGGAG
The DNA here is from genome assembly GCA_039707655.1 of Elymus sibiricus. Taxonomy (NCBI): domain Eukaryota; kingdom Viridiplantae; phylum Streptophyta; class Magnoliopsida; order Poales; family Poaceae; genus Elymus; species Elymus sibiricus. The sequence continues at coordinate 230,425,540 of CM077668.1, forward strand.
TTGGAGTGATAGCTTCTCTCGGAGTGGTTGTTGGAGTCGGAGCCAGAAATCCATTCACCAACATGAGCTTGATGTCTTCTTTTTGTGTAGCTCTTTGATGACCCACAAGTATAGGGGATCAATCGTAGTCCTTTCGATAAGTAAGAGTGTCGAACCCAACGAGGAGCAGAAGGAAATGACAAGCGGTTTTCAGCAAGGTATTTTCTGCAAGCACTGAAATTATCGGTAACGAGTAGTTTGATAGCAAGATAATTTGTAACAAGTGACAAGTAGCAATAGTAACAAAGAGTGCAGCAAGGTGGCCCAATCCTTTTTGTAGCAAAGAACAAGCCGGAACGATCTCTTATAATAAGCAAAGCGTTCTCGAGGACACATGGGAATTTCATCTAGTCACTTTCATCATGTTGGTTTGATTCGCGTTCGCTACTTTGATAATTTGATATGTGGGTGGACCGGTGCTTGGGTGCTATTCTTACTTGAACAAGCCTCCCACCTATGATTACCCCCTCTCGCAAGCATCCGCAACTACGAAAGAAGAATTAAGATAACTCTAACCATAGCATTAAACATATGGATCCAAATCAGCCCCTTACGAAATAGCGCATAAACTAGGGTTTAAGCTTCTGTCACTCTAGCAACCCATCATCTAATTACTACTCCACAATGCATTCCCTTAGGCCCAAAGATGGTGAAGTGTCATGTAGTCAACGTTCACATGACACCACTAAGAGAATCAACAACATACATATCATCAAAATATCAAACGAATACCAAATTCACATGAGTACTTATGACAAGACTTCTCCCATGTCCTCAAGAACAAAAGTAACTACTCACAAATCATCTTCATGTCCAAGATCAGAGGGGTATTAAATAGCATATTGGATCTGAACATATAATCTTCCACCAAATAAACCAACTAGCATCAACTACAAGATGTAATCAACACTACTAGCAACCCACAGGTACCAATCTGAGGTTTTGAGACAAAGATTGAATACAAGAGATGAACTAGGGTTTGAGATGAGATGGTGCTGTTGAAGATGTTGATGAAGATTGGTCCTCCCACAATGAGAGGATCGTTGGTGATGTCGATGGCTCCGATTTCCCCCTCCCCAGAGGGAAGTATCCCCGGCAGAATCGCTCCGCCGGAGAGCAAAAGTGCTCCTGCCCAAGTTCCGCCTCGAGACGGTGGCGCACCATCCCAAAAGTCTTCTCCATATTTTTTTCTAGGGCAAATGGGCTTATATACCAGAAAATGGGCACCGGAGGCTGGCCAGGGGCCCCACGAGCCACCAGGGCACTCCTGGGGGAGGGGGTGGCGCGCCCTGGTGCCTCGTGGGCACCTGGGTGGCCCCCTCTGGTACTTCTTGCTTCCAGTATTTTTTATTTATTCCAAAATAAATCTCCGTGAAATTTCAGCTCATTTGGAGATGTGCAGAATAGGTATCTCTGACATAGCTTTTTCAGGTCCAGAATTCGAGCTGCCGACAATCTCCCTCCTTGTGTAAATCTTGCATATTAAGAGAGAAAAAGCATTAGAATTGCTCCACAAAGTGTTATATTGATTAAAAACACTATAAATAACAGTAAGAAAACATGATGCAAAATGGACGTATCAACTCCCCCAAGCTTAGACCTCGCTTGTCCTCAAGCGAAAGCCGATATCGATAATCATGTCCACATGTTTAGAGAGAGAGAGGTGTCGATAAAAACAAAATACGGACATAGAAGCATCATGATCATTATTATAACAACAATATTTAATATCATAAAACTTCTCATGAGCAAGTAATAATTCATCACAACAATGAAGTATAAGGCATAAACTTTCTTGAAAACTAACAAACTATGTTCTCAGTCAACAATGCAATTGCAATTCATCATATTTTCAGGAAGGGTCTCATGTAGGAGCTTTTTAGCAAGTCCACATACTCAACCATCATATAGTCTTCTATGATTGCTAACACTCACAACATATATATGGAGCAAAAAGTTTCAGCCAGACACATAGAAAGATAGGGGCTTATAATTTTGCCTCCCAACTTATTCACCTCAAGGGTGATGTCAACAATAATAACTCATGATCACTCATATCCAACTGGATATATGTGCCTAGATCTTTCCCCACCACATGATGCTTGCAAAAGAGAAAAATAAAAAGGAATAGAGGAGAACACTATTGACTCTTGCATAAAAGGTAAATACATAAAAGTAAAGGATAGGCCCTTCGCAGAGGGAAGCAGAGGATGTCATGCGCTTTTTGTTGTTGGATGCACAAGCTCTTAATGCAAAGGAACGTTACTTTATATTGCCCCTTGTGATAGCAACCTTTATTATGCAGTCCGTCTCTTTTATTTCTTTACCATCACAAGTTCGTACAAAGCTTATTTTCCCTTACAATAAAAGTTCATACACATTTAGAGGCAATTTTTATTGCTTTTTGCACCGATGACAACTTACTTGAAGGATCTTATTCAATCCATAGGTAGATATAGTGGACTCTCATGACATGAAACTGGGTTTAAGGGTTTTGGATGCACAAGTAGTATCTCTACTTGGTGCAGATTTTTGGCTAGCAAAGATATTGAGCAAGCACCACATGTTGAAGGATCTATGACAATATAGCTTCTATGTGAATATAAGCAAACATAATTCATTACGTTGTCTTCCTTGTCCAACGTCAACAATTTGACATAAAATACTTAATGGGGGCTCACAATCATAAAAGATGTCCAAGATAGTGTATTTGCATGTGAATATTCTCTTCCCTATTAATTTTTTCATGAATTGCATCATTGACCAATGCTATGTTTGTTAACTTTCAATAAATTTTACCACTTATACTTTTCTTTATGTAATGTCATTACTTTCCATAAGATTAGCATATGATCTTTTTCATTATTTCCATTGCTAAGATTGAAACATGGAAGTAAAGAAGCAAAAACTCAAACTACTTTTTATTATATAACTCTCAACTCAATTACATAGATAGATAGATCACGAAACTAGCACTCGAAAATAGATCATACTAAACTTTTATTCAACTAAATCACGAAATCACTAAGGATCGAACTAAAAGTAGGTAAAGATAATAAAAGTGATGGTGATACGATACCGGGGCACCTCCCCCAAGCTTGGCACAAGCCAAGGGGAGTGCCCATACCCATGTGCTCAAGTTTCCTTCTTCGGTGATGGTGGTGATGGTGAAGTGGCGAGCCTGTCCTTCAGCTTTAGCAAATACTCCAATTTACGGTTGATGCTCCGAAGGGCGATGTTTTGCTCTTCCAACAAAATAACTTCACGAGTGAGGGATGTATTCTGAGCACTAACTGTTTCAAAGACTCTTAGGGCTTCAATTACGGATAGGGGAAGATGATCATTGAGGGGTTGAAGGATATCTCCCTTCTCTGCAGCCTCCTCCATGGGGATGACTTCCCCTCCTTCCGGAGCCTGGGTTCCCGCCACTTCCTCGGCCTTGTCCTCCTTGCCATTGTCTTCCTCCCCCGACGACCGCTTGTAGTAGACCTCGTTGTAGGGGCGTTTGCCCGGCAATGGTTGCACAATACGGTGCTTGGTACGGAGCCTTCGGGGAGCCATGGCGATCTAGATCTGTCAGAAAAATAGCACGAAACAAGAACAGAGGAGATTTCTGCGATACGGTGGTCAAAACATCCGGGAATATATATAAAGAATTTTTATCTCGCAAAACAAGTAATCCAGAAGAAAACGGAGTCGGGAAGGATCACGAGGGGCCCACGAGCCACCAGGGCGCGCCTGGGTCTGGGTGGGTGGCGCGCCCTGGTGCCTCGTGCGCACCTCGTGGGTCCCCTCGGCTGTTTCTTATTTTTGTATTTTTTCTAATATTCCAAAACTGACAGAAAGTATTTTTATGGAATTTTTGGAGTCGGTTTACTTACCGTATTACGTACCTCTTCCTTTTCAAGGTTCTGGAGTGTTCTGGAAGGTCTCTCTTATGTATTCTTCCGGTGTAATTGTTTCAATAATATTAGTTTCAACATTAATGGGAGTACCTGAAATATAATGCTTAATTCTTTGCCCATTCACCACTCTCGGATTAGTGCCTTCGGAGTTGTTTATTTTAATGGCTCCGGAGCGATAAACTTCTTCGATGATATACGGTCCTTCCCATTTAGAGAGAAGTTTTCCTGCAAAGAATCTCAAACGAGAATTGTACAATAGAACTTGCTCACCCACTTTGAATTCCCGTTTTTGAATTCTTCTATCATGCCATCTTTTAACTTTTTCTTTAAACAATTTGGCATTTTCATAAACTTGGGTTCTCCATTCATCTAACGAGCTAATATCAAATAACCTCTTTTCACCGGCAAGTTTAAAATCATAATTGAGTTCTTTAATTGCCCAATATGCTTTATGTTCTAACTCAAGAGGTAAATGACATGCTTTTCCATAAACCATTTTATAAGGAGACATACCCATAGGATTTTTGTAAGCAGTTCTATAGGCCCATAATGCATCGTCAAGTTTCTTAGACCAATTCTTTCTAGATCTATTGACGGTTTTTTGCAAAATTAATTTTATTTCTCTATTGCTCAATTCTACTTGACCACTAGATTGAGGGTGATAGGGAGATGCAATTCTATGGTTGACATCATATTTAGCAAGCAGTTTACGGAATGCACCATGAATAAAATGTGAACCACCATCAGTCATTAAATATCTAGGGACTCCAAACCTTGGGAAAATAACTTCTTTAAGCATTTTAATAGAAGTGTTATGATCAGCACTACTAGTTGGAATAGCTTCTACCCACTTAGTAACGTAATCAACAGCAACTAAAATATGAGTATACCCATTGGATTTAGGAAAAGGTCCCATACTATCAAATCCCCAAACATCAAATGGTTCAATAGCAAGTGAATAATTCATAGGCATTTCCTGACGTCTACCAACATTACCAATTCTTTGACATTCATCACAAGATAAGACAAACTTACGAGCATCCTTGAAAAGAGTAGGCCAATAAAAACCAGATTGTAATACCTTATGTGCAGTTCTGTCTCCCGCATGGTGTCCTCCGTAAGCCTCGGAATGACACTTCCGTAGGATTTTTTCCTGTTCATGCTCAGCTATACAACGTCTAATAATACCATCTACTCCTTTATAAAGATGTGGGTCATCCCAAAAGTAATGTCTTAAATCATAGAAGAACTTTTTCTTTTGTTGGTATGTGAAACTAGGTGGTATAAATTTAGCAACAATATAATTAGCATAGTACGCATACCAAGGAGTATTATGAGAAGCATTTATGACAGCTAATTGTTCATCAGGAAAATCATCATTAATTGGAAGTAGGTCATCAAGAACATTTTCCATTCTAGATAAATTGTCTGCTACGGGATTCTCAGCTCCCTTTCTATCAATAATATGCAAGTCAAATTCTTGTAGCAATAGAACCCACCTAATGAGTCTAGGCTTAGCATCTTTCTTTTCCATAAGATATTTAATAGCAGCATGATTGGTGTGAACAGTTACCTTAGAATCAACTATGTAAGATCTGAATTTATCACATGCAAACACAACTGCTAGAAATTCTTTCTCAGTAGTAGCATAATTTCTTTGAGCACTGTCTAGGGTTTTACTAGCATAATGGATAACATTTAATTTCTTATCAACTCTCTGTCCTAGAACAGCACCAACAGCATAATCACTAGCATCACACATAATTTCAAAAGGCAAGTTCCAATCAGGTGGTTGAACAATAGGTGCAGTGGTTAAGGCTTTCTTACGTGTTTCAAAGGCTTCTAGACAATCATCATCAAAAACAAATGGAACATCTTTTTGCAAAAGATTGGTAAGAGGCCTAGAAATTTTAGAGAAGTCTTTAATAAACCTCCTATAGAAACCAGAATGACCAAGGAAACTTCTTATACCTCTAATATCTTTAGGACATGGCATTTTCTCAATAGCATCAACCTTAGCTTTATCAACTTCAATACCTCTTTCAGAAATTTTATGACCCAAGACAATACCTTCATTCACCATAAAGTGGCACTTCTCCCAATTCAAGACAAGATTAGTTTCTTCACATCTCTGCAAAACTCGATCAAGGTTGCTTAAGCAATCATCAAAAGAAGTTTCGTAAACGGAGAAATCATCCATGAAAACCTCAACAATCTTTTCACAAAAGTCAGAGAATATAGCAGTCATACATCTTTGAAAGGTAGCAGGTGCATTGCATAAACCAAAAGGCATACGTCTATAAGCATAAGTTCCAAAAGGACAAGTAAAGGTGGTTTTCTCTTGATCGGATTGTGATACAGGTATTTGTGAGAAACCAGAATATCCATCAAGAAAGCAAAAGTGTGTATGCTTAGACAATCTTTCTAACATTTGATCAATAGAAGGTAAGGGGTAATGATCTTTTCTAGTAGCTTTGTTTAATTTTCTAAAATCAATTACCATCCTATAACCAGTTACAATTCTTTGTGGAATGAGTTCATTTTTATCATTAGGAACAACGGTAATACCTCCTTTCTTAGGGACACAATGAATGGGACTTACCCATCTACTATCAGCTATGGGATAGATTATACCTGCTTCCAGAAGCTTTAATATTTCGGTTCTTACCACCTCTTTCATCTTAAGATTTAGTCGTTGTTGCTGGTCGACAACTGGTTTAGCATCGGGCTCCATATTAATTTTGAGCTGACATAGAGTGGGACTAATGACCTTAAGATCATCAAGAGTATATCCAATAGCAGCTCGGTGCTTCCTCAGAGTTTTAAGTAATCTCTTTTCTTCATGCGCTGAAAGGTTAGCACTAATAATAACAGGATATATCTTCTTTTCATCAAGATAAGCATATTTCAATGTATCAGGCAATTGCTTCAATTCAAATACAAGATCACCCTTAGGTGGAGGAGGGCCTCCAAGAGTTTCAACATGCAAATTGTGTTTAAGGATAGGTGGTTGATCAAAGAACATCTTATCTATTTCATTTCTTTCATTCATATGCATATCGTTTTCATGGTCTAGCAAATATTGTTCTAACGGATCAGTAGGAGGTACGGCAATAGAAGCAAAACCAATAATTTCATCTTTACAAGGCAATTCTTTATCGCGAGGTTGTCTACGAAACTTGGAGAAATTAAACTCATGAGATATATCACCAAACTTAACTCGAACCTTTTCTTTAACACAATGAATTTCAGCATTTACGGTATTCAAGAAAGGTCTACCAAATATAATGGGACAAAAAATATCTTGTTGTGAACCAAGTACTAAGAAATCAGTAGGGTATTTGATTTTACCACACAATACTTCAACATCTCTAACAATCCCAAGTGGTATAATAGTATCTCTATTTGCAAGCTTAATAGTAACATCAATATCTTCAATCTCAACAGGTGCAATATCATGCATTACTTCTTGATATAAAGAAAATGGGATAGCACTCACACTAGCACCCATATCACACAAACCATGATAGCAATGATCTCCAATCTTAACAGAAACAACAGGCATGCCAACTACGGGCTTGTTCTTGTCTAACATATCTCGTTCATTTCTAACAGGTTTAGCAATTCTAGCAGCCTCATCACAAAAGTAAATAACATGCCCATCTATATTATCGACCAAGAGATCTTTAACCATAGCAACATAAGGTTCAACTTTAATTTGTTCAGAGGGTCTAGGTGCTCTAATATTACTTTTGTTAACCACAGTTGAAACTTTAGCATGTTCCTTGATCCTAACAGGAAAAGGTGGTTTCTCAATATAAGCAGTAGGCACAACTGGATCAACATGGTAAACAATTGTTTCTTCTTTAACACTAACAGGTTCCTCAATATTTTCTTTAACAGGGGGATGATATTTAAACCACTTCTCCTTAGGGAGATCAACATGAGTAGCAAATGATTCACAAAAGGAAGCTACTATCTCACAGTCAAGTCCATATTTAGTGCTAAACTTACGAAAAGCATCAGTATCCATAAAAGATTTAACACAATCGAACTCAAGTATTATACCTGACTCATTACCTTTGTCGAGTTCCCAATCTTCAGAGTTGTGTTTAATTCTTTCCAGAAGATCCCATCTGAATTCAACAGTTTTCTTCATAAAGGAGCCAGTCGAAGAAGAATCGAGCATGGTTCGATCATCATGAGAAAGCCGAGCATAAAAATTCTGTAAGATAATTTCTCTTGAAAGCTCATGGTTGGGGCATGTGTACATCATGTACTTAAGCCTCCCCCAAGCTTGAGCGATCCTTTCTCCTTCACGAGGCCAAAAATTATATATATAATTCCGATCACGATGAACCAAATGCATAGGATAAAATTTCTGGTGGAATTCCAGTTTCAATCGGTTCCAGTCCCATGTATCCGTATCATCACATAGCCTATACCATGTCAATGCCTTTCCCTCCAAAGATAAAGGGAATACTTTCTTCTTAACTCCATCTCCGGATAAACCTACAAGCTTAAACAATCCACAAATTTCATCCACATAGATCAAGTGCATGTCAGGATGTACCGTTCCATCTCCTGCATAAGGATTAGCTAGCAGTTTCTCTATCATACCCGAAGGAATCTCATAATAAATATTTTCAGTAGGTGCGGTAGGTTGAGGAGCAACTATTTGTGCTTCCGGTCGAGGTGAAGATACCCTGAACAAACCCCTCAAAGGATTACTTTCCATAGTGACAAGTAACAATAAATTTCAGCACGTAATATAAATGTTTCCTTACCAAATTCCACTCACCAAAGGCGCTTCACTCCACGGCAACGGTGCCAGAAAAGAGTCTTGATGAACCACAGGTATAGGGGATCAATCGTAGTCCTTTCGATAAGTAAGAGTGTCGAACCCAACGAGGAGCAGAAGGAAATGACAAGCGGTTTTCAGCAAGGTATTTTCTGCAAGCACTGAAATTATCGGTAACGAGTAGTTTGATAGCAAGATAATTTGTAACAAGTGACAAGTATCAATAGTAACAAAGAGTGTAGCAAGGTGGCCCAATCCTTTTTGTAGCAAAGGACAAGCTGGAACGATCTCTTATAATAAGCAAAGCGTTCTCGAGGACACATGGGAATTTCATCTAGTCACTTTCATCATGTTGGTTTGATTTGCGTTCGCTACTTTGATAATTTGATATGTGGGTGGACCGGTGCTTGGGTGCTGTTCTTACTTGAACAATTCTCCCACTTATGATTACCCCCCTCTCGCAAGCATCCGCAACTACGAAAGAAGAATTAAGATAACTCTAACCATAGCATTAAACATATGGATCCAAATCAGCCCCTTACGGAATAGCGCATAAACTAGGGTTTAAGCTTCTGTCACTCTAGCAACCCATCATCTAATTACTACTCCACAATGCATTCCCTTAGGCCCAAAGATGGTGAAGTGTCATGTAGTCGATGTTCACATGACACCACTAAGAGAATCAACAACATACATATCATCAAAATATCGAACGAATACCAAATTCACATGAGTACTTATGACAAGACTTCTCCCATGTCCTCAAGAACAAAAGTAACTACTCACAAATCATCTTCATGTCCAAGATCAGAGGGGTATTAAATAGCATATTGGATCTGAACATATAATCTTCCACCAAATAAACCAACTAGCATCAACTACAAGATGTAATCAACACTACTAGCAACCCACAGGTACCAATCTGAGGTTTTGAGACAAAGATTGAATACAAGAGATGAACTAGGGTTTGAGATGAGATGGTGCTGTTGAAGATGTTGATGAAGATTGGTCCTCCCACGATGAGAGGATCGTTGGTGATGTTGATGGCTCCGATTTCCCCCTCCCGGAGGGAAGTATCCCCGGCAGAATGGCTCCGCCGGAGAGCAAAAGTGCTCCTACCCAAGTTCCACCTCGAGACGGCGGCGCACCGTCCCAAAAGTCTTCTCCTTATTTTTTTTCTAGGGCAAATGGGCTTATATACCAGAAAATGGGCACCGGAGGCTGGCCAGGGGCCCCACGAGCCACCAGGGCAGCCTGGGGGGGGGGTGGCGCGCCCTGGTGCCTCGTGGGCACCTGGGTGGCCCCCTCTGGTACTTCTTGCTTCCAGTATTTTTTTTATTCCAAAATAAATCTCCATGAAATTTCAGCTCATTTGGAGATGTGCAGAATAGGTATCTCTGACATAGCTTTTTCAGGTCCAGAACTCCAGCTGCCGGCAATCTCCCTCCTTGTGTAAATCTTGCATATTAAGAGAGAAAAGGCATTAGAATTGCTCCACAAAGTGTTATATTGATTAAAAACACTATAAATAACAGTAAGAAAACATGATGCAAAATGGACGTATCACTCTTGGATGACTTGTCCTTCCTTTCCGAATCCTTGCTTCTTCGAGAGGATCTTCGTTCATAACGATCATCTCTACTCCTTCTCTCCTTGTGGGGTGATTCATCTCTTCTATGTCTCCCTCTTGGTGATTCATCTCTTTTCTTGTGAGGTGCCGTACACTCATTGGAATAGTGTCTGGGTCTTCCACAATTGTAGCAATTTTGGTCACGACTTGATGATCTTCTCTCATAGTGTCTTGAGCTAGAGCTTGTTTCTTTTCCTTTGTTCTTGTAAAACTTGTTGAACCTTTTCACCATTAGGCTTATCTCTTCATTGGATACTAGCTTGTCACTTGAAGTTGTGGGAGCATCGGTTGAGGCTTTGTAGGCACCACTTGATTTGTTGTGTAGCTCCTCTTTGTCCTTGAGTGACATTTCATGAGCAACAATGCTTCCAATTACTTCCGTGGGCTTGAGATCTTTGTAATTTGGCATCATTTGGATCAATGTGCACACGGTATCATATTTTCCATCCAAAGCTCTAAGGATCTTCTTGATGATGAATTTGTCGGTCATCTCTTCACTTCCTAAGCCGGCAATCTCATTTGTGATGAGAGCAAGCCTAGAGTGCATTTCAGCGACTCCTTCACCATCCTTCATCTTGAACTTGTCAAGTTGACTTTGAAGCACATCCAACTTAGATTCCTTGACGGACTCGGTACCCTCGTGCATATCAACCAAAGTATCCCAAATTTCCTTTGCATTCTCGAGGCGGCTGATCTTGTTGACCTCCTCAGGCCACAAACCGTTGAAGAGAATGTCGCAAGCTTGAGCATTGTATTGCAACATCTTCAATTATTCTACGGTTGCTTCACGATCCAGTTCCTTACCATCCTCAAAGAATTCACCTTGCAAGCCAACACGAACAACAGCCCAAACTGCGGGGTTATGACCAAGAATATGCATTTCATCTTATGTTTCCAACTAGCAAAGTTTGTACCATCAAAATATGGACCTCTACAGTGATTGTTACCCTCACTAGACACCATACTCTCCTAGGTTGTGAAACCAATGCAATGGAGACCAAAGCTCTAATACCACTTGTAGGATCAAAAGTATGTCTAGAGGGGGGGTGATTAGACTACTTGACCAAATAAAATCCATCCTTTTCCCAATTTTAGTTGTGGGCAGATTTTAGCAAGTATATCAAGTCAAGTAACACCCTACACATGCAATTCTAAGAGTATAGCAGCGGAAAGTAAAACATTGCACATGTAAGTAAAGGAGGGGATAGGAGATTTCAAACACAATGAAGACACGATGATTTTTGGCATGGTTCCGATAGGTGGTGCTATCGTACGTCCACGTTGATGGAGACTTCAACCCACGAAGGGTAACGACTGCGTGAGTCCATGGAGGGCTCCACCCACAAAGGGTCCACGAAGAAACAACCTTGTCTATTCCACCATGGCTTACGTCCGCGAAGGACTAGCCTCACTCGGGGTAGATCTTCACGAAGTAGGCGATCTCCTTGCCCTTACAAACTCCTTGGTTCAACTCCACATGATCTTGGAGGCTCCCAAGTGACACCTAACCAATCTAGGAGACACCACTCTCCAAAAGGTAATAGATGGTGTGTTGATGATGAACTCCTTGCTCTTGTGCTTCAAGTGATAGTCTCCCCAACACTCAAACAACTCCTCACAGATTTGGATTTGGTGGAATAAGGATTTGAGTGGAAAGCAACTTGGGAAGGCTAGAAATCAAGGTTCAAATGGTAGGATTGGAATAACTTGATCTCAACACATGAGTAGGTGGTTCTCTCTCCGAAAATGTATGGTGGAAATGTAGGCACGTTCTGATGGCTCTCTTGCTTGGTAAGAGGGTGGTGGGGGGTATATATAGGCTCCACACAAAATCCAACCATTACACACTTTTGACCAAACTCGGTGGCACCGATTTGAAATCTCGGTGAGACCGACCTGTGCAAAAGATATGAACGTTTGAAGTTTCGGTGGGACCGACTGGGAACAACTCGGAGCGACCGATGTGCAATGGTAGGGCAAACCTTGTTTCGGTGGCACCGATTACAACATCTCGGTGAGACCGAAATAATTGCAACAGGCAACAGAAAGTTGGTCAAGCCATCTCGGTGGCACCGATTGCAAACTCGGTTAGACCGAAATAATTGCAATAGGCAACAGAGAGTTGCCAGGCCATCTCGGTGGGACCGAGATCCATATCGGTGGATCCGATTTGTTAGGGTTTGGCTTGTGGCACTGTCTTGATGAACTCGGTGGATCCGGATGAATAGGATTCGGTGGAACCGAGTTAGACTTTGGAACCTTGGATGAAGAAAGTGGCTGGGGGTTTTGGAGCAACATCACTAAGCACTTGAGCAAATAGATCATTATCAAAACCTCATCCCCTTTTAATAGTATTGGCTTTCCTATGGACTCAATGTGATCTTGGATCACTAAACCAAAAATGAAGAGTCTTGAGCTTTTGCCAATGTATGTCCTTAGCATTTTGAGGGGTCCACACTCCCTAGTCCTTGCCATGCCAATCATTGAACTTCCTGAAATCTTTCACTTGAATGTTTATTAGTTCAATGAGATATATGTTGTAATGAATTACCAAAACCACCAAGGGAGAAAATGCACTTTCACTCAGGATGAGGGGGTGAGCGGCGAGCATCCCGGGAGGACAGCTGGTACCGCGGGTCAGCTTCCCGCCGGACCGCGTCAGGGGACGGGCGAGGGGGGTCACGCCGGTCGTCGAGCCCGCGCTTGTTGCGGGCACCCTCGTCTCACCACTCCCGCGACATGGCCGGGGACAGCGCGGCCGATTCGGGGGGGAGGTCAGCGGCTGGGCGGCGGCACAGGCAGTACGGCCGGGAGAGGGAGGGGAGGCGGCTAGGGTACGAGTGGGGAGTGCGGTCGGAGAGAGAGGTCGGGGGAATCGGGAGGCCGCCCGGCAGCCAAATGGCTTGGCCACGGGGCGCAACCACTGCGGCCCAGGACGGCCCAGCAGCAGAGGAACCACCCAACCTGTCGGAGAACGTCAGCGGGTGCCGGGCCGAGCCCAACAGGCCGTTGGCCCGGGCGGGGCCCAGAGGTGTGCGGCCCAAAAGCCGAAGGCCCACCAGGTAGGGGACCATCGTGACCTGCCCAGATGCGGGGATCGGGGCAACAGCGGCGAGGGTTTCGACCTCCCGACCGGGCGCCGCTGCCAGGGCCACCGCAGCCGCCGGCGAGGGCCGCCCAGCCAAAGCCAGCCAGGGCCGTCGCTGGAGCAGGGAACCCACCGAGACGCGATGGGAGGAGGAGCCGAAGGCGGCGATGAACGGGCGGAACGGGGAACGGCGGCCGGACGCAGGGGAGCCAGCGCGAGCCGGCCATGGCGGGGGAACGGCCGCGCCCACGGCGGCGGGGGGAGGCCGGATGGATGCCACAAGGAGCTGGCGGAGCCGAGGTCGGAGCGTCCCGCGACGCCCCACGCCGAGGCGCGGCGGCGGCGAGCGCGTCCTCCCCTCAAGGCACTACCTTGACCCGGCGGCGCTCGAGACAGGGATCCCGACGGGGCCGGCCAGCGAGACCGCGAGAGGGCAGTCATACCTCCACGCCGGGAAGTAGAGCCGCCCTCCACACAGGTCAGCACCGGGCGAGCCGGGGGATCGCGCCGCTCGACAGGGCGGCCAGCGTCACGGTCGTCCTCCTCCGCGATGTCAGCCCACCTCACCGGCGGGAGCGCAGGAGCGGACACCACCGGGGACGCCGAGAAACCGGGGGAGGCGGCCGGGGAGGACGAGGCCGGGGCAGAGAGCGCCAGAGCAGGCAGGGGCATGGGAAGGGCGGCGGGGGCGACAAGGTCGCCGTCGCCCGCGGCGTCGCGGGAGCCTAATTCAAATTCCATCGCACCACACATTCCTGTGTCCATTTGCCTGTACATGCATTCCTCAGTGGGCACCCATTCCTCTACATGCAATCTGCTACCAGATACATGCACTCCTAAATATTTAACAGGCCAAGATCCACTCTGACAGTTCAACATATCAGCATACAAACTACTTTTATCAGCATCATGTAGTACCATGATCACTTCACTTTTTTGAAAGTTAATATTCAATTAAGACATCTGTTCAAACAAGTATAGCAACAACTTCATGTTTCTTACATCCTCAACCCTATCCTGCATAGGAATGATGGTGTCATCTGCATATTGCAAGATAGCCACTCCATTTTGAATAAGCTGAGGAATCAATCCAGTCACTTGTTTGCTTTCTTGAGCATTCTGCACCATCCTCCATAAACAATTAGCAACAACGTTAAAGAGGAAAGGAGACAGGGGATCCCCCTACCTCACCCCTTTAAAACTACCAAAATTCCTTCCAACAACATCATTGACTTCACACTACAGTTTTAAACCAGTCCATCCATTTCTCATTAAACCCTCTATCCATCAAGCCCTGGAAAAGAAAGTCACGGTTAACTTTGTCATATGGCTTTTCAAAATCCAACTTCAACACATCACCCTATTGTTTCTTTACTTTAGCATCATGTAGGATTTCATGCAGAGACATCACTCCATCCATAATATTCCTTCCTTTTATAAAAGCATTTTGGCTAACTGAAATCAACTCCTTCATGAAAGGTTTCAACCTCTCATCCAGCACCTAGGGAATAATTTGAACATCACTGGTAGCAAACGAATGGGCCTAATTTTTTAGATGGTGTCAACATAAGCTCCTTTAGGGGGATGTGTCCAAATTACGTCTTGACCGGTTCGCGACCTGCATCAAGAGTCAGTTGTCCAACCGTAGGCCCTTACCATCGCGCGGGGTTACCTCGGTTATTAAGAATAAATCAGACAAAAACATTGGGCGTTTATTGACTACACCTCATGTATCCCCAAGGATTGGCTTTCCACTAGCGTGCTAAACCTTTGTCACTGGTGTTCAGAATAGTGTTCTGCGTCCTCCCTACTCCTGACCTCCTCCTTGATCGAACTCCGTGATCTTGGGTACCCGCAGAGTCGAACGAGAAAGAGACAACTACGATGCAATTATAACACATACATGATGTTAATTCAAAGTCATTCTATCAATCCTTCATACAAATACATCGTGTTGCAAGGCTACGCCTCAACCCATTGTCTGGCCGAATTACTCACGCATGGCGATCGGATTGCAAGAAGAAATCATTGAAGAAGACATAAAGGTGAATGCTTTATTGATAATATGCCTTACAATGGTTGTCGGATGTGATACACGAATACAAGTATGGCTAACTTGGAGATGATCTGTTGCGGTGATGGTGATGGTGGTGGTTATGGAGATGAGATGGGAAATGGTTGCGGCTAGGGTTGGAAAATGTCTCCTGTTGCGGTGATGGAGGTTTTCGACGATGCTGCTCTACGAATCTGGTGTTGACCCCTTTATAAAAGTTGTTGAGTTGGATGCCACGAAGCCGCTGACACCTGGTATAAGCGGGCGCGCCCGTACCAGATGTCGTCTTACCTTCTGTTTCATTTGATGCACCTTGCTACTTGCGAGCTGCTTTGGTAATTCCCTGAAGAGGAAGGGAGATGTAGTACAGTAGAGATAAGTATTTCCCTCAGTTATGAAACCAAGGTTATCAATCCAGTAGGAGAATCATGCAACACCTCGTTAGCAGCACCTGCACACAAAACAACAGATCCTTGCACCCAACGCAAACAAGGGGTTGTTAATCCCTCGGCGGTAAGTTGCAAGATTAAATTGTATGTGATAGATAGATAGATTGAAACAAAAATACAAAATAAAATAAATAAAGAAAAAGTGCAGCAAGTATTTTTAGGGTTTTAGTATATGATTTAGATAGACCCGGGGGCCATAGTTTTCACTAGAGGCTTCTCTCAAGAAAATAGCATACGGTGGGTAGACAAATTACTGTTGGGCAATTGATAGAAAAGCAAATAATCATGACGATATCCAAGGCAATGATCATGTATATAGGCATCACGTCCGAGACAAGTAGACCGACTCCTGCCTGCATCTACTACTATTACTCCACACATCGACCGCTATCCAGCATGCATCTAGTGTATTAAGTCCATAAAGAACGGAGTAACGCCTTAAGAACGATGACATGATGTAGACAAGATAAACTCACATATGAATAAACCCCATCTTTTTACCCTTAATAGCAACGATACATACGTGTCATGTCCCTCCTGTCACTGGGATTGAGCACCGCAAGATCGAACCCATTACAAAGCACCTCTTCCCATGGCAAGATAAATCAATCTAGTTGGCCAAACCAAATCAATAGACCGGAGAAGAAATACGAAGCTATAATAATCATGCATAAAAGAGATCAGAGAAGACTCAAATAATATTCATGGATAATCTGATCATAAACTCACAATTCATCGGATCCCAACAAACACACCGCAAAAAGTGATTACATCGGATAGAACTCCAAGAACATCGAGGAGAACATTGTATTGAAGATCAAAAAGAGAGAAGAAGTCATCTAGCTACTAACTATGGACCCGAAGGTCTATGGTAAACTACTCACGCATCATCGGAAGGGCAGCAAGGTTGATGTAGAGCCCCTCCGTGATCGATTCCCCCTCCGGCGGAGTGCCGGAAAAGGCCCCCAGATAATTTGCTCCCTCGGTGGTTTTGGTAATTTATGCCAACATACATGTTGTTGGACTAATGCTTTTATCTAGTGAATTTCAGACAAGTTCAACAATGGCGTGGCAGGGACAAGAGGACGTGGACCCTTCATAATGCTAAGGACAAGGATTGGCAAAGATCAAGACTCTACATTTTTGGTTTAGTGATCCAAGATCACATTGAGTCCATAGGAAAGCCAATACTATTAAAAGGGGATGAGGTGTTGCTTAATGGTCTTTTTGCTCAAGTGCTTAGTGACAGCATTCCTAAACCCTCAACCACTCTCTCTACCCAAATATGTCCTAAACCTAAAGTCCAACTCGGCCCCACCGAAATTTCCAATCCGGCCCCACCGAGTTCATCCAAGACTTAGCCACTGCCAAACCCTAACAAATAGGATCCACCGAAATGGATCTCGGTCCCACCGAGATGGCCTTGCCAACTCTCTGTAATCGTTTGCATTCACTTCGGTCTCACCGAGTTTGCAAATCGGTCTCACCAAGATGGCTTGCCAACTCTCTGTTGCCTTATTGCTTCACTTCGGTCCTACCGAGTTGATGCAATCGGTGCCACCGAGATGAGGATTGCCCTAAGCCATTGCACTTCGGTCCATCCGAGTTGTTCGTATCGGTCCCACCGAGATTCCTAAAGTTCATATCTTTTACACAGTTCGGTGCTACCGAGATTATCGTTTCGGTGCCACCGAGTTGGGTCAAAAGTGTGTAACGGTTGGATTTTCTGTGGAGGCTATATATACCCCTCCACCCCATCCTTCTCAGTAAGGAGAGCCATCAGAATGTGCCTACACTTCCACCATTCATTTTCTGAGAGAGAACCACCTACTCATGTGTTGAGATAAAGATATTCCGCTCCTACCATTTGAACCTTGATCTCTAGCCTTACCCAAGTTGCTTTCCACTCAAATCCTTCTTCCACCATAGCCAAATCTGTGAGGAGTGATTGAGTGCTGGGAAGACTATCATTTGAAGCACAAGAGCAAGGAGTTCATCAACAACACACCGTCTATTACCTTTTGGAGAGTGGTGTCTCCTAGATTGGTTAGGTGTCACTTGGGAGCCTCCAACCAGATGTGGAGTTGAACCAAGAGTTTGTAAGGGCAAGGAGATCGCCTACTTCATGAAGATCTACCCCGAGTGAGGCTAGTCCTTCATGGACGTAAGCCATGGTGGAATAGGCAAGGTTGCTTCTTCGTGGACCCTTCGTGGGTGGAGCCCTCCGTGGACTCGCGCAGCCGTTACCCTTCGTGGGTTGAAGCCTCCATCAACGTGCACGTACGATAGCACCACCTATCGGAACCACGCCAAAAACCACCGTGTCTTCATTGCGTTTGATCTTCCATACTCTACCCCTTTACTTTCCGTACTATTGCATGCTTTACTATTTCCGCTGCTCAATCTATAGATATGCATGTGTAGAAAGTATTGGAGTGATCTTAACTTGTGCCAAAATCTGTCTAAGTTCCAAGAGAAATTAAAAACTGCTAATTTGGCTGGTTAGGAGTCTATTCACCCCCCCTCTAGACCTATCTCCTCGATCCTACAATTGGTATCAGAGCTTTGGTCTCCATTGCTTTGGTTTCATCACCATTGGAGGGAGATGGATATGTCTACGTTCAGGAGTATTAGACGTAGAGTGCCTATTCTCAATGGGGAGTATTACAACTTTTGGAGGGATGAAATGCTTGATATCTTTGATGAGTTTAACTTGAGCAAGTATATTCATAGTCCTTATGTGCCCCCTATTGATCCCTTGCATCCTACCCATGAAGAGGAAATTGACATGCTTCGTAATCTTAGAACCGTCAATCTTATCATTAGAGGATTACCTAAGATTGTGCTTGGTTGTATGCGAAACTTTGCATGTGCTTATACTCTATGGCATGATTTAGAAAAGCGATATCCCGATTATTCTCTAAAGAGTCTTGATAAGATTCTTCATAAGGCTGTTGCTTTTCACAAGTAATGATCCTAAGTTTGATGATTGCTTGTTTGAGCTTCGTGATCTCATGTGTGCCAGAGGAGATGTTAGAACTATTAGCAATATTAGCATGGAAACTGTTAGAATTCATAAACTTGAACATTGTCATGATCATGAAACTAATGAATCTGTTAATCACATGCATGATGATGATGTTGAGCACGGCTATTATGATGAAGACGAAGACTTTGATATTGAATTTGAGAAGACCATGAGGAATCTTAGTCTTATGGCAAATCTTCGAGATTATGTGGCCGGAGGAAAAGAGTGGATTCTCGATAGTGGATGTACCGATCACATGACCGGAGATAGAGACATGTTTCGTGAGCTTACAAAAAATGATGGTCCACGCAAGTATGTGACTTTTGGAGACAACTCCAAGGGTAAGGTACTTGGCCTTGGTAAGGTGGCCATATCCAATGATAGCCCCATACAAAATGTTATGCTTGTTGAATCTCTTGGTTACAATCTTCTTTCCGTATCTAGACTAGCCGATTTTGGTTTTAATGTTCTATTTACCAAAGTAGATTGCCAAGTGTTTCGCCAAGATAATCATAATATAGTCTTTACCGGCATTCGTAGAGGTGATCTATACATTGTTGATTTCACTAAGAGAGCCCAACCTCGTACATGTTTAATTGCAAAATCTTCTAAAGGTTGGTTATGGCATAGAAGACTTGGACATGTTGGTATGCGTAACCTTGATAAACTTGTTAAAGGAGATCACATTCTTGGAGTAAAAGATGTTATATTTGACAAAGATCGACTTTGTAGTGCTTGCCAAGCAGGAAAACAAGTTGGAGGAAGCCATCCCGTAAAGAACATTATGACCACGAGGAGACCACTCAAGCTACTTCATATGGATCTGTTTGGTCCCAACGCCTATAAGTGTCTTGGTGGTAACTCTTTCGGTTTAGTCATTGTTGATGATTTTTCCAGATTTACGTGGGTGTTCTTTCTTGATGACAAATCGCAGGTACAAAAGATCTTCAAGAACTTCGCAAGAAAAGCTCAAAATCAATTTGAAGTGAAGATCAAGAAGGTTCGGAGTGACAACGGAACGGAGTTCAAGAACGCCAATGTGGACACCTTTCTTGATGAGGAGGGTATTTCACATGAGTTCTCGGCTACGTACACGCCTCAACAAAATGGAGTTGTTGAGAGGAGGAACTGTACACTTATTGAGATGGCAAGAACAATGCTTGATGAATACAAGACGCCAAGACATTTTTGGGCAGAAGCGGTTGAAACAGCTTGTCATGCAACAAACCGACTCTATCTTCACAAGCTTCTTGGTAAAACGGCGTATGAACTGCTCACCGGTAACAAACCACAAGTTGGATACTTTCGAGTATTTGGCTCAAAATGTTACATTCTTTATAAGCATCATCGTTCAAAATTTGCTCCTAAATCTCATGAAGGTTTCCTACTTGGTTATGGATCGAACTCTCACACTTACCGTGTCTACAACAACTTCACTCGAAAAGTTGAAGACACGGTAGATGTGAAGTTTGATGAGACTAACGGCTCGCAAGTCGAGCAATTGCCACTTGATGTAGGAGATCAAGAACCATCGGAAGCAATCCAAGACTTGCCCATTGGCAAGATTCGCCCAGTGGAAGTGAAGGAGAGTACCTCGTCTATTCAAGTGGAAGCCCCAACCTCACATCAAGGTGAACGACAAGCTGATATGGAGGCATCCACAAGTGGAACACGTCAAGACGACGGGAATGAGGAAGTGCAACAAGATGATCCACCTCAACCTCCTTCTCCACCTCCACAAACAGACAACGACAACATCAACGAAGAAGAAGAAGATGATGATGATGATGAGGAAGCCTCACCACAACCCAAGAAAAAGCTACCTCGAGTTAGAGCAAGAATCGACAAGGATCATCCCATCGAACAAATACTTGGAGATATCCAAACCGGGAGAATTACTCGCTCTAAATCTCGTTTAGCTAACTTTTGTGAGCATTACTCATTTATCTCTAGTGTTGAACCCTTGAAGGTAGAAGATGCTCTCAAGGACCCCGATTGGGTGAATGCAATGCACGAAGAGCTACACAACTTTGAGAGGAACCAAGTGTGGACATTGGTTGAGAAGCCTAAGGAAGAGCAAAACATCATTGGAACCAAATGGGTGTTTCGGAATAAGCAAGATGAAGATGGACAAGTTGTACGCAACAAGGCTCATCTCGTAGCACAAGGTTACACACAAATCGAAGGTATGGACTATGGTGAGACCTATGCCCCCGTTGCAAGACTTGAATCCATTCGCATTTTACTTGCTTATGCCAATCACCATGATATCACTCTTTACCAAATGGATATTAAAAGTGCCTTCTTAAATGGTGAAATTGAGGAGGAAGTATATGTTAAACAACCTCCCGGCTTTGAGAATCCCAAGAAACCTAATCATGTGTACAAACTTCGTAAAGCTCTTTATGGTCTTAAACAAGCCCCTAGAGCTTGGTACAAATGCTTGACAAAGTTTCTTCTTGAAAAAGGTTTTGAGATTGGGAAGATTGATTCAACTTTGTTCACTAAGAGGGTTAATGGAGAATTATTTGTATGCCAAATTTATGTTGATGATATCATCTTTGGATCTAGTAACCCCTCTTTCAGTGAAAAGTTTGGAAGGCTGATGTCGGAAAAGTTTGAGATGTCTATGATGAGTGAACTCAAATTCTTTCTTGGTTTGCAAATCAAGCAAACTAGGTAAGGTAACTTTGTCTCTCAAACAAAGTATACCAAGGACTTATTCAAAAAGTTCAACATGCAAGAGAGTAAAGGTATGAAAACTCCCATGCCCACGAGTGGACATCTTGACTTGACCAAGGATGGCAAACCGGTTGATCAAAAGGTTTATCGATCTATGATTGGTTCATTATTATATCTATGTGCCTCTCGACCCGACATTATGCTAAGTGTGTGCATGTGTGCACGATACCAAGCGGCACCAAAAGAGTGTCACCTTAAGGCGGTGAAAAGAATTGTGAGATACTTGATACATACACCAAACTTTGGCATATGGTATCCCAAAGGATCTTCTTTCAATCTTGTTGGCTACTCCGATTCGGACTATGCCGGAGACAAGGTTGACAGAAAATCCACTTCGGGTACATGTCAATTTCTTGGTAGATCTCTTGTGTCTTGGTCCTCCAAGAAACAAAATTCCGTATCTCTATCTACTGCCGAAGCGGAATACATTACCGCGGGATCATGTTGTGCTCAATTACTATGGATGACACAGACTCTTAAAGATTATGGTGTGCATGTGAGACATGTACCATTACTTTGTGACAATGAGAGTGCTATTAAGATAGCACACAATCCCGTGCAACATTCTCGAACTAAGCATATTGAGGTTCGTCACCATTTCATTCGAGATCATGTTGAGAAAGGTGATATTGACCTTAAACATGTTCGTACTGACAAACAATTGGCGGACATCTTTACCAAACCACTTGATGAAAAAGTGTTTTGTCACTTGAGAAGTGAATTGAACATCATTGATGCTTCAAACGTGAACTAGAGGTTCATGTGGATGCATACAAGGGCATGAGCATTCTTGACTAATCCATGATATCTTTCATGATCATTTTATATCTTGGACATTTTGCTCCCTTGTATGGTATCTAACCTTTTGTAGGTACTTGGACAAGCTTCATGACACAAGATTGCATCTCACTCTTATCACAAGCAATCTTGTATAACCCAAGTATCAACAATGGATGGTGGAACAAGGAACAAGACAACCTAAACATATCCTTTGACAACATTTGAGTTATGCTTCATTCTTGTCATTTTGGATACACATGTTGTTCCTTGCAAGTCTAACCCATGTAGGAAGATGAACCACAAATGATAGGATAGCTCCAAACTTCAATTCATGAGCATCCACTTCAAGTTCAACTACATGATGGACTTCACCACCAAATACCAATGTAAGTTCTCACATCTTAGAGAAGCTTTACTCAAAGACATGAGCTAAAGCAACTCAACAAGATGTGAATACATCAAAAGCTTAAAGGAAAAATGGCAACCCCATTTTGAGCTTAACGACGAGTATGACCTATGATCAAGTGTTTTCACTTGACTCCTAAGTCAAAATACTCTAACATAGGTGACCTAGTCGCCGACCCATCTAGATGAAGTTCTCTAGTGTTTCTTCTGCTTGTTCTCTTCTTGCTAGAGTGTTTCTTTTCAAAAAAAAAACTTCATCTAGACGTTTCTTTGCTTCTTTTCTGTTTCTTCTCTTTTAGCTTGATTCGCAGTTAATTCTTTGCAAATCCTTGTGAGATTTCCTTGCCTAGTGAGCTGAGTTGACAAAATATTCCATTGCATCAAACTCGGTTCCACCGAATTGTCTCAACTCGGTGTCACCGATTTTGACTGCTCTAAGGAATTTTCTGTCAAATCTTCCCTGAGTTTTTCTGCTCCAGCTCCACTCGATGATTCTTATCCTCTACATGCATCTAGCTGTATTTCTCAAGGACCAAACTCACTTAATCAATAACCTTGAGGACCCTTCTTGGAAATTGATGTCAAAGGGGGAGAGAGGAATACATCAAAGCTTAAGCTTATCTATTCAAAACAAAAGATGCACCTTACAAGAGGAGAGAATGTTACATGTTTCTAAGAGGGGAGAAACATGATTAGTGATTAGTTTGTTCTTTGGCCGTTCTAGTTTTCTCACCCTACCTACTCCCAATATCCATGTCAAATTCAGGGGGAGAGGAAGTTCTTTAAGGGGAGACAACTATTTCTTTTGGGGACATGTCTGCTTCAAAGAAGTATTCACCTAGTGATACTCTCTTCTACATGTCATCCCAATCTTGGTTTCTTGTTGATCTTGTGTCTTTTTCTTGAAGAAATTATCTTGTGTTATCTAACCCTGCTTTCTCAAGTGTATTTCTTCAGGTACTTGATCAAGAACTTCAAGGTAAGTATATGCATCACACTCATGTACATGATTGACCTCTTGCTAAGTATATATTGTTTGCAAGGAGAAAATCTTGTACATGTGGATACTCCAATGTCACATATATATATTGCTCTGATGCATATAGCCAAGATACATGTTGCATGTATATTTCCCATAAGATATCATCATGTTATGCACATCTTCAGGGGGAGTTCAAAGGAGTTCATACATGTTACATATTTCCTTCAAAGCTTTCATACATACCTCTGCTAAATCTTTATTTAAAGCTTTGATGTATGTTGTCATCAATTACCAAAAAGGGGGAGATTGAAAGCACATTTGCTCCCTTGGTGGTTTTGGTAATTTATGCCAACATACATGTTGTTGGACTAATGCTTTTATCTAGTGAATTTCAGACAAGTTCAACAATGGCGTGGCAGGGACAAGAGGACGTGGACCCTTCATAATGCTAAGGACAAGGATTGGCAAAGATCAAGACTCTACATTTTTGGTTTAGTGATCCAAGATCACATTGAGTCCATAGGAAAGCCAATACTATTAAAAGGGGATGAGGTGTTGCTTAATGGTCTTTTTGCTCAAGTGCTTAGTGACAGCATTCCTAAACCCTCAACCACTCTCTCTACCCAAATATGTCCTAAACCTAAAGTCCAACTCGGCCCCACCAAAATTTCCAATCCGGCCCCACCGAGTTCATCCAAGACTTAGCCACTGCCAAACCCTAACAAATAGGATCCACCGAAATGGATCTCGGTCCCACCGAGATGGCCTTGCCAACTCTCTGTAATCGTTTGCATTCACTTCGGTCTCACCGAGTTTGCAAATCGGTCTCACCGAGATGGCTTGCCAACTCTCTGTTGCCTTATTGCTTCACTTCGGTCCTACCGAGTTGATGCAATCGGTGCCACCGAGATGAGGATTGCCCTAAGCCATTGCACTTCGGTCCATCCGAGTTGTTCGTATCGGTCCCACCGAGATTCCTAAAGTTCATATCTTTTACACAGTTCGGTGCTACCGAGATTATCGTTTCGGTGCCTCCGAGTTGGGTCAAAAGTGTGTAACGGTTGGATTTTGTGTGGAGGCTATATATACCCCTCCACCCCATCCTTCTCAGTAAGGAGAGCCATCAGAACGTGCCTACACTTCCACCATTCATTTTCTGAGAGAGAACCACCTACTCATGTGTTGAGATCAAGATATTCCACTCCTATCATTTGAACCTTGATCTCTAGCCTTACCCAAGTTGCTTTCCACTCAAATCCTTCTTCCACCATAACCAAATCTGTGAGGAGTGATTGAGTGCTGGGAAGACTATCATTTGAAGCACAAGAGCAAGGAGTTCATCAACAACACACCGTCTATTACCTTTTGGAGAGTGGTGTCTCCTAGATTGGTTAGGTGTCACTTGGGAGCCTCCAACCAGATGTGGAGTTGAACCAAGAGTTTGTAAGGGCAAGGAGATCGCCTACTTCGTGAAGATCTACCCCGAGTGAGGCTAGTCCTTCGTGGACGTAAGCCATGGTGGAATAGGCAAGGTTGCTTCTTCGTGGACCCTTCATGGGTGGAGCCCTCCGTGGACTCGCGCAGCCGTTACCCTTCGTGGGTTGAAGTCTCCATCAACGTGGACGTACGATAGCACCACCTATCGGAACCACGCCAAAAACCACCGTGTCTTCATTGCGTTTGATCTTCCATACTCTACCCCTTTACTTTCCGTACTATTGCATGCTTTACTATTTCCGCTGCTCAATCTCTAGATATGCATGTGTCGAAAGTATTGGAGTGATCTTAACTTGTGCCAAAATCTGCCTAAGTTCCAAGAGAAATTAAAAACTGCTAATTTGGCTGGTTAGGAGTCAATTCACCCCCCCTCTAGACCTATCTCCTCGATCCTACACACCTCCTCTAGCGTCTGGTCTCCTCCTGAAGCTTCTAGTGTTGGTATTGTCCAGAAAAAAATCTCCAAAAAGTTTCGTGGCATTTGGACTTCATTTGGTATTGATATTCTGTAAAACAAAAAACAGGCAGAAAACAGCAACTGGCACTGGGCACTAAGTTAATAGGTTAGTCCCCAAAAATGATATATAATTGCTGTAAATGTATATAAAAACATCCAAGATTGATAATATAACAGCATGGAACAATCAAAAATTATAGATACGTTGGAGACGTATCAGCAACCCCAAGCTTAATTCCTGCTCGTCCTCGAGTAGGTACATGATAAAAACAGAATTTTTGATGTGGAATGCTGCCTATCATATTCATCATATATTCTTTTCTTTTGTAGCGTGGACATTGGACTTGAATGATTCAAAGCAATAGTCTATAGTTTGACATGAAGATATAAATACTCAAGCATGCTAACAAGCAATCATGTCTTTCAAAATATCAACGCTAAAGAAAGTTATCCCTAGCCCATTATGCTCAATCATTGATCCATTCATGAAACACACTCAAATATTAGCTACACACAATGCACAAGTATGACAATAGTGCTCTCTAGTTGGTGCTTTATAAGAGAAGATGGAGACTCAAAATAAAAATAAA
Source organism: Elymus sibiricus (assembly GCA_039707655.1). Lineage (NCBI taxonomy): Eukaryota > Viridiplantae > Streptophyta > Magnoliopsida > Poales > Poaceae > Elymus > Elymus sibiricus. The sequence continues at coordinate 230,451,986 of CM077668.1, forward strand.
AATTGCATAAAGTAAATAGATAGGCCCTTCGCAGAGGGAAGCAGAGATTTGCTAATGTGCCAGAGCTCAAAGCTTAAATTAGAGAGATAAAAATATTTTGAGAGGCATGCTTTTCCTGTCAACGAAAACGACCGAGAATTCCCAATATCTTCCATGTTAGACACATCATAGGCGGTTCCCAAACAGAAAGTAAAGTTTATTTCCTTTCCACCATTCTTTCACAATCCATGGCTAGCCGTATCCACGGGTGCCTTCCATACCATCACTTTCCAAGGAATTTTGTTGTTATTAATTTTTGATTTCATTGTGGGACTAGGCATCCCTATTACCAGCCACTCTCTCATGCAATGACAAGTGAATAAACACTCATCGTGAGAATAACACACCTAGCATGGAAAATATTGGCCACCCCTGCCGCTTCATGAGCGGTACGGGCACACAAAACGGAAAATTATTTTGAAAATTAGAGTTGTCACACGCAAATTTACTTGGAACGGCATTGAAATACCACATATAGGTAGATATAGTGGACTCATTTGGCACAACTTGGGTTTAAGGAGTTTGGAAGCACAAGTAGTATTTCTGCTTAATACAAATGAAGGCTAGCAAAAGATTGAGAAGCAACCAACCAAAAAATGAAAATGGTCATAAACATGCATTGAACATAACTAACACCGAATAATGCACCATAAGTAGGATATAATTTCGTTGCATAACTATTGACTTAATGTGCATGCATAGGGAATCACAAACCTTAACACTAATATTCTTACTAAATCACAATTACTCACTAACATGACTCACATATTATCATTTCCATATCGCAAAACTATTGCAAGGAATCACACTTATCATATCCAATGATCTATATGAAAGTTTTTATTATATCCCTCTTGAATATTCATCACTTTGGGACCAAATTCATATCTTGTGCAAATTACCATTACTATCATCAACTCTCAAAAAGATTTAAGTGAAGCATGAGAGTGCAAATATTTCTTCAAAATTTCAATCTTATCAACTCTCAAAATAATATAAGTGAAGCATGAGAGTTTATTTCTTCAAAATTTTAATCTTGTCAACTCTCAAAATAATATAAGTGAAGCATGAGAGTGTATTTCTTCAAAATTTAGCCACCACCGTGCTCAAAAATATTTAAGTGAAGCACTAGAGCAACTGCCTAACTCAAAAAATTTAAGTGAAGCACATAGAGTATTCTAACAAATTATGATGAACGTGTGGCTCTCTCAAAATAGGTGTGTTCAGCAAGGATGATTGTGACAAAATAAAAAGCAAACAAAGCAAAGACTCATATAATACACGACGCTCCAAGCAAAACACATATCATGTGACGAATAAAAATATAGCTCCAAGTAAAATTACCGATGATTGGTAGAACAAAGAGGGGATGCCTTCCGGGGCATCCCCAAGCTTAGACGCTTGAGTCTTCCTTGAATATTACCTTGGGGTGCCATGGGCATCCCCAAGCTTAGGCTCTTGCCACTCCTTATTCCTTCATCCATCGTGATCTCACCCAAAACTTGAAAACTTCAATCACACAAAACTCAACAAAACCTTCATGAGATCCGTTAGTATAACAAAACAAATCACTACTTTAAGTACTGTTGCAAACCCATTAATATTTTATTTTTGCATTATACCTACTGTATTCTAACTTCTCCATGGCTTATACCCCCCGATACAATCCATAGTTTCATCAAAATAAGCAAGCAGTGCATCAAAAACAGAATCTGTCAAAAACAGAGAAGTCTGTAGCAATCTATTTAAAAGCCATACTTCTGTAACTCCAAAAATTCTGAAACATTAGGACAACGTGGGCAATTCATATACCAATACTGTGTAAAAATTTCAGATTTTTTCTAACGCTCCAGTATAGAAAAAAAATCCAGTACTGGACGCAAAACTTTCTGTTTTCCAAACAGCATCAATTATACTATCTTCAAATCATCCCAAAGGTTTTACTTGGCACAAACACTAATTAAAAACACAAAAACTCAATCATTACAGTAGCATAAAAGTGAAAACACACAATAACAGAAACAAATAATAAAAAATTATTTTATTCATTGGGTTGCCTCCCAACAAGCGCTATTGTTTTATGCCCCTAGCTAGGCATAATGCATAGTTTCAAGTGTTGTCATCTTTGGTTTCCAACTCCTTAATCACACATCCATTTTTTCTAATAGATTTAACATAGGTGTTTCTCACCATCACACTTCTAGGCACAAAATCAAGAATTTTACTTTTGTGAATAGGTTCCTTAATTATATCAATAAAATTGGGGTGCACGCTAATCATTTTAAGATCCTCATTTCCCTTACTAGAAGTAGCACCATTGGTCTTAGGAACATATATAAACTTGCAATTCTGTAACACCCCGATTTTTGGCCCTTTCTTTTTCTTTTGGATTTCTTCGAATTTGCATTTGGAGTTCCTTTTTCCGTGGCTATGTGGTCTTGAAACCTGGGAAGATCTTCTCTCCTGCCACTTCCTAGTGGCTTGTCATTCTCAAATCTATCCCAAGGCCATGTCATTTCCATCTTAGCCCAACCCCAATATTTATTTCTTGGGAATATTCCTTTTTCTATTAAAGGAATAACCCTGTTTGCCCTAGGTTGTGAAGCAACCTATATTTCTGCTATTCCAAAAATTCCCAAAAAATTCTCATAAATTATTTAGACCATATCTCCCATCAATATGTCAAAATCCATTCTTGCCTAGTTCAAAAATAATTCTGGAATATTCATTTTCCATTCTGTCCAGAATGGCACTTTGTGAAGGAAGTGCTATTTATCTTTTCTTTATTGCCCTCAAAAATTTTGGGCACTCTATCATATCCAACTTATTTCCACATGCCAAAATTCAGCCTCATTTTCTTAGTAAATCTTCCTCAGCAAATTTCCAAAGTTTCAGTCCAGAGAGAAGCTTTGTGAAGGAAGTACTAGCTAGGTTTATCCAAATGAGTTAAAATTTTGGGAGACCATTCATATGGTCAAATAATTACCCTCCACCAAAATTCATCTCCATCAAACAATCTATGTGAGCACACCTTCAAATCTTGGTTTCTGGTCACAATTTTAGTTTGTGAAGCAACTATATTTTATATTGCTTCAAAAATTCTGAAATTAATCCAGGACCTAAATATCCATATATCATTTGAGCATGCCAAAATTCACATCATTTGGCCAAGCCATCTTCTCTGAAAAATTCCCCCAAGTTTCTGTTCAGTGTGGATCATTGTGAAGGAAGTACCCTTTATACTTATCCAAATGGGATGAAATTTTTATGGTGCCTTCATATGCCCAAATGACCACCCTACACAAATTTTCAGCTCAACCCAAGCAACCATGTGAGTGCTACTTCCTGATCTAGCTTCTGGACCAGATTTGGCACTTGTAAAACAACTATGTTAAATTCTGGTCCAAATCCCTTCAAAATCCACAGGATCATAGTCCTTCCTACCCTAAACCCCTAAGACATCATGGTTAGCTCTTATCCCCCCTAATTTGATCACTATTTCATGACTAAGTTGGCTACAACAAACCCACAGTGTATCTCTTCGATCTATCAATTCAGAGGGGCCCTACTCTGGATGGACTACGCGCTAGACATCTTGTGGTTGGCCAGAACGCAGCGCATGCGACTGTGCACGCGGTGACCACGCGGTCTGGCACGCCGAAAGCGCGCTCTGGACGTCGGGGCCCTCTGCCGCCGTCCAAACCACGACGAATCGCCACCGCACCATGTCCTTTGCGTAGCACCCACTCTCCTGCGTCCACGCCACCTCTCTGGACCCCTCCCCCTCTCCTGTTTCCCCTCCGACGAGCACGCCGTCCCTGGATGCCCGCGGCCGTCGTCGCCTTGCTCTTGTCCTCTTGCTCCCCGCGGCATCTATGCACCGTATGCACCTCCCCTAGACCCCTTCCCCCCCCCCCCCCCGCGCGTGCGCTCGCGCACGCGGTCGCGCTAGGAGCATCAACCGCGCGCTCCCGTCGGCATCCGGCGAGAGCATCGCCACCGCAGCTATTTAAGCCCTCCCCGAGACCCATCAACCCCACCAACCTCTCTCCCTCCCTCCTAGGACCCCGCCTAGCTACTCTATCTAGCTCGAAGAACTCTTCTGCTCCTCCTATGGCCGAGCGGCCGCCGCCGTCGTCCACCTAAATTCCGGTGAACCGGAGCTCTTTTCCTCCACCAGAGCTCCTCCCAGACCACCTCTAGCCGCCCCAACACCTCTTCTCCCCCTCTGGTGCCCTGTCGCCGCGAGCCCACCGGCGCCCGAAGCCGTCCTCCGTCGCGGCCGATGTCGCGCTCGTTCTGTTGCACCTCGGCATGCGTAAGGTGGTCAGGCGGGAGCGGCTCGTCGCCCTGGTCATCCCGGTGGCCGGAGCGTCGCCGGAGGTGGCCGGTGACGCTGGGACGGCCGCCGGCGCCGAGCCCCTCCTCTGGCACCGCGGGCACTCGCGAGGTTGAAGACGAGCTGGGCCAGGCGGGCCCCACCGCTCTACGGGCCCCGCATGTCAGCCGCACGAAGCGTTGACTCGGACCGCTGATGTGGATAAGTGGAGGCGTATTCTTCGGAATACGTCTTCCTCCACGGAAAGCGCATTTCGTCTCTTCTTCGGGCAAAAATACGTTTCCTCTTCTGGAAAGCGCATTTCTCTAAATATGCTTTCTGTAAACCCAGCCGGCCGAATCTGTTAAATAGAGGGCGTTCGCCCGTTAGCAGCAGAAATGAATATTTTTATTTAAATTTCTGCCTAACGAACGAACGGCCGTAACTCGGCAACCGTAACTCCGATTCAGGTGATTCCAAAGCCCACGATCTCAGTTCGTCGAGTCCATTCCGATGGTACCATTTTCATGAGGTTGTCACACTGTGAAAATGACCATTTTGCCCTTGCCCTTAAAACAGCTCCGCCGAGAGGGAAACTTTTCCGATGATCCTTTCCGCGAGTTCATCGCACTTCTCCCCGGTGAATCCTCCACCCCAGGCAAACCACGACATCCACTTGCATGATGGCATTGCAATAGCCATGGTTTCCACTTGAATGTTCGAATAATTATTTGTTCATGTCTTTATTGTGATTGCTTCGAATATGTTTGTGAATCCATGCTCATTGCTTGTGCCATGTTCATTTTCATCTAGTAAGTGTTATGATCAATTGCTAAGGATATTCTTATCAGATTGTATTCTTGTACTCATATTAGATGCTAGTGATAATGATATGCTCATATGGATCATTATGGTTTAATACGAAAATACTTGTGATATTCGTGATCATCATTATGCTATGCTCATTTGCATCCCGTAGAGTAAATGATTTATCATTGTTGATGTTAAATGGTTATGTTGCCCATCCATGGTTACACTGATATCATGCTCATCTGCATTGTTATTTCATTATGTATTTTATTGTGACTCAGCTCATCACCATTCAAGTTAAACCTGACATTAATCGAACTTGAACAAATCTGTTGGCTGAGTCATGGTGCCACCGAATCGAGCTCACCAGTGCAACCACACTCGCCTGGATGGGGAGGCCCTAATGCGGTCTATTGTCATGCCTCTCGCCGGTGCCTCCTACTAGGGAAGGTTATGTGCGCGCGCTACCCTGATCAGGTAGGCGGCCATAAGCCTTGAGTACCCGAGTTGTATGGATGCGAGGTCCCCGTTTGGGACGATGTTTATGTTTGACCACGACGGTGGCAGCCACAGAGCTGGCAGATGTCACGAGTTGGCATTGGGGTAACCCAAGACATAGCCCAAAGGGGAGTTTGTCGGAGTGGCCGGGAGAGTGTCATGCAATAGATTGGTTTTGTTGGAATGTCGTTGGTCCACCCGAATGGGAGCACGAGGCCATGATTTCCGTGGTGTGGGTACAGTGTACTAACCTCTGCAGAGTGTATAATCTATCGATAGCCGCGTCCTCGGTCATGGACACAGTTCGTAGTAGGTCACACTATGGGTCAACAGTAATAATAATCTGAATAATAACAACCTTGGTTCGATGAGAAAAGAAGTTGGTTGATCTTTATGTGATCATAAGAGGATCACGATGGTATCGTGGATACCGATGTTGATTGATTATGAGGTGATCGAGTGATGATCACGATGGTAAGTTTGTGATTACGAAATAACCTCCGAGCAGAGTAAGTTAGTCCATGAGACCTTAAATGTCGACCCCGTGCATGCTAGTGCTAGTATCATCCTGTTCATATCATGAATTATATGTACATGCCATGCTCATGTTGTTGCCATGCTCATAATGTTCTAGTAGTTTCATGTTCATCTTTGATGATTAACCTGTAAATGCCATGCTGTTGTATGTCTTGATTGCTTTGGTTGATGTGAGCTTGCGAGTACATTCAAAGTACTCACCTGGCGTGTCATGCCAGATTGCAGGTCATGCCGTGATTGATTCCTTGTCGAGGATCCCGAGGTTGCGCTCTAGGCTACGTCCCAGCCAGAGTCCCTGCGGAGTGGAGTTCATCACCGTCGTCGTTGTTCCGCTGCTAGAATTTATTCTGCTTCAAGATGTCCCGCTGCTAGCATAGAGCTATTTGAGCAGGCGAAGTGTCACCGTGCCCCTGTAACCTTTGTAATATCGGACCCTTGTACCCCGTTTATCCGTAATAAAGAGCTGATTTGTTCTATGCCAAGCAGTGCCGTATTCCAGAAGACTTGATCTCTGGGCTGGAATACGGGGTGTTCCGGTCTCTCTGAGCCGGGGTGCCACAACGATTGGTATCAGAGCAGGTTTGGCTGTAGGACGCCCTAGTCAGCACGAGCGTTAGAAACCCGTAGTTCAGAGTCTAGCTTGCTTGTTGCATTTGGTTGATGCATTTGTTTGCTGCATAGCATGCATATAGACTTATTATCTTGTCACTAACGGTTGATCTTGTGAGTGTAGGTGGCATCGTTTTCGATCCACTACCTACACCCTCCAGTTTTGCATACTTTCTAGTTGGTGTTTGGTGTCATCTCTGTCCCATCGGAGTGATGCCGAGGTACCTAGTGGTGTCGATCACTTTGCAGGATTGATGCACAGGTATCACACCAATATCTTTCCGCCAGCCACCTATCGTTTCGGTGGTAGACATGCTTCTACCCCGGATCTTGCCATCCAACCCGCCGTTTGGCAACCCACACTGGTCTTTGTTACCAGAAAATGGCAATGTTGCAGACCCTGCTTTCCACCGCTATCCCACCCATTCCCTGGACGAGAACGGTTCCCTTCCGTCTGCTTGATGATGATGTGGCCGTGACATCCGTGTTCCGCTACATGATCACCGAGTCCGTCCTCACCGCTAAGCCTGTCCAGACGCAACCGGTGCTGAGCCAGCTCTTGGTGTAGCTCTGTTTACACCAACCGCTCCACACACTGATCCACTTTCGTGCACACCGCCACATCATGTTAGATCGTAGTACCGGAGTTCCCTCGAGAATTGTGTGCTTAAGTAGGCATGCATAGTGACGTGAATAGCTGTAAAATGTGATGTTGCTTGTATGCAATCTTAATGCTGTGTGTGCTTTTGTTTAAGTTGTTTCTTTTGCTTCTTTCTTTGGGCCCTCGGTGTTACCTTATTTCCCCTTATGAAAGTTGCTCATTAACCGACACTGGACTCGAAGAATCAGTGAGGAGTTCAAATATTTGGAAGCTCAACTAAACAGTATAGCATTCTCAGCCGACTGCATTGCATTGGGAATATCTGATCTGAACGCAAATGATACCTTAGATTGATTATCAGCATCAAGACTGCCTCAGTGTGCAACCATTACAACCGTAAGGAACCAGCTGGAAGACAATTTATGTGCAAGACAATAGTACATTTTCCAGTCAAAGTGATATCAAGGATATATATATGGCATTCAGTCCGCATTTCACGGAGAGAAGCTTCGGGAGTAAACAACCCAGTCTTCCTCTGCATGCTACCAGGGAAGCTTACGACGCAAGGTTCCGCAGCCTTCCTCAGTACGATATGTGGATAGCTTCCAGCATAAGGTACTCTGTCTTCTTCTGTAAGCCACCACAGAAAGCTTCTAGCATAAGGCACCGAATCTTCTTCAGTAAGCAACCAAGGGAAAAGCTTCTGAAGTACGGTACCCAGCCTTCTTCAGCACGCTATCCCGATAAAAGCTTCGAGTGCAAGATATCCAGTCTTCCTCAGCACGCTACTCTCAGGTAGCTTCCAACACAAGCTATCCAGTCTTCGTCAGTACGGCACTACAAACAGTAATCGGCATTGGTACAAGATATTACACAGTGAGTTGGCAACATATGGCAATGCATCCCAAGAATCAGATCCGCAGCAGTTTGTCAGAAGCAAGAATCAGTCAACACACAAGTGTCTGCCTCGGGAATCAAATGCCCGGATACACATGCTTCCATATATATATATATTGAGTATGCTGCCAAGGTCATGCAAGTCACTCGTACGATGAGGCAAGCACGGTGAGAATCCGACAACCACAGGAAGGGGAAGAAAGCCAGTATACCCCTCAGTGTGTTGCAAGGACTGACAAGCTAAGAAGCAAGACAATGTTGGGACAATAATCTTGACCGTGGGTATCAAGGCCAGCTTCCTTCCAACCGACAAAGTGATATCATTAACCTCTGTCACTGTCATGGGCTCTGTCTAAGTAACTGTGAACCTGGCATATGATCATGATGAACCCTTGCTTACCTTTCCTGGTAATGGCACCACGCCTGGGTTCTGAGCTGCTTTTGGCCGTCCAGGGTGGATGCCGATTTTATATTTCTCTTTTCAACAACTGACCCGTGTTCTGAGCTGCCTGTCGGCCGTCTCGGGCAGATGTTGAGTTTCTTTTTGTAGCAGTGACCCTATGCTCTGGGCTGTTCTTCGGCCGTCTTAGGGAACTACTACATTCTTCTTATCAACACTGCCTCATGCTCTGAGCTGCTTTTCAGCCGTCGTGAGCCATGGTTGAGTTATTTCAGTAATGTCCCATATCTGAGTTGTAAAGACCGTTCTGGTGGCTACTAATTTATTTGCCGAGTTTATGCAAAGGTTCGGATGATCATTGCCCTACAGTTAGAGCTTGAGAGATGATGAACTTGCTAGTTAAGCGTTGTTGCACGATCATAAGATAAGGATAAGGATAAGGTATGCTTGCCGGAATATTGCACCTGACAGCACCCTTGATCACACGAAGAATTAAGGATATATATGGCCAAGCTCTTTCAACAAAAAATTCAGAAAAAGAAAACAACAATGAAGGAGCAAGACCGGCAATACAGGGGTCTACTCTATTGTAAGGACCTCATATCAAAGTGACATTTGAATCGTCGGTACGGATCTGAGACAAAGAAGTCAGCAAGATTTAGAACTACCTACAAGCAGTCAGATTCCGCCAAGAGAACGATTATGATTCTCAACATTGTTTTGAACCCGGAGGACATGAATCTACTCGAGTAACGCGACGCAAGGAGTAAATGTTTTGCGTCCACCGAGAAAATTTGTTCACAACTCCTTTGACTACTATCGGTGCTGGATAGAAGAATGTCATGTCGAATGGAAGTCACTCCCGGACTTATGGAAATCCCGGTCATGATAATATAGACAAGCTAGCAGATATAAACGAATTGAAGTCAGAGTAAGGATGAACATATGAAGGAAGACCTGTCAGAATGTGGGATACAGTGAAGCAAACCACCCCAAAGCAAGGTAAGCAGATCATATGAAATTCAGTGGGAACATCATATAAAGGAAAAAAGGATACCCGAGTTGGAAACGGTTTCCTTAAGTCAGAATATTCATAATTGTTCCCTGAGCAACCAAATCTCGAGGACGAGATTTATCGTAAGGGGGGTAGGTTTGTAACACCCCGATTTTTGGCCCTTTCTTTTTCTTTTGGATTTCTTCGAATTTGCATTTGGAGTTCCTTTTTCCGTGGCTATGTGGTCTTGAAACCTGGGAAGATCTTCTCTCCTGCCACTTCCTAGTGGCTTGTCATTCTCAAATCTATCCCAAGGCCATGTCATTTCCATCTTAGCCCAACCCCAATATTTATTTCTTGGGAATATTCCTTTTTCTATTAAAAGAATAACCCTGTTTGCCCTAGGTTGTGAAGCAACCTATATTTCTGCTATTCCAAAAATTCCCACAAAATTCTCATAAATTCTTTAGACCATATCTCCCACCAATATGTCAAAATCCATCCTTGCCTAGTTCAAAAATAATTCTGGAATATTCATTTTCCATTCTGTCCAGAATGGCACTTTGTGAAGGAAGTGCTATTTATCTTTTCTTGATTGCCCTCAAAAATTTTGGGCACTCTCTCATATCCAAATTATTTCCACATGCCAAAATTCAGCCTCATTTGCCTAGTAAATCTTCCTCAGCAAATTTCCAAAGTTTCAGTCCAGAGAGAGGCTTTGTGAAGGAAGTACTAGCTAGGTTTATCCAAATGAGTTGAAATTTTAAGAGATCATCCATATGGTCAAATAATTACCCTCCACCAAAATTCATTTCCATCCAACAATATATGTGAGCACACCTTCAACTCTTGGTTTCTGGTCACAATTTCAGTTTGTGAAACAACTATATTTTATATTGCTTACAAAATTCTGAAATTAATCCAGGACTTAAATATCCCTTTATCATTTGAGCATGCCAAAATTCATATCATTTGGCCAAGCAATTTTCTCTGCAAAATTCCCCCAAGTTTCTGTCCAATGTGGATCATTGTGAAGGAAGTACCATTTATACTTATCCAAATGAGATGAAATTTTTATGGTGCCTTCATATGCCCAAATGACAACCCTCCACAAATTTTCAGCTCAACCCAAGCAACCATGTCAGTGCTACTTCCTGATCTAGCTTCTGGACCAGATTTGGCAGTTGTAAAACAACTATGTTAAATTCTGGTCCAAATCCCTTCAAAATCCACAGGATCATAGTCCTTCCTACCCTAAACCCCTGAGACATCATGGTTAGCTCTTATCTCCCCTAATTTGATCACTATTTCATGACTAAGTTGGCTACAGCAAACTTTCTCTGATCATTCCCATCAGCCCACAGTGTATCTCTTCGATCTATCAACTCATAGGGGCCCTACTCTGGATGGACTACGCGCTAGACATCTTGTGGTTGGCCAGAACGCACCGCGTGCGACTGTGCACGCGGTGACCACGCGGTCTGGCACGCCGAAAGCGCGCTCTGGACGTCGGGGCCCTCTGCCGCCGTCCAAACCACGACGAATCGCCACCGCACTATGTCCTTTGCGTTGCACCCACTTTCCTGCGTCCACGCCACCTCTCTGGACCCCTCCCCCTCTCCTCTTTCCTTTCCGGCGAGCACACCGTCCCAGGATGCCCGCGGCCGTCGTCGCCTTGCTCTTGTCCTCTTGCTCCCCGCGGCATCTATGCACCGTATGCATCTCCCCTAGACCCCTTCCCCCCCCTGCGCGTGCGCTCGCGCACGCGGTCGCGCCAGGAGCATCAACCGTGCGCTCCCGTCGGCATCCGGCGAGAGCATCGCCACCGCAGCTATTTAGGCCCTCCTCGAGACCCATCAACCCCACCAACCTCTCTCCCTCCCTCCTAGGACCCCGCCTAGCTACTCTATCTAGCTCGAAGAGCTCTTATGCTCCTCCTATGGCCGAGCGACCGCCGCCGTCGTCCACCTAAATTCCGGTGAACCGGAGCTCTTCCCCTCCCCTTTCCTCCACCAGAGCTCCTCCCAGACCACCTCTAGCCGCCCCAACACCTCTTCTCCCCCTCTGGTGCCCCATGGCCGAGAGCCCACCGGCGCCCGAAGCCGTCCTCCGCCGCGGCCGATGTCGCGCTCGTTCCTTTGCACCTCGGCATGCGTAAGGTGGTTAGACGGGAGCGGCTCGTCGCCCTGGTCATCCCGGTGGCCGGAGCGTCGCCGGAGGTGGCCGGTGGCGCTGGGACGGCCGCCGGCGCCGAGCCCCTCCTCTGGCATCGCGGGCACTCGCGAGGTTGAAGACGAGCCGGGCCAGGCGGGCCCCACCGCTCTACGGGCCCTGCATGTCAGCCGCACGAAGCGTTGACTCGGACCGCTGACGTGGATAAGTGGAGGCGTATTCTTCGGAATACGTCTTCCTCCACAGAAAGCGCATTTCGTCTCTTCTTCGGGCAAAAATACGTTTCCTCTTCTGGAAAGCGCATTTCTCCAAATACGCTTTCTGTAAACCCAGCCGGCCGAATCTGTTAAATAGCGGCCGTTCGCCCGTTAGCAGCAGAAATGAATATTTTTATTTAAATTTCTGCCTAACGAACGAACGGCCGTAACTCGGCAACCGTAACTCCGATTCAGGTGATTTCAAAGCCCACGATCTCAGTTCGTCGAGCCCGTTCCGATGGTACCATTTTCATGAGGTTGTCACACTGTGAAAATGACCATTTTGCCCTTGCCCTTAAAACAGCTCCGCCGAGAGGGAAACTTTTCCGGCGATCCTTTCCGCGAGTTCATCGCACTTCTCCCCGGTGAATCCTCCACCCCAGGCAAGCCACGACAACCACTTGCATGATGACATTGCAATAGCCATGGTTTCCACTTGAATGTTTGAATAATTATTTGTTCATGTCTTTATTGTGATTGCTTCGAATATGTTTGTGAATCCATGCTCATTGCTTATGCCATGTTCATTTTCATCTAGTAAGTGTTATGATCAATTGCTAAGGATATTCTTATCAGATTGTATTCTTGTACTCATATTAGATGCTAGTGATAATGATATGCTCATATGGATCATTATAGTTTAATACGAAAATACTTGTGATATTCGTGATCATCATTATGCTATGCTCATTTGCATCCCGTAGAGTAAATGATTTATCATTGTTGATGTTAAATGGTTATGTTGCCCATCCATGGTTACACTGATATCATGCTCATCTGCATTGTTATTTCATTATGTATTTTATTGTGACTCACCTCATCACCATTCAAGTTAAACCTGACATTAATCGAACTTGAACAAATCTGTTGGCTGAGTCATGGTGCCACCGAATCGAGCTCACCAGTGCAACCACACTCGCTTGGATGGGGAGGCCCTAATGCGGTCTATTGTCATGCCTCTTGCCGGTGCCTCCTACTAGGGAAGGTTTTGTGCGCGCGCTACCCTGATCAGGTATGCGGCCATAAGCCTTGAGTACCTGAGTTGTATGGATCCGAGGTCCCTGTTTGGGACGATGTTTACGTTTGGCCACGACGGTGGCAGCCACAGAGGTGGCAGATGTCACAAGTTGGCATCGGGGTAACCCAGGACATAGCCCAAAGGGGAGTTTGTCGGAGTGGCCGGGAGAGTGTCATGCAATAGATTGGTTTTGTCGGAATGTTGTTGGTCCACCCGAATGGGAGCATGAAGCCATGATTTTCGTGGTGTGGGTACAGTGTACTAACCTCTGCAGAGTGTATAATCTATCGATAGCCGCGTCCTCGGTCATGGACACAGTTCGTAGTAGGTCACACTATGGGTCAACAGTAATAATAATCTGAATAATAACAACCCCGGTTCGATGAGAAAATAAGTTGGTTAATCTTTATGTGATCATAAGAGGATCACGATGGTATCATGGATACCGATGTTGATTGATTATGAGGTGATCGAGTGATGATCACGATGGTAAGTTTGTGATTACGAAATAACCTCCGAGCAGAGTAAGTTGGTCCATGAGACCTTAAATGTCGACCCCGTGCATGCTAGTGCTAGTATCATCATGTTCATATCATGAATTATATGTACATGCCATGCTCATGTTGTTGCCATGCTCATAATGTTCTAGTAGTATCATGTTCATCTTTGATGATTAACCTGTAAATGCCATGCTGCTGTATGTCTTGATTGCTTTGGTTGCTGTGAGCTTGCGAGTACATTCAAAGTACTCACCTGGCGTGTCATGCCAGATTGCAGGTCATGCCGTGATTGATTGCTTGTCGAGGATCCCGAGGTTGCGCTCTAGGATACGTCCCAGCCAGAGTCCCTGCGGAGTGGAGTTCATCACCGTCGTCGTTGTTCCGCTGCTAGAATTTATTCCGCTTCGAGATGTCCCGCTGGTAGCATAGAGCTATTTGAGCAGGCGAAGTGTCGCCGTGCCCCTGTAACCTTTGTAATATCGGACCCTTGTACCCCGTTTATCCGTAATAAAGAGCTGATTTGTTCTATGCCAAGCAGTGCCATATTCCAGAAGACTTGATCTCTGGGCTGGAATACGGGGTGTTCCGGTCTCTCTGAGCCGGGGTGCCACAAATTCTTGCTAGGAGTAGTTTTTTCAATAGTTTTAGCGGAAGAAAAAGCGGAACCCAAATTATTAATAATTTCTTCCAACTTATCGATCCTAGCGGGACTTTGTTCCATCCTTTCATTAATTATTGGTTCTTTCTCTTTTAGCATCTTAAGAGTAATCCCTACCTTTGATCCAAATTGAGTAACATGGTTATGAATCTTTTTATCTAAATTTTCAATATGCTCAACGGTAGGCATTTTATTTTCAATGGCATCTAACCTTTGCATAACATGTTCCAAGGTCAAAGTTGTTTCATTAATAGTCCCACTAAATTTCCCATAGCATTAAAAGCATCCATAGAGGGACACATCAAGAAATTCCCTCCAGTAATAGTATCAAGCACAAATCTATACCAAGTAGTAATGCCCACATAAAAATTGCGAAGAAGGATGATAGAGGATTGCTTATGACTTGATCTATTATGAGCATCACAAATCCTATACCAAGCATCTTTTCAATTCTCTCCTCCCCTTTGTTTAAAATTAAGCACTTCATTTTCAGGGGTAATAGTAACGAGCGAAGAACTAGCCATAGCGATAAAACGAGCAAGCAATCAAGCAAACAAGAAAAAGGCAAACGGAAAATATTTTTGTATTTTTGTAAAAAAAAATTAGAAGTGGGGGAGATGAAAATGAGAGGCAAAGGCAAATAACGTAAATGCAAGGAGATGAAAGTTTTATGCGTAGGTACTTGATAGATGTTGATGATGTCTCCCCGGCAACGGCGCCAGAAATTCTTCCTGCTACTTGTGAGCTGCGTTGGTAATTCCCTGAAGAGGAAGGGAGATGCAGTACAGTAGAGATAAGTATTTCCCTCAGTTATGAAATCAAGGTTATCAATCTAGTAGGAGAATCACGCAACACCTCGTTAGCAGCACCTGCACACAAAACAGCAAATCCTTGCACCCAACGCAAACAAGGGGTTGTCAATCCCTCGGCGGTAAGTTGCAAGATTAAATTGTATGTGATAGATAGATAGATTGAAACAAAAATACAAAATAAAATAAATAAAGAAAAAGTGCAGGAAGTATTTTTAGGGTTTTAGTATATGATTTAGATAGACCCGGGGGCCATAGTTTTCACTAGAGGCTTCTCTCAAGAAAATAGCATACGGTGGGTAGACAAATTACTGTTGGGCAATTGATAGAAAAGCAAATAATCATGATGATATCCAAGGCAATGATCATGTATATAGGCATCACGTCCGAGACAAGTAGACCAAATCCTGCCTGCATCTACTACAATTACTCTACACATCGACCGCTATCCAGCATGCATCTAGTGTATTAAGTCCATAAAGAACGGAGTAACGCCTTAAGAACGATGACATGATGTAGACAAGATAAACTCACGTATGAATAAACATTTTACCCTTAATAGCAACGATACATACGTGTCATGTCCCTTTCTGTCACTGGGATTGAGCACCGCAAGATCAAACCCATTACAAAGCACCTCTTCCCATGGCAAGATAAATCAATCTAGTTGGCCAAACCAAATCAATAGATCGGAGAAGAAATACGAAGCTATAATAATCATGCATAAAAAAGATCAGAGAAGACTCAAATAATATTCATGGATAATCTGATCATAAACTCACAATTCATCGGATCCCAACAAACACACCGCAAAAAGTGATTACATCGGATAGAACTCCAAGAACATCGAGGAGAACATTGTATTGAAGATCAAAAAGAGAGAAGAAGCCATCTAGCTACTAACTATGGACCCGAAGGTCTGTGGTAAACTACTCACGCATCATCGGAAGGGCAGCAAGGTTGATGTAGAGCCCCTCTGTGATCAATTCCCCCTCCGGCGGAGTGCCGGAAAAGGCCCCCAGATGGGATCTCTCGAGAACAGAAGCTTGCGGCGGCGGAAAAAGTATTTCGTGGACTCCCCTATTGGTTTCCTGATTTTTGGGAATTTATAGTGGTGGAATTAGGTCAAACGGAGCTGAGGTGGGCCCACGAGGCACCAGGGCACGCCTGCCCAGGCGCGCTCTGGTGGCTCGTGGCCACCTCCTCTGGCGTCTGGTCTTCTCCCGAAGCTTCTAGTGTTGGTGTTGTCCAGAAAAAAATATCCAAAAAGTTTTGTGGCATTTGGACTTCATTTGGTATTGATATTCTGTAAAACAAAAAACAGGCAGAAAACAACAACTGGCACTGGGCACTAAGTTAATAGGTTAGTCCCAAAAAATGATATATAATTGCTGTAAATGTATATAAAAACATCCAAGATTGATAATATAATAGCATGGAACAATCAAAAATTATAGATACGTTGGATACGTATCACACCTCCACTTTATTTATTTCTTTCTCCATTTTGTTTCTTTCCTTCTAAATGATGATTTTTATCCAACTATGGCCTCTTTTCCTGCGGAAACAAAATAAAGAGAGGATTTGACGATCTCTCGCATTCATTAGTCATTATTGGCAATATCGAAGTGATTTTCTCAGATTTTCTAAGATAAATTGGTTTAAACAACGGTGTGATCAGCGTAAAAATCACACTCATCAACCTCCCCAAGCTTAAACATTGATCGTCCTCGAGCAACAAAGAGAGAAACCCAAAACGTAAGGAACTCGGTAGTTTAAACTGAAATAACGAGAAGGTTTCGGTTCACTTACGATCGACACGCCTAGATAGCCCTCCGCTTTTTTACCTTAAAACTTAGTATAGCTGTAGAGGTGGCAGGGTTATTATGCAAGTGTTAGTGAAGCAAAGATAATCAACGCAAAACTTTTGCTCAACTAGAAAAATAATAAAGTAGTTTTCATTCTATTTTCTCTAGTTAACACTTGCTTGCCGGGAACGCACAGAAGTGAATTTTCTTTCTTGAGCAATGAAAACATGTATTACAGGAGAGAAATGTATGTAAAGACAACATGATACTAGAGTAACTCGCTAACACCCATGAGTGTCTCCTTTGAAGGCTCGTAAACACTTCTTTTCAATCATTGCTTACTAAAACTTTCATTGTCTAATGACAGGGTTATGCGAAAGAAATGATACATGCATAGAGTTTCGTTGTGGCTTATGTTTAAGTATTATGGACCAATATGTTGTCTCTTTCAAGATCTTGCAATCAGGACTACCACATACACACACTCTTCAAAAGAAAGCTGAATAATATTCGCTGTAGTGTTGCCACTACGAACGTTAACAAACTCATAGTCGAAATCCGAGCAGAAACTCAGGTGGATCATTCATTGGCCAGCGGAAGTTCTCAACATAACATCAAGAGAGTGACGAAATCACATTTACAAAGTGAATGCACATATACAATGCCATGGCACCAGTGAGAAGCTGAAGCACCATTATAAATGCAAAACTGATTTTGGCATAGTCTGGGTCACATTTCAACTGGATTTCTCTGGATAAATTTATCCACAAGTGTTATTGAGTATATCAAAATTAACGCCATGGGATTGAGTATCGTTAATATCATCTTCTATACGATTTTTCTCAACACCCAAGTCTTTCTAGAGACTTCCTCATATGCATGATTATTCTTTGTTTACATCACTTTCTTTTAAAAACAAGTCTCATAGCAAGTCTCTGTTATCTAGATTAAACATAACAAAGGTTACTAAATTATTTTACCTACAAGAACAGAACCTTTGTTTTAACTATTAAGACTTACTCCCACTTGAATACTCCACACATACTAGTACTATAACTATTCTAAGTAATTCATGTGCAAAAGACGGTAGTCGTAGGATATACCTTCACGATCATGAATTTCCACGCTTCTCTTTCTTAAGGATCTGTTCCTCGCTACCTGGCATAGATCAACTCCGATGTGAAATATAAACAAGAATGCGAATGGAAATCTGGGGCAAAAGGAAAAGAGCGAAGCAAAAGAAAATCTTATTCTATTTTGTTAGTTTTGGGGGTTTTGAGAGCTAACTTACGAAAGAAATCGCAACCGAAAAAAACCTGAAAAACAAAACCATGTTGGAAATATGCCCCAGAGGCAATAATAAAGTGGTTATTGTCATATTTCCTTGTTCATGATAAATGTTTATTATCCATGCTATAATTGTATTGACCGAAAACTCAGATACATGTGTGGATACATAAACAGACACCGTGTCCCTAGTGAGCCTCTACTAGACTAGCTCGTTGAGTAAAGATGGTTAAGGTTTCCTAACTATAGGCATGAGTTGTCATTTAATAATGGGATCACATCATTAGGAGAATTATGTGATGGACAAACCCAACCGTAAGCTTAGCATCTGATCGTGTCACTTAGTTTAATTGCTACAACTTTCTTCATGTCAAGTATTTGTTTCTTATACCATGAGATCGTGCCACTCCCCTAATACCGGAAGATTGCTTTGTGGGTATCAAATGTCACTTCGTAACAGGGTGATTATAAAGGTGCTCTACATGTATCTCGGAAAGTGTTTGTTGGGTTGTATGGATCGAGACTGGGATTTGTCACTCTGTATGACGGAGAGATATCTCTGGGCACTCTCGGTAATACAACATCATGAATAGCTTGCAAGCATGTGACTAATGTGTTTAGTCACGAGGATCTTGTATTACGGAATAAGTAAAGAGACTTGCGGGTAACGCGATTGAACTAGGTATGGAGATACCGACGATCGAATCTCGGGTAGGTAACATATCGCTGGACAAAGGGAATTGTATATGGGATTACATGAATCTTCGACATCGTGGTTCAAACCGGTAAAGATCTTCGCTGAATATGTGGGAGTCAGTATGGGTATCCAGGTCCCGCTACTGGTTATTGATCGGAGAGGAGTCTCGGTCATGTCTGCATGTTCTCAAACCCATAGGGTCACACACTTAACGTTCGGTAACGCTAGGGTAGTATGTGATATTCATAGTGGTAAGTACGAAGGTAGTTCGGAGTCCCGGATGGGATCCGGGACATCACGAGGAGCTCCGGAATGGTCTGGAGGTAAAGATTTATATAAGGAAAGTGGTTTTCTGGGTTCTGGAAAAGTTTAGGAATTTTCGGTAGAGTACTAGGAAGGTTATAGAAAGTTCCGAGGGTTCCACCATGGAGCCCAATGACCCGGGAAGGGCCCACATGGACTGAGGGGTGGGGCAACAACCCACACGGGCTAGCCGCACTAGCCCCAAGGCCCATGTTGTTTAAATCTAGAGATAAAGTCTTATCTCTAAATTTAATGGAATTTCTCCCTTGTGGCCGGCCCTAGGAGGGTTTTGGCCCCCTGCCCCCTAGCCTATACAAAGAGAGGGAGGCGAATGGGGGCAGCAACCCCTTGCCTAGCCGCCGCCCCCCTCTCCCAACTCCTTCACCTCCTCCGTGTAGCGCTTGGCGAAGCCCTGCTGGAATTCCGCTGCCACCACCACCACCACCACCACCGCGTCGTCGTGCTGGTTCAGATCCCATCTACCTCTTCTCCCTCGCTTGCTGGATCAAGAAGGAGGAGACGTCACTGAGCCGTACGTGTGCTCATCTTGGAGGTGCCGCTCGTGCGGTGCTTGGATCGGATTGGATTGCGACACGAGTACGACTACGCCAACCACGATCATTAGATCGTTAACACTTTCGGTCTACAAGGGTATGTAGACACACTCTCCTCTCGTTGCTAGCATCTCCATAGATTAGATCTTGGGTGTTTCGTAGGATTTTTTTTGTTTACCATGCTACGTTCCCCATCAAACCAAATATAAGCAAAGTGTTGGAACAAACCAAACACTAGTGTTTCAAGCTCAACGAGCTGAAATACAACCTCATTACAACTTAGAATAAATTCCGCCACATCTTGATGTAGACATTGAAGTAATCTCCCAAACTTAAGCTTTTGCAAGCTCAAAACAGTGAGATCACTGCGGTGATGGGTAGTTCAGAGCCTATCCTTGGCTTCACTTGGAGAATTTGTTGGTCATGTACGCGGACGTGTAGTGCAAGAAAGTTCATCGTCGATACTACATTGACACACATCGCATCACAATTGAATGAACGCAAAAAAAATTGAGAGTAAGAAGAGAATTTCTTATACCTTTGAGACATTTCGTCAAACATGTTGGCTGCAGAGGTGACTGTGGCGACAGGTGGCGACGACTGGGACGGCAGTGGCATGCTAGAAGAAGGCTGAGGAGGTGGAGGGGCGCCGCCGCAACTGCAGCAGCGGCCTTTGCCGCCACGCCGACGCGTGGCTTGGGTGGGGCCTTGGTCTTCGGCGGCACGGCGGCGACAGGGCTAGCTGCACCACCTCATGTCGCGGTGGCGGATCATGGTGGCGCAAACACGACACATCGGACGGCCTTGGCGGCGGCGGGGCGAGTGGCCGAGGCGCGGTGGGTGCTGCGGGGTCAACGACGGAGGTGCTCTCCATGGCGACACGGGTGTGCGGTACGTGTGAAAGTTTCATGCGGGTTTGCTATGCGGCGGGGGGGGGGGGGGTGTTATGCGCTTGGGTAACCGGTTGCATGATGCAAAGGTTTTACATTAAGCCCTAAAATTAGACCATATAAATATACATATACATCATCTGTTAAAGCTCATTTTTTGGACACGGTGATGCAAAAAATGATTTTTTACATCAAGTGCCTTGTTTTATACTCCCTCCGGTCCTTTTTACTTTGTTTATAAGATATGTCTGAAGTCAAACTTCATAAAGTTTGACCATATTTATATAAAAAATATCAACATCTATAATAATAAAGTTATATAATATGAAAATTAAATTCATGACGCATTTAATGATATTGATTTCGTATTGTGAATGTTGACATTTTTTTTATAAAGTTGGTCAAACTCTACAAGATTTGACTTCAGACAAATCTTATATGCGGAGTAAAAATGACTGGAGGGAGTATATCACCTGTTGGAGATACTCTTACGTCGTAAGCGAGCGTGCATGTTTTCCCTAACCTAGTCGCCGCCACGTGAAGGCGACTAGGGAGGCGATCCTCTACCTCCGATCTCCACCGGCCAGGGCTGGTCCTCTCTCCGTCTGACTGCTACTCCGGTGGCAGGAGGGAGGGAGGACCACGTTCCTCCGCTCTGTAGTTAGGGTTTGGTTTTGTAGGTCGTGGTGCGCCGTTGGGGTGGTGGGAGCGGCGCCCGGACGAATAAATCTGCCTCAGCTCCACTCCCACACCGGCGGTGTCCTTCATGGCGGCGTCTCGGAGTTGATGGCATCGTGTGTTTGCCCAGATCGGTGGCTCATGGATGGTGTCGGCGAGGCGGCGGCGGCGCCCCCTTTAGGTGTGTCTCTCCTTCTGCTCTGTCCTCGTTGCTACGACGTTGTCTTCGACGTCACGGTGAAGCAGGGAGGTTTTGTCGTCCGGGAGTACGCGCAGATGGTTGTCTACGCAGGTGACAACTGGAAGAAGGTGCATTCTGTGCTGGGTTGGTGGTTGGAGGCTGACAGTTCTGGTTTTCTCTTCCGATGTCGTAGTCGTGGGGGGTGTCAGTTCTGGAGTTCGATGGCGTGTCCGGGAACACGTTGCCCCGGTCTGATTCTTTTAACGGCAATGATTTTGTTTTAGTCAAATTACTTTGAAGGTCCGTAAAGCTGCAGATCAGCGATGGAGCTGCGTCGAGCTCGGGTGAAGAGGTGATCTGCCTTCCTTCCCTTGGTGGAGAGGGACATGCGCTGATTTTTTGCGTAGGATTATCCTATCTTTTCAGTCCTGTCCCGTGTTTACGTGACTTGTAACTGAATCTTTATTTTATTAATGAGACAAGTATTATCATGAAAAAAAGATTCTCTTACATTGTATGTGAGCGTATGTCTCCCTCGGAAAAATATCAGTTCCACTCGCATCCATCCGTTCATCCGGCGTCTAGTCCAAACGGGGCGTAGTCCTGGCCATGGGCAGCCCGCCTCGGACGGCCCGACCCGGCCCGGTCAGAAAAAGCCCGACCAGGGCCGGCCCGACCTTGCCCATGGGCCGGGCCTGGGCCTGAGATCTAGGCCCGATGGCCGGGCCGGGCCGGCCCTGGGCCCGCCATATTTGCTATTTACTGAAGAGGCCCGGCTGGCTTTTTTGCTGATGGGCCGGGCTTGGGCCTAGATTCTAGGCCCGATGGCCAGGCCGGGCCGGGCCCGGGCCTAGCTTTTCTGCGTCGGGCTTAGTCAGGCCCGGCCCGGCCCGAGTTTTGCCCAGGTATGTCGGGGCGTGGGTGAATAATCCGGAGGCTTTATTTTCCCCTTACGTTGGTTGTCTTCGTCTTCTCCTTCCTCCGTCCTCCTCCAAACCGCGAGACATCAGCAAACCCTTCTCCAAACAGAACTCTCCGCTCTCGCCCGCACCGCGCTCCAGTTCCCGCCCGCACCACCATGCTGATCGCCACCTCGTGATTCCTAGTCCCGAACCCGCACCCAGAATTCGCCATGGCGGCGTCGGAGCGGGAGACCGCCGTCCTCGCCCGCGTGGCTGCGAACCACCTCTTCCTTGCTCAGTTCGAGCCCATGCGCGCGGCTCTACTCAGCCTCCGCCGCCGCACCGATCCCGATCTCGCCGCAGACTTCCTCCGCGCGGTGGTCGCCTCGGGAGGGCGCGTCCCTGGCGTGCTCTGGTCGGCGCTGCCCGCCTGCCCCTCTTCCTCCCACCTCGCCTGGCTCGCCGCGCTTGAGCTCGCTGCCCTCCCTTCCACTCCTAACCCCGAGTCGCTCCGCCTCAAGGCTGAATTTCTCATCCTTCTCCAGCCTATCGCTGACGACCCTGCCACCGGCGACGATGCTCGGGGAACGCTCGTGAAGCTGCTGGATTTGGGGGTGGCGAGGCTGAAACGCGAGGTCGACGGCTATGGGGAACCTGTCGAGGAGGTCCCGGTCACCGAGGAGGATCTGAGGGGGTTGCGGGGGATGGTCCTCGACAATGCCGAGCTGTTTGACGCCCTGTGTGCGGGCGTTTCGAGGCAGATCGGACTGGACTCGGGTTTTGGTGTAAATGTGCTCCTGTGGTTGCGACGTAGCGTGCTGCTCGCCCACTTGGACGCCATGAAGGCGCTTGTCATGGCTGGTGACGTCGAAAGTGCTACTGGGCATATCCGGTTCCTCTGTTTGGAGAATGGCGTAGAGGAGGACAGTTATAAGTAAGCTCTATTGCAGCACCTTTTGTTAATTTCTAAGTATGAATCCGGTCATCATTTCCTGTGGAACATCTCGACATATGTTCGATAAAGTTGCAGGCTAAGAATTTAACGGACATCTCAAGCTGACATGGTGGGGTTGATTGTAGCCTTAGGTACAATCTGTATTTGTGTGATTGCCCATTAAGAATCCGTGAAACATTCGAGCTAAATTACAGCCTTGAGTTAAGGTCCATGTGTATGTAATGGATGATCTAGTGTAGTCCCATTCCATATCTATGTCTCGATGAAAACAGTGAGCCCCTCTACTCTTGTGGTAATCTATGTTGGTACTGGAATTTGCAAATTACAAGTTTTAGACATGCTTGTTTACCATCACTCATCATTATAGTTCAATGGGCGCAGGAAATATAAACCAGGAAAGTAAGATGATATACTCTTACAGTGACTGGTGAACTGCTAGCCACCAGGTGTTATCCAAAGCAATATCGAATTTTAATGTAGCATCACCATATTCGCGTTTGTCATTTCAGATTAACATGTTCAAGTGTGTGGTGATAGATCTGGATATGATCAAATGTTCAATAATTTTTAATATAATTTCTTTGTACAGGGTTGTCCTAGGTGATCTTGTGAAAAAGGGTTGGGAAAAATCATCAAATTATTTTGGAAAATGGTTTGACTCGCGTAATAGAATTATTAAGATTTATGGAGAAGCACTTAAGTCAAGCAGTCCCCAGCTTGTTCAACTAATTCAGGTAAATGCAAAATTTTCATTCTTACTGGCATGGTTCTTCCATTGAAGTAGTTTACCACGAATTTGGTTGCCTGTTCATTTTTTATCAGACTTTCATTACCCGTTGATGGCATGTGATCATCTACAAGAAGGGAAATTTGATTTACTTTTGTAGCGCATAGAAATTCAAGACCATTGAACACTCTGAATCCCAGATTCTGAGCTTTATTCCTTCATCATTATTCTGTGCTTTAGTTGAACAATAAATTAATGGCGGTGGCCAGTTGTACCTTCCCGTGTTACTTCCTTCTCCATTGTACCTAAGAACATCCACATCTCTTATCACCTAATTTAGGTGCTAAGATGGATGCATCAGTCTCTCTGTAATAATAATTTAGCTTCTACCCTCGCATTTGTGGCGCTGATGCTACCTTATCTATCTCTCCTTTAGATTCTACCCAGGATCATCTGATGCGGATGCTCTAGCATATTGCCAGTATTTAGCTTTTGGAATGATTATACATACTTGGTTTTAGATGGCTGATGCTAATATCTTTTTTTTTTGCTACCGATACCAGATCATTCTGGATGGCATTCTTTCTGAAGAATTTGAAGACCACAGTATCTCTGATGCTCATTGGATGCCTCTTCCTTTCAAGAAGTTTCTGGAAACATTGTGGTTGGAGAGGGATGCTGATTCAGATGACAGGACCATTTTGACCGAAGCTATAGTATCCTGCAAGAAAGATCTGTACCATTATTCTCGACTTTCTGGAAAGCATGTCCTTGAAGTTATCATGGAAACTGCTCTATCATTAATTAAGAGAGAACAGCTTCAGGAAGCTGTTAATGTATGCTAGTTTTCAGTGGGATACTGCCATTTATTTATTTGTGGATCTGCTAGGAGCACTGCAGAACTGATTCTGCTAGTTTTCTGCCGCATTAACTTCTTGCAAGTTGCTTTTTGCAGGTTGTTTCTTTATTTCCCCTTCTCCAGCCATTGGTTGCTGTGTTGGGTTGGGATATTCTGAAGGGTAAGACAGAACTGCGGAGAAAGTTATTGCAATTGTTCTGGACAAGCAAATCCCAAGCTCTGCGACTACAAGAATATTCACATTACCGTGCACAGACAGATGAGGTACTTCCTTTTCTCTTGAATCATCTTGCCTCTATGATATTGTTTAGCAAAAATATGTGAAGGATTATGAATTTTCCATTGGCAGACATCCTGTGAGGAGTACCTATGTGACCTGTTATGCTTTCATCTGGATCTTGCATCTTTCGTTTCCAGTGTGAATTCTGGGCACCCTTGGAATTTGAGGAATTCATTGTTGTTCTCCCAACAAGAGCAAGATTCAGTTGTTAATGCAGAAACGTTAGACCCTTTTGTTGAGAACATGATACTCGAGCGGTTAGCTGTTCAGACTCCCATGAGAGTGAGTTCTCTTATCTGAATTTGTGATCTCATTTCTTTATGATTCTACATGTGGCCACATGTTTATCAGTCCTTCACACCTTCTACGATTGCCTCATTTGCATTTTGGTCTCCCATGTTAGTTGCAAAAGTAACATTTGGTTTCCTAGTTGATAGTCTGATGCCCTTCTGATTTATTTATTTACTTGCAGGTGCTGTTTGATGTGGTCCCAGGAATAAAGTTTCAAGATGCAATCGAGCTTGTTGGGATGCAGCCACTTTCTTCAACAACTGCAGCTTCGAAAAGGTTCACAACCTACTTTTTTTTGAGACAGTGCAGTAGTGCTGCATGTAATATATTAGGATATGAAAAAAGGTCTTACATACACGAGGGGAGCGACCGACAATAAGTTTGAAAAACTAGAACAAAAACACACACACTGTAGACTCAAAATAGGCAAAAAAAAAAAAACTCCTACAACTAAAGCCGCTCATCTCGCTAGCCCCAGTCAAGCTTCAGGATTTGAAGTGTGTTGCACTGCTCGACAAGGGTCGTGAAAGTGCCCTTCACAACCATTGATGACATCACATTTTTAACTGCTATATGTTGTATTAACATCGTAAATATCATCTTCTTTACTTTTATGCTTCATGTTTCCTGCAGCATAAAGATTCCCCCTATTTAGTTTTTGACCTGAGCTGCCTTCTGCTACTTCGGTAAATGCCGTATACCCCCCCCCCCCCCCCCCCCCCCCCCCCCCCCCCCCCCCCCAAAAAAAACCAAAAAGCACACACGCAGAGAGAGAGAGAGAGAGGAAAACTCGCGGGACTGTTCACTGATGAATTGACACTATTGTTCTTGTGAGCAGTTTATTTCATGTGGCCTTCTTGTACTTATGGCAGGATGCATGACATCGAGCTGATGCACATGCGATATGCTCTACAGTCAGTTGCCCTTGCTTTAGGGGAGATGGAGAAGTGTGCAGGTGATGGGAATGAGCACCATTATCACATAGCTTTGTCATATTTGAAGGAGATGCAAAATTTTATGGAGGCTATCAAAAGCACTCCACGAAAGGTTGGCTCTGCTTTGTCATATTGATATTTTCAGGAGTCATGCTAGAATGCTAGTCTTGAAAGCTTCAGAGAAGTCGTCAGTTCCTTGAACAGTTAAGCTTACCTTCCTTTGCAGATTTTCATGGTCAGCATTGTATTATCATTATTACATATGGACGACAGTATCAAGTTGCCGCAAGCTGCCCCTCCAGAGTGTTCTGTTAATCATGATTGCTGTGATAGTAATACTGAATCTGAAGGGAAGAACATGGTGATATCTTTTGTTGGACTTCTGCTTGACATACTTCGACATAATGTCCTATTTAAAGGCCCTGATATGGATCAGTTGCCAAGTACTGGTCTGTCACCTGCTGGCAGGCAAGCATTAGAGTGGAGACTCAAACATGCCAGCCATTCCATTGAAGACATGGATTGGCGTCTATCTGTTCTACAACGTCTCCCACCTCTGTCTGGACGACAATGGAGTTGGAAGGAGGCATTAGTTGTTTTACGTGCCGCTCCCTCAAAATTGTTGAACGTGTGAGTTTTCTGTTCTGTACATTGGTTTCTTGCTGTGTGCACTTATTCACTTTATGCATCCTAAGATCAGGCTTTAATCTGGTCTCTTTGCGCATTACCCAGTATAATTACCTCACATATTTGTTCACTATATTGAGGTCACATGGTGGTAAATATCACTGTTTATTCTCTGTGCTTCTTTTGAAACTTCTGTAGTTCTCTCTCCCTGTGTGTGTGTGTGTGTGTGTGACATGGTTATGGAGTTCATTGGAATTCTTGACAGGTGCATGCAAAGGGCAAATTATGGTATAGGAGAGGAAGCTGTACAACGATTTTCTTTGCCTGCTGAGGATAGAGCTTCTCTTGAATTAGCCGAATGGGTAGCTGGTGCATACAAAAGAGCATTGGTATGCCTTTTCTTGCCTTTTTTTGTTTCTTTATTGGTTGAGATGAAGTGGTGGGGTCCCCTTTTTTTGTCCATGCACATGTAGCACATAGAATTTTACACTTATGCTCTTCCTCTCTCCCCTCTCTCTCAGCAGAGGGAAGGAGAGATGGAAGGCAAATGACTGGAAGTGTGGAAGTGGCAGAAATTTATGATTATAAGTGCCAGTCACAGAAGAAGTAGCAAACTCTCGGCAGAGGGAAAGAGATGTAAAGGAATTGAGAATTTGGAAGTGGCAAAAGTTATGATTTTAAGTGCCCACATATGACCTTATAAGACACAAAAAACCGTAACTTGGACATTCTGTTGGAATATATTTATGAAACCAGAGAACATTATAATACTATAAAAAGTATCCGTAAAGATAAACCTACTCAAGTATTCATATGTCCAACCTAAATGTTTGACTGCAATTCTAGGATGTCACCTTATTCGTTGACCGGATAGAGTGCATATCAAACCATTTTGCAATGTACTCATATTAGAATTTTTGGATAGGCAGATTGTAGGATCGAAAGTATGTCTAGAGGGGGGGGGGGGGGGGGGGGGTGATTAGACTACTTGACCAAATGAAACTTATCCTTTTCCCAATTTTAGTTGTAGACAAGTTTTAGCAATTCTACCAAGTCAAGCAACACCCTACACATGCAAGTCTAAGAGTTGTGCAGCGGAAAGTAAAGACTTTGCATATGAACGTAAAGGAGGGATCGGAGAAATCAAACGCAATGAAGACTCGGAGATTTTTGGCGTGGTTCCGATAGGTGGTGCTATCGTACATCCACGTTGATGGAGACTTCAACCCACAGAGGGTAACGGCTGCGCGAGTCCACGGAGGGCTCCACCCACGAAGGGTCCACGAAGAAGCAATCTTGTCTATTCCACCATGGCTTACGCCCACGAAGGACTAGCCTCACTCGGGTAGATCTTCACGAAGTAGGCGATTTCCTTGCCTTTACAAACTCCTTGGTTCAACTCCACATGATCTTGGAGGCTCCCAAGTGACACCTAACCAATCTAGGAGACACCACTCTCCAAAAGGTAATAGACGGTGTTGTTGATGATGAACTCCTTGCTCTTGTGCTTCAAAAGATAGTCTACTCAACACTCAATCACTCTCTCACAGATTTGGCTTGGGTAGGAGAAGGATTGGAGTGGAAAGCAACTTGGGGAGGCTAGAAATCAAGGTTCAAATGGTTGGATTGGAATGCCTTGATCTCAACACATGAGTAGGTGGTTCTCTCTCAGAAAGTGAATGGTGGAAGTGTAGTTTCGTTCCGATGGCTCTCTTAGAGAGTGAGTGGTGGTGGAGAGGTATAAATAGGCAGCACCAAAAATCCAGCCGTTACAACCTTTTAGCACAACTCGGTGACACCGAAGCAAAATCTCGGTGAGACCGACCTGTGTAAAAGAGTCGAATGTTAGGCGTTTCGGTGAGACCGATTCATACAACTCGGTGGCTCCGATGTGCGATTACCTAAGCAAGACACAGTCTCGGTAATTCCGATCAAACCAACTCGGTGATTCCGAAATGGAATGGAAGGGTTACAGAAACATGGTCAGTGCAAATCGGTGAGACCGATCGTCATCTCGGTGGAACCGAGTTTCTAGGGTTTGGCTTGGGCTCTAAGTTAAACTCGGTGGGTCCGGATTTGGAAGTTTCGGTGGAACCGAGTTTGACAATTAGGGTTTGGACAGATTGGAATGTGGGAAAGTGGTTGAGGGTTTTGGAGCAATATCTTCAAGCACTTGAGCAACTAAGTCATGATCAAAACCTCATCCCCTTTTAATAGTATTGGCTTTCTTATGGACTCAATGTGATCTTGAATCACTTAACCAAAAATGAAGAGTCTTGGAGCTTTGTGCCAATATGTTTCCATAGCATTTTGAGGGGTCCACATCCACATGTCCTTGCCATGCCAACATTGAACTTTCCTGAAATCTATCTTTGAATAGGCATTAGTTCAATGACATATATGTTGTTATAAATTATCAAAACCACCCGGGGATTAGTTGCCCTTTCACAGATATACAATCTTGTGATCTGCTATCAATGTACCTCAGGTGAATACTTGATTGTGGCAGGATCCAAGGAAAAATGACAAATGGGTTCTGTGCAGTACCCCCACTTCATTTTTGCTTTCTTCTGACCAATTAAATGTCGTTTGATGTTACAAAATATTTTAAGGTTGTGTCAAACTTTATGTTTCTTATTTCCGTTTTTTATGTCCCAGGTTGAGGATGCTCTAAATCGGGCCACAGACAACCCAAATGTTGCACGCGAATCAGATATTTTGTCATTCCGTGCTCAGCTTGGTCCTTTAACTACGGTCAGGATTTTTAATCATGATCTGCATTTGATGTTGTTAATCATAGGTATTCGTAGTATTTGACCTGACAATAAATCTGAACTGTCAGATTCTGCTTTGCATTGATGTTGCTGCAACTTCTGCTAGGTCAGGGGATATGTGTCGATTTCTTCTTGATGAGGTAAGCGTTGACTGTCATGCATTTCTACATCTCGGACACTCACTTTTGGTACAGTATCTAGTTCGTTGTGTATATCTTTACTCCTGCTGTTATACAATTTCTGGTGAGAAGATGGTTTTTACTGATAAATTTTTGGAGAGCTTCCTGTAAATAATTTTAGTGGAATGATAGGCTCTCCATTCGTTTTTGCGTTGTGTTGCAATCTTCCAAATTTGAAATTTGTGGATTTCTTAGTGATTGATTGGGTCATCAACCCAGATCGAGTCTCGTCCTGCATTCTGTACTAGTGCCCGTAAGAACACTACCCGTCTGGTCCACATTCCTAGCTACCCACCACCCATGTCTCATGACGCCATTCCCAGACCTGGGTATCTGGTGACTAACCCGAACGTACTTGACCTATCTGTTGTCTTGTTTAATTTGGCATCTGTTTTTGCTATCAGAAATTGTGTATGCTATCTTATGCCATCTATGTCAATTCTAGTTGCACAAGCTAGCCAAGTTCAGTTAGGTAACCATATTGCTTTTAGCATAGTGCCATAGTGTGTGTAAACTGTCAATCTTGTAAAGAAAGTGTATAACCTGACGTTTTCTTCTCATGTACAGGCTACAAGTTTGTTATCTGAAATATTTCCAGGAACCTCCCCAAAAATAGGTCCCACTTATTGGGATCAGATTCAAGAAGTTGCTATTATATTAGTGATAAAGCGCATCCTTCAGCGCCTGAGTGGCATTTTGGATCTGGTGAGTTTTTTATTTGCTTGTGCCTATCTGTAAATCATGCATGGTTCATTTTCATTATTGAGTTTCTTCCTCTTGTGTACCATTTGTTTATTTACTTGAGCAAGATGTTTGCGGATCTTAACGTACAATTTCAGCATTGGAGGATGTATCAAAGGCCTCTTTCAGTTCATTACATGTTCAGTAGCATAATCTAATGCCATACTCTTTCTTTATAAAACAGTATTTGATTATTTTTATGGATTTGATTTTAATTATCACACCAAAGAAAGATATATGTGATTATGATGTCCTACTGTCCCATGTTTAACAAAGCGACTTGACTATGTAGTTATTTTTTAATACCAATAATGCATACTTTTTGGTGTCATCTAGGAAGGTCGTCCATATCTTCAAGTAGTTTTTACCGAAGTGAGTGCCTCTTTGTCAACTGAATCTAGCAGAGTTGGACAAAAGCAACGTCCACTTGGACTCCTGCATCAGATGATTGATGATGCCTTCAGAGGAAAGCGTCAGTTCTTGAATGGTAATGCCTACTTTATTCAGCTGAACTGTAATTGTTGTTGTGATTATGTTCTAGAGGCATTTCTGAACTTTTCAATTTCAGGTAAGCTTCACAATGTTGCAAGAGCTATTGTTGATGAAGATTCGGATAAAACTTACTCGAAAGACGGTACCAAGTCAGAAAAAAAAGATGCTTTGATATCTGAAAAAGGTACAGTCCTTGGTCATGGACTTAGAATCCTGAAGCAAGCATCTAAGACTGACCCAACAGCTTCAAGTGTTCCTGAAAGCAGTTCAGACCACAAAGGTTCTACAAACAGATACTTGGGTCATGTATCTACCAAGCCGTCGACATACTTATCAAACTTCATAATATATATTGCAACCATTGGTGACATAGTTGATGGAACTGACACGACCCATGATTTCAACTACTTCTCGTTGGTGTACGAACGACCAAAAGATGTAAGCTCCTTCACACGTTGGCTAAAAAATGTACCATTTGTCCTTTTCTTTTACTTCTTTCAAAAATTACATGAAAGACCATAGCAAATTGTCCTCTTTAGAATGACATTTACTACTAATAACTGGAAACGGAGTGCTGGTTGTATTTGTAACCACCTAAAACAAATAACTACTTTTTAAGAAATTCACTCCACCTACATGTTTATTAATTCAGTTAACCTATAATTCACTTACATAACTCAGTCCCATATTATTGAAAAAGGGAGGATAGGCAGGAAGAACTACCTATCTTTCACTTCAAGAGTGGGGATTTGCACCCAAGGTCTCAACCAGAGTCTTGTCCCTTACCACTGAGCCACAAGGGTGCCCTCTGCTTACCTATGATGGGACATTCTCTTTTATTTTCTCAATGAGAAAATTAGCTTGTTTCCATTGCAAGGAAGTTGATGCTGTAAAATCCATCCAACATGAGAATGACATGAGGGCCAGGGTCACATGTCACTGACATAATGCATGGAATTTTCCTACCTGGTAATCTTTATGATGGTGCAGTAATACGACCTACACAACAGGCAATGTTCTATGACAAGCAAATCTGAGCTGTTATGATGGTCCATGGCTAAGTGGATGAATAAGTTCCCATGACTTCTAGTATTTTGATATATCTTTGTCCGCTGTGAACGTGGAACCTCATGGCTGAACAAACAATAAATAAATCTTAGTTATCACTTGTAGGTATTCGTGGGATGTTGTCTATGAGCTTAGAGCATCTCTAACTAATCCCCTTTAATTTAGAGGAGTAAACGGCCAAGTATCCTTTAGAGGAGTACATTTGCTCCTCTAAAAAAGTGTCGTTTCTAACCGATCCCCTAAACTTAGAGGAGTAAAACTTACATTTGGCTCATACATTTCGTCAAACACTTGTTATGCGCCTTCGCGGCGAGCGGCGACGATGGTGGCCACGCCGGAGTCACGAGTCCTCGTCTGCTGCCGAACGCCTCACACACATCGCACGTCGCCCGCCTCATTGTGTTGTTGCTCGCTGCCGCACGCGCAGGGCAGAGCGGTGGGCGAGAATGGAGGCAAAAATATTTTACTCCACGGGTGGGCGGACGAGTATCTTTACTCCTCGGTGAGGCCGCGGAGGATAAATTATCCTCCTCTAACCGTTATAGGGGATCGGTTAGGTGCCGGTTAGAGGAGGAAAACAGAATTTATCCTCCTCTAACCGATTATAGGGGATCGGTTAGAGATGCTCTTATGTGGTAAAATATTTGCAACCCAAGTTAGTCTAGCTTGGCAATGGTCAGTTCTGTTCAATGCGAAAATTTCTTCAACAACATTAATACTGCGTAGAGACCCTCACTGATCAGTGCAAGGCAACATTCATAATGTGGAGTATGGTTGGAGCGAAGGAGCTTCAGGTCTTTACATGGCAGTGGTCGTTGCGTTGTATCACCTTTAGATCTTTGATTTTTTTCATGTTTATTCAGTCACACGCGCTACAGACCATGTTTCGTTGGCTTTGTAAAACCTTTTCTATCTTAATATACATACATGCAGTCCTCCTGCATGATCTCCATTTTTGATGATTTCTGTTCCAACCTGAACTTCTATGCATCAAACCACAATACATTTCAATTATCATGCCGTATACTGTTCTAATTCAACATCCTTTAAAATATTGCCTAAAAAGAATGAAAAAAGAGTAACTGACACATTATATTGGTGAAGACATAAAGTGCAACGTCATTTGTATGAAGTGAACCCCTTTTAAGAAACACAGGGTAATTACTGTTGTGTGTCCTTGTTCATTTTTTAATGTGAAACTACGATGGAATATTGTTTTACATTCAGTTTCTTTTGTCTTGCTGTTATTGTACTCCAAAGTGGTTTGAGAATTATTTCGGACTCATATAATGTTCGTTTGCCATGCAGCTTTTAACTCGTTTAGTTTTTGAGCATGGAAGCACTGATGCAGCTGCGAAGGTAGCTGACACAATGGGTGTGGATTTTGTGCACGAGATAATATCAGCTTGTGTGCCACCAGTTCTTCCTCCACGAACAGGACAAGGATGGGCTTGCATTCCTATTTTAACCACAGTTTCCAATATTATTTCTGAAAACAGTTCAGCAGTTCCAAAGTCCCTCCCACCTGATCAAGGATGGAGTCCACATGATTCATTGTTGTCTTCTCGCCGGGATCCGCTGTATCCTCTTCAGTTAAATTTAGTGAAGCATTTGGCCCAATTATCATCAGTAAGAGCAGTTCTGGCATGTGTGTTTGGAAGTAGCATACTATCTGGTGACAGTGAATCATCTCCTACTTATGTGAAAGATGCAATGCAAACCACTGAAGTTGAGAGGTCATTCTATGAATTCGCTCTTGAACAATCAGAGAGGTAATGAATAGTCATTTTATGCCGTCATGTCCCAATCAACTTCACTTTGTAAGTATCTAAGTTTTTTGCAGATATCCAACCTTGAACCGGTGGATACAGATGCAGTCTAACCTTCACCGGGTATCTGAGTCTGCCGTGGCAGTTAAAACTGAAAATGATGTCACCGTGCATCAATCAAAAGGAAAAATTTCTATTAAGCGAGCTCGTGAACCTGACAGTGATGCTGAATCAGAGCTTGAAGATGTCGTCATAAATGGAAATGCTGCTTCAAGTACATTAGAATCCCCTAAACATGATGATGCTAAACTAGAGCCAACAGCTTTTATTTCTTTTGACTGGGAGAACGAAGGACCATATGAGAAAGCCGTTGAGAGGTA
Source organism: Elymus sibiricus (assembly GCA_039707655.1). Lineage (NCBI taxonomy): Eukaryota > Viridiplantae > Streptophyta > Magnoliopsida > Poales > Poaceae > Elymus > Elymus sibiricus. Next base: position 230,486,480 of record CM077668.1, read on the forward strand.
GCAGGATTTTACAAGTTTTTCTCAGCCAAGCCTTTTGCTCTACACATAATGAGAGTTTCTCACTTGCACTTGGCCATTGCTTGTTGTGATAATTTGTATGTGACAATTAAATTTGCTTTGTCTCTGTAGGCTAATTAATGAAGGAAAACTAACTGATGCTCTTGCTGTATCCGACCGCTGTTTGCGCAATGGAGCATCTGATAAATTACTTCGATTGCTCATTGATCAAAGGGAAGAAAGAAGTCTAGGCACAGGACAATTCCGCCCGTATGGATCCCGTAACTTGGGGAGTAATACTTGGCAGTATTGCTTGAGACTGAGGGATAAAAAACTTGCAGCTCAGCTTGCTCTGAAGTACGTCATGTCATTTTGGTTCCAGCCTTATTAGTACGATAAACCTTTTGATTTTGTGTAGCGAAGGCATTCTTAGTATATTTGATACATGTCCATTTTGAATGCATCACCGTTGCTATATTTTTGTTCTCCAGATAGGCATATTGAGTTACTGAGTGCATACTTTCATTTCTAGGTACCTGCACAGTTGGAACCTTGACGCTGCAACCAATGTTCTGACTATGTGCATCTGCCACTTACCTGAGAATGATCCTATGCGGAGTAAGGTAGCTTGACTTGCATTTATTTACATTTCAAGTTCACACATTATCTTGAAAGGTCATATGGACATATGTTGCTGTGTGCCTCGTCAATTCATGGCTTTACTAGTCTAAAAAACCTGTGATTTCATTTATGCATATCGCCTAACAGATATTCCTGTCCAAGCCAACACTAGGTAGCTCTTGCTGGTTTGTCTTGCTATCTAACTTTAAAACGTAACAATATGTGCTTGAGTGCTTACGTTCATACGTGATCGTGTCATTCTATGACACAACCTGTTTAGTTTGACGCAACAGGTTCAGTTTCTCAAAACTTAGCTTTTCCAACCTGGTCTAGCATTTCTTGTCTATTATTGTACAATCCCACCACCCATTCCTGGTCATCTTCAACTCGAATTTAGGGTGCCTATTATTCTTAATTATATTGATACCTAGGTCCTAGGTATCCATCATTTAAAAAAAAATCTGTGTCATTTTGTAACAGGTGCTACACATGAAGCAATCTCTGCAGCGGTATGGTCATATTATGAGTGCTGATGACCATTACACCAGATGGCAAGAGGTAAGCCAATCAATGAATGTCATATGATTTTTGATCTTCCGTTCCACTATTTTAAATTTTGTGACAACATAGGCTTCAAAATTGTTCCTTAAAAGTACGTGTCGCTTTTTGTATCAAAGTTTTCCATGTTTAAAACTTAACTGACATTCAAATTACTAGGTCGAAGTTGATTGTGAAGATGATCCAGAGGGGTTAGCACTTAGGCTTGCTGCCAAAGGAGCTGTATCTGCTGCCTTACAGGTCGCCGAAAGTGCCTCTCTGTCAATTGATTTGCGGAGGGAACTGCAAGGCCGCCAGCTTGTCAAACTTCTTACCACTGATCCACTTAATGGTGGAGGCCCAGCCGCGGCATCACGATTTCTATCAACCTTACGAGATTCCAATGATGCTCTTCCTGTTGCCATTGGTGCCATGAAGTTATTACCTGACTTGCGCTCAAAGCAGCTTCTTGTATGTTGCCAGATCTGACAAGAGTTAATTGTACTAAACTTTTCTGACAAGGATTAAAATAATACTGATAAATTATTTCAGGTGCATTTTTTTCTCAAACGTACAGTTGGGAATTTGTCAGATGCTGAGATTGCCCGACTTAATTCATGGGCGCTGGGTCTTCGTGTTCTTTCCTTATTGCCATTGCCATCACAACAGCGTTGCTCTTCTCTGCATGAACATCCTCAGTTGATTCTGGAAGTACTATTGATGATGAAGCAACTCGAGTCTGCATCTCTGGTATTCCGTTTCAACTAAGTTTTTGCATGTCAACTCTCATCCTTGTACTTTTTGGGACAACATAAATGATTCTCTCCTTAGAGCTGCAGCTATACTAGGAACATGTCAACCTACTGTGCTAATGGAAGATTTCTTCTTTATGACTTCAGGTTTTGAAAGAATTTCCATCCCTGAGGGATGACAAGTTAATCATTGCTTACGCTAAGAAAGCAATCTCCGTCAATATCGATTCCACTCTTAGGGAACCGCGACAAACCATCTCTGCGGCAAGAGAAAAACAAAAAAAGGCTGCCATACCAGCTAAAACAAATTTTGTGCAGAGTTTTGGCAACTTTCAGAGAGAGGCACGTAAAGCATTCTCATGGGTGCCCCGTGACGGTGGCACCAAAACCCCCCCGAAAGATATCCCTCGGAAAAGAAAGAGTTCAGGCTCAGGAGGTGATAGATCCTCTTGGGAAGCGATGCCTGGTGTACAGGAGGAGCAGACACCTGTATACCCTTCTGAAGGACAAGATAGACTTCCTTTTGTTTCTGCTGAGGAGTGGGTGCTTACCGGAGAGCCTGACAGGGATAACACAACTCGTTCATGTCATAGATATGAATCCTCTCCAGATATCACACTATTCAAGGTGTGTTGTTTGCTTGTCAGGCTTATCTTTCTTTGAGTGCTACTGATTTTCAAGTTCTTATCCTGCATTATTCTGGCTTATCCACAGTCCCCCTTTTTCCGTATTATGCATCAAGGGCAGCTAGCTGGTAGCTTTGAATTATCAACGTAACATTATTTCTTGATGTGCCATTTTTTTAGCAGTTAAGATGGAAATACTGCTAAATTGAACTTGATTTTAGATTAATATTATTATTGAAAAAAAGAATCAAGTGTCAATATGAAGCAACTTATGAAGTACATATGTTATAGTGTCAATTTTCTGTCATCTATTTGTGTAATTATTTGTGAAACAAATTCTAGGCATTGCTTTCACTGTGCACCGATGAGTCAGTAGCCGGAAAAGGTGCACTTGAACTGTGTATTACTCAGATGAAGGTTGTACTAAGCTCCCTACAGTTGCCTCTCAATGCATCTATGGACAATGTAGCCCGGGCTTATCATGCAACGGAAACCTATGTGCAGGTATGAAAAAGAACTAGTAGCATGGTACTTTTGAGTATCATAACTTGGTAGATTAACATCAATGACATTTCATCAGGCAATCTCTTATGCAAAAAATCTACTAAAAAAGCTCACCGGGAGTAGTGATTTGTCAAGTGGCTCTGAAAGAAGTAGAGATGCTGATGATGTTTCTGTGGACGCTGGCAGTTCAAGCACTGGGGGCCAACATCAAGATGAGCTGTATGATCTCCTTGCTCAAGCAGATATGTGGCTAGGGCGTGCCGAGCTTCTTCAAAGCCTGCTGGGATCAGGTATTATTGCATCACTTGATGATATTGCTGGCAAAGAGTCTGCAACTAGTCTACGTGACAGGCTGGTCAGTGATGAGCGATACAGCATGGCTGTATATACTTCTAAGAAGTGCAAGGTGAATGGTACAGCTTGTTTCTGTCTATACTTTATATCTTTCCATAACAGTGATGATAAGGTAATTTAATGACGCGATCAATTTCAGATTGATGCTTTTCCAGTGTGGGTTGCATGGGGCCATGCTCTAGTTCGAATGGAACACTACGCTCAAGCCCGTGTGAAATTTAAGTAAGGGAAAACTCTTCTTTGTTGTTTTTCACTTCCTCTAAGTGCCTGCCTGCAGAAGAAATGGAAGATTTAGTTACAAATACAAAAGAAATCAATGAAACAAACAGATAAAAAATCACTGCCTTCAGGAAAAAGAAGACATCAGAGGATGATGAACTAAGGATTGTTTCTCATCATTTAGTTCTTCCAAGTTTCTTATCGTGTAGTGATCTCGCACTGGTTGCTAAATGTGTATAGGGTTGCAGATGGAGTGGTATGCCCTCTAGTATGCTCTCTTAGTATAGCTGTCTAAGGATATGTGAAACCTAATGGTTAAAGAAAAATTTCTTGCATAAAATTGCACATTTATTTTCTGCAATCGTCCTTTATCATTATTTGTTAGAAATATGGTGAAATAGGTTGATTGTAGTCAATTTGTCACGGCAATAAGCAGGCTAAAACTGTTGCATACAGATGGAGCATTGGAAAATTTTGTAGGAATTGGTATTGCTTACATCCAGACTGTCAGATATAAGGTTGCAATAGCCTACCTCAGGCACTCTGAGTCTTTGCTTTATCTTAGCTTGGTCAATGACTCCATCCTTGAACTTGTCAACCATGGTGATACTTTCTGTTGTACAAACCTTCATTTTTATTGCATTTCTTTTCCAGGCAAGCTCTTCAACAGTTCAAAGGTGATGCACCTCCTGTTGTCCTTGATATCATTAACACAATTGAAGGAGGTCCTCCTGTTGATGTTTCTTCTGTCCGCTCTATGTAAGGGATTAACATCAATTGTGTTTCATCTTTTGAAACTTCTAACAAAATGTTCTTGCACGGAGCAAAGTAAAATTGCCTAAGTTATTCTGGTCAATGAATCATCATATTTATGATGTATATTCCGTATTCATGAACTCAGCAGTTAACCTTTTTTGCTAGACTTGTTTCTTTCTCTAGTTCTGGTATTAGTTCTTGAGGTTAAGAGCTGGTTGGTAGTAGTGCCCCTGAACTGAAAACTTATTTACCAGTTCCCTGGCATTATTAATTTCAATTAAGAGATATGAGCTTTTCCTCTTTTTAAGTAACTGCTATCAAACTTGCATTGCAGGTATGAACATGTAGCAAAAAGTGCAGCAACCATCTTCGATGATTCCCTTTCTGCTGATTCTTATCTTAATGTTCTATATATGCCATCCACATTCCCACGTTCTGAGAGGTCCAGGCAATCCAGAGATTCTCTAGATAGCCAATTTTCGTCTGCTAACTCATACCTTGAAGATGGTCCTCGCAGCAATCTTGATAGCGTCCGATATGCAGAGTGTATTCATTATTTGCAGGAAGTAAGATTTGTCCTCCTTCAAGGGTGTTCCTATTTTTCTTTAATAGCTCAAACTTTGGCATATACAAGGTTTTCCCTAGAGTTTTCTTTACACTTTCTAGACTCTGCCGTTCCAACACGCAACAAATAATTGTTGTACCTGTAATAACTGTAAACACCTAAATTTTGTTCCTGGCATCCTGCTCATCACTGTAATGACCATTTCTTACAGTGGCAATTAAAGCCACACACTTGAACCCTGTTCAGGTTTTGGTTTGCTTCTGAATTTATTTCAGCCACTGGATTGTATGGTTTGCCCAAGTCCTTTTGAATTTGTGATTAATGGTTTCTTTCGGATACTTGCAGTATGCTCGCCCACAAATGCTTGCTTTCATGTTCAGGCATGGCCATTATGCGGAAGCATGCGCTCTATTCTTTCCATCCAGTGAACCAACCGCAGAAGGGGAAACATCTTTGTCTTCAGTTCCTCGGAGTGATCCTTTAACAACTGATTATGGGACAATTGATGACCTGTGTGATCTATGTCTTGGATATGGGGCTATGTCTGTATTGGAGGATACAATATTGGCAATAACTCAATCCCCGACGTATCATGACACAACTGTGATTCAGTACATGAACACTGTTCTCACCCGCATTTGTAACTACTGTGAAATGCATCGGCACTATAATTATCTTTACAATTTTCTGGTACTATCATCAATTTTTCCTTTGCGTCACTTCCTTTGGAGTCCACTGCTTTCGCGCTAATTAATATTTACGTTGAAACATGGTGTATCAGGTTCTAAAAGGTGACCATGTGGCTTCTGGCCTTTGCTGTATTCAGTTATTCATGAATTCAATGTCCCAAGAGGAATCTCTGAAGCATTTGGGACATGCCAAGGTATTATGATTTTCATTATCAATGTGTTATAATGCAGTAGTTGGTCTCTATGCAGCTCCGTTACATATGGCACATTGACAATATAGTTCAGTCTCGGTAAATATCAAAGTGTTCCCTTACGGTTTCTGTAACTGCCATATATTTACCAAATTTAATATTGCAACAACTTCTAGTCTCTACTCTAGAAACGGTCACTTGACATGAGTACATATTTACATGAAGTCATGAATTAAACATAGAACACTGCTAGCACATACATGGTACACAGCAACCAGCCCAGCGCTGTGCCAACTGAACCAAGTGAGGTAACTAGGAAATAATTCTCGAGAACAGCCACAAACCACTGAATCATGGTTTCTCGAAGGAATAGGCTTCTTGAGCACCACTGAATCATCAATTATCAACTGCACCAGTGGCGAATCCAGGATGAAAATAAAGGATGGGCTCAGTTCACTAAGCTAAATTGAGGCGAGAAGCAAAATTTTATAAAATTATGAAAGAATTGTAGGTGTGCCACATACTATAACCTATGAACCTGTAAAATTTCTACCAAAACTATGACCATATATGGCCCGCACAAATAAAATAAAAATTAAACACACTAACTATAATATTGTTCACTTAACTCTTGTTCTGTTCGTAGCTTACAGCTGGTCATATTTTTGGACGAATTTGTATGCTATAACATGAAGTACCTCCAATATTTTTTTTGTAATTGTTGCCACTTCAAAATGCTTCTGCTAACATTATGTAATTTTGCACACATATTCAACGTGATTTTTTTTCTTAATTCTGGCGTTTTTTATTACGGATTGAAAAACTTATATCTTGTTCTGCTTTTACCTACCATTGTATTGTCAGACATCCTTGATATTTTAACCAAAAATTATTCGTGACAAGTTTATTGGTGGGTCGCGTGCTATTGCAAACTGAGAATAGACACTACTATATGTATTGTCAGTGCTTGACCATTAGAATTTTTTTAATGTTCACCATTAGTTATCAGGGGCAGTTGACAACGAAAATTTTAATATATGGCTCCAGTCCTCATTGTCAGAGTTGTACTGTATATGTTAACAGTGCAATATGCCCATTTACCAAACTAGGGCACAACACAGCTTTTACCTCTCCAAACTCAGTGCTGTTGATATATGTTAGCCGTGTAATATCCCCCGTTGAGCTGTTTGGGGTCCAGCTCCCTTCGCCTCGAAAGACGAAAGGGGGTCATTGGTACTACATTGTTTTAAGGCTCTGATACCATGTGGTAAATATGCAGAAATCACCTTATACAGTAGGGGGATATTACACGGGTAACATATACAACTCAAACACTCATATACTCGTGTGGGCCGTCTTTGGCAATAGCAAGCCACGAGGCCCATGATAAGTGGTGTGTACCACTTTGTCTCCAGCCAGTCTTTCTGTTGGATTTGGAGGAGGAGCGTACCAGGAGCAGCAACGGTAATGTCTCTCGTGTTTCTCCTCACATACTCTGCTCGATCCCCTTCTATCTTCTCACTAGGTCAGCCAGCCACATGGCTATATGGGCCTGGGCCATATGGGCCACATATACAACACTCCCCCTCGAGAGGGGTGATAGATATCTATCATTCCCATCTTGTCACACGCCAGATTGCATTCTTTAGTTCCCAATCCTTTAGTCAAGCAGTCTGCAATCTGTTGCTCAGAACTCACATGCTCAATCTTGATGATCCCAGCGTCAAGTTTTTCTTTGATGAAGAATCTGTCTATTTCCACATGCTTGGTTCTATCATGCTGCACTGGATTGTGCGCTATGTTAATTGCTGATTTGTTATCACACCACACATTCATACAACTAGTCTTCAATATCTTTAATTCTTCTAATAAATTTCTGGTCCACAACATCTCACTTAGCCCTTGAGCCATAGCTCTATATTCGGCCTCCTCAGTCGACCTAGACACAACAGCCTGTTTCTTCTCCGTGATACTAAGTTCCCTCCAACAAAGACACAAAATCCTGAGGTTGATCTACCATCATCTAGGCAACTTGCCCAATCTGCATCACAGTATCATCAACCACGAGATGCTTGTTACTCTCAAATAACAGTCCCCTTCAAGTACCTCCGAATTCTGTACACTGCTTCAAGACGATCACTCCTAGGTTCATGCATGTATCTGCTTACCACACTTACCACAAAGCAATGTCAGGGCGTGTATGACATAAATACAACAACCTCCCAACTAATCTTTGATATCTTTCCTTATTCACTGGCTCTCCTGACTGAGCTGTCAGTTTGTGGTTTTAATCAATTGGAGTTGATGCTGCCTGACATCCTAGCAATCCTACATCGCTTAGGAGATCTAAAGTATACTTCCTCTGAGATAGCGCAATCCCCTTGGCAGACCTGGCCACCTCTATGCCCAGGAAGTATTTGAGTCGGCCCAGATCTTTGACTTCAAAGGCCTTACCCAAACACTCTTTCAGTCTTGCTATTTCTTCTTTGTCATCCCCTGTTATAATAATATCATCCACATATACTGCAAATACAGTGATTTTCACATCAAGTTGATGTAAGGACAACCCGAAATTCGCTGCACAGGAGATCAGGATCCTCACAGTGTTCATCTTTGCTACTGGAGCAAAGATCTCATCATAGTCAATGTCGTAGATCTGGCTGTACCCCCTCGCCACAAGCCTTGCTTTGTACCTTTCAATCTTCCCTTCTGCATTCTGCTTCACAGTGTATACCCACTTGCAGCTGACTGCCTTCTTTCCTGTTGGAAGAGGTGTTAGTACCCATGTCTTGTTCTTACTCAATGCCTCCAGCTCCTCTATCATAGCTGCTTGCCACTTTGGATCCGCTTTTGCTGCCTTCCAATCGGTTGGAAGAGACACCAGCTGAAGAGAAGCAACAAATGCTTTGTAGGCCGGAGATAATGCTTCATAGGAGACATAATTTCCAATATCATTTGCATCGAACCCATACTTTGGCTCTAATATCCCTGGTTTTGCTCGAGTACCTTTTCTCAAAGCAATTGGCAAGTCCTCTGTGTCAGATGAGCTTGCATTGCTGCCTTCAAAGTTCAAAAAGGCGCTAGGCGTTAATTATGCGTTTGGCCACCTACTTGCGCTTTTCTAGCTTAGGCGCAATTAGGCGTTAGTACTGTAGTGTGAAGAAATAAGCTAGATGGGCTGGCCTAGCCCATTGAACCACAGGCCCATCTTCTTATTCTCCTACTAAAACTCCTGTATGTGCACAGTCGACAGAAAATCTAGGTATCCTCCTCACGCCGCCTCTCCCCCTCGTCCTCTCTCCCTTCTTGCATGATGTCGCCTCTCTCTCTCTTCCTCTCTCCCTTGCTACACTGATGGGGAACCAGCCAGTGAAGCTCGATTTCTCACCGGAGAAGCTCGATCCCTCGCCGGAATCAGTCGATTTGTCATCGGAGTGGTTGAATCCTCGTCGAGAGCTTAAGCGTGCGTAGGCACGCCTTTTTGAACTATGGCTGCCTTGCTGCTCCCCCTGCACCTGTGCTCGCTGCTCCCCCTGAACATGATGCTGTCGTCTTGAATATACTTGAGTATTACGCTCCTCATTCACCTTCTGCCACCTATGAGAAGCATCACCTTGCTTCCGTGAATACACCTTTAGCTGCTCCTCTTGCTCTGCCGTCCACCTCGGTACACAACCGATCTGGGTGGGAGCACCGCCTGCCTGACTTGCACCCCATCAGTCACAATCGGTCCTTCACTCTGTGGTGTTATCATTTTCTGGGGCTGCTGCTCGCTTCACTGTACCGGAATATCACCCTCAATTGGTTGCTGCAGCATCGAATCGGCACCACCACCACTCTCCCCCTCTTGGCCTGTCACAGTAGACTGGGTATGGTCAAGACTTTCCAATAATCCACTAAGATCAGTTTTCTCACCATAAAATGTTCGGATTCCTTGAAGGTGACATCCATGCTCACAAAGGTCCTCCGTTCAGAAGGACTCAAACACTTGTAGCCGCGTTGCCCAGAAGAGTACCCAGTGAAGATACACTTAACGGTCCTTGGATCCAATTTGCCCACAGATGGCCTGTGATCCCTGACAAAGCAGACCGAACAGCTTGGGAGGAGCCACGAAATCATTCTTTCCCAGAAGTAACTCAGAAGGTGACTTCATACCCAGTACTCTCGATGATGTGCGATTGATCAGGTGTGTCGCAGCCATCACAACTTCACCCCACAAGAATTTTGGCACATTCATAGTAAACATCAGTGATCGAGCAACCTCCAGAATATGTCGATTCTTCCTTTCTGCCACTCCATTCTGAGGAGGAGTGTCCGGACATGAGGTTTGATGCAAAATCCCTTGCTCTGATAAGAATGTCCCAAACACTTTGTTCACATGCTCAGTGCCATTATCACTTCTTATCCCTTGTACCAGAACATTGAAGTGATTTTTCACATAGGCATAGAAAGTCTTGAAGCATTGGAAAGTTTCATCCTTGTGACACATCATATAGATCCATGTCATACGTGTGTGGCAGTCAATAAAGGTCACAAAATACTTTGCACCACTAACGGACACCACAGGACTTGTCCAGACATCCGAGTGAACAAGCATGAATGGGGATATACTTCTAAGTCCCTTACTCACATAAGACGTCCTCGTGTGTTTTGCAAACTCACACGCATCACATTTCAGCTTGTTCTTATCTACTCCATGCATTACATCAGGAAACAGCTTGCACATTTTATCAAAGGATACATGCCCCATTCTGCAGTGATGTTTCGTTGCCACAGACTCTTTCTTCCACAATTGCCGCAAACACTGGGCTGCCCGTCTGACCAAGCCCCTCACGATCCATGTACCACAGTCCCCATCCTCCTTCCAGTCGGCCTGTCCACAATCAAGCACATTTCTCTGTCAACTGTTATCCTACAGTCCACCTTGTCAATTAGAGCACTAGAAGACAACAGATTGACCGGGAAAGCTGGCACATGTAGGACTGGAGATAACTTAATATCAGGTGTATATTGAACTGTCCCAATGCCCTTAATAGGCTGCGATGTCCCGTCAGCAGTACATATCATGTTACTTTGAGAGGGAGTGAGCTGATCATATGACTCAAATTCCCTGAAGTCACCTGCAACATGTTTAGAAGCACCAGAGTCTAGAACCCACTCCGGATCAGTCCTATGAGCAACAATTGTGGCCTTTTCAGTGCCATCTTCATTAGTACAGATAAAAAAGGCCGAACTTGTCCTGTCCTCGATGACCTCCGCCTCTTTGACATCCCTGATAAAGGTTGTCGTGTTCCTCATGCGAGCCACCCTTGCTCGCGCAGCATCAAAGGCCACTTCGGCGGAGGCCAGACGTGCACGCAACACAGCTTCCTCCTGCATGGCGGCGAGCAGGGCATCCTCCAAGTCTCTGCTTGCCGAGGCACACCCAGCTACATCTCCGCCTCCTCTCAGCACTTCATCTCCTATGCGCCTTCCTCCTCCTTCCTCTGCATCATACGAACATCCATCATCAGACCGCACCGAATCCATGACCCTGGACTCCTCACTACCAGCCATCTTCCTCCCAGGCAGCCACACGCAGCAGCTAGCCTCAGCGCAGCCTCTTCTTCCACCTCCTTCTCTCCAATCAGCAGAGCAGCAGCAGCCCTCAACAGCAGCAGCTCAGCAGACCAACAAAAGCAGCACCTTCAGCACCTCAACCCTTCTCCTTCACCTCTGCCTGCAGAGCACCAACTCCAGCAGCTGTCACCAACAGCAGTAAGAGACCACAGCAGCAGCTTCACCTCTGGCCCACTTCTTCTCCTACCAATCCGCAGCAGCAGAAGCACAGCAACCACAAGCAGCAGCAGTGCAAAGAGCACCCTCTGCCGCACCAACAGCAAGCAGCAGCAACTGCAGTTCAGAACAGCAGCAGTTCGTCACCTCTCCTTCCTTTACCAATCCGCAGCAATTAGCAACCGAGAGCAGAAGTAGCAGAGCCAGCAGCAGCAGCCATCAGCAACTGCAGCCAGCCGCACCTCCTTTGCTTCCTCCCTCGCAGCAACAGCAGCTCGCGCAGCCGCACCTCCTATGCTCCACCAGCCGCACTAGTCCTCCGCGCCAGCCGGGACTCCTCCTAGCCCCGCCGTCGCCAGCCACGCAGGTCCCGCGTGCCGCCCCGCCGCCTCGCGCGCGTGCACAGCTCGCCGCCTCCTACCACGCCCAGACGTGTGCGCCGCCCCTCTCGCCGGACCTTGCCACCAGCCGGCGACCTAGACCACCGTCGTCGCCGGCAACCTGGCTCTGATACCATGTTGGATTTGGAGGAGTGTACCATGAGCAGCAGCGGCAATGTCTCTCGTGTTTCTCCTCACACACTCTGCTCGATCCCCTTCTATCTTCTCACTAGGTCAGCCAGCCACATGGCTATATGGGCCTGGGCCATATGGGCCACATATACAACACTTTCTCTACGCCTTTGCTTCTTGACACCTACGGCCGACGAACAACTTGTAGCAAATCGATGGCTAAGTGGGGTTTTCTGGCCAAATTAGAGGGTAGACGGAGCCTATAACAGAACAGCAACCGGCTAGGCAACTGTAGACAAACAACTAACCAACTGTCGACAGAACCAGCTAAGCAGCTAACTTGAAAGTAGTACAAAGCAAGCAGCAAAGATTTCATATGACCACATCATGCACATCATTCCATTAAACACCTGACATAGGACCCATACAGCGTTGTGATAAGCCTCATACGGACATCGCCTGTGAAGCGAGGTGGAGCATGTGGAGTTGACGGGGATGTCCTGCTAGCAGAAGCATGTGCACTGGAGACAGCAAAAGGAGGAGCAGCACGTGCAGGTGGCTGGGAAGGCGAGAGGAACCTGTAGGGGCATGACGGGGATATCGAGGGGAGCCACCTGGCGCAGAGCTTCTAGAGATGCGGAAGTGGGGGCGTGGCGGGGATGTCGGGGGAGGCATCTGGCGCAGAGCTTCTAGAGACGCGGAGGTGGTGTCACAGAGGGGACAGCAGAAGGAACAGACCTTGGCTGCTAATGCTATGGTTAGATAACTAGGCTGTTGGTGTAGCATGTGGAGGAGCTGGTTCGGAGTCACTACGCCAGTTTGGTAGTAGGCTAGGTCTGATCAGGAGTCTCTGGAGTTGTTATTTTTTTTCTGGCTAGTTTGTCTGTTACCAATTTTTTCCTGCTTTTTACCAAAAAGAGTAAGGGCAGCCCGGTGCATGTAGCTCTCGCTTGCGCAGGGTCCGGGGAAGGGTCCGACCACTTTGGGTCTATTGTACGCAGCCTTTCCCTACATTTCTGTAAGAGGCTGTTTCCAGGACTTGAACCCGTGACCTCATGGTCACAAGGCAGCAGCTTTTACCACTTTGCCAAGGCTCCCCTTCCTTTTACCAAAAAGAGTGGAAGCATAAAAATACACATTTCTCCATACAGTACCAAAAACAATCAAATTGAGTTGACTGGTTTGGCTTGTTTTTCTTGTTCGTATTAGGACATTGGGCATGTATAATATCCAGCCCACTTAGCTGAACAGGATCCCTGTAAATAAGCATTCCTGTAAAAGTAACTCAGTAGCTCCCGCTTGCGGGAGCTACATGTATAATATCAGTAACTCAGTAGCTCCCACCCCCCCCCCCCCCCCCCCCCTCCCGTCTGGTCTTCCGAGTTTCCAAAAAATCTGAAAAAGAAATCATGGATACAGGTCATGCTAAAGCACTTGCACTTACAAAAAGATTATCAAATAGTTTGACCATTTGTGACCTAGTAAAAAGTAGATAAAATTTTAGGGTCTTGATTATATAGCCACGAATTTGTCTTTTTCGTACAGGTCACAAGAGGTCATATTTTTTTATAAACCTTTGCAGGCGCACACTGCAGATGATATAGCATGGCTTGCATCCACTAATTTGTGTAGCATTATACGGAAACTCATAAAGTGGTTTTGAATAATGGGGTGTAAGTGTCAACTAGTATGACACCATCCAGTTATACTACTTGTGACTCTTTTCTAAAACAAAAACTTGGTACTTAAGTGTTATGCTCAAATTAGACTCTTTAATTTAATGCATGGTTCAACCTCCATGTGGTGCCAACTTGAAGAAGCACTTCTTGGACCTAGGGTTATGTATCTTGTGGTAACAATCCGAGCCAGCAGCTTTAGTCACATGAGGGTCTAGAAACGTTAGCAGTCAGTTCGAGATTTTGTGCAACATGCAGCTTTTCTTTTTGTGCAACATTCTTAGGCCACACATAGAAATGTAAACTTACAGTGAATAGTGGCACCCTGTACTGTTGCAGTCATTTGACAGCAAAGCTGCTTTCTAATGCACTGATTTAGTGTAACATTATGCAAAACTGTTTTTCATAGAGTGACTCTCAGGGAGACTAAATATGGTCTGCACTGCTCCATAAGGAATCTAAAATAGTAGAAAACATTGTAAAAAAATCCCGTGCTCTCTAGAAAAATAGATGTTGAAATTGTTCATGGATATCTTTGCATAACTTGCATCAACTAATTTTCAATGAAATACTCCCATGACATACATGCAGTTTGATTTGCCTCATCTTTAGTGCTAACAGTGTTACATTTGACTACTGTGGATGTTGTTTAAGCAAGTCTAATCATTAAAAAAATACTTATAAAAATAGAATGAGTTTTTGGGTTATTTTGGACCCGACTATGCATATTTACATGGTAATTTCGAACAGTGACTTGATAATAATTAATCAATAATGGTTTGGTATGTTTCTTATACTCGGCTTCTTATGGGTGCAGACACATTTTGAGGAAGCCTTATCTGTACGAGATAGAACAATTGAGGCTACAAAATTGGTATCACGGACTGCTCGCAATAAGAGCGCATCGGAAAAACTAACTCGAGAGATGATAATGAAATTTTCTGCCAGAGTTTCCTATCAGGTGAGGAAATTGTCAAGGCAGATAAATTACTGGGCGAACATGGCTTATTTCCTTTCTATAAAAAAATTGTGCATGTTTGAGACTGTTTCTCTGGGACCCAACTATCATTATAAACCAACGTGCATGTAGTTTTTTCTAGCTCTGCACTGATTTGATGCCCAGTTTTAGACTTTGGTAGGCTAATCGAGTTGCATATGTTGAAAACATAGATGGATGTTGTGAAGGCCCTCAACAGTGTAGATGGGCCTCAGTGGAAAACCTCCCTTTTTGGAAATCCAACTGATCCTGAAACTCTGAGGTTTGTGCTACTTCTTTGCTTTTTAAGGTTAAATATTTTTTAACTGCTCTTGAAGGAGGGTACGCTCCTACACATGTTATCTGGAAGATACACCCCTCCTGGACGATTCCTATTATTGCATGGTCATGTCCAGTTCACATTTTCGAATCATGATTTAGCTTTAAATTTCCTTTATTGAGCTGTTTTAAGTGCCAATGAAGAATTATCTACTATAAATAACTATCTTGTTGTATTCAGATCAAAGTTTTGCTGACACTTGCAGGGATAACTCTTAAATTTATTATCTTTATGATCGGAATCATTACTGATCTTTGCTTTTCCTTATGCACCAGTACTTGACTAGTCCATCTATTATTGCCTGGTGTGCTTATTTGTTTAACATAAGCTCATATTATTTGCAGACGAAGGTGCATGGTTGTTGAAACTCTGGCTGAAAAACATTTTGATTTAGCTTTTAGAATGCTTCATGAGTTTGATCTTCCAGGTTACTTATATTCCACATTTGCTCTTAATTTTGCAGAATTAATGTTAAAAATTGATGCTTATTTGGGAACAATGTTTGGAAGTAGGCATCTATATACTCAGAGTTACTGACAGACCAATTCTTTTCAGTTGTGGATGTTTATGCCGGTGTAGCAGCATCCCTCGCAGAGAGGAAAAAAGGTGGCCAGTTAACGGAGTTCTTGAAAAACATAAGAGGAACCATAGAAGATGATGAATGGGATCAGGTGATGTGCACTATGTGTTTTTTTGTGTTCAGCCTTCAGCTTTGCTTATAGGCTATTAATCTCAGAAATAATAATATATTCTTGTAGTAGATTGTATTGTTCATGGGAGTATCTTTTGGAAGTGAGTTCTGCTTTGTTGTTAATTACCTCATCAGATGCGGAACTAAATGTGTAGCCTATGTAGATATACACGATGTCATATGACATTATTTGTGTCTGGAGTTCACAACTTGTCCAAAGAGTAACATATCCGAGTTGTTGCTAGTACTCTATAAATGTCATTGTATATCCAGTTATATTTCTATGTTTCGCATGTTTCATCGGGCATTCAGGAAATTCAAGTATCACAGTACAAAATGTGTAGATGATGCTCCATATTTTCTTTTGCAGTAGAAAAATGGATATGCTGTATCAATTTTTTTTGAGATAACACAAAAGCTTTGCTTTTCATTGCATTGATAGAGAGAAGTCATTACAAGCCCCAAGAAGGACACACCCGACGTACAATAGCGCAAGGAAGGCCACAAACAACACACAACACAATGCCCCTAGATGCTAGTTGTGACTCCCCCCGGGAGCAAAGCCCAATAATTTAAAACTTCAACATAACATCCTTGTTTGGTTGACTACTGTATGGGAATGATCTTGGTGAAACGCTCTGCTGATCTTTTTGTTCACTTGCTTTTAATAGGTTCTGGGTGCTGCTATAAATGTTTATGCTAACAAGCATAAAGAAAGGCCAGATCGACTTATTGACATGCTAATCAGCAATCACAGGTATCGCTTATTCATACCAAAAAAACTACTCAATTGTGCCACTGCATTTCATGTGGAAGATAACTCTTTACTTCAGCCTTTCTTGCTAAAGTGCTATAAATTTCTTTATGGTACCTGTGACGTGGTATTTTTTTAATTACATTTTAAGTGTTAAACTGTGAATGCCTTGCTTATCAGCGGTTGGTTACCTTTTCTTGCTTTCTTGGGCATTATCATGTAATTTGCTCCTCAAGTAGGGCAGTTAATTGATGTTAGGAAATATGCAACATTATATTATCAAGAGGCAAAAGCCATCATATATATACATGTACAGAGGGAGGCCAAAGGCCAACATAAATATAACTCTAACACCCCCCCCTCAAACTCATGGTGGATCTACAACACTGAGTTTGGAGAGGTAAAATCCATGTTGCGCTCTAGTCTGGGACTTCGTGAAGAAGTCTGCCAGCTGTAACTCGGAAGGCTCATATTGAAGAGCAATAACATGGTCCTGCACACCAGCGCGCACAAAGAAAGCATCAACACCAATATGCTTGGTAAGCTCATGCTTCACGGGGTCCCGCGCAATACTGATAGCACCTGTACTGTCTGACAAGAGTGTAGTAGGTGTAGTAACAGAGACACCAAAATCCTCGAGTAACCAGCGTAACCAAGTCACCTCTGCCGTGAGAAGAGCCATAGCTCGCAACTCAGCCTCTGCACTCGAACAGGAAACTGCGGTCTGTTTCTTCGTCTTCCAGGCAATGAGAAAACCACCAAGAAAGACACAGTAAGCAGAAAGTGAACGGCGATCCGAAGGATCACTAGCCCAGGTAGCATCGGAATAGGCTTGGAGCTGTAACGAGCTGGAACGAGGAAAGAAGAGACGGTGAGAGATCGTGCCACGAAGATATCGTAGAACACGAAGAAGGTGACTGTAGTGAACAGAAGTGGGAGAAGAAACAAACTGACTCAAGATATGAACAGGATAGGAGATATCCGGACGAGTGATAGCGAGATAGACAAGACTCCCAACAAGATGACGATAACGAGTCGGATCAGACAAGGGCTCACCATCAGAAGCACGAATGTGAACATTAAGCTCCATAGGAGTCTCAACAGTGCGCTCATCACTAAGAGCCGCACGAGCAAGAAGATCCTGGATATACTTTTCTTGGGAAATAAAAAAGCCATCAGAGGTGGAGGAAATCTCAATCCCAAGAAAGTAACGAAGAGGACCAAGATCAGACATAGAAAACTGCTCACTCAGACGAGCCTTGACAAAGGCAATGTACACAAGATCATCGCCAGTGATGATCATGTCATCAACATATAGAAGAAGAGTGCGACCACGAGCAGAAAGGTGGACAAACAGTGCTGGATCATGAGCACTGGGCGAAAAACCAGCTGCAGTGACCACCGAGGCAAAACGCTCAAACCAAGCGCGAGGGGCTTGCTTAAGGCCATATAGAGAGCGACGAAGACGACAAACCATGCCATCAGGAACTGAATACCCAGGTGGTGGCTGCATATAAACTTCCTCACGCAACTCACCATTAAGAAAGGCATTCTTAACATCAAGCTGAGACACGGACCAGTGGCGAACAGAGGCCACGGCGAGAAGTGTGCGGACAGTGGTCATATGGGCCACAGGAGCAAAAGTCTCATCGTAATCATGACCATGCTCCTGCTGAAAGCCACGAGCCACAAGACGAGCTTTATAACGCTCAAGAGAACCATCAGAGCGAGTCTTAATCTTATAGACCCACTTACAAGTGATGGGACGAACACGGGGAGGAAGAGAAACCAGATCCCATGTTCCGGTACGCTCAAGGGCAGCAATCTCCTCTGCCATCGCAAACTGCCATTCAGGATGAACAACAGCATCTCGATAAGAAGTCGGCTCAAGAACGGTCGAAAGACCATAGCGAGAAGGAGAATATCGGTCAAGGGGCGGACAAGGCCGCGGACGAAGACCATAAGTCGGCTGAGAGGAGGAAGACGACACACCAGAAGTAGAGGGCACATCAGTAGACTCATCCACAACACGTGGACGACGAGTATAATGGAAAGGAAAAGAGGGAAGAGGTGGAATCACTAGAGGTGGAGACGGGGAATGTATCGGTGATGAAGGTTGAGAAGGGGAAGGTATCGGTGATGAAGGTGAAGAAGGGGAAGGTATTGGTGATGAAGGTGGAGAGTCATGCGATGAGGGAGGAGAAGAAACCGTAGGAGAGGACAGCGTCGGATCTGCAACAGCGGGAACGGGAAAAGGAATACTAGGCACAGAGGGAGGTGTATTCGGAAACATAAGAAAAGAGATGTCCTCCGTGGAAAAGGCCGAGGAGGATGTTCATTCGATTTGTTGTGGATTGGATGATGGAAAAACCAGCAAGGATGGACGCGGGTAGAAGGAACGAGACTCATCAAAGGTCACATCCCGGGAAATACGCATCCGGTGACCGACAGGATCCCAACACCGATAGCCCTTATGCTCATCACTGTATCCGAGA
Source organism: Elymus sibiricus (assembly GCA_039707655.1). NCBI lineage: Eukaryota > Viridiplantae > Streptophyta > Magnoliopsida > Poales > Poaceae > Elymus > Elymus sibiricus. Next base: position 230,505,510 of record CM077668.1, read on the forward strand.
AAGACACACTCAACAGACTGAGCGGTTAGTTTGGTGCGCTCACGAGGGGCAAGCAAAACATAGCAAACGCAACCAAACAAACGAAGCGCCGAATAATCAGGAGAACGACCAGAAAGACGCTCGAGAGGAATACCACCCTGTAGAGCAGCAGATGGCTGAATGTTGATGAGATAGGTGGAAGTAGTAATAGCCTCATCCCAGAAGTGAGGCGGAAGAGAGGCGGCGATCATCATCGCACACGCCGTCTCAAGAAGGTGACGATGCTTGCGCTCAGCCACACCATTCTGAGCATGAGCACCAGGACAAGAGAACTGAGTAAGAGTACCTGCTCAGCAAGGAATCCTCGCATCGCATGGGAGATATATTCACCAGCCGAATCTGCGCGAAAAACATGAATAGGAGTGGAAAACTGGGTATGAACCATGGCAGCAAATTTTTTGTATATAGATAAGACCTCACTACGAGAAGACATGAAATAGATCCAAGTGTACCGAGAAAAATCATCTATAAAGATTATATAGTAGCGATGACCCCCTTTCGAAGCAAAGGGAGGCAGACCCCAAACATCAGAGTGAACGAGATCAAAAGGGCGTTCGGACACTGACTCACTGTGAGGATAGGGTAGCTGAATCTGCTTACCGAGCCTACAACCCAGACAATCCAATGAAGCGTTACCAGAGACAGACCCTAGAACACCGCGATGAACCAATGACGAGAGACGAGAACCACATAAATGGCCAAGACGATGATGCCACTGTTGAAAAGAGCTAGTAGATGTAGCAACAGGGGCTGCAAGACTGGCGGCGGTGGCAGCGGAGGGAAGACGAAGCCAATCAAGCTCCCAGAGACCATCAGAGCGTCGAGGTCCAGCACCAAGCAGAGCGCCCGTGCGACGATCCTGAACAGAACACGAATCAAAGTCGAGAATGACCCTACAACTAGAGTCAACAATCTGACCACCAGATATGAGCTGCATGGTAAGTTGAGGAACATGAGCGACAAAGGGAACATGAAATGAAGAAATGCTAAGAGTGCCTCGACTAGCTATGGGGAGGGGAGTGCCGTCAGCTGTAAGGACACGAACAGGAGACTCAACAGGTCGAATAGACGTCAAAGTGGAAGAATCATAAGTCATATGAAAAGACGCTCCAGTATCAAGAATCCATGGGGATGTACCTAAATGAATAGATGGTGGTTTCTCAGTGCTAGAAGAGTCAGTCACGGAACCTGCAGAACCTGTCGGTGAAGACTCCCAAGAAGCAAGCAGGCATCGCAGCTGCGCAATCTCACCCACAGACAAGGACACGACGGAAGAGGTCGAGGTAGAAACACCTGCCGACGATGAGCAGTCGCCTCCACTCGTGGAAGCCGCGTGTAGAGTCGACGTAGAGCCGCATGTGGAAGCCACTAGGGGAGTCGACGTGGAGTGGGCACCACCACCGCGGGCAGATGCCGCAAGAAGAGTCGATGAATAGCGACCAACACAGCCTGCTGAAGACGCCGCAGGGGACAATGTCACAGACGGACGAGCACCGAGCGACGACGCATGTGCGAGACGGGATCAATATAGGGAACACCGTCGAAAATCACCGGACGGCGATGAGCAGAGACCGGCAGCATAATATCTCTTTTTTTTTTTCTTCTCCTTTTTTTTTTTGGCTCACAGACCGATCTGAATTCACACGAGGCCCAAAGGGAATCGACTCAGACGAGGCCCAAAATAAACTGCCGTCAACACCCACTCCTTCCCGAGTGGAAACAGTGAGAACGCCAGGTATAACGCCAAGAAACCACCCGATCGGCGGCAGATCAGAGGAGACCGACGGGCGGAAGTGGCAAACGACCAGCGGACAAGCGTGATCGCCGACGACACGGCCGGACACGGCCGGAGCGGCTCAGGCCTGTGGACGAGAGGAGAGCGACGGGCGGAGGCGGCAAGCGCCCAGCTGGAGACGAGGCCCGCGGGCAACAAGGCCGGAGCGGCTCACGCCCGCACCAGCGAAACTGGCGGACGACGACCGAATCGGTGGTCGGCGGCGGCGCAATCCGGCATCTGGGCCAGGATCCGGTGGGCGGACGCCGGTGGCCTTGAGATCCTAGCGAGTAGCAGTGGCCTGCAGACGACTAGGAAGCCAGGTGGAAGATAGACGGTGACGAGCTCCTGGGACGATTTGGTTTGGCGGCAGTCTGGGAAAACTAGGCAGCGTGGCTATGAAGAGGAACAATAGCACGTGCAGGGAAGGAGCAGCACACTGGGTGCCAGGAACAGTGGCGGCCAGCCAGAAGATTGGTGGCGGCGGCGCAGCGGACGGGTTGTGGGGCGGAAAAAAAAACCCTTAGCTCATGATACCATGTTAGGAAATATGCAACATTATATTATCAAGAGGCAAAAGCCATCATATATATACATGTACAGAGGGAGGCCAAAGGCCAGAATGCAAAAGGCCAAAGGCCAACATAAATATAACTCTAACAATTGATACCGTAAGGGAAGTTCAAACAACATTCTTTAGTTTGGATTTCTTGCACGGTAAACTTAGGATCATGTCCACACATTCACATATATTCTCTCTGTTTCTAAATATAAGACGTTTTGGCAGTTTAAATTAGACTGCTAAAATGTCTTATATTTAGGAACGGCGGTAGTATTTCACAACGTGCAACTGTATATTCGTGTACTTTGTCTTTCAGCCAACCGAAACTTTTATAGTTACAGAAGTGATATGTTTATATGCAAATTAAAAAAAAGGAGCGATCAAAGTTCATAGGTGCGATCACTTTTATATCATGCCTTCACATTATACCTATTCCACTGTAATCATCCCCAAAAGTCATTGTAGCTAGTTTGTACACTGAACCTGCATTCCCAGAATTGTTACCCTGCCACCAAGCAGCACAGTGGGCACCTTTAAGTGTTACCTCAGACATGGAAGCACATGATTATGTGTTATGTGTTTGTTAACTTTGTACTTGGAAGTTGTTTCGAGATGATTCGAAGGCGCACCTGAGAGCACGTCTTCCCGGGTGAAAAATAGATTTAGCAAACGCCAAAAAGTTTTGAAATTTACATGTGCCCATACATTTTCATGGAAAAAGATCAGCTTTGTGTCATGTAGTTTAGTGCTTGAAAATTTGCTTTATTAGAGCACTGAATTAAGATAATTTGCTCATGGCGCAAAAATGTTGCTCTTTTTCCCCATGAAAACCACTATCACATAGAAACTTTAACATGTACATGCGTGAACTTCTAAGTATTTGGTGAGAATTTACTGTTCGTCCCAGGAGCACGTGCTCCAGGGAGTCACTCCGCACCCTCTTTCTCACCTTTCTGAAATTTTCCTAATTTCTACAGGAAAGTACTTGCTTGCGTTGTTTGCGGCCGTCTAAAAAGTGCATTCCAGATAGCCTCACGAAGTGGAAGTGTAGCTGATGTTCAATATGTTGCCCATCAGGTCAGCTATCTTTCTTAGATCTACATATGGTTGGCACTTAGTGATCAAATGAATTTACGTGTTTTCCTTTTTACCTGCATCCATTACAACAAGGGGCCAATAATGCGCACCAAAATCAGTTGCAGTAAATAAACGGAAATGTACTGATTTGGTTCCTTTATGTTTGGGTCAGATCTGTTTTGGCCCCTGAACTTTTCAGTGTTACTCCCTCCGTTCCAAAATAAGTGCATCAAATTTGAACTAAAACGACGACACTTATTTTGGAACGGAGGGAGTACTTGTGTAGTTATTTGGTCATTAACATTAATAATGGTACCATTAGTCACTTCCACTTAAAAGTGCATCAGTTTGTTAAATCTCAGAGTCATTGACAAGTGAGGCCTATTGGTTGGCCGCTGTTTAGAAGTATTGATTTGGACCTGTCTTCAAGTCGAATAGTATACTTGAAAAGTTACGACACTTAACAGGTGTTACCTCAAATTTGAGGGACTGATTTTGAACACATCTCACATATAACTGATGCATAAATGAAACAAGGGAAGTGAAATCGGTGCCCTGTGACCCCCTCATCTGCAATTTGTTTTGTTCTATTTTCTGACTTCCATATTCTCCTTTGACAGGCATTACATGCAAATGCATTGCCGGTTCTTGATATGTGCAAGCAATGGCTGGCCCAGTACATGTAATTGTAAGTGTTCTGACTCTGCTGAGGGAGAATTTAAATTAGTGCAATAAAAGTGGGTTGCACCAATGAGCAGAATTCTTCTCTGGGCCAAGCGGGTTAATGCAGAGATCAAGTTCAGAACAAGACCCCCGGCCCCCCCCCCCCCCCAACCCTCACCAAAGAAAAGGCCAAGGCGTACAGTTTTTCCTCGCATCAGCGTGTGTACCATGTGTGCATGCCCGCGTGTATATGTGTTTCGGGTGAGTGGCTGTTGATGCATTTGCACATGGGAGTGCATGCATGCGTGATGTGAGGTGTAAATTTTGCAGTTCCATTGCCTCCATCACCAGTGATGGATAATTCTACCATGAGGGATGGACAACCCAGAAAGGCTAGTGCCTACTTTAGTCAACGTTTCTGTGAGAAGTTTTGGCTGATCTTGTGGTTTCGTTTTTTGAGATGCACATTTGTATAGCAAAATAGTTGTACATGCAGCATGCACTCTTTAAGTAGCAGCTTTGAACTCTTGATTTTTAGCTCATGAGAAGAAAAAAGGCCAGTCTTTCAGCTAGTGCTTCCCCTGTGCAATTGGAGTATTATTATGTTTGGTGGTACTGTCAAATTTTTTTTTCTGGTTTGAGCCCGTCGTGTTCTTTGTATCTTGTGAAAGCTAGTAAGAGCATCAACAACAGTCTCTTGGAGGTACGAGACGCGGTAGGTCTTCAGTGTGGAACCAACTTGTGATTTACCCCTAGAGAGTTTGTGATGGTTTGCAGGCCACCTTAGGGCCTACCACTAGTTGGGAACAACATCTGTTGTGATATCTCAAGGAGAATAAGGTGATCTTTCATGTTATTAATGTGCCTTCGTGGTAACACTCCTCCAAATGGTGATTAGCTTGTACATTGGGATACATCGACCTCTTCAGTTATCCCTAACCCTACCTCTATTTGTGGTTTATTTTGGTCACTTTGCATTCATCATATATGATTGCATATTTGACTGTAGCAATTGTTTAGGCACACCTTTATATTCCGCAAAGCCTAAGCTTGCTGGGAGGTGGATCCCACGACGGGGGAGCTTGACGGGGACGATTGTAGTGACGACGGAATCTAGTGGTGGGGAAGTGCGGGGACGGCAACGCAGTGCTCGGGGATGGCGGCGGGAGCTTGTGGCGAGCGACACAATGCTCGGGGATGTCGGTGGGAGCTCGGGGCATGGTAGTGGACGACTGAATTGGATGGGACTAGGCGGCGTTGGCGCGAGCTCGTTGGCGGTCGTGGTGGTGGCCCCCGAGCGACGGGATTGTGGGAGGGGGTGTGGCGATAGGAATTGGCCGGCGCGGTGAAGATGAAAGTTCAATGAGCAGTGGTTGGGCTTCCATTGCAATGTTTTTGGTTTTTTGGATATATGCATCACTTCTGGCTATTTTTTGGGCAGGTCCTAAAATAATTGAGCTATATATCCTACCACATGGGTACACCTAGTGTAGTTACCCTCATGTCTCATATACTACCATGTAGTAGTATATATGCTACTTTATCATTCTAAGTATGTTTATATACCATATCTAAGATAATTTAAAGCAATCTATACGAAAAAACTGCATGTGAGTACATAGTTTTTTGTATATTTTAAAAATACCTTCATATTTGTACGTATACAACAATATTCTAAAAAATAGTACATACTACCTAAAAAGTAGGATATATACTACTCAAATATTCTTAGATACTACTCCCTTTGTTCCTAAATATATGTCTTTTTAGAGATTCTAGTATAAACTACATACGGAGTAAAATGAGTGAATCTACACTCTAAAATACGTCTATATTCATCCGCATGTAGTCCATATTGAAATCTCTAAAAAGACTTATATTTAGGGACAGAGAGAGTACATACTACATGTACATACTCTTGGTTTTGACAGATACTACATACAACATGCAAAAGCTGAGGGTAACTACCCCTGGGTGGTAGGAAACATTTGTCTTTTGGGCCCGGCTATGTTTTTAGGGTTGCGGTTGGAGATGCTCTAAGATGCCCAAATCACTAACTACTAATTAAGGAGTATCACTCGTAAAGATTACCCCATCTCCTTTAATGATGACAAGTGGTGCACCGCATGCGCGCGTCAACCACAGAGTTTTTGTGGGGGTTTCGTTGCGTTTCTCTTGCCAAGATCTTTGAAATTAGATCACATGAGGTTACGAAGAATTTATTTTTCGGCCAAATCTCTACTTCCAACTAGTAGTAACTTGTACTTTCAAACCGTAGTAACTCATGCTTTCAAGTAAATTAACTTGTGCTTCCACGGGGTAAATTAACTTGTGCTTCCACGGGGTGAAGCACAAATGTGCTCCTGTGAGGAAGCACACAGATGCTTCCCAAATCCAAAGTGAACTAAATTGTGCTTCGGCGGGAGCATTGAAGCACACCTATGCTTCCCACGAAAACACAAATGTGATTTTCAAGTGAACTAACTCCTGTGTCCACGGGAGCGTGAAGCACACCTATGCTCCCGTGAGGAAATACAATTGTGCTTATCGTGGAAGCATAACTATGCTCCCAAGTGAACAAACTCACAGACGAAGAGCCTAAAAAGAAGAAAAAACAAGATAATTTAGAAAACAGAGAAAACTAGTAAAAAAATAGAAGAAAGAAAATGCTCCAATGCGGAAACGTCCAGTGCGCCACACGTGGCGGCGCTGGGGTGCACCATGTGGAGCGTGACGGAGCTAAATCTGGCAGATCTCGGCCTGAGCTAGACGATTGGACACGGTGATAACAAGACATGAGTTTTTACCCAGGTTCGAGCTCTTCGAGAAGATAACATAGTCGGCTACGTATAAAGAGAACGAGTTGCAGACGGATCCAGCTTCTTGGAGTACACGGCAAGTCTGCGGGAGCCTTCCGTTTATACACCATGGGCCGCCCAGCGTGGCCCACTCTTGAACCGACATGGGAATCCTCGGCTGGGCCCACCAGGTCGAAAGACGACGTGGTGAGAGACCGTCTAGCCGGGATACCATCAGAGCGTCCCGCACTCAGAAAATTGTCTGTTGGGACATCCAACCAAGGGTAACCACTAATAAGTCGTTTCCCTCCGATTATTCTATGAATTGTCAAAGCAGGCTTATCAAAATGCAAAATCTAAGACTACTTCAAATAGATTATATCTTAATTCTCTCTCTAAAAATATAATCCCTCTGTAAACCAGTGTAGGACGTTTTTGTAGTTTAAACCGCAAAAACATGTTATATTTGTGTACAGAGGTAGTAGGAAAAAAAGAGATGCCTCCTCTTACACAGGTCATCTGCGGCATGGTTGTAGTACATGCAACGCCTTGTATTGTGGCCTGCGGAACATGGGCCTGGGCTGGAAAGAAGCAAGCGTGCGTTCCATTTGGGGGCGCGATGCGAGTGCGTGCGTACCCAAAAGGAGCAGACGGAATTCTGGAAGCGACGGAGAGACCTGATGCGTGTGCCAAGCGACGGCAAAAAGCGCGGTTTCGTTGGATGGTGCCATTTGCCTGCCGCTAGAATGGGTGCGCCACTCACTCACTGCCATGCGACCGCACTCATCACCACACCACGGCGCAACGCAAACGCAAACACAAAGCTGCTTTGCTTCTATTCGTCTCAAAAAAGACTAAACACGGAAAACCAGAGCCGGTTCTAGCATCACTCAGGCCTTCAAATAAGGCCTTCTAGAACGAGCACCGCAGCAGAAAGCAGTTTTTCTTTACCGTCCCCGCGCGGCCGCATCGCACCGACGGCCGGCCGCATGAAAACAGAGCAGCACAGTGTGGTTTGACGTGGTACCGGACATCGTGTCTCGCCGCTTCCTGTTTGTCTGCAACCGGCCTTGCCTAGGACTGGGTTGAATGGCGGGGCAAGAGCCAAGGCTCCAAACTTTTGACGCGTTTGGTAGGCTGTATTAGGTCCAGCCAGGTCCGCGCGGGATGAATTCGGCCCGTTTGGTTGCCTGGTCTGCATTTGTTTTCTGGCCCACACGAACCTTAAAGCACCTCTAGACCTGGCTCTGGAGGAACAGTCGAATCGGCCGTTTTTGGCGAGCCAGGCTCGCTCGAGCCACGCGTGGCGAGCGCCTGCACGCTTTGGGAAGCGCGGGAGACGACGCGACGTCTCATAACTCCTCACGCTCCCTCCCGTCACCTCCCTCGCCAGTTCACACGCACTCCCTCTCTCTCCCCTCATCGTCCGTTCGGTTTCTCCAATGGCAACGCCGCCGTCTCACCGCGCCCCACCCACTCCCGTCATCGCTGGCAGCAATCCCATCTAGGAGAGGTGGATTGCCGGCATCTCCGCTTCCGGACGGGATCTCGTCGCGGCTATCCGTGCGCCGTCGCCGTTCTACACCATGCCGCAGCCCCGGGCCAATGCAACGCCGCCGCCGCTCGCTCCGGCTCCGCCACCGCGGCCGGACCTCGTCATCTTGGGATCAACGTCGGCGGGGATTCAATCCCTGCCGCCTCCGTCCTTTGTCGGCCCCTCTTATGGGGGTATTTTTACCCCCATTCGAGGGTTTTCTCCTCTGCGTCCGGTGCAAGGGGAGGGGAGCTCGAGGACGCCGCGCTCATCTTCCAGCCGGCGCGCGACGAGGACGACGGCCGCGGCCCTCGGAATGGCCGGCTCTTCTTCAGCGACGGCGGCGGCACCCCTGTTCCCGCCGGGATTTTCTACACGGCCGGCGTACACTCCACCGGCAACCCCTACCATAAGCTCCAAATCTTCCTTGCTGATGAGTTCGTAGTTAGGGTTCTTAGGGTAGTTCGAGTAGTGCTAGATTAGATTGTTGACAGTGGATTCGATTGGATAGATCCGATCCGATTCGATTCGACCGGATTCGATCCAAATCAACTGCGTTTGGGTTGAATCAGAGTGCATGCTAGTGTTGGTAGTGCTTAGATGAGAATGCTTGCTGATGTTAGTGCTATCAGATCATGCCACAATGTTACTGCCTATGATTGATTCGTTAGTTCACTCCACAATTATCATGCCTAAAATGCTACTTAGGTGTTGTTGTTGTTGTTTTGCTGCTCTTCTTGCTGATTTTAGTGATGTTCTTGCTCTTGTAGCTGTGTAAGTGTGTATGCTGTTGTTCTTGCTGTTGTTAGGCTACGTGAATGCATGATCGGCATAGGACATTGCATGTGCTAGTAGGACATACCTGAATGCCAAACATAGTAGTAGGACCAACTTGAGCATGTGCATTTGGCATGATCTGATAGCACTGATCATTGCTAGCTCTGATCATTGGTAGCACTGATCAGTGTTAGCTTGATCATTGCTAGCTCTGATCACTGTTAGCACTGATCAGTGTTAGCATTGATCATTGCTAGCTCCGATCACTGTTTGCACTGATCAGTGTTAGCATTGATGATTGCTAGCTCTGATCAATGGTATTTGCACTTGTGCAGTGCTGATCATAGCACGACTGAAGTGCAAGATCATCAGACGTTGCCATTGTTGACTACCAATGATCATGTCTCATTTGCTAACTGCGGTCCACTTTACTGACAAGATAATGAAGATGGAGTGGGACACAGCCGGCGGAGGAGCGCAGGAAGTCGTCGGCGCAGAGGGTGCCGAGGACCTCATCCCCACAAACCGGTGGCTGAAGAGGGAGGTGGTTCCTGGCAGGGTGGAGTACATGAGGCAGACACTCGGCGCTGACAGGAGGCCAAGGACTGGCCATGAGGAGGGTGCATGGGAACCTATCAGGTTCTACATGCAGATCCAGGATCAAGAGGACATTGCCATGCTGGTCATCCCGGCTGCCTTCAGGCCGGTGAAGAAGCAGTGGCTGGTCCTTGGCACTCCTCGCGTCGTCAACCTCTCTGCCAACAAGTGATGCGAGTTCGGGGTCCAGGTGCAGATGTTCAAGGGCCACATGGTGCTCGGGCGCGGCTGGGAGTACTTCTGCCGGCGGCACAAGATCGTCCCCGGCGAGCTCCTAGTCCCGAGGCCCTTCGGGCTAAGGGCTGAAGGTTCAGATCTTCAACGCCAACACCTCCAACATCTGCAGGGTCCAGTGCTCCAAGCACAGCCGCGTCAGCGACATCTCGCATGCCCTCTAGGTTATCTAGTCTGTCAAGTATGAAGTAGTGTAGGTTTGAACTGAAGTTTGAACGTCTCTTTTGCTGTGAACATGTCTATGTTTTGCCCAGGGACCAGCACCCTGGGGTCCAGCTGGGGCATGGAATGCCCTGCTGTTTTAAACTTATGCCTAGTGTGTTCTTCAGCTGCTGTTACTGATCATAGTGTGTTGTGTATGTTGTGTGCTGCAAAATGGGTGGTAAGTCCACCACATTTGAAAGGGGTGAGCAGACCAACTACTTGCACACGGCCAAACAACTGTGCTTTGCATCTGCTCATCCCTAAAGCACAAACACATGCAACCAAATAACATGCCTCCATCTGGGCCTTGATGCAATGCAAGCAACCAATCAACATGCTGATGTTGGTTTTTTGCCTGCATTACCTCAACCAGGCCTAGATGGGTCAAGTATGCAAAGTGGCCAAAAACGGTGCAGGTAACCAAACGCATCCTTTCTGTATCCTCTCTCTACTCTCACCATATAAAATCCAAATTACATCAAAATTCATCTAAAATCGAAACGGGGGACGCGACCGTGGAGCATTTCTTCGACTAGAACTTCTACGACGCCGTATCCAACATCTTTTTTTAAGAGAAAGATCTCAGTTCTATTCATCGCCAATCAACGCATTCCGAGTTCATGATATCCACGACACAATCCATCGGAACATGAAACCAAGTCTTGCAAAGTCCTACGCTGCAACCCTCTCTGGCTAAACAATGTGCAATTCTCTCACCCGGTACACCTTAAACCCATCATGTCTCGTTAGCCATGCCTCGTGTGTACCCGCAAGCTTTAGGCACATGAGGTGCAATCTCCTCGTGGCATCTGAAATCGCTGGTCATCCACGCCCCACCTAAGATAGCTTCATTATCATTCGGTGCGCTGGTCTGACGATCTACCAAATACTTGGTCCAAGACGTAGTTGTAATATTGAAAATTTTATCCCGTAAAGCACATGGAACGAGTGCCAAAATGTTTTTGCAAGGGACATTTCACTGGTGAATGCCATGGTGTATGATCTTCACTACTGCAGTCGTGTAGGTGGCATGCGGTTCCACGTGCCTTTAATGGAAGTTTGCTCTTTGGGACATATAGTCGTTGATGACTTGTCATGAGAATAACCTGACTTTCAAAGGTACTTGCAAATTCCAAATTTCCTTCCTTACCACTCCAGGAGCTAGTGACACATCTGGCTTTTTTTACAAAAGCACCAATAGCATGGTTTTCCACTATGAGTTCCTTCTCTAGGTGAAAACATGTGATCCAGTTTTGATAGTTCATGTTGAATTATAGATGGACTTTAGACCCATATAAACAATAATTCCTGAAAAATCTCAAAGGCCCATATGATGACATGGTGGTGGGAAGTTTAGTACCACTTTATGAGTAGAGGAGAGTCGAGACCCCTTTATAAGGGGTTCTCTTCCACATGTTATTCGAGTTTGAGAAGAGGAGTGGTTCCCTCGTGTTTCCCCTTCGCCGTGCCGCCTGCCTCGTCCGCGTGCGTCGTGTTTCATGAACGAGCCGAGCTCAGATTTATGTCATGTGTGAGTTTTCTTTTTTCCAGACAGAAATCGATAATTAATTGGCAGTTAATTATGAGTCATTAATGTACGTGCTACGAAATCCGAGACGTCAGATCATGGGTTGTTGCCGACTTGGTCATGGGCCCAGCCCCACGTCAGGCGGTGTCAACCCTAGCCGTTTGTTCTACCTCCACACGTACAACCCATCGTCGTTCCTCTGGTTGTTGCTGCTTCTGGCGATCTCATCCCCTCGACCACGTGCGCGGTTGTATGGGAGAGCAGGCCTTCGAAACCCTGTCCTTTGTGATCCAACACCTGGAGAAGGACGATTAGGTTTTCGGGGTGCGTCTCAGGTGTGACTGCTTGCTACTGTTCCTCTACTTTGACTACGTCCTCGACCTCTCTGACATCGCCATGGGTGAAAACTCCAAAGCTTCCAAGAAGAAGGCCGAGGAAAACACCGCCGCCACCGTCGCGGCCTTGTCGTGGCCAACTGGAGGGCATGATATGTTCATCCATGATTTACTGGTTTATGTGTTTGCAGTACTTAGCACGTTCATAGATATCTCAGTTCTTTGCCTAGTACGCACTCGCATGTTTGCATATTAGTGTGAGATTAATACTGCAATTGCTATCAACATGATTTATTTATGGATTAAATCAATCGGAAATTGCTAATTTATCCATCAATCAAAAAACATATTTTTTATAAGCAATTTTGATTCAAGGCTTTGCTGCAACATTGAAACCAAACACGTTTACGGGTGTCCACTTCAAGTGTTGGAAGCCAAAACTATCTTGTGACTCACAGGGATGAATGTGTTCTAGGTCGCTGGTGACACTCCTGAAGAAATGATTGCTCATGTACAAGAGAAGGCATTCAAAGAGGCCACCACTGTCTTTGTTGGAGCCGTTCTGAGTGTGATCGAAGACAAGGTAGTTGACGCATATCTCCATATGCGGGATGTCAAAAACTTGTGGGGTGGGCTTGAAGTAAATTCAGCGAAGCAGCTGTTGTAAGCGAGTTGTATGCCATGGAGCAGTTCCATGACTATAGAATGGTTGAGAACTGTCCTGTATTGGACCAAAATCATGAGATACAATGTATCGATAAGGAGCTCAAACTCCTTAAGTATGAGTTACTGGACAAGTTTGTCGCGGGAGGCATAATTGCTAAACTTCCTACTTCTTGGAGGAGCATTGCTATTTCTCTAAAGCAGTAGAGACGTGAATTCTCAATTGAGGATGTCATTGGTCCTCTGAGTGTTGAAGAGAATTCAAGAGCAAAGGACTCACATGTTAAGGGGTGCGATGGGCCTCCTGGCGCCAATGTGGTGCAGAAGAACTTCCACAAGTTTAAGGGAAAGAACTCGGTCCAGCAGAATACCAACTTCAAGAAGAAGGGTAAGAACAACAACAAAAAACACAAAAAAATGGTTGCTTCACTTACGATGACGATGGCCACTGGGACTCCAAGTGCCCGCAGAAGTTCAAGAAGCCAGGAAAGAATTTTAGTCTGTCAACGTGACCATGAGCAACAATGATAATGGGGCATATGGGTACGCTAATTTATTTATTGTTTTGTCAAGTTTGTTAGTCTACCGATTGGTGGATTTATACATGTGTAAATATTCATGTGTGTTCTGATATTTAGTTGTTCTCTTCTTATCAGGTCACACGATACTGCTCTATACTGACGGGGAATGGCGTGAGTGCTTCTGTTCATGGTATTGCCATGGTAGATCTGAAGTTTTACTTTGGGAAAGACCGTGCATATGAAGAATGTGCAACGTGTCCTCGCTATAAAAATTAATCTCGTTAGTGGCTCCCTTCTATGTAAAGAAGGCTTTAAGTTAGTATTCGAGTATAATAAAGTAGTCATGCTGAAATATGGACTTTTTGTTGGAAAAGGGTATGAATGTAGAGGTTTATTCCGCCTTTCCCTAGCGAATTTTCATAATAAAGTCGTGAACCATATTCATTTGAATGTTAATGAATCTGACGTTTGGCGTTCATGTCTTTGTCAGACTAATTTTGGTTTTATGATGCAGCTAACTAAGATGACCCTATTCAAAGGCACTAAATGTCATGCGTGTGTGCAAGCAAAGCAACCTCACAAGCCTCACAAGGCTGCAGAGGGGGAGAGACCTAGCACCATTAGAGCATCTACAGCCGGCATCCTCAAATCATCCTCAAACGTCTGCTGACACGCCCGGTCAGTGACCGAACAGGAAAGAGAAAGAAAAAAGTGACCCAACCGGACTCCTCGTATCATTACTATACGTCCGGGCTGTCCGCTAACCCTCATATTGAGGACAAATGTAGGGAGGATATAAGGGCTCACGGATGTGCCTGGATGCGCCCGGTCAGTCCGCCACGTAGGATGCAACCCACCTCGGACCATCTTTTCTCTTTCTTTATTCATTCTTTTCTTTCTCTCTCTTTATCTCCACCAATCACGTGCAAGTGACCAGACATATGAGGAAGAAAATGAGGAGTGTGGTTGCATGGACGAACAAATAGGGGCTCAAAACGGACACGCCCGATCACCGAGGTGTGTAGGGGGCCAGATTTGCTAAGTCCAGTTGTAGATGCTCTTAGAGCTCATACGTTCTTATCTGTGTGAGATGAATGGTGTGTTGACTAAAGGCAGAAAAAATATTTCATGACGTTCATAGATGATTCCACTAGATTTTGCCATGTTTATTTATTAAATACTAAAGATGAGGTTCTACTCTATTTTAAAGTCTATAAGGCAGAAGTTACAAATAAAGTTGAAATGGAAATTAAACGAGTCCCGTTTGATTGGGGTGGAGAGTACTTTTCTAATGAGTTTAATTCTTTCTGTGCGGAATATGGTATCATGAGAGTATTCTGTTTACCCCAGTCAAATGGAGTTGTCGAATGGAAAAATCTTATTCTAACAGATTTGGTTAATGCCACGTTAGATGCATCGGGTTTGTCCAAGGCATGGTGGGGGATGCTATATTGACATCATGTCATGTCCTGAATATGGTTCTCATGAATATAATGAGATCACTCCCTATGAGCAATATGAGAAGAAAAGAACGACACTCTCTTACTTATGTATTTGGGGCTGCCTCGCGAAAGTCAGCGTGTCGATTACCAAAAAGTGCAAGCTTGAACAAAAGACTATGGACTGCATTTTTCTAGGCTATGCTAAGCATAACGTTGGCTATAGATTTCTAGTGGTGAATCTGAGGTACCTGACGTGAAGGTCAGTACGATTATGGAGTCTAAAGATGTCACATTCTTTGAGTATATTTTTCATATGAGAGATATGCAAAGCACTTCTAGACAAGAATGTGATGAGACTCCTAAACCTACCATTCCTATGAAATATCATGAACAAACACATGATCAAAATCCTGTGAGAAAGACAATGAAGCTCCTTATAGGAGCAAGAGACACAGGACTCGAAAGATCTTTGGTGATGATTTCATTGTGTACCTCGTGGATGATACTCTCAATTCTATTTTAGAAGGTTATGCATATCTAGATGCATGCTGATAACTAGAAGGATGCAGTCCGTAGCGAGATGGATTTCATTATAGCTAATGGTAGATAGGAGATCACTGATAATGCCTCTAGTTGCAAACCAGCAGGATGTAAGTGGGTGTTCATAAAGAAGTTTAGGCCTGATGGTACAATTGAAAAGTGCAAGGCTAGGCTTATTGCCAAGGATTATACCTAGAAAGAAGGCAGATATTGGTTGTATCGCATAGTCTTCTCATTCATTAGATGGACGTCAAGCCGACTTTCCTAAATGGAGGGATATAGGAGAAAATCTACATGCAATAGCAGATGGCCTTGTAGTAGATGGTTAGGAGAAAAGGTGTGCAAATTATTAAAATATTTGTATGGCCGAAAACAAGCACATAAACAATGGCATGAGAAGTTTGATAAAACTGTAACATCTGTTGGCTTTATTGTTAATGAAACTGACAATTGTGTATACTATCGCTATGGTGGGGACGAATGAGTTATACCGTGCTTGTATGTTGACGACATACTGATATTTGAAACCAACCTCAAAGTCCTTGAGGAGGTTAAGGTTTTTTATCTCATAACTTTAAGATGAAAGATCTAGGTGTGGCCGATGTTATCTTGAACATCAAACTATTGAGAGATAATGAGGGTGAGATTACACTTCTGCTATCCCACTATATTGAGAAGGTTTCGAGTCACTTTGGCTATTCAGAATGCAAATTTTCTCCAACACCATATGATCCTAGTGCGCGGATTCAAAAGTTTGAAGGCATAGCTAAAGATCAATTGAGATAGTCTCAAGTTATTGGTTCACTCATGTACCTAGTTTGTGGTACGAGGCCTGGCATCGTGTTTGC
Source organism: Elymus sibiricus (assembly GCA_039707655.1). NCBI lineage: Eukaryota > Viridiplantae > Streptophyta > Magnoliopsida > Poales > Poaceae > Elymus > Elymus sibiricus. The sequence continues at coordinate 230,521,646 of CM077668.1, forward strand.
TGTGAGCAAACTGAGTCGGTTTGTTTCCATTTCGGAATATTACATGCCACGACGGGCAAGGAGGAGATCATCCTCTCCTCCGGCGATGAGGAGGCGCAGCCGCCCCTCCTCGCGGAGGCCACCGAGGCGGATGAGGAGTACTATGCACACCAAAAGCTCCTTCTCGAGCGGTCGCTCCGCGACAACAGTCCGACGCCTCCCTCTCCGCCTCTCCACCGCGCCAATAAGAAGCCAGCGTCGCCGGCTCACCACCGCGTTAAGCAGGTGCCCCCTCGCCCGACGCAACAACGACGTCCAAATCGGACGCCGCGTCAAGGACGGGCTGCCCTCATCGCCGCGCAACACTCTGTGCTGCTACGACCGGCCGGCGTCACCGTCGTCCCACCTCTCGCACGGTCAAGAGAGGACGCCGTCACCTCTCCTCGTCGGCGCCCGGTTGCCGTGAAGAAGGAGCCCTCCCCGACGCTCGCGAACACGCATGGGCGCCTCCTGCATTACCTCGACCGCGGCGACTGCACGTCATTCCGCAGCACGGTGACGGAGGAGGAGCAGAGGGAACAATGCAAAGCGTAGCGCCGCGCATCGTTCGCAATGTCGGATGTCGTGTTGGACTGGGTCCTTGTAGACTCCGCGCTTGCGGAGGCCTGGGCCCTCGATCGGTCTAGGACCACTGCGGAGACATCCGTGCGACGGTGACGCTGCGTCAGCAACCAACTCGTCAAGATCTGCGTGGGTGAGTTGCTGCGCTCCATCACCCTCGTCCGCAGCAAAGGCAAGGCGAGGGGTGGGTGCGCCGGGCGGCTGCGCCACGAGCAGCAGGTCGCGGCCAATCAGGGTTGTTGCGGCCCTTCGACCACTGGAAGGACGACGACGATGGAGTGGACGACGAGGAGGTCCGGCCGGCCAGGACGGGCATGCGTACGAGGTTACCGTTTGGTACTCGCTTAGCTTTTTTTTAGATTTTTTAAATTTTTTAGTTGAACTTGTCCGTTTTTAGTTGTAATATGTCAAACTTTGAATGAATTATGTCTAGTTTGCATGAAATTCATCCATTTTATTGAACATACGTTTGAAATGCGCACGGACGTTTAGGGCATGTGGTTGGATGGACGGCTGTCCGCGGAAGGATAATGAGTCCGTTTTAGTTTTACGGCACCGGGTGGGAGATGTCCTTATACACCTATACACCTGTAAAATACTGGTTACTTAGTAGGCCAGTAAAATACGCTTGTACGTTTTTTACGGGCGTAGACACGGCTCCACCGACGGTCGCCGGGATGGACGCGCGTGCACTTGCCGCGGTGCACCGCGCAAGGGAGAAGAGAAGAGTCGAGACGAGACGAGACGAAGTCGGGCGTGTGGCAGTTTTTAGGTAGGTGCCCAACCAACGCAAGCGCAAGCGGCAGGCGCATGACATGAGCGACAAGGACACGGGCGCTGCCGTTGCTTTTGGGCCGGACGCGCCGGATGGATTCGCCCCCGCGCACCACGCGCCACTAGCGGACGCGCAAACCGGCCGCCGGTCGCGGTCCCTCCCAAATCTCTCCCCTCCCCGTCCCTTTCCTGCTTCTCTCTCCTCTGTCTCCCACCGTCGCAAGGCTACAACAAAGTCAGCCTCCAACCACCGCTTTGCCGTTTTCTTTTCTACCCTTTTGTTACGGCTTCTCTCAGTTTTCTTTCTTATAAGAAACAAAACAGACTTAATCACCACTAGTAGAAGTATTATTTGTTCCTTCGGTTGCACCATGTCCCCGTGCCGTGCGTTGCACCATGGAGTACAACAAATCAGATTTAATGTGTAGTAAAAAATTTCGATAAAGGGCGATTTTATTATCTCAAAATGTAGCATCAAGCGGATACAAAGCATTATGAGTAACACCCGGCCTTTGCATAGCTAGGATGCACACAGCCAAATCCGAAGGTCTAATAAAAATTCATGAAATAAAAATCGACAAATCAACAAAAGTAGAGTCCTATAGACCGACACTATGCCTATGTCGAAGGAGGTGGTGGATCGATCCGAAGGTTATGCTGCCACCCATGTTGGGAAAAAACCTCCGTAGCCACCTGCTCCAATCGCGTACACACCGCCGTGAACAGCGGTTGGTACTCCCGTCGTTGTAGCATAGACCACGTACGTAGCGAGTGCGTACACCGGAAAATAACCTGCAGAGGAGAAGCATTTTTGTCATTAAAAACCAAATCATTTCTACATAGCCAAAGCGACCAAATTAAGGCATACGCTCCCACCCTTATTAGCGTTTTAAAACTTTTTGGAATACCGTCCAACCAATGACCAAAAATATTGGCAACACTTATGGGCGGATGCAAATTTGACGCTATTTGGATGACTGACCACGTAGAACGTGCAAACTTGCATTGGAAAAAGAGGTGTTTAATTGTCTCGTCATGAGTACAAAAACAACACTTCTTACTCCCTTGCCAGTTGCGTCGTGTGAGGTTGTCTTTTGTTAACACAACTCCCCTACGAAGATACCACATAAAGATTTTCACTTTTAGTGGAATTTTGGACTTCCAAATTTTCTTGTTATTACTCACCGGTACCTCAGAATGTGTGAGCGCACGATACATAGAGTCTACGGTGAAAGACCCCGATGTAGTAAGGTTCCAGCGAAACACATCCCGGCCTTGTGTCAGGTTAATCGAATCCAGCCGAGATAAAAGATTATGCCATGACACAAGTCGGGGGCCAATCAGATCCCGCCTGAACGAAATATTCGGCGGGGATGAACTGAGCACCTGCGCAATAGTAGTATTCTTATCGCGAGCAATGTTGTATAAGGCTGGATATTGTTCTTGGAGACTGGCATTGCCTAGCCAGATGTTTTCCCAAAAACGAATCTCAGACCCGTCCATTATCGCGAAAGACCCAAAGCGAAAGAGATGTTTCTTCGCCGCCATTAGGCCAGCCCAAAAGTGCGAGTCGCCAGGTTTCCAAAATGCCTGAGACAACGTCTTTTGGCCTAAATACTTATTGCGCAGCATGGTTTGCCAAACACCATCCTCAGTAAGAAGTTTGAATAACCATTTACTGAGTAGGGCCTCATTCTTGACCTGCAGGTCATGAATTCCAAGGCCACCTTGGTCTTTCGGTCTACAAACCACGCTCCATTTAGCCAGCCTGTATTTTTTCTTTTCACCGTCTCCTTGCCAAAAAAATCTGGATCTAAAATAGTCCGGTCTTTGTAGGACCCCTTTTGGAAGTTGGAAGAAAGAAAGCATATAGAGAACCATATTTGTGAGGACAGAGTTAATCAAAACCAACCGTCCTCCAACTGATAACAGTTTGCCTTTCCAACTGCTCAACCGTTTCTCTAGACGCTCCTCTACATGCTTCCACTCCGCAATGGTGAGGCGCCGATAATGAATCGGTATTCCCAGATATTTAATTGGGAATTGGCCATGTGCACAACCAAATAGGTCAGCATAGTCGACCGCCGCCTGAACGGCTTCTCCAAAGCAGAACAATTCGCTTTTATGGAAGTTTATTTTGAGACCCGACATTTGCTCAAACGCTGAAAGCAAGAGTTTCAGGTTTCGAGCCTTGTCCAGATCATGTTCCATAAAAGAATTGTGTCATCGGCATATTGCAAAATAGAGAGGCCACCATCCATAAGGTGTGGCACTACTCCTGCAATCTGGCCGTCCAGCTTGGCGCGCTCAATCAGAATAGCCAGCATGTCAGCAACAATGTTAAATAACATTGGGGATATGGAGTCACCTTGCCGTAGGCCTTTTTTTGTCTGAAAGTAATGGCCTACATCATCATTGACTTTGATGGCCACACTACCTCCAGTTACAAAATTTTCGATCCACTGGCGCCATTTATCGGAGAAACCTTTCATTTTTAGGGCCTGTTGGAGGAAAGACCATTTGACCTTGTCATAGGCTTTTTCAAAGTCAATTTTGAATATCACTCCACTCATGTTTTTCCGGTGCATCTCGTGGACGGTCTCATGCAGGATTACTACACCATCTAGTATATTCCGTCCTTGCATGAATGCCGTTTGAGATGGCCGGACAACATGGTCAGCTACCGAATTTAACCTATTCGTAGCCACTTTGGTGAAAATCTTGAAGCTAACATTAAGGAGGCATATGGGTCTGAACTGCTGGATCCGTTCGGCCTCCTTCATCTTCGGCAACAAGACAATCTCACCAAAATTCAGCCTGAATAGCTCAAGTCGGTCGGCATGAAGACAATTGAACAACTCCAAAAGGTCAGTCTTGATGATATCCCAGAAATTCTGATAGAATTCTGCGGGGAAACCATCAGGGCCTGGAGCCTTATTGTGTTCCATTTGAAACACAGCCGCCCTCACCTCCTCTTTTGAGAAAGGTGCCGTGAGGATATTGTTCTCTTCTGCCGTGACTTGTGGAATATCATCTGTTCGGGTCTCGTCAAGGGTGATATTCCCTTCGTCCGGCGCCCCAAACAGAGATTTGTAGTATTTGGTGATATACGTTTTGAGCTCCTCCTGATCTTCGATCCACCCCTCATCCTGTTGGAGACTATGAATACATTTCTTCCTATGGCGACCATTGGCGACCAATTGAAAGTATCTTGTATTACTATCTCCCATGAGGATGAAGTCAGCTTTGGACCTCTGGTAGTATTTGATTTCCTCTTCTCGTAGAAGACGGGCAACCTTCTCATTAGATTGATTTTTCAATTCAATCTCTTGTTGAGATAAGGTGCGGGTCTCTGCAATTATGTCGAGGTCATCAATGATGGTACAGAGGCGCTGCTTTTCCTTTTTGTATAACCCATTGGTGTGTTTTGCCCATCCAGAGAGATGCTGCCTCATGGCCCTTATTTTAAAATTCCATCTCTGAATCGGTGTATGACCAACGGAAGGCCTTTTCCAAACGTTTTTGATTATGTCTACAAAACCCTCCCGATGCAGCTCAATTCAAATTTGAATGGGCAACGGGCAGAATGGTTCGTAGAGTTAGAATCAAGAATGATTGGCGCATGATCCGATATTGCCTCGATTCGCTCTAGGGCTCGCACGGTTACCATAGGAAATTTTAGCTCCCATTCGGTATCCATAAGTACCCTATCGAGCTTCTCGTACGTCGGCATCGAACGGTTATTAGCCCAAGTGAACTGCCGCCCGGACATACAAGCCTCCCGAAGATCCAAACTGTCAATCACAACATTGAATAGGAAAGGCCAATGAGTTTCGAAGCGGTCATTATGTTTCTCTTCCTGGTACCTAAGGATATTAAAATCCCCTCCAATAAGCATTGGGTACGGGTTATCCTTAGCCAGGTTCACCAATTCACGAAGGAAAGCAGATTTATGCTCATCTTGGGCAGCCCCATAGACTGCGACCAGGCTCCATGTAAAATTATCAGCCCTGTTTCGTAGGTGGAATTTGATATGAAATTCACCGGTCGAAAAGGCCAACAAATCCATGGTCGTGGTCTGTATCCCAAGAAGGATTCCTCCAGACCTCCCACGAGCTGGTAGACTATGCCACGTGTAGTCAAAACCACCTGATAGGTGATCGAGGACATGCGGGTGGAAGTCACATTTACCAGCCTCGGAGATTGCCACAAAATCCAATTCGTGTTCTCGCACACAATCACTAACGTGTTTATGTTTAGCCAAGTCTGAGAGACCTCTGCTATTCCAAAACATGCCTCTCATGTGGAAACTCGGATTGGAGTGGAGCATTTCGCCTTCTTGGGCGGTTTTTGTTTCTTTTTAGAGGAGTGCGATTTAGATTTCCGCGAAGACGCTGTGAAGTCACAAAACATGGACCCAGGTCTTGCGTCATCAAAACCAACCTCGGTAACCTCCCCAACCAAGTGGGAGATAAGCGGACCATCATAGTTGGCATCCGTTTCATCATCCTCCCCGGTTTCGGGGTTAGGTAGGGTGTTATTACACTTCGGAGAAACCTTTAAACGGTCAATCTCCATGTGTTTAAGCGCCCCGATCGACATGTTAATTTCATCATCATTTTTTCCCATAGATACACCAACATTCTTTAAGCTAGAGGAAATGTGAGTATCTGAAAAGGAAAGAAAAGATTGCACGGAAGAGGTACCTGGCGTAGGGTCCAAATTCCTCGAGGCTTGGCGGCGCATTGCCTTCGCTAGTGAATGCTCATCAGTCGTAGAGGAACCATCAGCGGACATGGAATGACGATTACTACGTCGAAGGGGCGAAGCCAGCCCTCCAGACATAGTACCTGTTGGTGCCTTCGGTTGAGCCGCAAGTGAAGAATTCTGTACTCTTGGAGGAGTCCGAACTGTCCCAGAGGTTGGAGAAGAGGGACGCGCCGCAGGACCCACCGGAGCGGTCACAAATGTTGCCGAGGCAGAACCAGTCGCACAGACCGCCGTTGGACCAAGAGGAAGCACGGCTACCGAAGTGCTAGTTGAAGAAGCCGTCGCGAATGCCGTCGAGGATCCACACACGTGAACCGAAGCAGCAACAGTTGCCTGCTCAGCTGGCGGTGCAACCTCGCGCGCAGCCGGCTGCACCAGTAGAGAGGCTGCATCAGCAGCATGCGGTGCACATGCACCATCAGCCTTGTGCACCCGTGCTGACATGCACACATGGGCAGCCACCCCATGCACATCACCCAACACGTCCGCTGCGGGCTGCATGGGTGCACATGCATGCATGGAAGCCTCCGCAGCATCCCCATGCACGTGCATGGATGGATGTTTTGCACGCCCGGCAGCCGGCGCCTCCAGGGCCGCTCGCATGGGCGTTGTAGCTGCCCCTAGACCATCAGTAGCTACCGCCTGTACCTGCAGCAGAGTAGCCCCCTGGACTGGAGGAGCAATGTCTGATCGCCGTACTTCACAAGCAGGAGACGTAGTGGGTTGCACCCGAGGTGATACTGGCATATCATGAGCTATGTTTTGCAAATTATTGGTTTGGTGTGGAAGTGTAGCGAAGTCAGAGCCCAACTGAGAAGTCTGCATGGGAACGGTAGTTGTTTGAGCCCCCGACACCGTACTTCCACCATCATATTGGGCGCCTTTTGGTCTCTTGCTTGCATCCCTATCTAGCATATCCTCATCGCGGTTAGCACCATCGTCATGCCCGTCATCGTGATGCTCCCAAATCTGCAGAATGAAGTCAGCATCGGGGACGAAATCATCCCCCTCCAGCACAAACCGAAACGCATATCCATTGAGCTTGACATAAACACGCAACTTTTTCTCTGATTGATTGAGTGGTTTGTTCTGTCTGTGATGATTCCTCGGTTCTCTTGCGCGAAAAAAATAAAGATTGTGATGATTCTTCGGTCCCTCCGTTCAAAACAAAACAAATGAGAAAGCTAGTCCCACCGCAATCTTTTGCTTGTCAAAGTTGCTATTTCTCTAATAAAAGTAGTCGTGCTCATCATGTTGCTTGAGCCAGTAGCAGCAGTAGCACTGACACACTATCCTTTGGTGGAAGCCAAGCTAAAGAGCAGCTAAAGCTGATTTTCGGGCGCGTATTCGTATTCGTGGATTGGAGATCACGTCTCCCCCAAATGGCAAAAAGGACCTCTCGCCAAAAAACATATGGCAAAAACCAAAAGAGACTCCTAGTTTGGCCAATGACCGGGGCAAATTATGTCGAATTTTGGTGGGGTTATTGTTGTATCTTTCAAGACTACGAAAAATTGTATAGGTAGTGCAATTATTTTCATTTTTCTTCATCACTTAGCCGTGGTAACAATAATTTTCAGTTTGCAATGTGTATGCCTTTTTTCCAGAGGAAACACTGGAAGACAATTCAGATTTATTTAAGTTACGAAAATAATTACAAAGATGTAAGCAACCGACTTAAGAAAAAAAAAATTCCACAACAAGCATCGAAGAAACTCCAATAGCCACATGGCTCTTGAACAACTGCGATTGAAGTCCGCCGCTACGAACGAGACAAAGACAATGTAGATCAAACATCGACATGGTTGTACGCCAAACTTGTTGATGCTATGGCTTGTTAGACTTAAAATTTAGAATTAACATCATTAGATAGTAAGCCTAACATTAGAACACCTCCCCCTCCTCCTGAGCGCCGGTCGCCACTCCGGCCCCGGCTGCCAACCCTCCCGCCGGACACCACTCCGGTGCCGGCGTCCACCCATCCTCCCCCGATGGCCTCGCAGGTCTCGCTCTCGGCGTCCTCCTCTTCGTCGGAGTCGTCGCAGCCCCCCCCCCCCCCCCCCCCCCCCCCCCCCCCCCCCCCCCCCCGCGCCCAGGCCGCCCCTGCGCTCCATCGTCGTCGGCCCCGAGGTCCTGGGCACGGCCTTCGGTCCAATCGTTCAGGGCGGCGCCGGCGGCCGCCCTGCCCTCCCTCCTCCGCAGCCTTCTCCACCCGCGTGGCAGACCAAGACCTCCCGTCGCCACCCGCGAAGCCCCGGCTCCGCGCCGTCGCCTGAGTGTCGCCTACCCTGCCCACCACGCGGCCGCCGAAGACCCACGTTCCGGCGGCACTCCACGGCTGCTGCTACAACTGCGGAGACGACCGTCACATCTCGCGCGACTGCACGAACGAAACGGTCTGTGTGCGCTGCAACAGCACGGGCCACATCGCGCCGCGACTGCACGTGGAGGCGGAGCCCTCCGGCTGGGGCGAGGCAGATCCGTGCACCTCCCCCGCGGCCCATGCATGCCGGCCCCGCTTCTCGCCCGCTGGTCGCGGTGCCGCCGGCCTGCCATGTCGAAGAATTCCCCCGGCTGGTGCAAGATCCGACGCCGCAGCACCACCGCCACACCCCGCGCTCGTCCTCAACGCTGCCGCCGCCGCCCCCACCGGGCCCCCCTCCCCCGGGCGCGATTCGCCTGCTACGACCTTGGAGCCCCACGGCACGGCGGAAATCCGTGGGCAGCGTCCAAGGGCCCAGCTTCTCGGTCCCGTTTGCTGGGCCGGATGTGAAGCTACGGCCTCCCCCGGCGGTAGATGCCATGGACGTCGACGATCGCTGCTTTCTGGAGGCATCTGAGGAGCTTTGGAAGATGGAGGCTGACCTTGGGCGTGCGGTGGTGGTCTCGATCACCGGCACGAGGCCAAGGGTGGACCTTGCAGAGGCGGCGGCGGCGCTTCATGTTGAATTCGGCATCGGCCCGAACGACATGTCAATCCGGCCTTTCTTCCCAGAGGATTTCTTGGTGATCTGTGAGCACCCATTAATCCGTCAACTAATGGTGGACCGTGGACGCGCTTCTGGCTTGGGCTCCTCGGGCTCGTTTGAGCTCTCGATGCGGCCATGGCTGAGGCAGAGCCAGGCGAAGGGCGCCAACACCCCCTTCTTGGTGCCCCTCAAGCTCGTCGGCGTGCCCGGACACGCGTGGACTAGGAAGACAGCGGAGGTGATTCTCAGGGGCTTCGGCTTCGTGGAGCAGGTCGCGAAGCAGACGGTGCGACGGCATGACATGTCGGCCTTCCATGTCTGGCTCCGGACGGACGACCCTGCGAGGATCCCTGCTCGGCGTAGGCTGTTCATCCAGGAGCCCCGTCGTGGTCACGGCGGCCAGGTCGCTGGCGCCCCAACTGCGCTGTGGTACCCGATCATGATTTCCCAGGTGGCACCGCTGGTGAGAGACGCCTCGACTGGAGATGCGGGCCCACCACCGCCCCCCCTTCGCCACCGTCGCCGCCACAGAGCGAAGATGCCTCGGCCGGTCGCGCGCCCAACGGTGCCGGGCGTCGGGGGCCGCCCCAGGACGCTGCTGGACTGGCGCGGGATGCGGCCGCCACGGGTGGCTCCGGCGCATCTTCCGCCGCCTCGGCGCCGCCGCCAGCAAACGCCGCGGGCCTGATCGCGCCGATCGGTCAGCGGTCATCCCCGCCCGTGCGTCAGCCGCTATCCTCTCGCTGCGCTGCGGTGCGGGGCCATGCTAACAAAAGTGCTGGTGTCGTTGGCCAAAGCACTCCCAGCCAATCAGATGCTAGACTTGTGGAGCTTTTGACCGGTAAGCTGGGGTCTTTGAACAGGGAAAGTCACGAGGGCGCGCAGGCTCTAGAGAGATCGGGGTCATGCGCGACAATGGGCGACCAGCAATCGGTGGTGGCAGCCGGGGTGGCTGGCCCACCGTCCCCGCTGTCGGTAGCGCCTACGCGGCCGAGCCGGTTGGAGTCAGGACGGTCTGCGCAGATGGATTACGAAGAGGCCCCTCGGGATCAGATGGAAGGATTCCTGGTGGGGTCCATGGAGCTGCCGCTGTGTGGCGCTGGGGCTGCGCAGCCAATCACAACGCCGGAGGGCAGTGATCACATCCTGTCTCCGGATCAGGACAAGCCTCCCACTTTGCTTGGCTCGGAGGACGAGGGGGACCTATCAGAGGATGGAGACTGCAGCGTGAACAGGAGCCCACTGTCGCACCCGAGGCAGGGCCGGGCGTGGGACTTGGTGCGGTTCAGTCTGTCCACCCACCCACCCAGCGCCAACTGTCCAGCCCGCAGTGGAGACCCGCCATGCACACCATACAACCACTGTACCCCCCTAGACACTTTACGTAGAGAGCTTTCCGTCGCGGTTCCTTCACTTCTCGCAAGACCGCCAAGCAGAGAGCCAGCAGCAGCCAAACGGCGCCCAAGGCAGAAGTGGGCACTGCCAACCCCAGGAGGAGTGTCAGGATCGCCCGTGGAGTGGGAAAGGGATCCCTGGCAACCAAGCAGCAAGGAGTGTTGATCTGGAAGCTATGCCTAGCCAACGAGGGCGACCAAATCTCAGACGAGGCCCTGCTCGCTTACGTCCATCTTTTCGAGGAGCCGCTAAACGATGGGCAGATCAAGGCCGTCCTGGCTCTCTTCGGATGGGAACCGGCTGTCCTACCCTTGTTCGACCAAGGTGAGGAGGTGGAAGGCATGCATTAACTGCATGGCCGCGGAACTCCTGGTGGGCTGTCAAAATGAATGCTCAACCACTCAAAACACTAGTGTGGAATGTCCGGGGACTAAACAACCCGTCACGTCGGTGTGCTATCGCGCAAGTGGTGTTGGCGGCCAACCCAGCCGTCGTATGTCTCCAAGAGAGTGGAGATTGTAACGCTTGATCTTGTGAAGCATTGTCTCGGGAATAAATTTGAGAACTTCTTTTACTTGCCGGCCGCCGGCACACGTGGGGGAATTCTATTGGCTTGGGACGTCTCTGTAGTGGATGTTTCTAACCCGCATTACACTGACAACGCGTTGGCGGCTCTAGTTCGCCCTTGTGAGGGGCAGGAATGGTGGATCACGGGCGTCTACGGGCCGCAGCTCGACAATGAGAAGATAGCTTTCCTCCAAGAGCTCGTTGACATCCGGGACTTGCATGCGGGACCGTGGATGGTTGTGGGAGATTTCAACCTCTTGGTAAACCCGGAGGACAAGAGCAACAACTCGATTGACCCTCTCCTATTTAGAAGAATGTAATGTAAATCATTGATGTGTTCAATCAATAGAAAACAAGACAATAATCACCATGAATAATAGCACTTACACGTAAGTGCGACAGGAAGATGTGAAAATGGTGTTTGTCTTCACTATAATCTTCCCATGATGGGAAGATACGCACATGGTTCCTAACAACATTGAAAGCATTGTCTTTTAAACTGGGAATAACTGGAATGGGGTTCCAATCTGCAGGAATTAGGGCACTCTACAGTTGGAATAGGTCTTTGGCCTGTGGATTTGGTGTACTTTTTGCTGGATTGGGATTTTTCTGTGGTACGACTGGTGCTATAAAAACTGAAATCGGCATACCTTTTGCTGGAGTGCGGTTCCTGTGTGGTGAGGCTAGTGGTATGACCAGTGGAGTATGGGTACAATCTGCTGGAGTCGGGCCTAGGTTTTGTGGCACTGGTTCTGTCGCCAATATAAGTGGGGTGCTATCTGATTTCTCCGGTACCAACCACCTTTTTCAAAGATTTTGTTTGTACTCCTTTAGGTTTTGCAATCACCCTCTTCCTTTTGGATGTCTGATACACAAGAACATCATTTGAATGGAAAAACATGGTATGATGACAGATGGAATAGGTATTGATAATGGATGGGCATGTCATCTTTACATATATGATGAGTAAACTAAGCAGATGGCGGTGCAACGAAGTAGAAGAAATGCAAGACACCTTATGCAAGATACGTGCAACCAATAAAACCTTGCCAAATTAGAACAGGCACCTTGATGGGTGAACACGATAGGCGATCTGCCTTTGACTGCACGAGCTCAAAATAGTCATTAGGATCATATTCTGAACACGAATCTGTAGGTGGGGAGCGTGTGGGTTTCATTCCATCCAGAATGGAACTCAATCCCTTGATGCCAAGTTTGTTAGCCATTGCACTTTTCCGCAGTATTCCTCTGATGCGCGCATTCTCATATTCATTGTGATCATGTTCAATATCTGATATGCATGAAAACAGAAATAGTAGTGAGATTATCTTTGAAATGCATAGGATATCCTAATATAATAGGGGCTCCCTGTAAACCCTTGTGTGCTACCCTTGGAATTCTGATGAGAGAGCCCATGTGTGCTGCAATTTGGTGCGTACATTAATATAATCTGGCACTACTGCTAAAAAAATAGGCTCCCTATTGGGAGCTCCAGAAGTAATGATAGTTGGCAGATGATAGGTTCAAAATATACTGTATGCATAGTTTATTGCCAAAGCATGATGACGAGAGCGCACAGAGAAATAGTATTCCCTCATGACTTTATATGTGGCGCACATGCATTTCAAAACTCGCCTAGTAACATTAGCTGACCAATTAAACGTGTCTCTATTTTATTAGTATCGGTATCATATCAGATTTGAGTTTGATAACTAAGCTTTGGAATTATGAGTGGCATGTAGTTTAGCTTGAAGGATGGAGTGCTACTAGTACGACACGAAGCATCTAGGCAGATAGTATTGTAGATAAAAGGGGAAAACCATAACATCATAAATAAATCTGGAAAGTGGAACTGGCTCAAAAATATGGGGTTGTATTGCAGCTACTAATCGAAAGCATTTTGATCCCCTACAGGCCAGCTCTATTCAACTGAAGGCGCACTACTGTTACTATCAGTCTAGTCTCTCAAAGGCCACACATCTCCTAGCATTCCCTGGATATTATGGCAGATCAACTCGAAGTGCTGAAAGCATCTAGCAGAAGCGGCCAATAGACCTGTTTACTGCAGATCTCCCTGCTCCCCTTCCTGACAAGGAACATACTGTACTTATTAAAGAAGAACAGAAGAGGAACATGTTAAAGAATAGAAGAGGGAGCATATTATGGAGATTCCACTTCTTTCTATACATTTGGAAACTAAGCTCATGATAAACTAGGCAACGTGCATTTGGAAACTCAAGTGGGAACATTAGCTGACCAATTAAATGTGTCTGTTAACTAATATCATTATCATATCACATTCGGATATGAACAAATAAGCTTTGGAAATATGAGTGGTGTGTTGTTTAGCTTGAAGGGTGGAGTGCTGCTAGTATGACAAAAAGCACTTACACAGATGATAGTGTAGATAAAATGGGAACAACCTAAGCATCATGAGTAAAATTGGGAAAGTGGAACTAGCTGAAAAATATGGGCTTGTATTGTCGGTACAGCTACAAAGGCTTTGGATCCCCTACAAGGGCAACTCTCTTCAACTGAAGGCGCACTACTGTTACTATTAGTCTAGACTATCAAAGGCAACATAGCTCTCAACATTTCCTGGATATTATGGCAGACCAACTCGAAGAGTTGAAAGCATCGATCAGAAACGACCCAATAGACCTGTGGACTGCAAGTGTCCCCGCTCCTCTTCCCGACAAGGAACATACTGTACTACTATACTTATTAAATAATAACAGAAGAGGAACATGTTAAAGAAGAGCAAGCAGATTTTGGATAATACAATGTTCGTTGCCCACCCATGATGAACCTGAGCGCACAAAGAAATGCAATTCCCTACTGTCTCTCTATACGTGGCCACGTGCGTTTGGGAACTCAAGTGGAAACATTAGCTGACCAATTAAATGCGTGTCTGTTAACTAATATCATTATCATATCACATTCGTATATGAACAACTAAGCTTTGGAATTATGAGTGGTGTGTTGTTTAGCTTGAAGGGTGTAGTGCTGCTAGTACGAGACAAAGCACATACAAATCATAGTGTAGATAAAATGGGAAAACCCTAAGCATCACAAGTAAAATTGGGAAAGTGGAACTAGCTGGAAAATATGGGCTTGTATTGCCGGTACGGCTAGATAGGCTTTGGATCCCCTACAGGGGTAGCTCTCTTCAACTGAAGGTGCACTACTGTTACTATTAGTCTAGACTCTCAAAGGCAACACAGCTCCCAGCATTTCCTGGATATTATGGCAGACCAACTTGAAGAGTTGAAAGCATCCATCAGAAGCGACACAATAGACCTGTCAACTGCAAATGTCCCTGCTCCTCTTCCAGGCAAGGAACATACTGTACTACTATACTTAATAAAGAACAGAAGAGGAACAAGTTAAAGAAGAGCAAGCAGATTTTGGATACTACAATGTTCGTTGCCCACCCATGATGAACCAGAGTGCATAAAGAAATGCAATTCCCTGATGTCTCTCTATATGCGGCGCACATGCTTTTTCAAAACTAAACTAGGAACATTAGCTGACCAATTAAACATTCTCTATTTTAGTAATATCAGCATCATACCAGATTCGTATTTGAACAACTAAGCTTTGGAAATATGAGTGGCATGTTGTTTCGCTTGATGGGTTGAGGAGCAGTGCTGGCACGATACGAAGCACCTAGGATGATGATAGTGAATATAAAGGGGGAAAACCATAAGCATTGCGAGTATAGTGTTGAACGTACCATGGCGGATCTGAAGGTGCAAAGGAGACAAAGGCTACTTCAAAAACAATGTTTGCTTTCAACTAAGAAGTAAAATTCTAAGTGATGGACAAGAAATCACAGTAAAGCAATGGCGATCTATTTTCTGGCTGAGATAAATAACTTGAACAGATATGGAAGAGTACTGCCTCTATTGCGACTCCGTGTAGGCATCTGCTGAGAAGTTGAGGGTGCTGCAGTTGCGATGGCTGTCGGCGGCGTGGAAGCAGATCTGGCAGGGTAGACGGTGGCAGCGGGGGATATGTCCCGGCGCGGTGGACGAGACGGTCGTAGGAGCGGCCCCGGCAAGGTGGACGACGACGCGGATGAAGCGAGAGGACGCGATGCAAGGATCCTGATCCAGAAACGTGGATGAGAGACGTCGATCTCTTGTAATGGACGACGGCATCGGGGTATCAGCACCGGCATGGTGGAGGAGGACGGAGGCGCATGGCGTGGCGGACGGAGGAGACTGGGGTGGAGAGGGTGTTTTTGCGCCCACGGAGTACGAATGGGGAAATGGAAGGAGAGAGAGGTAGGGGGGAACCATGTCTTTGGGACACGCTTGTCTCAGATGCGGGGAAAGTTACAAACTTAGTCCCCGTTTAAAATTTCAGACATCAAAGCGATATTGGTCGGTTGGGGGTAGGACGGTAATCTCGCATACCCCGAATATTGGGCGAGAGCGATTTCGACCGAGGAGAGTTTGTTTTGGCGCCCACCGTGTATGAATCGGGGTGAGAGGCGGTTATGTCACGTTTGAGTGAAATTACAAACCTACCCCTGTCGATACCTATAGAAATCGAGCCTGCATGTTTTGCATGTCAGGGCATAGGCAGTAATTTCCATCACCCAAAATTTGGTTTCGGGTGGTTACGGCCGATGAGGGACTGGGTGTTTCGCCGCTTCGTTCAAATTTTAGGAGAATAAGCTTGCACATTTACCGTGCCATCTCAATTCGAATCCATTTTGTATTCTTTTTTTTTCGTGCAGGATCCAGTTTGTATTCGAATACAAATCTATATACATCATTTTTTATATATACTTTCAAAATCACAACACCCTTTATATATATAAATGGTTTACAAATGCCATAATCTCAAATTCATAAGGTTGAATTCAAATATTTGAAACCACTTTATGTTCAACTCAAGTGCATGGATCACTAATATCAAGAAATTAAATAACATACATGTGCCCAAATTCAAATGAATATGCATGTTTGATAGATCAATTTTGGTTCGATTATGAATTACATGTATCATCATCTCTAAATCAAATATTTGAATTCCTTTTATGTTGACATCTTTTACACACGCAACTAAATATTTGAATCTCCTTTCATGCCCATCTCTCTCTAGGTCTCTCTCGCGTGCTCCTTCATATAGCAGTATAGCTACACTCTCTTTTCTCTATCTCACCCGCACACTCAGTACATGTTTCTCTTTTTTCACAAACACAGTCTCTCTCCGTCTCTCTCGACACGTGTCACACTCTCTCTATCTCTATAGACCACTCGGCTTTCATTATCTCTTACGTCTCTATCGTGCTCTGGTATCTCTCCAGCTACCTAGCATTAGTTTTCCCCGCCACACACACTCTCTCACTCGGCTTTCATTTTGTCTCTCTCTCTCTAGGGATCTATCACGCACCTCATCTCTTTCTAGATATGACTCCTACCACTAAAATTTATCTCTCTCTCTCACACACACCGTTTGTCGGCGTCTCCTTTCCCTCTTCACCTCTGTTCCAAAACTAAAACTATTCCTTTGTTTACTGGTCAGACAATCTCTCTCTCTCTCTCTCTCTCTAACTCTCTCACAAACACACACACACACACACACCTATTTGCTTTCGCCCGCCCCTTGTCTCCCTCACACACACACACAACTCTCCCTTTCACACCCCCGACTCCTGTCTCTCCCACACACACTTATCGACCGGCCTCTGGCTCGGTTTATCCATCTATTACACACTCTCGCTTCCCCTCTCTCATATATGTCTCTCTCGCGCTCCTTGTATCTATGTAGATATCTCGCCCCTTCTTGAAACACACCCTCTCTGTGTAGTGTCTCCTGCGCTCCCTATTTGTTTGTAGCAAGAACTCTCTTTC
This sequence comes from Elymus sibiricus, assembly GCA_039707655.1. Taxonomy (NCBI): domain Eukaryota; kingdom Viridiplantae; phylum Streptophyta; class Magnoliopsida; order Poales; family Poaceae; genus Elymus; species Elymus sibiricus. The sequence goes on from CM077668.1 coordinate 230,538,588, forward strand.
TCCGCAGCACACATACACACACACTCGACATTCTTTCTCGTGCGCTCTCTCTAGGTCTCTCTCGCACAATGTTTGTAGGCCCCTTCGTTCCACGCACCCTGTCTCTCTCGGCCTCCCTTGCACACAATGTATCTCGCTCCCTAACCATTCATGTGTACTCCATGTAACTTCTCCCATCCTTTCTCCGTCACACACAAACGCGCTCAATCGATCACCGAGCCTTCTTCCCTACATCTCTCACACCCGCATACTCTGATGTCTCTCTCTGATCCTCGATCTTTTGTCTACCTCTATTTCTCTCGATCATGCACACACACTAGCTACCGTCTCTCTTTATGTCGATACCTCTCGCACACACACTCTTCGTGTCTTTTCACACATGCAGTACTCCCTCCTCTCTCTCTCTCTCTCTCTCTCTCTCTCTCTCTCTCTCTCCCTCTCTCTTTCAGACACACGATCTATGTCGAGGTCGATCTCTCGTATGCACGCTCTCCCCCCCCCTCTCTCTTTCTAGGTTACTCTCTTTCTCTATGCCGGTTCTCACGCACACACACCATTTGTTTGTAGGACGATCCCTTGTAGGAAAAAATCTGGTGCTCCAAGGCCTCCCAATCTCCCACGATATGATAGTTCTCCGGCCGTTGGATCGTGGATAAAACCTCTGGACCCGAGCTAAATTTTGAGACTCTTTGAGGGGGGTTTTTTTGCAAATTTTTATGACCTCTACCTGTGTCCGTTTGATTGACGATCCAACGGTCCCCACAGGAACGCTGGAGTATTATTATTATTTTTTGGACATCACACAAATAGTGGAGTACATATACGAAGAGAAGAGGCGCACGCAGTCGGTCTCTCGCTGTCTCGCACATATGAGAGATACGTAATGCACAATAAACAAATAAACCCGTAGGTGCATGATTTTTGCATGCGCAGGTACCGGGTACGTGGAGGAGCGCACTGTTGTACGTAGAGTCAACTCGCATGATAATTTGATCCGCATGTGTTGACGGTCCGGGACCACACGTGAACGGCCTGGAGGCGGTGGCTTGCTACTGATCGAGTTGCCACGTTTATAAAATACATTTTTTTAGCAAGACACGAGTTCCGTTTTTCAATGGCATGTTATACAATTTATTAAAACGATTGGTATGGAGCGAAAAATGAAAATCGTCACTATACATGTAGGCTGGAGTTTCAGCGCTTGCTGCTAGCCAGGGTTGCTCCCTTCACACTCTCACCCTCTCCTGATCTAAACAAGACGGGCGGTAGCCATTGTCTCTCTCCTCACCGGCGGTGAAAGATCCGACCGGATCCTGTCCGTCGTGGAAGGGCGGCGATGCATCATTGATGCGGTCGCCGTCGGTGAGGTAGGAGACACACTGCCGACACATCCGATCTGCGGACCGTGCCGTCTTCTCTCACCCGGTGCCAGAGCGGATGCGACCTCCAACTGGCGCAGGCATTGAACCGGCGTGCCGGCCGAGAGAGCAGCACCCGTTGCACGCCAGGCTGAACATGCCTCCTCGCCGCATTATTTCTTTGCTTAGTTGGAGGAGAGAGAAGAGGAGAGAGAAGGAAAGCGGGTTGTAGAATAAGAGCCGGCTATAGCATGAGACCCAAGACACTTTGTGAGAATGTATGGTGGGCCAGCTATTAACAAAATACTACATATTTAAATCTTACTATTGTACAAGCCAGCTATTAGGTTGACTCTAAATGATATGGGAACTTATTATAGCCAATTGTTGGCTATATTATTAACCATGCTCTCAACCGGCTTTAGGCTGCCCCGCCTACCTCCATTGAACCCTCGCGTGTGCCGAGAAACCAACTCCGGCCACACATCCATCCGCGAGCCTATCGACATTCAACACAACGCCGCTTGGCTCCTAGCATCCGCCCGCTAGTTAAACGAGGCCAGACGCCTGGCAAGAACCGCACCACACCTCCGCTCCCCATCTCCTCCTTGCACCATTTTCTCCACACTCACCATAGCATCCGGCGAGCATGAAGATGAGTTCTCTGGCATAAAAGCCGGCTGGGTGCCAAGCCGAGCCTGCTGGATACGAGCCAGCCAACTCGCTGCTCTACCTCCCTCCCCGCCCCAGGTCGTCAATACCATGGGCGAGGCTGCAGGCGAGCAAGCGGAGGAGCAAGCCGCCGCTCCAAGCTGGCCCCTGGTGCAGCAACTTGCCGCTCCAAGCCAGCTCACAGAGGAGTGGCCAGTTGCTCCACGCTGGCACGTGGGGGAGCACGGCGTCCAGTGCACCGTGGCTGGCTGCGCCATCCGCTGCAAACGTTGGCGAAACCACGGCTTGCCGGCGGAGGCGGCCAGCACCTCCGCGGCCGCTGCCGACACCGACGAAAAGTAGACCATGGGAGCCGCCGCTGCTTGGGTCCCACGAAGGCCATAGCCACCGCGTCGCCGGCATACACACCCGGTGTGTTGCCCGATTTAGCGCACAACACTGTTGACCCCCACCTCGGCTTCACGGAAGCGGAGGAGCCACTCTTCCCCTGGGTCAGTCCCTTCAGCTGAAGTGCAGCCAGACAAAGGGAAGTTATGGCGGAGGCGGAGGCCATGGAGGGCTACCGCGGCCGGCATTAGATTATACCTACCTCCAGAGGCTATTCACGTTTAGTTAAAAAATGTCCGAACTGCAATTAATCGTATGGTCTAGTTTTGTTGTGCTCGCACTGATATGTTTGTTATTCTCGGCAACAAGCTCTGCCTCGCCAATTTATTGCATCTGTGGAGGTACTTTACATGGTGTTGGCGCGCCCAACATCGCTATGCCCTTATATTGCCATTGTTTTATTGTTGTCAATCCAATGTCACTTGAAAAATGATGCAATGTCACACAGGGAGTAATATGCTGCTGTCAATCTAGTGCCATCGATAAATCCAATGGCACTTGTAAAATGACGCAATGCCATCGATAACCCTTTTACATATTTTTGCAAACACTGATGTCAATCTCAGGCATGTTTGTGCAAACAGAAGAAGATACCTCAATTTTAGTGGAACCACAAAATTATTCGGGGGTCCCTCCGCCATTGGTAGAAAATGCACTTTTTTCATCATTGCTCTCAGAAGGAATTTGTGGTTTGGCTGTAAACTAAATGTTGTTTTGGAGAAGGATTGATGTTGGTAGTAAGAACTATAGATTTTTCTTTATTTCTAATTCTCCTCACTTTTTTTAGCTTTGAAGTGAATCATTGAGATGCATAAACAATTTCAACTATGGCTATTAATTGGTTGTGGACATTATCTATGAATGTAAAGATATCTGTGAACATGAGTTTGATGTGAAAGTTAAACTTGGAATGTTAGGCTTGCATGTGAACTATACCATGTCCAATGGTTTGTCTGTTATTGTTCTGGAAATAGAGTAAGTTATTACATGACCCGGAAAAAATATATTATGTGCCACATCTCGGCATCAGACTTACATACATCTCAATCGATGCATGCACATCACAATATGCATGCTGACTGGATCAACATCTGAACCTAGCTATTATGAATGAAAATTCGGATTGACATCAGTTTTAGATAGCAGGAGACGCTTAGCCTGCTCTGCATCTGCTAGCTTCTTTCTGGCTTCTTCCATCTCTTGTTTGGCTTGGGTGAAGAGAGCATGTGATTGCTCTTTTTGCATCTTCAGGAACTCAGCTACATTCTCAAGGGCTGCTGCACTCTTTCTTTCAGCCTTTACTAGAACCACGAGGACACGAACACTTGACGACTTCACCTGGCTAGTGTGTAATCCAGCATCATTTAGGAATTGTCACCTTGTGTCTAATCTGGCATCATTAGGGAATTGGCACCTTGTGTGTAATCCAGCATCATTTGGGAACTGGCACATAGGACTAGCCTCAAAACCTGATCTTGAGGTTGACCATACTTTCCTCCTCGCACGAACTGCATCCTGACATGAAGAAGTTACTTCTTTTTTAGATCAATAGTGAGAGCTCCATAGATCCATTCAGTACAAACCCCATAAACAGGACTAGTAGAAGTGAGTTCAGAAGGAGAAATATAAAAACAGACTCGTAGGGTGAGAACACCCACTTCCTACATCAAGCTAAGGGCCTCTTTGATTCACGGGATAGGAAAAGTATAGGATTGGAGTGGCATGCCAACTTGAATCCTATAGGATTAGCAAGGAGTGTTTGATGCCACATGAAAAACAAAGGAATTGTAAAAAGAGGTTGGAGTGGATGTTAGATTTCCTATAAAATGTAGTACAAAAGATTCCATAGGAAAAATTCCTATGGAATCCAATCCTATGAATCAAAGGGCCAACATAGGAAAAATTCCTAAGGGTTTCAATCCTCCAGAAATCCTATAGAATTCCTTTGAATCAAAGGAGCCCTAAAAAGGAAAGCATTAGGACGATTAAGAGTGTGCTTATTACATATAGAGCAGAGCTACTTTACAGAAACTACAATATCTACATCAAAGAACACAAGGCTAAGCCAAATAGGAAAACCAGCAGAGGGGTGCACTAAGCCAAGGGTAGCTGCAGCAAAACAACCAGTAACCAGATGATCTCCAGGGCCTCTGTAGCCGCGTTTGACTGGCTACTTTTTCATCCTACGACATGGTGGGTCCAGTGAGTAAATTGAGATCCTACAAATGATAGAGAGCCTAATCAAGTGTAGAGGCAGTTGTTTGTCCTGCCTATTACTGTTTAATAATTTTCCACACTGCTGGATTGCATGGCAAGAACCCTAGCCAAGCACACAACATTGTTTGATGTTGTTTTCGGCTTGGGGCTTGCCCAGGGCCTGGCCTGGTCCTGTCTACAATACTGTTGCCAGACACATACCATATCAAAGTAATTGAAAGGTTATTACTTACCAAAGCTCGTTTTACAGGTTCGGTGCAGCTCGTCTTTATCTTGCGACGTTCCTTGAAGATGTCCCCAACATCCTGTATTTGATCTTCATTTCCCCTCTGCATGTTGGCATTAGTAGTTTTGTAAAATCCCAACATGGCAAGAAAAATATAGTAATACTCACACATCTTGTAGGCAACATTAAAGCACTCATCTGCAATGTTGGCACGAGTAATTTTTAATATCCTACTTTGTGGTTATTCAACTTTGCTACACATACATTGTGGTCTCATTCTGAGTCAATAGAACTGGGGGATCACCTCCCTGCTATTCTCAAAAACTTTTAACCATCTGCCACACTACTGGTTAGAGATGAAGAACCTACGCAAGCACACCACAATACAGGAGGGACGCCCAAATACAAGATGATATTATGTTGGATAATGCAAGCTATAACCAATTACTTTTACAGGAACAATAGCAGCCAGGAAAGGGGAACAATAGCAGCACGGAAATTTGATGGGTAGGTATGAACAAAATCGGAACTGCATAAGTGCAGCTAAGAGAATCAATGTACACATTACCAATCGTAGAGGAGGACGAATGTCGTGGCCTCGTCTGTGCATCATGGGCGGCGACGAGAGTCAGTACATTGTCGCCGACGGTGCTGCTGCCGCGCTTGCCGTCGGCTACCGGGAAGCAGATCCGAGACCGTGGACGACGGCGCTGGGGAAGCGGCTCCTACGCGGTGTACGATGGCGACGGTGGACCGGCTCCAGTGTGGCGTATGACATCGTCGATGAGGCAGATGCGCTTCGGTGGACGAGTGCGCCGATGTAGAAGGGGAGGGGCAGGAAGGCTGGCTAACCGCAGCTGGCTTGTTGTGGGGTGCTGCGGTGCCATGGAGAAGTGTATTTTGCGGTGGGGATAGAAAATGGGGATTATTGAGGTGTCCTCTGGGTGCGGGGGTGGGGGTGGCTGGGCGGGGTGAACGTGAAGTTACCAAAGCAACCCCCGACCCAACACCATCCTCCGGCCAGTTGTACAAAGGGTATGATGGTAATTTCGCATTGCTCGAATCTGGGTCGCGGGAGATCTCGATGGAAGCGGGAGATTTTGCCACCGACCTGAAAATTTGTAACACTGTACTCCCCGTCCGGCGTGTTGGATGATTGGGCTAAGCAACTAGGAGTACTAGTACACATCTGTTTTCTTAGTTTACTGTCGTGACATTAATTATTTATTGTAGTTATCAAATAAATATATTAAGCTATTGACTTAGAACGTAATGGTTTATACAATTCAACAGTTAGAATCATTGTTGAATTCCAAGATGAATACCAAGTCTATGGTACTTCACAATATACTCAAACTCACATAATCCAACTGAAATGAAAATCTAAATGCATTTCATAATTATTAATTAGTTGGATGCAACAAACCCATCAATAACTCTACATGATCCAGTCCAAAACAATATTTGAACACATCCCAATGTGTGAATTCCTGCGTTTGTGAATGAAGTGTAGAGAGAGAGTGTGTGACGATGGAGCAATGGTGGGAGAGTGATGTGTGCGCGCAACACACAAGATATACACCCCATGGAAGAGAGAGACACAGGGTGGGAAAGATTGTATATATGTGGGCGAGAGAGTAGGAGAGAAACCTCACGAGAGAGAGATAGAGACAGAGAGAGAGAGAGGAAGTGTGCGAGAGAGGGACATTTGTATAGGGAGGAAGAAGTTATGTCTGTGAGAAAGATGGAGACATGTATATATACAGAGTGAGATGCGTGCGTGCGATCGAGATTTTGTACATGTGGAAGGAGAAGAGATAAAAGGTTTGATGAGAGAGCTCAAAAAAACATGGACGAGAGGGGGGAGCTTGTGTGTGTGCTTGTGGCCTTGTGGGTTGAGGGGTTGATATTTTTGTGTGGGAGAGAGAGAGAGAGAGCAAAGGAGTCAGTCAGCCGCTTTTACGCTAGCCTGCTTCCAACTAGCCCTGCATTTTCTAGTGCAGTCTGGTTGGCGTCTTGGTTCTTCCCGATGCCCTCCTTGAAGATCGAGGTAGTGTGCATGCCGGGGTGCAGAGAAGCACAAGTGATAGTGGTCGCTATATAACCTTGGACGGGGATGGATAGTGTGCGAGGGGGGGGGGTGTGTGTGCGAAATATTGAGAGAAATCAAACCTAGGGAGAGAATGTGTGTGCATAGTGTGCAGGCGAGAGAGGCTAATGGTGCGAGATGGATACATCGTGTGCGTGAGTGTTTAAGCAATATAGAGAGACCGTGTGCGGGATACGAAGAGAGGACTATGGGGAGTGTGTTTGTGAGGCAGAGAGACATAGCGAGAGATAAATGTGTGTGCATAGTATAGGGTGTATGTGACGGAGAGGTACATGCTAAATAGGGTTTTCGGGAAGAGATTGTGTGTGCGAGAGAGGGAGGGGGAGAGAGAGAGGGGGGCCTTGAGGCAGGCAGGGGCTGGGTGAGGGTGTGAAAATGTGTGCGTTGATGCATGTGTTACATGAGAGTGTGCGAGGGAGGGTCGAATCGAGAGAGATGGTTGTTGTGTTACGGATGCCTTTCTCTCTCTCTCACACACACACACAAACACAAATATAAGACCGTTCTCTCACGCATACACCATATCTCGGCATCTCTCTATGTCTCACTCATACACGATCATTTGCACATTCACACCTCTCTATATCACACACACACACCGTCTCCACATTGCCCTTTTGCCACAACACACATATAGACACATAGACACGTTCTCTCTCCATCACACCCACAGAATCTCTCTCAAAAAATACTATTAGGGTGCACCTAAAACGTCCAAATCCAAATAAGCACGAACTTAAGCTAAATTCAAATATATGGAAATATTGTAGCGTGAAGAACTTTTCCAGCAAAAAAGTGTAGCATGATATTCGGGGATTGTTTTCACACACACACACACAAAGGTTCGGTGGATGTCCTTCGAGCGCGACACCGTGACGCACCGTTCGATCGACCGCGCGGCCGCGGTGCACGCGCTTGCAGAGGATTCCGTATCAATGTTGTGCTAATTAATGTGGTACTACTCCGGCCGACCATTTCTCGCCCATCACCACCGTGTCCCCGCCATCCCGGTGCCATGAAGTCGCAGGCTCGCCCGCTCACGTCGTCTGTAGTCCCTCCGGGCGATGCCGCCGCGCTGCCAAGGATGCGAGCAGCTGGAGCCGCGTCTATGCCCACGGCGTATGAAGAGGAGGAGGACGAGCGCGTGCTCCAGCACGCCGGCGAGGAGGAGGAACTAGCGGGTCATTGTGGTCTCCACCCGGGAGGAGGAGGCCCGAATGGTGGCTGTCACGGCGGAAGCCGGTCGCGTCCGTGCCGAGGCCACAAACCGGGTGCGGACGTGGAATCTACCCTCGAGACCTTGAACGCCATGTGGATCCTCCAATCTGAAGGAACAATTTGGGTCAGTCGACTCTTGTGAGCCATTGGATGCAACATAGATGGCCAGAAGGGCTTCTTCAACCTCCGAAAATGATGCACTCTTCATCTTCTCTCTCAAACATCGAGCCGCCACAGGCCTAACCACCTGCTGCCGCCGCCCCGCCCTCCCCTCAACCGCCTCCCACCGCCGTGCTCCCACCCCCCTGCCATGCGTCTAACCCCGAGCACGATCCATTTTTTCCGGCGAACTGCATCCCACACCCAACACTCATAAGATAGATCATAGGCACCCTGCCACCATAATATAGATACTGGGGTAGCATCTCTGCCGTCTTCTTCCTTCCCTCCGACGAACTTCTTCTTTCACAAATCGACTGACCCAAATTGCTATAGCTGTTGTGTAAGAAATGAGTAGTATAGATGAATAGTACCAACTAGTTAGATGGATGGAAATAATACTACTAGTACTTATTAAGTACAGTAGGAAGGTGAAGAAACTAGTAGTAGTACCGTCTACAACTCGAACTGTAAGAAATACTAGTACGTAGTAAAGAGTTCAAGTAACGAGAAAGAACATAACATAGTTCTGCTGGGGGCTCAGCACAACACACCCCTGAAATAAAACTAAGCACACTGAAATAAAACTAAGCACCCTGAAATAAAACTAAGCAACTAATTCGGTTGACACTGCATCAAAACCAGCATGAGCAACGACACTGCCACCTTACTCGGAGTCCTCGTCCACGTCCTCGACTTCGTCCTTGTCCCTCTTCCTCTTCGCCGATACTTCCTAGCTTGAACCGGAACTAGGCTCCGCCTCTTCATCCAACCCTTGTAGATATTTAAACAAAGGTAGGCATCCAGTGCTGCGTACTCAATGTGAGCTTCATCTATTTTCTTCCACTCCCATGAATAATGAAACCTATAGTGAGGTTTCTTCAGTTTACCGTATGAAGGATCACTCATGGCTTCTGCCAGGGTCAGCATTGAAGGCTAAGAGGAGGACACCATGCCTTTCTTTTGGAGGTCGAAGGGCTGGTGTGCAACGAGGCCTATCCGACGCAGGACTTCCTTGTCGTTGTTAAAGTCTGCAGTAACGAATCTGACTCTTTCATCCTTGAGGAAGTCTTCAAAATTCTGGCACCTAACGTCGGCATGGCATATTTGGTACACCAAGCACAAGTTATGTATGCAAACCTGGATCACGGCGGGCTTCTTCTTCTCTTCCTCCTTTAGAAACCTCTCTTTATCCAAGACTGTGGTGTACTCAACATCTAGCCCAGTGACCCACTCATCATTTGAATTTGCGAACATGCGTTGGAAGCGACCAAGGCATCCTTGCATCGTCGTGGAAGAACGGGTGTAGATGACGTCGAACTCATCGCCGGTGATGGTTTTAACCTTGTACTAACCGCCGATCATGGAGATTTGGGAGGCCATGGAGTTTGGAGGAGGGCTAGGAGAAGTGGAACTGCTGTAATGTGAAAGGACGGGACGAGTGGGAGCGAACTGTTGTAATGTTAAAGGACGGGGACGAGTAGGAACGAACTGCTAGCGGTTTTCCGATTGTAAAAATGCTGAGTAGGGCATGCAAACGGCGTCGGGTAGTGGCTTGCCCAGTGGATAAACGGCTGCATGCCCCCAAAGAGTTCTCTAGTACTATGGGGGGCCCACTATATGTCATGTCTACTAGAACAACTTCGTAGGGCTGACAGTATAGGATCTGTGTGTTCGCACGCCATGCCGGCGTGTGCATGCAACTTTGACTTAATTTCGTCAAGCGTCGCGCCTCCCACGACCGTCGCCTCGCTCGCGCGGTCGCACTCTTTGAGACTTCGGACGGCTATAAATGAGCAATTTTTTTTCTGATTTACCCTCTCTCTAAGGCTCGTCTCCTAATGCTAATTACTCATGCTAATTATGCTCTACCGGTCCTTTCTCCTTTTTTCCATTGGTGGAAACGACTAGCATGCCAACGGGTGGAAATTCCATTGGTCTTCATGAGGGGGCTGCATTGACCGCACCGTGAGAATACAATTGCATGCATGCATATCGTGGGAAACCAACTCTATTTAATTAACTAAACAGGATCTTGATTGGAGGAAAGGAACGAGACGAGTAATCGCTACTAGCCAGTAGTCATCCACCTTGGTCACGATGCGATTCCTGGTGAGCCTTACACACCAGACCAGAGTACTACTTCCTCCGTCCGGGTGCGTTAGGCTATATAATGTTGCCATGTCATATATAGTCATCACTTATAGTCACTCATACAACAAGGTTAGCTATAAGGTTGGCTATAAGAGTACTGTTTTTTTACCTTCTCTCTATCTCGTTCTTCGTATTTCTTGCATTTGCCAAGGAGTACGCATATAGCTAGGCTCTTGCATGAGAGCCCAGTCCCACCATTTTTCCATTTCTCTCTACTCCACATAGGCAAAAGTGCCATGTAAGCGGGCTATAAGCTCATTATTGTACTTACTCTAAGAGAATTCAGAAAATCTTAAAGTATTAGCTACGATGTACAGTAGTAATTAAACTACGCCTCGTTTAACTCAACCGCCTCATGCACCCACCTCCCTCTCGATTCATTTTTCTCGTTCGGCCTACCAGGAAACCCGTTCGCCTCGAAATCATTTCCTCTCCATGTGTGAAAACAATATGCTGCATGGCTCTCCTCCCCCCCCCGCAGTCCCACCTGTCCTCCTCGTGTGAAAACAATCTGCATGCATGAGAGCAAGTACAATAAGGTGATGTAGGCGGGCTGTAAGACTTTAAATAATATATTTTTGCTGAGTTGGATGAGAGAGAAGAGAAGCGGGCTACAAACTTACAGCCGACTGTAGCACGAGCTCCAACACACTTTGTGAGAGAAACATGTGGGCCATATATTAATGCTATAGCATACTAGTATGACTAACCATTGTATGAGTTGGCTATAAGGTTGGCTATAAGTGACATGGCAAATCCATATAGCCGATTGTTGACTCTCCCTCCCGTGCTCGTCCAATCTCCTCCTGCCTAATAAATCACAGATCACCTAAACCCTAAACCATTGTGACCAGCAATAACTCGACCTCTCCACCTGAATTTAGCTCGGTGCCCCCCACCTCCCTCTTAATTTCCTCCAACAAAAAAAATGCACACCTAGCTATTACATTAATCACGTAACCTATCTTATGTAGGTGTACCATTGTTCGCTATAAATAATGCGCCTCCCACGGCATTGCAAAGAACGCTCACATTCATCTCCTCGCCCTCCCTCTCAATTACGGACCCGTCGACCACCATGGCATCGCCCCTCCCTAGCCCTAGGCGCCCCTCGCTGCCCCGTGCGGAGGGTCACATGTTGGCGTCCCGTTCCTCGCCGCCACGATTCGAGGAGGACGCGTCGGTGTTCCGCTCCTCGCTGCCACGAGTCGAGGATGACATGTCCGCATTCCGCTCCTCGCCGTCGCCGCGACGCGTTGAGGTGGACGCGTCGGCGTTGCCAGTCTCGCCACCACGCGCATCGGAGGACGCGTCGGCGCCCCGCTACGAGGAGGACATCACGCCGGCCCCCGAGCCGCCCAGCTTGGAGGAGCTATGGAAAGAAATGGAGGTCGCCTTGTGGGAGGCTTTGCCTCCGGCGGAGCACGCCAAAAGAGAGGCGGAGAAGAAGGTCGAGGAAGAGAAGCGCGCCACGAGGGATGCTGCCTGGTAGGCCTATGTCGCCTCTGAGAGAGTCAGGCAATTCGCTCTTTGGTAGAAGGATCGTGCGAGGGCCGTGTGGGTTGCGGAGGACGCCCGTGCCAAAGCCCTGAGTGTAGTCGGGTCGATGTGCCTCATCTACGCTTGGCGGTACGTCGATCGGGTGCACGCTTCCAGCGAGGAGTACCTGTTGGCGCCGGATCACCAGACCAGTGAGATCGCGCTCGCCCGCCGGCAAGCCACTAATCAGCACCTCGCGAATTGTGAGGCCGAGGAAGAGGTGTTGTCTCGCTGCGCTGGGAAACGGCCGCGCACCAGGGCACTTGTGGCGCGCCGCAAGCGCTCCTGCGAGCGTCGTGGCTTTTATTAGGAATAATTTATTGTCGTAAGGTGATCCCATTAGTAGGTAGGAGTACTCATAGTTTTCTATGGTATTGGGACGGAAATGATAAATCCCGAACGCTCAGGACTTATTAGCGTCCTTAATTAATTATGTATAAAAGGAACAAGTTTGAAAACCTTTTGTATCCATACGCTTGTTACTTTTTGTAAGTAGAGTACGTACATAGCACGAAGTTCAACACTATATATCGCAGTACACGTCTCTCTCTATATCTAGGCTTATGCACTAGGACAACTAGTATATATGTATACACACGTGCAAATGCACGTTTGAACATTACGATGCGGTTTTGGTAAAAGTAGTAAAATAGTAGACAACCTTGTGAAATGATTCAATGCAAAAGAAATGCAAGAATGAGAAGTGAAAACTCCATTGATTGTTTTCTGATGAGCTATAAATGGTGGGACTCATTCTCATTTGATTGTTTACTTCCTTCTCTCTGTAGATTTTTCTCTATCGTAGTAGTTATATCTCACTCGTCAGGAGGCATGCAAAATTTTCGGACAAGTGCCCTTGTGATTGTTCTCGAACAGTACGGATGCAGCGCTACTGTTCAAGCGAATCCCGCAGATCAACCATTCGATCTATGCCCTATGCACCGGGGAGGGAGTAGTAGCCTTTGGCGGCACACCGTACGTACTATCATGTACTCCTACGAGTGACTCCTACTACCCTCAGTTCCATAATGTAGTGCATATAGACTTTTTGAAAAGTCAAACTTCACTAAATTTGACCCAGTTTTTGGAGAAAAATATTTGCATCTAGAATGCAAAACATATTTCATTAGATTCATCACAACACATAGTTTCATAATTTATATATTCACTATTATAGATACAAGTAGTTTTCTATATAAACTTGGTCAAAGTTTGTAAAGTTTGACTTTTCAAAAAATCTATACGCACTATATTTTTTTTGCAAGTACTACTACTACTCCCAAATCGCTTCGTACACCCTCAGTCGTATTTTTTCCTATGAAGTTGTGCCGTGCAATTGGAATTCCAACTTGAGTACTAGTAGTAGATAGGGATCGAGCGTGCCGCTTTAGGATCAACCGTAAATGTGGAGAGATGAACCGGACTGCAGAGAGATGAAATGCAATAAAGACAGGAGTGATATGATGGTTGCTTGTCCGTTCATTTTACCAGGCCACTTATTACTGAGAGTGGTGGGGTTTTGTGATATGACGGCTTTACTGCCGCGCCACAAGCGGGGTGAGACTCCCCTGAAGCGCCGCCCTCTACTCTAGTACTACTCCTACTTCCGTCCTGGTTTACTAGCACCTCTCGTATTTCGACTTTTCGACAAATATTTTTTACCGTAAATTTAACTAGTAGGGAAATAGTAGTCCAGTATAAGTTTGATGTCGGAACCACATGACACATGTGGTAAGCAATCCAAACATTTCAAAAAAAATCGACGTTGGATTCGGGTTAAAAATAGTGTATGTTATATGCAAATTATGATGGCTGTGAGTCGAGAAACCGGTTCCGATGATCAAAGAGGATCCAGGAAGCGGTAGATTTTTTTAGAGAAAAGGCAGATCGCCCGCCCAACTAGCCAAATCACAGAGTAGCAACATGAACAGTACAGCAACAAGGAAGGTTTAATACAGCCAAGCAGGCAAAAGGCACGCAGGCCCAACGAAACGAACGAAGATAAAGCAACAGCAATCACACTCGAGGGAGCTGGCTCTCACGGGCTGCAGGACGAAGGCTAAGGGCAGACGTACGGATCTTGGTAATGAAACCGGTGAAAGCGTCGGTGTCCACATGCTTAGACAGCTGCTTCCATTGAGCGAAGACTAATGATGAACAGTTAACTTGGTAATGCATATGCCCAGGTGAACCTCCTTGGAGTCCCCGTGCAGCATGTTGGGGTTGACATACGCATGAAGCCAGCCCTGTTCCATGTCCACCTTGCCGGGAACGGAGCAGCTTGCCACAGTCTCATTCATCCTGAGGGAGCCGCCGAGGTCGCCCTCGTACACCGGAAGGGCATCAATAGTAAGCACGCACCTGTACAGCGGCCTCGTGTCAGCGTCGGCGGCGTTGCCCCTGACGCAAACGACAGAGATGGGGCGGCGGCATGCGCGGGCCCAGCCGGTGCCCACGGCCAAGAGGAAGACGCTGCCGTCCTCCTCCGCACAATCAGGCGGCGGTGATCCTCCAGCGACTACGGCACGGCGAACGGCTAGCACGTCTCGTACTTGATGTTCGCCGCGGGCGAGGAGTGTTTGCCAGACGGTGCCGTGAGGTGATGCACGAGGCTCGCCGGCGAGCCCACAAACAGCGGCGTGCACTCATAGTAGTAGCAAGGCGCGTGCGCGCATCTGGACCTATGGTCCGCCACCGAGTGGTAGGCGACGGACCTCTCGCAGTCCAAACTCTTGTAGACATAGGGCAACTTGCAGGCATCGACCAGGCCGTCCATGAAACGGGAGTGGCTGTAGGGGACGTCGCGCCCACCGCATGGAGCGTAGGAGTAGCACACGAAGCGGTAGATCGTATGTAGTACTAAAATGGTAGTGGTGACCCGGTGCAAGTTCTAGCCCCTGCTGTTTTAACCTTTTTTTAGTAATGATACCTGGCGAACGTTCGTCATGAGCCCAATCCTGGCGAACGCCCACATAACCGCCAGATTTCCATCCGACGATGGCCTTTTTTTATGCCCATGGTATTTGACAAAACTGCCACCCTTTACACATGTAACTGCGACGCGGGCGTTTGCAACTGCCATGTCTCCCAGCGAACGTTTGATGGAGATTGGCGTTTGCACCGATGGTGGTTCGTAGTAGTTCCACGCTCAGGCATTGAATTTGTACTATTTACTATACTACTCCGGTAGAGCAGAGTCCTACTCCACTATAGTAGGTACTGTAGTTTATAGGAGTATATTTTAGTAGTACTGTAATCAGTCAAGTTGTCTGGCATCGATATGACCCTACGCTGCTGGGATGTGTCTCGTAAGTCAAGCGGCGTGCTGCTGTACATTGTCAACATCACCTGTCCACTTCCCGCAGCACATATTCGCTTCTCCATCCTCGCCAGCACATAATCGTCCAATCTTCCATCCCCGCTAGGCACCTCCCCCTTCTTCCGAAACCCAAGCACTAACAATGGCAGAACCGAGTAGTGTCTGCCAAAAGAGTGGCTAGAATTCGCTCCCCACAGAGGTAATGAAACTCATTGTTTCACGTGTGGACAATCTCAGTACCATGCCGCTCGCCGCGTGCTTGTCGGGGCTGTACCGTTTACTCAAAGCCCTCAGGCCGGAGCTTTTTAAACCAGCTCCCTGCTTGCTGATGCCGCCTGATCTTCAGAAATGGCGTGTCACGCAGCTTAAGGATCCTAGGGTGGCGAGCATCAACCCCCTCGACTGCGATCCGAGCCACGTCTCCCTCAACTACATTAACGGTATGTACTGGGTCGGCATGAACACGTCTTGGATGGTTCTCGTCGACGGACGTGGCAGGTGGATGCTCGTGGAGGTCTACACCCGGTGATTGATACCCCTTCCTTCGATTAACACTGCACTGCTTTGGCACCGCGGCCCAGAATACTCGGAATCTTACAGTAGCCAACATGATACCAAGTTTGATTTGCTCAAGGTTGTAATCTGCCAAGTGCCCACAAGATCTGCGAATTATAAAGACTTCAGGCTAATTGCGTTCTTCAACCGCGTTCTCGCCTATCTGACAGGTCACTGCGGTAAGTGGATAAATCTCCACGTCCATCGCAGGATCATACATCCTCCATGGCTCTCTGATGCCATTGAACACAAGGGCTTCATTTACGCTGTGGACTCCTTCTATGGCTGGACATATTGCTGGCCTACTCCAGTCATCGCTACAAATGGCTGTTACAAGCAGTATGTTACTCCTAATTTCCTATGATATCATGATGGCTTGCTTCCTATTGTCAGAGTATAGTTAGAGAAGAGTTAGAATCATGACATTGTTGTTAGAAATTAACACCATGCTGTCAAATACACCCTCTATTCAGTAACGTGGACGTTTTCACAGTTTAATTTGAACTGCCAAAATGTCCCACATTGGTGATCAGATGTAGTAGAATTTTGGTGAAATCAAATCATCCTTCCCATGCTTATATTATTGTCAACATTTACTGAAAAAATATTCATGCTCTGAACATGCTGTTCTTAGATTTACAGTACCAGCCCATTTTTATTTGACTCCAACTTGATATGATGTTGTAGGACGCCTGGTGTCCCTACCCTTCCTAATCCCAGAACCTTTCAAAGAAAAGCGGCATGGAAGTTGCACGTGGTTCCTGGCTCGATCAGACGACGGCGAACGATTGATGATCGTTCGCACGTACTAGACGTGTTGTTTCGCGGAATACAATCACAGTCAATGCATGGTCTTTGAGCAGGATCCCAGCTTCTTTGGGCCTTCAGGAATTTTTGACTGGAGGCCGGTAAGTAGCCTTGGCACACGCTCTCTGTTTCTCGGACTAAATTATCTGATTAACCAGGAGATCACCAACGTCAAGGATCCTGATGGCACCGTGGTTCCATTCATCAGGCAAAACTGTGTGTACACAACGTACCATGCATCTCTCCATACACCATACCCTGATATGTGCCGCCACGCTCTGCAACCCAAAGTAGGAGAGAGGGTCGCATGTATCAGACTTCGACCTGCTGGCTGGAATTTCCCCCGTCAGGCACCCATCTGTTTCAAGCCTTCAGCCAATCTCCACAGCTTAATAAATAGTAACATCTAACTGAGCCAGTTAGTTAGATGCATACACTTGGTGTAGTAGGATCTTTATTAAGTTTGATGCATACACTTGGTTTTTTTGGTAGCCCTTCTGTAATGTTGGCTGATGTTTGGTTGGAGAGAGATGTGTCTTTACTCTTCTGGCCTGCTTACTGCTTCTGTTGCACCCCCACCCCTGGTGGTATCTTCAATCCCAAGGCTCCTTTGTAGGGCTCTAGTTTGCTGTGAACCTCTAGTGGTTTCTATTAACGGAAAATTGGCTAAACCCCTTTTACTAAAACAATATAGAGCCATGGATGCTGCTGGTGTTTTCAATGTACAATGAGTAATATATTTTGTCTGTTGGTTGAATAAATAGTGGTGTTAGAATGATAAAAACAATGTTTTGGAAGTCGTTGCACGCTCCGATCCTTTAGTGCCCGTACGTAGCACATACTATTTTTTCTAGGGAACAAATCTTCCACTTGTCGAGGACATGCAGCCCAGTGATTTAGGCCCAATATAAGAGCCCATAATTAACTGGGAGGGAGGCTCTAACATGAATCCGGCCCAGCTACATGCTAATGCTCCCCTAAATAAATAAATAAATAAATATAGCTAAATGTTCATGCACAGGTTGTTTAAATTTACGATTTGAAAAGTATGATTTTAACTGGAGGATATTATTTTCCTATGAGAGTATCTTTACATTCAGTCGATATTATTCTTCTTAGGCAAAGATAGCGACCAGTCTTTTTTCTCACACCCTTTTCTTCCTGCAACTAGCAGACTATTATTTGGTACCCACCAGGTTGAAGCCAATGCAAATCGTAGTCAATGTGGTCAACATCTAACAATTATTAGCGGCAAGTTGTAATAAATATCACAATTGTTTTCCGTTGCATTTGTATGTTTTATGGATTGTGCTGCCCAGGTCTCCCGTTCGAATCCCAAGTACCACAAGTTTTTTGACAAGCCGAGTTTTTTTTATGATAAAAAGTTCTAGCCCAACATTATTTTTCGATAAGAATGCCCAGCCCAGCCCAACACATGTGGCGACCCCACTTTATCCCAGGGCTTCTGAATGTGCTCGGCTTCACACCTAAAGAAAAAAAATGCTCGACTTCATTTTACAATAAGTTGTAGCCATATAAAATTAATTCTTATTATCAAGCATGCTGAGTTTTTGGGTCTGACCGATCCAGGCGCCGAAACCAAACTAGCGCCGGCGGGACGGCCTGTTCCGGCCTTCCACGGCTGGTTGTGGTGCCGTGCCCGGATCGCCGCCCTGTCATACCATGAAATGCTGGCCAGGCCATCCCTCCACTCCCCCACACATCCTATTCTTCTCCGGCGACGGCAGCCCACCCCGCACCAGAACTAGTCAACCCTCGTACTCCCCGCCACCTATGACCACACTGCCGCATCTTCCCCGGCTCCTGTTCATTCCCGTCCGAGGCCTCGCCTTCGTCCTCCGCCTTGGTGCGCTCGTTGCGGCGCCGCCATCCGGCCTTGTCAACATGGTCAACATGGTGAATCAGGGGAGGACTGTACTTGAGAGTATGATAGTAGGGACCCACCAGGTCCACTGCCGAACGCAAGCACGTGCCTCCTTACTACTTAGATCCAACCCTCAATTTTTTTACTCATATCCACCTTGCTGATATCTGGGACCGACATCATTGTCAACATATAGTCAATTAACGACATAATTGCACAAGGAGCGGCCGACACGTGGGATCCAGCAACTCGAGCAGTTTTTTTTGGTTGTTCAGACGGAGCAGCGTATAAACTGGGTTGTGCGGTGTCTGTGGCCCGTCTAACAACATGACCAGGCCAGCTATTTTTTCTTTGGGAAAATGGGTAGCCCACCATTTTTTTGAAGAATACCCAACCTAGGCCTATTTGTTTTCTCCGACTTGCTGGGCTGCAAATCTTTCAAGACGAGGAGGGATGCATTCGGCCTGGCCAGAAAATGGGCAGTAAATCATAAAAGTAATATGAAATGGGCTGCAAATGTAAAAAAAACATAGCAATTGGGCAATTAGTTTCATATTTTGTTTTTTATTCATTGAGATTTTATATTTCATTGGATTTTATCAATTTTTTAAATTAGTTTTAATCTCGCTCCTAATTTTGGGCTTAAAAATAGTTCAGACCCCAGCAAAAATATGCGAAATTTCAAAAATTTCGCATATTTTTTAGCAATTTTTTAACCCTGGTCCTGACCAGAAAATGGGCAGCAATTCTAAAAATGGCAAATGGGCTGTAATAAATTCCATATGAATTAGCAAATGGGCTTTAAATTGTAAAAATAATAGCAAATGGGATGTACACGCCACAGATTTCGAGGCTGACTTGTTGGCCGACTAAGTTGACGCCTACGTAAGGCCTTGTCAACTTATAGTCAACAAACGATTCTAGCAGCAGTGACTGTTGGATGTCCATCCAATGGCCGTCGTGCTTCTTCAATCTCTGATCTTCCTGCTTCAGCCGCCCAAACCAGCGCCGGCTTTATTGCCTACTCCCTCCTCCTGTGGCCGGTTGTGATGCCGCGTAGGCCTCACCGTCCCACCCTAGTCCCACCGCTGGCCAGGCCATCCATCTACCCACCCGCACCTCCTATTATTTTCTGGCGACGGCAGCCTCACCCTGCAGCCGAACCAGTCAACCCTCGTACTCCCCTGCGCGTGGGCATCCACTGCTGTGTCTTCGCCGGCTATGGGTCGTTCCCTTCCTAGGCCTCGCCGTCGTCCACTGCGTTGGTGCTCTCGGCGCGGCGTGATCAACGTGGTCAACAAACGACAGTCATCGAAAGAGGGATGTAGGTGGAGAGGTTGACAGTAGGGCCCCACATGGCCCATGGCCGCACGCAAGCAAGTGCCTCCTTGTTAGGTGAAAAAATGATTCTTCCCCCTGACAGGTTGGACCCACCAACGACATCTTCGCACACAAGGAAGTGCCTCCTTATTACACAGAAAAAAAAAGTTTCGTCCGCCTGATAGCTGGGACCCACCAGCTGCATCTTTTTCAAGGAAGTGCCTCCTTATTACGCGCAAGAAAAATATTTCCTCCCCTGCTAGCTGGGTCCCACCAGATTTGGAGGCTGACTTGTGGGCCTACTAAGTTGATGCGTACGCAGGGCTATGTCAACTTAGTCAACAAATTGACTCTAGCAGTGTGAGACTGTTAGATGTCAATCCAACGGCCGGCGTGCTTCTTCAATCTCTAATCTTCCTGCTCCAGCCGCCCAAACCAGCGACGGCGTGACCGCCTGCTCTCGCCTTCTGTGGCCGGCTGTGCTGCCGCGCAGGCCACACCGCCCCACCCTAATCCCATCGCTAGTCAGGCCATCCCTCTACTGACCCACACCTATTATTCTTCGGCGACAGCAGCTTCACACCGCAGTTGAGCCAATAAACCCTCGTATTCCCCTCCGCGTGGTCATCCACTGCCAAGTCTTCCCCGGCTCCGGGTCGTTCCTTCCCTAGGCCTCACCGTCGTCCACCGCCTTGGTGCTCTCGGCACGGCATGGTAAACGTGGTTAACGAACGATGGCCATCGGAAGAGGACTGTACGTGGACAGGTGGACAGCTGGGACCAACGAGGTCCATGGTCGCACGCAAGGAACTACCTCCTTATTATGCGGAAGAAAAATGATTCCACTCCCTGACAGCTGGGACCCACCAGCTACATCTTTGCACGCAAGGAAGCTCCTCCTTATTACATGAAAAAAAATGCTTCCTCCTAATGGTTTGCTGACATCTGGGACCTACGACATTGTCAACGTAGTCAATAAATGAGAGAATTGCACATGGAGCGGTTGACACGTGGGACCCAGTTGCTCGAGCAGTTTTGTTGTTGTTGAGACGGAGTAGGTTATTAACTGGGCTGTGCGGTGTCTGTGGCCCATCTAGCCGAGGCTTTTATTTTATGTTTACAACAAGACGAGCCCAACTATTTTTTTTTCTCGGTGAAAATGACTAGCCCACCTCTTTTTTCGTAGAATAGCCTACACATGCCGATTTCTTTTTCTCCGTCCTCCTGGGCTGCAAATCTTTCAAGACGACGAGGGATACATTCGGCCTGCCTAGACAAAAAGGGCTGTAAATCTTATAAGTAATATGAAATGAGCTGTATATGTATAAAAACAAGGAAAATGGGCAATTAGTTTCAAATTGTGGATTTTCTTTTATTTTTTAATATTTCAATTTTCATTTGATTTTAACATAATTTAAATATATTTTAAACTTAGTTTTTATCGAGCTCAAAATTTCGGGATTAGAAATAGTTCGGCAATTTCAATGAAATATCGCTGAAATTTTTAATCCTGTCCTTGCAAGAAAATGGTAAGGTATTCTAAAAATATAATATGGGCTGTAATAAATTACGTAATAATTAGCAAATGGTCTGTAAATTTAGGAAAATAGCAAATGGGCTATATGCTGTCCGCCACAGATGTTATGCTGACTTGTGGGCCTACTAAGTTGACGCGTACGCAGGGCTTTTATAACTTATAGTCAACAAACGATTCTAGCAGCGATGACCATTGGATGCTAATCCAATGGCCGTGCTGCTTCTTCAATCTCCGATCTTCTTGCTCCAGCCGCCCAAACCAGCGCCGGCGGGACCGCCTGCTCCTGCCTCCCATGGCCAGCTGTGCTGCCATGCAGGCCTCAACGCCCCACCCTACTCCCACCGTTGGCCATGCCTTCCCTCTACTCACTCACACCCCCTGTTATTCATCGGCGATGGCAGCCTCACACCGCAGCCGAACCAGTCAACCCTTGTACTCCCATCCGCATGGGCATCCACTACCGCGTCTTCCTCGGCTCCGCGTCGTTCCCTTCCGAGGCCTCGCCGTCGTCCACCGACTTGGTGCTCTTGGCGTGGCGTAGTCAACGTGGTCAATGAATGACAGACATCGGAAGAGGACTGTGTGCGGTGAGGCTGACAGCTGGACCAACCAGCTACATCTTCGCACGCAAGGAAGTGCCTCCTTATTACGCGCAAAAAAATGATTCCTCCCCCATACAGCTGGGACCCACCAGTCATATCTTCGCACGCAAGGAAGTGCCTCCTTATCCACTGATAGCTGGGACCCACCAGGTCGAAGCGTACGTAGCGTTGCCTGTCTGGTCGCGAGCGTGTACATACATACTGGTCAATCGATCTCTTTGCAAGGATGAACCGTGGCCGAGTAAGTAGTGGCACATGTCGTAGTAGAGCCCCGACGTGGCAGTTCAGACAGTCTCGTCTAAATCGTGTACACGTACGTACAGCCACACGGCAAAGAATACGGCCAGGTACGTACATACGGGCGGGGTCTCGAACGCGTACTCGTGCATACGTATGGCCAGGGCTCATGTACATGGAGAGGCAACGGACGGCAGCAACGGCCTCCTGTTCATCGGCAGCCAACCGGCTGGGTCGGAATGGGGGAAACAGCATTGTGTTCATCGGGAGCCAAGCGACTGGGTCAGAACGCGTCCTGTTCATCGGGAGTCGACCGGCTTGGACGGAACAGCCAAAATGGGGTCCTGTTCATCGACTCGGGGTCTCGCGGACCGCAAAACGGAGGAAACGGCCTTCTCTTCGACCGCCTATGGTCGAAACGGGGTCCTGTTCATCGGCTGGGGGTCTGGTGTACCGCAAAACGGAGGAAACGGACTTCTGTTCGAGCGCCTACGGTCGAAACGAGGTACTGTTGATCAGGAGGGCTCTGGCGTACCGCAAAATGGAGGAAACGGACTTCTCCCCAACTGCCTACGGTCGAAACGGGAGTCCCATTCATCGGGAGGGCTGTGGCGTACTGCAAAACGGCACGGGCTATTGTTCATCCACGGTCGACCTCCTCCAGCCTCCACCAGCTACTGTTCATCCACCGTCGACTTCCTCCAGCCTCCACCGGCTACTGTTCATCCAGCCTCCACAGGGTCCTGTTCATCCACCCCCAACCGACTGGGGTGTGGCAGCCTCTCCTCGGGCTCCTGTTCATCCAGCGCCAACCACCTTCACACGGCTAGGGTACTATTCATCCACAGCCAACCCACCGGCTGGGGTGGGGAGTACGAGCAGGCGGCAGCAACAGGAATTGTTCATCCACAGCCAACAAACCGGCTAGGTTAACTCACCACGTCTCGTGCAAGGGGCTCGATCGATGCATCTCGACTCGTTCTACGTATCGCGCGTGCGGCAACAACGTGCATTGTTCATCGAGAGGCAACCCAACCGGCTACGTTTCGCACGTACGGGGGCTCGACCAGCTTCAGTTAACAGTGAAGGAATCACTCGGGTTCAGTTAGCACCGAAGGAATCGCTCGGGTTCAGTTAGCAGCGAATGGATCGATCGGCTTCAGTACGTAGCTAGTGCGATCGCTCGGGTTCAGTAAGCGAACGCCTCACTCGAGTTCAGTTAGCGAACGCCTCGCACACACGCGCGCGTACGAGAGAAACACGCAAACCACATAGCTTCGCTCGGTCCCGACCACCCACCGTAACCGGGAACTCCCTGAAAATTTCCTCGCCCTCACTTCTACCATGATTTTTTACATCATGGACGGCCCAAAGAATGTCATGCGGGTGCGTCTCCGGCCCGCCCAAGACGAAAAGCCAATTTTCTGTCATAGAAGTAGGAGCCCACCACATCTATGATGATACGTGTTTTTGTCACAGAAGTGTCACAACCATGACAGAAAAAGTTTTCGTCCGGGCCATAATGTCACGGATGTGTCTTTTTTTTGTACTGGAAGGGCAGCAAGGTTGATGTAGAAGCCCTCAATGATCGATTCCCCCTCCATCAGAGTACCAGAAAAGGCCTCCAGATGGGATCGCGGAAGAATAGAAGCTTGCGGTGGCAGAAAAATTGTTTTGGGTGGCTCTCTGGGGTTTTTTGGAATATTTGGGAATTTATAGCGCTGGAATTAGGTGAGATGGAGCCACGAGGGGCGTGCCTACCCCCCACCCCCCAAGGCGCACCCTGTTGCCTTGCCATCTCCTCGTAGGTCTTCTGGTCCTCCCTCGAAGCTTCTAGGGTCTCTTTTGTCTAGAAAAAAATCATCAAAAAGTTTCATAGCGTTTGGACTCCGTTTGCTATGGATTTTCTGTAAAACTAAAAACAAGTAGAAAACAGCAACTGGCACTAGGCACTGAGTTAATAGGTTAGCCCCCAAACATGATATAAAATTGCATAAAAAGTATCTAAGAATGATAATATAATAGCATGAAACAATCAAAAATTATAGATACATTGGAGACGTATTACCACCGCCCCGAAAGCGTTGGTCCACACAGAGCAGTCTGCGGTGCCCCCACGGGAAACCTGGCTTAGCTATCGTATCCTTTGCCCATCCGACTGGACTGGATCTAGAGATACGTTAGCTCTAGTTCGGTTGTCGACCCACCCGGAGGTCTTCTGGATTAGTTTGGTGTTCGTGTTGGGAAACGTAGAAGAAAACAAAAAAATCGCCCTACGATCACCCAGGAACAATATGAAGATGCATAAACGGTTAGGATCATGATCGTTACCAACTCCGAGTAGCAGTGGAAGTAGACGAGTTGGTGTAGATCGTACTTGAAGTCCCTCGAACTGTTGATGAACGATCCCATGAATGATCCCTGGAACGGAAGACCGAAAGCACGGCCGATCTCTACTTGGTTGCAAGCGTATGGTCTTCACGATCCGGCAGCGCTTCGCCGTCCAGAGCTAATCGTCGCCGAAGAATTAGAGGGAGGAGATTAAAACCACACTAGGCTTCTAATTATGAGGATTAGAGGATCTAGGTCAAGCTCTAATTGATCAACTAGGACCAACTAGAACTAGAACTAGAGAACTAGAGGAGGCTCCAAAACTTGTGTATTGAAAAAGCACCAAAGCCTCTAGTATATATAGGTTGGAGGGGA
Source organism: Elymus sibiricus (assembly GCA_039707655.1). NCBI lineage: Eukaryota > Viridiplantae > Streptophyta > Magnoliopsida > Poales > Poaceae > Elymus > Elymus sibiricus. The sequence goes on from CM077668.1 coordinate 230,563,596, forward strand.
GGAGGGGGTGCCACAAGCAGGGAAGGACTCCCCTCCCCTTGCGCCGGCCAAGGAGGGAAGGAGGAGCCCTTCCCCCTTCCCAATTCGGCCTCCCATAAGAGGAAAGGGGGGCGCCTCCCCTATTGGGCCTATGTGGCCCAATTCTCCCTCCACCTCTTGGCCTTTTAAGGCCCATTGATGTTAAATTAAATATAAAAGCCTCCTAAAATTACTAGAGTCTTTTATTATTAATTTAACACCTCCAAAAAAAACCCTAGATATTGTTTATCGGTAATACCCGGTATTACCCGATAAACTCCGAAACCCTTCCGATGACCCCGAAACGCTTCCAGTTCCTCTTGAAACTATTTCGAATATTAATGAAACAATTCCACAAATAAATCCTTGATACTCTCATCCTACTAACACTCAGAAAATCGTGATTACCTTAAGCTTGTGACTCTATAGGTTCGGTAAAACATAACATGAACGAAACCCCTTCGTTCAATAACCGATAGTGGAGCCGTGGACGTCCATATCGATCCCTATGATTACACGAATGACATTTGAGTGAACCTTCGGTTATCATGTGATGTTCCCTTTGCTTCACGATACTTTACAAAACCCGAGGTGTACCGGTATCCTCTTGAGTCATACACATGCTCACTATACCAATCTCCTCGTTACTGGTTTTGTTCTTCTTTCTCATTGAAATGTTCCGGCATTACCGTGACATAGTCACCTATGTCTGGCCAGACGATGATGGATGCCGTCACACCGAAAGGGCCCTAAGAATATCTCTCCATCATCGGAGGAGCAAATTCCACTCTCGAGCTATCTAGTCCCTTGTCAAACTTTCCGATGAACCTGTAAGTTGTCGTTATGATCACCGGGTTAAAGATGACGTTTGAGCAACCCCAAAGTCCACTGTACGGTAAGAAGTGACTGCGATACTCTCATGGTCTAAGGAACTAAAACACATGTTAACACTCCGTGTTATAACAATTGACTTCTGATGATTGCATCTCACAGTATAACAAAAAAAGTTTGGGTTGATTCAATATGATCGTTCTTCTAACGTCATACTCTCAATGTTGTTTTAGGACTATCGTTACACTTAACGATATCCTAAGATCTGGAAAACATGATCACCAACAACACTTGAGCCAGTCTTAGAGGCAAGACCAGGAACCTAATCTTTACTGTTTGTCATTCCACACATGCATATGAGTTTTCCACTGACTCAAATATTCCAGGATCATAGCAGTTATAGCATAGAATATAAACTCTTAATTATGAAAATGGAAATATAATAATACAATGTTATTGTCTCTAGGGCATATTTCCAACAGTCTCCCACCTGCACTAGAGTCAATAATCTAGTTACATAGTCTATTTAACACCTATGGATTATCCGGTGTTGCTCATGCCTTGCTTGTGGTAGAGTCTTCGTCATTGGTTTTGGCACATTCAAAACCATGTAAAATTTGTGTTAGTCATGTCTGATCTTTACGTGGGATCTAGATTCCTTTTGCTTTGAGCAATGGCACTACTATTAACAATACAGTGTCATTGGTTTCGTCGCACTTAGGATCACACCAACTATTAAGACACTTCTTGATCCAGACTGCTTTGAAACATCTGATGCTTTCAACATATTCTTCTTTCGCTATAGAATCCACAATACAGTTCATGCTTGAAAACTATTCCAAACAATTTATCCGAACATAGCCCGATAATTATTTATATTAGTCATGAAGCTGGTGTTCGTGTAACCATTTACAACGACCTCTTCATCTCCTCTATAACCAAAGAGCATGCCCTTTGTTCTTCTGAGGCACTCCATTTATATTAACAATTACCTAGTGAGCCAATCCAGGATCACTTAGGTACCTGCTACTAACACTTAGTACATAAGAAACATTTGGCCTAATACATACCATAACATTCATGATGGATTCAGTTATTGAGGCATATTGAATTCCACTCATCTTCTCATGGTTTATCAACTTTCTTAGGACGTAGTTTTTAAAGCATCATGTTATGTGACATTGGGAGAAAACATATTCTCCATTTTAAGAACTCCATTTTAAAACCTTGTCAATGTATTCATTTTGGCTTAGCATAATCAGACATCTTGATCTATCTTTTATAGGTCTTCATGTCCAATAAGTTGCTTCGCTTTAGACTTTCATTGGAAACATGTTTTTCAAAATCTTTTATTATGCTTAGAAACTTTATATTATTTCTAATCAATAATTTGTCATTTACATATAAGATTAGAAATGCTATAGAGCTCCCACTAAACTTCATGTATATACACAAGTTTCTTCATCATTTTAACAAAGTCAAACTCTTTAACCATTTCACTAAAATGTTGATTCCAGCTCCTTGATGCTCGCTTCAAACTATAGATAGACCTTTGAAGCTTGCACACCTATCCGGTATCCTGAGGATGTACAAAACTTTCTGGTTGTATCATTTATACATGCTTTCCATTTTAGAAAGCTAGTTTTGACATCCATTTGCTACATACCTTCTGGAGGATCAACCAAGTTCTAAACTTAATTGTCATATATGAACTCCATTTTGATGTGTATGGCTATAAGCCATTCCTTTGAGCTAAGTTCCACCATCGCTTCCTTGTAGTGCACAGGTTCATCTTCTTCTAAGATGAATATTTCATTGTGAAATCATTCAGGAGGTTGGTTAACCCTTTTCCCGATCTTACGCAGTTTAGTTACAAGCTTTAACTAGCGTTTCTATGGCTGGTGTAGTAACTTCTGGTTCAGTTGTGCATACAACTTTCGGAACAGCTTCTGGTTTGTTAATCCTGCTAACTTCCGCCGAAGGATTCAATAATCTTGTCTAGCTTGCACTGTCCTCCCACTTACTTCTTTAGCGAGAAAACTCTTTCTCGAGAAAGTGTTCATTCTTTGCGACAAACATTTTGTCCTTGAACTTTTGGTAGAAGGAATATCCAATTTTCTCTTTTGGATAACCCACAAAATAGCATCTGACTACACTACTGCAGGAAGGTCCTAAGACGACACATGTATAGGAGACCGATCAATCAAACTGTGTGTGATGCATTAATCGCAAACGGTATGGTAGTAAAACCATCACCAATAAAATGAACTATGTTATATGGCCCATCCATCAAGCACAATTCAGATTAGAGTTGCGTGTGGGAATCGTGGCATACAGTTGATCCATATGAACTGTTTGTGACGAGCCAAAAAAACACAAACGGTTACCCAGGTCAAGATGTGTGTGATAGACGGCATACAGGTCACTCGGATGAACTATTTGTGATGTGCCAAAACAACAGAAACAGTTAGCCAGATCAAGGTGTGTGCGCTAGACGGCATACAGGTCACTTGGATGAACTATTTGTGATGAGCCAAAATAACACAAACGGTTAGCCAGATCAAGGTGTGTGCGAAAGACGGCGTACAGGTCACTGAGATGAACTGTTTACGATGATCCATAAGAACACAAACGATTCGGCTTAACAAGATGCGTGTGTGTTTATTGGCAAATGCTTTGTCTAAATGGATTGTTTGCGATGGCTCGTGTGTGATGTTTTGAAAGTTACGCATACGGTTCCTTATGTAAACATGTGTGTGATAACGCGTGACACCGCATACGATTGTGTGTTGGGAATTATGTGCTCTAAACAAGCACACAGTGTAATTAAAAGAATCGTGTGCGATACTAATAACGAGCGCGCACGATTGATGGAACAAGTCATGTGCTCACATCGCCGATTGCGGTGCATCCTAAGGTGCACATGCCACATACGCATCCGAGAACGCGGGCCCACGTACGCCATCCGGGAACCGTTTCGCGCTTCGAAACCAAAACCATCAATAAATTTTGAGCTTGTTTCCCGTCACATTCCAAATTACCACGCTATAATTAATTGCAAACAAGTTCACACCGATCAAAACCTAAACATGTTCCTACTTAGCAGCTTATTACTTGGTTATAAATACTACCTACTCGAAAATGACTGCACATTATTCCTCCTCATCAACGAACAAACAAGTTTTCTTTGTCGTTCCTTGCATTTTCCATGGCCCGTAGGAGGAGTTCTGGATCGAGAAATAACCAGGGAGCAGCGACCATGGCCACAGAAGCAACAGAGAGGTCCCACTGCGGTAGTAGCAGAGAGGTCCCGACACGCCGCCGAAGCAGCAGGAAGGTCCCGCCGTGCCGCGGAAGCAGCACAGAGGTCCTGCCGTGCCGCGGAAGTAGCACAGAGATCCTGACGTGCCGCGGTGGCCTCGAAAGATCTCTCGCGGGCAGGCAAGGGCTCTCAGAAGGGCATTCGCGATGACATGCGTGCTGAGCTCAATAAGCTGAAGGAGGAGATCGCCGGCTGGGCGAAGCTGCAGGAGGAGGGCAATTCCTCGGTTGCTATGGCAACCGACGTCATCAGGGGACTAATGGATGACAAGGCGAAGCTCCGCAGAGAGTGCGACCTGCTGAAGGAGAAGACCGCCGGTTGGGCGAAGCTACACGAGGAGAGCAATGCCTTGGTGAAGAAGACGGCCGCCATGGTCGCGGAACTTATGGATGACAAGGCCAAGCTCCGCTTTGAGCATGACCGGCTGGTGGAGGAATCCATCGCTGATGTCAAGCAAAGTCTTAAGGACGTGAAAGAGATCATCGTCGCTCGCCACAAGAAATCCTGCGCCATGGACGCAGTGACAAAGATGGCACAGGACAGGTGAGAGGAGATGAAGGTCATGGAGGTGATGAAGAAGGAGATGGAGGAACTCCGTGCCTAGCAACCCATCAAGAAGTAGAGAGCAGCGTCCCAAATCGTTGTCTGCGTCATCCTTCTTCTTTTGCCCCTGTGTCTTTTGGGCATTGCCGCATGTGGCATTTTAAATTATCCTGAATATGTTAGACAGTTATTATCCGTTGTCATTGTCAATTTTTCATCATATTATTTCATTCGTAGGTAAATGTATACGAGTCAAAAATAGGCTAAAAGTCACGTTCTCGGCGAGGCACGAACAAAACAATACTAACGTTGAGCGGGGCCATGGGATCATAAGCAAAATACTCCCTCCGTCCAGGTGCATTAAGCGCCTATAAAACAGTAGCTCGAGTACCATTAATGGAGAAGTTGGGAGTGAGGTGGGCGGGGGATGGAGGTCAAAGGGCTCGCCTCCCGGTGAGCCTGCGCAGCGGAGTGCTCGCATGCCTCTCGGTGAGCCTGCACAGCGGACTGCTCGCACGCCTCCCGTCTACTCAAACAGCTACCTCGCATGGCGCCTCCTAGCCAATAAAAAGGGGGACGCGTGGCGGCACGTAAACGGTTAGTAGAACACCCACAGTTTCAATAATACATCTGTTTGCGATGGTAACGTGGCAGCTCTTTGTTACAAAATGCCTTTGTTGGTTGTTAATGTTTGCACCTTCCCAAATTGGACAAAAAATTTACCACAGCATGTTGGTGCCATGTCATGACACCCTGCCAAGTTTCATGAATTTCAGACGAGTTTTGGATTTACAGGAATTTAAAAACCAAGTTTCTCAATGTTTGTGGCCGAGCCACGACGCCAAGATGTTTGAAATTCATTACCATTTCTTGCATGGGACCTAAACATTCACCCAAGGACACATATATGATTTTTCAACCCATTTTGGTGCACAGGAGCATGTGCATGTAGTTCAAATTTGAATTATGCACATTAAATGCCTAGAAAACTCAATTAATGTATAAAAAGGGCCAAACGAACCCTGAATAATTCCAAATTATAGCACGACACTCCTATTAGTCTATGCTGCCTCTGTAAAAAAAATCATGGTGGGAAGAGGCAGCGTATGTCATTTCGCCCACAAAGGTGACACGTTCCCCTATCGAAACCATGAGGCTTCTTGTGAGAAGCTCCGGCTTGTAAGAAGCTTATACCAAAGCTTATCCCAAATTAGACAATTTTTTACCACATCATGTTGGTGCCATGTCATGACAGCATGCCAAGTTTCATGAATTTTAGGTGAGTTTTGGATTTACAGGAATTTAAAAACCAAGTTTCTCAATGTTTTCGGCTGAGCCACGACGCCCAGATGTTTGAAATTCATTCTCATTTCTTGCATGGGACCTAAACATTCACCCAAGGACACATATATGATTTTTCAACCCATTTTGGTGCACTGGAGCATGTGCCTGTAGTTTAAATTTGAATTATGCACATTAAATGCCTAGAAAACTCAATTAATGTATAAAAAAGCGAAACGAACCCTGAATAATTCCAAATTTTAACACGACACTCCTATTGGTCTATGTTGCCTCTATAAAAAATCAAGGCAAGAAGAGGCAGTGTATGTAATTTCGCCCACAAAGGTGACACATTCCCTATCGGAACCACGAGGCTTCTTGTGAAAAGCTCCGGTTTGTAAGAAGCATATACCAATTTTTTTACCACATCATGTTGGTGCCATGTCATGACACCATGCCAAGTTTCATGAATTTTCGGCAAGTTTTGGATTTACAGGAATTTAAAACCCAAGTTTTTCAATGTTTGTGGTCGAGCCACGACGCCTATATGTTTGAAATTCATTCTCATTTCTTGTATGGGACCTAAACATGAACCAAAGGACACATATATGATTTTTAACCCATTTTGGTGCATCGGAGCATGCGCCTGTAGTTTGAATTTGAATTATGCATATTAAATGCCTAGAAAACTCAATTAATGTATAAAAAGGGCCAAATGAACCCTGAATAATTCCAAATTTTAGGACGACACTCCTATAGTTGCATGTTCGCTGCAGATAACTGTTCTAGCAATTCAAAGACCGTCCTTTCCCGTCGTAACCCCATTTTGTCTTTCAAATCAAAATGAAAATCAAGTACATCACAAACAATTTATTATCAAGAATCATGTGCGATGCAGTATAAAATATCTTGGGGCACCCTCATGTATGGCTTACACCGGAAGCTTCATTGGCTACAGTCCACCGCCGACGCGTTGAAAGCACATTTGCTCCCTTGGTGGTTTTGGTAATTCATAACAACATATATCTCATTGAACTAATGTCCATTCAAGTTAAAGATTTCAGGATGTTCAATGATTGGCATGGCATGGGCTAGAGATGTGGACCCCTCAAAATGCTAAGGACAAGGATTGGCAAAAGATCAAGACTCTACATTTTTGGTTTAGTGATCCAAGATCACATTGAGTCCATAGGAAAGCCAATACTATTAAAAGGGGATGAGGTGTTGCTTAATGGTCTTTTTGCTAAAGTGCTTAGTGACAGTACTGCTAAAACCCTCAACCACTCTCTCTATCCAAAGATGTCCAAAACCCACATTCCAACTCGGCCCCACCGAAATTTCCTATCCGGAGCCACCGAGTTCACCTAGACTTAGCCACTGCCAAAACCCTAAAAAATCGGATCCACCGATATGGATCTCGGTCTCACCGAGATGGCCTTGCCAACTCTCTGTGATCGTTTGCACCTACTTCGGTCTCATCGAGTTTTGCAAATCGGTCTCACCGAGATGGCTTGCCAACTCTCTGTTGCCTTATTGCTTCACTTCGGTCCTACCGAGTTGATGCAATCGGTGCCACCGAGATGAGGTTTGCCCTAGCCACTGCACTTCGGTCCATCCGAGTTGTTCCTATCGGTCCCATCGAGATTCCTAACATTCATATCTTTTACACAGTTCGGTGCTACCGAGATTATGGTTTCGGTGCCACCGAGTTGGGTCAAAAGTGTGTAACGGTTGGATTTTGTGTGGAGGCTATATATACCCCTCCACCACTTCCTTCTCAGTAAGGAGAGCCATCAGAACGTGCCTACACTTCCACTATACATTTTCTGAGAGAGAACCACCTACTCGTGTGTTGAGATCAAGCTATTCCATTCCTACCATTTGAACCTTGATTTCTAGCCTTTCCCAAGTTGCTTTCCACTCAAATCCTTCTTCCACCATAGCCAAATCTGTGAGGAGTTGTTTGAGTGTTGGGAAGATTATCATTTGAAGCACAAGAGCAAGGAGTTCATCAACAACACACCGTCTATTACCTTTTGGAGAGTGGTGTCTCCTAGATTGGTTAGGTGTTACTTGGGAGCCTCCGACATGATGTGGAGTTGAACCAAAGAGTTTGTAAGGGCAAGGAGATCGCCTAATTCGTGAAGATCTACCTGAGTGAGTCTAGTCTTTCGTGGACGTAAGCCATGGTGGAATAGACAAGGTTGCTTCTTCGTGGACCCTTCGTGGGTGGAGCCCTCCGCGGACTCGCGCAACCGTTACCCTTCGTGGGTTGCAGTCTCCATCAACGTGGACGTACGATAGCACCACCTATCGGAACTGATGGAAATATGCCCTAGAGGCAATAATAAAGTTGTTATTATTTTATATTTCCTTGTTCATGATAAAGGTTTATTATTCATGCTAGAATTGTATTGACCGGAAACTTAAATACATGTGTGAATACATAAACAAATACCGTGTCCCTAGTGAGCCTCTACTAGACTAGCTCGTTGATCAAAGATGGTTAAGGTTTCCTAACCATAGACATGAATTGTCATTTGATAACGGGATCACATCATTAGGAGAATGATGTGATGGACAAGACCCATCCGTTAGCTTAGCATATGATCGTTCTGTTTATTGCTACTGCTTTCTTGAATGTCAAATACATGTTCCTCAGACCATGAGATCATGCAACTCCCGGATACCGGAGGAATTCCTTGTGTGCTATCAAACGTCACAACGTAACTGGGTGATCATAAAGATGCTCTACAGGTATCTCCGAAGGTGTCCGTTGAGTTGGCATGGATCGAGACTGGGATTTGTCACTCCGTGTTTCGGAGAGGTATCTCTGGGCCCTCTCGGTAATGCACATCATAAGAAGCTTGCAAGCATAGTGACTAAGGAGTTAGTTACGGGATGATGTATTACGGAACGAGTAAAGAGACTTGCCGGTAACGAGATTGAACTAGGTATGGAGATACCGATAAGATCTTCATGGAATATGTAGGAACCAATATGGGCATCCAGGTTCCGCTATTGGTTATTGACAAGAGAGGCGTCTCGGTCATGTCTACATCATTCCCGAACCCGTAGGGTCCGCACGCTTAACGTTCGTTGACGATATAGTGTTATATGAGTTATGTGAATTGGTAACCGAATGTTGTTCGGAGTCCCGGATGAGATCCCGGACATCACGAGGAGTCTCGGAATGGTCGAGAGGTCAAGATTTATATATGGGAAGTCATATTTTGGGTTCCGGAAAAAAGTGCTGTTTTTTTCGGTATTGTACCGGGAAGCTTCCAGAAGGTTTCGGAGGATTCCGGAGGGGTCCGGAAGTCCACAAGTGGGTCCACCATGTCCCAAGGGCTGGCATGGGCTAAGGGGAGGCGCCCTGGCCTTATTGGGCCAGGCGCACCAAGTCCTCGAAAGCCCACGCAGCTAGGGAAGGAAAAAGGGAGAGTCCTAGTAGGAATAGGATTGGACTTTGGAGTCCAAGTCCACGTGTGTACTATTCACGGTTACTGTTCACGTGGCACTATTCCTTCTACTCCAAGCCCCTACACATATATAAATAGAGGAGAGGAGGCGCCCCAAAGAAGAGATAACATTGTCTTAGCCGTGTGCGGCGTCCCCCTCCACAGTTCCGTCCCTCGGTCATATTTTCGCAGTGCTTGGGCGAAGCCCTGCGGAGATAGCATCACCATCACCGTCACCACGCCGTCGTGCTGCTGGAACTCATCCACTACCTCGCCGTCTTTCTGGATCAAGAAGTCGAGGACGTCACCGAGCTGAACGTGTGCTGAACGCGGAGGTGCCATACGTTCGGTGCTCGGTCGGTTGGATCGTGAAGTTGTTTGACGACATCAACCGCGTTGTTCTAACGCTTCCGCTTACGGTCTACGAGGGTACGTAGACACACTCCCCCTCTCTTAGCTATGCATCTCCATGGATAGATCTTGCGTGTGCGTAGAATTTTTTTTGTTTTCCATGCAACGTTCCCCATCAGTGGCATCATGAGCCAGGTCTGTGCTTAGATGATATGCACGAGTAGAACACAAAGAGTTGTGGGCGGTGATCGTCATACTGCTTACCACCAACATCTTATTTTGATTCGACGGTATTGTAAGATGAAGCGGCCCAGACCAACCTTACATGTCCACGTACATGAGACCGGTTCCACCGACAGACATGCAACTTGTTTTGCATAAAGGTGGCTGGCGGGTGTCTGTTTCTCCTACTTTAGTTGAATCGAATTTGACTGCGGCCGGTCCTTGTTGAAGGTTAAAACAGCAAACTTGATAAATCACCGTTGTGGTTTTGTGCCGTAGGTATGAACGGTTCTTGCTAGAAGCCCGTAGCAGCCACGTAAAACTTGCAACAACAAAGTAGAGGACGTTTAACTTGTTTTTGCAGGGTATATTGTGATATGATATGGTCAAGACATGATGTGATATACGTTGTTGTATCCGATGATCATGTTTTGTAATTTATCGGCAACCGGCAGGAGCCTTATGGTTGTCTCTTTATTGTATGAAATGCAAGCGCTATGTAATTGCTTTACTTTATCGCTATGCGTTAGCAATAGTTGTAGAAGCAATAGTTGGCGAGACGACCACGACGCAACGATGGAGATCAAGGTGTCAAGCCGGTGACGATGGAGATCATGACGATGCTTTGAAGATGGAGATCAAAAGCACAAGATGATGGCCATATCATGTCACATATTTTGATTGCATGTGATGTTTATCCTTTATGCATCTTATTTTGCTTAGAACGACGGTAGCATTATAAGATGATCCCTTCACTAAATTTCAAGATAAAAGTGTTCTCCCTGAGTATGCACCGTTGCTAAAGTTCATCGTTTTGAAGCACCTCGTGATGATCGGGTGTGATAGATTCTACGTTCACATACAACGGGTGTAAGCCAGTTTTACACAAGCAGAATACTTGGGTTAAACTTGACGAGCCTAGCATGTACAGACATGGTCTCGGAACACTGGAGACCGAAAGGTCGAACATGAGTCATATAGTAGATATGATCAACATGGAGATGTTCACCATTGATGACTATCCCATCTCACGTGATGATCGGACATGGGCTAGTTGATTTGGATCATGTATCACTTAGTTAACTTGAGGGATGTTAATTTAAGTGGGAGTTCATTAGTAATTTGATTAATTGAACTTAATTTATCATGAACTTAGTCTTGATAGTTTTTGCATATCTATGTTATAGATAAAAGGCCCGTGCTACTGTTCCGTTGAATTTTAATGCGTTCCTAGAGAAAGCTAAGTTGAAAGATGATGGTAACAACTACACGGACTGGGTCCGTAACTTGAGGATTATCCTCATTGCTGCACAGAAGAATTATGTCCTTGATGCACCGCTAGGTGATGGACCTGCTACAGGAGCTACTGCAGATGTTGTGAACGCCTGGCAGGCTCGATCTGATGACTACTCGATAGTTCAGTGTGCCTTGCTCTATGGCTTAGAACCGGGACTATAAAAGCGTTTTGAACGCCACGGAGCATATGAGATGTTCCAAGAGCTGAAATTGATATTACAAGCTAATGCCCGGGTTGAGAGATATGAAGTCTCCAACAAGTTCTTCAGCTGTTAGATGGAGGAGAACAGTTCTGTCAGTGAACACATACTCAGAATGTCTGGGTACCACAACCACTTGACTCAGCTGGGAATTGATCTTCCGGTTGAGAGTGTTATTGACAGAGTTCTTCAGTCACTGCCACCAAGCTATAAAGGCTTCGTGATGAACTATAATATGCAAGGGATGGAGAAGACAATTCCCGAGCTCTTCGCGATGCTGAAATCAGCGGAGGTAGAAATCAAGAAGGAGCATCAAGTGTTGATGGTTAACAAAACCACTAATTTCAAGAAAAAGGGCAAGGGAAAGAAGGGAACTTCAAGAAGAACGGCAAGCAAGTTGCCGCTCCCACGAAGAAACCCAAAGCTGGACCCAGGCCTGAAACAGAGTGCTTCTACTGCAAAGGGATTGGTCACTGGAAGCGGAACTGCCCCAAGTATTTGGCGGATAAGAAGGATGGCAAAGTGAGCAAAGGTATATTTGATATACATGTTATTGATGTGTTCCTCACTAATGCTCGCAGTAGCGCCTGGGTATTTGATACTGGTTCGGTTGCTCATATTTGTAACTCGAAACAGGAGCTATGGAATAAGCGAAGATTGGCTAAGGACAAGGTGACGATGCGCGTCGGGAATGGTTCCAAGGTTGATGTGATCACCGTCGGCACGCTACCTCTACATCTACCTTCGGGATTAGTTTTAGACCTCGATAATTGTTATTTGGAGCCAGCGTTGAGCATGAACATTATATCTGGATCTTGTTTATTGCGAGACGGTTATTCATTTAAGTCAGAGAATAATGGTTGTTCTATTTATATGAGTAACATCTTTTATGGTCACGCACCTTTTGTGAATGGTCTATTCTTGTTGATTCTCGATCGTAGTAATACACATATTCATAATATTGATGCCAAAAGATGCAAAGTTGATAATGATAGTGCAACATACTTGTGGCACTGCCGTTTAGGTCATATTGGTGTAAAGCGCATAAAGAAACTCCATGCGGATGGACTTTTGGAATCTCTTGATTATGAATCATTTGATACTTGCGAACCATGCCTCATGGGCAAGATGACTAAAACTCCGTTCTCCGGAACAATGGAGCGAGCTACTGATTTGTTGGAAATAATACATACCGATGTATGCGGTCCGATGAATGTTGAAGCACGTGGCGGGTATCGTTATTTTCTAACCTTCACAGATGATTTGAGTAGATATGGGTATATCTACTTGATGAAACACAAGTCTGAAACATTTGAAAAGTTCAAAGAATTTCAGAGTGAAGTAGAGAATCATCATAACAAGAAAATAAAGTTTCTACGATCTGATCGCGGAGGCGAATATTTGAGTTACAAGTTTGGCCTTCATTTAAGAAAATGTGGAATTGTTTCACAACTCACGCCACCTGGAACTAGGGATGAAAACAGAGCGGAAATGGACGGAACTGGGTGCTGCCACATTTGTTTTCATATTTTTTTACGGAAACAGAAACGAATACAGAAACCCCGGAAACAAATACAGAAATGAATACTACTGGAAACGAAAACGGAGCGAATACGGCACGGACACAGACGGAAGTGGAGTGTTCGCCGGAACTAAAGACCCCTTGAACCATCGACCCAAAAACAAGGAAACAGACAAAGTCCTTCAATTGATAAGATGATTACTAAATATTATGATATATCATGGCTATACAATAGGATATGTGGGCGATGGCAGCGTGCTCAATTAGGGATTAGGAATTCTGCTAGTAGTAGTAGTAGTGTAGAAGTTGGCCCATCTTAGCCATTCTGCTCATCGTGTGTAGGGCCTAATTGTGTGTTCGTTGGGCTACAAAACAACCATATGTGTGCTCATATTCAAAACGGAAAGTTTCATATTAACGAAAACGGAAAATTCCGTTTCTGCGCCTGTTCCACCGGAAAACATCGTTCCGTTTCCATTTCCGTTTCCGCATAAAAAATTCCGTTTCCATTTCCACTTCCATTTTTCCTCTCCGTTTCCATTTTTCTGCCGGAAAAATGGAAAGTTTCCACTCCATTTTCATCCCTACCTGGAACACCACAGCGTAATGGTGTGTCCGAACGTCGTAACCATACTTTATTGGATATGGTGCGTTCTATGATGTCTCTTACCGATTTGCCACTATCCTTTTGGGGTTATGCATTAGAGACAGCTGCATTCACGTTAAATAGGGCACCATCTAAATCCGTTGAGACGACACCGTATGAAATATGGTTTGGCAAGAAACCTAAGCTGTCGTTTCTTAAAGTTTGGGGATGCGATGCTTATGTGAAAAAGCTTCAACCTGATAAGCTCGAACCCAAAGCGGAGAAGTGCGGCTTCATAGGATACCCTAAAGAAACAATTGGCTACACCTTCTACCACATATCCGAAGGCAAGGTCTTTGTTGCCAAGAATGGGTCCTTTCTAGAGAAGGAGTTTCTCTCGAAAGAAGTGAGTGGGTGGAAAGTAGAACTTGATGAGGTAATTGTACCTTCTCTCGAATTGGAAAGTAGATCATCAGAGAAAACCGTTCCCGTGATGTCTACACCAATAAGAGAGGAAGATAATGATAAAGATCATGAAACTTCAGATCAAGTTACTACTGAACTTCGTAGGTCAACCAGAGTACGTTCCGCACCAGAGTGGTACGGTAATCCTGTTCTGGAAGTTATGTTGTTAGACAACGGCGAACCTACGAATTATGAAGAAGCTATGATAAGCCCGGATTCCGACAAATGGCTTGAGGACATGAAATCGGAGATAGGATCCATGTATGAGAACAAAGTGTGGACTTTGGTGGACTTGCCCGATGATCGGCAAGCCATTGAGAATAAATGGATTTTTAAGAGGAAGACGGATGCTGATGGTAATATCACTGTCTACAAAGCTCGACTTGTCGTGAAAGGTTTTTGACAAGTTCAAGGGGTTGACTACGATGAGACTTTCTCACCCGTAGCGATGCTTAAGTCTGTCCGAATCATGTTAGCAATTGCCGCATTTTATGATTACGAAATCTGGCAAATGGATGTCAAAACTGCATTCCTTAATGGTTTTCTCAAAGAAGAGTTGTATATCATGCAACCTGAAGGTTTTGTCGATCCTAAGGGTGCTAACAAAGTGTGCAAGCTCCAGCGATCCATCTATGGACTGGTGCAAACATCTCGGAGTTGGAATATACGCTTTGATGAGGTGATCAAAGCATATGGTTTTGTACAGACTTACGGTGAAGCCTGTATTTACAAGAAAGTGAGTGGGAGCTCTGTAGCATTTCTAATATTATATGTGGATGACATATTGTTGATTGGAAATGATATAGAATTTCTGGATGGCATAAAGGGATACTTGAATAAAAAAAATTCAATGAAAGACCTCGGTGAAGCTGCTTATATATTGGGCATCAAGATCTATATGGAAATATGCCCTAGAGGCAATAATAAAGTTGTTATTATTTTATATTTCCTTGTTCATGATAAAGGTTTATTATTCATGCTAGAATTGTATTGACCGCAAACTTAAATACATGTGTGAATACATAAACAAATACCATGTCCCTAGTGAGCCTCTACTAGACTAGCTCGTTGATCAAATATGGTTAAGGTTTCCTAACCATAGGCATGAGTTGTCATTTGATAACGGGATCACATCATTAGGAGAATGATGTGATGGACAAGACCCATCCGTTAGCTTAGCATATGATCGTTCTGTTTATTGCTACTGCTTTCTTGAATGTCAAATACATGTTCCTCAGACCATGAGATCATGCAACTCCCGGATACCGGAGGAATACCTTGTGTGCTATCAAACGTCACAACGTAACTGGGTGATCATAAAGATGCTCTATAGGTATCTCCGAAGGTGTCCGTTGAGTTGGCATGGATCGAGACTGGGATTTGTCACTCCGTGTTTCGGAGAGGTATCTATGGGCCCTCTCGGTAATGCACATCATAAGAAGTTGCAAGCAAAGTGACTAAGGAGTTAGTTACGGGATGATGTATTACGAAACGAGTAAAGAGACTTGCCAGTAACGAGATTGAACTAGGTATGGAGATACCGACGATCGAATCTCGGGCAAGTAACATACCGATGGACAAAGGGAATTACGTATGTTGTCATTGCGGTTCGACCGATAAGATCTTCATGGAATATGTAGGAACCAATATGGGCATCCAGGTTCCGCTATTGGTTATTGACCGGAGGGGCGTCTCGGCCATGTCTACATCATTCCCGAACCCGTAGGGTCCGCACGCTTAACGTTCGTTGACGATATAGTGTTATATGAGTTATGTGAATTGGTAACCAAATGTTGTTCGGAGTCCCGGATGAGATCCCGGACGTCACGAGGAGTCTCGGAATGGTCGAGAGGTAAAGATTTATATATGGGAAGTCATATTTTGGGTTCCGGAAAAAAGTGCAGTTTTTTTCGGTATTGTACCGGGAAGCTTCTAGAAGGTTCCGGATGATTCCGGAGGGGTCCGGAAGTCCACAAGTGGGTCCACCATGTCCCAAGGGCTGGCATGGGCTAAGGGGAGGCGCCCTGGCCTTATTGGGCCAGGCGCACCAAGTCCTCAAAAGCCCACGCAGCTAGGGAAGGAAAAAGGGAGAGTCCTAGTAGGAATAGGATTGGACTTTGGAGTCCAAGTCCACGTGTGTACTATTCACGGTTACTGTTCACATGGCACTATTCCTTCTACTCCAAGCCCCTACACATATATAAATAGAGGAGAGGAGGCACCCCAAAGAAGAGACAACATTGTCTTAGCCGTGTGCGGCGCCCCCCTCCACAGTTCCGTCCCTCGGTCATATTTTCGCAGTGCTTGGGCGAAGCCCTGCGGAGATAGCATCACCATCACCGTCACCACGCCGTCATGCTGCTGGAACTCATCCACTACCTCGCCGTCTTGCTGAATCAAGAAGTCGAGGACGTCACCGAGCTGAACGTGTGCTGAACGCGGAGGTGCCGTACGTTCGGTGCTCGGTCGGTTGGATCGTGAAGTTGTTTGACGACATCAACCGCGTTGTTCTAACGCTTCCGCTTCCGGTCTACGAGGGTACGTAGACACACTCCCCCTCTCATAGCTATGCATCTCCATGGATAGATCTTGCGTGTGCGTATAATTTTTTTTGTTTTACATGCAACGTTCCCCATCAGGAACCACGCCAAAAACCACCGTGTCTTCATTGCGTTTGAAATCTCCGATCCCCTCCTTTACTTACATATGCAATTGTTTACTTTCCGCTGATATACTCTTAGAATTGCATGTGTAGGGTGATGCTTGACTTGTGTTCTTGCTAAAATCTGCCCACAACTAAAATTGGGAAAAGGTTAGGTTTTTATTTGGTCAAGTAGTCTAATGACCCCCCTCTAGACATACTTTCGATCCTACAAGTGGTATCAGAGCTTTGGTCTCCGTAAGCCTTGATTTACATTGCTTTGGTGATCATAGCCTTGGTTTCACAACCTAGGAGAGTATGGCGTCTAGTGAGGGTAATTATCATCGTAGAGGTCCATATTTTGATGGTACAAACTTTGCTAGTTGGAAACATAAGATAAAAATGCATATTCTTGGTCATAACCCCACCATTTGGGCTGTTGTTCGTGTTGGCTTACAAGGTGATTTCTTTGAGGATGGCAAGGAACCGGATCGTGAAGCAACCCCGGAAGAATTGAAGATGTTGCAATACAATGCTCAAGCTTGTGACATTCTATTCAACGGTTTGTGTCCCGAAGAATTCAACAAAATCAGCCGCCTCGAGAATGCAAAGGAAATTTGGGATACTTTGGTTGATATGCATGAGGGTACCGAGTCCCTCAAGGAATCTAAGTTGGATGTGCTTCAAAGTCAACTTGACAAGTTCAAGTTGAAGGATGGTGAAGGAGTTGTTGAGATGTACTCTAGGCTTGCTCTCATCACAAATGAGATTACCGGCTTAGGAACTGAAGAGATGACCGACAAATTCATCATCAAGAAGATACTTAGAGCTTTGGATGGAAAATATGATACCGTTTGCACATTGATTCAAATGATGCCAAATTACAAAGATCTCAAGCCCACGGAAGTCATTGGAAGGATTGTTGCTCATGAAATGTCAATCAAGGACAAAGAGGAGCTACACAACAAATCAAGTGGTGCTTACAAAGCCTCAACCGATGCTCCAACAACTCCAAGTGACAAGCTAGTATCCAATGAAGAGATAAGCCTAATGGTGAAAAGGTTCAATAAGTTCTACAAGAACAAAGGGAAAGAAAGAAGCTCTAGCTCAAGACACTATGAGAGAAGATCATCAAGTCGTGACCGTAATTGCTACAATTGTGGAAAGCCCGGACACTACTCCAATGAGTGTACAGCTCCCTACAAGAAAAGAGATGAATCACCAAGAGGAAGACATAGAAGAGATGAATCACCTCATAAGGAGAGAAGGAGTAGAGATGATCGTTATGAATGAAGACACTCTCGAAGAAGCAAGGATTCAGAGAGGAAGGACAAGCCATCCAAGAGCTACACAAGAAGAAGACATCAAGCTCATGTTGGTGAATGGGTTTCCGGCTCCGACTCCGACAACCACTCTGAGAGAAGTTATCACTCCAACTCCGACTATAGTCAAGATGAAGGTGCTGCCGGACTTGCTCTTGTGTCATCCAACTCCTATGATCTATTTGACTCACCAAATGAAGGAATTGGAAGATGCTTCATGGCAAAAGGCCCCAAGGTATCACACCCCGAGTATCTTGATTTCAATAGTGATGAAGATGATTTGCTTGGTGATGATGATTTACTTGTTGATAAGGATAGTGATGTGAGCTATAATGCAAATGCTAGTCATCATGATAGTCAAGAGGAAACGAGTGACAATGCTATGAAGGAGATTGAGCATCTAACTAAAGAACTAAATGCTCTTAAGTTAGCTCATGAAACAACTCAAGAGGATCATAGAGAACTTCTAAGAACTCATGAGAAGCTACGCTTCGAGAAGCTAAATTTAGAGCAAGAGCATGAGTTTCTTAAAGCTATCAATGACGATCTTCGAAAGAAGAGTTCTTCATATCTTGCCAAGCGTTTACTCTTGTCTACCTTTATGCCACAAGTTAAACCTAAGCAAACTAGCAACAAGGGTAAAAAGGCTTCTACCTCTAGTAGTAACAATAACAATGCTAAATCCAATGTTGTTGCTTCTAGTAGTTCTATTGATTCCACTAATGATTCTCTTAGCCAAGTTACACTTGAGCAAGAAAATATGCTATTGAAAGGAATTATAGAAAAAGGGGTCTACAAGAGTCTTGCCGGGAGTAAGCAATTTGAGGAAATTGTACGCAAGCAAGGAAGGCACCGGAAGAACCAACGTGTTGGTTTTGAACGAAAGTTCAATGCCAATGGAGTTGAGTGGGAAGAAGATCAATACCCCAAGACGAAGTTTGTTCCTCAACAAGAGAAGTATGATCCTACTTCCTTCAAGGGAACACAAGCTCAAGAAGATCTTCTGCCACAAGACCACAAGCTAAAAGGCAAGGACAAGCTTCAAGAAGAGATTGATTCATTTGAAGAAGCTCCTCAAGCCATAGTCAAGTGGGTTCCCAAGACTTCATCAAGTTCTACTTCATCAAGTGCTACTACAACTCCAAGGATTCCCATCAAGTTGATGTGGGTCCAAAAGAAGAAGAACTACAGAGTTCTTGAGGGTGACTCCGCCAACAAACTTCACTCATATTCTTTATGGCAAGAACTTGCGCAACCAACATCCACATTTTGCACTAGTTCATGGAATCACAAACCCTCTTGTTGGTAAGACAAGGGACAAGGTATTCAATGCATTCATGGACATCATCCTATGTGTATTTCACTCTATGTCTATGGATATCCTTGTATGTTCCTTGTGTGGGACTAACCCATGTAGGTATTGAAAGCACAAAACTCCAAAGGATTGCTCCCAACTCTTGATGGTCTACATCAACATTGAGCATCCACATCTTCAACATCTACATGAAGTCATCATCGACAAAACCCAAGGTTAGTTCATCCCTCTTAGGGGGGATATCACATCTAGGGGGAGCTTTGCTCTAAACAATTGAGCTAAAGCAACTCTAATGGTGTGAACACATCAATGCTTTATGTAAAAGTGGCAACCCCACTTGTGCTTAAATGATGAGTATGACCTATGATCAAATTTTCTCATTTGGCTCCTAAGTCAATATACTCATATATAGATGACCTAGTCATCACCATTGCTTGATAGATGCTAGAATTGGTTGTGCATGTTTGACACATATTTCATTTGCTATCTTATTGTGTGAGCATGTTGGTTTGCATGTTTTCATCATTCGAGGACATCCATTTGTTGCTTTGATTGGCTTGGTGTTTCTGGCCAAGCGGATGTACAAGAATGCCTAAGTACCTTCTCTAGCTATCTATGCTTTCTTGTCTCAAATTCTATTCTTGCTGCATCACAAAAATTGAACAAGTCATTTTCGGACCCTCCGGGTGAGGAGCACTCGGAGCCTCCGATCTGAAAGGGTTGAACCTCCAAAACCTTCTATCTGATTTCGGCCGAACCAATTCACTCAAACTCGGTCTAACCGAAATCACTTAGATTGATCTAGGTTTTCCATCTCGGTGCCACCGAGTTGAACCACTTTAGAGCCACCGATGTGCTAATCTGCGTGCAGTTACACATATCGGTGCCACCGAGTTGTCCAACTCGGAGCCACCGATAGCGTACGGGTATATATATCGCACGGGCTCGAACGGTTGAAATTTCTCGACTCTTTCGCTCCCGCACCCCGTTGCTGCCGTCGCCCTCGTCTCCGGACTTCGTCGTCGTCTCCAGCGCACCCTCGCCGCTGGATTCAGTCGCCGTCAACGGCAATCTGCCCCGCCGTTGCCGCCGTAGAGAATCTCCACCGAGTTAGGGTGAGATTTGATCCCTCTCTTGCTCCATTTTCTGATTCAATGCATCATAGGATTGCCATTATTCTTGCCACAGATTGCAATGCTTATTCCACCAGAAGAATTCCGTAGATTAGATTCAAGCAAAATTTTTAGGTTTAAATTTCCGCCGAACGCATCTCGGACCGACCGATTAGAAATTTTTGGTCCCACCGATTTGGCCTCAGGCCATAGCACTAGTACGTCTCGGTGCCACCGAGTTGTATGAATCGGTGAGACCGAAAGTAAAGTCTCAGTGAAACCCTAGCATCTCGGAGACACCGAAACCCATCTCGGTCTGACCGAAATGGAGTGCAAGGTTTCTGTAGAGTGATTCGGTATCACCGAGATGATCAACTCGGTCCATCCGAAATGCCTTCTGTGAAAACTTGAAACTAAGAGTTGAACTCATTTTTTATGAAAAACTTCTGCTTTTTGTGATGACTCATCTACTCTGCCCATACCCATCTATTCACAGGGTCAGCTCAGCAAGATGTCAGATGACAGCGACAGCCAGAACAGGTCAGAGCAGCATGCAGAACTCAGTGCAGGATCAAGTCCTACAGAAAGTTTCTATGAGGGAGAGAGGAGCTCTCCAGATCTTCCTAAGGCTGCCACTAGAACAAGGAAGAAGAGAACCTCAGAGAGTGAGGATGAAGATTTTGTTGCTAGTGCAGCAGCAACAAAGAAGAAAAGAGTCATGCTTGCTAAGGAGTATAGCACCAAGCCTACTACTACCAAAGAGAGAATTGTTGTGAGGAAATTTCCTAGGCAAACTATGCAATTCACACTTGAAGAGCCAAGTGACACAGAACCAGCTGCAGGAGCAAAGAAGAAGAGATCCAAGAAGACTACAACTCATGTGCTTGGAAGACCCTCCATGAGGAATGATTCAGAGGAGGAGGAGGAGCCAGCAGCTAATGCACCCCCAGCAAAAGCTCGGAAGCTCATGTCAGATGCAATCAGGACTGCTGCCCCCACCAAGTCCAAACCAAAAGCTCCAGCACCCAAGAGGTCTACAAGGAATATTTCTGCTGCTGAGAAGAACAAGGCCCCAATGCCTGAGGCAAATGTTGATGAAGAGCCACTAGTGCTCAGGAAATTGAAACCCAAGATTCCAGACCATGATGATGCACACCCAGTTGCAGAAAATATGATGCTAAGGAAAGACAAAGGACTACGTCAGTGGAGACTGTCAGATCCTTATGCTGCAAGGAGGAAAACAGCATGTGACTATCGCTTTCACACACGAAAACAACAAGACTTTTATGAAACCATTCTGTTGGATAAGAAGCCCATTGTTAGTGACATGAGATGGGTTGATTGGGAATACATTGATGAAAATGAGGATTATTTCCCCCATGTTCATGAGAGCTTCAGGATTGCAGGTGTTGATGACTTTGTTGGACAGAAGTTGACGAAGTGGAATGATGAAATGGTCATGCAATTCTACTCTACAGCTCATTTCTATCCAGATGGCCGAATTGTGTGGATGACTGAGAGTATCACGTACTAGTCAACCATCTCTGAGTGGGCAAGTCTTCTTGGTGCTCCCAAGGAAGAGGATGATGACTATGATATCTATGCCAAGCTCAAGATCGATCACAACTCCATGGCCAACATGTACACAGCAATACCCCAGAAGGACATCAAGACACATAAGCTTGGATCAGTGAAGCATCTGCTGCCAGGATTGGCCACCACAAACACTATCTTGCGGTATACTCTATTACCCAAGTCAGGCGATGATAAGATGATACGTGGCCACTCCATCAACTTGCTGCATTTGTTTGACACACCTCAGAAATTTAAGGTGATGAGTTTGATTGTGGAAACTATCAAGAGGACTGCAGCTGATCAGAAGAGATCGTGCGGATATGCTCCACACATCCAGATGTTGATCAATTCCAAGGTTGGAACCAACACTTATCTTCTTGATCGTGAGCATCTGCCACTGCGTCCAAAGTTTGAGGATAATGTTATCTTGATGGATCCTTCGCATCCCACTTCTGCTCAAGCCCAACAGAAGATTCGAGAAGCCAAAGAAGCCAAAGCAGCCAAGGAGGCAACAGCTCCCAATGCTCCAATTGCAAATCTCAAGTCTAAGTCTGACCAAATGACATATCTGCTATAAGCCACCCTGAGGATTGAACGAAGTCTGGCCAACCTCACCCAGCACCAGGCTAGCTTAGAGCGGATAATCGAGACAAAGTTTCATGATCTACATGTCAAGGTCACTGAGATCCAGACTACAGTGGAGAAGCTGAAGAGCGATGTTGATGCTGTCAAGACAGCCCCTTCTGATGATAGTGGAGATGACAGACCTACCACCGGAGATTTCAGACTGTGCCCAGAGCAGCCAAATCTGCTGCAGTGCCAGTTGTGGATCCGAGGACCACAGTCTCTGCACCTGCTGTTGCTGCTCCAATGCCACCTCCGGTCTCCACTCCACCAGTCCAGCAGACATCTGCAGAAGCCTTCGCAGACGCTCTTCTTTCGACGCCATCTACGCACACCGGAGCTACCAGCAGGAGATCGCCTTCAGGAGCTTCCGAGGATCGTGCTTAGAGAGCCGCATTAGTCCTATACCTATTCGATCTTTTTGGTACTTGTTGCCAAAGGGGGAGAATTTGTATAGATCTTGGCTTCGAGAGAGAGAGTTTCACTTTGCTTTGCCCGTTGGATTTCTCTCGAGTTCTTTTGCTACTATTTTGTTTGGTACTTTGTTTGATGTGTGTGCTTGATACTATGTCTGTGAGTACTATGCTTCGTTATGATTGGGAGCTACTTCATGTGATTGATCATACTATGCTTCTTGTGATGATCAATGCTTATCTTTATCATTATCTTGTATGATCACTTACTTGTGTTGGTGATGCGTGCTTACCATTCCACTCTTATCATTTTGCGCGCTCCACCAAGATGTATGTGACATGGAAGAGTGACCCATGAGCCTAATCGATTGTGCATTTGCATTCAAACGCAAATTTTCAATAATGCAAAAATTTAGGGGGAGCTCTTGCTTATCACATACTTCTCAAAGCAACGACGTATTCCATTCATTTAATCATTTGTCGAAGCTTTGATCTATATGTTGTCATCAATTACCAAAAAGGGGGAGATTGAAAGCACATTTGCTCCCTTGGTGGTTTTGGTAATTCATAACAACATATATCTCATTGAACTAATGTCCATTCAAGTTAAAGATTTCAGGATGTTCAATGATTGGCATGGCATGGACTAGAGATGTGGACCCCTCAAAATGCTAAGGACAAGGATTGGCAAAAGATCAAGACTCTACATTTTTGGTTTAGTGATCCAAGATCACATTGAGTCCATAGGAAAGCCAATACTATTAAAAGGGGATGAGGTGTTGCTTAATGGTCTTTTTGCTCAAGTGCTTAGTGACAGTACTGCTAAAACCCTCAACCACTCTCTCTATCCAAAGATGTCCAAAACCCACATTCCAACTCGGCCCCACCGAAATTTCCTATCCGGAGCCACCGAGTTCACCTAGACTTAGCCACTGCCAAAACCCTAACAAATCGGATCCACCGATATGGATCTTGGTCTCACCGAGATGGCCTTGCCAACTCTCTGTGATCGTTTGCACCTACTTCGGTTTCACCGAGTTTTGCAAATCGGTCTCACCGAGATGGCTTGCCAACTCTCTGTTGCCTTATTGCTTCACTTCGGTCCTACCGAGTTGATGCAATCGGTGCCACCGAGATGAGGTTTGCCCTAGCCATTGCACTTCGGTCCATCCGAGTTGTTCCTATCGGTCCCACCGAGATTCCTAATGTTCATATCTTTTACACAGCTCGGTGCTACCGAGATTATGGTTTTGGTGCCACCGAGTTGGGTCAAAAGTGTGTAACGGTTGGATTTTGTGTGGAGGCTATATATACCCCTCCACCACTTCCTTCTCAGTAAGGAGAGACATCAGAACGTGCCTACACTTCCACTATACATTTTCTGTGAGAGAACCACCTACTCATGTGTTGAGATCAAGCTATTCCATTCCTACCATTTGAACCTTGATTTCTAGCCTTTCCCAAGTTGCTTTCCACTCAAATCCTTCTTCCACCATAGCCAAATCTGTGAGGAGTTGTTTGAGTGTTGGGAAGACTATCATTTGAAGCACAAGAGCAAGGAGTTCATCAACAACACACCGTCTATTACCTTTTGGAGAGTGGTGTCTCCTAGATTGGTTGGGTGTTACTTCGGAGCCTCCGACATGATGTGGAGTTGAATCAAGGAGTTTGTAAGGGCAAGGAGATCGCCTACTTTGTGAAGATCTACCCAAGTGAGGCTAGTCCTTCGTGGACGTAAGCCATGGCGGAATAGACAAGGTTGCTTCTTCGTGAACCCTTCGTGGGTGGAGCCCTCCGTGGACTCGCGCAGCCGTTACCCTTCGTGGGTTGAAGTCTCCATCAACGTGGACGTACGATAGCACCACCTATCGGAACCACGCCAAAAACTACCGTGTCTTCATTGCGTTTGAAATCTCCGATACCCTCCTTTACTTACATATGCAATTGTTTACTTTCCGCTGCTATACTCTTAGAATTGCATGTGTAGGGTGATGCTTGACTTGTGTTCTTGCTAAAATCCGCCCACAACTAAAATTGGGAAAAGGTTAGGTTTTTATTTGGTCAAGTAGTCTAATCACCCTTCTCTAGACATACTTTCGATCCTACACATGTCAACCACTCTTGCGCGCTAATTTTTCGCTGCACTGAGCAAAAAAATTTGGCAACCGTGGAAATGTTCTACCTCCCGCCCCTACTCCTAACTAAAAGCCACATTTCCCTTGTTTCCTCCTTACTTTCCAAGTTCAAACCTTCACTTCTTGCTTGCAGCGCCGCCTCCTCGCCGGCGACGCTCTTTCCTGCTGCCCGACCTCGTCGATCTAGTCAGGTAATCCACACCCCACCCCCATCCTCCTCCTCCTTCTCCATCCCACATGCCCCAACCGCCGGCGCGGCATCTTCCACCCAAATAAACGCCCCATCCTCCAAATAATCGCCGTCCAAAGCCATGGTGCATGCAGTATAGCCAGGAGCTCAAGGAGCATTTGGCAGCGGAGAAGCAAATCGTGGCCGCACGCGTAGATGAGGTCGCGATGGTTGCCATGCGTGCTGACCTCCAGATCTTGGAGGAGAACCTCGCTGTTGAGGCCACCTTCGACGCCTCGTGCGTAGACGCCTCCACGCGGTTGGCTACTTTAAACGATAGTTCGTGGTGTTTTCTCGAGGCCACCGCCGGTGCCTTCTAATGAATTGTCCTATGTAATGTTA
Organism: Elymus sibiricus; assembly: GCA_039707655.1. Lineage (NCBI taxonomy): Eukaryota > Viridiplantae > Streptophyta > Magnoliopsida > Poales > Poaceae > Elymus > Elymus sibiricus. The sequence continues at coordinate 230,589,402 of CM077668.1, forward strand.
ATATGCAATCTGATTTTCTAGTATATATGTTCTATATAATGTGCAATGTGGTGCTCAGTTAACTGTTTGGTTCATTTATTGTGATGTTCAGTTAACAGTTTGGTTCAATTCTGCAATGTGATGTTCAATTCTTGTGGGTACAATTTTGTATTGTTATGCATGTGAGAAATAAAATCAAATTAGGCTGTACTCTATACATGAGAAACATATACAATTGTTATATTTCCTAGTAGTTCTTAAGCATGCTTGGTTTGGTTAACTGTCTGATCTTCTAGTATATGTTCTATTCTGCAATGTGGTGCTCAGTTAACTGTTTGGTTCATTTGTTGTGGTGTTTAGTTAACTGTTTGGTTCAATTCAGCAATGTGATGTTCATTTGTTGTGGGTACAATTTTGTATTGTTATGCATGTGAGAAATAAATCGAATTTGGTTGTACTAAATATATGAGAAACATATACAATTGTTATATTTCCAAGTTGTTAAGCAGACTTGGTTTGGTTAACTGGCTTTTCCATGCGTCTCGAATTAATCTGTTGGATCTGCAATGTGTTTATTTTTCATTAACATATTTTACTGATAGTATGCCAACTCTCACTTAACCTGATCAATATCTACCTTATATGTATTGCAAGGAAACAATGGGAGACACTGAGGTTTACCATCGAGGTTTGCACATGCATGGTCTTAGAGGGAAGACCAGGAACCTAATCTTTACTATTTATCATTCCACACATGCATATGAGTTTTCCACTGAATCAAATATTCTAGGATCATAGCAGTTATAGCATAGAATATAAACTCTTAATTATGAAAATGGAAATATAACAATACACTATTATTGCCTCTAGGGTATATTTCCAATAGTTAGCTAGAGGAAGTTCTTACCTCCGAACTTCCGGATCACATTCGTGTTTACACGGTGGTTCTAAGGGCCAAGTACCGATTGGAACGGGGTATGCATGCGGAATCTGTAATGGAGAGTTGGAGCACCCTGCATGGTTAAATCTTTCCAAAACTCGTGTACGTGGTTATGGTCGACTTGGAAATTATAATGCCGGTCATAGACAATTTGAACTAATTGCTAAAACTTGAACAACGTGTGCGTACCATGATTGCCTCTTCTTGTGGGTATGCAAGCAACAAGAGGACATGGTGGGGTGATGTTTGAAATTGTAAGTAGGTGTTCAGGATCACTTAGTGATCAACTGGCTTACGACCCATTTTGCGTAGGTTGAACTCATCTCATTCTAGTATTCGTCAGACTAGTTGTTTTACTTTGCTTAGCCACTTGCTGTAGCCTCACCACTTTAACCATATCCAACCTATAAGTTTTGTTAGTCTTGGTAGCCTTGGTGATGAGACTTGCTGAGTCCAAAATACTCACCCTTGCCACAACAACCCTAGGTGCAGGTACATGTTTAGGTAAAGCATTGCTCTAAGGCGAGAGCATGAACGTTCTACATGGAGTTCTTCGTCGACGACGACTAGTATAAATAAGGATCCCGGCTGGCAGCCTGGAACCCATTCCTTATGGGACTTTTGCTTTATGTTCTAGCCTCTTTAGGCAACCTTGGTTATTGTCCGTACTCGGACTCATGTTCTTATTCTTCTGTTGCATGTCGTAATATTTGGTCATGTGACTGATACGTCTCAAACGTATCTATAATTTTTTATTGTTTCATGCTATTATAATATCACTTTTGAATATATCTTATAGCAATTTTATTATTTTTCTAGACTAACCTATTTAATTCAGTGCCCAGGGACAGTTGTTGTTTTTGCATGTTTTCACTTTTCATAAATCCATATCTACGGAGGTAAAAAAACTGGGGATTTAATATGATTTTTTCCAAGATACGAGGATTCCAAAAAGTGCCAGGAGCTGTCGGGGCCCACCCTAGGGCCCCACGCAACCTAGTGGCGTGACTAGGGAGCCACCCGTGTGGCATGGCCTTGTGGGGGCCCTAGGCATCGACTTACGCCCATTCTTTCGCCTATAAATCCCAAAAATTGAGAAACCCTTGGTACCATTATTTCGTGATTTTTTCCACCATCGCAAGTTCCTGTTCTGGGGAGATCCAATCTGGAGGCCTGTTCCGGCACCCTGCCGGAGGGGGAATCCATCACCAAAGCCATCGTCATCAACCTTGCTGCCACCATGAAGATGTGTGAGTAGTTTCCTTAGGACCTCAGGGTCCATAGCAGTAGCTAGATGGAATACTCTCTCCCTTGTGATTCAATACAAAGTTTCCGTGAGCTGCCTCACATGATTGGGATCAATATGATATAATCGATGGTTGTGTTTGTTGGGATATGATGAATTGTCACTTTATGATCAGATTGTTTATTGAATTATATTGAATCTTTTGAAGTTTCTTTGCTGCATAATTAAGTATTCATGTATGCTTTCTGATCTATTTATCGTCTCTGGCCAAGATTGATAGGTAGTTCTTCATAAGGGAGTTGTGCATGGTAGTGGGTTCAATCTTGCGGTGAATTTGATCCCAGTGACAATAAGGGATTGGACTCGTATTGTGTTGCCATTAAGGATAAAACGATGGTTTGTTTATCACACTTAGATGATAGTTTTACTGTCCACATTATGCCATCATCTTTATTGCAATGTTGCATTTGTTGTAAACTTAATACTTCGAGATGCATGTTGGATAGCGGTTTTGGGGTGGAGTATTAGTTGTAGACGCGGTTGGATAATGGTCTACATATCACGAACGTAATGCCTATGAAAGATTATACCATGAATGATCATAGTCATAAATATAAATATTGCAATTTAACCGTTGCCCAACTGTAATTTGTTCCCCACACCACACTTGTCTGCTTGGAGAGATGCCACTAGTGAACCTATGGCCCCGGGGGTCCATTTTCCATGCTGAAAACATTTACAAAAATATTCTTCTTTGCTTTACTATTTTATTTATTTTATCTATCTATCAATTCCTACCATACCGTGCAATTTACCTTTGTAACTAGCAATACAAGAAGCTTGACAAGTTTCTTGAAACGTTGGGGGCAAGTGAAAGGACCACGATGTCGCCTAGAGGGGGGTGAATAGGCGTTTTAAAATCCTTTACGGATTTGGCTATATCCTAATGCAGAAATAAACTAAGCGGATACTTTTCAAGCACAAATCCAAAATATACTAGGCTCACTAAGTGCACCAACAACTTAGGATAAACAAGATGAGAACAACGAGGATATGAGTAAGCACAAGTAAGTTACACAAACTTACTCAATGTATATCACAAGATATGGAAATGAACAATACACACAACCTCAAGTAAGCAATACAAGCTTACACAAATTGTATCACAATATATGGAATTGAATGATACAAGCAAACTAAAGTAAGCACTACAAGCTTACACAAGTTATGTCACAAGATATGGAAATGAATGATACAAGCTATCAATTCACACTAAGCACAAGATATATCAATAGTAGCAAGTATGACTTGTGGAATATAAAGTGAAGGCCTAAATAATCTCTACAAGGGAATAGCCAACACAATATAATGAGGACAACAAGATATAGTGAATGCACGGTCAGGTGACCAAAGTAAACCACAAGTAAGGAGCTAGGGTTAGGGATAACCAAAGTAACGGAGACGAGGATGTATCCCGATGTTCACTTCCTTGGAGGGAAGCTAGTCACCGTTGGAGGGATGGATGTTACCACGAAGGCACACCAATGCCACGAAGGCTCACCCTATTCTCCCATTGAGATATCACCACGAAGACGATTCCCAACCACTAGTAGTAGACCTTGAGGCGGCCTCCAAACCTTCACAAACTTTTCGGGGGACAAATCACAAGTTGATTCCTCACCGGAGCACTCCTACCGCCTAGGAGTGTCCAACCTCCAAGAGTAACAAGACCAAAGGGGAAATGCTCAAGACTTGCTCAAATCACAAATTGCTTTGGTTAAAAGAGAGAGGAGGAGTGGATGTATGCTTGGATGAAATCTCTCTCAAAAACTCTCACAAATCTCTCCGGGATTTAACACAAGAATGCTCAAATCCCTCTCTCTCAAATCCCAACAAAAGCAACTAATGCTATGGAGGGATGGGAGAGGAGAGGAACAATGGAGGAGGTCAACAAATGAACCCTAGATCCATGGGCTAGTTTCCCTCAAATGTATTGGAGTTTTTAGGCTTGGGGGAGGAGGAGAGAGCTCTCAAGAATGGGGAAATTTCAGATGTGGAACCCTAGCCCGTTGGGGAAGAAGGGTACCTTATATAGTGCCCCCACCAAATCTGCCCGTTATGCACAGAAAAACGCAGCCCGGAACTTCCGGGCTCCCTTTGGAGAATATCAGCGCAACACTCTGGAAAGCCCGGAACTTCCCCCGGAACGTCCAGACCCCGGAACCTCCGGTCAGCCCGGAACTTCCGGGCATCCCGGAACTTCCGGCCCTCCAGATAGTAAAACATGCACAACTTTTTCATACGAACTTCGATTTTGATGATCTTGGGCTCGTTTTGTAGCTATGGAAAAACCCCAGGTCCTCACATAGAGGGCCACCCAAGATCAACCAAAATGGAGGATTACAAATATGCAAAGGTTTTATCATGTATTTGGGAAACCTATTTGGCTTTGGATTTTCTTTGGTATATAGGATAGGAGTGGAATTGTGTAGAGAAGATGTTGACTTGAGCAAATACATCACGAACCCCTTTGATCCCCTCTTAATAGTGCGGGATCCCTATAACTCAAGAATCATAAAAGAGCTACACTACATAGCTATCGAGAATCCATTCTTGAGTGTATGTGTTTCTACGGTGGTCATCACTCCACAACACTAACGTCAAAGGAACTAATACCTTTGACTCGAGCCTTTCACTTGAGCTTGATGTTAATGTTTCTTCTTGGCTCAAGTTGAAGGCAAGACATTGGTGAAGTCTTCAAGTAGCTCCCCCATACACAATGTGGGAAGCTTTGCTTTGTATTCATCTTCGCGTGTCCATCACATGATCATCTGCAAGCTTCAAGCATGTAATTCTTCAGAATGCCTATCTTGAACTTGCCCTTGTAAACCATGATCATCATCACTTAATGTCATCCTCTCATGGGCACTTGAAATCTTTCTCTTGATGTAAGTCCATGAGAATTACCTAACCCACACAGACATAGAAAACACATAGAATGGGTTAGTACACAAAGCACAATTGACAAATTCTTACCGTACCCTAAGATCTCATGTGGCACATGATTTGCGCTTGTGTGTTGACCATCTTTGAATTCAATCTTCGATCTTCATCTTGGTCAACATTTATCTTTGCTCCATGATTAATCTTGATGCACAACTATATGTATATGGCATTCATTCCGAATCCATTCAATCTCCTTCTTGCATCACACATGGAACAAACCTTCCTATATAACTTGATGTCATTGTTTCTTCATAGGAATTGTCATTCATTATCAAGTCTCAATGCGTATATTTATGTTGATGGATTTCATCCATCAATTCATCCAGTATTCTTCATGCATTGCAAATGGAACTTTCCTTCAAATGTATATCTCAATGCAAACATTACCCCTGACTTTGTTTGCTGGAAGAAATCCTTCTGGTTCGATAAACCTTGGTTATTAAATCGAGGGAAGTACTTATTGCCAGGTAACTTCACCCTTACACTTGGGGGTTACTCAAGTACTCTTATGAGAGAGCAAGCAAGATTTCTGGAGCCATAGCCGAGGAGTTTCTTCTCAAACAAACATGTCCTGCATACTACCACATTACCTTTTTTTTATCTATCTTGCCTAGTTGCTTTTATTTACTGTTTGCCTGTTTATTTGCTTGCCAAAAAATTCAAAAACAACAACAAAAAAAGCAGCACGTTTGCACTTCTGTTTCTAGCTTGTTATCATGTCTACTACTATCGAGGATACCAAATTATGTGACTTCACAAGTACTAATAACAATTATTTCATTAGTACACCTATTGCTCCACCCGCCACTACTACGGAATCATATGAAATTAAACTTGCTTTGTTGAACCTTGTAATGAAAGAATAATTTTCTGGTTCATACAGTGAAGATGTTGATGCACACTTAAATTCCTTTGTTGAATTACGTGATATGCAAAAATATAAAGAAGTGGAGAGTGGTATTATAAAAGTAAAATTGTTTCCCTGCTCTTTAAAGGTAGAGCTAAGGAGTGGTTATTATCTTTGCCTAGAAATAGTATCGATTCTTGGACAAAATGGAAAGATGCCTTCAAAGGAAAATATTATCCTCCTGCAAAAATCATACAACTAAGAAATCAAATTATGAATTTTGAACAACTTTAACAAGAACATGTTGCTCAAGCTTGAGAAAGAATGAAAAGTATGATAAAAAATTGTCCTACACATGGTTTAAGTATTTGGATGGTAGTTCAAACTTTCTATGCAGGACTAAACTTTATGTCTAGGAATCTATTAGACTCTGCTGCAGGTGGAACCTTTATGGGAATCACTCTTGGGGCAGCAACCAAGTTCCTTGACAACATTACTTCAAATTACTCTCATTGGCACACCGAAAGAGCTCCAACAGCTAAAATGGTAAACTCGGTTGAGGAAATTTCCTCGTTGAAAGAAAAAGTGGATATGATTATTGATACGTCTCCAATGTATCTGTAATTTTTTATTGTTTCATGCTATTGTATTATCAATCTTGGATGCTTTATATGTAATTATATGCTATTTTATATCATTTTTTGGGACTAACCTATTAACCCAGTGCCCAGTGTCAGTTCCTGTTTTTTGCTTGTTTTTGGCTTTTCAAAAAATCAATATCAAATAAAGTACAAACGGAAAAAAAATAGATTAATTTTTTCTGGACCAGAAGGGACCCTAGAAGCTTCGGGAGGAGACCAGTCGAGACACGAGAGAGCCACAAGCTCGAGGGGCACGCCCAAGGGGGTAGGCGCGCCCCCTGAGCTTGTGGGACCCATGCAACTCCGTTTGACCTAATTCCAAGCCTATAAATTCACATATATTCCCAACCCAACAAAAAGCCAGACGATATAACTTTTCCGCCACCGCAAGCCTCTGTTCTTCCGCGATCCCATCTGGAGGCCTTTTCCGGTAATCTGTCGGAGGGGGAATCGATCATGGAGGGCTTCTACATCAACCTTGCTTCCCTTCCGATGATGTGTTTGTAGTTCACCACAGACCTATGGGTCCATAGCTTGTAGCTAGATGGCTTCATCTCGCTCTTTGATCTTCAATACAATGTTCTACTTGATCTCTTTGGAGTTCTATCTGATGTAATCTTCTTTTGCGGTGTGTTTGTTGGGATCCGATGAATTGTGGGTTTATGATCAGATTATTCATTGAAAGTAATTGAGTCTTTTCTGAACTTTATTATGCATGATTGTTATAGCTTTGTATTTCTCTCCGATCTATCTGTTTGGTTTGGCCAACTAGATTGATTTATCTTCAACGGGAGAGATGCTTTGTAATGGGTTCAATCTTGCGGTGCTCTATATCCCAGTGACAAAGTAGGGGACAAGACACGTATTTGTATTGTTGTCATTAAGGATAAAATGACGGGGTCTATTCATATTGATTGAGTTTACTTTGTCTACATCATGTCATCTTGCTTAAAGCGTTACTCTGTTTGTCATGAACTTAATACCGTAGATGCATGGTGGATAGCAGTCGATTGGTGGAGTAATAGTAGTAGATGCAGGTAGGAGTCAGTCTACTTGTCACGGATGTGATGCCTATATACATGATCATTGCCATGAATAACATCATAACTATGCGCTTTTCTATCAATTGCCCAAGAGTAATTTGTTTACCCACTGTATGCTATGTGTTCGAGAGAGAAGCCTCTAGTGAAAACTATGGCCCCCCGGGTCTACTTTAAACATATCAAAAACCCTAAAAATACTTTGCTGCATTTTATTTACTTTTCTTTTGTTTTGCAATTTATACTTTTGCCTATACAAGATTTAATCCTTGCAAGTAACGAGTTCAAGGGGATTGACAACCCTCTTGCCCGCGTTGGGCGCAAGTATTTGCTTTTGTGTGTGCAGGTGCTGTTCACAAGGCTTTACTGGAATGTCAGAAAAATCTGAAATTTTTACACAGTATTGGTATGCAAATTTCTTACGTTGTCCTAATTTTTCAGAATTTTTGGAGTTATAGAAGTACGGATAATATTCTGTCATTACGTACTATTCTGTTTTAGACAGATTCTGTTTTTATTGCATAGTGTGCTTGTTTTAATGAAACTATGGATTATATCGAGGGGTATAAGTCATGGAAGAGTTAGAATACAGCATTTATTACGCAAGAACAATTATGAATGAGTTTATAACAGTACCTAAAGTGGATGATTGATTTATTATACTAACAGATCTCACGAAGTTTCTGTTGAGTTTTGTGTGCTGAAGTTTTCAAGTTTTGGGTGAAATTACGATGGATAAAGGAATAAGGAGCGGCACGACCCTAAGCTTGGGGATGCCCAAGGCACCCCAAGGTAATATTCAAGGAAGACCCAAGCGTCTAAGCTTGGGGATGCCCCGGATGGCATCCGTCTTTCGTCTACAATCTATCGGTAACTTACTTGGAGCTACATTTTTATTCATCACATGATATGAGTTTTACTTGGAGCGTCTTGTGCTATAGTTTTGTTTGCTTTTTAGTTTGCCACAATCATTGTTTGCTGGACACACCTATTTGGGAGAGACACACATTTATCGTGATTTATTAGAATACTCTATGTGCTTCACTTATATCTTTTGAGCTAGGCAGTTGCTCTAGTGCTTCACTTAGATCTTTTAGAGCACGGCGGTGGTTATATTTTGTAGAAATAATTGCACTCTCATGCTTCACTTAAATATTTTTGAGAGTCTAATAAATAGTAATGGCAATTTTCACGTGTTATAAGACTAGTCTAGAAAGGATAGGTATTCAAGGGGGATATAATAAAAGCTTTCATGTAGATCACTAAATATGAAACGCTTGGTTTAATGATTTTGATGTCGTAATATGAAAGGATATTGGTTCATGATCATTGGTTAGTGGAAATATCGGTATTAAAGCTTGTTATTAACTTCTCATCTAAGTGTTGGTCATGGCATGGTGGGGAGGTCTGAGCATTTTATGTCTGCAATGAAATCCTTGAGTGTTGTTATAATCGGGGGTGCGCAATGGTTAACTCCTACCAACCTCCTCCCTAGGGGCATGCGAGTAGTACCTTGCTTTGAGGGCTAATAGGATTTGCAATAAGTATGTGAGTTCTTTATGACTAATTTGAGTCCATGGATTATACGCACTCTCACCCTTCCGCAATTTGCTAGCCTCTTCGGTACCGTGCATTGCCCGATCTCACCTCGAGAGTTGGTGCAAACTTCGCTGGTCCATCCAAACCCCGTGATATGATACGCTCTATCACACATAAGCCTCCTTATATCTTCCTCAAAACAGCAACCATACCTACCTATTATGGCATTTCCATAGCCATTCTGAGATATATTGCCATGCAACTTCCACTGTTCCATCACATGACTTGTGTGTTCATCATCATATTGCTTTGCATGATCATATCACTAGTGCAGTGACGTGCTATACAAACGATTTTTACCCCCTTTCTGTGACAGAGTTTTCAACCGTCGCCTTGCCTGTGTGTGCGATAGGGGCGGCCCTTCCCACACGACCCAGAAACCGTCGGCGATAGGTCCTCCGGTCACACACGCGGGGCAAAAAGGGCGCGTGTGCGATCGGGCGAGCCATCGCAGACAATTATATAGGTCTAATCATTTCCGTTCGTATGTACATCCCACACGGTGAATCCCAGACAGACATTTCCGTTTGTATGTAGATCCCACACAGTGAATCCAAGACAAACGTTTACGTTCATATGTACATCGCACACAATTTTCCGTTCGTGTGCGATCGGGGCAGATAACGCAGACGCTTTTGTAGGACAAGTCATGGGAGATCGTCTTGCCATCCCACACAGTAATTATGGAACAAACGTTTGTGTGGCATACCACATCACAGACGCTCTGCCTCGGCTAACCGTTTGCGTTGTTCAAGTATATCACACACGATTCGATGAAGAAAATTGTATGACATTGGGCTATCCATCACACACGCTTTTACTGCTAGAAACGTTTGTAAAATCCATGACCCATTTAGTAGGTTTATTAGTTTACTATTAATACCTCATGTATTAAGCAAATTCCAATTTCATATCGAATAGCTGTTTACCACTTTCATATCAGGCACACAAATATATTTTAACATCACTGTACGATAGCTATGAGAATACAGCACAGTACAGCATATAGCTAGTTCACCTTCATAAGCACAAAGTATGTTGAGCACAATATTAGAACAATATATTCATTTCCCTAATCGAATGAAGCATGATTAGCCAAATTCGTCTTCTCCACCTCTGCTTTCAGTTCAGTAAGAACCTATTTTGCACTGACCAACTGGGAAAGTGCCTCCTCCTTCACAAACACCATCTTAGCAAAGTCTAATTTAAAAAATCTGAGCTCATTCTCCATCTTCCTCTTTTTTTCCTGTATATTGAAATATTCTTCAGCGTTGACAACATTTTCTCTAAGCCTATCTCTATTCTCTTCCTCATACATGCTCCATAGCTTTGCTAGGCACATCTTCAGAGACGTTGGCCACTCTTCATCAACCCACTCCAGGTAAGAACACTTCCGTTCATCCTATAATATTTAAAACTAAATCAGTTACAATTGTAGGGGAAATGGGTTTCTAGCAACATAGAAAATCACCAAATACATATTTTGAAAAACTGAAGAAACACGTTAATTATGACATATCTTGTCAAAAAGATCAATGTGCAAATGAATTAATTGCTACTGAGACAACAACCAAATTCAGGAACATCACAAGTTGTAATTAACTGCAACAACGCTAGAAGTTCTTAGTCAGGTACTACAATAACAAATTGACCATTTTATGAGGAAGCTAAATATAACTGCAACAGCATAGCGATAGTGTTTCAATAACATCAAATTAATACTAACAGGTATGTACATGCACAAATTTAATAACATAGAACTAATAGCACTAAGGCCCTCCACTATGTAGGCCAAAACCGGTGTCAAATCAACTGTTGCTACATTTGGCACTGGTGCCCTGCACTGCCGAGTCGATGCCAGAGGAAAAATTCAGGGAACCGAAGCACCTAGTTGCTCCGATGGCCAGTTCCTTCGTGCCATAAAGTATTAGTATTTTACTGCTTGGCTGCACGGATGTGTGGAGCAAAGTTGTGTGCACAAACTGCTGAAGCGGTGCCAAATAATTTTCTCAGGGCACCGCTGATGAAATGGCAACATTTTTAGATACTAGGTAGAAACTGTGACATTGTCTTAATCACATCCAGATTAACATAGCACAGTGACAGTGTCTGAATCACATCTAACAAATGATTTGTAACAATGAAAGTGGGGCTAACCTTCTCTGCACATGCCAGAAACTTCCTCCCACTGTCCACAGATTCAAAAGCCACTAACTTCATGCATAGAGATTGATGGTGACAACGAGCAGGCAGATCTTCAGCTACCCCGCTCCATTCCTTGCAAGTGATTTCGTAGGGAGCTACAAGAGGAACAAATGGCTCAAATCGGCCGCCGGGTTAAAATCCTTTATTACAAATCAGAACCCTAAGCCTAGGGGGCGAGAGAGAGGAGAGAGGCATACCCGGCTGGTGACATAGTCATCGTCGGAGGAGGAACCGCTGGAGAGGTCATTGAAGAAGACCATGGCATCCGCAGCGGTCGGATGCGAGACGGCGAGAGCTAGGAAGCAAGCGAGGAAGCGTCTATAGCTTACAAAGGAAGGAACGAGTAAACAGGGGAAATGTGGCTCGTGGTCGGGGAGAAAAGGGGGTGGGGAAGGGGGGAAGAGTTAGATATTTCGGCGGTAGGCAAAAAAAATTGAAAGTTGGAGGGAAACTTGGCGCGCAGTGTCATCGGACACCATTCACTTTGAACAAATGTGTGCGTGGCAAACGATTCTTCTGCTTTACGTGCTTGTGATGAGTTTGAGCACTCAAATTTTGGTCGAAATTTCCCTGGGTACAGTGCTCATCCACGTCATTGCATAATTTAACATCACTTGCTAATTTGGGTACACAAATGAGCCTACAGCACACAGACCACACTTACTGAATCGAGCAATTTTAGTAATTAAACAGAGCCAGTTGACCTAAACATTGCTCTAACAAAAGACCAGCGTTATAAACAAAAGGCTAAGTACGCATAATGTAAACAAAGCCTCCGACGCGCCGCCCTATTCCTCGCCGGTGTAAGATGAGATGTCGATGACTTGTCCTAGCGACATGCCGCCACTGGTGGACTCCGCGTCCCCCAGGCTGAAGTCGACTGCGTCGTTGTCCTCGTCCTCGTCCTCGGCGCCGCCCTCAAGGTTGTAGTACTCGTAGTAGTGGTGGCGCCAGAGCTCGCGTTGGTACTCCACCGCCGATTCCTCGACGGACAGGCGCCTCTCTACCTCCTCCTTAGCCACGCGCAACTGCTCGTCCCGGTGCTCCTCGATCTTCGCCGCCTCCTGCATCTCTAGCTCCCGCTCGGCGATCTCATGAGGAAGCAGGGGCCACATGGCCTCCACCACCGCATCATCGAGAAGCATCTCCGCCGCCTTTTCGGACGTGGGGTGCATGCTGGATTCCGAGGAGGCCTGGAATATCTTGGCGTGGGTGTCCTCGATCTGGGCGTGGATGGCCTCGACCCGGGCCAGGGTGACTTCCGCGGCATGGACGGCTGCTCGAGTGCTCTCGGCGTTTGCAGCCGTCGTCACAGCGGCTGCTGTAGCCGTCTCGGCTGCTGCAGCTGCCCTGTCGGCTGCCATAGACGCCCTCTTGACGGATGCGGTCGTGCTCTCGGCGTTGGCGGCCGCGCTCTCGGCGGAGGCGGAGCCGCTCGGGGCGTACCCGGTGATCGTACGGGCCTCATGAAGCGTCTCCACGGCGTCATTCTTTGCAAGAAGGGGTTGGGGAATGGGTATTGGGGACTCGAGGATTCAGGGGTGAACGGCGCTTGAGCAGACGAATCCGGCGAAGCTTATGGAGGAAGACATAAAAAGACCCACGAATTTTCATCGCAAACGGTTCCTATAACCAACTGTGTGCGATGTAGTCCATTTTTTAATTAGCTGCGAAAGACTAATTTGGAGTACAGTGGCAACGGATGGTGATGGAAATTGTACGAATTTTTTTGTACCGTTAACATGCACTAATACAACTGTCATGTTAAAATTTGGAAATTTTCAGGGTTCATCTGACTTTTTTAAGACATTAAGTGAGTTTCTAGCCATATAATGGCCGTAATTCAAATTTGAACTACATGTACATGCAACCGCAAACCATCATGGGTTGGAAAATCATATTTGTGTCCTTGTGTGCAAGTTAATGCCTTGTGCAGTAAATTGGAAATAATTTTCAAACATATTGGTGTCACGGCTTGGACACAAACATTGAGAACCATGGCTTTTAAATTCCAAAAAATTGAAAAATGATTAGAAATATATGAAACCTTGCTTGATTTCATGTCATGGCACCTGGATGATGTGGTAAAAGAATTGGCCACTTTGAAAAAAGTTTTGACACACACCTCTCACAAAACGGAGCATCTCACGAGAAGACACGTGGTTCCGAGAGGGAACGACAATGCATGTTTGATGACGAACTGGCACTCGCTTCGTCATATGACCCTGAATTTTTTTGTATAGTTAACATGTAGTAATACAATGGACATGTTAAATTTTGGAATTTTTCAGGGTTCATTTGACCTTTTTAAGACATTAAGTGAGTTTCTAGCCATATAATGGTCGTAATTCAAATTTGAACTGCATGTACATGCAACAGCAAACCATCATGGGTTGGAAAATCATATTTGTGTAATTGTGTGCGAGTTAATGCCTTGTGCAGTAAATTGGAAGGAATTTTCAAACATATTGGTGTCACGGCTTGGACACAAACATTGAGAACCATGGCTTTTAAATTCCAAAAAAAATCAAAAATGATCAGAAATACATGAAACGCTTGATGTCATGTCATGGCACCAAGATGCTGTGGTAAAAGAATTGGCCACTTTGGCGAAAGTTTTGACACACACCTCTCACAAATCGGAGCATCTCACGAGAAGACACGTGGTTCCGAGAGGGAACAATGCATGTTTGATGACGAACCTGCGCTCGCTTCGTCGTATGACCCTTAATTTTTTTGTATCTTTAACATGCACTAATACAACGAACATGTTAAATTTTGGAAATTTTCAGGGTTCATTTGACCTTTTTAAGACATTAAGTGATTTTCTAGCCATATAATGGCCGTAATTCAAATTTGAACTACATGTACATGCAGCAGCAAACCATCATGGGTTGGAAAATCATATTTGTGTACTTGTGTGTAAGTTAATGCCCTGCGCAGTAAATTGGAAGGAATTTTGAAACATATTGGTGTCACGGCTTGGACACAAACATTGAGAACCATGGCTTTTAAATTCCAGAAAATTCAAAAATGATCAGAAAAACATGAAACCTTGCTTGATTTCATGAAATGGCACCAAGATGCCGTGGTAAACAAATTGGCATGTTTGTTGAAAGTTTTGGCACATATCTCTCAGAAATCGGAGCATCTCACGAGAAGACACATGGTTCCGAGAGGGAACGACAGTGCATGTTTGATGACGAACCGACGCTCGCTTCCTCGTATGACCCTGCATTTTTTTGTATCGGTAACATGCACTAATACAACAGACATGTTAAATTTTGGAAATTTTCAGGGTTCATTTGACCTTTTTAAGACATTAAGTGATTTTCTAGCCATATAATGGCCGTAATTCAAATTTGAACTACATGTACATGCAACAGCAAACCATCATGGGTTGGAAAATCATATTTGTGTACTTGTGTGTAAGTTAATGCCCTGTGCAGTAAATTGGAAGGAATTTTGAAACATATTGGTGTCACGGCTTGGACACAAACATTGAGAACCATGGCTTTTAAATTCCAGAAAATTCAAAAATGATCAGAAAAACATGAAACCTTGCTTGATTTCATGAAATGGCACCAAGATGCCATGGTAAACAAATTGGCATGTTTGTTGAAAGTTTTGGCACATACCTCTCAGAAATCGGAGCATCTCACGAGAAGACACATGGTTCCGAGAGGGAACGACAGTGCATGTTTGATGACGAACCGACGCTCGCTTCCTCGTATGACCCTGCATTTTTTTGTATCGTTAACATGCACTAATACAACGGACATGTTAAATTTTGGAAATTTTCAGGGTTCATTTGACCTTTTTAAGACATTAAGTGAGTTTCTAGCCATTTAATGGCCGTAATTCAAATTTGAACTACATGTACATGCAACAGCAAACCATCATGGGTTGGAAAATCATATTTGTGTACTTGTGTGTAAGTTAATGCCCTGTGCAGTAAATTGGAAGGAATTTTGAAACATATTGGTGTCACGGCTTGGACACAAACATTGAGAACTATGGCTTTTAAATTCCAGAAAATTCAAAAATGATCAGAAAAACATGAAACCTTGCTTGATTTCATGAAATGGCACCAAGATGCCGTGGTAAACAAATTGGCATGTTTGTTGAAAGTTTTGGCACATACCTCTCAGAAATCGGAGCATCTCACGAGAAGACACATGGTTCCGAGAGGGAACGACAGTGCATGTTTGATGACGAACCGACGCTCGCTTCCTCGTATGACCCTGCATTTTTTTGTATCGTTAACATGCACTAATACAACGGACATGTTAAATTTTGGAAATTTTAAGGGTTCATTTGACCTTTTTAAGACATTAAGTGAGTTTCTAGCCATTTAATGGCCGTAATTCAAATTTGAACTACATGTATATGCAACAGCAAACCATCATGGGTTGGAAAATCATATTTGTGTACTTGTGTGTAAGTTAATGCCCTGTGTAGTAAATTGGAAGGAATTTTCAAACATATTGGTGTCACGGCTTGGACACAAACATTGAGAACCATGGCTTTTAAATTCCAGAAAATTCAAAAATGATCAGAAAAACATGAAACCTTGCTTGATTTCATGAAATGGCACCAAGATGCCGTGGTAAACAAATTGGCATGTTTGTTGAAAGTTTTGGCACACACCTCTCACAAATCGGAACATCTCACGAGAAGAGTCGTGGTTCCGAGAGGGAAGAATATGCATGTTTGATGACGAACCAACAGTCGCTTCCTCTTATGGCTTGCCATTTTTTCTACCGTTAACATGCATGAATACAACTTTCATGTTTAAATTTGGAAATTTTCAGGGGTCATTTGACATTTTTGAGACATTAAGTAAGTTTGTAACCATTTAATGGCCGTAATTCAAATTTGAACTACATGCACATGCAATAGCATATTATCATGGGTTGGAAAAATCATTTATGTATTACATTTGACAATAATATCATGGTAACACGAAATAAGCATTCATGCTGAACATTTGGAAAGAAAATGTAAATATCTGGCAAGACAACTGGGCCCCACTTGATTGGCACTCTATTTCGCGCCCCGAGGTTTGGAAGGTGAGTGGCGCGGGTTATTAATCAGATGCGGTTCAGTCATGGGAACCGTCGGTGATTTATTTCACACACTGCTTTTGCTCCGGGAATCGTGTGTAATTCAAGCTTTAGCACTCGTAAATTCCGGTGACCGGCGCATGTACTGCTCCCGTCGATCCAGATTTTGGCTGCCAATAAATACTACCCCACCCACGTCGTCCTGCCTGCATTATCATCTACATTCTCTCCTCGCTCGCCCCCACCCTCTCTCTCACAAAACTTTGCCATGGCGCCGTTGATCTGCCCAAGCGCCGAGGAGGAGGCGCCGCCCCGCGATGATGTCAAGGCGCAGAGCAGCGACGAGGAGGACCCCTATCCGCCACCAGACGAAGTTGCGCCGGACCCCCGAACTTTGGAGTGGTTTTGGGGCTAGTACAATCTTTATCTGTGGACGGTGTTGCCGCCGGCTGAGAAAGCCAGGCAAGTGGCGTTCAAGAAGGAGATGGCGGAGGAGGAAGCCAGGTACCAGGTGGCCCGTGAAGCCCGTGAGGCCGCCTGGGAAAAGGAGGTGCTGGAGCTTTGGCGGCGGGCACGTCGACGTGCAGAGGAGGTGTACGAAGACGGCCATTACTTTGCTAGGAAGGCCAAAGGCGCTAGGCGCCTCATCGCTGCGTGGAGGTGGGCCGATAAGCTCCAGCGTGCTACCGACGAGGAGCTCTTGTGGGCGCCCACCAAAATGGCAAGATCGTTCGCGCGCGTCCGCCAGCAAGAGGCAGATCGGCACGTCGATCGCTGCGAGGCGGAGGAGGCGGAGAACTCCGTCCGCGCTGGGAAGCCGCCGCGCACCAGGGAGCTGCTGGCGAGGGTCTACCGGAATAGTGGCCCCCTAAGGAGGGAGTATTAGTCAGGAGTTTTGGTATTTTTTGTTTTCAGTTTATACATTGTACGTAGTAGTTAAGTATCATCACGTATATGTTATGAATTTCATATTTCTGTCTGTTTTCGTACTAATTTCTATCTAGTTGTTACTATCCACATGTACATAATGGAAAGCATAGACACATTGAAATAGAACAATATATAAGAACGGAAAATAGAGTACACACATTAAAACAAAGCAATAAGAGCAACAAACAGAGCAATATTATGATTGTTGTGAATACATAGCGATCAACGTCAAAATGACTCAACAAAATAAAACGCGTCCATGACCACCAACCCTTGCCTACGGTAGCTCTTGGCTCCGCCTGAACTCGTGCAGGCGTTCATCCAAGCGGTTGACACGCTCACAGTACATCTGGAGCGCGATCTCGAGCTCCAAGTTGGCTATTTCATCGGAGATCACCAGCTCGAGGATGCGATGGCCATGTTCCTCTACTGCGCCTAGGCGGACACCTGGGCCAAGGAGGCGCTCGAGCGTAGCGACCAGCGCGTTGGCATCGAGCGGGCCGCGGACAAGGCGAACGGCGCGACCCATCCGACGGCGTGGCCGGCGTCCGGTGCAAGGACGGCGCGGCCGGCTCTGGTGCAAGTACGGCGCAGACAGCCTCTGCCCACTCCTGGCGAGCAATGGGGCTACTGATGGGACGTGTACCCAGCTGAAACACCCTGTCGACAGCAGGCAAGTGTCGATGGAACCGCTCTTGCTGTGCGGCGCGCCACGCCTCTCGCTCTGTGGCGCTCCATCGGTCTCACTGTGTGTCGCGATGCAGCCTGTAAGCACGGACGCACCTATGTCGCTCTGCGGCGCACCACCGATCATGTTGTGCGGCGAGCTGCAGCCTCTCGGCACTGACGCGGCTATCTTGATCCGCGGCATGGGCCCGCCTTGCGCCAAGGGTCTGCTCAACCCTGGCGATGAGTCACCGCACGGCATCATCCATCGCGTTGCCGGGGACGCCCTCGGCCTCGACTAGCCGTGGCACTTGCTCGTTTTCCTTGTCGAGGAGGTTGATGGCAGAGGCGGCGGTTCGGTGGGTTGGCATGCTTGGAAAAGGTAGAGGGGCTATAGGTTGTGCTTGTGCCTCGGTGTGTCGCGCGCAACCTAGGCTTATGCGCAAGCGCTGGGTGACGGCGGGAAACAGATGAGGAAGTGGCGGGAAACGATTGCGTGTTCATAAAATGCCATCAATTAATGTAAACTTAGCATAGAAGGAAGCGCGAGCTAGCACGACGCGTGCGTGCACATTTGCTTGCCTATGGGTGTGATCCATATACTCGTGTGCGAGGCCAACAGAGCATACTATTCACACTAAAGAATATTATTCTGTACACAGAGAGCGTAGATGTTGTGCAGACTGAGCAAATCACATGGCAAGCGTTAGCCCAGAACACACAGAGCTTATTAACAGGAATCATCTGTGTTGTTATCCGTCTTCCCACACATTTCTGATTACTGACCTATTTGTCGCGTATCACGCACATCTTGTTAAGTTCAACCGTTTCTGTTGTTTTCTCTCAACACAAACAGTTCATCCGAGTGAACTGTATGCCATATATCGCACACACCTTGATCTGGCTGACCGTTTCTATTGTGTTGGCTAATCACAAACAGTTCATCCGAGCGAACCGCATGCCGTATATCGCACACACCTTGATATGGCTGACTGTTCCTGTTGTGTTGGGTAATCGCAAACAGTTCATCCGAGTGAACTGTATGCCGTATATCGCACACACTTCGATTTGGCTGACCGTTTTTGTTGTTCTGGCTCATCGCAAATAGTTCGTATGAATCAACTGTATGCCACGTATCGCACACACAACTCTAATCTGAATCGTGCTTGATGTCTCCGCCATCGCACACAGCTCATCTTATTGGTGACGGTTTTATTACGATACCGTTTGCGATTCATGCATCGCACACAGTTTGGTCGGGGGGTTTCTGATTCATGTGTCACATTAGCAGTCACCTGCAGTAGTGTATAGAGCTGACATGATATTTGTGGCACAGCCACCGTTCATCATTATCATACATGTTACGCTAGATCATTGCACATCCTGGTACACTGCCAGAGGCATTCATATAAAGTCATATTGTTCTAGTTTTATCGAGTTATAATATCGAGTTGCAAGTAAATAAAAGTGTGATGATCATCATTATTAATGCATTGTCCCAGTGAGGAAAGGATGATGGAGACTATGATTCCCCCACAAGTCGGGATGAGACTCTGGACGAAAAATAAAAGAAAAAAGAGAGGCCAAAAAGAGCCCAACAAAAAAAATAAAAATAAAGAAAAATGAGAGATAAAGAGAGAAGGGGCAATGTCAGTATCCTTTTCCACACTTGTGCTTCAGAGTAGCACCTTGTTCTTCATATAGAGAGCCTCCTATGTTGTCACTTTCATATACTAGTGGGAATTTTTCGTTATAGAACTTGGCTTGTATATTCCGATGACGGGCTTCCTCAAATACCCGAGATCTTCTTGAGCAAGCAAGTTGGATGCACACCTGATACGTCTCCGTCGTATCTATAATTTTTGTTTGTTTCATGCCAATATTCTACAACTTTCATATACTTTTGGCAACATTTTATATTATTTTTGGGACTAACATATTGATCCAGTACCCAGTGTCAGTTCCTGTTTTTTGCATTTTTTTTGTTTCACAGAAAATCCATATAAAATGAAGTCCAAACGCGATAAAATTTTATGGAGATTTATTTTGGAATATATATGATTTTTGGGAAGAAGAATCAACGCAAGACGGTGACCGAGGTGGCCACAAGCCCACAAGGCAACATGGCGCGCCCTGGGGGGTAGGGCGTGCCGTGTTGCCTTGTGTCTCCCTCGTAAGTCTATTGCAGCCCTTCTTTAGCCGCAACAAAGAAAATTTCCGGATAAAAATCCCATCAAAATTTTAGCCCAATCGGAATTACGGATCTCCGGGAATATAAGAAACGGTGAAGGGCCAAAAAACAGGAACGTGAAACAAGAGAGAAACAGAGAGAGAGATCCAATCTCAGAGGGGCTCCTGCCCTCTGGGAGCCATGGCGGCCATGGACCAAAGGGGAAACCCTCCTCCCATCTAGGGGAGGCCAATCAAGAAGAAGAAGGAGGGGGGCTCTCTCCCCCTCTCTTCCGGTGGCGCCGGAGCGCCGCCGGGGGAACCATCATCACGGCGATCTACACCAACAACTTTGCCGCCGTCATCACCAACTATCTCCCCCTCTATGCAGCAGTGTAACCTCTCTATTCCCGCTGTAATTCTCTACTTAAACATGGTGCTTAACGCTATATATTATTATCCAATGATGTGTGGCAATCCTATGATGTTTGAGTAGATTCTTTTTGTCCTACGGGTTAATTGTGGTATTGTGTGATTGATATGAGTTGTATGTTAATATGGTGTTGTCCTATGGTGCCCTCCGTGTCACGCAAGCATGAGGGATTCCCGCTGTAGGGTTTTGCAATACGTTCATGATTCGCTTATAGTGGGTGGCTAGAGTGACAGAAGCTTACACCCGAGTAAGGGGGTTGTTGCGTATGGGAGTAAAGATGACTTTTTACTTATTGCTATTGTTGGGTTTTACCTTAATGATCTTTAGTAGTTGCAGATGCTTGCTAGAGTTCCAATCATAAGAACATGTGATCCAAGTACGGAAAGTATGTTAGCGTATGCCTCTCCCTCATTGCATATGATAAGTATCTATCATGTTATATTCAATTGCCTATGGACAATCTTTCTCATCGTTCTACAAAAAGCTTTCTACTAAACAACTTACTTTTATTATCTCGCAAAGTACTCCTAGTTTTATTCTTACAAAGTAGTTCTAGCATTACACCTACAAAGTACGTATAGTTTCATACTTGTTCTAGGTAAAGCAAACGTTAACTGTGCGTAGAGTTGTATCGGTGGTCGATAGAACTTGAAGAGAATATAAATTCTACCTTTAGCTCCTCGTTGGGTTCGACACTCTTATTTATCGAAAAAGCTGCAATTGATCCTCTACACTTGTGGGTTATCAAGACCTTTTTCTGGCGCCGTTGCCGGGGAGCAATAGCATGGGGTGAATATTCTCGTGTGTACTTGTTTGCTTTATCTCTAAGTAGTTTTTATTTTGTGCTCTTGTTTTCTATCTTTAGTTATGGGTAGGAAACGTAAAATACCAAAAAAAAAATAGTTGTACTTGCTAACCCCTATAGTTGAAGAACCACCCAAAATCTACCATACTACTGAAGCTTTTTACTTGGATAATCTTTGATCCCTTTGTGCTCGTGCTGAAAACCCAACTAGCTTAGTTGCGGGAAAATCATTAGATGAGCATGCTTATTTTGTGCGACACCGCTTGTCTCAAAAAGGGAAACTTTTATGGCATCAAATTAATTGTTTGCATTGCTATGCATGGAATTTATG
The DNA here is from genome assembly GCA_039707655.1 of Elymus sibiricus. Classification (NCBI taxonomy): domain Eukaryota; kingdom Viridiplantae; phylum Streptophyta; class Magnoliopsida; order Poales; family Poaceae; genus Elymus; species Elymus sibiricus. The sequence continues at coordinate 230,611,305 of CM077668.1, forward strand.
CAAAATATATGATTTTACTTGTTGTTTTGAAGACCCTAAAAACACCTTCCCTTCCAATGTGAGTTTAACGATAATGGAAGCTTATCTTCTTATGCCAAAGGTGTTTATAGTTACTATGATATTGAACAAATTGAAGAATTTGTTTCCTTTAAGGGTGCTTATGAAATTGCTTCTTTGATTGAAAAGTATGATGCTATTATTTACAAATCTGAAATTTTTGCCAGACTTAAATATTGCTATGAAAACTATGCTTCTAATGCTTATGTTAAAGAATATATTGAGGAAGCCTCCGCTGTCCAAGAAGAGACTAATATTTTGCAGGAATCTATGGAAGAAGAAATTGATGAAACTGTGAGCTCGTTAGATGAAAAAGATGACGAGGAGAGCGAAGAACAAAAGGAGGAACAGCGGATTAGCTACCCGTGCCCACCTTCTAATGAGAGTAACTCTTCAACTCATACATTGTTTTATTTCCCTTCGTGCTTACCGAAGGATGATTGCTATGATCCTTTGGATTCGTTTGAAATATCCCTTTTTGATGAAATTGATGCTTGCTATGCTTGTGGCCATGATGCCAATATGAATGATGCTTATGGAGATGAACTTGCTATAGTTCCTTATGTTAAACATGAAATTGTTGTTGTTGCACCCACACATGATAGTCCTATTATCTTTTTGAATTCTACCAACTACACTATATCGGAGAAGTTTGCACTTATTAAGGATTATATTGATGGGTTGCGTTTTACTATTGCACATGATGATTTTGATGGATATAATATGCATGTGCTTGCTGCTCCTAATTGTAATTATTATGAGAGAGGAACTACATCTCCACCTCTCTATGTTTCCAATACGATAAAACTGCAAGAAACTGTTTATATTATGCATTGGCCTTTACTTGGTGTGCATGAATTGTTCTTTTATGACATATCGATGCATAGGAAGAGGGTTAGACTCCGTTGTTCCATGATATATGTTGCTTTGTGCTCACTACTAAATTACAAATCATTGATAATTAAAATTGACTTTGATATACCTTGGGATCCGGGTGGATCAATTACTTGAGCACTATATGCCTAGCTTAATGGCTTTAAAGAAAACGTTGCCTGGGAGACAACCCGGAAGTTTTAGAGAGTCATTTTATTCTGTTGTGTGCTTTTAAAAAATTTAAAAACAAAAAAAAATTTAGAGGGGAACCTAAAAACTTTTTCAAAAAGAGAAGCGATTGGAAGGTTATGCATTTAAGAAGTGAGGGTCGACCTTGAACACTTGTGTTCATACTCATGGAAACAATGTAGAATTTTTCATGGAAGTTTCTCACAAAAATAATTATCCCCTTGTACAAATCCATTGTATTATAAAAATAATGTGCCAAGATTTACCTTTAGGATGTTTAAATTGCTTGTTTGGTGTGTGCTGTGAAAAAAAACTGAAACTTTTGCTGTAGTGCTGGAATTTTGATAATTTACTGGAACGCGCAAAAATTCTGAAATTTTTACAAAGTACTTCTATACAAATTCTTTATGACGTCCTAATTTTTCAGAAATTTTTGAGTTACAGAATTATATGTTTCGTCTACATCTTTATAGACTGTCCTGTTTTCACAGATTGCTGTTATAGTTTCTTTATTTGCTTATGTTTGAAATCTTGTTGAGCCCCATTGACTTGGGAGCCATAGAATTGTGATAGCATACAGTGGGTAATGTTTGATTATAATTATACAATAATGTTACAGCAGGACATGATGGGATTTGATGTTATATGTACTAACCCCTCTAATAAAAAGTTTGGTTAAGTTTTGTGTGGATGAAGTGTTCGAAGATCGAGGAGGTATCGATATGAGAAGAATAAGAAGAGACAAGAGTTCAAGATTGGGGATGCCCAAGGCACCCCAAGTAAATATTCAAGGAGACTCAAGCATCTAAGCTTGGGGATGCCCCAGAAGGCATCCCATCTTTCTTCCTCGACAATTATCGGTATGTCTCGGTTTTTGTTTTGTTCACATGATATGCGTAAATTCTTGGAGCGTCGTGTGCTTTTTCTTTTTTCTTTTATGTACCATGCTGGTATGAGATATTCCTTGGTTGATTTATAGAATGCTTCATGCACTTCTCTTATATCTTTTGAGTATGGCTTTATAGAATGCTTCATGTGCTTCACTTATATTATTTGAAGTTTGGATGCCTGTTTCTCTACATAGGAAAACTGTTATTTGTAGAATGCTCTTTTGCTTCACTTATATTTATTAGAGCGTGGTCTTTTGTAGAAAGAACTAAACTCTCATGCTTCACTTATATCTATTTAGAGAGTCAACAAGAATTGGTCATTCACATGGTTAGTCATAAAATCCTACATAAAACTTGTAGATCACTGAATATGATATGTTTGATTCTTTGCAATAGTTTTGCGATATTGAGGTGGTAATATTGGGGCATGCTAGTAAAAGAATTAAAGTTGAGTATTAATAATGGTGTTAAGGGAAGTAAGTCTTTACGCAAGTAAATCCTCACGCATGTAAAGTGGTGGCCGCTGACATTAGTAGTGAGATCGGAGCATGATTCATCATTGATTAAGTCTTTGTGTTGTTCGGATCGGGGGCGCGCGATGCTTAGCTCCTCCCAACCTCCCCCACTAGGGGCATGCGAGTAATACTTTGCTTCGAGGGCTAATAGGCTTTACAACAAGTATGTGAGTTCTTTATGACTAATGCGAGTCCATTGATTATACGCACTCTCACCCTTCCACAATTTGCTTGCCTCTTCGGTACCGTGCATTGCCCTTTCTCACCTCGAGAGTTGGTGCATACTTCGCCGGTGCATCCAAACCCCATGATATGATACGCTCTACCACACATAAGCCTCCATATATCCTTCCTCAAAACAGCCACCATACTTACCTATTATGGTATTTCCATAGCCATTCTGAGATATATTGCCATGCAACTTCCATTATCATCATATACATGACTTGAGCATTCATTGTCATATTGCTTTGCATGATCGTAAGATAGCTAGCATGATATTTTCATGGCTTGTCCTTTTTTTGATATCTTTGCTACGCTAGATCATTGCACATCCTTGTACACTGCAAGAGGCATTCATATAGAGTCATCTTGTATAGTTTTTATCGAGTTGTAATATTGAGTTGTAAGTAAAAGAAGTGTGATGATCATCATTATTAGAGCATTGTCCTAGTGAGGAAAGGATGATGGAGACCATGATTCCCCCGCAAGTCGGGAGAGACTCCGGATGAAAAAAAAGAAAAAGAAAAGAGGCCAAAAAGAGCCCATCAAAAAAAAAATGGGAGAAAAAGAGAGAAGGGGCAATGTTACTATCCTTTTACCACACTTGTGATTCGGAATAGCACCATGTTCTTCATATAGAGAGTCTCCACAGTTGTCACTTTCATATACTAGTGGGAATTTTTCATTATAGAACTTGGCATGTATATTCCGATGACGGGCTTCCTCAAATGCCCGAGGTCTTCATGAGCAAGCAAGTTGGATGCACACCCACTTAGTTTCCGTTGAGCTTTCATACACTTATAGCTCTTAGTGCATGCATTGCATGGCAATCCCTACTCCTCACATTGATATCGATTGATGGGTCTCTCCATTGCCCGTCGATCCGCCGAGTTGATGTGAGACTTTCTTCCTTTTTGACTTCCTTTATTGATCTCTACCACCGCATTCTATTCCACCCATAGTGATATGTTCATGGCTCACGCTCATGTATTGCGTGAAGTTGAAAATGCTGAAGCACGTTAAAAAGTATTATCCAATTGCTTGGTTTGGCACCGGGGTACTCTTGATTTGATATAGCTATGCAGGGAAGAACGAGCGTGTCATGCTTACGACAACTAAGTGTATAGAGGTTGTTTCCTTTTTCTCCATTATTATGAAAGGCAATGATGAATTAGATGCATGTTTTGTATTATTGTTTCAATATCAAATTGATAGACTATTGCCTTGAATCACTCGTATCTTAATATTCATGCCATGACTAGATTATTTGATCAAGATTATGCTAGGTAGCATTCCACATCAAAAATTATCTTTTTATCATTTACCTACTCGAGGACGAGCAGGAATTAAGCTTGGGGATGCTGATACGTCTCCATCGTATCTATATTTTTTTATTGTTTCATGCCAATATTCTACAACTTTCATATACTTTTGACAACATTTTATATTATTTTTGGGACTAACATATTGATCCAGTGCCCAATGCCAGTTCCTGTTTTTTGAATGTTTTTTGTTTCGCAGAAAATCCATATCAAACGAAGTCCAAACCCGATAAAATTGTACGAAGATTTATTTGGAATATATGTGATTTTTGGGAAGAAAAATCAACGCAAGACGGTGCCGAGGTGTCCACAAGGCAACAGGGCGCACCCTGGGGGTAGGGCGTGCCGTGTTGCCTTGTGACTCCCTCGTAAGTTGATTATAGCCCTTCTTTCGCCGCAAGAAAGATAATTTCTGGATAAAAATCCCCTCCAAATTTCATCCCAATTGGAGTTACGGATCTCCAGGAATATAAGAAATGGTGAAGGGCCAGAAAACAAGAGCACGAAACAGAAGAGAAACAAAGAGAGAGAGATCCAATCTCGGAGGGGCTCCTACCCTCCGGGAGCCATGGCGGCCATGAACCAGAGGGGAAACCCTCCTCCCATCTAGAGGGGAGGCCAAGCAAGAAGAAGAAGGAGGGGGGGCTCTCTCCTCCTCTCTTCCGGTGGCGCCGGAGCACCGCCGGGGGAACCATCGTGACGGCGATCTACACCAACAACTTTGCCGCCGTCATCACCAACTCTCTCCCCCTCTATGCAGCAGTGTAACCTCACTATTCCCGCTGTAATTCTCTACTTGAACATGGTGCTTAACGCCATATATTATTATCCAATGATGTGTGGCAATCCTATGATGTTTGAGTAGATTCTTTTTGTCCTACGGGTTAATTGTGGTATTGTGTGATTGATATGAGTTGTATGTTAATATGGTGCTGTCCTATGGTGCCCTCCGTGTTGTGCAAGCATGAGGGATTCCTGCTGTAGGGTTTTGCAATACGTTCATGATTCGCTTATAGTGGGTGGCTAGAGTGACAGAAGCTTACACCCGAGTAAGGGGGTTGTTGCGTATGGGAGTAAAGAGGACTTTTTACTTAATGCTATGGTTGAGTTTTACCTTAATGATCTTTAGTAGTTGCGGATGCTTGCTAGAGTTCCAATCATAAGAGCATGTGATCCAAGTACGGAAAGTATGTTAGCGTATGCCTCTCCCTCATTGCATATGATAAGTATCTATCATGTTATATTCAATTGCCTATGGACAATCTTTCTCATCGTTCTACAAAAAGCTTTTTACTAAACAACTAACTTTTATTATCTCGCAAAGTATTCCTAGTTTTATTCTTGCAAAGTAGTTCTAGCATTACACCTACAAAGTACTTCTAGTTTCATACTTGTTCTAGGTAAAACAAACGTTAAGCGTGCGTAGAGTTGTATCGGTGGTCGATAGAACTTGAAGAGAATATAAATTCTACCTTTAGCTCCTCATTGGGTTCGACACTCTTATTTATCGAAAAAGCTACAATTGATCCCCTACACTTGTGGGTTATCAACACCCACTTAGTTTCAATTCAGCTTTCATACACTTATAGCTCTTAGTGCATCCGTTGCATGGCAATCCCTACTCCTCGCATTGATATCGATTGATGGACATCCCCATTGTCCGTTGATCCGCCGAGTTGATGCAAGACTTTCTTCCTTTTGACTTCTCCTATTGATCTCTACCACCGCATTCTATTCCACTTATAGTGCTATATCCATGGCTCACGCTCATGTGTTGCGTGAATTTGAAAATGCGTAAGCGCATTAGAAGTACGATCCAATTGCGTAGTTTAACACCGGGGTGCTCATGATTTAGATTTATGCGATGAAGGCGGAGTCATGCCATGCTAACATGATAAAATGAGTGGGGATAACATTCGTTAAGGATCGTATATTTTGAAAGTTTAATGATTAATTGTGCTTCTTATATTCAGGGATATTATTATGTTGATATTATTAATTCATCGTTTCTCAATATTTATACCGTAAAGAGATTACATGATACACATGTTAGGTAGCATTCAACATAAAAAATTCTGTTTTTATCATTTACATACTCGAGGACGAGTAGGAATTAAGCTTGGGGATGCTGATACGTCTCCAACATATCTATAATTTTTTATTGTTTCATGCTATTATATTATCAATCTTGGATGCTTTACATGAAATTATATGCTATTTTATATCATTTTTTGGGACTAACCTATTAACCCAGTGCCCAGTGCTAGTTCCTGTTTTTTGCTTGTTTTGGCTTTTCAGAAAATCAATATCAAATAAAGTCCAACCAGAAAAAAATCTTTAGATTAATTTTTTCTGAACTAGAAGGGACCCTAGAAGCTTCGGGAGGAGACCAGACGAGATACGAGAGAGTCACAAGCTCGAGGGGCGCACCCCCTGAGCTTGTGGGCCCCACGGCTCCGTTTGACCTAATTCCAAGCCTATAAATTCACATATATTCCCAAACAAACAAAAAGCCAGACGATATAACTTTTCCGCCGCTGCAAGCCTCTATTCTTCCGCGATCCCATCTGGAGGCCTTTTCCGATAATCTGTCGGATGGGGAATCGATCACGGAGGGCTTCTACATCAACCTTGCTGCTCTTCCGATGATGTGTGAGTAGTTCACCATAGACCTATGGGTCCATAGCTAGTAGCTAGATGGCTTCTTCTCTCTCTTTGATCTTCAATACAATGTTCTCCTCGATCTCTTTGGAGTTCTATCCGATGTAATCTTCTTTTGCGGTGTGTTTGTTGGGATCCGATGAATTGTGGGTTATGATCATATTATTCATTGAAAGTAATTGAGTCTTTTCTGAACTTTATTATGCATGATTGTTATAGCTTTGTATTTCTCTCCGATCTATCCATTTGGTTTGGCCGACTAGATTGATTTATCTTCAGCGGGAGAGGTGCTTTGTAATGGGTTCAATCTTGCGGTGCTCTATATCCCAGTGACAAAGTAGGGGATAAGACACGTATTTGTATTGTTGCCATTAAGGAAAAAATGACGGGGTCTATTCATATTGATTGAGTTACTTTGTTTACATCATGTCATCTTGCTTAAAGCGTTACTCTGTTTGTCATGAACTTAATACCATAGATGCATGCTGGATAGCAGTCGATTGGTGGAGTAATAGTAGTAGATGCAGGCAGAAGTCAGTCTACTTGTCACGGACGTGATGCCTATATACATGATCATTGCCATGAATAACGTCATAACCATGTGCTTTTCTATCAATTGCCCAACAGTAATTTGTTTACCCATCGTATGCTATGTGTTCGAGAGAGAAGACTCTATTGAAAACTATGGCCCCCAGGTCTACTTTAAACATATCAAAAACCCTAAAAATACTTTGCTGCATTTTATTTACTTTTCTTTTGTTTTGTAATTTATACTTTTGCCTATACAAGATTTAATCCTTGCAAGTAACGAGTTCAAGGGGATTGACAACCCTCTTGCCCGCGTTGGGTGCAAGTATTTGCTTTTGTGTGTGCAGGTGCCGTTCACGAGGCTTTGCGTGATTCTCCTATTGGTTCGATAAACCTTGTTTCTCACTGAGGGAAATACTTATCTCTACTGTACTGCTTCATCCTTCCTCTTCGGGGAAAATCTCAACGCAGCTCACAAGTAGCAATTATGTCTTTGCTTACTTCCAAACAGATTCATGTAGATCCTAATGATGTTCCTTTAGCCTCTCTAATTGAACAAAATAAATATCAAGTTGATGTTAATTTTATTTCCAGGAATAATTTTAATAACAATGCTTATAGGGGTAATTTTGGGAACAATCCTAGACCGTATCCTAAAAATTATTCAAATTCTTATGGAAATTCTTACAGGAACTCCTGCAACTATACTAATAAAATACCTACTGATCTTGAGAGTATCATTAAAGATTTCCAGTATATGGCGGCTAAGAAGGATGTCGTGTCTAAGTGTGACCAGTATGAACAAACAGTCGTTATATATGATCCAGCGGTAGTTATGCCTGTTTGTTGCTTCTTGGTGTTCATTACCGTATGCATTCTTATTCATGCTAATGCCCTTTGGTGATGTTTTATAAAATGAACATCTATTAAAAACACATCTATTTCCCCCTATTTATAACCTCCATGAAATCAACGGAATCCAACGGAGATGACTTCTACCGACACGGCTAGCGCAACATAAAATAGATGTGTTTTGCCCGGTATTTGGATTCTCTAGTGTGGCCGGATGGTGCCGAGCTGCGTCGGTTGTTCCGAGTGGGAATCCCTGGTTCCAATGATTCAGGTGGTGTGCCGTGGGGGCGCGGTTGGTTTTTCTATCGGCTCTGTTGTTTGGTTGACCTATTCGGCAAATTTGCTTCCCTTCCAAGCTCTAGTTGGCATAGGAGTCTCCGGTTCCGATGGTTTGGGTGATGTACCATGGGGGTTGCGGTCAGCCTCTCTATCGACTTGGCTGTTGGATTGACCTGGTCGGCAAAGATAATCATTGTCTATCATTGGTAAATGTACGGGGCAGAAACAAACACAATACAAACATAACCACTTTCAGACCATTCACGAGAAACATACTTCAAATAGTTCACTTAACTTCATTGGTCTCTTCAAATAGTTCATTTAACTTCCGAGTTGTAGTTGGTTAGTTGGTCTCTTCAAATAGTTCACTTGACTTCCATTCTATGTTTCATATAGTTCGCTTAACTTGCAGGCTACAGTTGGTCTCTGCGCCAATTGGCACAACTGGTCATCTAATGAATAGTAAGAGCCGAATGGCTTGCGACAATGAAGGGGCATCCAAGTCTATATAGAGAGCTCAGTCGAAATCTAACCTTTACTTTGAAAAAATAATAAGCCCAGATGTATTGGAAGAAATTCTTCAAAACATTTGAACCTGTTCAAAAATTTGAACAACTAGAGCATATCCTCTGAACCTAAGAAAAACACAATACTTTGGAAGGTTCCGGACTGTTAGATGGGATAGAGAGGGATTGGTGGAATTGATGGTTGTTTATTGCTTGAGCCTCGTGGGCATATATATAGGAGTACAATGATCAACTTGGAGTACAAGACAAGGTAGAATAATATCCTACGCTATCCTATCTTTCCTAATAATCAATATACTCAACATCCCCCCACAGTCACAACGGTAGCGACGTAGACGGTGAGACTGGAGAAGAATCCAAAGGGAAACCGACGGACATCCCCCCCACAGTCGTAACGGTCGATGCATCGCGGAAGTTGTGGCTGGAGTGAAAACCGACGAGGTTGCTCAAGCAAGGCGGTAGCCCTTTGTGCCGTTGTCGAGTTAGCCGAGAGCGTAGGGTGGTGTAGCCGTGGTCGAGGTAGCCGTGCGAGGGACGCCGTGGTCGATGTCGAGTCGGGGTGGCTGGTTTCGAGATAGTCGTCGTGGAGCCGTGAAGAAGAGCGGCGGCGGCGGCCTGAGGAGGAGGCGGCGGCGGCTAGGTTAGGAGCGCGGCGACGGTGCTTGAAGTAGGCGAGGAAGAACCCGACAGCGTGACGATGACCGGTGCGGACGATGGCATTCCCGTGCCTAGGAAGGCGCGCGGCGCATACCAAACAGAAGTCGACGCGCGTGGACGGCGAAGTGGACCGCGTGCCGTGGCGCTACGGCCCGAAGGGGCGACGCAACGGCAGCGCGCGGGTCAGGGCGACGGCGGGGAAAACCTTAGGGCGGCGGCAGGGACCGCGTGCCACGCTCGCTACGGCCCGATGGGGTAATGAAGCGGCAGCGCGAGGGTCGGTGCAGCCACGGGGACAGCCTGGAGCGGACGGCCTCGGGGTGGCGGTGGACCGCGGGCCGCGACACTACGGCCTGAAGGGGCGCGCAGCGGCAGCGCGCGTGTCGGTGCAGCCGCGGAAGAACCACGGGGCTGCGTCAGGGACCGCGTGCCACGCTCGCTACGGCCCGATGGGACGACGAAGCGGTAGCGCGAGGGTCGGTGCAGACGCAGGTCCGGCCGCAGACGCAGGTCCCTGACGCAGCCGTAGTACACGTACATGCATGCAAGCATGGACATGCAACGTGCTTGAGCACCCGGGCATGTGCTCCTGTACGCAATCAACGCCCAACACAGCCGCACAAGTGACCAATCTCGAACGCGGGACGCGTGAGAAGTCTCAAAGACGCGGTGCTAGACGACGGCCAGGGAAGACCGCACGGGCGGCGGGACACAGGGTTCGAACTAGCATATGCCAGCGCAGGTGTACGACGGAGTCAACGCCAGTGATGGAGTTGAGGCGCGATGTAGATGACGAACGGCGGCGGACGACATAAACCGATCTATAGATCGGAAAACCAAAAAAGATATGGCGATCAAACGACCGGCGAGAGAGAAAAATCACAATCAACGAATCGGGAAAAAGACTCTAGGGCAGCCGGTCAACATGACCGGCGGACGAACCTTAGGTACGGGCGGTGCGGCCCGCGGTGGCGGTCATGGAGACCGACTGCCCGGGGGCGGCGCGGAGCGGAAGCGGTGGTGGGGCTAGGGTTTGGATCGGTTAGGCTGATACCATGTTAGAAGGGATAGAGAGGGATTGGTGGAATTGATGGTTGTTTATTGCTTGAGCCTCGTGAGCATATATATAGAAGTACAATGATCAACTTGGAGTACAAGACAAGGTAGAATAATATCCTATGCTATCCTATCTTTCCTGATAATCAATATACTCAACACGGACCACAAAACTACAAGATGTGACATGGAGAAAATGCAAATACGCCACAACAAGTCCCTACCCAAACTGCTCTACCTCCTAGAGACTAAGCAAGAGCTATTTCAATTGCTTCTCGTGTTGGATCATATTGACTGATGTGCCACTTTCCCCAGTTATGCTTGCGTCTTAGGACCAAAAATGATGGCCCCTTGCTCTCTTGTTTCCCTATATTAGAGTGGGAGTGAGAGTGATACAATGAGTGGGGGATAGGGGATAGATGGTACTAGAGAGAAACACGGGAGAGATTGGGAGATGTAATTAATTTGGGAAAGGATAAGGCATGAGTGAATGAGGCATGTCGGCGCTATACATGTGGAGCAAGCATGTTGCATTCATTGAAACGTAATCCCCGATATACGCATGAAACGTTTTCCCCGACATCTGACTTTTTTTTTTTTGCGAAAAACTTCCAATCTATTCATCTTCAATCATGGCAGTACAACGAACACCAGAAATAATAAAAATTACATCCAGATTCGTAGACCACCTAGCGACGACTACAAGCACTGAGACTTAAACAGTTCTTGATCTTAACTTGCCTTCACATTGAAGGCCCATGTGAGTTCCTACTCGAATTTGCACCGGGTGATTTTTGAAATGTCATGTGTATATACTGACATGGAGAAACAAAAGACCTAAGGGGAATGAAGATATACGGGAACTCGAGGGACTCGAGGGAGGACAAGGCAAGAGCAAAACGAATTGTGTCAGTGTTGTACACGTGGAGCAAGAAAAATGCATCTCATGAAACATTTTCTTGGACGTCCATGCGAAAATAGTTTATGTATATCTTAGCGCAACTCTAGTAGAGTCGCCATATGGTCCAGATCGCCATAATAACTGCCAATATGGCTATTTTTGGCTAAGATGACACACTAGTAAAGTCACCATATGGGTGTCGATCGCTGTGAATTATGAAGGCTGGGGAGGTCTAGTATGGACCACCAGCGCAGGAGAGAAGTTTCAGCTTCTTCATCCTTGCATTGGTTCCGACTTTCGAAGTTGTGCCGGCTCCCTCGCACAATTGACTACGGGCACCGGACCATTAATGCCAAACCCGCGCCTTCGGGTTCCTGTGGCGGCCCGTCAGATGGACGCTGCGCAACATCATCTCATGGTTTGCGTGTTAGCAAGCCGGGAGCAGCTGTGTGAGCAGGCGAGAGGCGTGCAAGTCGGCCACCGTAGCGTTTCTCGCCGGAAAACATGCCCTTTGACCTCCCTCCATTGGCCACCTGCCGTCTCCCCAACTACCACCTTAATGGCGCCACTTACGAGCGGAAAGTCGTCAGTACCCTCAGGAGGGTACCTAGCACGGCCGGAAGTACCTGAATGGAACCCGCACGCACAGTTAACCTAGGTTCGGGCCTCCGGTGAGGAGTAATACCTACGTCCTACTTGTGATTGTTATTCATGGTGGTATGCCTCATGTGAGGGATTACAATGGTGGATTTGAGATGCTACCAAGAATCTAATCTATAAGAATAGATGGATCTGAGAGCCCTCCTGCCCCCACCTTATATACACTATGGGGGCTAGGGTTTTACAAGGAGAGAGATGCGATCAGTGCGGACTAGGGGAGGGGGCAAGATAATCTGCGGGCGCCTACCCGCTCCTACGGGCTACTTCCTATCGTTAGGCATGTGGTGGGCCTCCCGGGCCCCTGGGCAGGCCTTCTGCTGGGCTCCCTTGTTAGGAGCCACCCCGGTGCATGACACTGACCCATGACCGCCTATAATAGGTCAACATCCTCTACTCTCTTGCCTCAATCCTCTCTACGGTGCCTCCCATTCCCATCTCGTCCGCCTTAAATCCACCGCTCACTTCCTCGTCAATGTTGCACCCGGCGTGCACCACCTCATCTTCAATTTTGGGGACGACGATGAGGAAGCATAGCCCGCGGATGGAAGTGATACATCTCCAACGTATCGACTTTTTCAAACACTTTTACTCTTGTTTTGAACTCTAATTTGCATGATTGGAATAAAACTAACTCGGACTGACGTTGTTTTAAGCAGAACTACCTTGGTGTTGTTTTTTGTGCAGAAATAAAAAGTTCTCGGAATTGGACGAAATTTTACAGAGAATTATTTTGGAATATATAAAAAATACTGGCGCAAAGAGTTACCAGAGGGGGGACACCACAGAGCCACAAGCTCAGGTGGCGCGTTCCCCCTAGGGTGCGCCACCTGAGCTTGTGGGTCCCACGAGGCTCCGTTTGCTCTACCTCTAAGTCCATAAGTACTGTCTTCCCGAGAAAAAACTCAGAGAGAAAGTTTCATCGCGTTTCATGATACGGAGCCGCCGGCCACCTCCTGTTCTTCACTAGGAGGGCTGATCTGGAGTCCGTTCGGGGCTCCGGAGAGGGCAATTCGTCACCGCCGTCATCAACAACCCTTCTTCATCAACAACCTCATGATGCTCACCACCGGGAGTGAGTAATTTCATCATAGGCATACTGGAGGTAGATGGAGATGGATGAGATTCGTCATGTAATCGAGTCAATTTGTTAGGGCTTGATCCCTAGTATCCACTATGTTCTGAGATTGATGTTGCTATGCTTAATGCTTGTCACTAGGGCCCGAGTGCCATGATTTCAGATCTGAATCTATTTTTTTATGAATATATTTGAGTTCTTGATCCTATATGCAAGTTATATGCACCTGTTATTGTTCTGATCCGTAGACCCCAAGGTGACAATAATTGGGATACTCTCCGAGGATGACTGTAATTTGAGGAGTTCATGTATTCACTATGTTTTAATGCTTTGTTTCGGTTCTCTATTAAAAGGAGCATCTTAATTACCCTTAGTTTCCATTAGGACCCTGCTGCCACGGGAGTGTAGGACAAAAAATGTTATGCAAGTTCTTATTATAAGCACGTATGACTATATACGGAATACATGCCTACATATGATTGATGAATTGGAGCTATTGTGTATCACTCTACGTTATGACTGTCACATGATGAATGTCATCCAAATATCCATCGCTACTCCATACTTGCCTTGCTCATATTGTCTTGGCTAAGTTATAACTATTGCTGCTACTGTTCCAACTGCTACAAAACTACTATTGTTACCATGAATATTACTATTGCTACTATTACTACTGCTATCAAAACTATCATATTACCGTGCTACTAATATTTTGCCGCAGAGAAACAACTTCTCAGGTGTGGTTGAATTGGCAACTCAGCTGCTAAGGCTTATAAATATTCTTTGGCTTCCCTTGTGTCGAATCAATAAATTTGGGTGAAATACTATCCTCGAAGACTGTTGCGATCCCCTATACTTGTGCGTCCTCAGGAAGTTCCGCTAATGGAGGAGCAAATTTGAGCCCCCGCCACCGTGGACGAATAGTTGGCCTGGGACGCTGCCGCCGGGACACATTTCCACGCCATCCACTCCAACACTGATGCATTACACGCATTCTACCACGTCGATGGCGGTGCCCGCGAGGGTAGGGGAGGGGTGGTCGCGGAGTTGGCAGTGACCGTGGTTGTGGTGGCGGCGGATGCCATGGTCGAAACTAATAGCAGTGGTTGTCGTCGTAGCTATAGTTATTATTTTAGTGGTTGTTGTCGTCATAGTAAAGTATAGTTTTTATTTAGGTGTTATATGAATGTAAGACGCAGTGCGACACATTTTTCACATCTGTTTTAAATGAAATTAACTGTTCATCTAAACTTTTCGCCCTCGTTCGTGGAATCAACTGTGCCCGTCTAAATTTTCGATTTTGTGGGGCAAAAACCTATAACCCAATGACGGATGGGTCCTACTTGCACGCAAATATGGATGTCACATTATAGTGAATGTGTGTTTGCACACAGCCTCCGTATTGACATGGAGCGGCGATCATTCATAAGGCGAATTTGTTGCTTTTAACTTGCCTCGCGAGGTATTCAAACCACAGAATGTCCATATCAATTTTATAGGCAGTGTTAGAATGTATTACCTCCCTCTTAAATTAGTTGTCTTAAATATGTCTAGATACGAATGTATCTAACTTTATAACATGTCTAGATACATCCGTATGTCGACAAATCTAGGACAACTAATTCGGAACGGAGGTAGTAGTATAATATACTCACAAATTTCACTAGAAACATTGTGAGAATATATTGAAACGTGTTCTCTTCACTACTATTGTTACTCCTATGTCCTAACTAGTACTCCCTCCATAAAGAAATATAAGAGCGCTCTTATATTTTTTTACAGAGGGAGTAATTTCCAATATGCAGATTAATTACCCGAGCGCAGCTATACTGTGTTGAAAAAAAGATGCATCCCCGATCGTACGTAGATATAGAGAAAAAAAAAGAGAGATTGTAGCTGTAGCTTGTGAAAGCGGTAGTGGAGGAAACATTTGTGGCAAGTGGACTTGCGGGGCACGATCCTTTGCAGAGAAGAAAATCCCCAGCGCAAGACAGGTCAAAAAAACCTGATTCGACAGAGGACTTCCTTGGTAACTCCACCGCTCTCCTCTGATCCACCTGTGTGTGTGAAAGATGGTAAAATAATTGCAGGCAACACCCAACACAAGAGCCCACAAGTGGAGGACAGTACTACTAGTAGAGTAATTACTGATATCCTCTTTCTCTCTCCTCTGCTCTTTCCTAATCTCTCCCCCTCTCTTGCTGACTAACAACATGACAGGCAAGTCTCCACATCATGACATCACAGTCTTAACACCCTTCCAGACTTAAGATCACCTTATTATTATACTAGTACTAATTAGCCAACAGCAAAACAAATCACTGCGATCGCCACCTGGGCCCACATTATTCTGCGCCCCAATTAGAAAACAGTGTTCTTCAGAGTTGAGTACTACAGAGAACAGGGCCCTAGAAAGAGAAAGCAGAGAGAGGTTAGAGAGAGAAAGGGAAAGGGTAGGTCCTACAACTACGGGAACCAAAAGTTCTCACATAAACCTTTCCTCCCTTATCTCTCCCCCTCCCCGCCCTATTTCTTCTTATCTTTCTGTCACACTGCCGCCTCCTCGAGTCCGCTCATCCTCCTCCCCGCCCCGCCCCGCCCGGCCCTGCAGTCCGAGGAGAGGAGAGAAGAGGAGACCAAGGTAGCAGGTCGTTCCTTCTTCCTTGATCCTCGCCGATTTTACCTGCCGGCGTCGGGGATTTACCGGGCCTGCATTTCCGCCCGGGGGGGACAGATTAGAACGCGTTCGGGAGGGGCTCTTAATCTGCCTAGGTCCTCGGACGCCCTCAACGGCCTCTCCGATCGTTCGTGGTTCCGCCTTCATTTTTTCCCCGCTTGTTTCTTTTAAAGATTTTTTTGGGGGTTTAATCTCCGCTCGTACTCGCGTTATCGAATTCTTTTTCGAGGATAAATCAATCTCTTCTCGTAGTTTTCGACGATTACTCGTCATGGGCTCTCATCTTGGTTCTAGCTGAAAATTTCAGGAGATTTGGAGTTTTTTTCTTTCACGAGGGAGCCGCTGCTCTGCTGCTGCGAGGAAACAGAACAGTCTCGTGGGGAAAGGACGGTTGTGAAGCAAAGGTGAGAATCAGATGATGATTGGTCAATCACACATGCCTTTATCTTTTTGTTTTCTTCGCCTTCTCCGTATGCCCATGCTTTCCTGATGCTTTAATCCATGTATATGTGTATGCTTACAACCTAAGGAACTCCAATATCAAACCCTTTTAGTTTGGCTCTTGGTTGGTTGTACAGTACAGTATTATACTACCTGCAGCTTCTCGTCGAGTGATTCTTCTGTTTTGGCTCCATGTAGGGTTTTTTTTCAACCGAATCAGTAGATAGATTCTTCTGAAGAAATTCTAGTACTATTAGATTAGAAAAGCTGAACTTATAAAATCAAGTTATTGACACCCAAAAGGAAATTGCAGTGATCAAATGGCAGCCGAGTCCTCTGTTCCACAAACTTCCTCTGAATCCGCTGCTCACAAGATGGGCTTCTTCAGAGTCCCTGATCTTCTTGTCAAACTGAGCACCAAATGTTTGATTGAGTTGGATGCCGTCCGCAGCCCAACATCCCCCTTAGACCTGAAATTGTTCACAGGCCTTGCTACCAAATCACCCAGGTCGTCGTTCCTTGATG
The DNA here is from genome assembly GCA_039707655.1 of Elymus sibiricus. Classification (NCBI taxonomy): domain Eukaryota; kingdom Viridiplantae; phylum Streptophyta; class Magnoliopsida; order Poales; family Poaceae; genus Elymus; species Elymus sibiricus. The sequence continues at coordinate 230,628,212 of CM077668.1, forward strand.
CCGGCGCAGCCAGCCAGAACCAAAAGATCTTGCTCGGGGACAGGGTTGGCCTTGGACTGGTGGATTCTCTCAGTGATGAAAACCCCACACCCTTGGGCAGCAGGAAGGTTCTCCTTGGATCTGAGATGAGGATTACTGACAACTTAACTCGTAAGAACAGCTCCACTGCTCCTAATCAAGCTGGAGTGCTTGAACAGAAAGATGAGAATATGAGTGATGGACTGAACGGTAGTATCATGTCCCTGGATGACATTGTCAATTCAGAGGATTACACCTGTGTTGTTAGCCGTGGTCCTAACCCTAGAACTACCCACATTTTTGGAGACCGTGTTTTTGAGTTTCAAGCTGAGCAGCTGATGCCTGATGAGGGTGGGTGTGAGGAGAGTTTGGCCCCTCATCTGAATGGGGATACCATGAGCTTCTGTTGTTTTTGCGGTGACAAGCTTAAAGAAGGGAAAGACATCTATATCTACCAGTAAGTGTTCCAGTAAACTAGATGCACCATCGTTATGTTCTCTTTTTTGCTGGTTTAATAGATCTGCGGCTGTTCCCGATTGGTTTTTGATGTTCTGTATCATGTCTTTCCATTGTAGGGGTGACAAAGCCTTCTGCAGCATGGAGTGCAGGGAGAACTTCATGGAAGATGAGATGGAAGGTGAACCTTCGATAGATCACTCTGATCCCAGCGGCCCATCCTTTGACAATCGTCGCATTTTCCAACTGATCCAGTGAGCCAGCGAGTATCAGTAACACTTGATGTGGTCGTATCTGAAGTGCTGTCTGAGGTTAATAAGCTGCAGCCATGGATGTGATCATGCTGATCAAGTTTTTGCGTGAAGATTTTGTCTGCTGCGGCACTGATGAATTTACCCCCCCTTGCTGATTTCTTTACTTTCGTTACCTGGATCCTCGAATTTTTGGAGGAGCCTGAACGATGACTGCTTCCGGTCATATTATTATTTTGATCGGAAAAGGGTGTGTGCGTGTGTTTGCCTGAACCTCAATTTCAATTGGACGTCATTTTGTCGACGCCTTTTGAGTATTGTGTCATGTATCTGAACCTAAGCTTCTACATGTATTTGCATGTGGTGCACAATAATATTTGAGTATACTATCTTGTTCACCTTTCTTTCTGTGTTGGGTCTTCATTTGATGATTAGAGTTCTTATATGGCGAAAACTATCTGATTCTTGGCAGGAGTAGTGTCTGTTTGTGGCTGTGCAAATCATAACCCCATGACTGGTACATTGAGATGTTGCCATTAGTTTTCAGGTGACTGCATAGTTTGAGTGAACTTGCCGAAACTTGGTTGTGATCAGTACTTGATCATTGAATTAGCCGACAAGTTATTACTACTGTCAAGTGTCTAATACTGCGAATGGGGTCGCTGTCTTCAGATTGGTTCACTCTGTTCGTTAGCTCAGGAGTACCTGTCATTGCAGGTGCGAGAGCTAAGGTTGCCTTCAGATTTTTATGAAGGTAGTTTCGCTTGTTTGAGAGTTGATTTTTTTTTTAAGAATAACAGTACTTCATCGATTGATGAACATCATGACAAAGTTCGTCCCTGATACAATCCGGAACCACACCACGATAAATACGATTTACATCCTGCTCACAACTACGAGCTAATTTGTGTGCCGCTACATTCAAACCACGCCTGACATGACATGTAAGAAAGAACATAGTAAACCCAGACATGAGAGACTCGATGCCAGCGACAACAGCCCCCACTCTCGATCGATCTTGGACCGTAGACTTGATCCTGTTCACCATGGAGAGGCAATCTGACGCCAAAAGGGTTGTCATATAGCCTTCAGTTCGACAAACCTCTAGAGCACGGGGAATGGCAAGTGCCTCTGCCAATTCAGGTTCAGAAAACATTGAAGCTGCTCATTGCCAGCAACCAGGCACTCACCAAGATGGTTCCTAGCCACAAAGCCCATGCCCATCCGCCCAACTAGAGGGAAACAGCGCCGCATCAACATTCACAGCCACCGAGCCTGCTGGTGGCGGAGCCCAAATGATAGTTGAAGAAGAAGACTCACGCCTGGGGCCAGGTTCGGGCTTGGAACAATGCTGCGCCACCATAAGGACGTAGGCACGGATTCTTGAAGTAGTTCTCACAGGATGCACATCAGTACCATTATTACGTATCTCGTTTCTTGCTTCCCAACACTGTAGCTTGAGGTTTCGAAGAGAGTTGATAGTTCTGCAGATTTGTGAGTGCAGGCTACTTGGATGCAACAGTGTGAACTAGAGCTGGGCCAGGATTTAGCAAGATAATTATTGGATGGCAAGAACAGTCGAGATCATGACACAACAGTGCAAATTCCATGTGCTTGACGACTAGAAAATCACGTACTAACACAATCCCAGCACGGAAAACCATCATATTGTCAACAGGTAAACACTTTTCTGATAAAATACATCACGTTGAAGTTTCTGTGAACAATCTCACATAAACATATTTGGACATTCCTGCCGTATTCTTATCCGTAGCATCTGGCTTCCATTCCTGGGTAAAACAGTGCTCTCTGGCTACAAAATCATCCTAGTAGTATTCGTTCTAGGTGGGATAATCAAGAACTGAACAACTCAAGCATAGATAGCAAAAACTAGTTTATTCTGTTGCAAATAGTTAATACAGTGGAGCGAGTTATTTTGATTTCTCTTTCTCTTTCTTCTGGTCGGGGGCCCTTGACCCTATAATGCTACAGATGGGTTGATCTGGCGACTGAAGCAATTTCAGGGCAGGGTGGACTATCAGGTCGCGCATCAGCAGTTTCTGCCCGACGTCCAACTCGCTTAGGTCCACTTCAATGTATGGCGGGACTATGTCAGCAGGGCAGAGAAACTTGACAGTTCGTTTTATGGTGTTGAAGTAAGCACCTGCATGGTTGCGAATATAATCTCATTAGCCTGGATTTATTATGAACAATGTAACATCACATAATACAACAGGAAAACAGCTGGATAGGGGCTTGATGCACAAGTTCTAGAGCAGTACATATAATAACATAACAGAGGCAATGCTCACTGACCAGAGTTTTTTCAGAATAGCAAGTTCCGCATACACTGAATAACTGATCCACTGGCCAGTATGAAATGATAAACACAGCACAGGTAACAAGTGTCATTAGACAACACTTTTGTTAGTGTTTTACTCAACATAAATGAGACCTTCTCACTAGCATAGTTCAAGAAATTGTCCCAAGTAACCTAAACATTATTTTATATTATATGTGAGACAACTGGCATGATGAAGAAATTGTTTCTAGATGATCTAAGGTTTGGGCCCGCCCAATTTTGATGTGGAAAAATCTGGAGAACTTTTCAATTTAGCATTCCAAGTTAGTGCTATGTAAGATAGATGCATCATTGGTATACACTATACATGCTACATACCTTTCCTGAGGCCAGGTGAGGCGTCCTCTCCAATGTACATTAAAGGAACATCTATTTTGAGCAGCGCCGAAGAAGGTGCTCTCATGAATGTCACATTCAGAGGTTCATCAGTGCCTGCGTGCAAGTGCACCTGCAAATATAGATATTAAAAAAAGTCAGCCAATAGATTCTCAGTACCACATTCCATTGATTCACAAATCCATAACTGCACCAGTCATTCTAACATACGCCTATAAAGGGCCATATAGGGTCAGTTTTCAACTGATATTATAAAGTAGATAGAGGTGTCTGGCTGATTTCTTACAGTGAGCTAGAAAACCCAAGTATGTATAATTCATTATTAAAGGAACCAGCTCCGTGGTAAGCGGGACAGTGTTTGCTGCTGCTAACATCAGAGATAGCGATTCTCACAATGTTTTTAAAAGCAGCCATTTCTGCAAGCCATTTGATTCTCCTACATCAACGAAGTAAGGTTTATGTCTGATCCACATTGTACAAGATCGCACATAGATCAGCATATTAATCGGTTTAGTGTGGTATATGAAAAGTAGTGAGCACATTCCAGCACTGTTCGGAATGCAGGAATTTAGCAAGAAACAGCTCGATTTCCTTAGGAACCAAGGGGAAATGGATGCGCTATGTGCACTACAACCCTTCATCTAGTATCATGCTAAATTGCTAACAAAGACAAGATAACCAAATAAGATGGATGCTAATGATCACCCAAGAGCAATAAAAGGATGAATTGCATTTGCTTGTGCCATGTTAATCGATCCTGCTCGGCACATAAGAAAAAAACTTGTGTTACTTCGTCAAGAGCTTGTCACTTGGATCTTGCAAGATAATGAAGGCATGCAACAGACTTTTCATGTTGCCACACCTGAGTTCACCCAGTGCCCATTTGCTGATAAAATGTAAGACGTTTTAACAAAAGACGTTTGGGAAGTTTAAATTGAACTGCCAAAATGTATTATATTTAGGAACAGAGGGTGTATATCCTAAGTGTAACACACATGGTCCATTTACTGCAGGGATAGTCCATTACAATATACAACGTACCAACTAAACCTGCAAGTCTATCATTTTCCAGTATTTCACAGACTAGGTCAAATCCTACTTACTACTAAGAACATTAGCAAAACAATGAACACAAACCAAGAAACACCATTTTATTCTCTTGACTTGAGGTAGGAAACACTTTCCCCGAACAGCGTACACTTACAGATCAACTAGCTAATTGGACCACCGAGCAATTAGAACTTTTCAATCAAAGGCACCTTCGAATTATCGCTAATCAAGTTATTTGTTCGTCAATGGTTTTCTACAATACAGTTCTCAAATTGTCACCTAAAACAGAAGTATTTCATTCCGAAATGCCAACCCCAGCTATCTAAATGTTTATCATGCACATAACAAGCACGAGACAAATACCGGGTTATTGTAGAAAATGTCGACCCTTGGTAGAAAACAAGGGCTCACTAACCATTAAGAGAACCCACCTTGCGCGGCAGGACGCGGACGCTCTCGATGAGGTCCCCCTGCCCGGTGTGCTCGGACCAAACCTGGAGACGGAAGAGGCGGGAGAGGAAGAAGGACCGCCCGAGGTGGTCGACGAGCTTGCGGATCTGCTTGGACGGCACCGAGACGAGGCGCTTGTTGCCGCCCTCCTGGCCATTCTCCTGCTCGAAGACGATGGCCGGCACACGCCCAGCCTTGCGTTCCTTGGCCGCGAAGTGCCGGCCAGAGGAGTCCCTCGGCACGGCGAAGATCACCTCGTCGTGCTTCGCGTCCGGCCGCGGGTGACCAGGGAGGTAGTCGAACGGCGGCGACAGGAGTTCGTCGATGTTGTGATCTGGGGCGGAAACCGCTGCGGCGGAGGCGGAGAAGTGCCGGCGGAGGAGGGGGAGGGTGAGCGTCTGAAGTGGTCGCCGGAGGAGCATGGCGGCCGCCGGTTGGTCGTCGCGGGGTGTAGGGTTTTTGGGATGTGGGAAAAAGAACGCAACGCGACGATGATGATGGCCGTCTTTGGGGGTTTGGGGAGGAGAGTGGAGTGGGGAAGACAAGGTGATGTTTAGGGCTTTGTGTGGGCTATAGGTATTGGGCCTGAATGGAGAGCCCGTCGTGGAAGGAATGCATGGAGAGGCCCGTCGTGGAAGGAAGGCGTGCACATGTCGAAAATTGAAGATTCTCAACAACAACAAAAAACATGTCAAAAATTGACATCTGACTGGTGCACCGAGGTAATTGGTGCTACTGGTACACTGGTCCCCGTTGCACACTCAAAAATGTTCAAATTTTTTTGAAAAAAATGTAGTGCATTGACACAACATCAATGTATCTTGTCACAAAAATTCAAATCAAAATTTGAAACATTGCTCGAGATACAAAAATGACAAAATTTGACACTAAATAGTACATAACACAAGTTGGGCTTCAGTTTTGGCCCATTAGCACATTGATGTCAAATTTGTCATTTTTGTATCTCAAGCAATGTTTCGAATTTTGATTTGAATTTTTGTGACAAGATACATTGATGTTGTGTCAATGCACTGAATTTTTTTTGGATTTTTTTCGAACATTTTTTAATGTGCAACGGGGTCCGGTGCACCGGTAGCACCAATTGCCCCGGTGCACCAGATACGTTCCCGCACGAGCACATAGTGCCTGCTTTTTAAGTTAAAAAAAAACAGATTTTTACGGCTCGAAATTTTTCAAATTTTTATGTGCACACACGTATAGCAGTGCAGTGTAACGGATCAAATTTTCAGCAATATACGTGCGAGCACGTAAATTTTTTCTTCATATAAGAAATAGATAGTTTTTACCCCGCAAAAAAAAAACAAATAGATAGTTTCCCCTCAAAAAATAAAAATAAGAAATAGATAGTTTTTTTTGCGGTTGAAAGAATTGTATTACTCAGGAGTAGCAAGGTTACAATCAGCTAGAGCTAGCTCGACGGCAACAGGAGGGCCAGAACCAAGCCAAGTCATGGTTCTGCCTTCCGTTCTAGCCAAATTTGCTAGGCTATCACTAATTTTATTTTGGTTCCGACTTACATGAGTAATACGACAATCACGAAGAGACATCAGGTACTTAATCTCCTTAACTACAGAGGCATAGATCGATCTCTCCAGGTCACGAGCTTGGATCAACTTCACAGCAACAATGGAGTCCATCCTCAATGATAATTCGGGCGTCTGCCTCTCCGGAGGTTTTAGTTGTATGCCAATAACGTTATCGGAGGTGCTCGAATCTGTATTTAAAACACTTATGTTAACCAGCCATCAACTTCTACCTCTCCGGCCAAGGGGCAATGAAGAGTACTCTTGGTGTCACCCTGATTCCTCGAGTGGCCCATAATGGAGCAAGGCAATCCGGCCATTAGGTCAAAACGCAAGTTTCTATAGGGAGCTTATGGTGTTGCTACTTGACAGAACCCATGTTGTCGGATGAGGAGGTCCTCCAGCAACTTCTTGTTTGAAATGTCGTGTTTTACTATGACTGTGTTGCCAGTGTCTCGGTTCTTTGACCGAGAAAGGCGGCCAGTCCTACAATTACCTTTTCGTTGAAAGGTTAGAAATTTTCACTTGAATCGTGCCGACCAATCCCGTGTCTTGTGACTGCTAGCTTTTGGCTTCTCCCACCTGAGGTAATTTACCAGGATAACCCCAAAAGTAACAATCGCAAAGGTGCTCCCATTACGCCCTTAGCCCAAGATGTTTAAATGCAAGAGGTCAACATAGGAGCCAGAGGCAACTCAGCTTGGCAAAAAGGCTCAACTCAAAATTGATGCATAGTATGGCTTAAAAACGAATTAGAAAGCTGGGCACGTGCTGAATAGGTATTGTGCCATGGAGTCGGTCGGATGCTTTAATAGATCCGAGATATTACTTCTCAGGTGCTTCGAGAGCACCCGGTTTGAATTGATGACATGCAATGTGTGGCCATGAGCTACATTGTACATGTCATGTGATTCGGAAAGGCCGGGAGAAAAATAATAGTTAATAAGAAAGACGATATATCAGTTCTAACTTTGTTTAAATAAAAATTTCCTAACTAAATCTAAAAAGCAAGAAAGATAGAGATAAAAAGTATCTAGCCGTGGAATCGGCGCAACAGAGCGGCGTTGCATGGGTTTGGCTACATGTGATTTTTCTTAACGTCTCGGATCTGATATGCTCCTCCTATGAGCACTTTGTCGATAATGAACGGCTCATCCATGGTGCGGACAGTTTATGCTGACCTGGCTTGTCTAGGTGGCGTCGTAAGACTAGATCTCCAATGTTGAACACCTTCGTCCAGACCTCAAGATGTTGGTAGCGTCGTACCTGTTGTTGATAAAAGGAGGATCGTGCTCTCGCAACGTCTCGCTCCTCGTCCAAGGCGTCGAGGTCGCCTTGCCGACTTTGTTCGGCCCCCCTGTTCTTCATAAAGACATATGCAAGGTGCATCATGAATGAGGTCACTAGGGAGTATGGCATCGGTGCCATAAACCATAAAGAATGGTGTATAGCCTATGGATCGGTTGGGTGTGGTGCGCAGTTCCCATAGCACGGAGTTGAGCTCCTCAACCCACCTGTTGTCGGCTTCCTCTAGAGATCGAATCAGGCGAGGTTTTATGCCACTTAGTATTAACCCATTGGCCCGTTCCACCTGCCCATTTGTTTGCGGGTGGTAGACGGAGGCGTAGTTAAGCTTAATGTTTTGCTTGGCACACCACGCTTTTACCTCCTCGGCCGTGAAGTTGGACCCTCCGTAATTATGTTGTGAGGTACCCCATAACGGTGCACTATCCAAGAGATAAAGTTGATCACTGGTTTAGCTTTTGTCGATGCCACGGGCTTTGCCTCTATCCATTTGGTGAACTTGTCGACCATTACTAGAAGGTATTTCTTCTTGCATGTTCCTTGATGGAGTGGTCTGACCATGTCCAGCCCCTAGACCGCGAACGACCATGTTATCGGGATTGTTTTTAAGGCCGTGGCTGGCATGTGGCTTTGTTTAGCGAAGAGCTGGCACCCACACACCTGTTCACTAGGTATCGCGCGTCAACTCGTGTCGTGGGCCAGTAGAACCCAGCTCGGAAAACTTTGCTTACCAGAGTTCGAGGGGCTGCATGATGGCCGCACATGCCAGAGTGAATTTTCGATAGGAGTTATTTGCCTTCCTCTTCAGAAATGCAGCGTTGGAGTACGCCAGTGACGCTGCGTTTGTATAGTTCCCCTTCATGGACCTTGTACACTGCTGATCGTCGAACAATAGGTCGCACATCTATTTGGTCCTTGGGTAATTCCTTGCGTATTAAGTATGCGAGGATTGGCCCTGTCCATGGCGCAATTACCGCCATGATTTCGTGGGCCGGGGAAGTTTTTGCAAGCACCGAGCCCCCGATTATCTCCTCGTCTGGCTCTATCTTCGGAGGGCTCACGAGTTCGGGTGTGAAGTATCGGTTTGCTTGGTTTCTTGCTCGGCATCACCTTGCCACTTGACCGGTGGTTTAAATAATCGTTAAGGAAGGTGTTATGTGGTACTGGTTCCCGTCGTGCTCCTATTCTAGCGAGGATATTTGCAGCTTGATTGATGTCCCACTGTACATGGTGGAATTCTAGGCCCTCGAACCGAGCCGACAAGGTTATTATGGCGTTTCGGTATGTCACCATCTTTGGGTCCTTGGCGTCGAACTCTCCATTGATTTTGGAAATTGCAAGGTTAGAGTCACCTCAGACCTCGACATGTTGGATACTCATGGAGACGACGATCCGAAGCCCATGAAGTAGCGCTTTGTATTCTGCCACACTATTGGAGTCAGTGTACAGGATTTGCAGTATATACTTCATAATTTCACCGGTTGGTGAGGTGAGGACCACCCCTGCTCCTAGTCTGGCAAGCATCTTGGAGCCGTCAAAGTACATCACACAGTTGGTGTAGGATCCGTACTCTCTAGTGAGCTCGGCTTCTGTCCATTCGGCGACGAAATCGGCCAACACCTGGGATTTAATAGACTGACGCGCTCGATACAGGATTTTGGAAGGAAAGAGCTTGATAGCCCATTTGGCGATCCTGCCAGTGGCGCCGCGTTTATTGATGATGTCGTTTAATGGTACCTCTGAGGCTACGGTTATCGAGCACTCTTGAAAGTACTGTCAAAGTTTTCGAGAAGCCATCAAGACTGCATATGCTATCTTCTCGTAATGCGGATACCTTGTGTTTACGCGGGGTAAGCACCTCCGAAACGTAGTAGACCGCCCTCTGTACCTTTAGCTTGTGGCCATCCATGTCCCGTTCGACGACCAGGACTGCACCGACCACCTCGCTGGTTTCCAAGATGTATAATAACATTGGGGGAATTCACCTCAGATGGAGCGAGTTGAGCCATCGGAGCCCTTGAATTCCCAGATGGGATGATAACGCTGCTGGAGGGGCTGCACACCTCAGAGAAGTGCGATTGCCATAATGTCGGGCAGTGTCAAACCGTGATTGCGTAGAATGGCTATCTGATGCGTGAGACGGATCACCGTTGTGTCCCCTCTCTCGCTCTAGTCCTCGGACGCCAGTTATACCTCTTCCAAGGAGGGGAGGGTGAAAAGGGAGGAAGCCCTCCCCGAGGAGGATCATTAAGAGGAACGTCGGGTAGAAAGAACCACTCCTCGGTCCACTGATCCCTTGACTCCTCGGGTGTGCCATCAAGGTACCGAGAACCGGCTGCCTTACAAATCTTAGCCCCTCCAGATTCCCACAAACTACCTCCTTGGCGATGTGGCACTATGCAAAAGTAGTGGCACCACAGTTTGTGTGGTTGGCACTCGAGGAAGGCCTCACGGATAACCATGAAGCATGCTATGTGTAGAATGGAGTTTGGAGAGAGGTGGTGGAGTTGGAGGCCGTAGAAATGCTGTAAACACCTCAGGAAGAGGAAGGGATGAATCAGGAAACCTATACCTCAGAGCAAAAAAGGGACGAAAAATACCCGCTCATGCTTTTGGGGTTTGGGGCTGGAGTCTTGAGTGAAATCGCCGTTGACGGCTACTAGCCCCGAACAGTGGAAAGCCACTTGTGGAGGAGGCAGATAACCCAGCTCCGCGAGGCGGTCCAACTAAGCTTGAGCCATGGTGCAGCTTTTCCACTCTCCCTCGAGGAGGCCGATGGAACGTGAGAAGATGCAGCGGCGGGGGCCATGGCGGCAAGTGTGGCAATTTGGTCGAGCCTGGCCGCGGGGCGGAAGAGATACAAAGCGGATTGAACCGGGGGGAGATGTAAAATTTCCCTATTATGCGGCAAGCCTGTTTTATGAAGAAAACTGACCGCGAAATAACTGGACGGTGGAGTCCTACAACACTAAGAACTCGGGTGTTCCCTAGGCTTCGTGCGCAAAACGGACGTAAGAATCGAGGGGGCGGTTAACCATATCGCTCCGCATGTCTCGAGACACGGGAAAGTTTCCTGATTCAACAACTGAGAGTGGGGCCCCAGAACGCGCACGCATGTGGCGGGAACCTGTGACGTGACAAAACACTTACAAGGTTGTCAGGGTGGGACCGGGTTGCCGCTCAAATCCGAACAGGAAAAAGCTTTACGATTAAGGCAATTCGATGTGGAGGTTGGATCCTTGAAGCTGCATACCTCCTAGGAAAAAGGGGCTCTTGTTAAAGGAGCGCTGGACTGTATTTTGGCGAACTTCAAGAAGATTCCTCGGGTGCCCGAGGTATACGATTCCTCGACACAAAATGAACTCACTCGGGAAATGACGTCAAGGATTGAACCCTTTTGCAAGACCGAAGACTGGGAACAGCTCAAAGAAACCAAGGAATGTACTCGGCTTGAAGACCAGTTCAGGGTCTACTGATGGAGTCATGGATTACGGGGTGCCCCACACGTCAGTCGCTGGTCCTTTGGGCTGGACCAAGGAACCCCCTAGACTCATCATCTGGTGGGCCAACTTTGTCTGGCCCAAGGATGGTGGAAGGAATGATATGAAGGCTTTGCGTGTACTCCAAGTCCTTGAGGTAGTCCACGGCGCATTTACCCCTAGGGTCAACTAACCTATCTGTAAACCCTAGGTACCCCAGTGTCTATATAAACCGAGGTACCAGGCCCGTAGAGGACATGTTCATTCTCGTACGATCTCGTGGTAGATCACCTGTAACTTGTACCCCATCCACAATCAATACAACAAAGCAGGACGTAGGGTTTTACCTCTTGGAGAGGGCCCGAACCTGGGTAAACATCGGTGTCCCCTGTGTCCTGTTACTATCTAGCCAAGGCTACCAGATCGGGACCCCCTACCCGAGATCTGCCGGATTCGACTCCATCATCGGGGATATGGAGGAACCCTAGTGTTTATGATTGTATGATAATAGGATTTGGTACCTATTTATATGTTTATGTTAATGATCTTCATGATGTTGGGTGAAGTCGACCATCCAGCATATGCCTCCTTTGGGTGAAATCTTGCTGAAAACTATTTGTCAATTCCTTCTGCTCCCCGTTGGCTTCGACACTCTGATACGTCTCCAACGTATCCATAATTTTTTATTGTTCCATGCCATTATAGTATCAATCTTGGATGTTTTATATGCAATTATATATCGTTTTTTGGGACTAACCTATTAACCTAGTGCACAGTGCCAGTTACTGTTTTCTGCTTGTTTTTGGTTTTTCAGGAAATCAGTACCAAACGAAGTCCAAATGCCATGAAACTTTTTGACGATTTTTTTCTGGACAAAAGAGACCCTGGAAGCTTCGGGAAGAAGCCATAAGCCTCATGAGGAGGTGACAAGGCAACAGGGCGCGGCCCCAGGGGGTGCCCTGATGCCTTGTGGGCCCCTTGTGGCTCCTTTTGACCTATTTCCACTTCTATAAATTCTCAAATATTCAGAAACCAACAGAGAGCCAGACAAGAAAACCCTACCGCCGCCGCAAGCCTCTGTTCTTCCGTGATCCCATCTGGAGGCCTTTTCCGGTACTCTGCCGGAGGGGGAATCGATCACGGAGGGCTTCTTCATCAACCTTGCTGCCCTTCCGGTGATGTGTGAGTAGTTTACCACAGACCTGCGGGTCCATATCTAGTAGTTAGATGGCTTCTTCTCTCTCTTTGATCTTCAATACCATGCTCTCCTCGATGTTCCTGGAGTTCTATCCGATGTAATCTTCTTTTGCGGTGTGTTTGTTGGGATCCGATGAATTGTGAGTTTATGATCAGATTATTCATGAGAAATATTTGAGTCTTCTCTGAACTCTTTTATGCATGATTGTTATAGCTTTGTATTTCTCTCCTATATATCCGTTTGGTTTGGCCAACTAGATTGATTTATCTTGCAATGGGAGAGGTGCTTTGTGATGGGTTCAATGTTGCGGTGCTCAATCCCAGTGACAGAAAGGGACATGACATGTATTTGTATTGTTTCCATTAAGGATAAAAAGATGGGGTTTAATCATATTGCTTGAGTTTACTTTGTCTACATCATGTCATCTTGCTTAAGGCGTTACTCTATTTTATACTTAATACCCTAGATGCATGCTGGATAGCGGTCGATGGGTGGAGTAATAGTAGTAGATGCAGGCAGGAGTCGGTCTACTTGTCTCAGACGTGATGCCTATATGCATGATCATTGCCATGAATCCGTCATAACTATGCGCTTTTCTATCAATTACCCAACAGTAATTTGTTTACCCACCGTATGTTCTGCGCTCGAGAGAGAAGCCTCTAGTGAAAACTATGGCCCCCGGGTCTACTTTTATCATATATTAAAATCCAAAAATACCTTGCTGCAATTTATTTACTTTTATTTTATTTTGCAATTTACTTTTTATCTTTCACTATTAGACTTAATCCTTGCAAGTGACCGCTAAGGGGATTGACAACCCTCTTATTTGCGTTGGGTGCAAGTGTTTGCTTTTTGTGTGTGTAGGTGCTGCTAACGAGGTTCTGTGTGGTTCTCCTACTGGATTGATAACCTTGGTTCTTAACTGAGGGAAATACTTATCTCTACTGTACTGCATCATCCTCTCCTCTTCGGGGAAATCCCAACACAGTTCACAAGTAGCACACTCCTATGTATCAAAAGGACTATGATTGACCCCCTATACTTGTGGGTCATCATGAAGCTCTCGGGGCCACATATCGGAAACATCTTCACATCACTCAGTCCGAGACCCGATGGTGTGTCTTATTGCTACTTGTGAGCTGCGTTGGGATTTTCCCCGAAGAGGAAGGGTGAAGCAGTACAGTAGAGATAAGTATTTCCCTCAGTGAGAACCAAGGTTTATCGAACCAATAGGAGAATCACGCAAAGCCTCGTGAACATCACCTGCACACACAAAAGCAAATACTTGCACCCAACACGGGCAAGAGGGTTGTCAATTCCCTTGAACTCGTTACTTGCAAGGATTAAATCTTGTATAGGCAAACGTATAAATTGCAAAACAAAAGAAAAGTAAATAAAGTGCATCAAATGATTTTTAGGTTTTTTAATATGTTTAAAGTAGACATGGGGGCTATAGTTTTCACTAGAGGCTTCTCTCTCGAACACATAGCATATGGTGGGTAAACAAATTCTGTTGGGCAATCGATAGAAAAGCGCATAGTTATGACGCATTCATGGCAATGATCATGTATATAGGCATCACGTCCGTGACAAGTAGACCGACTCCTGCCTGCATCTACTACTATTACTCCACCAATCGACCGCTATCCAACATGCATCTATGGTATTAAGTTCATGACAAACAGAGTAACGCTTTAAGCAAGATGACATGATGTAGATAAAGTAAACTCAATCAATATGAATAAACCCCATCGTTTTATCCTTAATGGCAACAATACAAATACGTGTCTTGTCCCCTACTTTGTCACTGGGATATAGAGCACCGCAAGATTGAACCCATTACAAAGCACCTCTCTCGCTGAAGATAAATCAATCTAGTTGGCCAAACCAAATGGATAAACCGGAGAGAAATACAAAGCTATAACAATCATGCATAATAAAGTTCAGAAAAGACTCAATTACTTTCAATGAATAATCTGATCATAAACCCACAATTCATCGGATCCCAACAAACACACCGCAAAACAAAATTACATCGGATAGAACTCCAAAGAGATCGAGGAGAACATTGTATTGAAGATCAAAGAGAGAGAAGAAGCCACCTAGCTACTAGCTATGGACCCGTAGGTCTGTGGTGAACTACTCACACATCATCGGAAGGGCAGCAAGGTTGATGTACAAGCCCTCCGTGATCGATTCCCCCTCCGGCAGATTACCGGAAAAGGCCTCCAGATGGGATCGCGGAAGAACAGAAGCTTGCGGCGGCGGAAAAGTTATATCGTCTGGCTCTCTATTGGTTTGGGAATATATGTGAATTTATAGGCTTGGAATTAGGTCAAACGGAGCTGCGTGGGGCCCACAAGCTTAGGGGGCACGCCCCTCAAGCTTGTGGCTCTCTCGTGTCTCGTCTGGTCTCCTCCCGAATCATCTAGGGTCCCTTTTGGTCCAGAAAAAATTAATCTAAAGATTTTTTTCTGTTTGGACTTTATTTGATATTGATTTTCTGAAAAGCCAAAAACAAGCAAAAAATGGGAACAGGCACTGCGTACTGAGTTAATAGGTTAGTCCCAAAAAATGATATAAAATAGCATATAGTTGCATATAAAGCATCCAAGATTGATAATATAATAGCATGAAACAATCAAAAATTATAGATACGTTGGAGACGTATCAGCATCCCCAAGCTTAATTCCTGCTCGTTCTCGAGTAGGTAAATGATAATAACAGAATTTTGATGTTGAATGCTACCTAATATGTGTATCAAGTAATCTCTTTACGGTATAAATATTGAGAAACGATGAAGTAACAATATCAACATGATAATATCCATGAACATAAGAAGCATAATCATTAAACTTTCAAAATATATGATCCTTAATGAATGTTATCCCCACTCATTTTATCATGTTAGCTTGGCATGACTCCGCCTTCACCTCATAAATATAAATCATGAGCACCCCGGTGTTAAACCAGGCAATTGGATCATACTTCTAACGCGCTTCAGCATTTTCAACTTCACGCAATACATGAGCGTGAGCCATGGATATAGCACTATAGGTGGAGTAGAATGTGGTGGTAGGGATCAATAGGAGAAGTCAAAAAGGAAGAAAGTCTCGCATCAACTCGGCGGATCAACGAACTATGGAGATGTCCATCAATCGATATCAATGCGAGGAGTAGGAATTGCCATGCAACGGATGCACTAAGAGTTATAAGTGTATGAAAGCTCAACTGAAACTAAGTGGGTGTGCATCCAACTTGCTTGCTCATGAAGACCTCTGGCATTTGAGGAAGCCCGTCATCGGAATATACAAGCCAAGTTCTATAACAGAAAATTCTCACTAGTATATGAAAATGACAACATAGGAGACTCTATATGAAGAACAAGGTGCTACTCTGATGCACAAGTGTGGAAAAAGGATAGTAACATTGCCCCTTCTCTCTTTATCTCTCATTTTTATTTTTATTTTTATTTCTTTTAAAAAAATTTGTTGGGCTCTTTTTGGCCTCTTTTTTTCCTTTTTTTTCGTCCGGAGTCTCATCCCAACTTGCGGGGGAATCATAGTCTCCATCATCCTTTACTCACTGGGACAATGCTCTAATAATGATGATCATCACACTTTTATTTACTTACAACTCGATTTTACAACTCGATAAAACTAGAACAATATGACTCTATATGAATGCCTCTTTGGTTTGATGCTTGAGACATGGAAGAGTGACCCGTGATCCTAATGCTATGAGACTACTTCACTTTGTGCTTGATCATACCGTACTCTATTACTATGCATGCTTGATTATCTATCCATATGCTCTTTTTATGATCATTCACTTGTTTGCTTGGTGATGAGTGCTTATTATATTGCAATCATATCATTTTGAGCGCTCCACCAAGATGTATGTGACATGGAAGAGTGACCCGTGATCCTAATCGATTGTGCATTTGTATTCAAACGCAAATTTTTAATAATGCACAAATTTAGGGGGAGCTCTTGCTTATCACATACTTCTCAAAGTGACGATGTATTTCATTGATTATATCATTTGTCGAAGTTTTGATCTATATGTTGTCATCAATTACCAAAAAGGGGGAGATTGAAAGTGCAACTAATCCCCGGGTGGTTTTGGTAATTAATAACAACATATATGTCATTGATCCAATGCTCATTGATAATAGATTTCAGAGAAGATCCATGATTGGCATGGCAAGGACATGAGGATGTGGACGCCCTCAAAATGCTAAGGACAAGAATTGGCAAAGCTCCAAGACTCTTCATTTTTGGTTAAGTGATCCAAGATCACATTGAGTCCATAGGAAAGCCAATACTATTAAAAGGGGATGAGGTTTTTGATCATGACTCAATTGCTCAAATGCTTAGTGATATTGCTCCAAAAATCCTCAAACACTTCTCCACATCACATCTATCCAAAACCCTAAAGTGTCAACTCGGTCCCACCGAAACTCTCTATCCCGGACTCACCGAGTTGATCACACACACTGCCTAAGCCAAACCCTAACATTTTGGTTCTACCGAAATGGCTCTCGGTCTCACCGAGACGGCGTGACCAAGTTTCTGTAATGATGTTGCTTCACTTTAGAATTTCTGAGATGAAATGATCGGAACTACCGAAACGAGGTATTGCCCTAGCCAATGCAATTCGGTCCCACCAAGATGTTCTGATCGGTCTCACCGAGACTTCCAACGTTCGAATCTTTTACACTAGTCGGTCTCATCGAGATTTTGGTCCGGTGTCACCGAGTTGGGTCAAAAGTGTGTAACGGTTGGATCTTTGGCTGAAGCCTATATATACCCCTCCAGCCCCACTTACTCTCTAAGAGATCCATCAGAACGAAACACTACTTCCACTACTCATTTTCTGAGAGAGAACCACCTACTCATGTGTTGAGATCAAGAGATTCCAATCCAACCATTTGAACCTTGATTTCTAGCCTCCCCAAGCTGCTTTCCACTTCAATCCCCTCTCCTACCAAAGCCAAATCTGTGAGAGAGTGATTGAGTGTTGAGGAGACTATCATTTGAAGCACAAGAGCATGGAGTTCATCATCAACAACACTGTCTATTACCTTTTGGAGAGTGGTGTCTCCTAGATTGGTTAGGTGTCACTTGGGAGCCTCCAAGATCATGTGGAGTTGAACCAAGGAGTTTGTAAGGGCAAAAGGAAATCACCTACTTCGTGAAGATCTACCCGAGTGAGGCTAGTCCTTCGTGGACATAAGCCATGGTGGAATAGACAAGGTTGCTTCTTCGTGGACCCTTCGTGGGTGGAGCCCTCCGTGGACTCGCACAACCGTTACCCTCTGTGGGTTGAAGTCTCCAACAATGTGGACGTACGATAGAACCACCTATCGGAACCACGCCAAAAACCACCGTGTCTTCATTGCGTTTGATTTCTCCGATCCCTTCTTTACGTTCATATGCAAAGTCTTTATTTTCCGCTGCACTACTCTTAGACTTGCATGTGTAGGGTGTACTTGACTTGGTAGAATTGCTAAAACTTGCCTACAACTAAAATTGGGAAAAGGGTAAGTTTTTATTTGGTCAAGTAGTCTAATCACCCCCCCCCCCCTTGATGACCTGCAAGTGCACAAGGCTGTTGTAGCACTTTCGTGTGATAAGTAGAGTGTCGAACCCACAGGGAGCGAATAGGAAGGCACCACAAACCCCGCAGCTACGTTGTCACTTTCACGCAGTCACGTACACACCCAAACCGGGGTTTGGAAATAGCCTATTCTATCGTTGCTAGGAAAACTAGAATAAAAGGGTAATTAACTAAACTAAGAACAAGAAGCTAAAAACAGTAAATAAAAGATGCTAAGATAGTAAGGACGGTGCTTGAGTAATAAAGCGTTCTCGAGGGTTCTAGAATCACTACCACATATATGAACTATCGAATCCTCTAATCACTGGTCAAATGCATAAGTGGGCGGAGCCGGGTATAGTACACGTTCTACTCGAAGTAGACTTCGTGACACGCACGCCACCATCATAGTCTCCCCCATAGGGTTACAACTCATGATTATTAAGGGTTACCCCATGGACGCGGCCTCTCTAAGGGTTCTCCATTATTCCCCTATCAATTGTGACGGCGAGGAATCAAAGGCTTTTACTGTCACCTTGAATTACCCCAATGCCCCAACCCTTCACAATGACAGTAGTTCCTCTACGACCTAACATGGCAAAAGTGCGAGCGAGGCCTCCTCTCAACACTCGCGAGAATACTAACTCGAATCATGAACAGAAGATATTGGATCACTTCAAGAATCATATAGGGTTCAACCATATCCTCAAGAACTAGTACAACTACTCAAACATATGCATGAAGGTTAGGGACAAGTTACAAGCCGGCATCAAGCCGGTGAAGGAAGGAGGCATGGTGGTGTTGATGGAGATGGCGGCGCGGTGGTGGTGATGGAGATGGGGGCAGCGCCAGTGACGGTGCCGGCGCGAGGGCACCGGCCCGAAGGCCGGTGCTCATGGTGGCGGAGCCTCCTCCTTCTTACCTTGACGTTGTCCCTTCCTCTCAGGTGTGGAGCAGCAACAGAGATGGTCTTGGATGTGTTCTTGGCAAATGAGATGATGTATCGGCGGCTAGGGTTGAGGGAGACATATATAGGAGCCTCCCTAGCCTCCTCTCTTGATGGGCTTCATCCAAGGGCTCACTATGAGCCTTATCCTCTCCCAATCTCTTCTTTACGAGCCAAGGATCTCGTGGGATCGAATGGGGAGGAAATCGGTGAAGAATCCCGTCTGGAAGGGCAACTTTCGGAGCTGTCTGCACGTAAACGACCGCCGAAACGACCGCGCGTGGTCGTTTGAAATGCCGTCTTTTGTACTGTCTTTTTGTGCAATCCTTCCCCGGTAAAACGGCCGCCATTTCTTCATACGAACTCGGAATTTGACATTCTTGGGCTCGTTGGATTCGTATAATCGACGCCGATCCATTTATGGTCTTAGATCTTGATTTGGAGCACTTTGGAAAAATGACTTTTTCCGACCTTCGAAATGGCCGTCTGATCCCTGGCTGACTCCGTATCAATCCCATCCTTGGTACTTTCATCGTGCTTGGTCCTAGGTTGCTCCAAAACACCTGTAGACACAAGAAAACAAAGAAAACTAATAAAAACCAAATAAGATACTAAATGTGCAATGCTCACAAGGATAAGTGCAAAAACCGGTAATCATGCATAATGGACAACTATTTGGTTCAATGTGACATAATATATAAAGAGAACATGCAACAAATGAGCTCTAAAAATGCGTAAAATATAGAGCCATCAACCTCCCCACGCTTAAACCTTGCTCGTCCTCGAGTAAGAAGGTTGACTACCAAAAGCTCAATGCTACCAACTCTAAAGCATTCATTGAACCAAACCCCAAAGTGATATCCATGTTCATCGTGCAAGCATGCAAAAGTTAACCAGCAAGGGAGTAATACAAGCTATCCTCTTAGTTCCATTGCCATGGAGGTCAAGAAAGAGGAAAATATTTTTGTGGAGCCCAAATTCCCATTGCCAAAGGTTTAGAGAGAGGGTCAATATTATGTCAGGAACAAAGCAATGACTATCAAAGACAAAAGAAATCTTGCATTAGCGATCGCTTCAAAAACACCAACCCGAGGCATACCAGGTACAATATCAAGATCGTCTGTCTGCGTTATTCAACCACTCAACTACTTATGCATCACTGAGCACAAGCCTATGCCTCGCACTTAAGGGAATGATAGAAAATGGTTGGGGTTTTGAGAAGTCAAAAACTAAGAAAGTCTTGCATCAACGCAACTGACCATTAGGCAATGGAGAAGGCCTTATGATCTATATCAATGCAAGGAGTAGTGATCGCCATGCAACTAGGATGCACATAGAGTTATAAGTGTATGAAAGCTCTCCTAATGCAGCTAAGTGGGTGTGCATCCAACTTGCTTGCTCATGAAGACCTCGAGCATTTGAGGAAGCTCGTCATTGGAATATACAAGCCAAGTTCTATAATGTAAAGATCCCACTAGCATAGTCATGAAGTATATGATAACTCTCTATATGAAGTACATGGTGCTACTTTGAAGCACAAGTGTGGTAAAAGGATAGTAGCATGCCCCTTCTCTCTTTTTCCTTTTTCTTTTCTTTGTGGGCTCTTTTTGGCCTCTCTTTTTTTGGAACAGATTCATGGACCTCATCCCCACTTTTTCAAGGACTCGTAAGTCTCCACCATTCTTTTCCTCACTAGGGCAATGCTCTAATAATGATGATCATCACACTTTTATTTACTTACAACTCGATAAATTGAAAACATGAGAGAAACTCTATATGATGAGTGCCTCTGGCAGTGTACCAGTATGTGCAATGATCCGGCGTAGCATAGATATCAAAAAACGGACAAGCCATGAAAGTATTGAGCTAGCCATACTATGATCATGCAAGGCAAATGAGAACATGTCTCTAATCATGTAGTATAAAATGATGGTATTGCATGGCGATATGCTCGGAATGGCTATGAAAATGCCATTTAGGTAGGTATGGTGGCTGTTTTGAGGAGATTAGGTGTTTTATGTGTAGGAGAACAAGAGAAAGTCCTCCCACATGTTTGGATGTACCTGCGAAGTATGCACCAAGTCTCATTGTGAGAGTGGGCAATGCACGGTACCATAGAGGCTAGCAATAAAAGATGAACGGAAGTACAAAAGGTTTCGAACTTGCCTTAGTCATAAAGAACTCAAACACTGCACAAGAGCATCGCGGTGTCATGTTGCATAAGACTCAAAAGCTAAGTACCCCGAGGGGATAGTTTGGCAGAGATAAACCCCGTTGCGCGTCCCGGATCAACCAAAGATGCTGGGTTCATCAGCAAAAAGCCTCTACAATCATTCAATCGCTAATCAAGCCACTACTAGAGCCCCCAAGTTATGTAATTAGGTGAAAGAAAGGCAATAGTGCAAAGGACTCCTTTATTGGGTTTTTGATAAAAGAACATGGCAATGTTTTTCAGAAGATAACAAGATTTCCACATGCTAAGTAAAACAAATGCAAAGCAAGTATGTCAAAACAGTGGGACACACTAATGCACAAAAACCATATGAAGAGCATTGCACACAACACTACACATGCAAAAGTAACCTCCCCACGCTTAGAACTTTGCAATACTAAACTAAGGGAAATTACGAAAGTGAAAAGAAAGTGCAGTTATTAAAAGAGAGCGTGAGAAATGGTTACCTCCCCTAAGCTTAATTAAGCAAAGGGTTAGACACTTTTACCATTGAGGCGCATATGACCTCTCTTCTAATAGACATGGACCTTGCTTCAATGGATCTCCTTGTTGTGGTCCGGCGGCTGCCCTCCAATAGAACCTGTTGAAAACAAACTAAAAGGAAAACAAAATATTTTTGTGCTTTTGTGGTTTTTCACTTTTTTTGTAGCACAAAGGATTAGCAACACAAGTGATAAAAATATATTCCTCACAATGATCCGTCCATCAACCTAAGCACCACGCTCAAGTCAACAAACTATGTCTAGGAATTCTCGAGTACCCCTAGCTTTGTATGAAATGCGTGTGAGACAAGATAAAAACACAAGTGTGCAACTTCCTACGTGCCTAATTAAAAAGGGAGATCCTCACTTAAGGTGAGAAGCTCGATACTAAGCAACTTTTATTTGAGCAAGGATCATATTGGAAAACATTACCAGGCACTTGTTATTGAAGTTCATCATGATGAAGCAACCAAGTGGCTTGTGTGGGTCCTTTATATGGTTGGCACCATACCATACTCGTCACCACATAAGGTCCAAGCCCCTGCGAAAATAACACACAAAATAAAACATCGATTCGGTATACGAACGAAGTTCGTATACCCAACCGGAAAAAAGAAATAAAAAAAACATAGTTGCTAAATAGAATTATTGGCTACTGAGTTTCAGAGGTAATTAATACTAATTAGGAAGCAAATGACCAGTTAGAAAACACCTCGTCGAACTTAGACGTCGAAAAAGAATCAATTGGAGGTATTTTTGCCTTCATACGGGCGCTCAAACGACCAGTTACGGTCGTATGGAACGCCGTCGTTCGCTCTGGGAGATGCTCGTCATGGACGCCAGGTGAAACGACCGCTCATACGAGCGTGAGCGCTCGTACGGCAGGTCATCTTTTGCTCTGGTCTTCTTCTCTCTTGCGGCCACGAGCTCATACGGGCGCTCAAACGACCGGGGCGGTCGTATGGAATGCCGTCTTTAGTCCTGGAGCTGCAGAACTTCATGAAAATTTGTGCTCCCTCCTCACGTTAGGCACATAGCAATATTGCAATAAAAATAGGAGGAGGTATGCAACAAAAACAGGCTACCGACATGCTATAAATTTTACCAATGAAAACGACACAAAACCAACTCAAATAGCAACTACTCAAAGGAAAAATAAAAGTGCCAATGCAATCATGAATGCATCTAGACTCAAGACACAAAGCGAAGAAAGACACCTACGGACTTTCGGGTTACCTCCCAGGTAGTGCTTTCTTTATAGCCATATAGCTAGGCTTCGGTGCTCCATAAGGTCACTCATCGGGATACCAAGGGATGTCAACCCCGAGTGTGAGGCCTACCTCCGACTGGGGTTTGGAGCACCTCATAGCAGAGCTCGGCCGGTGGCGCACTCGCTTATGGTGCATCGGCATCATATATGTAAATTTGTACTCGCTCTTGGGCGAGTACCGATGCACCAAGCTAGGTGGAGATGCCTTAAACGTTAGTGGCTGCAACTTCACAGTAATATTATAATTGAGAGGATGAGGAGCTGCAGGTGAGTCATAACCTTCATTCATTTCATCAAGCTGCACATTAATTATATCAAAAAAATTACCATTGGTGGGAGTTTCGAGACATCAGCTGTTCCGTCCTTCACCTCCGTGTTCCTCTGATTCATTGCTTTTCCTATTTTCTTCTTCTTGTGGGTCGATGCTATTTTCTTCGTTTTCCTGCATAAGGTTATCTTCCTGCGAAATATTGACTTGGGAGATGGCGGCCATCCGCTTCTCATAGTTTATAACCAAAGGATTTTCATCAAAATTATTATCTAGACA
Source organism: Elymus sibiricus (assembly GCA_039707655.1). Taxonomy (NCBI): domain Eukaryota; kingdom Viridiplantae; phylum Streptophyta; class Magnoliopsida; order Poales; family Poaceae; genus Elymus; species Elymus sibiricus. The sequence continues at coordinate 230,651,740 of CM077668.1, forward strand.
AAAGTTATAAACTTCTCCCACCAAGTCGTCATGCTTAGTCAACGGAGTATGTTCTTTGGCAAACCTGCCAATCCACATTAAAAGCTCGTGTGATCTAAGCATTAATTAACATCATCTCCTCAATTACCTCAACATCTTCAAGAGGATGTTCAAAACGGTTGAATGATCTCACAACCGGATGTGGGTGATCTCTGCAATAAAAACTCATGTGGAGAAGAGATTGGCACTGTATGCAACCTTTAGGGATATCAACCTTTAGGGCGATGTCGGAGCGGATGGTAACGGAAGCATGCCCCTTACCTGGTGTGCCAAATGTCGGAATCGGGGCTCCGAGAACCCTGGTTCGACCTCTGGGGCGTGCTCGTTCCTACCGGCCCAACGGTGACCACGGCGAGACAACGGCGAGAGCGCGCTGAGCACAGGACACGACAAGGGACACAACAGTTACCCAGGTTCGGGCCACCTCGCGGTGTAAAACCCTACTCCTGCTTGTGGTTTGGATTAAGGTGGGCAAAAGAGTTCTCGCGTACAAGGTTCAGGAAGAAAGAAGCCATCCCCCTCTACGGTGGCAGCACTGCCCCTTTTATAGCCGCCTTGGTCCTCTTCCCCCGAAAATCTTGGCGGGAAGGGTAGCCACACACAACGGCAATTTGAAGGGGGACAGGCGCCCAGGCTTATCCTGATAAAAGGCAGTCTTCGCCTGCAAAGGTGTTATCCATTATGCGCCGGTGGGCTCGGTGATGACCTCCGCCCTGCGCGCCTTATCGTCCCGGTCTTCTTTCACCAAACGGGTAGGCTTTGGGACTTGCTTTGGGGGTGGGCAGCCAGCGCTGCCCCCTTAGCACCAAAGAGGAAATCCTCTCTGTCCGCGCCCACTGGTACGGCTCCTGCCACTGTTTGTCGCCAAGCGCACCACCCACGTTGTCGGGGATATAACTCCACGATATGACCCGGCTCATGACGTTAAGTCGCCATGGACTTAAGTCATCTCTGACGTTAAGTCATCTCTGGACTTAAGTCATCCCTGACGTTAAGCCGCCCTGAGACTTAAGTCATCTCTGGGCTTAAGCCGCCCTGAGACTTAAGTCATCCCTGAGACTTAAACCGCCCTGAGACTTAAGCCACCCGGAAGAAGAGACGCCCAAGATGAGAAGCCCAAGATAAAAAGGCCGCGGTGAGTCGCCCACGGTAAGAGGCCCGCGATAAGAGGCCCGCGATAAGAAGCCAGAATAGATTAAGTCCAAGTCCTACTAGGATTCTACATGTAAGCCGCCCCTTCAACTTATATAAGGAGGGGCAGGGCACCCCAAGAGGGACAAGAGTTTTTAGAGGTCAAGATAGACAGACAAGTCTCGAGACAGATGTTTTGATAGCTCTCGAGACAGAGACAGGGAAACAGCACCCTTGTAATCAATACCATGATCATCAATATCAATCAAGCAGGATGTAGGCTTTTACCTCCACCGCGAGGGGCCGAACCTGGGTAAAACTCGCGTCTCTCGATTCCGATCAACCCCGTTCAAGCTACCACCTAGTTGCGATGGCCTCACCACTAAGTCCTTTCACGAGGACATCTGCCGTGATAAAAACCACGACACACGTGGTGGGCTCAGGCCTGTGCGGCTGACGCCAGGCTTGGCCGCCTCGGGAGGCCGCCTCGTGAGGCCTCCTGCTGCTACTGAGTCTTGGTGGCTCGCTCCTTGAGGAGGGGTCCTCGTGAGGCCGGAGCCTCATGAGGTGTCTTGCTTCACGGCGCCCATGATTGGGCCGCCTCTTGGGCCTTCACCAGGTGTTGCTTCCTAGGCCGCAAGCAGACGGGCCGTGGTACCCCGGTTCCCAGTGGCCTGACAGTAGCCCCCGGGCCCGTGGCGCGCATGTTCCCGCCCGTTGGGAGCGAAACGACGCGGGCCCTAACCGACTGCGGGGCCCAGGTAGCGGCGCATGGCGCACGATGGGATGTGGGACGCCCCGCTTCCCCACTATGCCTCGGTAACCGTCCGCCCTGCCATAAAACTAACCCGCGCGCGGCGCAGAGCATCATTGCCTTCTCGTTCTCCTCCCCGCCTCCTAGCACCCAACTCTTTGCATCCTCTTCCTTCTCTCGCCCCCAAAGCTCCTCCGCGCAGCAATGGCGCCTGCTGGCAAGAGGGGTAAGACGGCGGCCGCGGCCCCGACCGTGCCGGCCTTGGAGCCGGCCCTAGCACGCTCCATCATCGCCAACCTGGAAGGGCTGGAGAAGGTGATGCCGATGACCGCCGCCGCCACCAACGAGTGGAAGGCGACGAAGATCTGGCCAGGCTGGCGCCTTCCACGTGAGCTGACAGCGGTGACCTTCCCCCTCTTCGTCCATAGCATCTACGCCGGCTTGGTGCCGCCGTTCTCAGACTTCTTCAACGCCATCTTGACCCACTACCAGATTCACGCACTCCACCTCCAGCCGAACTCCATCTTCCTCCTCTCCACCTTTGCCTTCTTCTGTGAGGCCTTCGTGGGCATGATGCCTTCGGTGGCGCTCTTCCGCCACTTCTTCAGCCTACGGCTGATCGCGGCGAACCACCGCTCGGCATGCGCCTCGTTCCTCAGCGTCAAGGGGACGGAGGATGACTCCATCAACCTAAAGATCCGTTAGAGTGAGTGCGCCCGCACTCCGCTCCTTCGACTGATTGTTCGCATCTATTGCAATAGAGAAATCGAGGGAAATAGGCTTAACCTACAGAGAAAGAGTGTAAGGAAAGAATGCAGAAAAAGATAGAAAAAGTGAGGAAGGTGGAGGGCTACAGGCAGCGCTGGATCTATGTGGACACGCGCCAGCATAGTCCGCTGCTGATGATCCCGATGGATCCCGTCGTGAAGAGCTCCGGCTGGGAGCACGAGAAGCTCACTGACCCGAGGCTAGCACCCTTGTGGGGGCGGTCGGCTGAGCGGAAGGAAGGCAGGCTCACGGGGCCGATGGTGGCGAGGGAGTTCTTACGGCGACACATCGCGCCGCTCCAGAGGCGCTCACGCCCGGTGTGGAAGATCACCGGCCAGGAGGACCCCATGAGGCTGAGCGTCGACAACCTGCCGACGGAGGTCTTGGAGGACATCATGCAGATCCTGGCTGGCGGCGGCACAAAGGATCCGCCCCGGGATGCGCTCCCGCTGTACCGCTATCAGAACAAGGATGAGCTGGTCGCGGAGATGCCAATCTTCGACCAGTGGGGCCTGGTGCCGGAGGGCTTTGAAGGGCCTCGCAAGAACCCGTTCGTGGTGGTCCCTGGCTCGGGAGACCGCGGCGACGCTGAGGCCTCGGCAAGCGCCGCGGAGGAGAGTGATGGTGGGCCGGCCCCGCGAAGCCGCCACCAGCTCATCGGCGACCTCGAGGACGATGACGATGCCCAATTTAGGGTTGTGCCCTCCCGGCCTGTTGGCGTGGGAGGTGAAGGGAGCACCAGCGCGTCAGCTGACGAGCCACGCGCGGAGGAGATTGACGCCAGCGGCGGGGCCACCAAGCCCCCGAGGAGGAGACCGGCGCGGGCGGCGAGGCCTCCGAGCCCCCCGCCAAGAAGGGTGGCGCCAAGGCTGGGGCTGCCGAGCCTCACGCCACGCCCTCTGGGGGCGGCGCAAGGAAGCCTCGCGAGAGCAGCAGCGGCAGCCGGCCGCTGCCGACACTGAAGAAGAGGAAACGGGTCCCGAATGACGAGTAAGTCACCGTGCCTTGCTCTCTTTTCCTTGTGTTTTTCTTTCTTCCTCCTGAGATCTGGGGCTGAGCCCTCGCGCGCACAGGGGGCCCACGAAGAAGAAGAAGCCGAAGACCCCTGGCTCGAAGGGGGCCCCGACGCCTTCCGCAGGCGCCGAAGGGTGTGCAGAGGCCACCCGCCACCCCGAAGCCGAAACGGGGCGCGCGGAGGTGGAGGAGGAGTAGGTGGCCCCTCCGGAGCCGCACGCCAACGCGGCACCTAAGGCCAAGGGTGATGAGCCTCAGGAGGCGGCCTCCGGAGGTGGGGCCGCGCCTCCCGAGGCGCCCGCTACAGGAGGGGACGCAGCGATGGGGGAGGCTGAGGTGCCAACTCCCCCACCGAGCTCTACGCCGGGCCCTCCCAGGCCATGACGACGGAGGGCGGTGAGGAGCCAGACCCGGACTGGGCCCTGGCGCTCGTGAACAGCCGCACCCTGCTCAAACGCGGGGTTCTGCGGAACGCCAGGGCAGCTCTGGGCCAGCTCAAGGCGGAACTCCAGGCGGAGGAGGCGTGCCTTGCCGGGGAGTGTCTGCGCCTTGCTGAAGGGTGGCGGCAACTCGACGTCGCCGTCAAGCTGGGCCGGCGGCAAGATGAAGCCGCGCGGGAGAAGCGCGAGAGGGCCGCTTCCGAGGCGAAGGAGATCTTCGAGAACACCGTGCAGGAGGCCGACGCGGCCGACCAGCGCCGCGAGGAGGCGGAGGCTCGCACGAAGGTGCTCCGGGAGCAGCACGCTGCTCAGGTGCAACTGCTGCAAGCACAGGAGGAAGAGCTCGCCAAGCGCGTCGAGGCTCTTGCTGGGCGTGATGCGGATCTCGCGATCCACGAGCGGGAGCTCACGAGGACAACGAGCGAGCAGGCCACGGAGCGCGAGTGCCTGGAGACGCTGGATCGCGAGGTGGCTGCCGCCCAGGCCTCTTACAACCAGCGCATGGAGAAGGCCAACGCCGCGCTGGAGGTCAAGGAGAAGAAGATCCAGGCGGATGCCGACGCGAGGGTCGAGAGAAGCCGCCAGGCGATTGCCGTAGACCACAGCAAGAAGTTGAAGGCCCAGGAGAACCGCTTCAAGAAGAAGCGCGAGGAGCTCTAGCAGGAGATCAGCGGCCTCAAGGAGGTGCTGACAGAGGCGGAGAGCTGACGGGAGGCCGCGCTCAAGGCCAAGGCTGCCGCGGAGGAGGAGCTGGCTTTCCGCCAGCAGCAGGTGGGCAGTGTCACCAACGTCGTCAAAGAGGCCAGGCTGGAGGCGGATCGGGAGCGGGGGCGGTAGCACGAGCGCGCCAAGATGTTCCTCTCCCTCCAGCTCCGGGCCCGCGGCGCCCTGACCACCATCTGTCAGGAGAGGCTCGGGGGCCCCCTTGAGACCCACGACGCCAGCTACCTCGACTTCTTCACCAAGCTCGTGGAGCGGCTCGAGGTTGGGGCCAAGCGGGTCAATGGCATCATCGAAGATGAGTGCCGCGACCTCCTCGGCCAGGCGGCAACGCGCATCTTTAGCAATCTTTTTCGCGCCGACGCCAGCTTCGAATTCGACAAGGTGATGGCCCCTGTCCCTGAGAAGCTCCGCGACGACCTCGGGAAGGCGGTGGAGGACCACGTCGACGCCCTGCTCGAGAAGTTCTCCCATGGCAGCAGCGAGAGCTCCGGCGAGGTTGAAGACGGCGAAGGCGACGACGACGAAGGCGATGGCGGCGGCGACGACGACGGCGCGTCTTCTTAGGTCTTTTCCCCTCCATTTATCCTATATTAGATTGATGTAGCCCCGTGGGGGCATGAAAACAATGACTTTTGCGCTTAAGTACTTAATGATTTTCTGTAATCTGTGTTCCTCGTGAGGCTTGTTTTCCACTTTTTGCATGCCTTGGTGCTCTACGTCGTCAGGACCCAGCCCCCGAGCGGGGTACGACCGTCGCTGGTATTGTAGGACGCGTGCCTAGACAAGGCCAGAGGGTGTAGGGCTCTGGGGGGGCGGTAAGGGCTCCTGAGGCGCGATACTCAGGAAGCCCCCCTTTGACGTGCAAGCGACTTGCGCAAAGGAGAAAATACCAGCACTTAGCGAGGTTGCGGGGGGAGGAGAGCTTGAGGGGCGCTAAGAGCGGCTCGCGAGGTGTTTTTTAGACTTAGTTTTTTCCGCGGAGTGTGGCGCTCGCCGTGTCGTGGCTGCGGAGTGCGCCTCGTGAGGCACTTGCTCGTGAGGCCTCCTGCTGGCACTTGGTGAGGATGTCTGCCGCAGGCCGCCTCGCGAGGCAGCGCTCGCGAGGCTTCCTGTGGACTTAAGAGGTGCCCTGTCGTGGGCTACCTCGCGAGCCAGCGCTCGCGAGGCCTTCTGTGTGCCTTGTTCCTGTGATAACTGCATACCGACAGGTTTTACAAAAGGAGGAGCAGTGCATGCTTGCTAGCTTGCTCATGGGCGTCACGCGAGGAGACAAGGCACCAAGGACCTTGGTGAGGTGACGTGCATGGGATCAGGCCCGCGAGCCAGAGCTCAGTCACTTGGGTTTTGCGGCGCTGCTGCGACTGACCCGAGCACAGGCACACCGTGTCCAGCCCCCGCTCGCGTGATGCGCAGGAGGAAGATCGCGAGCATGCACGGCTCCCGAAGCAAACAACTTACCAAACACATATAATATCTGGAAAATAAAGCTTTACTACAGCATAATAATAAGGTTCATTACACAACCAAAAAGATGAGGCTGCCGTGTCTGGCACGAGTCAACTTGAGGATGGTGCAGCCACGTGGCGCCCTCAGTTTCACATCCAAAAGAGAAGAGGCTGCCGTGATAGACACGAGACAGCTTGAGGATGGTGCGGCCAGGCGGCGCCCTCAGTTCGATCGTTCCGCCAGTGCTGAGCATGGGGCTTCCACTGGGTTGTGGGAGGGGAGCTCTCGCGGGCCCATCAGGCAAGCGCAAAGAGAGGCTCCGGAGCGTGTATAGCTTCACTTCATTCGTACGCATGAGGTCATGGGTAGAACTTGCGGAAGTGTTGGATGTTCCATGTGTTGGGCATAGGAACACCCTCCTCCGTCTCCAGCTGAGCGGCGCCAGGCCGGGAGACATGGGCAACCCTGAATGGGCCTTCCCACATGGATGAGAGCTTGTGGAGTCCTTCTCTGGAGAGGATCCTTCACAGGACAAGGTCATCAACTTCGAGAGTGCGGGGGCGTATGTTGCGGCTGTGATAGCGACGCAAAGCCTGCTGGTATCGGGCAGCGCATAGAGCGGCCTGGCGACGGGCTTCCTCGAGGAGCAGCAGGTCAGCGAGAGCCGTGCTTGAGTTCAGATGGGAGGACTGCTTCGGCTCCGTAGACGAGGAAGAAGGGAGTCTCGCCATTAGGCTTGGTTGTTGTCGTGCGGATTGACCATAGCATGGACTGGAGCTCGTCAAGCCAGCCTTTGCCGCAGGCGTCAAGCTTTTCTTGAAGCTTCGTGTCTTGAGGCCCTTGAGGACTTTAGCATTGGTGCGTTTGGCCTGGCCGTTGCTTTGCGGGTGCGCCACAGAGGCGTAGCAGATCTACGTGCCAAGGCTGGCGCAGTATGGCTTGAAGAGGCCGCTGGTGAACTGCGAGCCATTGTCAGTGATGATGCGGTTGGGGATGCCAAAGCGGCTCACAAGGCCCCTGATGAACTTGACGGCTGAGGCTACAGGGATGGTGCGGACTGGCTCGACCTCCGCCCATTTGGTGAACTTGTCGATGGCGACGTGGAGGTAGCGGTAGCCGTCTGCCGTGCGAGGGAAGGGGCCCAAGATGTCCAGCCCACAGACCGTGAAGGGCCACGAGAGTGGGATCGTCTGGAGGCCTTGCGCCGGCTGGTGGATTTGCTTGGCATGGAACTGGCAAGCTTCACAGGATTGAACCAGCTCGGTGGCGTCTTGAAGCGTGGTGGGCCGGTAGAAGCCGCTGCGGAACACCTTGCCAGCGAGGGTGCGTGACGAAGAGTGGTGGCCACAGTCTCCACTGTGGATGTCAGCAAGCAGCTCTCGACCTTGCTCTTCGGAGATGCACCGCAACGCGACGCCATTGGGGCGCCTGCGGTAGAGTTCACCATCCTTCAAGTAGTAGGCAGTGGCCCGCCGAGCCACGCGCGCTGCCTCTGAATCCTTCTCCGGAAGGGTGCCGCTTTGCAAGTAGGCCTTGAACTCCGCGACCCAGCTGTCCGCTTGAGGCTCCAGCGCGAGCAGCAAGCGAGCGCCCAAAGATGGGCCACAGTCAGGTGCGCCTGTGGGTGGTGCGGGAGGGAGCTCCTCATGAGGCGCCATGGCACTCGCGGCAGGTGGTGCAGCTGATGTCCTCAGGAGCCTTTCTTCGAAGACACCGGGGTTCTGAGGCTCGCGGTGAGATGCCCACTTGGCGATGTCGTCTGCCTCTTTGTTGCTGCCGCGAGGGACGTGCTGGAGCTTCAGGCCAAGGAAGCGCTTCTCGAGCTTGCAAACTTCCTCCAAGTAGGCGGCCATGTGCTCGTCCTTGGGCTTGTAGCTTTTGTTGGAGAAGTTGACGAGGAGCTGAGAGTCACCCTTGATGATGATGCGCTTGATACCCAAAGCAGAGGCAGCCTTGAGCCCAGCGATGAGACCTTCGTACTCTGCGATGTTGTTGGAGACCTTGTCGTCATGCTTGAAGCAGAGTTGGACAGCGTAGTAGAGCTTGTCTCCTGTTGGCGAGGTGAGCATGACGCCAGCTCCTGCGCCATGTCATGAGAACGCGCCATCGAAGTGCATGGTCCAACCGCCAGGTGCTTCGTCTCGAGGCAGGAGGGATTCGTCCTCGCGAGGCTCTTCTTGGTGTGGGTCCGTCCATTCCGCCACGAAGTCCGCCAAGGCTGCGCCCTTGATCGTCCTTGTGGTGCAGAATTCCAGCTCGAAGGCCTGCAGCTTGATGTTCCATTCGGCGACGCGGCCAGCGGCGTTGGGGCTGCGCAGGACTTGCTCCAGTGGGTAGGATGTGATCACCTTGATGGGATGGCCCTGGGAGTAGTGGCACAGCTTCCTGGAGGCGATGAGGAGTGCGAGGAGGAGCTTCTGCTGCATGGGGTAGCGCTCGCGCGCATCCCGCAGCACTGTGCTGACGAAGTACACAAGGTGCTCGACGAGGCGCGTAGTTGTGGTGGCATCTTGCTCTCTGGAGGGCCCTAGGGGCTCATGAAGCTCGGACGGCTCAGGAGGTGGCTCGCGAGGCGGCTCGCCAGGGGCCTCCTGAGGAGGGCCCTCGGCAGGTGAAGGCACGACCTCGGCAGGCGCTGATGTGGCCTCAGCAGGCTTCTTCTGGATGCATATGCGTTCCTCTCGTACCGCCACCAAGGCCGCGCTGGCCGTTTGGGGGTGGCTGCCAAGTACAGGAGCAGGGGCTCGCGAGAGTGTGGCGCGACCATGATGGGCGGGCTCGTCAGGTACCTCTTGAGGTCCTCGGAAGCAGCATCAGCCTCAGGAGTCCACTTGAAGGGGCCGGTTCTCTTCATGAGCTTGAAGAACGGCAGGGCTCACTCGCCGAACTTGGAGATGAAGTGCCCAAGTGAGGCCATGCATCCCGCCAGGCGCTGCATTTGCTTGAGGTTCTGGGGAGGGCGCATCTTCTCGATGGCCTTGATCTTCTCGGGGTTTGCCTCGATGCCGCGGTGGGAGACCAGTAAGCCAAGCAGCTTGCCGGAGGGGACTCCGAAGACGCACTTGTCAGGGTTGAGCTTGAGGTTGACCTTGCGCACGTTGGAGAATGTTTCCTCAAGGTCCGCGATGAGGGACCAGGCCTCGCGCGTCTTGACAACGATGTCCTCGACGTATCCAAACTGCTCTATACTCTTAAACTAAAGAGGGGTAACTAGTGGATAAAAGAGGGTTGGATACACCCCTCTACCATATCTATACAAATTGTGTAACAAGTGAGTAGGGCCCAGTAGAACGCCCATGAATTTTCTCATCAACTTGATGAATTAATTTTAAGATATAGGACTTCCCTATTAGAATAGGTTGCTCAAAGGGGTCGCCTGTTCTTCCATCAAATATTCTACTTTTTTTCGGGTACTCGGGTTCAAATACCCATGGATTTTTTGTTTCTTTACTGGCTTCATATAGGCCTCCGCGTTCCTTCCCATCTGAGGCCCTAGGGCGATGCGCATCAGCCTCTGGAAGGTGGCTCCGGCACTCCTCGGGCCGAAGGGCATGCAAATGTAGCAGTATATCCTGCAGGGGGTGATGAAGGCCATTTTCTCCACATCTTCCGCCGCCATCTTGTTCTGGTGGTAGCCTGAGAAGGAGTCTAGGAAGCACAGCAACTCACACCCGGCGGTGGAGTCCATGATCTGGTTGATGCGAGTCAGCGGGAAGGGGTCTTGAGGGCAGGACTTGTTGAGGCCCGTGAAGTCGACGCACATTCGCTCCTTGCCGCCTTTCTTGGGCACTACGACTGGGTTGGCGAGCCATTCGGGATGGCGCACCTCACGGATGACTCCTGCTTCTTGCAGCTTCTGGACTTCTTTGACGATGAACTCTTGCTTCTCTGGCGCTTGGCGCCGTGCCTTCTGCTTCACGGGGCGTGCGTTGGGGCACATCGCTAAATGGTGCTCGATCACCTCCCTCGGCACACCGGACAAATTAGATGATGTCCAAGCGAACATATCCACATTTGCCGGAAGCAAGGTGACGAGCGCGTCTTCTTATGCAGGAGAGAGGCTGGTGCCGATGGTGAAGGCAGGGCCGGAGCCGCTGCCGTCCACCGACACTTTCTTTGTCTTGGCGCGCGCTTGAGAGAACAATTGCTTCTTCTTCGCGGGTGCGGCCTCGTGAGGCTCGGCATCATCCTCATCGGCGGGATAGGCGGTGGCGGCAGCCTTGTAGGCGCTCACGAGGGATCGGACTGCATCCTTCTCGTCGCAGCGGACGATGATGATGTCGCTGCAGCCCGGCATCTTGAGGACGTTGTAGGCGTGATGGGTCACTGCCATGAACTTGGCGAGCGCGGGGTAGCTCAAGATGGCGTTGTACGGCAGGCCGATGTGCGCCACATCGAAGTTGATGAGCTCAGTGCGGTAGTTCTTGCGGGTGCCGAAGGTGACGGGAAGGTGCACCTGCCCCAGAGGCAGCATGGAGCCATCCGTGACTCTAGAGAAGGGCCTCGTCGACATCAGCTGCTCGTAGGGTACTTGGAGCTTCTCGAAGGTCTCGATGGAGATCACGTTGAGTCCTGCGCCTCCATCGACGAGCGTCTTGGTGAAAACAACGTTGCTGATGGTGGGGGTGCATAGCATGGGGATCGCGCCCACTGCCTCCGTAGACTTGGGGTGGTCCTTGGAGTCGAAGGAGATGGCGTACTGCGACAACTTGAGGGGCTGAGAAGCCTCAGGCCTCGGGAGGGCTGCGTTCACCTCATGAGTGAATTGCTTGAAGTGGCGGTTGGACAGGGGAGCCTGGGCCCCGCCAAGGATGCAAGCCACCTCGCGAGGCTCCTGGTAGCCCCCGGCGTCATCGTCATGCTGGTTGCCATTGTTCCTTCGAGGTGGTGGCGGCAGCGGTGGCAGAGCGGCATTGGCCTGAGGATTGGTCTGCCATGGTTGGTCGCGCCAGCCCTGCCTGAAATTGCCGTTGCCGTTGTTGCCGCGGTCGCCCCAGCGGTTGTTGTTGCAGTCGCCTCCGTGGCCGGCGCCGCGCTCGTTGCGGCCGCCGCCCCTGTCCTGGCGGCTCTCGTGAAGCAGCTTGAGCTCGTGGCAGTCTTCGATGTTGTGGGAGAACATGTCGTGGTAGGCGCAGTACGGGCGGCCATCCTTCTTGGGCTTGGCGTGGTCGCGGCCGCGCTTCTGCTCAGGCTCTGCCGCGAGCACGGCAGGGCCCTTGCGCTTGGCATCTTTGCTCTTGGCCTTGGCAGCGTCAGGCGCCGCTTCTGGGTCGTTGTGGATGAAGAGACAACCCTCCTCAGCCTTGGCGCACCGGTCAGCGAGGTCGAAGAGCTCAACCACGATGTCAAGTTTGTCATTGATGGCGAGCTTCTCGCGCATCTGGACGTCCGTGACACCGGAGGAGAACGCAGAGATGATGGCGGCATCGGAGGCGTGCGGGATCTTATTGCGCACTTGGCTGAAGCGCTAGATGTACTTGCGGAGGGTCTTGTCAGGGCGCTGGAGCACGGCGCGCAAGTCATTGAGCGTGAGGGGGTGCTCGTGCGTGCCCTTGAAGTTGGCGATGAACTTCTTGCACAGCTCGGCCCACGAAGATATGGACGCCTTGGGGAGGTTCATGAGCCAGGAGCGCGGCACGTCCTTGAGGGCCATAGGGAACCAGTTCGCCCTGATCTTGTTGTCACCGTTTGCTACCTCGATGCTCAAAGTGTAGAGCTACAGGAACTCCGTGGGGTTGGGGGTGTCGTCGTAGCGAGCAGGCAGGTCTGGCATGAACTTCGTGGGCCACACCACGCGGCGCACCTCACGGGTGAAGGCGCGGTAGCCCCCGATGCTGGAGGTGACGCCGCCAGCGAGGGCGGCACGGTTCTGGCGACCGGTAGTCACGACCTCCTTGATGGTGCGGTCTTGACGCTGGCGCTGCTGCTCGAGGAGCACGCGCGCGTCGGGCGGCGCGCACCTGACGATCTGGCAGCTCTCGTTGTCGGGGTCCGGTGAAGATGCATTCCGGGATGGAGGAGGCGGCAGAGTCGAGCCATGCACCACCTCCCCGACGCGAGGCGACGGAGGGTGGAGTGAGTGAGAGTCCGCGGGGGCGTCTCCAGCGACGTTGACGAGCTCGGTGATGCGCCCCAGCCAGGCATCATAGCCGGCCTCGGTTGGGCGGTAGCGCAGCAGCTCTCGCGCCATGAGCAGCGCGGCCTGCGGGCCTGGTGGCTCGCGGCAGGCGAGCGAGGAAGCGGTGGCGGTGCGGCCGGCCACCTGCACGGACGGGTGCAGGGAAGAAGCCTGCTGCTCCCTAGCAGCTGGGTAGGTGGCAGCACTAGCGTGGCGACGGCGGTTGTCACGGGCGACCGGCTCCTTCTGGGCCACCCTAACCGCCCTGCGCTCCGCGTGCTCACGACAAGCGTAGGCCATGGCGATGTTGGAGCGGATGGTAACAGAAGCACGCCCCCTACCTGGCGCGCCAAATGTCGGAATCGGGGCTTCGGGAACCCTGGTTCGACCTCTCGGGCGAGCTCGTTCCTACCGGCCCAACGGTGACCACGGCGAGACTACGGCGAGAGCGCGCTGAGCACAGGACACGACAGGGGACACAACAGCTACCCAGGTTCGGGCCACCTCGCGGTGTAAAACCCTACTCCTACTTGTGGTTTGGATTAAGGTGGGCAAGAGAGTTCTCGTGTACAAGGTTCAGGAAGAAGGAAGCGATCCCCCTCTACGGTGGCAACACTGCCCCTTTCATAGCCGCCTTGGTCCTCTTCCCCCAAAAATCTTGGCGGGAAGGGTAGCCACACACAACGGCAATTTGAAGGGGGACAGGCGCCCAGGCTTATCCTGACAAAAGGCGGTCTTCGCCTACAAAGGTGTTATCCATGACGCGCCGGTGGGCTCGGTGATGACCTCCGCCCAGCGCGCCTTATCGTCCTGGTCTTCTTTCACCAAACGGGCAGGCTTTGGGACTTGCTTTGGGGGTGGGCAGACAGCGCTGCCCCCTTAGCACCAAAGAGGAAATCCTCTCTGTCCGTGCCCGCTGGTATGGCTCCTACCGCTGTTCGTCGCCAAGCGTGTCACCCACGTGGTGGGCTCAGGACTGTGCGGCTGACGCCAGGCTTGGCTGCTTCGGGAGGCCGCCTCGCGAGGGGGCATCGTGAGGCCTCCTGCTGCTGCTGAGTCTTGGTGGCTCGCTCCTTGCGGAGGGTCCTCGTGAGGCCGGCGCCTTGCGAGGTGTCTTACTTCATGGCGCCCATGAGTGACCGCCTCTTGGGCCTTCGCCAGGTGTTGCTTCCTGGGCCGCAGGCAGACGAGCCGTGGTACCCCGGTTCCCACTGGCCCGACAGCGCCAGAAAATGCTTGATAACCTGCAAGTGCACAGGGCTGTTGTAGCAATTTCGTTTGATAAGTAGAGTGTCGTACCCACAGGGAGCAAATAGGAAGGCACCAAAAACCCCGCAACGACGCGGTCACATACGCACCCAAACCGGAGTTTGGAAATAGCCTATTCTATCGTTGCTAGGAAAACTAGAATAAAAGGGTACTCAACTAAACTAAGAACAAGAAGGTAAAAACAGTAAATAAAAGATGCTAAGTTAGTAAGGACGGTGCTTGAGTAATAAAGCATTCTCGAGGGTTCTAGAATCACTACCACATATACGAACTATCGAATCCTCTAATCACTGGTCAAATGCATAAGTGGGCGGAGCCGGGTACAGTACACATTCTACTCGAAGTAGACTTCGTACCACGCATGCCACCATCATAGTCTCCCCCATAGGGTTACAACTCATGATAATTAAGGGTTACCCCGTGGACGCGGCCTCTCTAAGGGTTCTCCGTTATTCCCCTATCAATTATGACGGTGAGGAATCAAAGGCTTTTACTGTCACCTCGAATTACCCCAATGCCCCAACCCTTCACAACGACGGTAGTTCCTCTACGACCTAACTTGGCAAAAGTGTGAGCGAGGCCTCGTCTCGCGAGAATACTAACTCGAATCATGAACAAAAGATATTGGATCACTTCAAGAATCGTATAGGGTTCAACCATATCCTCAAGAACTAGTACAACTACTCAACCATATGCATGAAGGTTAGGTACAAGTTACAAGCTGGCATCAAGCTGGTGAAGGATGGAGGCATGGTGGTGTTGATGGAGACGGCGGCGCGGTGGTGGTGATGATGAAGATGGCGCCGCCGGTGGTGACGGAGATGGGGGCGGCGCCGGTGACAGTGCCGGCGCGAGGGCACCGGCCCAAAGGCCGGTGCTCATGGTGGCGGAGCCTCCTCCTTCTTCCCTTGACGTTGTCGCTTCCTCTCAGGTGTGGAGCAGCAATGGAGATGGTCTTGGATGTGTTCTTGGCAAATGAGATGATGTATCGGCGACTGATACGTCTCCAACGTATCTATAATTTTTGATTATTCCATGATATTATAATATCAATCTTGGATGTTTTATATGCAATTATATGATGTCTTATATCATTTTTTGGGACTAACATATTAACCTAGTGCCCTGTGCCAGTTGCTGTTTTCTGCCTGTTTTTAATTTTTCAGGAAATCAGTACCAAACGGAGTCCAAATGCTATGAAACTTTTTGACGATTTTTTTCTGGACAAAAGAGACCCTAGAATCTTCAGGAGGAGGCCAGAAGCCTCACGAGGAAGTCACAAGGCAACAGGGCGCGGCCCCAGGGGGCGCGCCCTGATGCCTTGTGGGCCCCTCGTGGCTCCTTTTGACCTAATTCCACCTCTATAAATTCTGAAATATTGGGAAACCAACACAGAGCCCCACGAAATAACTTTCCCGCCGCCGCAAGCTTCTGTTCTTCCGCAATCCCATCTGTAGACCTTTTCCGGCATCCTGCCGGAGGGGGAATCGATCACGGAGGGCTTCTACATCAACCTTGCTGCCCCTTCGATGATGTGTGAGTAGTATACCACAGACGTACGGGTCCATGGCTAGTAGCTAGATGGCATCTTCTCTCTCTTTAATCTTCAATACAATGTTCTCCTCGATCTCTTTGGAGTTCTATTCGATGTAATCTTCTTTTGCGGTGTGTTTGTTGGGATCCGATGAATTGTGGGTTTATGATCAGATTATTCATGAGAAATATTTGAGTCTTTTCTGAATTCTTTTATGCATGATTGTTATTGCTTTGTATTTCTCTCCGATCTATCCGTTTGGTTTGGCCAACTAGATTGATTTATCTTGCAATAGGAGAGGTGCTTTGTGACAGGTTCAATCTTGCGGTGTTCTATATCCCAGTGACAAAGTAGGGGACAAGACACGAATTTGTATTGTTGCCATTAAGCATAAAACGATGGGGTTTATTCATATTGATTGGGTTTACTTTGTCTACATCATGTCATCTTGCTTAAGGCGTTACTCTGTTTTCATTAACTTAATACCCTAGATGCATGCTGGATAGCGGTCGATGGGTGGAGTAATAGTAGTAGATGCAGGCAGGAGTCGGTCTACTTCTCTCGGACGTGATGCCTATATACATGATCATTGCCATGAATCCGTCATAACTATGCGTTTTTTTATCTATTGCCCAACAGTAATTTGTTTACCCACCGTATGCAATGCGTTCGAGACAGAAGCCTCTAGTGAAAACTATGACCCCCGGGTCTACTTAAATCATATAAAAAACCCAAAAATACCTTGCTGCAATTTTATTTCCTTTATTTTATTTTGCAATTTATTCTATCTATATATCACTATCAAAATTAATTCTTGCAAATAACGAGTTCAAGGGGATTGACAACCCTCTTGCCCGCGTTGGGTGCAAGTATTTGCTTTTGTATGTGTAGGTGCTGTTCACGAGGTTTTGCGCGGTTCTCCTACTGGATTGACACCTTGGTTCTCATTGAGGGAAATACTTATCTCTATTGTGCTGCATCACCCCTCCTCTTCGGGGAAATCCCAACGCAGTTTACAAGTAGCATGAATAATTTATGGCGCCGTTGCCGGGGAGACATCATCAAAACCTATCAAGTACCTTCGCACAAACTATCATCTACTTGCTTTACTTTTTATTTGCCTTTGCCTCTCTTTTTCATCTACCTCCACTTCTCTAAAAAATCGAAAAACACAAAAATATTTTACTTTGTTTGCTAGCAATAATTGTGTGACTCAATGAAAATAAAATATAGACACATGGATCCTCATCCACTTGCTAATCTTTTCAAACAAACCAATTATGATGAACCAATTGCTAGTGAGTTGAGTGCACTTGATTATCTTTATGAAGTTTTGCTTGAGAATCATGAATCTGAAAATTGTGATGAAGTGTTAAAAAATGAAATTTATAAAGTGATTCATGATAGCTCCTTGAATGAAAAGCATGATTGCAATGATGTTATTATAAATTCTATTAATGTCAATTCTTCTAATAATATGCAAAGCTACAAGCTTGGGGATGATAATTTTGTCATGTCCACTACTTATTGCAATGATCATGATTGGTGTGATAATGCTTCTTATGATCTTGAAATTTTATTTAAGCCTCATGATGAATATGTTATTGATAATAATATTTGCAATAATATTGAAAGTGGGTTTAGAAGAGTGTCAACTTTAGGTAAAAAGAATCCCACATATTTGGAGAGTGTTCAATCTTATGAATTTTTTTATAAAAGTGGTTTGGAGAGGTCATGACTTTAGTTGATGTTAATCCCACTATCTTGGATCATGAAGAGAATATTTTATATGATAGCTATATTGTTGAATTTGATTATGATCCTACATGCAATTATTATGAGAGAGGAAAATATGGTTATAGAAGTCTTCATGTTATTAAATTACTTCTCTTTGTGTTAAAAATTTTAATGCTTCATTCTTCCTATTTGCATATGCTAGATACTGCTTGTCTTCATAATTTGTTTTCCTATAAAATGCCTATGCATTGGAAGTATATTAGACTTAAATGTCTTTGTCGCATGTTTTATGATGCTCTCTTTGCGTTTCAATTCTTGTCTTTCATGTGAGCATCATTAATATCCTAAGCCTATCTTAATGGCTATAGAGAAAGAGCTTGTTGGGAGACAACCCAATAGTTATCTTAATTTTTTGATTTTTATTTCTGTTTTGTGTGTTTGCACAATTATAGCTACTGTAATGATTGTGTTTTTTATCTTTTAATTAGTGTTTGTGCCAAGTAATGCCTTTAGAATGATTTGTATGATAGTATAATTGATGCTGCTTGGAAAACAGAAAGTTTTGCGCCCAGTTCTGGATTTTTGGTTCTATACTGGAGCGTCATAAAAATCTGAAATTTTTACACAGTATTTTTATATGAATGTTTTACGTTGTCCTAATTTTTCAGAATTTTTGGAGTTACACAACTATAGCTTTTAAATAGATCATTACAGACTGTTCTGTTTTAGACAGATTCTGTTTTTTGTTCCATGTTTGCTTATTTTGATGAATCTATGGATTGTATCGGGGGGTATAAGTCCTTGTTTGTTTCAGCTTCGCTTGGATTAAAATCGCATATGGATTCGCTTCAGTGTAAAGCTGATTCACAGAATCAGCTTCACCATCGAAGTACACTTTGAGGTGCTTCAGGAAATTACACTAAAAATGGCCCAAAACCAGATTCAGCTCCACTAGCAAAGCTGATTCCAAATAGCCGTTTGTTTCAGATTCCAGATTCAGCTTCACTGGCAAAGCCGAATCTGATCCTAGAAGCTGAAACAAACAGGGCCTAAGTCATGGAGAAGTTGGAGTACAGTAGCATTATGCCAAGATTAAATATGAATCAATTTATAACAATACCTAAAGTTTAAGATTTGTTTGTTATACTAACAGATCTCACAAGGTTTCTGTTGAGTTTTGTGTGCTGAAGTTTTCAAGTTTTGGGTGAGATCATGATGGATGAAGGAATAAGGAGCGGCAAGACCCTAAGCTTGGGGATGACCAAGGCACCCCAAGGTAATATTCAAGGAAGACCCAAGCGTCTAAGCTTGGGGATGCCCCGGATGGCATCCCCTCTTTTGTCTACAATCTATCGGTATATCACTTGGAGCTATATTTTTGTTCATCACATGATATGTGTTTTACTTGGAGCGTCTTGTGCCATAGTTTTCTTTTCTTTGTTTGCTTTTTAGTTTGCCACAATCATCTTTTGAAACACACCTTTTTGAGAGGGACACACATTTATCGTGATTTGTTAGAATACTCTATGTGCTTCACTTATATCTTTTGAGCTAGGCAGTTTCTCTAGTGCTTCACTTATATCTTTTAGAGCACGGTGGTGGTTATATTTTAAAGAAATAGTTGCACTCTCATGCTTCAGTTAAATCTTTTTGAGAGTCTAATAAATAGTAATGGAAATTTGCACATGATTAAAAGAATAGTCCTGATATGATAAGGTATTCAAGGGGGATATAATAGAAACTTTCATGTAGATCACTAAATATGTATAGTACCCCTATTAATTAATTACACAGTAGGAGCCTCTCCTACTGTTTCAGGTGTCAAAAAAATGAAGTGTATGGTTAATTTTATTAAAGTCGTAATATGAAAGGATATAGGTTCATGATCATTGGTTAGTAGAAATATTGGTATTAAAGTTTGTTATTAACTACTCATCTAAGTATTGGTCATGGCATGGTGAGGAAGTTCGAGCATTTATAGGTCTGAAATGAAATCCTTGAGTGCTGTTACGATCAGGGGCGCGCGATGGTTAACTCCTACCAACCTCCCTCCTAGGGGCATGCGGTTAGTACTTTGCTTCGAGGGCTAATAGGCTTTCACAATAAGTATGTGAGTTCTTTATGACTAATGTGAGTCCATGGATTATACGCACTCCTATCTTTCCGCAATTTGCTAGCCTCTTCAGTACCGTGCCTTGCCCTTTCTCACCTCGAGAGTTGGTGCAAACTTTGTCGGTGCATCCAAACCCCATGATATGATACGCTCTTTCACGCATAAGCCTCCTTTTACCTTCCTCAAAACAGCCACCATACCTACCTATTATGGCATTTCCATAGCCATTCTGAGATATATTGCCATGCAACTTCCACCGTTCTGTTTATATGACACACATCATCATTGTCATATTGCTTTGCATGATCATATAGCTGACATAGTATTTGTGGCTCAGCCACCGTTCATCATTTTTTATACATGTTATGCTAGATCATTGCACATCCTGGTACACTGCCAGAGGCATTCATATAGAGTCATATTGTTCTAGTATCGAGTTGTAAGTAAATAAAAGTGTGATGATCATCATTATTAGAGCATTGTCCCAGTGAGGAAAGGATGATGGAGACTGTGATTCCCCCACAAGTCGGGATGAGACTCCGGATGAAAAAAAAGAGGCCAAAAAGAGCCCCATCACCGAGTTGATGCGAGACTTTCTTCTTCTCCTTTTACCATTATTGATCCCCATCACCGCATTCTATTCCACCTAGTGCTATGTCCATGGCTCACGCTCATGTATTGCGTGGGAGTTGAAAATTCTGAAGCACATTAGAAGTACAATCCAATTGCCTGGTTTAACACCGGGGTGCTCATGATTTACATATTTGTGGTGAAGATAGAGTCATGCCATTGCTAATATGAGAAAGTGAGTAGGGATAACACTCGTTAAGGATCGTATATTTTAAAAGTTTAATGGTTATGCTTCTTATATTCATGGATATTATTATGTTGATATTGTTAACTCATCGCTTCACAATATTTATGCCGTAAAAGAGATTACATGATAGACATGTTAGGCAGCATTCCACATCAAAAATTCTGTTTTTATCATTTACCTACTCGAGGACGAGCAGGAATTATGCTTGGGGATGCTGATACGTCTCCAACGTATCTATAATTTTTTATTGTTCCATGCTATTATAGTATCAAGCTTGGATGTTTTATATGCTATTTTATATCATTTTTTGGGACTAACCTATTAGCCTAGTGCCCAGTGCCAGTTGTTGTTTTCTGCCTGTTTTTAGTTTTTCAGGAAATCAGTACCAAACGGAGTCCAAACACTACGAAACTTTTTGACGATTTTTTTCTGGACAAAAGAGACCCAAGAAGCTTCGGGAGCAGGCCAAAAGCCTCACGAGGAAGTCATAAGGCAACAGGGCGCGGCCCCTGGGGGGCACGCCCTGATGCCTTGTGGGCCCCTCATGGCTCCTTTTGACATAATTCCACCTCTATAAATTCTCAAATATTGGGAAACCAACAGAGAGCCCCACGAAATAACTTTTCCGCCGCCGCAAGCTTCTATTCTTTCGCGATCCCATCTGGAGACCTTTTTCGGCATCCTGCCGGAGGGGGAATCGATCATGGAGGGCTTCTACATCAACCTTGCTGCCCCTCTGATGATGTCTGAGCAGTTTACCACAGACGTACGGGTCCATAGCTAGTAGCTAGATGGCTTCTTCTCTCTCTTTGATCTTCAATACAATGTTCTCCTCGATCTCCTTGGAGTTCTATTCGATGTAATCTTCTTTTGTGGTGTGTTTGTTGGGATCCGATGAATTGTGGGTTTATGATCAGATTATTCATGAGAAATATTTGAGTCTTTTCTGAATTCTTTTTTGCATGATTGTTATAGCTTTGTATTTCTCTCCGATCTATCCGTTTGGTTTGGCCAACTAGATTGCTTTCTCTTGCAATGGGAGAGGTGCTTTGTGATGGGTTCAATCTTGCGGCGCTCTATATCCCAGTGACAAAGTAGGGGACAAGACACGTATTTTTATTGTTGCCATTAAGGATAAAACGATGGGGTTTATTCATATTGATTGGGTTTAATTTGTCTACATCATGTCATCTTGCTTAAGGCGTTACTCTGTTTTCATTAACTTAATACCCTAGATGCATGCTGGATAGCGGTCGATGGGTGGAGTAATAGTAGTAGATGCAGGCAGGAGTCGGTCTACGAGTCTCGGACGTGATGCCTATATACATGATCATTGCCATGAATCCGTCATAACTATGCGCTTTTCTATCAATTGCCCAACAGTAATTTGTTTACCCACCGTATGCTATGCGTTCGAGAGAGAAGCCTCTAGTGAAAACTATGGCCCCGGGTCTACTTAAATCATATAAAAAACCCAAAAATACCTTGCTGCAATTTTATTTTGCAATTTATTTTATCTATATATCACTATCAGAATTAATCCTTCCAAATAACGAGTTCAAGGGGATTGACAACCCTCTTTGCCCGCGTTGGGTGCAAGTATTTGCTTTTGTGTGTGTAGGTGCTGTTCACGAGGTTTTGCGTGGTTCTCCTACTGGATTGATACCTTGGTTCTCACTGAGGGAAATACTTATCTCTACTGTGCTGCATCACCCCTCCTCTTCGGGGAAATCCCAACGTTGTTTACAAGTAGCAGCGGCTAGGGTTGAGGGAGACATATATAGGAGCCTCCCTAGCCTCCTCTCTTGATGGGCTTCATCCAAGGGCTCACTATGAGACTTATCCTCTCCCAATATCTTCTTTACGAGCCAAGGATCTCGTGGGATCGAACGGGGACGAAATCGGTGAAGAATCCCGTCTCATGATAATTTTCAGTAGCATCATGAATGAATTCAACAATATAGCTATCACATAAAGCATTCTTTTCATGACCTACAAGCATAGAATTTTTATTACTCCCCACATAAGCAAATTTATTCTCATTCATAATAGTGGGAGAAAACTCAACAAAATAACTATCATGTGATACTTGATTGACATAATCAAATTGAACATTAAAATCATGATGACAAGTTTCATGGTTATCATTATTCTTTATAGCATACATGTCATTACAATAATCATGGTAGATAGCAACTTTGTTATCATAGTCAATTGAAACCTCTTCCAAAATTGTGGAATCATCATTAAATAAAGTTGTGACCTCTCCAAATCCACTTTCATAATTATTAGAATAAGATTCAACACCCTCCAAAATAGTGGGATCATTATCAAGAGTTGACACTCTTCCAAACCCACTTTCATCAATATAATCATCATAAATAGGAGGCATGCTATCATCATAATAAATTTTCTCATCAAAACTTGGGGGACTAAAAATATCATCTTCGTCAAACATAGCATCCCCAAGCTTGTGGCTTTGCATATCATTAGCATCATGGATATTCAAAGAAAGCATACTAACAACATTGCAATCATGCTCATCATTCACAGGACTCACATTAAACATTTTATTAAATTCTTCCTCTAACAATTGAGCACAACTATCCGATCCATCATTTTCAAGAAAGACATTATAGAGATGAAGTAATTGTGGCAACCTCAATTCCATTTTTTTGTAGTTTTCTTTTATAAACCAAACTAGTGATAAACAAGAAACTAAAAGATTCAATTGCAAGATCTAAAGATATACCTTCCAGCACTCACCTCCCCGGCAACGGTGCCAGAAAAGAGCTTGATGTCTACTACGCAACTTTATTCTTGTAGACGTTGTTGGGCCTCCAAGTGCAGAGTTTTGTAGGACAGTAGCAAATTTCCCTCAAGTGGATGACCTAAGGTTTATCAATCCATGGGAGGCGTAGGATGAAGATGGTCTCTCTCAAACAACCCTGCAATCAAATACAAGAAATCTCTTGTGTCCCCAACACACCCAATACAATGGTAAATTCTATAGGTGCACTAGTTCGGTGAAGAGATGGTGATACAAGTGTAGTATGGATAGTAGATATAGGTTTTTATAATCTGAAAATAAAAAAACAGCAAGGTAGCAAGTAGTAAAAGTGAGCACAAACGGTATTGCAATGCTTGAAAACAAGGCTTAGGGTTCATACTTTCACCAGTGCAATCTCTCAACAGTGCTAACATAATTGAATCATATAACAATCCCTCAACGTGCGATAAAGAATCACTCCAAAGTTCCTATTAGCAGAGAACATAAAATGAAATTGTTGTAGGGTACGAAACCACCTCAAAGTTATCCTTTCCGATCAATCTATTGAGCCATCCCTATAAGTGTCACAAACAGCCCTAGAGTTTGTACTAAAATAACACCATATGATACGCATCAACCAACTCTAATGTCACCTAGATACTCCAATGTCACCACAAGTATCCGTGAGTTGATTATTCAATATGCATCAAAACAACTTCAGATTCATAATATTCAATCCACACAAAGAACTTCAAAGAGTACCCCAAAGTTTCTATCGGAGAAAAGAAGATGAAAACGTGTACCAACCCATATGCCTAGATTACCCCAATGTCACCTCGGGAATCCGCAAGTTGATTACCAAAACATACATCAAGTGACTCAATAGAATACCCCATTGTCACCACAGGTATCCACATGCAAGACATACATCAAGTGTTCTCAAATCCAAAATATTCAATCCGATAATAATGAAACCTCAAAGGGAAAGACTCAATTCATCACAACAAGATAGAGAGGGAAGAAACACCATATGATCCAACTATATTAACAAAGCTCGCGGTAGATCAAGATCGTGCCAAATCAAGAACACGAGAGAGAGAGAGATCAAACACATAGCTACTGGTACATACCCTCAGCCCCGAGGGTGAACTACTCCCTCCTCGTCATGGAGACCGCTGGGATGATGAAGATGGCCTTCGTTGATGATTCCCCCCTCCGGCAGGGTGCCGAAACAGGGCTCTAGATGGTATTTCTTCGGTACAGAGGCTTGCGGTGGCGGCGGCGAAGTTCTAGGTTTATTTTTGGGGGTTTCTCTATTTATAGGATTTTTCAGCGTTGGAATCACGCAAAAAGGAGTTACGAGGGGCCCACAAGGCAACAACACATGCCCCCCAAGCCGCGCCGTGATACCTTGTGACCTCCTCGTGAGGCTTCTGGTCCTTCCACGAAGCTTCGGGGGTCTCTTTTGGTCCAAAAAAATCCACAAAAAGTTTCGTCCAATTCCGAGAACTTTAATTTCTGCACAAAAAACAACACCACGGTAGTTCTGCTGAAAACAGCGTCAGTCCGGGTTGGTTCTAATCAAATCATACCAAAACCATATAAAATTGTTATAAACATGGCATGAATACTTCATAAATTATAGATACGGTGGAGACGTATGTAACATCCCAAAATTCTAAATTTTGGAATGTTATATTAATTAAATAATTATGATTGATTGTTTGATTGATTGATTGAAAGTGAGTGAAATTGAAACTTTTGAAAGTTGAATGAGAGGGAATAAATGACTTTCCCAAACTTTCACTTTGCATTTTGATCTCAATGAATTCAAATTCATTTCAAACACAAAACCCTAGAGTGAAGATGATATGACTTCTTCCATTTAAAGAAATGAAAAGGGATTTGAATTTCATTTGAAATATTTTCAAACCAGAAACTTCATGCCACTCAACGATTTTTCAAGAGGGAAGATAATATGACTTCTTCAATTTGTGGAAATAGAGTGGGAAGTAGTAGGTCATTTCAAAATGGCATTTGAATTTGAAAGATTTCAATTGAATTCATCTCAAATGGCATTTGAATTTATATTCAAAAATCCCTAACAAAAATACTTTGATCAAAAAGTATGAGAGTAGGTGAAATGACCCTTCAAAAAGTCAGAAGTAATATGCCAAAATATTTGAAAGTCAAATTTGAATTTTCAAAAAAATGATTTTATAAAATATTTTATTTTGCCTCTGGATTTTTTTTCATATTTTAGGATTTATTTTTATGATCATTTTTTATATATTATATGCCTATATAAATTTTTTTATTTTTGTTTTATTTGATTTTTTCTTTCTGTCTTTGTTTAAAAGGGAAAAATGGCCAAAGCCCAGCAGGCCCAGCTCTTTCTCTCTCCCTCCTTTCCCCGGCCCACGGCCTGCTCCAAAGCGCGCCCGCACCGAATCGCCTCCGGATCGCCCACCCGATCCGTTTCCCCTCTCTCTCTCGCTGACGCGCGGGACCCATCCCGTCCGATCCCCCGAATCGCGCGGTCATCTCCCTCCTTCCTTCCCTCGCCGGATCTTCGCCGCATCCGATCGCCGCCGCGATCCCCTGCCTATTATACCTAGCCCCCTTCCCCACGAAGGGCACCACTATAAATCCCCGGCGCCCCTTGTCTCATTCCGCCCTTTCCCGACCCCGGAAACCCCCTGCACCACCCACACGAGCTCGCCGGAGAAGCTCTCTACCGCCGCGCCATTGTCGCCCTAGCCCACACTCCCGACCACCTCGCCGCCCCCTGACGCCACCTACGTGCTCGCCGAGAGCCCCTGCATCGCCCGGAGCCCCTCGACGTCACCGGAAGCCACCAGGAGCGCCGCACCCGACCTCACCGAGCACCACCTCCGCCCCGAGCTCGCCGCCGTCAACCTCCGTCGTCCCCAAGCTCATCAACGACCACCGCTGGACTCCCCATGCTCGCATGCGTCGCCTCGACCGCTTCCCCGCCCCTGAAGACCACCGGAGCGAGCTCCACGTCGACCACCGCGCCGCCCCAGTCGCCGTCTATGACCCCCTCTGTAAGCCTCCGGCCACCCGCCCATCTTTCTCTCGACGGCGACATCCACCACCGTTAGATCTGCATCGGACGCGTAAGATTAGACCGCGTTTTTTTTATTTTGGCCGAAATGTTTTCTACTAGAAACCGGCCGCCCGCTCGTTTAGTTCCAACGCGCACACACCCCAGCCAATCAGAAGACGCCACGTGTACCCCTGTTCGATGCTTAGCCTTTTTTCTTTTTCTGTTTTTATTTCTTTTTCAGAATTCTTTCTGTTTTTGATTTCTTTATATCTTTTATGTTTTAATTACTTTTTGAGTGATTCTTTTTGAATTAGGTCAAAAAATTTATAAAGTTTCTGATTGTGCAATTGGATTTCAAATTTGAATTTTTTTTAAATTTGAATTTGATGAAATTTGTTCAAAACACTATTTTGGCCATATCCTGAGTTTTATAATATATTTTTAATTGATTCTTTTTGCTACTGTTTTGTTATTGATTTGTCTAGCCAGTAGCATTTAGTAGTTTATTTTTAGTTTATTTTAAAATAGGTTTATAGCAAAACAGTACTGTTTAGGTATAGTTTTGCTTTAAATCATTTTCTTTTTGTTTTAAAAGCTTTTTATTATTTTTTATTTTGTCATTTTTGACAAGTTTTGTTAGGGTTATGTTAGTCAACAGTAGAAAAAATATTTTTATATTATTTTCCTTTTGTTTTTATTAAAAAGTTGTTTTGATCAAAAGAATGGTTTTATTTAGCTTTTTAAGTATTTTTTTTGCTAGGGAAAATTATAGTTTGGATCTTTCTTTTAAATTTATTAATTCTTTTCTGGTAATTTATTAGTTTAGAGTTTTCCTTATTGTTAAGTTTTATTAGGGACAAAACTATTTTTATTGATAGTGGCAAAGTCATAGAGTTTTATTAGTAGTTTTCTTTTGTGAATTTTCTTTTTGGAATTTCTCTTTGGATTTTTTTATTGATTTGTTTATTGATTTATTTGTTGCTTTTATTGAGTGCTATTATGATTGTTAGTATTGATTGCTAGAATTGTTTGATTATATAGATTTTCTCGGAGTGACGAGTAGTTCTATCAAGTCCATTTTTTTAGAGCGATAATATCTTCATCAACTTACCAGGCAAGTTCACTTTGACCATATTTTCATAAATATGTTTTTATTGCATTTAGTGTCACCATTTCCTCTAGTAGTATATTGAATCTTATAATTGAGTAGAAGCATGAGGTAGGAACCCACACCCCTGTTACCAAGCCCGGGAACGTCATTTATTTTAATGCTACACTTCAGTAGACGGGGATTGGTATGAGAGTTCGTGAGTGGTGTGAGAAGGAGGACTCTACGTCAATGACGACAACTTCAAGATGGCATCTTCAAGTCCTGCATCTACAAGACCTCAAGACTTCAAGACTCGAGACAAGAATTCAATATACCTCTGGGTGGAGAATGGTTAAGAAGGGTACATATGGTGCATCCAGTACTCAGTGATTCCGGAGAAGCGCCGTGATATCATGCGGAAAGCTCCACCCAGGCTCAAAGAGACGGAAGAATACTTCATGCCCGGAAGCTTACCTGTGCAGCCACAAGTCATTATGGGCTCTGGCTTGGTTGACCTTAGTTGTGAATCTGACTGGGACGGTGCTAGCAGATGTAGAACTACGGTAGGATTGGATGAGCATCGGACAGTGGTCAGAGGAACTCTTCGGAAGACCATGTTTCGGTCGTCTTGTTCTCAAACACCCTGAAGTGCGAGAACGTAAAAAGAGGGATCGAATCTTGTGGGTAAAGTGCACAACACTCTGCAGAGCTAAAACCTAATCGATTAGCCGTGTCCCCGGTTACGGACAATTTGAGCCTCTGGACTTGGATCTATCTCTGAACTCTCAACACCGGACTGATAACTAATTGTGGGCAACTTATGATACTTGTGGGCTATGAGACATCGGTTGGCGGAACCATGTCATAGTAGATAACTCCGTAGTGAAAACTCCTGATTATTCCTTTGTTGTAGGGAAAATAAAACCATCTTTTATGCAAAAACTCAGACACAGAGCCACAAAGCCATATTGCATATAGAATAGTTTTATCATCTGTTTCTCTTATTTGTGATCTTGCCGGTACATTTAATGTACTGACCTACACGGCTGCAACGTATCATGTTGCAGGATTTCTACGACGAGTAAGAGATTACGTTATAGGGTTACAGTCTACACTCAACCTGCCGATGGCGTTGATGGGACTCCACACCTGTTTGTTTGTTTCCGCTGAGACTTATGAGGTATATATCAGTATTACATTATTTATACATGTGATTGCACTTTGATATATACGTTGATGTACTGTGTGTGCCAGCATACTGATCCAGGGATGGCACAGATACACAGAGACTTGACCATTTGAGGTCGGGTCGCTACAACGTATCAGTTCCAAAGAAGAAGAACTAGAGAGTTCTTGAGGGTGACTCCGCCAACAAACTTCACTCATGTTCATTTATGGCAAGGACTTGTGCAACCAACTTCAACATCTTGCACTAGTTCATGGAGTCACAAACCCTCTTGTTGGTAAGTCAAGGGACATGGTATTCAATGCATTCATGGACATCATTTTGTGTACATTTCACTCTATATCTGTGGATATCTTTGTTTGTTCCTTGTGGGACTAACCCATGTAGGTATTGAAAGTGCATCATTCAAAGGATTGCTCCCAACTCTTGATGGTCTACATCAACATTGAGCATCCACATTCACAACATCTACATGAAGTCATCATCGACAAAACCCAAGGTTAGTTCATCCCCCTTTGAGGGATATCACATCTAGGGGGAGCTTTGCTCTAAGACTTGAGCTAAAGCAACTCTAATGGTGTGAACACATTAATGCTTTATGTAAAAGTGGCAACCCCACTTGTGCTTAAACGATGAGTATGACCTATGATCAAATGTTCTCATTTGGCTCCTAAGTCAATATACTCATATATAGATGACCTAGTCATCGCCCATTGTGTGATAGATGCTAGTTTTGGTTGTGCATGTTTGCCACATATTTCATTTGCTATCTTATTGTGTGAGCATGTTGCTATGCATATTTCTCATTCGAGAACATCCATTTGTTGTTTTGATTGATTTGGTTTTATTTGGCCAATTGGATGTACAAGAATGCCTAAGCACCTTCTTTAGCTATATACCTCAACTTGTCTCAAATTCATTCTTGCTATATCACAAAACTTGAACAAGTTCCTTTCGGACCCTCCGGGTGAGGAGCACTCGGAGCCACCGATCTGATTAGGGCTGACTTCCAAAACCTTCTAAGTGTATTTCGGTCAGACCAACTCACTCCTATTCGGTCCCACCGATTGCATTTAGACTAATCCATATTTCCATCTCGGTAAGACCGGTGTGAAAATTTCGGTGTCACCGAAGCTTCCTGTCTCTGGCAGTTATGCATCTCAGTGAGACCTATTTCGTTCGATCGGTACTACCGACAGCTAAAGGGTATATATATATGTTCACGGACCGCACATTGAAAATTTCTTCAAACGTCGTGCCTCCTGCACTGTCGTGGTTTTGTCACGGCAGATGCCCGAAGGCTTAGGTTCGGAGTCAACGCCATGGAAGTGGACTCAAAGGGGTTAAGTGGGACAAAGGACACGGTTTTACCCAGGTTCGGCCCCTCACGGTGGAGGTGAAAGCCTACGTCCTGCTTAAGCTGTATTAACTGGTATATCGAGTACAAGGGGCGGCTTGCTTGCCCTAACTCTCAATTGCTTGATCTCTCTCGCCGTAAGGCTTGTCTGTCTTTTTTCAACCCCCCCTTTCACCCGCCGCAGGGGCTCACCTTTATATACATAGGTATAGGCCCTGGGCTTACAAGAGTCCGGGTCGGGTTACACAACGTAACCGACCCAGGTTCTACTTTCCTAGTCTTACAAGATAAGTCTTCACATGGCGGTTTACCCTTTCGGGCCTTGAGTCGCCACCAGGCTTTAGGCCTTCGACTGGCCCATCTGTAAGTCGTTGTCTTCACGCCTTGCCTTCCTGGGCCGGCTTAGGCTCTTGCACTATGAGTCGCCAACAGGGTTAACCGCAGGGTTATATCCCCAACATTAGGCCCCAAATTGATTTGAACCTGTTCATGTCAATTTAAATTCTTCAGTTGGCGAGTCTTCTGCGGGTCTTCTGGAACTGCAACTTTGACTGGTCTTCCCTAACCCGCCATATCCAACAGTGACGTCACAATGAATCTTTCATTTACCCGCCATCCGAGAAACGAGGCGCCATCTCAGCCATGATAACTATATCGCCTCCTCGATCTCCGGGCCTGCCGTTTCACTACCCCACCTACCCTTATAAATGGGCACAGGGTCGCTCTTTTACCCTGTCACTTCTTCTTCCTCCTCCCGACGCCGTCGCGACTACTGTAGCAAACAGCCCCGCCGTCGTCGCTCTTCTCCAGCGAACTCGAAACGGGCCACTGCACCAACCCAACCGGGACCAGAGAACCGCGGTGCTCCTCCGCTCTTCCCTCGAATCATCAAGGTAAAGCTTCTGCCTCTCCCTGGACTCGCATTAGATCTGTACTGTTCATGGAGCTCGCCGGAGTTCATCCCTGTTCTTCGCGTTCTTAGGGCTAGGAACGGTATTTTAATTCAAATCGAGCCAAAATACATTGCGGTAGTGATCAGCTCCCCCTTTGTATCTTGTACAGATTGATTTTGCTTCAGCATTAACGAGTCCCTGATCTATCTGTTCTTCCACTGTCTGCTAGGGTTAGTGTTTTTCCCCCTTTCCGAACCGCTCGTAGATCCAAAAATGTTGCCGCAGATTGTGAAATCTGTTTGTCCCATACTTAGTGAAATCTTGGGCCATCTTGGGGGTACTGACGACTGACCCGCCATTGATTTTTCGGGCGGCTTAGCACATATGTTTGTAACTCGCCATAAAGTTTGACTATTGCTTCTTTCACTTAACCCGCCAACATACCTCTGGCTTTTAAATTTCAGCACTTAACCCGCCAATATGTCAAGCGCAACATCGTCTTGTGACTGGGTCCAATCCGGAGTTACCGAAGATCTACTGTTAGACTATGTGAAGATAGGCGTGTTACCGGCTCGGGACGTCATTCAGTGGCGGGCTCCCGGGTTAGAGAAAAGACCCAGGCCTCAAGACGGAGAAGTCGTTGTTTTCGCTGACCACCTCGTCCGCGGCTTCAGCCCGCCCGGGTCTAAATTCTTCCGAGATGTTCTGCACTTTTTTAAACTTCACCCTCAGGACATAGGCCCCAATTCAGTCACCAATATCTGCCAATTCCAAGTCTTGAGTGAGGTGTATCTGCAAGAAGAACCTTCTGTGGACATTTTCCGTGATTACCATTATATCAACCGCCAAACTGAGAAAGCAGGCGGCTCAAGTCTGGAACTCGGCGGCGTGACTATCCAGAGGCGGAGAGATGTGCCTTACCCATCTGCTACCCTGCCAAGTCATCCTAAGAACTGGAACAGGACCTGGTTTTATTGCAAAGACACTTCTCCGGAGGGTGAAAATCCGCTGCCGAGTTACCGCCCTACCCGGCTTCCCAGCTCCGAAGAACTTCCCGACAGGCTATCCACTACTGAAAGAGCGAAGTATGCCACTTCCATTGCCAAGATCAAAGCTTTGATTGCAAACGGATTAACTGGTGTCGACCTGACCCGCTGCTGGGTCAGTTGGCAAATATCGCCCCTGAGCCGGCGTGACCGGCTTATGTTTGAATACACGGGTGAACCCAATGACCCCCTCTGCTTCTCAAACGCCCAATTGTCACAACAGGAAATCAGCAATAGCGTTAAAAATCTTCTCGGCGAAAAACAGGAAATTTGTGATAAAATTGGGCTGAGACCCTTCTATGCCCAGAACCCGGCTCCGCCTGTAAGAAAAACTTCTGGAAACCTTACAATCTTCGTCTTGCTCGTTTTAATTTGCATCTTTTAACCTCTCTGGCGGCTTGTGCGCAGGCCGGCTCAGATTTCTGGAAGAAAAAACTCAACCCGCCCGTGAGGAAGCCCAGGGCGGGTAAAACCCTTGCTCATAAAAGGAGAACCACCGCCTCCTCCATTCCTGAGTCTAACGATTCAGAGGTAAAGCTTGACTTCTTCTGACCGTCTCTTTATACAGCTTACTGATGATATTTATTTCACAGGTTGAACCAGAGACCAGCCGTGTGGACGCTCCTGAGGTAATCAATATTTCCTCCGATTTAGAAAATTCTCCCCCAAAGAAGAAACGGCGGGTTATCCGAAAAGTCCCATTCTCTCATCCTCTTGCTTACTTGGACTGCCATTTTCTTTTGAAAAAGCAACAGCACACCTCCAGGTGTCAGACCCGGAGTGCCGGCTCTGAGGAGCTAATGGGCGGCTTACCCAACTCCCCGGCTTCCCGGAAGCGTCCTGCAGAGGTACTTTTTACCCAAGTCTGATCATCTTAACAGTCTTGTCTTGCAACCTTACTTTACCTGAAGAACTGTAACTTTTCCAGGACTCGCCCCCTTCGTCTGGCGACTCAACGGCCACTAAGCTGCCTCCATTGAGAATCAACCCAGAGTATGCATTTTTCCTTTGCACTATATTTTTCTTCAATCTTGTCTTTTATTTGACAATTGTTTTTGCTCTCTAGGGCTCAAGCGAAGCGGAAGAAAACCGGCGGGTCTGAAGCCGCCCCCACTGTCCAAGAGCCGGAGAAATCCAAGCCGGCTTCCCCTGTACCTCATGCTGAGCCTACAGAAGCTATAAAAGAAACACCTGCCGATGATCCTCAGCCCCACGAGCCGGCTGTTCATGATACGGTCGCTCCTATGAGCCCTCCACGAACTGACTTCCAAACGCCGAGCTCTCCAGCTACCAAAAACGTCGCTCTTACTGGGGTTGGTTATCAATCGACCTCTCATGTGCTGACAAGACACACCGGCGAGGCTAAAGAGAACTCGCCAGAAAGATTCGACTTTGCATTGCCCTCGTTGGAAAAGATGTCTACAGATGATCTTCATGCCGGCTATTTAAATCGCCTCAGCGCAAGCCACAACATGGAGCGAAAACTTGTTAGCCTTATGAAGTCCAAATTTGAGGTACTGCTCCTTTCTTGCTTTCCTTATACCCTTATGTAGCCCCCAAGATCCGGTTTAGCCTTGCAAAATAATAGACCGGGTCTTATACTTCTTGTCATACTTCAAATTATAATACCTGTAGCCCCCAAGTATCGGGTTAATACTGATATTGAGCCGGTACTTAGTTGAAAGGGTTGATCCAAGTGTAGCCCCCGAGTTCGGGTCATGACGATGAGCCAGAACTCCATTGTAAACTTTGGAGAGCTCTGTGTAGCCCCCAAGTGCCGGCTTAACTTTAACAAAGATGAGCCGGGACTGCCATGTAGACTTAGAGAAAAACACAGGCATTAGCCCCCAAGTGTCAAGTATATTGCTTGCAATCTGCTTGAGACTTATAACACAATAGTTTCACCAATGTGCGAATCATATCCTGACTGAAAACCTTTGAAACTATCTTTTGCGTAACGCAGGAAGCTTTAGCAACTGCTGAGTCGAATTTCGCTGTGCAACAAGCCGCCAGGGCTGAGGCGGACAATAAATGGCGAGTTGCCGTGACAGAGCTGGAGAAAACCCGGGCTGAACTCGCTGCTTATCAGAAGACGGCTGAGGCGGAAAAAGCTGCTATAACCCAACGAGCCAACGACAATGAAAGCCGGCTTAAGGTTGTGTCCGATGAGCTACAAACTCTCAAAGACCATATCTCCAGAATGACCTCTGCGATCTTCGGTAAGTGCCAAGCACTTGAAAATTACCTTGTCTTGTTGAATAACTCATACAGGCGGCTTATAAAACTTGACTATCTTGCAGGTGAACGGAGCCGCCAACTCGCTTCTGACAGCGTGATTAAGCTGAAAGCTATCTACTCCTTAACCGAACAGTTATATTGCGGGACCCTCTGCACCATGAAGGCGATGCTGACCGAGAAATGCATCCCAAAGCATATCAAGGGGGTGATAGAACTTCTATCCACCCTGCCCAAATAGGTTGGAGAACTCAAACGGTCAGCCGCCAGGCAGGAAGCCATGGCTGCTTTAAGCCGGTGTCTTGCTTTTGCCCCGGAGTTAACTACAGCGGAAATGACGGACGGGTTCCCAGCCAAAAAGGTCGACGGCTCAGATTTCACAGAAGCCGACTACGTCAAATGTATGAAAGATTCTCGGGTGCTGGCCTCAAGTCTTGCCAATGAGTTAGACCTTTCCACATACCAGGCGGCTTATGACGCGAAAAACAAACGCGTGCGCGGCCCAACCTTTGAATCGAGGAGCCTGACTCCCGCATGTCGTAAGCAGCTCTTCGCTCCTGACCTTGATGCATCTCCCTTCTTCGACCAGACCCAATTTGAGGCCTTAACATGCTGCAACTGGGATGTCGACAATCTTCAGATCGAAGAGGTCGAAGACCCGGCGAAGGATGACTAGCCAGCGAGCTGTACTTTCGGCTGAAACTGATAACTCGGCCTGTCTGAGCTGCCAAGGCTGTCTTTTGTAAAAAACTTTAATCTTGCCTTGTCTTGTACTCCATGGGGAGCTTTTGTAATAGCTGCAGAGACATCTGAAATGCCTGAGTCGTGCCTTCGTGCACGTATAACCCTTTTTGAATAGTCTTCCTGCAATGATATCTTTCATATGCTCTTACTCTCAACCATGCTTTCAAGGTCCATGGCGGCTTATCAGTAAAGATAAAACCTGCAAAATAAACAAGACAGAAAACTTCTGTATTGTTGTCAGGGCGAAGATGTCTTTCATGGTCTTGCGTCTTGTTTTATGGTCTTGGTCTTGTGTCTTGCGTCTTGTTTTATAATCTTTCCTTGACCCGGCTTGTCAAAACCGGAATGATATGTAAGTGTGATGTATGATGCAATGCATGACGTATGATGCAATGCACGATGCATGATGCAATGCATGATGTATGATGTTCTCTGCTCTTACAAGTCATCCAAAAAGGGGGTAAGTGGCCAACTCGCTGCACCCCAATGTTGGAGAGGTTATCAAAAGAGGGGGTGAGTGGCTAACTCGCTGCACCCCAATTTTGAAAAAAGGTCATCAAAGAGGGGGTAAGTATTCAACTCGCTGCACCCCAATTTGGAAAAAATCATCAAAAGAGGGGGTAAGTTCTCAACTTGCTGCACCCCAATTTTGGAATAAGTCATCAAAGAGGGGGTAAGTATTAAACTCGCTGCACCCTAATTTGGAAAAAAAATCATCAAAAGAGGGGGTAAGTTCTCAACTCGCTGCACCCCAATTTTGGAATAAGTCATCAAAGAGGGGGTAAGTATTAAACTCGCTGCACCCCAATTTGGAAAAAAAAATCATCAAAAGAGGGGGTAAGTTCTCAACTCGCTGCACCCCAATTTTGGAATAAGTCATCAAAGAGGGGGGTAAGTATTAAACTCGCTGCACCCCAATTTGGAAAAAATCATCAAAAGAGGGGGTAAGTTCTCAACTCGCTGCACCCCAATTTTGGAATAAGTCATCAAAGAGGGGGTAAGTATTAAACTCGCTGCACCCCAATTTGACCTTGTTGATGACATAACTTGTGCACAATCTGAAATACACGAAAAAACGGCTGAGGCCCCGGATTATGGGGATGCCAACTTTATTTATCATATATGTAATATGTACAACGGCGGGAGTCAACGACTCAAGTGTAATAAGGCCGTAGATGAGCTATGTTCCACGG
The DNA here is from genome assembly GCA_039707655.1 of Elymus sibiricus. Lineage (NCBI taxonomy): Eukaryota > Viridiplantae > Streptophyta > Magnoliopsida > Poales > Poaceae > Elymus > Elymus sibiricus. The sequence continues at coordinate 230,687,227 of CM077668.1, forward strand.
CCGGCGGGTCTCCTGCCCAGAGGTATTTGACTCGTCTCGCACGTCAACTAGGTAGTATGACCCATTGTTGAGATTCTTGCTGACCACAAAAGGCCCTTCCCATGGAGGAGATAGCTTATGCATATCCGTCTGGTCTTGAATCAAACGCAACACTAAGTCGCCTTCTTGAAACGTCCGGGTCTTAACTCTGCGGCTATGATAGCGACGCAGGTCTTGCTGATAAATCGCTGAACGAGCCGCCGCCAGATCACGTTTCTCCTCCAGAGCATCTAGCGCATCCTGACGCGCCATCTCGTTGTCTTTCTCAACATAAGCCGCCACACGCGGCGAGTCATGACGTATGTCGCTTGGTAATACAGCTTCCACGCCGTAAACCATGAAGAAAGGTGTATAACCCGTCGATCTATTGGGAGTAGTATTGATGCTCCATATCACTGATGGTAACTCCTCAACCCAACAACCCAGTGTTCGCTGCAAAGGAACCATAAGCCGGGGCTTGATACCTTTCAAGATCTCCTGGTTAGCACGCTCTGCCCAACCATTGGACTGTGGATGAGCAACCGCCGAAACATCAAGCCGGATATGTTCACTCTCACAAAACGTCTGCATAGCCCCCTTGGACAGGTTTGTACCATTATCAGTGATGATACTGTGAGGATAACCAAAACGGTAGATTAACTTCTTAATAAATTGAACCGCCGTAGCCGCGTCACACTTACTGACCGGCTCAGCTTCCACCCACTTGGTAAATTTATCCACCGCCACCAAAAGGTGGGTCTTCTTATCTTTAGATCTCTTGAAGGGTCCAACCATGTCAAGCCCCCAGACCGCAAACGGCCAAGTAATTGGAATCATACGCAGCTCCTGAGCCGGCACGTGAGCATGACGCCCAAACTTCTGACATCTGTCACACTTAAGAACCAGGTCTTCCGCGTCCTTATGAGCCGTCAGCCAGAAGAAACCATGACGGAAAGCCTTGGCCACCAAAGATTTTGAGCCGGCATGATGACCACAGTCGCCAGCGTGAATTTCATTTAAAATCTCCTTACCCTCTTCTGGTGAAACACACCGTTGAAAGACGCCGGTGACGCTGCGTCTACGTAACTCGCCATTGAGGATAGTCATAGATTTAGACCGCCTTATGATTTGTCTGGCCAAGATCTCATCCTCTGGTAACTCGCCGCGCGTCAGATATGCCAAGTAAGGCAATGTCCAGTCAGGAGTAGCATGTAGAGCCGCCACCAATGGCCCCTCCGGGTCAGGGACAGCCAGGTCTTCCTCTGAAGGCAGCTTGACAGACGGGTGGTGTAACACGTCCAAGAAGACGTTAGGCGGCACCGGCTTACGCTGTGAGCCGAGTCTTGCCAACGCGTCAGCCGCCTCGTTCTTGCGACGGTCAATATGGTCCACCTGATAGCCTTTGAAGTGACCAGCAATTTCATCCACCGCCTGACGATAAGCCGCCATCCTTGGGTCTTTGGAGTCCCAAGTGCCTGAAACCTGCTGAGCCACGAGGTCTGAATCGCCAAGGCATCCAACCCGGCTCAGGCTCATCTCTTTCGCCACGCGGAGACCATGAAGCAAGGCCTCGTACTCAGCTGCATTGTTAGTACAGGTAAACATTAGTCTGAGCACATAACAAAACTTATCACCTTTAGGGGAGGTTAAGACAACCCCAGCCCCCGAGCCTTCTAGCTGTCTAGACCCGTCAAAGTGAATCGTCCAATAAGTGTTATCCGGCTTTTCCTCGGGCGCCTGCAGCTCTGTCCAGTCGTTAATAAAATCCACCAAAACTTGAGACTTGACAGCCGTACGAGGCACGTACGTAAGGTTGAGAGGCCCAAGTTCCAATGCCCACTTTGCAATCTGACCAGTGGCCTCCCTGTTCTGAATTATGTCCCCCAACGGGGCAGAGCTCACCACAGTAATCGGGTGCCCCAAGAAATAGTGCTTCAGCTTGCGATTCGCCATGAACACCCCATACACCAGCTTCTGCCAATGGGGGTACCTCTGCTTAGACTCACTCAACACCTCACTGATGTAGTAAACCGGCCTCTGAACCGGATATTCCTTCCCTGCCTCCTTTCGCTCCACAACCACTGCGGCACTGACTGCTCTGTTATTAGCTGCCACGTAGAGGAGCAAAGGTTCCTTCTCAATCGGAGCAGCCAAGACGGGCGGCTCAGACAGCTGCCTCTTAAGAGCTTCAAACGCCTCACCCGCCTCCTTACTCCAGATGAAGTTGTCTGTCTTCTTCATCATCTGATACAGGGGGATAGCTTTCTCGCCCAGGCGGCTTATGAACCGGCTTAACGCAGCGATTCGACCCGCCAGGCGCTGAACATCGTTAACACACTTCGGTTCTGACAGGGAGGTAATAGCTTTTATCTTGTCCGAGTTAGCTTCAATGCCTCGCTCTGAAACTAGAAACCCCAAGAGTTTTCCTGTTGGAACTCCAAAAACACACTTGGCCGGGTTAAGCATCATTTTGTAAACCCGTAGATTATCAAACGTCTCCTTCAGGTCTTCGAGCAGAGTCTCCTTCTTCCGAGACTTAACCACAATATCATCCACATAAGCATGAACATTGCGCCCAATTTGATTGTGAAGACAGTTCTGCACACAGCGATGATAAGTCGCCTGGGCACTCTTGAGCCCAAAAGGCATAGACACATAGCAGAAAGCACCAAAAGGTGTTATGAAAGCCGTCTTCTCTTGGTCCTTAACCGCCATCTTGATCTGATGATACCCGGAGTAAGCATCCAGGAAACATAGGCTCTCGCAACCCGCCGTGGCATCAATGATTTGATCAATGCGGGGGAGGGCAAAAGGATCAATCGGGCACGCCTTGTTGAGATCCGTGTAATCCACACACATGCGCCATGTGCCGTTCTTCTTAAGTACCAACACCGGGTTAGCAAGCCACTCCGGGTGAAACACTTCGACGATGAACCCTGCAGCCAAGAGCCGGGCCACCTCTTCTCCAATGGCTTTACGTCTCTCTTCGTTAAACCGCCGGAGGAACTGTTTAACCGGCTTAAACTTAGGATCCACATTAAGATGGTGCTCAGCGAATTCTCTCGGTACACCCGGCATGTCAGAAGGCTTCCATGCAAAGATGTCCCGATTCTCATGGATGAATTCGATGAGCGCGCTTTCCTATTGGGGGTCCATATTGGCCCCAATAGTGAACTGCTGTGATGAGTCGCCCGGTTTAAAGTCCACTAGCTTAGTATCTTCTGCCAAAAACTTGAGGGGCGGCTCAGATTCCGTGTTGGGTTTCTTCAGAGAGGTCATATCTGCCGGGTCAACATTCTGCTTATAGAAATTAAGTTCTGCCTCTGCACAACTTGTCTCTGCGTAAGCCGCATCACCTTCCTCACATTCCATAGCCGTCTTCCGATCACCATGTACAGTAATCATTCCCTCCAAGCCGGGCATCTTGAGCTGCAAATACACATAACAGGGTCTGGCCATGAACTTCGCGTAAGCCGGCCGTCCAAAAATAGCGTGGTACGGGCTCTTGATGTTGACCACCTCAAACCATAGAGACTCCACCCTGTAGTTGTGTTCATCACCAAAAGCCACTTCCAAAGAGATCTTCCCGACTGGGTAAGCCGACTTTCCTGGTACCACACCGTGAAAAACTGTTGAAGAAGGCTTAAGATCCTTGTCAAGTAAGTTCATCCGGCGAAAGGTGTCATAGTACAAGATGTTGATGCTGCTGCCGCCATCCATAAGTACTTTAGTGAACTTGTACCCTCCCACTTGGGGGGCAACTACCAAGGCTAGCTGCCCCGGGTTATCAACACGTGGCGGGTGATCCGCCCTGCTCCAAGTGATGTCATACTCAGACCACTTGAGATACTGTGGGAGAGCCGGCATGACCGCGTTAACCGCCCGTTTGCGTACCTTCCGTTCCCGCTTGTCAAGGCTGGTTGTGAAGACGTGGTATTGACCCCCGTTGAGCTGCTTCGGGTTACTCTGATACCCTGACTGGTTATTCTGCTGCTGGCTTCCGCCACCAGACTGTTGGTTATGACCTCCTTGGTTGCCTTGACCCTGGCCGCCCGGCCCTGAGCCGCCCGACGGGCCATTACCGTTGTTACGATGCTGCTGAATGTTGTAGTTCCGGAAATCCCGCATAACGCTGCAATTTCCCCATGTATGATCTGCTTGCTTGCCATTCCGGCTGTGCTCTGGACAAGGTCTATTAAGCATCTCATCTAGAGGAATCTTACCCCTGTTAAAAGGCTGTCTATAATTCCCATTGCCCTTAGCACGGTTATTCCCAGTGTTGGTATTAGCCACTAGCTCTGACCCGCCTTCCGGGTGTTTCCGCTTTCTAGCGTTGTTACTTCCAGCCGTACCTGGCTGTTGACCCTTGCCATTGTTACCCTTCTTCCCCTGACCTGATTTCTCCTCATCAGAGCCCGGGTCCTTCGTATTGTCAGAATCTGCATACTTGGTGAGAGCCGCCATGAGCTCCCCCATATCTTGACATGACCGCTTGAGCCGGCCAAGCTTCTGCTTCAGAGGTGTGAAGTGACAGTTCTTCTCAAGAATTAAAACCGCCTGAGCCGCCGTAATCTGCTCCGAAGAGTGGATGATAGTAGAGACCCGCCGGACCCAGTGATGAGCCGACTCGTCCTCACGCTGTACACAATGGTCCAAATCCACAATCGTCATGGGCTGCTTGCATGTTCCTTTAAATTTTTTGATGAATTTCGCCCTTAACTCGGCCCAGGAGTTAATGGTATTGGGTGGCAAACCCTTCAACCATGTGCGATCCGGCCCTTCCAGCATCATGATGAAATACTTGGCGCAGACCGCATCGCTAACGTCCAACATCTCCATGGCTAGCTCATAACTTTCAACCCAGGCCTCTGGAGGTAAATCAGCAGTGTAATTGGGCACCTTACGAGGACCCTTGAAATCCTTCGGCAGACGCTCATTCCGCAGAGCCGGTACCAGACACGGCACCCCCACAGCCCTGGAAGTCAACCCCGCTCCTCCTGAAACGGTAGGGGCGACTGTGTGTTCCTGAGACGCCGCCGCTGCCTGAGCCGCCTCTTCTCGCCGTGCTCTCACCTGATCCACCAATGTATGAGCATCCAGAGCCGCCCGATCCGCTTGCGGCGGGTTACGATGTCGTTCGCTGCTAGAAACCGCCGGCGACTCATAACGCCGGCTGTAGCTACGGCTGTGGATGGGCGTTGAGTGCACGCGACTCCGGCTGTAATTATACTTCTCCTGCTAGGCCATCGCCGTGCGCAGGTATCCGATGGCGTTCCGCACCTCTTCTGCATAAGGCGCCTCATCGGGGATCGGAATTGTATGAAGCCTGGTTGCTGCTGCCACCATGTTCTCCGCCGGGTTAGAATAATGACCCGGCGGTGTCGGATAAAGCGGTGGCAGGTTTTGGGCCCGTCGTGGCGGGTCTTGACGCTGAACCGCCGCCCGGCTCCCAGGTATTTCCGCCGTCCGGGTTATGGCCAAAGGCACACTTCGTCCCGTTCCTGGCGTGTTGAAAAGATTCCTAGCTTCATACTGCTCCGGCAAGCGGGACTGATGTCTCATCCGCTGAACCGCCGCGGCCGACTGTTGCTCTATCTCGAGGCGAAGAGCGTCTGCCTTAAGGCGCTCCGCCTCAGCATCCATCTGAGCCTTCAGCTCGTTAACTTCCTGCTGGACCGCGGCCATCTGATCCTTCAACCTAGTGATTTCTGCATTGCGGGCCGCTTGGTTCGCAACAGTGACCTCAGTTGCCATCAAGGTTGTAAGCTCGTTCATCAGATCCAGGAGAACTTGAGCCGGGGGCGCGCCTGACCCGGACACGGTCGCACCAGCAGGTGTACTGCCCTGAGCCGCCGCTGAACCGGCCATGAAGACGGCCGCATGACTTGGCGGATCATAACCCTCCGGCTCATGGTATTCTGACTCGGGGTAAGGCTCGTCGTAGCCCCCAAGCCCTCCATCCTGAAGCTGATAGATCGATTCCGTCTCCCCACATGAAGATTCCTCCCCGGAGTAGTCGTGAGTTTCTTCCTCTGACACAGAACCCTCAAGTTCTACGCCCTGAGTGAAGCCGACGAAGACATGCTTCCTGCCCGGGTCAGAATGGGCAGGTTGCGTGCTTGGGGCGGGTTGCTTGCGCCGGGCCGGCTCGACGATGTTGGTGCAGATATCCGGCCCGGGTTCAGATCCGCCAATCTTGCCGATGAAGACATGGATTCCACCGAAGGGGACCCGGAAGCCGTACTCGATTGAGTCAGCCTCAGGACCCCAGCTGGCGTCGTCGATGTAAAGCTTTCCGCGGCGGCTCTTAGTCATCTCGCCGACCACGTACCCCTCGCCCCCGAGGAGAGCACCCTTTGAGAACTCAACACCGCCGAGCGCTTGCCCCACGGTGGGCGCCAACTGTCATGGTTTTGTCACGGCAGATGCCCGAAGGCTTAGGTTCGGAGTCAACGCCATGGAAGTGGACTCAAAGGGGTTAAGTGGGACAAAGGACACGGTTTTACCCAGGTTCGGCCCCTCACGGTGGAGGTGAAAGCCTACGTCCTGCTTAAGCTGTATTAACTGGTATATCGAGTACAAGGGGCGGCTTGCTTGCCCTAACTCTCAATTGCTTGATCTCTCTCGCCGTAAGGCTTGTCTGTCTTTTTTCAACCTCCCCTTTCACCCGCCGCAGGGGCTCACCTTTATATACATAGTTATAGGCCCTGGGCTTACAAGAGTCCGGGTCGGGTTACACAACGTAACCGACCCAGGTTCTACTTTCCTAGTCTTACAAGATAAGTCTTCACATGGCGGTTTACCCTTTCGGGCCTTGAGTCGCCACCAGGCTTTAGGCCTTCGACTGGCCCATCTGTAAGTCGTCGTCTTCACGCCTTGCCTTCCTAGGCCGGCTTAGGCTCTTGCACTATGAGTCGCCAACAGGGTTAACCGCGGGGTTATATCCCCAACATGCACCCCTTTGCTGTCGTCGCCCAGGTCTTCGGATCATCGCCCTTGTCTTCAGCGAGCTCTCGCCGCTGGATTCCGCCGCCGTCAACAGCAATCTCCTCCGCCGTTGCCGCTGTAGCGAATCTTCACCAAGTTAGGGTAAGATTCGACCCCCCTCTGTACTCCCAAATCTGATTCATTGCACGGAAGGATGCGCCTAGATCTTGCCACTGTTTCGACTTCATTGTCCATGAGAAAATTCCTTGAATTAGGTTTGAGTAAAAAAAATAGGTTTAGGGTTTCTCATATTTCATCTCGGATCGACCGAATTGTGGCGACTCAGTGTTACCGATTTGGCTTCGGCCAGTGCACGCAGTACACTTCGGTGAAACCGAGTGGTACTAAATCGGTGTGTAGAAACGAAGTATGTCTACCAGAGGGGGGTGAATGGGAGTTTTAAAATTTATTCGGAAATATCAAAACTATCGGAACCCAGCAGCGGAGCGAATGAAAACAGTGTACAGTGAGCGAATACAAACTAATAAATGGAAACTAAAAGCATGCATCGAGACAAATCACATGATTGAAATATGTCATACAGCTCAGTTCGAATGTAAAGGGGAGAAACAGAGGTAACCAGTGATGCTTGATGGCGACTAGGAATTTGGTAGACCAGTTCGCCCTTCTGCAAAAGGACTACGTCTGGTTGGAGGGGTTGTGATTTAACACAAAAGATAAACTCTCTTCGCCCTATTCTCCTCGACAATTGGTTCGTCAACCAATGCTAATCACTCGTGGTAGATGCTTGAGGCGATCTCCAAACCTTTACAGACTTCTTCTTCGAGAACCACAATTACTCTTGGTCTCTGAAGAAATTGACACCTAACCGTCTAGAGAGTTCGCAGCTCTCAAGAGTAATAGGCGGAGCGTACTGGACTTAGATTCGAGTGATGCTGAACCACTATCTAATTTTTTGGCTCTGGGGTTTTCTCTCGGTGGATTTTAAACTCAAATGACTCAGGAGAGGGGGTTGCTCATCAATCTTCTCACAATCACACGGAGCAGCCACCGGACAACGCCGGTGCGGGGTGGCTATTTATAGCCGCAGCCTTCCCTGATGGGAAATGACCATTTTGGACACGCGGTCCAGCCAATGGCCAACCGACATGTTCACAACGGTCGGATTTTAAGAGTAACGGTAACATTACTTGAGGAACAAGTAATGCTAACTCCTCGGTCAGAGACAAATCTCTCGCAGCGAAGAAAGATCACAGTCTCTTGCTAGCAAGTATTTGCTCGGAACACAAAGAGATTTCTCTCGTAACTTTCATAGGATTTGGGTTTAGCATCAGAGAATCAAAGCTTCGAACGCTACACCCCTCTTAGTAGTATGGTGGTCCTATGACTCAATAAAGATAAGAGAAACAATGAAACAAATGCTATGTCTTCACTTCGTCTTCAATCTTCTCGGCCGCAGTCACTTTCTTCGGACGAGCACCGAACCAATTGCTTTGCGTCAGCAATTTTTGAGGGGACACTCTTGTCGTCATAATCTTCGGTGATAACCTTCACTGCCACGCAGGGGATTTTCTTTGGAGTTTGAACCAAACTCCTCTTGACTTCAGGGACCTGTTACTCTGTGTGCACTAGCAAACACATCAGTCCCTTACTGTTTATGTCAACAATCTCCAAAACATAAGGAGGCAAATTATTGCACCAACAATCTCCCCCTTTTTGGACGATTGTTGACAAAACAGATAATCATCGAAGTGAAGATAGATAAGTGTAAAGTAATTCCTACAAGAGTGAGTAAGTGTTACTTTGCTCGATGATGAAATAGACTCCCCCTAAATGTATGCAGGGAAAAAGGATATGAGATAAATTCTCCTGCAAGTATTGAAGTATACGGAGGAAATTTCAATCATTCGAGACAGTGATTCGCACTGATGAGATATGATCCATCGAGATCATAGTGCAATCATTCATAACTTCAGATAATAATTCCACCTGCAAAACAAATTCTTCGAGAGAAATAGTGCAGCAGGAGGGGTTATTAACATTACAGCACCGAAGTTATCGAGTTTTACAACTTAGTACAGATAAGCTTAAACCAGAAGTTGCAAACTCGCACGAAACCAAAACCAACAAAACACAGAAAGCAAATCTATCGAGACTCGATGTAATTCTCCCCCTTTTTTGTCAACGAGTGTCAAAAAGGTGACGAATAACATGAGTGCAAAAACGCAGAACTTGGTTCAATCGGTGGCATCTCCAGAAGAACTGTCCGAGGTGACTTCTTCTTCGTAGGTGACGGGATTGTCTTCGTCTTCAGCAGCATCAGATTTTCCTTCAGGAATAATAACATGGGGCTGAGCAGACGAGGGAACATTTGGAGTAGCCACAGGAGGAACACGGGATATCACATTGCCTTCGGTAGGTTGCTCGGTCGGTGAGGTGGCTTCAGACTCGTCAAGTAATTTGCGAAGCTTGAGATGAAGAAGATCAATGGTTGGCTCACGAATAGGAAGAGGAGGGGTACTCTGATCTTGAAAATCTTCAACAGTGAAGCCTTTGTCAATATAATCATAGAGCTCTTGGAGATTGGCATGCAGGAGTTGTTTCTCGGTGAAGAACTTGCGAAGCAATTTCTAGAGTCTCTTCTTGTTTTCATCAGCTATCAGATGCATGATTCTGGTGCGATTGTTGAGAGCATTTAGCTTAGAGACGAGATGTTCTTTTTCGCGTCGATCCTCGGCGATATGCTGTAGCAGCAGTTGTTGTGTGCGCAAACTAACTTCGAGTTGCGATGGAGGTTGAGGCGAAATCTTTCGGTCGCGCTGAGGAAGACGTGGCCCGTCGAATTGCTTGTGATAGTCTTGGGGGCTTGATGCGGGCGATTTGCCCGAAGTGATATCTTCCATGACTTGCAAGGTATCACGAACAGGAGGAATGAAACTTTTGTGGTTTTCCTTCGCAAGATACACTGTGCGCATAGCATGATCAATAACTTTCTAGATCCAGGGCGCGAAAACTTTGATGCAGAAGGGATATTGGGCAGAATCCTTCAGAATACGTAGAAACATGTCTTCCACGTTGAAGATGTATCGCTCAGAGATTGCATATATAGTATTTCGAAGAACATCTGAGATGGATTTGTCTGGATTCATACCCGCCAGAGGGCAAATGGTGTAGGAGAGCATATGAAATAGCGATTCTCGAAGGTTAAGTGCTTAGGACGAGGAGGACCAGTGTAGTCACGAATCTTTTCTTGATCCATTGTGCACCGAAAAGTTTCATCTGATATGACATCAATGTTGTGAACCCGAATTTCAGTGTCACCATGCTCAAAGCGAGGGAAATGGAAGTGCGAGACAAAATCTGTTGAAGTGCATTTGATGCGTTTTCCTTCGGTCATCCACTCCATAATCCATTTTGAGGTATCAGATTCATCGCCAGAGATATACAGTGTAGCATAGAACTGAAGAATAATCTCTCTGTTCCAAGGGTGCTCGAATTCAAATACCTTGGTGAGGCAGAAATCATCCAGATCTTGAAGCAATTGATTGAAACAGCCAATATTCCGCATTGCAGGAATATTCAGATATTCGTGAGGAAATATCTTTCTGCTCTCATAGAGGACACGAGAGTAATATATGGCCTGTTCCTTAGTCCAGAAGCGAGGCGATTCCAAAGTGTGCGGCCCATCATACGAACTATCTTGAAAGAATTTGGGGTGCGCATTCTGATTGAAAAGAGGACCTTTGGCGCCTGCTCCTGATGAGAACAAAGGTAGTTCTTCACGGGGATATGGATATTTGAGTTCTTCTTCAGGAGAGAGAAATTCATCGTCGTATACAGCTGAGTCAGTACGGCGAGCAGAGACAGATTTCCTTTTGGAAGGACCAGCATCTGGAATTCGTGTCACTGTGTCGATAGATAACTTGAGTGGAGAGGGAGCATGTGGCACAACAGAGGGTGCTGCAAAGGCAGTGGGCAGCAGGGCAGGTTCATCCACTTTAGGCACTGAAGCCGAATCATGTACTGGAGGTGGGTGAGGTTGTTCCACTAGAATCTGTTGTTGCTCGATAATAGGAGAAGCCAAGACTTTTGGAGCTTCATGAGCCGGAGAAGCTTGGGGCTCGGAGCGAGGAATTTCATCTTCCTCAGAAACAGATCTTTGCGAGGGAATATCAGCTCGAGCAAGTGATGCCACATGCACTGGTTCAGTTGGCCTTGGCGAGGGAGGAGCATCCGAGTCTTTTACTAGGCGGTTCGAAGGAGGAGCTGGCTCAGGAGATTTTTCTTTCTGAGACTGAGCAACTGGGCGTGCAGGAGATTTTTCCTTCGGAGCAGGAGGTACATTTTTCTTCGCAATTCTCTTTCATTGCTTCTTCTTGAGCTGAGCAACTTGATCAATGTGGCCTTTGACCAGATCATTGTAGCCAGTGACTTTTGCTTGATGTTCGTCACAGATCTTGCGAACAATTTCGTCTAGATCCGTGTGAAAGCGTAACCTTCTGTGACGGAGGAGAGTCATGGCACGGTTGACATCCTTGTAAGAATCTTTGAGCGCTTTAATGACAAATCTTGAAGAAGCAGTTTTCATTCGACCATCAATGTCAATTAGTTCGGCAGAGAGAGAGTTGATCTCAACTGCATCTTCTCTCATTTCTTGAACTATGGAAGTGGCCTGTGTAATGACTTTAGCAGGAATAGGCAGAGATGCCACTTCACCATCGAATGGATTGTCCACAAATTTGTCATGCTATTCCATGATAAATATGTGATCATAGTAGTGAGGAGCATCAGACTTGGCAATAGGAGCAGTTTGCACAGGAACTTGCTCGGAAGGAGGTTTAGAAGCCAACGGCTGAGTCAAGGTAGGCGCAAACTTAGCAGCCTTCTCCGTCGGAGCAGTAGCTTGTGGAGCATTTTTCTCGGTAGCAGGCACCTTGATTTTTTGCAAGTCAGGCTTGGGAATACTTTTGCCTGGCTTTGCAGTACTCACAGGAGTGTCAACAACCAAATCTTGCAAATTGATAGCATCTGGATGAGGAGTTGTGTTTACATGCTGTTTCATCGTGATAGTGGTAGCAGGAGTTTTTCGAGCAGTGATCTTCTTCGGTGGTGCTTCTGGAATCATAGGAGCCCGAAGATCAGGCAACACAGTTGAGGTGGTAATATTCACTTCCTCGCTGAGAGTAGCAGCAACTTCTTCCTTGGTGAGCGGAGGGTCATCATCATCATCCGAAGAATCATTCATTTGAAATTCATCAGCAGGTTCAACCTTTTTCTTCTTTGATGCACTCTTTCTCTTTGATGCAGTAGCGCTGGGATCATGCTTGCGCTTAGAGCGGCCTTCAGATTTTCCTTCGGCCTTTTTCTTCTCGACATCATCTTTGAGAAGGCGAAGGTTTTCCTCTTCTCGAGCCTTTTGCTTTTCAGCCCTCTGAGCTCGCTTGATGGCATTTCGCTGACTCTTAGCAAGCTCATCAGGATAAGATTCGGGTGTGCGAAGGGAGGACTCATGAGCATTTGGTGGAGGAGGTGGTCTCTCTTTGGGACCATTTGGTTTGATGAGAGAAATTTCCCGGCAGTCACCCCATGGTGGATGAAATGCAAAGTTTTGAGCAAACCGAGGATGAACAAATTCATAGTTGAACCATTTGCGCACCCAATGATGTCGAATCCATTGTTGACGGTTATCTCTCTGCTGTTTGGTCTCTCCTGGAACGGTATCGTAACGATCATGAGAGATATACTCAGCAGTGTTTGTGTATGCCTGTCTGCCACCCTTCTTCTTCTTCGGAGCATTCTCTTCTTGCTCATTAGCAATTTGCTCGGTTCTTTTTCGCTTGCTGGTTGATGGGCCTACCTTTGGGCCTTTGGCATTCGGAGCTTTGGATTCATCAGCTGTACCCAGAACAACATCATCCCTGTCAGCCCGGCTCACTGGTTGAGCCGAATCCTCAACTGACTGCATTTTCCTGTGAATAAAGATAGATGCGAGGGAAAATGGGGACAGGGTTACGAATGCACACAACGAAGATTTAAAAAAATCGTTTTGATGAAGAAGTAGATGCAGACTTTGAGAAATGTTTCGGATGAAAGAAATGTGTAGAACGAACTAGTAGGTTCGAAGAAAATACTAGTTAACGTACTAAGCATTTCGTTCGTACGAGACACAACACAAACCCTAGATCTGGAAAAAAAATGGATGCGAGGAACAACTACAAACCACATCCGCACAAGTTACCTATCAGTAAAGATATGGGAAATGCGGTAAAATAGACAATTTCTACCGCGGACGAACTCGAACAAGATGAATGGAAGAACTAGTTCGCACTACACATACCCTAACTTGGTGATGTGTAGCAACTATGGCGGCGTGGGGATGGAGATGATCCGCGGCGGCGAGGAATGACTCCGGTGACCTCTTCCCAGCAGCAAAGCGGCAAAGATGATCGACGTCATCGAGCTCGAGGTGGAGCAGTACGGCAGGGCTTCGAAAAGTGACGGTGGCAGAGAGATGCGAAGGGAATCGAGGGAGAGTGGCGGCATAGAATATATATGCGAGGAGGAACTAACCGCACCCGGTGAATCTGATCGGACGACCACAGTTAGAGGACTATTGCGATTCAACGGACCTGATAAACTGGCAGTTGATGAAGAGCACGTGGCAACCGTCACCAAAGAACATGGTCCTGACTTGGGCGGGAAACCCCAAATTTTGGATGGCTTTCGCCAAAACAGATTAAGCTCGGACCGAACCTTTAACGTGGTCAAGGATACCAGATAAAGTTTCGTTACCAGATGAAGTTTGTGCATTCATAACGGAGTAGCATAGACTGGAAGAGATAGAATAGAGAGAAAAACAGGGTCCTAGGTATTTCACTCAGACGAACAAACACAAACACCCGAGAGAGAAGCTATGAGTGAAATGCATTCGGACTAAAAAAAAACTTCAACCGAAAGACAACTCAACAAAGAGAAATTGTGGTGGCGTTCCCCATCGTGTAAGAACTGTATGATCCCGAGCATCACACAATTATCATGGCACCCAGTTAGTCTAGTTCTTCGTTAATGTATTCACTCTCAGAAAGAAAATTTCACTTTGTCGAAAATTTCAAACTCTTCGAGTGTTGTGCACCCATTCCTTCTAAGATGTGGAAGTGAAGGTATGGGTGCCGAGTCCAGCTTACTGCACGTTTGCGGAATCTAGGATATTTAGCTCACACCGTAACGCACCGAATCTTTTCTCATCGAGAGGCTTGGTGAAGATATCGGCGAGATTTTCTACGGTATTGATGTGACTGATGACAATATCCTCTCGAGCAACATGATCGCATAGGAAATGATGTCTGATCTCAATATGCTTGGTGCGAGAGTGCTGCACTGGATTGTGTGCAATTTTGATCACACTCTCATTGTCGCACAATAGAGGGATCTTCTTGACCTTGATGCCATAATCCTTCAAGGTTTGCTTCATCCATAATAACTGAGTGCAACAGGCGCCAGCAGCAATATATTCGGCCTCAGCCGTAGAAAGCGGGACACAATTCTGCTTCCTTGATGACCAACATACCAATGATCTACCGAGGAAATGGCATGTCCCTGAAGTAGATTTCCTGTCAAGCCGGTCACCTACATAATCTGAGTCTGAATATCCAACGAGGTCAAACTGTGCTCCCTTAGGATACCATAAACCTAAGGTGGGGGTGTGAGCCAAATATCTCAGAATACGCTTGACCACTTGGTGATGCGATTCTTTTGGTGCAGCTTGGAAACGAGCACACATACAAACACTCAACATAATATCAGGTCTGGATGCACATAAGTAGAGCAAAGAACCAATCATCGAACGATAAGCTTTCTGATCATAATCTTTACCGTACACATTTGCGTCCAGCTGGCCATTCGTGGGCATGGGAGTTTTGTAGCCCTTCTGTTTGCAATCTTGCATTTTGAACTTCTTTAGACAGTCTCTCAGATATTTCTCCTGAGATATGAAAATTCCATTGTCCTGTTGACGGATTTGCAGTCCGAGAAAGAACTTGAGTTCACCCATCATAGACATTTGATATTTCTCGGACATCATTCGCCCGAATTCCATGCTGCATGCATTGTTAATACAGCCGAAAATAATATCATCCACATAAATTTGACACACGAATAGATCACCATCAATAGCACGAGTGAAATGAGTGGAATCAGTGGATCCTGGCTTGAACCCTTTGTCGAGCAGAAACTTCTTCAGAGTGTCATACCAAGCTCGAGGGGCTTGCTTCAGCCCATACAGAGCCTTTTTCAACCTAAAAACTTTGTTAGGAAACTGAGGGTTTTCAAAGCTAGGTGGCTGCCTAACATATACTTCCTCATCAATTTCACCATTAAGGAAAGCACTTTTCACATCCATTTGATAAAGCAGAATATCATTGTAGTTTGCATAAGCGAGAAGAATACGAATTGCCTCAAGGCGACCAACAGGAGCATATGTTTCACCGAAATCAATACCTTCTACCTGTGTATACCCTTGAGCGACAAGACGCGCTTTGTTTCTCACAACAATGCCATTTTCATCTTGCTTGTTTCGGAAGATCCATTTTGTGCCGATGATATTGTGCTTCTTAGGATTCGGTTTGTCAACCAATTCCCACACATCATTCAATTCGAATTGCACCAACTCTTCTTGCATGGCATTCATCCAATCAGGATCATTCATGGCTTCCTCATACTTGGTAGGTTCTGTCAATGA
Source organism: Elymus sibiricus (assembly GCA_039707655.1). Taxonomy (NCBI): domain Eukaryota; kingdom Viridiplantae; phylum Streptophyta; class Magnoliopsida; order Poales; family Poaceae; genus Elymus; species Elymus sibiricus. Next base: position 230,702,930 of record CM077668.1, read on the forward strand.
GACAAAGGAGAACCTGCCACAGTAGTTAGCCAAACGGGTGCGAGAACGAGTTGTGGGTCGGTAACCTGGATTCTCGAGATCTTCGAGGATTAATGCAGGTTCAACTCGATTTGCCACTCGTGGGAGAGGATTTCCTTCTGGATGATCATTTTCATTTTCCTCAGTGTCAGCATCAGGATGGGCATTTGTATCGCCATTCTCATCGGGATTGCCATTTGAGTTCGGTGAGGCATTTTCTTCGGCAGTAGATTGGCGTGTTCTTCTTCGAGCCATGGGGGCATCTTCATCGGAAGAGTCAGGTGTATTTCCTTCAACTGGCCTGACGTCCCAATGGCCATTTGCCGAATAGCATCCGAGATCGGTGGTTCATCTATCACATTAGGCTGGTGCTCCTTTTGAGAGCCGTTAGATTCATCAAACCGCACATTTACCGTTTCCATAACTTTCCCGTGGTGAGAGTTATAGACACGATAAGTATGCGAGTTCGAGCCATAACCAAGAAGAAAACCTTCATGTGCCTTAGGTGCAAACTTGGAATTATGATTCATGTCACGAATATAGCAAGGTGCACCGAAAACACGTAAACAAGAAACATTCGGTTTCTTGCCAGTGATAAGCTCATATGAAGTTTTCTTAAGGAATTTGTGAAGATAAAGACGATTGACAACATGACAAGCAGTGTTAATAGCATCAGCCCAGAAACGAATGGGAGTTTTATACTCACTGAGCATTGTTCTCGCCATTTCGATGAGAGTTCTATTCTTTCGCTCAACAACTCCATTCTGTTGGGGAGTGTATGCGGCAGAGAACTCATGAGTTATACCATGTTCGTCGAGAAAATCTTTGATATGAGTATTTTTGAACTCAGTACCATTGTCGCTTCTGACGTGCTTAATTCGCACATCATATTCATTCTAAGCCTTCTTGGCAAATCTTTTGAAGATGTCTTGGGTGCAGGTTTTGTCTTCGAGAAAGAATTCCCAAGTGTATCGAGAGAAATCATCAACAATAACCAGACCATAATGATTGCCTCCGAAGCTTGCATAGTTTTGAGGTCCGAATAAATCCATATGAAGAATTTCCAGAGGTCTTGTTGTGGTCATGACAGTTTTTGACGAATGGTGCCAATTTGCCGGCTTCACACGCACCACAGAGACGATCCTTGTCAAATTTCACATCAGGAATGCCACGAAGATGATTTTTCTTCACGAGAGTCTGCAAATTTCTCATACCTGCATGACCAAGTCTTCGGTGCCACAGCCATCCTTCGGTTGCTTTTGCAAGCAAACAAGTTTGGACTGAGGGACCCTTAGAGAAATCCACAATATATAAATCACCCTTTCTATTTCCCTCGAAGACGAAGGAATTGTCAGAAGCCATAAAGACGATGCATTTGGATGATGAAAATAGAACTAGCATGCCTAGATCACAAAGCTTGCCAACTGACATGAGATTGAATCCAAGAGACTAAACAAGTAAAACATCATCAATGTTCTTGTCCTTGGATATAGCAATTTTACCTAACCCAATTACCTTTCCTTTGTTGTTGTCGCCAAAAGTAATATACTTCTAAGATGAAGCAGTTAAGTTGGGGTCGACAAACAACGACTTGTCTCCGGTCATATGACTAGTGCATCCACTATCCATTATCCATTCGGTACACCCGGAGACATAGTCCTACAGAGAAATCAGGCTTTCTTAACCACCCACATCTTTGTAGGTGGCTTCGAAACATATGAGCGAGCAGGATATGATTTCTTTCAATAGTCATACGAATTGTGACTTGAATGAGTACGAGCATAATCGAAGGAGTATGCATTGAAATTCTTCCCAAACGAATGAGTATAGTGGTTAGACGAGGTATGCATGTACTCATTCCGTCGAACCTTTTCCAGGAAGTATCAAGCATTTTCAGCCTGCATGGTTAGTAACGTAGTAATAGGCAATGCTTCGATATTTTTCCTAGGCACCCATATAGCTTTCTTTGGGGGGCCATTCCTGCTGTTTGGTCCAACATAGCGAGCAACGGCCTCACCACGTTGGTTTTTGAACAACTTATAGTTGTCCAGAGAATCATCATATGAGTATTCAGGGATAGGACTGTCATATCCCGAAAGTAAAGCTGGATCGAGCGTTTTGCTCTTGGCAGGCACCCACACAGTGCGAGGATATTGATCAGGTTCCCAATAAGAGCCATTTTCATTCAGTTTCCTTTCGAAACCGATACCTTCTTTCCTGGGATTTTTGTGAAGAATGGATTTCTTCAGAACATCACACAGGGTTTGATGTCCTTTGAGAGACTTGAACATTCCTGTCTGAAGAAGATCCCTCAACCTAGCATTCTCATCAGACATAGAACCATTTTCCTCGACAGAGTGGTTAGCATTCACAGAAGATTCAGCATTTGATTCAGCGTTACTGCGTTCAAGGCATTTTAAGCAAGGTGGTACAAACACTTCAGGTTTCTCTTTGAGTTGTTGGGTGAGAAGAGAATTTTCTCTAATCAAGTCATCATGACCCTCTCTCAGCGACTCGAGTTCCTGTTTCCTTTTCAGGTAATCATAAGTCAATCTCTCGTGGTCGGCTGAGAGAAAATCATGACGATTTGACAGTTCTTCTATTCGAGACTCGAGAGCGCAATGCTCTTTTGTCAACGACTGATTTTTCTCCATCTCCTCAACCAACAACCCTTCGGATTTCTTGAGGGTTTTCTCAATTTTTTTGAGAGAGTTTTGTTGCATGTTAGAAATTTTGATCAGTTTAGCATGGTCATCCTCATCAGATGAGTATTGATCACTGGAGTGAACCTTGTGATGTTTGGAGGGTACCTTTTCTTTCGAAGCTTTGGCCATGAAGCAGTAGGCAGGAGATTCGTCGTCGCTTGAATGATTCTCGAAGAAGTTCGATGCAGGAGTAGTGGCACATGCTAAGCCAGCCATGCCAGAATCCGAATCCTCATCAGATTCATCAACTTCCTCGGAGCCAGATGACTCTTCTTCATCGGAGTCCATCTCCTTGCCGATGTATGCATTGGCCTTGCAAGAGGTATTCTTGCGGTTGGATGAGGACTTGGAGGGATTCCTTGAGGAAGATCTTGACGTGGACTTGGAGGAGGAGCTGTCCTTCTTCTTGAAGAACTTCTTCGTTTTCTTCTCATCATCGGAGTCGTAGTTCTTGCTCTTGCCTTTGCCATGGTTGTTTCCTGAATCATATCTTCCACTGGCACGGATTTCAGCTTCCCAGAGAGGGCAGTCCGAAATGAAATGCCCTGGCTTTTTGCACTTGAAGCGGGTGTAATCTCCAGTAGGTTTTGATGAAGATTTGGAGCCGCCAGAGTTGTTGGATCCTTTCTTCTGAAACTGATTTTTTCCTTTGAAGGCGCTGGAATCTTTTCGTGATCAATGCGAGATCCTTGTTGATCCTTTCTGGGTCATCTGAATCTTCTTCGGCATTTCCTTCTGAGGAAGATTCAACCACAGCCTTGAGAGCATGACTCTTTCGGTGACTTGAGCCATAGAGAGCTCTCTTTTCTTCTTCTTGTTCCTCGTGGGTGTTTAGCCTTTCCATGATATCAGCCGAGTCGAGAACTTTGAAATCAGCTCGCTCCCAAATCATCAGAACTAGTGTGTCGAACGAACTGTCAAGGGATCGGAGTAGCTTCTTCACAACTTCGTGATCAGTGATGTCTTTGGCGCCGAGACCTTGCAGCTCGTTTGCAATGTCACTCAGACGATCGAAAGTTTGTTGACAGCTTTCATTTCTGATTCGCTTGAACCGATTGAACTTCGCCCGAAGAGTATCAATGCGAGCTTCTTTCTGAGTTGAAACACCCTCATTTATCTTTTCGAGAATGTCCCACAATTCCTTTGCAGTTTCACACTGATGATAGCGAAGAAATTGAGCACGAGAGAGATGGCCACCAATTTCATCTTTAGCTTGAGCATCCATCTGAATGAGTTTCTTCTCGTGGTTAGTGGGGACCTGGAGCACTTCAACCACGAATCCATTCTGCACCACATTCCACATATCATCATCAATAGCTTGGAGACAGATCTTCATCTTCTCCTTCCAGAAGGGATAGTCCATCCCATCGAAGATGGGAATCTTGAGGTGTGACTTGTAGCTCACTGAAGACATACTTAAACTCCAAGGTGGTTAGACCAAAATGAACAGAGTCAAGGAGAACCTGGCTCTGATACCAATTGTAGGAACGAAGTATGTCTACTAGAGGGGGGTGAATGGGAGTTTTAAATTTTCAGAAATATCAAAACTCTCGGAACCCAGCAGCGGAGCGAATGAAAACAGTGTACAGTGAGCGAATACAAACTAATGAATGGAAACTAAAAGCATGCATCGAGACAAATCACATGATTGAAATATGTCATACAACTCAGTTTGAATGTAAAGGGGAGAAACAGAGGTAACCAGTGATGCTCAATGGCAACAAGGAATTTGATAGACCAGTTCGCCCTTCTGCAAAAGGACTACGTTTGGTTGGAGGGGTTGTGATTTAACATAGAAGATAAACTCTCTTCGCCCTATTCTCCTCGACAATTGGTTCGTCAACCAATGCCGATCACTCGTGGTAGATGCTTGAGGCGATCTCCAAACCTTTACAGACTTCTTCTTCGAGAACCACAATTACTCTTGGTCTCTGAAGAAATTGACACCTAACCGTCTAGAGAGTTCGCAGCTCTCAAGAGTAATAGGCGGAGCGTACTGGACTTAGATTCGAGTGATGCTGAACCACTATCTAATTTTTCGGCTCTGGGGTTTTCTCTCGGTGGATTTTAAACTCAAATCACTCAGGAGAGGGGGTTGCTCATCAATCTTCTCACAATCACACTGAGCAGCCACCGGACAACGCCGGTGCAGGGTGGCTATTTATAGCCGCAACCTTCCCTGATGGGAAATGACCATTTTGGACACGCGGTCCAGCCAATGGCCAACTGACACGTTCACAATGGTCGGATTTTAAGAGCAACGGTAACATTACTTGAGGAACAAGTAATGCTAACTCCTCGGTCAGAGACAAATCTCTCACAGCGAAGAAGATCACAGTCTCTTGCTGGCAAGTATTTGCTCGGAACACAAAGAGATTTCTCTCGCAACTTTTATAGGATTTGGGTTTAGCATCAGAGAATCAAAGCTTCGAACGCCACACCCCTCTTAGTAGTACGGTGGTCCTATGACTCGATAAAGAGAAGAGAAACAACGAAATAAATGCTACGTCTTCACTTCGTCTTCAATCTTCTCGGCCGCAGTCACTTTCTTCGGACGAGCACCGAACCAATTGTTTTGGGTCAGCAATTTTTGAGGGGTCACTCTTGTCTTCATAATCTTCGGTGATAACCTTCACTGCCACGCAGGGGGTTTTCTTCGGAGTTTGAACCAAACTCCTCTTGACTTCATGGACCTGTTACTCTGTGTGCACTAGCAAACACATCAGTCCCTTACTGTTTATGTCAACAATCTCCAAAACATAAGGAGGTAAATTATTGCACCAACACGGTGTCACCGAGTTAGTCTCTTAGTAGCATCATGTGTGCTTTGGTGGAACCAGGATCAACTTCGGTCTAACCGAAATACAAACCCTAGTTTCAGTTGTTGCCTCGGTGATACCAAGATTTTCAAATCGGTAAATCCGAAATGCTCTCTGTGAAAACCGAAAACTGAAGTTTGAACTCAAATATTTTAAAAAATAGCTGTGTTTTGTGATACTCATCTACTCCACTCTATCTATTCTACTTCACAGGGCCAGTTGTCAGCATGTTAGATGCCAGTGATAGTCAGAACAAGTCAAATGATCCAAGTGTTGACTTGGAGGCAGGAACAAGTGCAGAAGAGAGTTATCATGAGGGAGAGAGGAGTTCTCCCAGCTTGCCAAAAGCAGCCACCAGAACAAGGAAGAGGAAAGACTCAGATGAAGAGGATGAAGACTTCCAGGTAGAAGTCACCTCTAAGAAGAAAGCTGTTCTAGCCAAGGAGTATGGCAATCCTCAAAAGGAGACAGGAGTGACAAGAAAAGTGTCTGCATCCACTGCTGCCAAGAGAGGCATCACCACAGAAAATCCAGGTGGATCCCAGCATGGACAGAGCAAAGCTATGCCTAAGAATGCAGGCAAGAAAAGAGAAAGGAAGCAGACTGCCCATGTGGTGTTGAAACCCACATCCATGAGGAGAGATGATGAAGCCAAGCTATAGTCTAGCAGTGATGATGAGCACCAGGGCACTGTACTTCCTACTACTACCCAGGTCAGCAGCCGTGCCAGTCACTTCCAGAGCCACAGTCTCAGCTCCAGCTGCTACACCATCGGTTGCTCCATCAGTTCCTCCAGTCGTCTCCACTCCTCTAGTACAGCAGATATCATCCGAGGCATTTGCAGATGCGCTTCTCTCCACTCCACCGGCGCAGAGGACTTCTTCACCAGGAGCTGCCGGAGATCGAGCCCACAGCGACGTTTAGCTCTATACTTATTCAAAAATTTTGGTACTTGTTGCCAAAGGGGGAGAATTAGTATAGATCATAGGGCTTTGAGAGAGAGAGAGAGAGAGAGAGTGCTTTGCTTTTTCTCGTTTGATTTATTTGAGTGTTTATGCTACTTCATGAGTTTCGTGCTACCTTGAGATACTTTGGTTTGACGCTTGTATGAGACTACGTTACTTTGTGCTTCATCATACCGTACTCTATTGCTATGCATGCTTGATTATCTATCCATATGCTCTTTGTATGATCATTCACTTCTTTGCTTGGTGATGAGTGCTTATTATATTGCAATCATATCATTTTGAGTGCTCCTCCAAGATGTACGTGACATGGAAGAGTGACCCGTGATCCTAATCGATTGAGCATTTGCATTCAAACACAAATTTTTAATAATGCACAAATTTAGGGGGAGCTCTTGCTTATCACATACTTCTCCAAGCGACGATGTATTTCATTGATTATATCATTTGTCGAAGCTTTGATCTATATGTTGTCATCAATTACCAAAAAGGGGGAGATTGAAAGTGCAACTAATCCTCGGGTGGTTTTGGTAATTAATAACAACATATATGTCATTGATCCAATGCTCATTGATAATAGATTTCAGAGAAGATCCATGATTGGCATGGCAAGGACATGAGGATGTGGACCCCCTCAAAATGCAAAGGACAAGAATTGGCAAAGCTCCAAGACTCTTCATTTTTGGTTAAGTGATCCAAGATCACATTGAGTCCATAGGAAAGTCAATACTATTAAAAGGGGATGAGATTTTTGATCATGACTCAATTGCTCAAATGCTTAGTGATATTGCTCCAAAAATCCTCAAACACTTCTCCACATCACATCTATCCAAAACCCTAAAGTGTCAACTCGGTCCCACCGAAACTCTCTATCTCAGACTCATCGAGTTGATCACACACACTGCCTAAGCCAAACCCTAACATTTTGGTTCTACCGAAATGGCTCTCGGTCTCATCGAGACGGCGTGACCAAGTTTCTGTAATGATGTTGCTTCACTTCAGTATTTCTGAGATGAAACGATCGGAACTACCAAAATGAGGTATTGCCCTAGCCATTGCAATTCGGTCCCACCGAGATGTTCTGATCGGTCTCACCGAGACTTCCAACGTTAGAATCTTTTACACTAGTCGGTCTCACCGAGATTTTGGTCCGGTGTCACCGAGTTGGGTCAAAAGTGTGTAACGGTTGGATCTTTGGGTGAAGCCTATATATACCCCTCCACCCCCACTTACTTTCTAAGAGAGCCATCAGAACGAAACACTACTTCCACTACTCATTTTCTGAGAGAGAACCACCTACTCATGTGTTGAGATCAAGAGATTCCAATCCAACCATTTGAACCTTGATTTCTAGCCTCCCCAAGTTGCTTTCCACTTCAATCCCCTCTCCCACCAAAGCCAAATCTATGAGAGAGTGATTGAGTGTTGAGGAGACTATCATTTGAAGCATAAGAGCAAGGAGTTCATCATCAACAACACCGTCTATTACCTTTTGGAGAGTGGTGTCTCCTAGATTGGTTAGGTGTCATTTGGGAGCCTCCAAGATCATGTGGAGTTGAACCAAGGAGTTTGTAAGGGCAAGGAGATCTCCTACTTCATGAAGATCTACCCGAGTGAGGCTAGTCCTTCGTGGGCGTAAGCCATGGTGGAATAGACAAGGTTGCTTCTTCATGGACCCTTCGTGGGTGGAGCCCTCCGTGGACACGCGCAACCGTTCCCCTCCATGGGTTGAAGTCTCCATCAACGTGGACGTACGATAGGACCACCTATCGGAACCACGCCAAAAACCACCATGTCTTTATTGTGTTTGATTTCTCCGATCCATTCTTTACGTTCATTTGCAAAGTCTTTATTTTCCTCTGCACTACTCTTAGACTTGCATGTGTAGGGTGTACTTGACTTGGTAGAATTGCTAAAACTTGCCTACAACTAAAATTGGGAAAAGGATAAGTTTTTATTTGGTCAAGTAGTCTAATCACCCCCCCCCCCTTGATGACCTTCAAGTGCACAGGGCTGTTGTAGCACTTTCGTGTGATAAGTAGAGTGTCGAACCCACAGGGAGCAAATAGGAAGGCAGCACAAACCTCGCAACCACGCTGTCACTTTCACGCAGCCACGTATGCACCCAAACCAGAGTTTGGAAATAGCCTATTCTATCGTTGCTAGGAAAACGAGATAAAAAGGGATTTAACTAAGCTACAAACAAGAAGAGTAAAAACAGGAAATAAATGACACTAAGTTAACCATCGCATGCCCCTAGGGAGGAGGTTGGTATAGGAGTTAACCATCGCGCACCCCCGATTATAACAGCACTCAAGGATTTCATTTCAGACATAAAAATGCTCAAACCTCCCCACCATGCCATGACCAACACTTAGATGAGAACTTAATAACAAGCATTAATACCGATATTTCTACTAACCAATGATCATGAACCAATATCCTTTCATATTACGACATCAATATCATTAAACCATACGTTTCATATTTAGTGATCTACATGAAAGTTTTTATTATATCCCCCTTGAATACCTATCCTTTCTGGACTAGTCTTATAACACCTGCAAATTGCCATTACTATTTATTAGACTCTCAAAAACATTTAAGTGAAGCATGAGAGTGCAATTATTTCTACAAAATATAACCACCGCCGTGCTCTAAAAGATATAAGTGAAGCACTAGAGCAACTGCCTAGCTCAAAAGATATAAGTGAAGCACATAGAGTATTCTAACAAATCACGATAAATGTGTGTTCCTCTCAAATAGGTGTGTCCAGCAAACAATGATTGTGGCAAACTAAAAAGCAAACAAAACTATAGCACAAGACGCTCCAAGTAAAACTCAGATCATGTGATGAATAAAAATGTAGCTCCAAGCACTACAAAAAAAATACATCCGTGACATTATGGCCCGAACGAAAACTTTTTCTGTCATGGTTGTGACACTTCTATGACAAAAAACATGTATCATCATAGATGTGGTGGGCTCCTACTTCTATGACAAAAATTTATGACAGAAAATGGGCTTTTCGTCCTGGGCGGGCCGGAGACGCACACGCATGACATTCTTTGGGCCGTCCATGACGTAAAAAATCATGGTAGAACTGAGGGCAAGGAAATTTTCGGGGAGTTCCCGGTTACGGTGGGTGGTCGGGGCTGAGCGATGCAGTGTGGTTTGCGCGTTTCTCTCGTATGCGCGCGTGTGTGCGAGGCGCTCGCTAACTGAACCCGAGCGAGGTGTATGTTCGCTTACTGAACCTGAGCGATCGATCGCCCTCGCACTACGTACTGAACACGAGTGATCGATCCCTTGCACTACGTACTGAACCCGATCGATCCCTTCGTTGCTAACTGAACCCAAGCGATCCCTTCGCTGCTAACTGAACCCGAGCGATCCCTTCACTGCTAATTGAACCCGAGCAACCCCTTCGCTGCTAACTGAACTTGATCGATCCTTCTCGCTGCTTACTGAAGCCGAATGAGCCCCCATGCGAGGCGTAGCCAGCTGGTGCTTGGTTGCCTCTCGATGAACAGTGCCCGTTGCTGCCGCGCGCGCGATACACGTAGAACGAGTCGAGACTTGCATCAATCGAGCCAGTTGGTTGGTTGTGTTCCCGTTGCTGCCACCCGCTCATACGCCCCACCCCAGCTGGTGGGTTGGCTGTGGATGAACAGTACCCTGGCCGTGTGAAGGTGGTTGGTGCTGGATGAACAGGACCCCGAGAGGAGGCCACCACACCCCAGCCGGTTGGGGGTGGATGAACAGGACCCCGTGGAGGCCGGATGAACAGTAGCCGGTGCAGGCTGGAGGAAGTCGACGGTGGATGAACAGTAGCTGGTGGAGGCTGGAGGAGGTCGACCGTGGATGAACAGTAGCCCGTGGAGTCCCGTTTTGTGGTACCCCACACTCCTCCTGATGAACAGGACTCCGTTTTGACCGTAGGCAGTTGGGTAGAAGTCTGTTTCCTCCGTTTTGCTGTACACCAGACCCCTCCCGATCAACAGGACCCCGTTTCGACTGTAGGTGGTTGAACAGAAGTTCGTTTCCTCCATTTTGCGGTACGCCAGACCCCCAGCCAATGAACAGACCCCGTTTCGACCATAGGCAGTTGAATAGAAGGCTGTTTCCTCTGTTTTGCGGTACGCCAGATCCCGAGTCGATGAACAGGACCCCGTTTCGGCTGTTCCGTCCAAGCAGGTTGGCTCCCGATGAACAGGACGCGTTCCGACCCAGTCGCTTAGCTCCCGACGCTGTTTCCGCCGTTCCGACCCAGCCGGTTGGCTGCCGATGAACAGGAGGCCGTTGCTGCCGTCCGTTGCCTCTCTCCATGTACACGAGCCCTGGCTGTACATATGCATGAGTACGTGTTCGAGACCCCGCCCGTATGTACGTACGTGGCCATATTTTTTGCAGCGTGGCTAGACGTACGTGTACTCGATTTAGACGGGACTGTCTGAACTGCTACGTATGGTGCTCTACTACGACACGTGCCGCTCCTTTTTTTTTACGTGACGCGCTGCTCCTTACAAGCCCACGGTTCATCCTTGCAGAGAGACCGATCGACCAGTATGTACGTACACGTTCGCGACCAGACAGACAACGCTACGTAGACTTCGACCGAGTGGGTCCCAGCTGTCAGGGAGGATACGGAGACACTTCCTTGCGTGCGAAGATATAGCAGGTGGGTCCCAGCTATCAGTGGGAGGAATCATTTTTTTTGCGCGTAATAAGGAGGCACTTCCTTGCGTGCGAAGATATAACTGGTGGGTCCAGCTGTCAGCCTCACCGCGTACAGTCCTCTTCCGATGGCTGTCGTTCATTGACCACGTTGACTATGCCGTGTCGAGAGCACCAAGGCGGTGGATGACGGCGAGGCCTAGAAAGGGAACGACGCGGAGCCAGGGAAGACACGGCAGTGGATGCCCACGCTGAGGGGAGTACGAGCGTTGACTGGTTCGGCTGCGGTGTGAGGTTGCCATTGCCGGAGAATAACAGGGGATGTGGGTGAGTAGAGGGAAGGTCTGGCCAATGGTAGGAGTAGGGTGGGGTGGTGAGGCCTGCGCGGCAGCACAGCCGGCCACGGGAGGCAGGAGCAGGCAGTCCTGCCGGCGCTGGTTTGGGAGGCTGGAGCAGGAAGATCAGAGATTGAAGAAGCAGCACGGCCGTTGGATTAACATCCAACGGTCACTGCTGCTAGAATCGTTTGTTGACTAAGTTGACAAAGCCCTGCGTACGCGTCAACCTAGTAGTCCCACAAGTCAGCCTCTAAATCTGGTAGGTCCCAGCTGTCATGAGGAGGAATCGTTTTGTGCGTAATAAGGTGGCACTTCCTTCCGTGCGATGATAGAGCCGGTGGGGCCCAGCTGTCAGGGGAGGAATCATTTTTTTCTCGCGTAATAAGGAGGCACTTGCTTCCGTGCGGCCATGCACCATGTGGGTCCCTACTGTCAGCCTCTCCACTTACATCCCGCTTCCAATGGCTATCGTTTGTTGACCACGTTGACCACGCCGCGCTGATAGAACCAACGCGGTGGACGACGGCGAGACCCAGGAAGGGAACAACCCGGAGCCGGCGAAGACACATCAGTGGATGCCCACGCTGAGGAGAGTACGAGGGTTGACTGGTTCGGCTGCGGTGTGAAGCTACCGTCGCCGGAGAATAACAGGAGGTGTGGGTGAGTAGAGGGATGGCCTGGCCAGCGGTGGGAGTAGGAGGGGGCGGTAGGGCCTGCGCGGCAGCACAGCCGGCCATGGGAGGCGGGAGCAGGCGGTCCCGCCGGCGCTGGTTTGGGCGGCTGGAGCAAGAAGATCAGAGATTGAAGAAACAGCACGGCCGTTGGATTAACATCCAACGGTCACGGCTGCTAGAATCATTTGTTGACTAAGTTGACAAAGCCCTGCGTACGCGTCAATTTAGTAGGCCCACAAGTCAGCCTCCAAATCTGCTGGGGCCCAGCTGTCATGGGGAGGAATCTTTTTTTCGCATAATAAGGAGGCACTTCCTTCCGTGCGAAGATATAACTGGTGGGTCCCTGCTGTCAGGGGGAGGAATCATTTTTTTATTCATAATAAGGAGGCACTTGCTTGCGTGCGGCCATGGACCATGTGGGTCCCTACTGTCAGCGTCTCCACGTACATCCCTCTTCCGACTGCTGTCGTTTGTTGACCACGTTGACCACGCTGCGCCGATAGAACCAACGCGGTGGACGACGGCAAGTCCTAGGAAGGAACGACCGATAGCCGGCGAAGACACAGAAGTGGATGCCAACGCGGAGGGGGGTACGAGGGTTGACTGGTTCGGCTGCGGTGTGAGGCTGCCGTCGCCGGAGAATAACAGGAGGTGTGGGTAAGTAGAGGTATGGCCTGGCCAGCGATGCGAGTAGGGTGGGGCGGTGAGGCCTGCGCGGCAGCACAGCCGGCCACGGGCGGCGGGAGCAGGCGGTCCCGCCGGCGGTGGTTTGGGTGGCTGAAGCAAGAAGATCTGAGATTGAAGAAGCACGACAGCCGTTGGATGTCCATCCAACGGCCTCTACTGCTAGAATCGTGTGTTGACTATAAGTTGAGAAAGCCTTGCATTTGCGTCAACTTAGTAGGCCAACAAATCAGCATCACATCAGTGGCGGACAGCATACAACCCATTTAGTATTTTTAATAATTTACAGCCCATTTTTTAATTCCTATGGAATTTACTGCAGCCCATTTACTGTTTCTAACAGTACAACCCATTTTCTAGCCAGGGCCAGGGTTAAAAATTTCAACCAAACTTCCCACATTTTGGTGGGGTCTGAATTATTTTTATCCCAAAATTTCGATTCAGATTCAATCTAATTTCAAAATTATTTTATATTAGGTTAAAATCCAATGAAATTTTGCGCGCGCAACAAAAAATGTAATGAAATTAAAAATCTCAAAATCCAAAAAAAAACTAATTTTCAAACTAATTGCCGGTTCGCTGTGTTTTTTTATATTTACAGCCCGTGTATTATTACTTAAAGCCCATTTTCTGGGCAAGCCGAATGCACCCCTCCTCGTTTTTGCAACCCAGCCGGGCGGAGAAAAACAAGTTGGCCTGCGTTGGGTATTCGTCAAATAAAAAACTGGGCTAGCCATTTTCACAACGGAAAAAAAACAGTTGGGCTGGTTATTTGGTAGACATAAAATAATAGCCTGGGCTACACGGGCCACAGCCCCCGCACAGACCAGTCGATACCCTACTGCATCTCAGCAACAAGAAAACATCTCTAAAAAAAATGCATGATCTGCTGGGTCCCTGCTGTCAGCAGCTCCTTGTGCAATTCTCTCCTTTATTGAGTACGTTGACAATGGCGTCAGACCCAGATGTCAGCAAACCATTAGGGGGAAGTTTTTTTTCTTGTAGTAATAAGGAGGCACTTGCCTGAGTACGGCCATGCCCTTGGTGGGTCACCACGTACAGTCATCTCCTGATTCCTCTCGTTTGTTCACCATGTTGACAACGCGAGACGGCGGCGCCACGGCAAGCGCAACAAGGCGAAGGACGATGGAGAGGGCCTCGCGGGCCCTATAGATGGTCTGGTACAGCGCCCGCTGCTCATCCAGGAAGCCAGGATCATCGGCCCCTATGTCCGCGATAGCATTGTCGTTCGCCTGTTCGCCGACGATTTGTCCCTCCGCAAGCCGATGCTCGTTGAGGAGATGGAGGTTGTAGCACTGGTCCTCCTGCGCTTGCCGGCACGCCGACACTGGTGGCATTGGTAGCTCTTCCACCATTAGGGCGTCGAAGTGCGGCCGCACCTGCTCTATGGTGAACACAGCATGAACCGGCGTGGGCGGTGGCGCTGGTTCCTGGTCGGAAGCCTCGTCCATCGTCTGGTCATCGTCGCTGAGCTCGGCGAGTTCGCTGGCGAGCCAGCATGTCCGGCTGCTGCACCGGACCGCTGCCAAGCCCGCGTCTGAACGCCCTGGCCCACCCAAACCCCCTCCCTCGCCCGCACGCGCTTCTCGCCCGAAACGGTCAGCACCGCCCGCGCCGCTTCCCGGAGCAGGCGACTACTCCGTGTTCAAATGACACAACTACCGTCTGTCCGTCCATCTGCCGCCCACATTAATGACATGCGGTTGCCGAGGCGGCTACTCAGGCGCCACCCGTCCGTCCCTCTGCCGCCCACCATTGCTATATAAACTGCTGCCCCGGCCATAGCCGCAGTCATCCACCTCTGTTCCCTTTCCCCTCTCCACAACACTTCCACCATGGCTTCCTCGCGTTTCACCGCTCTCCGTGATAGGCGGACGGCGGACCAGAAGGAGATGACCGCCATTGCTGCCGACTGGCTGGCCGGCAGGTAGCCGGAGGACGACGACGTCCCAATGGAGGACGTGGTCGTCGACGAGCCGGCGCCACCCTCCTCCGCATTCCTCGCTGGTGCATTGCACCATGACCATCGGCGAGGCCCGTGCCCAATGCATGGACATGGTGCGGGAGCAACGGGAGGAGCAGTTCCGGCAGGCGCAGGCCGACGCCACCTACAACCACCAGCTCCTCCAGGAGCACCTGGAGGCGGAGGAGCAGATCGCTGCGGACCTGGCGGAGCAGGCGGCGCTGCTCGAGTCCTACTGCTCCGCCCGCGAGAGCCGCCTCGAGTGCTGGCGGTACTGCTAGCGGGTGGCGGAGGTTGCGGCTGCCTACAAGGAGGGCGACGAGGTGGGAGAGGCACTGTTTGGCGAGACAGATGACGAGGCGGAGGACATCACCAGCTCTGCCGAGGCCCCACCCCGCCGGCAACGAAGCGGAGGACTTCGCCGGCTCCGCTGAGGCCCCGCCCCATCGACAACAACGTGGAGGACATCGTCGGCTCCACCGAGGCCCCGCCCCGCCGGCAACGAAGCGGAGGACTTCGCCGGCGCCGCCGGACATGGGGAACGGGCGCCGGAGATCATAGATTAGGTTAATTAGTTATACATCCAGAACCGGATGAGCACCACTATTTAGTTGAAGAATGTCTGAAATGTAATGAGATCCGGGCATGTTTGAAATCCGGCCATGTTTGAATGAATTTAGTCCGGTTAGTTCGAATTGTTGTATCAGAGGCATTAGACGAACATGCAGAACAATACGTACTAGTCCCTCCGTCCTAAAATAAGTGTCTCAACTTTATACTCCCTCTGTCCAGGTGTATAAGTCATCTTAGATTGTGCACCGCGACCAAGGTGAGGGAAAAACGAGAGAACTTGATGTTTATTTGCTAATTAATGCCATTGCATCCAGAGAATTAACCACTGCATGTTGTGCTAAGTCGTCTCAAGTAATTGAATGCATACACGCCCCACGTCTCCTATTGGCTAATTTCTTTTTTCGTGGCAAAAAACCGAAAACAAGGTGGGTAGTTTTGGGATTATTTGGTTTTCGTAATGTGACTTATGCACCAGTACGGAGGGAGTACTAACTTTAGTACGAAGTTGTACTAAGCTTGAGACAATTATTTTGGGAAGGATGCATAGTGATCACTTTGTTTGTCGCAGTTTCAAACGTACCATAAAGTTTTTTAGCGTGGCTGTCCATTGCAATCAAACTCATAGGCCTGGCAATTCATAACATTCAAAACAATCGATCAGAGCCAATATTTTTACTTCACAACTAAAGACACAAATAAAGAAAAATCGATCGATGTTGCTGACAGCAAAGGGCGTCCCATTCCAAAATATCAAATGTATGTCTTTTTGCTAACCATCAATGAGCAAAATTTGACAAGGTTTCCCTTTCCAAAATATCAAATGCATGTCTTCTTACGAACACCAATGAGCAAACTTTGAGAAGGTTTTCCTATAGCAAAATGTCAAATGCCTACGATTGTGGAAAGGGAGGTGTTTGTCATCAGTTTGCACATTGACATGGAACCTCGTGCTGGATTAACCAGCTGATCTTTTTGTGCAGTTCCACTGAAATCGAGCAATGTCATGCGTAGCTTGGTGGATTTCGTATTTACATGTTGCAAGGCCTTGAACACGTTGGCAGCTCCTTTCATGTAGCTAGTTTAGTGGCTCAAGGTGACAATGGACTATTAGAGAACCATTCGATGTATTGTGCATGATGAAGTATTATGGAGGGCACGAACCATCCGAACATTTTGTGCAGTTCCACTGAAATCAAGCTGAGCATCCCTGTCTGCATAAATAGTCTGCATAAATACAGAAAAGTGTGATTATTATAATAGTGGTACTAGTTGATGAAACATACGCTCACAAATATAATCATCTTTATTATCTTAACAGGAAAAGATAGCAATGCAATAGCTTCAATTAAATATTTATTCAAAACAGTACCACAATATAAGTAGCACAACATAACAAAGCACGATCATGTGGATGAAGGCCGATGCTGACCTCGTTTGTTACAGCTGCGTCCACGAGTGACTTGGTCATACCTTTCCTAGTTGTAGAATCTTGCACTTCACATGCTGTTGAGTTGCCACATGAGCTCTGTAGACTGGTCATGTCACCAGCGTCTACTAATACTCTGTAAAGCTTCTCGATTATTCCTTCTGTAATATACAACAACCAGTGACTGCTTCTTTCTGCAAAGTGGAAGGATCAACTGGGCCCAAGAATGCAACAGTTTGCCTTAAATACATTGGCTCCTTTTATGCAGTTCAACTGAAATCAAAATCGAAATAGCAACGAGCAGAAGTTTTGATATCCCTGTTTGCACAAAGAGGTATAAAGGAAACAATTACTAACCAATAATGGTTGATGACTTATACGCCCACAAGAAAAAATATCTACCTTATTTTAATGGGAAACAAAGCAGGACAGTAGCAATTCTGAAACAGCGTCATTGATTCATATTAACAGAGACATTATCTTAACAATACCTTGCTTAAACATGTAGAAAGAACGACAAAGCAGGATAGTACCATTTCTCAAACAGTGTAAGTGAATCATATTAACAGAGACATCATCTTAACAATACATTGGTTCAACATGTACTCCCGCTGATACGTAATAAGTGTTGCAGTTCTGAACTAAGGTTCAGTAGTTACTTCTAAGACTGACATTGCTTTATTTTACCAGTGGCATTAGAATAACAAAAAGCTTAAATAGTTGCATGGCAGAGTGGGCGCAACAGCACCATGTGCTTCCATCGATGTATAAAGGGCTGATGCGGAGTTTGTTGCAACAAAGAAACAAGCAGCATATCTGGGTTGGTAGCATTTTTGTTCACTTAATGGGAGAAGACAGCAATACAATAGCTTCAATTCAACATTTATTCAAAATAGTACCAATACAAGTAGCACAACATCTCAAAGCACACTACACAATCATGTGGATGAAGGCCGGTACTGACCTTTCATGAGGCAGACTTGAAAGACCTCAAGATCAAATACCAATCTGCCAACACGGATAGGAAATCTGATCTCCTTTTATGTGAGTTCCACTAAATCTACAACGTTGCCGGTGTGACATTTTAGTTGAACTGCACAAAACAGTCTTCAAACAAAAGTGTTTTGCGCAGTGCACCAAAAGTTCGCAATAGCAACGAGGTGAAAGAGATCCCTGTTTGCACAGAGGTAAAAAAGGAAACAATTACTAGCCAATAACGGAGGATGACACATATGGCCACAAAAAAGAAGCATCTACCTTATCTTAATGGGAAACAAAGAAGGACAGTTGCATTTCTAAAACAGTGGCATTGATTCATATGAACAGAGACATTCTCTTAAAATTAACATTCGTTATACATGTAATTTACTTTTAACAGTGGCATTGCTTCAATTTTCCAGCGGCATTATGAGATTAACAACAGCTAAATAGTTGTATGGGACAGGGAACACACCAGCACCATGTGCCTCCACACGTATAAATGGGTGATGCAGAGTCTGTTGCAACAAAGAACCAAGCAGCATATCTGTGTTGGTCCCATATTTGTTCTCTTTCAACCTTTTTCCTATGTGAGGGCAGCAAATCTAGTCCTGCACAAACTCTAATGCCTTGTCCCCCACCCCCCAGTTTCTTTCCTTTTTCAAGATAAGTTCCTTACAGATGTGTGTACTGCGATTTCCCTTTTTCCCTTTTCGACCAACAGAGCGACTGGATAGCTAGTCTGTACTACTTTCCCCCCTTCCTTTCCTCTTTGAACCACGTCCTAGATTCATGCTATAAAACTCACCCCCCTTCTTTCCTGTTTGAACCAGACCTAGATTAGACTGCAGAAGCAAAAAAGATCCACATGAAGCTAGAGCAATGCCGGTTTCAAAGTAAAGTTATACCTTAGGGTCGTCGGGATGTGGCTAGGTGGGCGGCGGGAGGCCGGATCTACCCACACTACGTACGGCAGCGGTGAAGACGGGGTCGGAGGCCCTCCCGCGCAGGCGCTGGGTGAAACAGAACAGTGCCGCCGGCAGTGGATTCCCTCCCTCGCCGACGGTAACAGATTCAACGCTGCACCTCCTCACCTTCCCCGGCCGACGAGATCCGAACGACTCTTTGACCAGCGGTGAGGGAAGAGAGAGAGAGGCCACCGCAATCTTGTTTAGATCTGGAGAGGGTGAGAGAGTGTGAACAGAGCAAACCCTAGCAAACAAACGCTGAGGCTCCAGCGCGAATATGTATAGTGGAGAGACAGAGTGTGAAGAGAGCAAACCCTAGCAAACAAAGGCTGAGGCTCCAGCTTATATAGTATGGTGGATTGGTTTTATTTTTCTCTCCATAACAATCGTTTTAAATTGTGTACGAAACAAAACTCTTTATTTAACGTAACATTGAAGAAAACTACAATCAAACTAACGCTCCACGCGTCCTGGTCGCACTTTCTATTGTTGATGTGTGGTGCCTCCGTCCGGGTTTTTACTACACATCATATTTTTTATCAAAGTTTGACCACATATTTAACTAGCAAACGACTAATACATGCCAACAATTGGCTTCATATTTCTTATGTAGTTATATGAGTAATATATTTTATCAAAGTTTGGCAACAAAATTAACTAGTCCAAAAAATTCAGAACCAACTCATAAATAAAATGTTTATATACAACTCAATGATTGAAAGATCATAGCCAACATTTTGAAACCAATACAGGGGAGCTGAAGACAGAGTTGTGAGAAGGCTTAGAAACCAATACAAATATTTTGCTCTTAGTACCAACATCGATGCTTCTCCGAGGAAACATTTGGTTCATAGCGAAAGACAAATTTGCACCAAGGGGGAAGACGGTTGTGTCTCCAACGCAAGCAAGGTGCACTGATGAATGATATCTTTGTCTTCGTGGCTACCCAGCAAAGAGTATGATGGAAGATAGCTCATTTTTCATCGAGCATCGATCAGCTTCACCAGCCGATGCAACCATGATACTCAACCATGAGCATCGACAGGTCATCGTGGTGATACATCATCCATTTGGCATCAAGTTTGGGTGCGGCACCACTAAGGTTTGATAAATCCTCACTGTGGTCTGTTTCTTCTCGGTAATCAAGCTCGAGAAAGGTAGAACCACGTGGCAGAGGACAATGAGGCGGAGCAACAGTGGTCATCCAATTTTGTGCAGTTCCACTAAAATTGAGGAAGACATGCCCTGGTGTGGAGATATGCATCCCTGTTTGCAAAAATATAAAAAAGGGATATTTAAGTAGTATCATTACATTGTTTTGGCAGTGGTACAAGATTAACAGCGACATCTGAATTGTCAATAAGAATTAATGAAATGTACCCCTCAAATAGAAACATCATGATTATCTTCATGCAGACTAAAGAAGGATAGAAGCATTTCTTAAAACGGTGTCATTGCTTCTATTTATCGACGTCTCTAGATTGACAGCAGCATTGCTTAAAAGGGACGTCACTTTAACATTGGTATTACTTCATTTTACCAGTGATAATAGATTAGCAGCAGCAATAGGGGCATATGGACAGTGAGCGCACAACCATAATGTACCTCCACCGCGGCATAAACCAGGACAACTTTTTTTTTGACGGAAAAACCAGGACAACTTTTGGAGTGGCCTTTTCTGTAACCAAAACATTTAGGTGATGTTGGACCAGCAGACGAAGCCTAGCTACTGTACATGGCGAGCTGGGCAGTACTAGTACATACAAAACCCGCATGCAGCGACGTGGGGAGCTGGACCAGTAGAACGAAGCATGAAATCCAAAAGAAGTTATACCTCACATGGGCGAGATGTGGCTTAGGCGGGCGGCGGGATCTGCCCACACGACGGCAGCGAACAAGGGTGCAGAGGACCTTCGGCCGTGCCGGCGCCGGCTCAGAGTGGACGGTGCGCGTCGGCTTCCTCCCTCGCTGACGGCGACCACGTCAACGCTGCACTTCCTCCCCTCCCGCAGCGGACGGGATCCGGCCGGATCTGTGACCACCGGTGAGGAGAGATATCAGAGTGGACACTGTTGTCTTGTTTCGATTTGGAGAGGGTGAGAGAGTGAGACGCGAGAAACCCTATCAACCAAGCCCTCTCAAGCCTACATATACAATGGAGTAAAAAAATCTCTCCATAGCAATGGTTTCAAACAGAATACGCGCGTTCCTGGAAACAAAAATGAAAACTCGCGGAGGAATCTCTTTTTAACATATGAGGAAAGAAAACTCGATCAATAACACGCCACCGCTTCCAGGAGTATCGCTCACGTGTGGTCCCCGGCCCTCCATTATTAAGTGACCAAATTAAATGGTCAAATTATCATGTAAGCTTCCTCTTCGTGTACAAACGCGCTCCATCGTGTACTCACGGGTGTGTCAGAGGCAACGTGCGTGCGTGTACCTCTTCTCTTCTTGTACGTAGTACTACTCCATTTTATTTTATTCTGAACTGGTAGTACTACTCCTTTTATCTCACTTCCTATTGTTTTTCCCACTCCTATGATATTCCTATCCTAGGAACAAAATGAGGCTGGACTGCGCGCGCGCGCGCGTGTGTGTGTTAGAGAGAACGAGACATCGACCTACAGAGAGATGGTGTGTACGAGTAGTCACGCGAGTCATGACTATGTATGTGTGCGCGCGCACACACATACACATACATATTCGTGTTTACATAAAATTCCTACTTTCATCTCCAACCCCCTGCTTCCCGGTGCACGCGACTGCTCTGCGTTCAAACGACACCACGGCCGGCCACAACATGCATGCAAAAAAGTTCTCAGGAGTCCGTGCTACAGCTAGCTGTCCTCTCCCCCCTCGTCTATCTCTTCCAGTAGTACTACCTCCGACCGGGTATACTAGTCCGCCCGACCAAAACGCACGTACCAAGACGCAGTTGAATCAGGTTGAGTTACAGAAAAAGTTAATTGCGCGACCACCGCTGGCCGCATGCACCAATGAGAGATATAGCCCGGCCCACTTAAATTAGGCATGCACTGGCTGATGCGTTAATTAAGAGAACATTTCCGCATGCAGCCTCCCCCTAGCGCTCGCATCCAGCCTGGCCCCTCGCACGAATTTAATTCTGCCAATAAGGGAACGTAGCACCAACTGACACTAGCGAGAAATTAGGGCATTAATTACAACCGGCCCTGTAAATCTGGCACGTGCATGCGGTGCCCAGCGGACGTATAATCCCGGACGGAAGTAGTAGTACTTCATGGCGCGATCCATCGACACGCGGGAAGGGAAGTTTGCGTATACTCACTTTGCGATGAGCGGCGTGCCGAGCAACCATGTGGGGTGAGACGCAAACGTGACAGACGTGATTTATATAAACATTAGTTTTGCTCCATGGCGCGATCCATCGACAAGAAATGTTGGTTTCCGAAAGAACACTGTAGTATACTGTACTGCATGAGGAACAAGCGGATTCAACGAAGAGTGATGGTTGCTTCGTCCGTCCAACTTCATGCCGGGTCTATGTGATTTGACGGCTCATTGGTCATTATTACTGCAGCGGTACGACCGTCGAGATTGTCAGTTGTAGTACTACACTCTACTTTGGTGCATGGCACGTGGACCCGGATGCTGGATGTCCCACGTTTCGGCGAAAGGAGGTAGAATGATTTTGGAGCCAAGAACCGTGTCGTAGAGCGTGTGCACTTTTTTTTTTATTCTATGATAAAACTAAATTTATCCACTCTTACACTGAAGGAGTGTGAAACACGGCAGCCCAGTGAGCAGTACATGGCCCACCTCACGATATCACCATATTCCTTGGACACCGTGCGACACG
Organism: Elymus sibiricus; assembly: GCA_039707655.1. Taxonomy (NCBI): domain Eukaryota; kingdom Viridiplantae; phylum Streptophyta; class Magnoliopsida; order Poales; family Poaceae; genus Elymus; species Elymus sibiricus. Next base: position 230,725,580 of record CM077668.1, read on the forward strand.
TAGCTCTCTAGTACTACCTCCGTCCTGGTTTATTGGTCTTCATTGTATTTTGTACCAAATTTTGACCAAAGATTTAACTAATAAAATGTTAATGCATGTCACCAAAAATTATATCATTGGATTCGTATTTCAACATAGTTTCAGATGATATTATTTTTATGACATGCATTAATATTTTGTTAGTTAAATCTTTGGTCAAAAGTTGGTACAAAATACAATGAGGGCCAATAAACCAAGACGGAGGTAGAAATAGTAGTAGGAGTAGTACATACTACTATAATTTCTCAGCGAGATAAAATTGTACTTACAATGCTATGAAGCTTTCAGCTTTTGTTTCATGTATCTTGCCTCCAAGGTTGCCCCGTTACAACATTCCATCATCAAATACAAAGGAAACTAACATGCATACAAATGCATCTCAATGATTCACAGATCATAGCCAATATTTACTTCACAACTAAAGACAAACGTTGTGAGAAGGTGTACAAATAAAGAACAAAACGATCGATGCAGTCCCTAGGCCTTGAACCCTAAACCCTAAACAGGCTTTAATTTCCTGGCGAGGTTGAAACTTCCGAAGAAAAGAAGTCTGGAACCCATGGACCATTGCTACTTGTAGTCTGCGTTGGTATTTCCTCGAAGAGGAGAGGATGATGCAGTACAGTAGAGATAAGTATTTCCCTCAGTTAAGAACCAAGGTTATCAATCTAGTAGGAGAACCAAGCAAAATTCCGTTAAGCGCACCTGCACACACAAGAGCAAACACTTGCACCCAACGCAAATAAGAGGGTTGTCAATCCTCTTAGCGGTTACTTGCAAGGATAAAATCTTATAAAGGTAAATAGCTAAACTAAAATACTTATTAAAATAAAAGTAAATAAATTGCAGCAAAGTATTTTTAGGTTTTTTATATGATAAAGGTAGACCCGGGGCCCATAGTTTTCACTAGAGGCTTCTCTCTCGAGCACAGAAACATACGGTGGGTAAACAAATTACTGTTGGGCAATTGACAGAATAGCAAATAATTATGACGGATTCATGGCAATGATCATGTATATAGGCATCACGTCCGAGACAAGTAGACCGACTCCTGCCTGCATCTACTACTATTAGTCCACCCATCGACCGCTATCAGCATGCATCTAGGGTATTAAGTATGAAACAGAGTAACGCCTTAAGCAAGATGACATGATGTAGAGAAGCAAATTCAAGCAATATGAATAAACCCCATCTTTTTATCCTTAATGACAACAATACAAATACGTGTCATGTCCCCTTCTGTCACTGGGATTGAGCACCGCAAGATTGAACCCATCACAAAGCACCTCTCCCATTGCAAGATAAATCAATCGAGTAGGCCAAACTAAACTGATTGATCGGAGAGAAATACAAAGCTATAACAATCATGCATAAAAGAGTTCAGAGAAGACTCAAATATTTCTCATGAATAATCTGATCATAAACTCACAATTCATCGGATTCCAACAAACACACCGCAAAAGAAGATTACATCGGATAGAACTCCAAGAACATCAAGGAGAACATTGTATTGAAGATCAAAGAGAGAGAAGAAGTCATCTAGCTACTAGCTATGGACCCGTAGGTCTGTGGTAAACTACTCACAAATCATCGGAAGGGCAACAAGGTTGATGTAGAAGCCCTCCGTGATCGATTCCCCCTCCGGCAGAGTACCGGAAAAGGCCTCTAGATGGGATCGCGGAAGAACAGAGGCTTGTGGCAGCGGAAAGGTTATTTCTTCTGGCTCTCTGGGGGGTTCCCAATATTTGTGAATTTATAGAAGTGGAATTAGGTCAAACGGAGTCACGTGGGCCCCACAAGGCAACACGGCGCCCCCTGGGGCGTGCCCTGTTGCCTTGTGAAGCTCTCATGAGGCTTCTGGCCTCCTCCCGATGCTTCCAAGGGTTCTTTTGTCCAGAAAAAAATCTCTAAAAAGTTTTGTGGCATTTGGACTTCATTTGGTACTATTTTTCTGAAAAGCCAAAAACAAGCAGAAAACAACAACTGGCACTGGGCACTGGGTTAATAAGTTAGTCCCAAAAAATGATATATAATTGCATATAAAAAGCATCCAAGATTGATACTATAATAGCATGGAACAATAAAAAATTATCGATACGTTGGAGACGTATCAAGCATCCCCAAGCTTAATTCCTGCTCGTCCTCGAGTAGGTAAATGATAAAAACAGAATTTTTGATGTGGAATGCTACCTATCATGTTTTATCATGTAATCTCTCTCTTACGGTATGAATAATAAGATCCAAGTGATTCAAAGGAATAGTCTATAATTTGATATAAAGACATCAATACTCAGGCATACTAATAAACAATCATGTCTTTCAAAATAAAAATGTTAAAGAACGTTATCCCTACAAAATCATACAATCATGTCATGCTCCATCTTGTTCACACAAAGTATTTATCATGCACTACCCCGGTGTTAGCCAAGCAATTGGTTCATACTTTTACCGCGCTTCCGCTTTTTTGACTCCCACGCAATACATGAGCGCAAACCATGGATATAGCACTATGGGTGGAATAGAATATGGTGATAGGGATAAATAAGAGAAGTCAAAAAATGGAGAAAGTCTCACATCGACGAGGCTAATCAACGGGCTATGGAGATGCCCATCAATTGATGTCAATGCAAGGAGTATGGATTGTCATGCAACGGATGCACTAAGAGCTATAAGTGTATGAAAGCTCAACATGAAAAACTAAGTGGGTGTGCATCCAACTTGCTTGCTCATGAAGACCTCGGGCATTTGAGGAAGCCCATCATCGGAATATACAAGCCAAGTTCTATAATGAAAAATTCCCACTAGTATATGAAAGTGACAAAATAGGAGACTCTCTATATGAAAAACATGGTGCTACTCTGAAGCACAAGTGTGGAAAGAGGATAGTAACATTGCCCCTTCTCTCTTTTTCTCTCATTTATTTTTTTTCTTTTCCTTTTTTCTTTCTCTTTTTTTTCTTTTTTTCCTTTTTTTTCTTTCTCTTGTTTTTAGAATGATCTCATGGACCTCATCCCCACTTTTTCGAGGACTCATTAGTCTCCATCATTCTTACCTCACTGGGACAATGCTCTAATAATGATGATCATCACACTTCTAATTACTTACAACTCGATACTAGAACAAAAATATGACTCTATATGAATGCCTCTGGCAGTGTACCAGAATGTGCAATGATGCTAGCGTAACATGTATAAAAATGATGAACGGTGGCTGAGCCACAAATACTATGTCAGCTATATGATCATGCAAAGCAATATGACAATGATGATGTATATCATAAAAATGGAACGGTGGAAGTTGCATGGCAATATATCTCGGAATGGCTATGGAAATGCCATGATAGGTAGGTATGGTGGCTGTTTTGAGGAAGATATAAGGAGGCTTATGTGTGATAGAGCGTATCATATCACGGGGTTTGGATGCACCGGCGAAGTTTGCACCAACTCTCGATGTGAGAAAGGGCAATGCACGGTACCGAAGAGGCTAGCAAATTGCGGAAGGGTGAGAGTGCGTATAATCCATGAACCCACATTAGTCATAAAGAACTCACATACTTAGTGCGAAAGTTTATTAGCCCTCGAAGCAAAGTACTACTACGCATGCTCCTAGGGGGGAGGTTGGTAGGAGTTAACCATCGCGCGCCCCCGACCGCCACACAAAGGAAGACAATCAATAATAATTCATGCTCCAACTTCTTAGCATAACGACAGACCATACGTGCATGCTTCGGGAATCACAAACCTTAACACAATTATTCTTACTAAACCACAATTATCTACTAATACCTCCCACATATTACCATCTTAATATCGCAAAACTATTTCAAGGAATCAAATTTATCATATTCATTGATCTACATGAAAGTTTTTATTATATCCCTCTTGAATACCTATCATATCAGGACCAAATTCATAACCCGTGCATATTACCATTGCTATCATGAAACTCTCAAAAAGATATAAGTGAAGCATGAGAGTGCAACTATTTCTTTTAAAATATAACCACCGCCGTGCTCTAAAAGATATAAGTGAAGCACTAGAGCAACTGCCTAGCTCAAAAGATATAAGTGAAGCACATAGAGTATTCTAACAAATCACGAATTATGTGTGTCCCTCTCAAAAAGGTGTGTTCAGCAAATATGATTGTGACAAACTAAAAAGCAAACAAACTATTTCACAAGACGCTCCAAGTAAAACACATATCATGTGATGAATAAAAATATAGCTCCAAGTGAGTTACCGATAGATTGTAGACGAAAGAGGGGATGCTTTCCGGGGCATCCCCAAGCTTAGACACTTGAGTCTTCCTTGAATATTACCTTGGGGTGCCTTGGGCATCCCCAAGCTTAGGCTCTTGCTGCTCCTTATTCCTTTATCCATCGTAGTCTCACCCACAACTTGAAAACTTCAGCACACAAAACTCAACAGAAACCTCGTGAGATCCGTTAGTATAACAAACAAATCTTAAACTTTAGGTACTGTAGTAAATTGATTCATATTTAATATTGGCATAATTATACTATACTCCAACTTCTCCATGACTCATACCCCCCGATACGATCCATAGATTCATCAAAATAAGCAAACTATGCAACAAAAACAGAATCTGTCTAAAACAGAACAGTTTGTAAAGATCTATTTAAAAGTCATACTTATGTAACTCCAAAAATTCTGAAAACTTAGGACAACGTAAAAAAATTATATACCAATACTGTGTAAAAATTTCAGATTTTTTTGACGCTCCTGTACAGAACCAAAACTCCAGCACTGGACGCAAAACTTTCTATTTTCCAAACAACATCAATTATACTATCATCAACATCATCCCAAAGGCATTACTTGGCACAAACACTAATTAAAACATAAAAACACAATTATAACAGAAGCTATAATTGTGCAAATACACAAAAACAGAAGGTAAAAGCAAAAATTTATTTTATTCATTGGGATGCCTCCCAACAAGCGCTATCGTTTTATGCCCCTAGCTAGGCATAATGCATAGTTTCAAGTGTTGTCATCCTTCAAGTTAATCCCATAAGTGGCTCTCATAATGGATTCATAAGGTGCTTTAATTCTTTTTCTAGGGAAGTATTCCATCCCTTTCTTTAGTGGAAATTGAAATCTTATGTTACCTTCTTTCATATCAATAATAGCACCAATAGTTCGAAGAAAAGGCCTACCAAGTATTATGGGGCAAGAAGGATTGCATTCAATGTCAAGAAAAATAAAGTCCACGGGCACATAATTTCTATTTGCAAGATTAAGAACATCATTTATTCTACCCAATGTCTTTTTAATAGTAGAATCCGCAAGATGCAAATTAAGGGAACAAGGATCCATGTCGGTGAGACCTAGCACATCACACAAAGACTTTGGTATAGTGAAAACGCTAGCACCAAGATCACAAAGAGCATTACATTCATTGTCTTTAATTTTTAATTTAATAATTGGTTCCCATTCATCTTGTAATTTTCTAGTAATTGATACTTCCAATTCAAGTTTTTCTTCATGTGCTTTCATCATGGCTTCTACAATATGTTTAGTGAAAGCTTTATTTTGTTCATATGCATTTGGTGAATTAATCATGGATTGCAACAAGGAAATACACTCAATTAAAGAACAACTATTATAATTAAAGTCCTTGTAATCCAAAGTAGTGGGTGCATTACTATTTAAAGTTTTGACCTCTCCAAACCCACTTTTTCATTTTTACGTTCAAGATTATCACCCTCCAAGCAAGTGGGACTCCTTCTACCTAAAGTTGAATCTTCTCTAGTACCTTATTCATCAAGTTTTATGTTACTAAATAATGATTCAATAGGAGTGACACCAATCATTTTAATATCTTCATCATTACTATGATAGAAACCGGGTGGAATCGCTTTTTCTAGAAACTCCCGCTTAGCTCTCAACCTAGCGGTCCTTTCTTTACTTTCATTAATGGAGACATAGATAGCTTTCATAGACTCATTTATATCATGTTTGGATGGCAAAATTTTAGTTTTGAGATTTTCCACATCGTGAGCAATTATATCCATGTTCCTAGCCAATTCATCAACTCTATTCAATTTTTCTTCTATCATAGTATTAAAATTCTTTTGCGAACTAATAAATTCTTTAATATTACTTTCAAGATCAGAGGGCATCCTATTATTATTATTATAAGAATTACCATAAGGATTGCCATAATTATTAGAGGAATTTCTAGGAAACGGTCTAGCATTGAAATTACCCCTATAAGCATTGTTGTTGAAATTATTTCTAGAGACAAAATTCACATCAATAGCATCATTATTTTGCTCAATCAAAGTAGACAATGGCACATCATTAGGATCAATATGAGCATTTTTACTAGCAACCAATTTCAATAAAGCATCCATCTTATCACTCAAAGTATTAATTTCTTCAACAGAATTTACCTTCTTACCAGTTGGAGTTCGTTCAGTGTGCCATTGAGAATAATTTGCCATAATATTATCAAGAAGTTTTGTAGCTTCTCCCAATGTAATTTCCATGAAAGTACCACCTACGGCAGAGTCTAGCAAATTTCTAGAAACAAAGTTTAGTCCCGCATAAAAAATTTGTATGATCATCCATAAATTCAAACCATGAGTTGGGCAATTTCTTATCATTAATTTCATTCTCTCCCAAGATTGTGCAACATGTTCTTGCTCAAGTTGCTTAAAATTCATAATTTGATTTCTTAAATAAATAATCTTAGCAGGAGGAAAATACTTGGTAATAAAAGCATCCTTACACTTATCCCATGAATCAATACTATTTCTTGGCAAGGATGAAAACCAAGTTTTAGCACGGTCTCTTAGTGAGAACGGAAATAATTTTAATTTTACAATATCATTATCCACCTCTTTATTCTTTTTCATATCACAAAGTTCATCGAAAGTATTTAGATGGGATGCAGCATCTTCATTAGGACTACCAGAAAATTGTTCTTTCATAACAAGATTAAGCAAGGCAGCATTAATATCACATGACTCCGCACTAGTGGCAGGAGGAACAATAGGAGTACTAATAAAATCATTATTATTAGTATTGGAAAAGTCACACAATTTTGTATTTTCTTGAGACATCGCGACAAAGCAAGCAAACAAGCAAATAAAATATTTTTGTGTTTTTGTAAAAAAAATTAGAAGTGGGGGAGATGAAAACTAGAGGCAAAAGATAAATAAAGTAAATGCAAGTGAATGATAATTTGTGCGAAGGTACTTGGTAATTTTGATGATGTTTCCCCGGCAACGGCGCCAAAAATTCTTCCTGCTGCTTGTAGTCTGCGTTGGTATTTCCCCGAAGAGGAGAGGATGATGTAGTACAGTAGAGATAAGTATTTCCCTCAGTTAAGATCCAAGGTTATCAATCCAGTAGGAGAACCAAGCAAAATTCCGTTAAGCGCACCTGCACACACAAGAGCAAACACTTGCACCCAACACAAATAAGAGGGTTGTCAATCCTCTTAGCGGTTACTTGCAAGGATTAAATCTTATAGAGGTAAATAGCAAAACTAAAATACTAATTAAAATAAAAGTAAATAAATTGCAGCAAAGTATTTTTAGATTTTTTATATGATAAAGATATACCCGGGGCCATAGTTTTCACTAGAGGCTTCTCTCTCGAGCACAGAAACATACGGTGGGTAAACAAATTACTGTTGGGCAATTGACACAATAGAAAATAATTATGACGGATTCATGGCAATTATTGATGACCCACAAGTATAGGGGATCAATTGTAGTCCTTTCGATAAGTAAGAGTGTCGAACCCAACGAGGAGCAGAAGGAAATGACAAGCGGTTTTCAGCAAGGTATTCTCTGCAAGTACTGAAAGTAGCGGTAACAGATAGTTTTGATAGCAAGATAATTCATAACAAGTAACAAGTAACAAATATAATAAAGTGCAGCAAGGTGGCCCAATCCTTTTTATAGCAAAGGACAAGCCGGAACGAACTCGTATAATAAGCAAAGCGTTCTCGAGGACACATGGGAATTTCATCTAGTCACTTTCATCATGTTTGTTTGATTCGCGTTCGTTACTTTGATAATTTGATATGTGGGCGGACCGGTGCTTGGGTGCTGTTCTTACTTGAACAAGCCTCCCACTTATGATTAACCCCACTCGCAAGCATCCGCAACTACGAAAGAAGAATTAAGATAAATCTAACCATAGCATTAAACATATGGATCCAAATCAGCCCCTTACGGAATAGCGCATAAACTAGGGTTTAAGCTTCTGTCACTCTAGCAACCCATCATCTAATTACTACTCCACAATGCATTCCCTTAGGCCCAAAGATGGTGAAGTGTCATGTAGTCGACTTTCACATGACACCACTAAGAGAATCAACAACATACATATCATCAAAATATCAAACGAATACCAAATTCACATGATTACTTATGACAAGACTTCTCCCATGTCCTCAAGAACAAAAGTAACTACTCACAAATCATATTCATGTTCAAGATCAGAGGGTGTCGGTGTACTAAAGTATGGGTCTTTTTAGTACCCCTTACTTGTGCACGGGCAGTTGTAGCCGTACCGCGGCAAGCCTTGCCGGGGAATAGCTAGGAGTAATCACAAGACTAAGATGCCAAGAAGGCGTTCAAGTCAACGATCAGACAGACCAGAAGACAGAAGACCAAAGGGTTGCAGAGGCCCGGCAAGACCCTTGCCGGCAAGGCCTCGCACCCGGCAAGGATTCGCACCCGGCAAGACCCGGTCCCGGCAAGCCCCGGGTCCGGCAAGGATTCAGCCCTGGCAAGGCTCTGCACAGTGCAGCGCTATCGCTCCAGTGCAGCGGCCAGCCTTGTCGTTTAGGGCTTGTCCTCATGGTGACGTGGCGCAATGCTGGCCACGAGATGCTTAAGCGGTGTTGATGGGATGGCTGCTTTTCCCATCCCCCGTAAAGCTTTTCCAAGCCCAAGACGCTAAGGGACACCTTGACGGACACCTCACGGTGCATTTAATGAGTTTGTCCCAGACCGTCAGGGTTAGGTATGATAACACTGTAGCTACTTTCCACCTCATGCCTTATCTCGTACGCCACTGTGGTAGCCCCTTTGACTCATATATAAGGAGGCCCGAGGTGTACAGAGAGGGGGAGCACTTCTGAGGGTCCATTCTGCATGCGCAGCTACCGAGTACTGTAGCTCCCAGAACTTAGCCAAGAACATCCACAGTAATACAATCAAAGCAGGAGTAGGATTTTACGCATCCGTGCGGCCCGAACCTGGGTAAAATCCCCCGTGTGCTGTTCGTTAGATCTGCTCTTTGTGCAATCCTCTCCCCTTGCCGAACCGTAAAGGGATCTCCTTGATCCCATAGGTGTCCGTTTCCCACGACATCTTTGGCGCGCCAGGTAGAGGATTAAGATGAAGAGGAAGATGATGGCGAATCTAGTGAGCGAGAGTTCCAGAAGGCAACGGAGGTTATGTGTGTTGGTGGAGGCGCTTCGTCGCATTTCTCTCACCGCCAACTCAAGCGGTGGGCACGTGAGATTAATGCGGCAGAACCCTCTATTGGTTCACAGAAGCCACTGAAGTGGTCCCACACGCCCATCATTTTTTATGCCGAGGACCACCCAGATCGCACAACCGCGGTCGGGTGCCTGCCGTTGTTGGTCTCACCAACAGTTCGCAACCTCAAGGTAACAAAAATGTTGGTTGACGGTGGGGCCGGCCTGAACTTGATCTTGCCGGACATCATCAAGAGGCTGCAGATTCCTGACGAGGACCTTGAGGAGACAGGCTCTTTCCAAGGGGTCAATCCGGGAAGGAACCAACCGAAAGGCAAGATCACGCTGCCGGTAACATTCGGCAGCGAGCTGAACTTTAGGACGGAGAAGGTCGTTTTCGACGTCGCCAAGATTCCGTTACCTTATAATGGAATCCTTGGCCGCCCAGCGCTGGCTAAGTTCATGGCGGCCTCGCACTACGCCTACAACGTCTTGAAGATGCCCGGCCCAATGAGCGTCATCACTGTCCACTCCGACAAGAAAAACGCGCTCATTTGCACCAACAAGCTTTACCGGGAAGCAGTTGCAGCGTCCGCCGCCAAGGCGCATGCTCCTGCCGCTCAAGATCCCGGCAAGAAGAAGAAGCCCGGCAAGACCTCTGGTACAAACTCCGGCAAGCGCGCCTCTCCGGAGTGCTGCGCTACCGTCGAGGATGCACCAGAGAGCTCTGCCGGCCAGACCAAAAACCCAAGGCTGCTCCGCCTGAGACCAAGAAGGTGCCCGCCAAGGAGGACGGGACGGGAGGAACTTTCACCATAAGTTCCACCCTTAATGACAAATAGGAAAGCGCGCTCGTTGCTTTCCTGCGGGCGAATGTCGATGTGTTTGCATGGCAACCATCTGACATCCCCGGTGTTCCCAGGGAAGTAATTGACCACCACCTAGCTGTCTGTCCCCACGCGCGGCCCGTCAAGCAGAAGGTGCGGAAGCAAGCTCTGGAGCGGCAAGAATTCATTGCCGAAGAGATTAAGAAGCTTGAGGCGGCAGGCCTGGTTAGAGGAGTCCTCCATCCTACATGGTTGGCCAATCCAGTTGTTGTGCGCAAGGCGAACGGTAAATGGAGGCTATGTATTGACTTTACAGATATCAATAAAGCCTGTCCGAAAGATCCCTTTCCCTTGCCGCGCATCGACCAGATTGTGGATTCCACTGCCGGCTGCGATTTGCTATCATTTATTGACGCCTACTCAGGCTACCACCAGATCTTTATGGCGAGAGAAGACGAAGAGAAGACCGCATTTATCACCCCATGTGGCACATACTGCTTCTTGCGTATGCCTTTCGGGTTGAAAAGTGCTGGTTCGACCTTCGCAAGGGCTGTCCAGATTGGTTTCGAGACCCAGCTACATAGAAATATGGAAGCCTATATGGATGACATAGTGGTCAAGACCAAGGACAAGGCATCTCTTATTCAAGATCTAGAAGAGACGTTTGCAAATCTGCGCAGGATCAATCTGAAGCTCAATCCCGAGAAGTGCGTGTTTGGCGTTCCATCCGGCAAGCTTCTCGGGTTCTTTGTATCTCAGCATGGAATTGAAGCCAATCCCGACAAGATCAAGGCAATCGAGCAGATTGAAGCACCAAGACGTGTAAAGGATGTGCGCCGCCTTGCCGGTTGCGTCGCTGCTGTGAGTAGGTTCATCTCAAAGTCCGCTGAGCGCGCCCTGCCATTTTTCAAAATTTTGAAGAAGGCAGGTCCCATGAAATGGACTCTAGAAGCGGAGGCAGCGCTGCAGGATTTGAAGAAGTACCTCTCCTCTCCGCCAATACTAGTCGCGCCTAGGCCACAAGAGCCATTGCTGCTATATCTAGCGGCAACAAATCAAGTGGTTAGTGCTGCGCTGGTGGCAGAGAGAGAAGCAGAGGAGGATGCAGCGGCAACGGCAGGTCCGCCAAGTGACTTGCCGGGGCCAGCCCCGGCAGAGTCTGGTGCCGACAAGGAAAGATCCGCGCAGTCAAGTCAAGCAGTGCAGAAGAAGAAGATGGTGCAGCGCCCAGTCTATTTCGTCAGCTCCCTGTTGCAGGGAGCTAGGTCGAGATATTCTGGTGTGCAGAAGCTGCTCTTCGGCCTTCTCATGGCCTCGAGGAAGCTGCGCCATTACTTCCAAGCACATGAGATCACCGTCGTCACTCGCTTTCCGCTGCAACGGATTCTCCGGAACCCAGAAGCAACCGGCAGGATTGTCGAGTGGGCGTTGGAGCTGTCATGCTTTGGTCTCAAGTTTGAAAGTTCTTCAACTATCCAGAGCAGAGCCTTGGCAGAGTTCATTGCAGAATGGACCCCAACGCCAGACGACGAAGTTCAAGAATTAGCGATTCCCGACAAGGAAACAGATCGCGAATGGATTATGTACTTTGATGGGGATTTTTCGCTGCAAGGCGCCGGTGCCGGCGTGCTGCTTGTCGCACCCACCGGAGAGCACCTCAAGTACGTCATCCAGATGCATTTTTCCCCGGGAGAGATCGACCAATAACACGGCAGAGTATGAAGGACTGCTTGCCGGTCTCAGGATCGCGGCAGACCTTGGGATCAAGAAGCTCATCGTCAGAGGTGACTCCCAGCTCGTCGTGAGGCAGGTCAACAAAGATTATCAGAGCCCGTTAATGGAAGCTTACGTCGATGAAGTGAGGAAGCTGGAGGAGCGCTTTGACGGTCTTCAGACAGAGCATGTTCCTCGATCAGAGAACAGCATTGCCGACGACCTGTCGAAGTGTGCCGCACTCAAGCTACCTGTGGAACCAGGGACTTTTGTGCTCCGCTTGACTCAACCATCCGTGTCGCCATCGACAAGGCCTGATAAGAGAAGAAAGTTAAGTACCGGCGAGTACTTCCTGGCAGGGCTTCCCGAAGCCCCCGGCAAGAATCTTGCCGGGAACGACACGGTTGCCGGTGAGCAGCGGCTTCGCGCAGAACCTCAGGTTCTTGCCGCTGAAGCAAGCGTCCCTGCTGCCGAAGAAATACCAATTGCCGGTGAGCAGCTGCTCCGCCAAGAACCTCAGGTTCTTGCCGTAGAAGCAAATGCTCCCGCAGCTGAAGAGTCGCCTTTAGTCCTTGTCGTCGAGCCACAAGCTCCGGCATGGGCACAGCAAATAGTCCGTTTCCTTCAGACAGGAGAACTCCCCGAAGAGCAGGAAGAAGCTGAAAAAGTAGCCCGTCAGTCAAGTATGTACCAGTTCGTCGATGACGTTCTGTACAGAAAGAGACCGAACGGAGTGAACTTGAAGTGTATTCCTCGGGAGGATGGACTAGAGTTGTTGACAGAGATTCATGGGGGCATATGTGGATCCCACATAGGCTCGAGAGCCCTTGTCGGCAAGGCATTCCGGCAAGGATTCTTCTGGCCTACTGCCCTCCAGGATGCAACGGCACTAGTAACCAAGTGTGAAGCATGCCAGTTTCATTCGAAGCAACTTCATCAGCCAGCTCAAGCTCTCCAGACGATCCCTCTCTCCTGGCCCTTCTCGGTTTGGGGGCTCGACATACTGGGTCCCTTCCCCCGCGCTGCCGGGGGCTTCGAGTACTTGTACGTTGCCATCGACAAGTTCACGAAGTGGCCAGAAGTGGAAGCAGTGAGGAAGGTGACAGCACAGTCAGCAGTCAAGTTCTTCAAGGGGATTGTGTGCCGTTTTGGTGTGCCGAACAGGATCATCACCAACAACGGTACGCAGTTCACAAGTCGCACCTTCATGCCGCGGACCACCTTCTGCTTCCGCACCTCGCAGAACGGTTGGGGCTCCTTTTCCCAGACCCAGCACCACTTGCCGCGCCACTCATCCCATCTCTCGCGGTAGAGCCCCTCTGGGTACGTCTCCTTGGTTGCCGTCCTCGGAATCCAAGTGATGCTGCCGGAGAGGGCGTCGCCCTTTTGGATGCGGGGGTAGAAGTAGTGCCGGAAAAGTGCCGTGCTCGGGATGACCCCGACAAAATTCTCGCAAAGGTGCGCGAAGACGGACATACAAGTCACGGCATTCGGCGTGAAATCTAGCAGCTGGAAGCCATAGGTGAGCATGATATCTACGAAGAAATCTGAGTACGGAGGACAGAGGTCGCACCAGAAGTAATCAGCAAAGAAGGGATAATCTCCTGGCTCTGCCCTACGAGAAGCTACACTCACTCTGGTGGCTGGATGCGCCGTGGTCTCCTTCGCCCATGCGAACTGGTACCTCTTCTTCAAGGTCTCCGCGTCAAGCGTCGAGGGGAAGACAGCGCGTTCCTTCCGCATCTTCGCCAACTTGCTCTCCATGGCGGCCGCTTCCGCCGCCTTGCCCTTGCTCGGCTTGGGCGGCATGATGGCTATGGAAGTGGGCGCTGAAGGCGTCGAGAGCGCGGTGGAGGCGGGTGGAGGGAGAAAAGCTCTGCTTTGGGCGCGAGAAAGAAGACGATGGCGACGGCTCTGAGATTGAGATTGGAAAGGCGGAGGGGGTAAATGAGCAGTGCCCTCTGCGATTCCCTTTTTTATGGGGAAGGCGCGAGGCAGGCTCTTTACCGCCCGCTTTTGTAGGGGAGTTTCCGCCCACGTCTCCCACTTCGCATGATTAATCCGCGTAGTGGAGGGGCGTGGTAAAAGAGATAATGATTGCAAGCAGTTATTCCCTGCCATGCATGCCCGTGCACTGTTTTGGGCCTAGCCCAACAGGCCTGGCACCCGTGTATGGCCTAGGCCCGGGGGCTCCTGTCGGTGTACTAAAGTATGGGTCTTTTTAGTACCCCTTACTTGTGCACGGGCAGTTGTAGCCGTACCGCGGCAAGCCTTGCCGGGGAATAGCTAGGAGTAATCACAAGACTAAAATGCCAAGAAGGCGTTCAAGTCAACGATCAGACAGACCAGAAGACAGAAGACCAAAGGGTTGCGGAGGCCCGGCAAGACCCTTGCCGGCAAGGCCTCGCACCCGGCAAGGATTCACACCCGGCAAGACCCGGTCCCGGCAAGCCCCGGGTCCGGCAAGGATTCAGCCCCGGCAAGGCTCTGCACAGTGCAGCGCTATCGCTCCAGTGCAGCGGCCAGCCTTGTCATTTAGGGCTTGTCCTCATGGTGACGTGGCGCAATGCTGGCCACGAGATGCTTAAGCGGTGATGATGGGATGGCTGCTTTTCCCATCCCCCGTAAAACTTTTCCAAGCCCAAGACGCTAAGGGACACCTTGACGGACACCTGACGGTGCATTTAATGAGTTTGTCGTAGGCCGTCAGGGTTAGGTATGATAACACTGTGATAACACTGTAGCTACTTTCCACCTCACGCCTTATCTCGTACGCCACTGTGGTAGCCCCTTTGACTCATATAAAAGGAGGCCCGAGGCGTACAGAAAGGGGAGGGGAGCACTTCTGAGGGTCCATTCTGCATGCGCAGCTACCGAGTACTCTAGCTCCCAGAACTTAGCCAAGAACATCCACAGTAATACAATCAAAGCAGGAGTAGGGTTTTACGCATCCGTGCGGCCCGAACCTGGGTAAAATCCCCCGTGTGTGAGCTAAGTTGCTGCGCCCTTACTCTGTTTTGAGTCCGCTCAACAGTCTAGGTGGCTGCGCTGAAAGCATCAAGATTTCTTGCCGTGAGCAGCACCGCCCGCAAGCTGCTGACGACCCGAATCCAGCACTCGCGACAGGGTTATGCTCCGGCAAGTTCCCAGCAAAGCGTAGGGTATACGCCATACAGAAAGAAATTGGACAAAGGGAATAGCATGCCTTAATTCAAAGAGAGCAAGTTATACTACATCCAGTGTTTGCCGCGTTTTTGACATAAAAGCAATTTTGTCTTTTACATGTGACGCCAGCGGCAAGATGGAGAAGAGATAGGAGGCTACAGCTAATCCCGGCGATCGCCCTCGACCCTCTTCACCTGGCTCACCCGATCGACGATGGGCGCGACAAGCTCTTCGAGAGCCTTGACGTCCGCGTCCTTCGGCAAGCTTTTCGAGGCTTTGGAGAGGTCGATGCCAGGGTTCCTGGACGCCACCTTCATCAACACCTTCCGGAGGACGAGCTGGCAGAGTTTCCAGGATTTGTCGGCCAGCTTGCTTGTTTGGTTCGCCTGGAGTAGCTTGAGGGCGTCGACGAGCTTCTCGAAGAACATGGTTAGCCTGGCGCTTGAGGATACGTTGTCATCGGCAGAGTATCCGAAGCCCGGCAAACCCATGGCCTCCAGCTCCGCACCAAGCTTCTCGGCGACGTCCGCCAGCCTGGCAGTCCAGAGCTTCACGCTAGAAGTGTACTCGTTGTGTGTGGCGGCGGCGTTCTGGAGCAGCTCCTGTTCGTCGTGGAGGTCTTTGATAAGAGTCTTCTCGCGAACTCGGGCAGCCTCAAGAGACTCCTCCAGCGTGGATAGCTTCAGCTTCAGATCTTCAATGGAGTTCTTGACGGAGGAAAGCTACTGGACTTTCTCGGATACGGCAACCTGCGTCTCCATCAGGTTGTGGAGAGCCTTATCTCTCTCGACCTCGAGTGTTGAGACCTTCTTGCTGTAGTCCTCGAGAGTGGCCTCCAGCTGCTTCATCTTCTCCTCCAGCAAGTTCTTGGCGGCCTCCGCAGCTCCGGCAGCGTCGAGGGCCTCTTTGAGCTTGCCGGCGTGGTCTTCAGTTAGAGCTCTGAGCGTCTCGAAGTGTTTCTGCTCAAGCTCCTGGACCCGCCGCACGACAAGACTTTCGAGCTCTTCATCCTTGTTGCGAAGCTTGGCGGCAAGCGCCGCCTCGCGCGCGGCAAGGTCCTCTTCTTGGGCGTCAAGGCTGATGCGGTGCTGCATCAAGAGGGCTCCTGCCGCGGCGGCTTGTTGGGCGGCCTCCTCCTGCGCTTTCTCGATGTCTGATTGCTTCAGCAGGAGGGCGTTCCGCTCTTCCGCCAGCTGCTCCCGATAAACATTCAGCTCTTGGAGGGCCTCGCCGTACCAAGCCTGTGTCTCCGTAACGCGTTGTTGGAAGTCTCCTTCCGCTGCCTCGACGAGCGCTACCCGAGAGTCCAGTTTCTCCTTCTGGGCACGGTAGAGCGTTTGGAGCTTCTGATCGTTGTCATTCATGGCTTGGAGTAGCTGCTCCTCCATGAGCTCGCTGGCGGCGGCGATGATGATTTCCCCATCAAGATGTTCTCCTTCAACCAGCTCTTCGATGTTTGCCGACCCCGGCATGCTGACAACGTTTTTGCCGGCCCTGATGTATTGGCTTGAGGAAGGGGCCTTGGACGACGAGGGTTGGTCTTCGGCAGTTGAGGACCCCGCCGCAGTAGAAGTGCCTGGCGCTCCTGCAGCGGAAGCGCCGTCAGTATGGCCACGGGTCTCCTCGCCGGCTCCCTCGGTGGGCGTCTTGGCGGCCTCCTCTTGTGCGGCCTTGGCGGCCTCAGCCACAGCGGCCTTGGCGGCCTCGACAGCAGCAGCCTCGGCGGCAGCAGCTTTGGCGGCCTCGGCGGCGGCATGCTTGGCGGCCTCCTCGGCGATAACCTTGTCGGCTTCAGTGGCGGCATCCTTGGCAGTCTCTTCAATGACAACGTCAGTGTCTATGAGCTCTGTCAGAAGAAGATTGAAAGCCAAGGAGTTGATTAAGATGAAGCTGGGAAGGAAGTTCAAGAAGACAAAAAGAAGAAAAACCAAAGCGACAAGTTCTTTGGGGCAAGTAACTTTACCTGCGTCAAGGAAGGGGTTGCCGGAGCCTGCACTTGTTGGTCCCTCCCCTTCATCGCGGTAGGGCTCGCTCGAAGATTCCTCCCTGGGCGGTGTGGTCGATGGAGGCGGCATGGCAGAGGCAGCTCCCGCTGTTGCCTCTTGTTGTTGCTCCACTCCTGCACGCCCGGAGATGTCAGCTGAGAAGATGCACACCCCGGCACGCGCCAGTGGGTAGTGAGTAGAAGACTCACGCTGGGGGCTGCGCCGGGGGTTGCGTTCTGGGCTTGACTCCGAGCTGACGAGAACCGTTTCCGGCGCGCCCGAGGTGCTTGCCGGCGGCTCGTCGCTCGTCGAGGTCTTGGCCCTCTTCGCCATCCTCTGCGCCAGAGTCTCCGTATCCCTGAGGAGGCAAAAACAGAGCAATTTAATCAAGCAAAACTAGAAAGATAAGAATCAAAGCTGTGGCGGGACTTTTACTCTTCTTCTTCTTCCTCGGAGCTGATGGCGGAGAGGTCGAAGCCGACCCCCGCCGCGGTACCTGACGGAGGAGGAGGAGTGGTCCTGGGCCGCTTGGCAGCGGCAGGTTGCGGTGCGGCGTCGCCGGCCGCCCCTTTGCCGGAAGCCTCGCTGCTTGAGGAAGGTTGGCGGGCTGGAGCACCAGTGGTGTTCTTCCGGAGGCAGCGCCTCTTCCTGTGTTGAAGAGTTGGGGGCTCTTCCTCCTCCTCTTCTTCCTCTTCGGCGGCGCCTCCGGCAGAAGGGCTCCCGGCAGCGGCTCCGCTCGGCTCCCGGGCAGCCTTATCTCGCCCGGCAAGGTCTTCCCGCAGCGGGTCCTCGCCTTCGCTGGACTCAGCGCTGCCGGCTTCTTCGGCAAGGTTCGCCTCTTCCGCCCTGCTGGCGATGTAGGCGAGCTCCTCCTCCGTGGTGGCGCGGACAAGGTTCTCCTCGCGGATGGCCTTCTCCGTCAAGTTGTCGAAGAACGCCAGCGCCTGCTCCGCGGACGGCTCGATCCACCTCTCGTCGATGCTATGGGCATTGAACACTGGCATCATGGCGATGATGGAGGTCAGCGACGAGTTGTTGCACAGTGGGACGACGCCTGCCGGCAACTCTCCCACTGCGCCGGATTTGAACAGCTGTTGGCAGAGGGCTGCGTGCCCCACGGCTGTCAGATCATTATCCAGCCCAGGCCGCACCCTCATGACGTCGGCAGCGTTCGTGTACTCCCAGGCAGGGCGCCCCTTGTTCTGCAGTGGGGCGATGCGCCGGCGAAGGAAATCTGAAGCAATCATCTCCACCTTCAACCCGGCAGCCCTGAGGCGCTGTATCCTGGTGATGGCGATGGTGAGCTTGCTGTCGTCAGGGTCCGCGGCGCTCCAATCCTTGCCGCGGACCACCTTCTGCTTCCGCACCTCGCAGAACGGTTGGGGCTCCTTTTCCCAGACCCAGCACCACTTGCCGCGCCACTCATCCCATCTCTCGCGGTAGAGCCCCCCTGGGTACGTCTCCTTGGTTGCCGTCCTCGGAATCCAAGTGATGCTGCCGGAGAGGGCGTCGCCCTTTTGGATGCGGGGGTAGAAGTAGTGCCGGAAAAGTGCCGTGCTCGGGATGACCCCGACAAAATTCTCGCAAACGTGCGCGAAGACGGACATACAAGTCACGGCATTCGGCGTGAAATCTAGCAGCTGGAAGCCACAGGTGAGCATAATATCTACGAAGAAATCCGAGTACGGAGGACAGAGGCCGCACCAGAAGTAATCAGCAAAGAAGGGATAATCTTCTGGCTCTGCCCTACGAGAAGCTACACTCACTCTGGTGGCTGGATGCGCCGTGGTCTCCTTCGCCCATGCGAACTGGTACCTCTTCTTCAAGGTCTCCGCGTCAAGCGTCGAGGGGAAGACAGCGCATTCCTTCCGCATCTTTGCCAACTTGCTCTCCGTGGCGGCCGCTTTCGCCGCCTTGTCCTTGCTCGGCTTGGGCGGCATGATGGCTATGGAAGTGGGCGCTGAAGGCGTCGAGAGCGCGGTGGAGGCGGGTGGAGGGAGAAAAGCTCTGCTTTGGGCGCGAGAAAGAAGACGATGACGACGGCTCTGAGATTGAGATTGGAAAGGCGGAGGGGGTAAATGAGCAGTGCCCTCTGCGATTCCCTTTTTTATGGGGAAGGCGCGAGGCAGGCTCTTTACCGCCCGCTTTTGCAGCGGAGTTTCCGCCCACGTCTCCCACTTCGCGCGATTAATGCGCGTAGTGGAGGGGCGTGGTAAAAGAGATAATGATTGCAAGCAGTTATTCCCTACCATGCGTGCCCGTGCACTGTTTTGGGCCTAGCCCAACAGGCCTGGCACCCGTGTATGGCCTAGGCCCGGGGGCTCCTGTCAGTGTACTAAAGTATGGGTCTTTTTAGTACCCCTTACTTGTGCACGGGCAGTTGTAGCCGTACCGCGGCAAGCCTTGCCGGGGAATAGCTAGGAGTAATCACAAGACTAAGATGCCAAGAAGGCGTTCAAGTCAACGATCAGACAGACCAGAAGACAGAAGACCAAAGGGTTGCGGAGGCCCGGCAAGACCCTTGCCGGCAAGGCCTCGCACCCGGCAAGGATTCGCACCCGGCAAGACCCGGTCCCGGCATGCCCCGGGTCCGGCAAGGCTCTGCACAGTGCAGCGCTATCGCTCCAGTGCAGCGGCCAGCCTTGTCGTTTAGGGCTTGTCCTCATGGTGACGTGGCGCAATGCTGGCCACGAGATGCTTAAGCGGTGCTGATGGGATGGCTGCTTTTCCCATCCCCCGTAAAGCTTTTCCAAGCCCAAGACGCTAAGGGACACCTTGACGGACACCTCATGGTGCATTTAATGAGTTTGTCCCAGGCCGTCAGGGTTAGGTATGATAACACTGTAGCTACTTTCCACCTCATGCCTTATCTCGTACGCCACTGTGGTAGCCCCTTTGACTCATATATAAGGAGGCCCGAGGTGTATAGAGAGGGGGAGCACTTCTGATGGTCCATTCTGCATGCACAGCTACCGAGTACTGTAGCTCCCAGAACTTAGCCAAGAACATCCACAGTAATACAATCAAAGCAGGAGTAGGATTTTATGCATCCGTGCGGCCCGAACCTGGGTAAAATCCCCCGTGTGCTGTTCGTTAGATCTGCTCTTTGTGCAATCCTCTCCCTTTGCCGAACCGTAAAGGGATCTCCTTGATCCCATAGGTGTCCATTTCCCACGACAGAGGGGTATTGAATAGCATTAAGGATCTGAACATATAATCTTCCACCAAATAAACCAACTAGCATCAACTACAAGATGTAATCAACACTACTAGCAACCCACAGATACCAATCTGAGGTTTTGAGACAAAGATTGAATACAAGAGATGAACTAGGGTTTGAGATGAGATGGTGCTATTGAAGATGTTGATGAAGATTGGTCCTCCCACGATGAGAGGATCGTTGGTGATGTCGATGGCTTCGATTTCCCCCTCCCGGAGGGAAGTATCCCCGGCGGAATCACTCCGCCGGAGAGCAAAATAACTCCTGCCCAGGTTCCGCCTCGAGACGGCGACGCTTCATCCCAAAAGCCTTCCTTTTATTTTTTTTCTAGGGCAAATGGCCTCATATAGCAGAAGGAGGGGGCCAGATGACAGCTGTGGGCCCCACAAGGCACCAGGGCGCGCCCAGGGCGGCCGCGCCCTTCTGCCTTGTGGGCAGCTGGTGGGTCCCCTGTATTATCTCTTTTATCCAGTATTTTTTATATATTCAATAAAAATTCTCTGTGAAATTTCAGGTCAATTGGAGATCTGTAGATTAGGTATCTCTGATGTGGCTATTTCAGGTCCAGAATTCCAGCTGCCGGCATTCTCCCTCTTCATGTAAATCTTGCAAATTAAGAGAGAAAAGGCATAAGAATTGTACCATAAAGTGAAATAATGATTAAAAACATAATAAATAACAGTAGGAAATCATGAAGCAAATTGGACGTATCAACTCCCCCAAGCTTAGACCTCGCTTGCCCTCAAGAGAAAAGTCGAAATCGATAATCATGACCACATGTTTAGAGAGAGAGACGTCAATAAAAATAAAATACGGACATGGAGCATCATGATCTTTATTATAACAGCAATATATCATCATAAATCTTCTCATGAAAAAGTAACAATTCATCCACAAGTTAATGTATGAACCATAAACCAAATTGAAAACTAACAATCTATGATCTCAGTCACTGAAGCAATTCCAATTCATCATATTATCAGAAAGAGTCTATGTAAGAGCTTTGATTAGCAAGTTCACATACTCAACTATCATTTAGTCTTCTATGATTGCTGACACTCACGATATACTTATGGAGCAAAAGTTTCAGTCAGACACATAGAAAGATAGGGGCTTATAATT
This sequence comes from Elymus sibiricus, assembly GCA_039707655.1. Classification (NCBI taxonomy): domain Eukaryota; kingdom Viridiplantae; phylum Streptophyta; class Magnoliopsida; order Poales; family Poaceae; genus Elymus; species Elymus sibiricus. The sequence goes on from CM077668.1 coordinate 230,747,119, forward strand.
TTGCCTCCCAACGTTTTTACCTCAAGGGTAGTGTCAATAATAATAACTCATGATCACCTACATTCAACTGGATATATATGCATGGATCAATCCCCACCACATGATGTTTGCCAAAAGAGAAAATAAAAATGGAATAGATAAGAATACTACTGACTCTTGCATGAAAGTAAATACATAAAGTAAAGGATAGGCCCTTCGCAGAGGGAAGCAGAGGTTGTCATGCGCTTTTGTTTTTGGATGTGCAAGTTCTTAATGTAAAGGAACGTCACTTTATATTGCCCCTTGTGATAGCGACCTTTATTATGCGGTCCGTCACTTTTATTGCTCCACCATCACAAGATCGTACAAAGTTTATTTTCCCTTACAATAAAAGTTCATACATATTTAGGAGCAATTTTTATTGCTTTTGCACCGATGACAACTTATTTGAAGGATCTTATTCAATCCATAGGTAGATATAGTGGACTCTCATGACATGAAACTGGGTTTAAGGGTTTTTGGATGCACAAGTAGTATCTCTACTTAATGCGGATTTTTGGCTAGCAAAAGATAGGGGGCAGACACCACATGTTAGAGGATCCAAAACAATATAACTTCTATGTGAATATAAGCAAACATAACCCATTATGTTGTCTTCCTTGTCCAACGTCAACTAATTGACATAGAATATTTGATGGGGGCTCACAATCATAAAAGATGTCCAAGATAGTATATTTATATGTGAGACCTCTCTTCCTTTATTACTTTTTCATGAATTGCTAAAATGACCAATACTATGTTTGTCAATTCTCAACAAGTTTTATCTATTATACTTATTTTATGTGAAGTCATCACTCCCCATGGGATTAGCATATGATTTTATTCTTTCTTTATTTCTAAGATTGGATCGTCAAAAGCAAAACACTCAAATCAAACTACTCTTTATTATATAACTTTCACACACGATTACATAGATAGATAGATCACAAAGCAAGCACTCAAAACTAAATCATACTAAAACTCTATTCCTCTAAATCATGAGATAACTAAGGATCGAACTAGGATAGGTAATGATGATGAAAAAGTGATGGTGATACGATACCGGGCCTCTCCCAAGCTTGGCACAAGCCAAGGGGAGTGCCCATACCCGTGTACTCAAGTCTCCTTCTTCGGTGATGGTGGTGATGATGAAGTGGGCTTGTCCTCCGTCTTCCAAGGCATAGGTTCTCCATCATAAAAGGACGAGCGTGTTTCCGGAGTCCTGAAATTTGCAGCTAAACTCATACCTTTGAACTTGGCCTCATAGTCAAAATTTTGGTTTTGTAGATCATAGATTTGGGCCTGAAGATAGTCAATCCGATCATTGAGCTTGAAGATGACGTCCCCAATATTCTTGCCGTCCACCTTGTGCTCACGGATGAATTCCGTGATCATGCAGTGGTTAGCACAAAGTCGGCGCTCCACCATGCCCTGGCACTTGAAGATCTCCTGTTCCACAGCTTCCAGCCTGGCCTTCTCGCTCCCGGTCTTCTTAGGTCCTTGAACATCCCGGATGTGGAGCACCCCCTCATGCATCTCAATGGTTTGAGGGTGCTTCATCACCTCCGGTAGGTACGGGTTGATGACCTTCTCATAGAACTTGTCCTTGGACGAGCTTGGAGACGTCATGGCGACCTAGATCTGTCAGAAAAATACCTCAAAACAAGAACATAGGAGAAACTTGCGATGCGGTGGTCAAAACATACGGGAGTATATATAAAGAATTTTTATCTTGCAAAATAAGCAATATGGGAAGAAAACGGAATCGGGAAGGCACACGTGGGGCCCACAAGGCACCACGGCGCGCCCTAGGGGGGTCGCGCCCTTCTGCCTTGTGGGCAGCACGTGGGTCCCCTCGGCTGTTTCTTATTTTTGTATTTTTTCTAATATTCCAAAACTGACAGAAAGTATTTTTATGGAATTTTTGGAGTCGGTTTACTTACCGTATCACATACCTACCCCTTTTCAGGGTTCTGGAGCGTTCCGGAAGGACTCCTTAATGTGCTCTTCTGGTGTAATTGTTTCAATAATATTAGTTTCAACATTAATGGGAGTACTTGAAATATAGTGCTTAATTCTTTGCCCATTCACCACTCTCGGATTATTGCCTTCGGAGTTGTTTATTTTGATGGCTCCGGAGCGATAAACTTCTTCGATGATATACGGTCATTCCCATTTGGAGAGAAGTTTTCCTGCAAAGAATCTCAAACGAGAATTGTATAATAGAACATGATCACCTACTTTGAATTCCCGTTTTTGAATTCTTTTGTCATGCCACCTTTTAACTTTTTCTTTAAACAACTTAGCATTATCGTAGGCTTGGGTTCTCCATTCATCTAAGGAGCTAGTATCAAATAACCTCTTCTCACCGGCAAGTTTAAAATCATAATTAAGTTCTTTAATTGCCCAATAAGCTTTATGTTCTAACTCAAGAGGTAAATGACATGCTTTTCCATAAACCATTTTATATGGAGACATACCCATAGGATTTTTATAAGCAGTTCTGTAAGCCCATAATGCGTCATCAAGTTTCTTAGACCAATTCTTTCTGGATCTATTAACGGTCTTTTGCAAAATCAATTTTATTTCCCTATTAGTTAATTCAACTTGACCACTAGACTGAGGGTGATAAGGAGATGCAATTCTATGGTTAACATCATATTTAGCAAGCAACTTACGAAAAGCACCATGAATAAAGTGTGAACCACCATCAGTCATTAAATATCTAGGAACTCCAAACCTCAGGAATATGACTTCTTTAAGCATTTTAATGGAAGTGTTATGATCAGCACTACTAGTTGGAATAGCTTCTACCCACTTAGTAATGTAATCAACAGCAACTAAAATATGAGTATACCCATTGGATTTAGGAAAAGGTCCCATATAATCAAAACCCCAAACATCAAAAGGTTCAATAGCAAGTGAATAATTCATAGGCATTTCCTGACGTCTACCAACATTACCAATTCTTTGACAATCATCACAAGAAAGGACAAACTTACGTGCATCCTTGAAAAGAGTAAGCCAATAAAAACCAGATTGTAATACCTTGTGTGCAGTTCGGTCTCCCGCATGGTGTCCTCCATAGGCCTCAGAGTGGCACTTACGTAGGATTTGTTCCTGTTCATGCTCAGGTACACAACGTCTAATAATACCAACTATTCCTTCTTTATATAGATGTGGGTCATCCCAAAAGTAATGTCTTAAATCAAACAAAAACTTTTTCTTTTGTTGATATGTAAAGCTAGGTGGTATGTATTTAGCAACAATATAATTAGCATAGTCTGCATACCAAGGAGTATTACGAGAAGCATTTATCACAGCTAATTGTTCATCAGGAAAATCATCATTAATAGGAAGTGGGTCATCAAGAACATTTTCCATTCTAGACAAAATATCTGCTACGGGATTCTCAGCTCCCTTTCTATCAACAATATGCAGATCAAATTCTTGAAGCAAAAGAACCCATCTAATAAGTCTAGGTTTAGCATCTTTCTTTTCCATAAGGTATTTAATAGCAGCATGATCAGTGTGAACAGTAACCTTGGAATCAACAATGTAAGATCTAAATTTATCACATGCAAACACAACTGCTAAAAACTCTTTCTCGGTAGTAGCATAATTTCTTTGAGCGCTGTCTAGAGTTTTACTAGCATAATGGATGACATTTAATTTCTTATCAACTCTTTGTCCAAGAACAGCACCAACAGCATAATCACTAGCATCACACATAATTTCAAAAGGTAGGTTCCAATCAGGTGGTTGAACAATAGGTGCAGAAATTAAGGCTTTCTTAAGTATTTCAAAGGCTTCTACACAATCATCATCAAAAACAAATGGAACATCTTTTTGCAAGAGATTGGTAAGAGGTCTAGAAATTTTAGAGAAGTCTTTTATAAATCTTCTATAGAAACCAGCATGCCCAAGGAAACTTCTTATACCTTTGATATCTTTAGGGCATGGCATTTTCTCAATAGCATCAACCTTTCCTTTATCAACTTCAATACCTCTTTCAAAAAAATTATGCCCAAGGACTATACCTTCATTCACCATAAAGTGTCACTTCTCCCAATTCAAGACATGATTAGTTTCTTCACATCTCTACAAAACTCTATCAAGGTTGCTTAGGCAATCATCAAAAGAAGTTCCGTAAACGAAGAAATCATCCATGAAAACCTCAACAATCTTTTCACAAAAGTCAGAGAATATAGCAGTCATACATCTTTGAAAGGTAGCAGGTGCATTACATAAACCAAAAGGTATACGATGATAAGCATAAGTTCCAAAACGACAAGTAAAGGTGGTTTTGTCTTGATCTTCAGGTGATACAGGTATTTGAGAGAAACCAGAATAACCATCTAGGAAGCAAAAGTGTGTATGCTTAGATAATATTTCTAACATTTGATCAATAAAAGGCAAGGGGTAATGATCTTTTCTAGTAGCTTTATTTAATTTCCTGAAATCAATTACCATCCTATAACCAGTTACAATTCTTTGTGGGATGAGTTCATTTTTATCATTTGGAACAATGGTAATACCTCCCTTTTTAGGAACACAGTGAACAGGACTTACCCATCTACTATCAGCTATGGGATAAATTATACCTGCTTCTAGAAGCTTTAATATTTTAGTTCTTACCACATCCTTCATTTTAGGATTCAGCCTTCTTTGATGATCAACAACGGGTTTAGCATCTGGCTCCATATGAATTTTATGCTGACATAAAGTGGGACTAATGCCTTTAAGATCATCGAGAGTATATCCAATAGCAGCACGATGCTTCTTCAGAGTTTTAAGTAACCTCTTTTCTTCATGCTCTGAAAGGTTAGCACTAATAATAACAGGATATATCTTCTTTTATCAAGATAAGCATATTTAAGAGTATCTGGTAATTGCTTCAATTCAAACACATGATCACCCTTGGGTGGAGGTGGACCTCCCAAGGTTTCAATAGGCAAATTATGTTTCAGGATAGGTGCTTGTTTAAAGAACAATTCAACTATTTCATTTCTTTCATTCATATTCATGTCATTCTCATGCTCAAGCAAATATTGTTCTAGCGGATCAGTAGGAGGCACAACAATAGAAGAAAGACCAATAATTTCATCTTTACTAGGCAATTCTTTATGATGAGGTTGTCTACGAAACTTAGAGAAATTAAACTCATGAGACATCTCACCAAAATTAACACTGATAATTTCTTTGGTGCAATCAATCTTAGCATTAATAGTATTCAAGAAGGGTCTACCAAATATAATGGGACAAAAATCATCTTGTGGTGATCCAAGAACAAGAAAATTAGTAGGATATTTGATCTTACCACACAAGACTTCAACATCTCTAACAATCCCAAGCGATGAAATAGTGTCTCTGTTTGCAAGCTTCATAGTAACATCAATATCTTCAATCTCAACAGGTGCAATATCATTCATGATTTCTTGATTGAGAGTAAACGGAATAGCACTCACACTAGCACCAACATCACATAAACCATGATAGCAATGATCTCCAATTTTAACAGATATAACAGGCATGCCAACTACAGGTTTGTTTTTATCCTTAGGGTCTGGCTTAGCAATTCTAGTTGCTTCATCACAGAAATATATGACATGTCCATCCATGTTATCAACCAAAAGATCTTTAACCATTGTAACACTAGGTTCCACTTTAATTTGCTCAGGAGGTCTAGGTGCTCTAATTTTACTCTTATTAACCACAGTTGAAGCTTTAGCATGTTCCTTAATAATCCTAACAGGGAAAGGAGGTTTCTCAATATAAGCAGTAGGCACAACTGGATCAACATTGTAAACAATTGTTTCTTCTTTAACGCTAACAGGTTCTTCTTTTAATTCAATAGGTGGATGATATTTAAACCATTTCTCCTTAGGGAGATCAACATGAGCAGCAAAGGATTCACAAAAGGTAGCTACTATCTCAGAGTCAAGTCCATATTTAGTACTAAACTTACGAAAAGCATCAGTTTCCATAAAAGATTTTGATACGTCTCCAACATATATATAATTTTTTATTGTTCCATGCTATTATACTATCAATCTTGGATGTTTTTATATACATTTACAGCAATTATATATCATTTTTTGGGACTAACCTATTAACTTAGTGCCCAGTGCCAGTTGCTGTTTTTTGCCTGTTTTTGGTTTTCCATAATATCAGTACCAAACGAAGTCCAAATGCCACGAAACTTTTTGAAGATTTTTTTTTGGACATAACAAGTACTGGAAGCTTCGGGAGAGGGCCAGAAGATGGAGCAGTGGCCCACGAGGCACCAGGGCGCGCCCTGGTGGCTTGTGGGGCCCACACAACTCCGTTTGACCTAATTCCACCACTATAAATTCTCTAAATCAGGAAACCAACAGAGGAGACCACAAAATACTTTTTCCGCCGCCGCAAGTTTCTGTTCTCGAGAGATCCCATCTGGAGGCCTTTTCCGGTACTCCACCAGAGGGGGAATCGATCACGGAGGGGCTCTACATCAACCTTGCTGCCCTTCCGATGATGCGTGAGTAGTTTACCACAGACCTTCGGGTCCATAGTTAGTAGCTAGATGGCTTCTTCTCTCTTTTTGATCTTCAATACAATGTTCTCCTCGATGTTCTTCGAGTTCTATCCGATGTAATCACTTTTTGCGGTGTGTTTGTAGGGATCCGATGAATTGTGAGTTTATGATCAGATTATCCATGAATATTATTTGAGTTTTCTCTGAACTCTTTTATGCATGATTATTATTGCTTCGTATTTCTCTCCGATCTATTGATTTGGTTTGGCCAACTAGATTGATTTATCTTGCAATGGGAGAGGTGCTTTGTAATGGGTTCGATCTTGCGGTGCTCAATCCCAGTGACAGAAAGGGACATGACACGTATGTATCGTTTCTATTAAGGGTAAAAAGATGGGGTTTATTCATGCGTGATTTTACTTTGTCTACATCATGTCATCTTGCTTAAGGCATTACTCCGTTCTTTATGGACTTAATACACTAGATGCATGCTGGATAGCGGCCGATGTGTGGAGTAATAGTAGTAGATGCAGGCAGGAGTCGGTCTACTTCTCTCGGACGTGATGGCTATATACATGATCATTGCCTTGGATATCGTCATGATTATTTGCTTTTCTATCAATTGCCCAACAGTAATTTGTTTACCCACCGTATGCTATTTTCTTGAGAAAAGCTTCTATTGAAAACTATGGCCCCCGGGTCTATCTAAATCATATATTAAAAACCCTAAAAATACCTTGCTGCACTTTTACTTTATTTATTTTATTTTATATTTTAGTTCAATCTATCTATCTATCACATACAATTTAATCTTGCAATTAACCGCCGAGGGATTGACAACCCCTTGTTTGCGTTGGGTGCAAGGATTTGTTGTTTTGTGTGCAGGTGCTGCTAACGAGGTGTTGCGTGATTCTCCTACTGGATTGATAACCTTGGTTTCATAACTGAGGGACATACTTATCTCTACTGTACTGCATCTCCCTTCCTCTTCAGGGAATTACCAACGCAGCTCACAAGTAGCAGATTTAACACAATAAAACTCAAGATTTATACCTGACTCATTACCTTTGTCGATTTCCCAATCTTTATAATTGCATTTAATTCTTTTAAGAAGGTCCCATCTGGATTCAATAGTTTTCTTCATAAAGGAACCAGTAGAAGAAGTATCGAGCATGGATTGATCATTATGAGAAAGCCGAGCATAAAAGTTTTGAAGGATTATTTCTCTTGAGAGCTCATGATTGGGGCATGTATGCAACATATACTTAAGCCTCCCCCAAGCTTGAGCGATACTTTCTCCTTCATGAGGCCAAAAATTATATATATAATTCCGATCACGATGAACCAAATGCATAGGATAAAATTTCTGGTGGAATTCCAGCTTCAACCGGTTCCAGTCCCATGTATCGGTATCATCACATAGCCTATACCATGTCAATGCCTTTCCCTCCAAAGATAAAGGGAATACTTTCTTCTTAACTCCATCTCCGGATAAACCTGCAAGCTTAAACAATCCACAAATTTCATCCACATAGATCAAGTGCATATCAGGATGTACCGTTCCATCTCCGGCATAAGGATTTACTAGCAATTTCTCTATCATACCCGAAGGAATTTCATAATAAATATTTTTAGTACGTTCAATAGGTGGAGGAGCAACTCTTATTTCTTCCGGTCGAGGTGAAGATACCCCGAACTAGCCCCTCAAAGGATTACTTTCCATAGTGACAAGTGACAATAAATTTCAGCACGTAATATAAATGTTTCCTTACCAAATTCCACTCACCAAAGGCGCTTCACGCCCCGGCAACGGCGCCAGAAAAGAGTCTGGATGACCCACAAGTATAGGGGATCAATCGTAGTCCTTTCGATAAGTAAGAGTGTCAAACCCAACGAGGAGCAGAAGGAAATGACAAGCGGTTTTCAGCAAGGTATTCTCTGCAAGTACTGAAAGTAGCGGTAACAGATAGTTTTAATAGCTAGATAATTCATAACAAGTAACAAGTAACAAATATAATAAAGTGCAGCAAGGTGGCCCAATCCTTTTTATAGCAAAGGACAAGCCGGAACGAACTCGTATAATAAGCAAAGCGTTCTCGAGGACACATGGGAATTTCATCTAGTCACTTTCATCATGTTTGTTTGATTCGCGTTCGTTACTTTGATAATTTGATATGTGGGTGGACCGGTGCTTGGGTGCTGTTCTTACTTGAACAAGCCTCCCACTTATGATTAACCCCTCTCGCAAGCATCCGCAACTATGAAAGAAGAATTAAGATAAATCTAACCATAGCATTAAACATATGGATCCAAATCAGCCCCTTACGGAATAGCGCATAAACTAGGGTTTAAGCTTCTGTCACTCTAGCAACCCATCATCTAATTACTACTCCACAATGCATTCCCTTAGGCCCAAAGATGGTGAAGTGTCATGTAGTCGACTTTCACATGACACCACTAAGAGAATCAACAACATACATATCATCAAAATATCGAACGAATACCAAATTCACATGATTACTTATGACAAGACTTCTCCCATGTCCTCAAGAACAAAAGTAACTACTCACAAATCATATTCATGTTCAAGATCAGAGGGGTATTGAATAGCATTAAGGATCTGAACATATAATCTTCCACCAAATAAACCAACTAGCATCAACTACAAGATGTAATCAACACTACTAGCAACCCACAGGTACCAATCTGAGGTTTTGAGACAAAGATTGAATACAAGAGATGAACTAGGGTTTGAGATGAGATGATGCTGTTGAATACGTTGATGAAGATTGGTCCTCCCACGATGAGAGGATCGTTGGTGATGTCGATGGCTTCGATTTCCCCCTCCCGGAGGGAAGTATCCCCGGCGGAATCGCTCCGCCGGAGAGCAAAATAGCTCCTGCCCAGGTTCCGCCTCGAGACGGCGGCGCTTCGTCCCAAAAGCCTTCCTTTTATTTTTTCTAGGGCAAATGGCCTCATATAGCAGAAGGAGGGGGCCAGACGCCAGCTGTGGGCCCCACAAGGCACCAGGGCGCGCCCAGGGGGGCCGCGCCCTTCTGCCTTGTGGGTGATACGTCACGGTCGTATCTATAATTTTTGATTGTTTCATGCCAATATTCTACAACTTTCACATATTTTTGGCAACATTTTATATTATTTTTGGGACTAACATATTGATCCAGTGCCCAGTGCCAGTTCCTGTTTGTTGCATGTTTTTTATTTCACAGAATATCCATATCAAACGATATCCAAATGCAATAAAATTTTACGGAGAATTATTTTGGAATATATGTGATTTTTGGGAGGTGGAATCAATGCAAGGCGGTGCTTGTGGGCCCCACGAGGCACCAAGGCGCGCCAGGGGGGCCCGGCGCGCCGTGGTGCCTCGTGAGGCCCTCGTAGGTCGGTTGGTGCTATTCTTCAGGCGCAAGGAAGCTAATATCTGGAAAAAAATCTTGTTAAAATTTCAGCGCAATCGGAGTTACGGATCTCTGGCAATTTAAGAAACGGTGAAGGGCCAGAAAACAGAAACGCGAAACAGAAGAGAACAGAGAGAGAGATCCAATCTAGGAGGGGCTCCTACCCCTCCGCCGCCATGGCAGCCATGGACCAGAGGGGAAACTATCCTCCCATCTAGGGGGAGGCCAAGGAAGAAGAATAAGGAGGGGGGCTCTCTCCTCCTCTCTCCCGGTGGCGCCGGAATACCGTCGGGGGAACCATCGTGACGACGATCTACACCAACAACTTCGCCGCTGTCAACACCAACTCTCTCCCCCTCTATGCAGCGGTGTAACACCTCTTCTCTCCGCTATAATCTCTACTTAAACATGGTGCTTAATTCTACATATTATTATTCAATTATTTGTGGCCATCCTATGATGTTTGAGTAGATTCGTTTTGTCCTATGGGTTGATTGATGATTGTGATTGGTTTGAGTTGTATGTTTTATTTTGGTGCTGTCCTATGGTGCCCTCCGTGTCGCACAAGCGTGAGGGATCCCCGCTATAGGGTTTGCAATACGTTCATAATTCTCTTATAGTGAGTGGCGTGAGTGACTGAAACACATACCCGAGTAAGGGGGTTGTTGCGTATGGGAGTAAAGAGGACTTGATACTTAATGCTATGGTTGGGTTTTACCTTAATGATCTTTGGTAGTTGCGGATTCTTGCTAGAGTTCCAATCTTAAGTGCATATGATCCAAGTACGGAAAGTATGTTAGCTCATGCCTCTCCCTCATATAAAATTGCAACAGTGATTACCGGTCTAGTTATCAATTGCCTATGGACAAATCATTCTCTTGTGTTACAAAAGCTTTCTACTAAACAACTAACTTTTATTATCTTGCAAATTACTCGTAGTTTTATTCTCGCAAAGTACTTCTAATTTTATTCTTGCAAACCTATCCTATCACCTACAAAATAGTTTCATACTTGTTCTAGGTAAAGCGAACGTTAAGTGCGCGTAGAGTTGTATCGGTGGTCGATAGAACTTGAAGGGAATATTAATTCTACCTTTAGCTCCTCGTCGGGTTTGACACTCTTATTTATCAAAAAAGCTACAATTGATCCCCTATACTTGTGGGTTATCAAGACCTTTTTCTGGCGCCGTTGCCGGGGAGCAATAGCGTGGGGTTGTTATTCTCGTGTGTGCTTGTTTGCTTTGTCACTAAGTAGTTTTTATTTTGTGCCCTTGTTTTCTATCTTTAGTTATGGGTAGGAAACGTAAAATACCAAAAAAATTAGTTGTACCTGCTAAACCAATGGTTGAAGAACCACCCAAAATCTATGATACTGCTAAAGCTTTCTACTTGGATCATCTTCGATCCCTTGGTGCTCGTGCTGAAAACCCAACTGGCTTAGTTGAGGGAAAATCATTAAATGAGCATGCTTATTTTGTGTGACACCACTTATCTCAAAATGGGAAACTTTTATGGCATCATATTAATACTATGTATTGCTATGCTTGGAATTTATGCGAAATACATGATTTTACTTGTTGTTCTGAAGACCCTAAGAAACATCTTCCCTATCAATGTGAGTTTAGTGATAATGGAGTCTTATCTTCTTATGCTAAAGGTGTTTATAGTTATTATGATATTGAACAAATTGAAGAATTTGTTGCTTTTAAGGGTGCTCACGAAATTGCTTCTTTGATTGAAAAGTATGATGCTACTCTTTACAAATCCGAAAATTCTGCCATACTTAAATATTGCTATGAAAACTATGTTTCTAATGCTTATGTGAAAAAATATATTGAGGACACCTCCGCTGTCCAAGAAGAGACTAATATTTTGCAGGAATCTATGGAAGAAGAAATTGATGACACTGTGAGCTCATTAGATGAAAAAATTGAGGAGGAGAGCGAAGAACAAAAGGAGGAAGAGCGGATTGATCACCCATGCCCACCTTCTGATGAGAGTAACTCTTTATCTCATACATTGTTTAATTTCCCTTCGTGCTTACCAAAGGATGAATGCTATGATAATTGCTATGATCCATTGGATTCGTTTGAAATATCCCTTTTTGATGAAATTGATGCTTGCTATGATTGTGGCCATGATGCCAATATGAATTATGCTTATGGAGATGAACTTGCTATAGTTCCTTATGTTAAGAATGAAATTGTTGCTATTGCACCCACAGATGATAGTCCTATTATCTTTTTGAATTCTCCCAACTACACTATATCGGAGAAGTTTGCTCTTATTAAGGATTATATTGATGGGTTGCGTTTTACTACTACACATGATAATTTTGATGAATATAATATGCATGTGCTTGCTGCTCCTACTTGCAATTATTATGAGAGAGGAACTACATCTCTACCTCCCTATGCTTCCAATACGATAAAATTGCAAGAAACTGCTTATACTATGCATTGGCCTTTACTTGACGTGCATGAATTGTTCTTTTATGACACGCCGATGCATAGGAAGAGAGTTAGACTTCGTCATTGCATGATATATGTTGCTTTGTGCTCACTACTAAATTACAAATCATTGTTAATTAAAATTGGCTTTGATATACCTTGGGATCCGGGTGGATCAATTACTTGAGCACTTTATGCCTAGCTTAATGGCTTTAAAGAAAGCGCTGCCAGGGAGACAACCCAAAAGTTTTAGAGAGTCATTTATTTCTGGTGAGTGCTTTTATAAAGTTTAAAAACAAAAAAATATAGAGGGGAACATAAAACTTTTCAAAAAGAAAAGTGAAAGTAAGAAAGACGAGCACCGTTGAAGTGGGGGAGCTCCTTGAACTTTCTTCATGCCCATGGAAACTTTGTGAATCTTGAATTACAGAAACTTTTCAACAAAAATAATTATCCCCTTGTACAAATCCATTGTATTATAAAAATAATGTGCCAAGATTTACCGTTAGGATGTTTAAATTGCTTGTTTGGTATGTGCGGTGCAAAAACAGAAACTTTTGCTGTAGTGCATGAATTTATATTTTTTACTGGAAAGCGCAAAACTCTAAAAAATTTACACAGTACTGCTATGAAAATTGTTTATTTTGTCCTAATTTTTTCAGAATTTTTGGAGTTATAGAAGTATGGTCAATGTTCAGATTACTACAGACTGTTCAGTTTTTGACAGATTCTGTTTTTGATGCATTGTTTTGCTTGTTTTGATGAAACTATGGATTGTATCGGAAGGTATAAGCCATGGAGAAGTTAGAATACAGTAGATATAATGCAAAAATAAAATATGAATGGGTTTGCAATAGTACTTAAAGTAGTGATTTGCCTTATTATACTAATGGATCTCACGAAGGTTTTGTTAACTTTTGTGTGGATGAAGTGTACAAAGATCGAGGAGGTATTGATATGAGAAGAATGAGGAGAGGCAAGAGCTCAAGCTGGGGGATGCCCAAGGCACCCCATGTAAATATTCAAGGAGACTCAAGCGTCTAAGCTTGGGGATGCCCCGGAAGGCATCCCATCTTTATTCAACAATTATCGGTATGTCTCGGTTTTTGTTTTGTTCACATGATATGCGTAAATTCTTGGAGCGTCGTGTGCCTTTTCTTTTTCTTTTAATAAATTCACCATGCTGGTATGAGATAGTCCTTGGTTGATTTATAGAATGCTTCATGCACTTCACTTATATCTTTTGAGTATGGCTTTATAGAATGCTTCATGTGCTTCACTTATATCATTTGAAGTTTGGATGCCTGTTTCTCTTCATATAGAAAACCTTTATTTGTAGAATGCTCTTTTGCTTCACTTATATTTGTTAGAGCACGGTCTTTTTTAGAAATAATTAAACTCTCTTGCTTCACTTATATCCATTTAGAGAGTCAACAGGAACTGGTCATTCACATGGTTAGTCATAAAATCCTACATAAACCTTGTAGATCACTGAATATGATATGTTTGATTCCTTGCAATAGTTTTGCGATATGGAGATGATAATATGTGAGTTATGCTAGTGAGTAATTGTGATTTAGTAAGAATAATGGTGTTAAGGTTTGTGATTCCCTATGCATGCACGTAAAGTCAATAGCTATGCTACGAAGTTATATCCTACTTATGGTGCATTATTCAGTGTTAGTTATTCTCAAAGCATGCTTATGACAGTTTTCGTTTTCTGGTTGGTTGCTTCTCAATCTACTTGCTAGCCTTCATTTGTACTAAGCGGGAATACTGCTTGTGCATCCAAACTCCTTAAACCCAAGTTGTGCCAAATGAGTCCACCATACCTACCTATATGCGGTATTTCCATGCCGCCCCAAGTAAATTTGCATGTGCCAACTCTAATTTTCAAAATAATTTTCCGTTTTGTGTGCCCGTACCGCTCATGAAGCGGCAGGGGGTGGCCAATATTTTCCATGCTAGGTGTGTTATTCTCACGATGAGTGTTTGTTCACTTGTCATTGCACAAGAGAGTGGCTGGTAATAGGGATGCCCAGTCCCACAATGAAATCAAAATTAATAACAACAAAATTCCTTGGAAAGTGTTGGTATGGAGGGCACCCGTGGATACGGCTAGCCATGGATTGTGAAAGAATGGTGGAAAGGAAATAAACTTTACTTTCTGTTTGGGAACCGCCTATGATTTGTCTAGCATGGAAAATATTGGGAATTCTCGGTCGTTTTCGTTGACAGGAAAAGCATGCCTCTCAAAACAATTTTATCTCTTTAATTTCAGCTTTGAGCTCTGGCACCTCTGCAAATCTATGCTCCCCTCTGCGAAGGGCCTATCTATTTTACTTTCATGCTTTTTTTTAGTCTCCATCTTCTCTTATAAAGCACCAACTGGAGAGCACTATTGTCATACTTGTGCATTGGGTGTAGTTAATGTTGAGTGTGTTTCATGAATGGATCAATGACTGAGCATAACGGGCTAGGGATAACTTTTTTTAGCGTTGATATTTTGATAGACATGGTTGTTTGTTAGTATGCTTGAGTATTGATGTCTTTATGTCAAATTATATACTATTGCTTTGAATCACTCATGTCTTAATATTTATGCCATGATTAAATTATATGATCAAGATTATGCTAGGTAGCACTCCACATCAAAAATTATCTTTTTTTTAACATTTACCTACTCGAGGACGAGCAGGAATTAAGCTTGGGGATGCTGATACATCTCCATCGTATCTATAATTTTTGATTGTTTCATGCCAATATTCTACAACTTTCACATATTTTTGGCAACATTTTATATTATTTTTCGGACTAACATATTGATCCAGTGCCCAGTGCCAGTTCCTGTTTGTTGCATGTTTTTTGTTTTGCAGAATATCCATATCAAACGAAGTCCAAATGCAATAAAATTTTACGAAGAATTATTTTGGAATATATGTGATTTTTGGGAGGTGGAATCAACGCAAGGCGGTGCTCGTGGGCCCCACGAGGCACCAGGGCGCGCCAGGGGGGGCCGGCGCGCCATGGTGCCTCGTGAGGCCCTTGTAGGTCGGTTGGTGCTATTCTTCGGGTGCAAGGAAGCTAATATCTGGAGAAAAAATCGTGTTAAAATTTCAGCGCAATAGGAGTTACGGATCTCAGGGAATATAAGAAACGGTGAAGGGCCAGAAAACAGGAACGCGAAACATAAGAGAACAGAGAGAGAGAGAGAGAGAGAGAGATCCAATCTAGGAGGGGCTCCTGCCCCTCCGCCGCCATGGCAGCCATGGACCAGAGGGGAAACTCTCCTCCCATCTAGGGGGAGGCCAAGGAAGAAGAAGAAGGAGGGGGGCTCTCTCCTCCTCTCTCCCGGTGGCGTCGGAACGCCGCCGGGGGAACCATCGTGACGGCGATCTACACCAACAACTTCGCCGCCGTCAACACCAACTCTCTCCCCCTCTATGCAGCGGTGTAACACCTCTTCTCCCCGCTATAATCTCTACTTAAACATGGTGCTTAATGCTACATATTATTATCCAATGATTTGTGGCCATCCTATGATGTTTGAGTAGATTTGTTTTGTCCTATGGGTTGATTGATGATTGTGATTGGTTTGAGTTGTATGTTTTATTTTGGTGCTGTCCTATGGTGCCCTCTGTGTCGCGCAAGCGTGAGGGATCCCCGTCGTAGGGTTTGCAATACGTTCATAATTCTCTTATAGTGGGTGGCGTGAGTGACTGAAACACATACCCGAGTAAGGGGGTTGTTGCGTATGGGAGTAAAGAGGACTTGATACTTAATGCTATGGTTGGGTTTTACCTTAATGATATTTGGTAGTTGCGGATGCTTGCTAGAGTTCCAATCATAAGTGCATATGATCCAAGTGCGGAAAGTATGTTAGCTCATGCTTCACCCTCATATAAAATTGCAACAATGATTACCGGTCTAGTTATCAATTGCCTATGGACAAATCATTCTCTTGTGTTACAAAAGCTTTCTACTAAACAACTAACTTTTATTATCTTGCAAATTACTCGTAGTTTTATTCTCGCAAAGTACTTCTAGTTTTATTCTTGCAAACCTATCCTATCACCTACAAAATAGTTTCATACTTGTTCTAGGTAAAGCGAACGTTAAGTGCGCGTAGAGTTGTATCGGTGGTCGATAGAACTTGACGGGAATATTAATTCTACCTTTAGCTCCTCGTTGGGTTCGACACCCTTATTTATCGAAAAAGCTACAATTGATCCCCTATACTTGTGGGTTATCAGTGGGCAGTTGGTGGGTCCCCTCTGTTATCTTTTTTCTCCAGTTTATTTTATATATTCAATAAAAATTCTTCGTGAAATTTCAGGTCAATTGGAGCTCTGTAGATTAGGTATCTCTGATGTGGCTATTTCAGGTCCAGAATTCCAGCTGCCGGCATTCTCCCTGTTCATGTAAATCTTGCAAATTAAGAGAGAAAAGGCATAAGAATTGTACCATAAAGTGAAATAATGATTAAAAACATAATAAATAACAGTAGGAAATCATGATGCAAATTGGACGTATCAATGATCATGTATATAGGCATCACGTCCAAGACAAGTAGACCGACTCATGCCTGCATCTACTACTATTACTCCACCCATCGACCGCTATCCAGCATGCATCTAGGGTATTAAGTATGAAACAGAGTAACGCCTTAAGCAAGATGACATGATGTAGAGAAGCAAATTCAAGCAATATGAATAAACCCCATCTTTTTATCCTTAATGGCAACAATACAAATACGTGTCATGTCCCCTTCTGTCACTGGGATTGAGCACCGCAAGATTGAACCCATCACAAAGCACCTCTCCCATTGCAAGATAAATCAATCTAGTAGGCCAAACTAAACCGATAGATCGGAGAGAAATACAAAGCTATAACAATCATGCATAAAAGAGTTCAGAGAAGACTCAAATATTTCTCATGAATAATCTGATCATAAACTCACAATTCATCGGATCCCAACAAACACACCGCAAAAGAAGATTACATCGGATAGAACTCCAAGAACATCAAGGAGAACATTATATTGAAGGTCAAAGACAGAGAAGAAGCCATCTAGCTACTAGCTATGGACCCGTAGGTCTGTGGTAAACTACTCACACATCATCGAAAGGGCAGCAAGGTTGATGTAGAAGCCCTCCGTGATCGATTCCCCCTCCGGCAGAGTACCGGAAAAGGTCTCCAGATGGGATCGTGGAAGAACAGAGGCTTGCGGCGGCAGAAAGGTTATTTCTTCTGGCTCTCTGGGGGTTTCCCAATATTTGTGAATTTATAGAAGTGGAATTAGGTCAAACGGAGTCACGTGGGCCCCACAAGTCAACACGGCGCCCCCCTGGGGCGCGCCCTGTTGCCTTGTGAAGCTCTCTTGAGGCTTCTGGTCTCCTCCCGAAGTTTCCAAGGGTTCTTTTGTCCAGAAAAAAATCTCCAAAAAGTTTCATGGCATTTGGACTTCATTTGGTACTGTTTCTCTGAAAAGCCAAAAACAAGCAGAAAACAGCAACTAGCACTAGGCACTGGGTTAATAAGTTAGTACCAAAAAATGATATACAATCGCATATAAAAAACATCCAAGATTGATACTATAATAGCATGGAACAATCAAAAATTATAGATACGTTAGAGACGTATCAACCATCCGATGATTTTGTGCACTTCCACTAAAATTGAGCTGAGCATCCCTGTTGGCAAAGATATTGAAGAAGTGTGATTAGAATAATAGTAGTGGTTGTAGTTGATGAGACATAAACTCATCACAAATAGAAGCCGGTAGAGCAACGTGCGGGGCAAAGAAGTAGAGAAAGATCCGCATGGAGCGACGTGGGGAGCTGGGGCAGTGGAGGAAGCCGACTCGAAAGGAAGTTGTACCTAAGGGACGTTGGGATGTAGCTAGGAGGGCGGTGGGAGGCGGCATCAGCCCATACCGCGGCAGTGAGCAAGGGGAGAAGGCTACCGCGCCGGAGCTTTGTGAGAGAGAACGGCCGGGACCCCTGATCGGGACGCGCCCACAATGGGTTTTCATCCTCGCCGCTGGCGACCGCGTCTACGCAAAACATCCACCACTTCCCCCGGCGGACGGGATCTGGCCGGATATGTGAACAGCGGTGTGGCCACCGTCGTTTTGTGCGAGAGTGTGTGAAGAGAGCAACCCTAGCAAGCAAGCGTGTAGCTTAGGTTCCTGGCTCTATTATGTATATATAGTGGAGCAGTTTTCCTTTTCTATCCATATCAACCTTTTTATATTGCGTATGTGCCATTGAAGAGAGAAATGATGGTTGCTTCGTCCGAGCAACTTACTGTGTGATTTGACTGCTCATTAGGCATTATTACCGTGTCCCCTGCTGGTACTCCACCTACGTGTGTGACCGTTCCTGAGTCTCACTTGTACTCCCAATTACTTATCTCTAATTTCTTGCATGACACGTGGATCCGGATTCTGGATGTCCCACGTGTCGGCGAAAGGAAGAAGAACGAGTTCCGACGATCGAGAAGTAGTATTTCCATGCAAACAGATCTTACGATGCATGAGCTGTTTGTTATGCTATCGACCAAAATACCCCTGCATGCAGGTTTGTCTCACTCCCATGTGCCCTACCTGCTCTAACATCCATCATTTCAGCAAGGGGTAATGCCGTCTAAAACTCCATCCACGCAGTACATTATGAAATATGAACATGTGAAGACTACAACCCTCATGCATGCATGCAGTAGTCACACGTACACATATACACAAAAACGCACGCGACGCCCTAATGCATGCATGCGGAAGTCACACGTACACATGCACGCACGCATGCATGTGTACAGCACACGACGCAACACACACGCTCACGCTCAAGTGCTCAGCCTACACGTGCATCCGCACACATACACAACCAGGGTGGTTCCCGCGCAAGTGTAACATCCCAAAATTCTAAATTTTGGAATGTTATATTAATTAAATAAATAGGATTGATTGTTCACTGTTTGTTTGATTGATTGACTGAAAGTGAGTGAAATTTGAAACTTTTTTTGAAAGTTTAATGAGAGGGAATGAAATGACTTTCCCAAACTTTCACTTTGCACTTTGATCTTCAATGACTTCAAATTCATTTCATCATAAAATCCTAGAGTGAAGATGATATGACTTCTTCCATTTAAAGAAATGAAAAGGGATTTGGAAAGGATTTGAATTTCCATATGAAAATATTTTCAAATTCAGAAAACTTTATGCAACTCAATGATTTTCAAGAGGGAAGACAAAATGACTTCTTAAAATTATATGAAATATGAGTTGGAAGTTTAAAAGAAAGGATTTGAAAGTGGTTTGAAATTCAAACTCAAACCCAATTTGGAGTTATTTGGTTTTTATTCAATTTAATTTTTCTCCAAAAATAAAATATATGGAAAATAGGGTAACATGATTCCCTTCAACATAAAAATAGAGAAAAATAAATTTGAATTCATTTTGGTATTCTAAATAATTTTGTTTGCATTTTAAATGCAACAGTAGCACTGTTTGAATTATATGAATTTGTTTTTATATTTTATTTGACTTTGAAAAATAGTTCATGTTTTAGGAAATCTTTTTCTGAAAATTTTGATATATTATATGACTATATATTATTTTTATTTATTTTGTTTATTTTCTTTTTGTTTGACTGCTTTTATTTAAAAAGAAAAAAATGGCCGAAGCCCAGCTAGCTACAGTACCAGGCCCAGCCGCCAGGCCAGCGCCAACCGCCGGCCTAGCCAGCAGAAAACGTCCCACGGCCTCCCTCACGCCGAAGCGCTAAGCGACCGGCCGCCCGCCGCCTCACCCTCTCGCCCGCTCGATGACAGCGGGGCCCACAGGCGTCTTCTTCCCCTCGCCCACGTCGCGCCGCACCAGAGCATCGCCCGAACGCCGCCGGAATCCCGGATCTCTCGGGATCGCGAATCCACCTCGCCCCCTCCTCCAAGCACCCCACCCCCTATATATACCCCCCGCCCTTGATCGATTCCTGCCTAAAGCTCCTAGCTCTCCTCCCGACGC
Source organism: Elymus sibiricus (assembly GCA_039707655.1). NCBI lineage: Eukaryota > Viridiplantae > Streptophyta > Magnoliopsida > Poales > Poaceae > Elymus > Elymus sibiricus. Next base: position 230,767,548 of record CM077668.1, read on the forward strand.
CGGAATTCCTCGCCGGAGTCCGAGACTCCTGACGACGCCATTGATGCCCTAGAGCTCACTCCCGATCACCTCACCTCTCCCCGATACCACCCCCGTGACCCCCTCGCTCCCGTGCATCGCCTAAACACCACCATCGCAGCCGACGACCGCCGGAATCTTCGCCCACTTCACCACCGACGCCCACCGCCGGAGCTGGAACTCGCTCCGCTCGTCGCCGACGTCCCCGAGCTCGTCTCCGACCTCCAGATGAACCGCCGTGGTCGCCTACATCGCCTGGTGGTCTTGCCATCGCCGGAGGACCGCCGGAGCCGCCGAAACCCTTGCCGCCAGACGCCCTGCCTCGCCTCGACTTCGCTGGAACTCCCTCCCTCCTCTGTAAATCGCCGGGATCGCCCTCGTCCGTTAGATCTCGATCGTGCGGTGTAGATTAGAAGTTTTAAAACGTGAAACGTTTTCTGTTAAATAGCGGACATCCGCCGTTTAGAGCCAGCAGCGAACACCCTGTAGCGTCCGATCTAGATCGAACCGTCAGCCAAGATCTATTTTTTTATTAAGCCGTAGCCACCGAATACCCTAAGCTTCGGCCGTCTGCCCCTATGCTCTATAGCAAACAGCACGCAGCCAACCACGTTCGGCCACGTGCCCCTTAACCGATCCGTAGGATTTTTTGTTTTTTTTAGATTTGTTTATTTTCAGAATTAGTTCTGATCTTAGATCTTTAATATCTTTTATGTTTTAAATCGTTTTTGAGTGATTCCAATTTCTCTGTGTCACAAATTTTATCTAGTTTCTGTAGATGCCAAGTTTGGCCATATTTGAATAGGTTAAATTTGAATTTGCATGAATTTGCTTCAAACACTGTTATGTGAATAACTTGAGTTTAAAAATAGATTTTGACTTGATTATTTTTGCTCCTGGTCACTTGTGGAATGGTTTATCAGTAGATTTAATTTGGAAAAATTTAGAAAAAATTTAAATTAGGGTTTGAGGCAAAACAGTACTGTTTTACTTATAGTTTTGTTTTAGTCTTTTCTTTGTTATTTTTAATAGTTTTAAAGTATTTCTTTTTGTCACTTTTGACAACTTGTTTTATATTTCCGTTAGTCAACAGTAGATAAATTTTATAGGATTTTAAAATTTATTTGCTTTTGTTTTGCTCTAAAACTAGTTTAGGTCATAAGTAGAGTTTTATAAAAGCTTTTTATTTATTTCTTTTTGCTAGTTAAAATCCTAGTCAAATTCTTTGTTTTTACTTAGTTGTTTTACATTTTTTCTGTTAATTTACTAGTTTAGTATTTTTCTTTGTTGTTAAGCTTTTACTTAGGACAAAATTATTTATGTGGTTGTAAAGATAAGTCCTAGAGTTTCCTTTAGTGTTTTCTTTATAGTTTTCTTTGTAGTTTTACTTTGGATTTTGTTTGGTTTTTCTTATTGATTTTCTTTATTGCATTTTATTTGTTGATTGTTATTTTGAGTGCTAGAATTGCTTGCTAGAATGTTTGCTTATGTGAATGCTATGTCTGTTTAATATAGATTTCATCGGAGCGACGAATAGTTCTACCAAGTCATTTTCTGAGAGCGTTATAATCTTCAACAAGTAATACCAGGCAAGTTCACTTTGACCAATTTTACATACCTATGCTTTTATTGCATTTAGTGTCAACTTTTCATCTTTCCTCCAGTACTGATATTAAATCTTGTAGTTGAGTAGAATGCATGAGGTAGGAACCTATCTCCCTGTTACCAAGCCCGGGACGTTGTTTAGTTTTAATGCTACGCTAAAGTAGACGGGGTTTGGTATGAGTGCCCGGGAGTGGTGTGAGAAGGTGGACTCTACGTCAATGATGACAACTTCGTGAGGGCATCTGCAAGGACTGCATCTTCAAGGCCTCAAGATTTCGAGACTTGAGACAAGATTTCAATACACACTACTGGGTGAAGGATGGATTTGATGGGCACCCTGGAGTAACCAGTGGATGGCCGGGATGCATGGAGAAGCGCCATGACATCTTGCGGAAAGCTTCACCCAGACTCAAAGAGACGGAAGAATACTTCATGCCCGGAAGCTTACCTGTGCAACCACAAGTCATTATGGGCTCTGGCTTGGTTGACCTTAGTTGTGACTCTGGCTGGGATGGTGCTAGCAGATGTAGAACTACGGTAGGATGGATGAGCACCGGACAGTGGTCAGAGGAACTCTTCGGAAGACTATGTTTCGGCCGTCTTGTTCTCAAACACCCTGAAGTGCGAGAACGTAAAAAGAGGGATCGAATCTTGTGGGTAAAGTGCACAACACTCTGCAGAGTTAAAACCTAATCGATTAGCCGTGTCCCCGGTTACGGACAATTTGAGCCTCTGGACTTGGATCTATCTCGGAACTCTCAACACCGGACTGATAACTAATTGTGGGCAACTTATAAGTGTTTTGGGCTATGAGACATCGGTTGGCGGAACCATGTCATAGTAGACAACTCTGTAGGGAATACTCCTGATTTATTCCTTTGTTGTAGGGAAAATAAAATCAGCTTTTATGCAAAAACTTAGACACGGAGCAACAAAGCCATATTGCATATAGAATAGTCTTTATCATCTGCTTCTTATTGTAATCTTGCCGTTACATTCAATGTACTGACCTACACGGCTGCAACGTATCATGTTGCAGGATTTCTCGGACGAGTAAGAGTACGATATAGGGTTACGGTCTACACTCAACCTGCCGATGGCGTTGATGGGACTCCACACCCGTTTGTTTGTTTCCGCTGAGACTTATGAGGTATATATATCAGTATTACGTTATTTATACATGTGATTGCACTTTGATATATACGTTGATGTACTGTGCGTGCCAGCATTCTGATCCAGGGATGGCACAGATACACAGAGGCTTGACCGTTTGAGGTCGGGTCGCTACAGAGATGGTATCAGAGCACATGTTGACTGTAGGACGTGACCCTAGAAATCAGAAAGCCCCTAGGACATGATATCTCTAAAACTTTATTTTCAAAAAGACCATTACTTCTCATCTTTTCTGATTTTATCATATGGTCCCTCTTACCTCAATTAGTTAGAATATATCCCTTTCCCTTTTGACCCCTCGAAGAATCAACTGAAGACCACCTCCAAGTACAAGGATTGAAGCTACAGCAATTGAAGACTCCGAAGACTCGAAGAAATTGAAGACCCTGAAGAATTCCAAGATTCATAAGACCTTTTAGAAGACCAAAACCCCTGTTGTATACTCACGTTAGATACGATGATTTGTCAGCTGTCATTTGTGTGTGTTTTTCGACAGCCACAAATAAAACCTATTTTCAAAACTATTGTTTGTATTGTGTGCATCCCTCTATACCTCTCTCTTATCTCATCCCCAAAACCCTTGGACCCAATCGATGATGAATGAAGATGGACTTGTATTCTCTGGACCGATGACACAGCCGGAGGCAGAGCTATGGATTCAGAACATGGAGAATCATCTCGGAAACAACTTATTGCAAGGAAGTATGAGGTTCAATACGCTCTTCAGTACTTTACAAAAAGTGCTGCAACATGGTGAAAAATGCATCAAGCCATACAAGGAAGTAACGGAGCAAAAACTTGGGAGGAATTCAAGGAGACTCTGTTAAGATTCCGTCTCATCCGAAAACCTTATGATAGTAAGATGAAGAAACCCGGTGCATGCAAGGTTTGCGGAGAAATAGGACACACCGATGAAGAGCACCAGGATGGATGCCCTCATTGTGTAGGAAATCACCAGGCAGAAGAATGCCCGACTGGGCAGGTTACATGTTTCTTGTGTGAAGGAACTGACCACTATCCGGCTCAGTGTCACATTTACCCCATGGTGCAACAAACTGTCCGGAAGCAGAAAGAAGGAATGAAAGAAGCCCTCAGGGAAGATTTAGGAGAACCTGTGATGAAGGAAGATGTTGAAGACCCTGATGGAGAAGGTCTAACCAGATTTTACTCCAATGCCTGCTACTCATGTGGAGAAGAAGGACATTTCTCCCAGCATTGTACGAAAGAAAGAAAAGAGTATCTGGGAAATTTCCCAACGGAAGAAGTGGAGTTTGATCCACATGAAATAGAAGATTTGATCGGAACGAAGAAGTCCAGGAAGAGAAAACAAAGACCTCCCCAGAACAACCGAACTTCTACCGAGAAATACCTGAGTCATATCACATGTTTCAAGTGCAAGAATTCAGGGCACTATTTCCATAAATGTCCAGAAAAGAAGCTAAAAATCGAAGGAGCCTACATAATCACCAAGAAGCCCCGAGACTTGTCGGAAATCGTTTGTTTTCACTGCAAGGAAGCAGGACATTTTGCTACTAAATGTCCAGTTAAGAAGAAAGCTAAATATGAGTAGTTGAATATTGGATGAATAAGTGTAATAGGAAATACTCTATTTTCTTAAGGATGTTGATTTGAATTAGGTAATGAAAGTCTCGGAGATTGTAATAATTCATGAATCAATAAAGTTGATATGTCATATGCTGAAAGGACTGTATGAAGTTGTTATTTTGGAAATGATTATGTGGGTAAACATGGATGAAAATGAGTTGTTGATGCATAAACTGGGATTTTGATAAAATACATGGATATAATAGAATATGGTCAATGGATAACCCCGTACATTTTGTTTTAAGGATGACAATACCCTGTAAGATGTTGGGAATTGAATTTGAAGTTTTGTTTGGATGATATGAATGTTTACCCAAGGAGATACATACATTATTCTGAATACCCCTTCTATCTTACAACTGCAGATGACAACCCTTTATGAGTCTTTCCTCAAGGGCCCGGAAAACATCATGACCCTGACTAGTGATCATGATTACCCAAAGATCCTGAAGGACATGATGAAGCATATTCACCTTGAAGGAGATGCAGTTTACAAAGGCTATCCTTTCATGGAAAATGGAGTGGAACTTTGGTACGTGGAAGTACACCTCCACCGGGTGAAAGGAGTTTGCCCGAAGACGATGGGTCAATACTTTTACATCTCACGTGTACCCCGAGCAACTTTCTTCGACTCTGTTCGTGAAGCTGCCATGGAAGCCATACGTCAGATTGGAGAAATACTGGAAGCAAGGCTCCGTCACACTCAGGAATACCTGAGAGAGGTACATGCAGAGATCATGGAGATGAAGCTCATGGCCACCATGATGAAACAAAAGGTGGATGATTTCAAGGAGCACCTCGCTCAATTCCAGTGGGACTAAATAATCCTCAAGGAGGACTGATACGTCTCCAACGTATCTATAATTTATGAAGTATTCATGCCATATTTATAACAATTCTATATGGTTTTGCTATGATTTGATTAGAACTAACCCGGACTGACGCTATTTTCAGCAGAACTACTGTGGTGTTGTTTTTTGTGCAGAAATGTAAGTTTTCCAAATGAGCTGAAACTTTTTGGAGATTTTTTATTGGACAAATAAAAAATATTGGCACCAAGACCCACTGGAAGGGGGCCACCCAGTGCCCACGAGGCACCAGGGCGCCCCCCCCCCCCCCAGGCGCGCCCTGGTACCTCGTGGGGCCCACGTGGCTCCGTTTCGCGTGATTCCAACGCTGAAAAACCATATATATTCAGAAACCCCCGAAAGTTAACCTAGATGAGTTTTTACGCCGCCGCAAGCCTCTGTACCAGAGAGATCCCATCTACAGCCCTTTTCCGGCACCCTGCCAGAGGGGGGAAGGCATCACCGGAGGCCATCTTCATCATCCCGGCGGTCTCCATGACGAGGAGGGAGTAGTTCACCCTCGGGGCTGAGGGTTTGTACCAGTAGCTATGTGTATGATCTCTCTCTCTCTCTCTCTCTCTCTCTCTCTCTCTCTCTCTCTCTCTCGTGTTCTTGAGATGGCACGATCTTGATGTATCGCGAGCTTTGTTGATATAGATGAATCATATGGAGTTTTCCCCTCTCTATCTTCTTGTGATGAATTGAGTTTTCCCTTTGAAGTTTTCTTATCGGATTGAGTCTTTAAGGATTTGAGAACACTTGATGTATGTCTTGCATATGGATATCTGTGGTGACAATGGGATATTCACTTGAGTCACTTGATGTATGTTTTGGTGATCAACTTGCGGGTTCCGTGACCTTGGGGATCTATGCATAAGGGTTGGCACACGTTTTTGTCTTGACTTTCCGGTAGAAACTTTGGGGAACTCTTTGAAGTTCTTTGTGTTGGTTTGAATAGATGAATCTGAGATTGTGTGATGCATATCGTATAATCAAACCCGCGGGTACTCGTGGTGACATTGGAGTGCCTAGGTGACATTAGGGTTTTGGTTGATGTGTATCTTAAGGTGTTATTCTAGTACGAACTCTAGGGCTGTTCGTGACAATTAATGGGGATGGCTCATAAGATTGATCGGGAAGGATAACTTTGAGGTGATTTCGTACCCTACAACAATTTCTTCGTTTGTTCTCCGCTATTTGTGACTTTGGAGTGAACTCTTTGTCGCACGTGAGGGATTTACATATGATTCAACTATGTCAACAATGTTGGGAGATCGCACTAGTGAAAGTATGAACCCTAGGCCTTGTTTCTAAGTATTGCAATACCGTTTTTATGCCCGTTTACTATTTGCTACCTTGCTGTTTTTATATTTTCAGATTACAAAAACCTATATCTACTATCCATACTACACTTTTATCACCATCTCTTCGCCGAACTAGTGCACCTATACAATTTACCATTGTATTGGGTGTGTTGGGGACACAAGAGATTTCTTGTATTTGGTTGCAGGGTTGTTTGAGAGATACCATCTTCAACCTACACCTCCCACGGATTGATAAACCTTAGGTCATCCACTTGAGGGAAAATTGCTACTGTCCTACAAAACTCTGCGCTTGGAGGCCCAACACGAGTCTACAAGAATAAGTTGTGTAGTAGACATCAAGCTCTTTTCTGGCGCCGTTGCCGAGGAGGTGAGTGCTTGAAGTTATATCTTTAGACTTGCAATTGAATCTTTTAGTTTCTTGTTTTATCACTAGTTTGGTTTATTAAAGAAAACTACAAAAAATGGAATTGAGGTTGCCTCATATTATTCGTCTTTATCATGTCTTTCTTGAAAATAAGGATTTCGATAATTGTGCTCAATTGATAGAAGAAGAATTCAATAAAATGTTTGGAATAAAATATTTGAATGAGGAGCATGATTGCAATGTTGCTAGTATGAATTCTTTGAATATCCATGATGCTAATGATATGCAAAGCCACAAGCTTGGGGATGCTATGTTTGATGGAGATGATATTTTTAGCACCCCAAGTTTTGATGAGAAAATTTATTATGATGATAGCATGCCTCCTATTTATGATGATTATATTGATGAAAGTGGATTTGGAGAGGCCATGAATTTATTTAATGATGATTCCACTATTTTGGAAGAGGTTTCAATTGACTGTGATAAAAAAGTTGCTATCTATGATGATTATTGTGATGACATGTATGCTATAAAGAATAATTATAACCATGAAATTTGTCATCATAATTTTAATGCTCAAATGGATTATGCCAATCAAGTATCTCATGATAGTTATTTTGTTGAGTTTGCTCCCACTATTATGAATGAGAAGAAAATTGCTTATGTGGAGAGTAGTAAAAATTATATGCTTGTGGATCTTCAAAGGAATGCTTTGTGTGATGGATATATTGTTGAATTTCTTCATGATGCTACTGAAAATTATTTTGAGAGAGGAATATATGCTTCTACATATTTCAATAATATCAAGTTTCCTCTCTATGTGTTGAAAGTTTTGAAGTTATGCTTGTTTTGCCTTCCTATGCTAGTTGATTCTTGCTCCCATAAACTATTTGATCACAAAATCAATATGCACAGGAAGTGGGTTAGGCTTAAATGTGTTTGATATATTTCTCATGATGCTCCCTTTACGTTTCAATTCTTTACTTCTATATGAGCATCATTCAAAATTATCATGCCTAGCTAAAAGGCTTTAAAGAAAAGCGCTTGTTGGGAGGCAACCCAATATGTATCCTTTCTGTTTTAGTGTGTTCACATGATTAATATACTGTAGTAATCATGTTTTATATGTTTTCTTTCAATAAAGTGCCAAGTAAAACCTTTGGGATAGTGTGGATACTTGTTGATTCAATTCTGTGCAAAAACAGAAACTTTTGCCTCCAGTGTTTAATTTACCAGATTTTACTGGAGCATCAGAAAATTCTGAAATTTTTACAGGGCATTTGTTTACAAATTTTTTACGTTGTCCTAATTTTTCAGAATTTTTAGAGTTCCAGAAGTTTGGTAGTTGCTCAGATCATTACAGACTATTCTGTTTTCGACAGATTCTGTTTTCAATGCATAGTTTGCTTGTTTTAATGTTTCCGTAGCTTATATTATGAGATATAAATTGTGGAAATGATAGAATACAGTAGGAATTGTGTGAAAACAATTATGAATCTTGTCTTGACAGTACCAAAGTGAATGATTTGCTCTTTATCATACTAACCTATCTCACGAAGTTCCGTTAAGTTTTGTGTGATTGAAGTTTAAGTTTTGGGAGAGATATCGATATGAGGAGAATAAGGAGTGGCAAGACCCTAAGCTTTGGTATGCCCAAGGAAACCCAAGTTAATATTCAAGGAAGACCCAAGCAACTAAGCTTGGGGATTCCCCGGAAGGCATCCCCTCTTTCGTCTTCAACACTATCGGTAACCTCACTTGGAGTTATATTTTTATTCGTCACATAATATGAGTTTTGCTTGGAGCGTCATTTTATTTTGTTGAGATTTGCTTGCTGTTATCAATAATCATGTTTTGTATCTTTTATTTCAATAAAAATGTCAAGTATAGCCTTTACCATGCTTATTTTGCAAGTTCATGAGTTGCTGTTTTAAAACAGAAAGTTTGCTGCTATTGATTAAATTGCCCAGAAATGTCAGAATGTGATAAAATCTTGAAATTTTTACACAGTCAACTTTGATAAATTATTTCCAGTGTGCTAAATTTTCAGAATTTTTTGAGTTATCTAAGTATGGATTCTTAATTATCCTTTACAGACTGTCCTGTTTAGGCAGATTGCTGTTATGTTTGCATTGTTTGCATATGTTTGCATGTTTAATGTTTCTATTTGTGGATAGGAGTATTAAATATGCAGAGGCATTTAGTATTCAATGTTTAATTATAATTTTAGTGATTTACTACAGTAGAGAATGTCGAGGTTTTGAGTGGATTTATACTAACATATCTCACAAGTTCTTGTCAAGTTTTGTGTGGATGAAGTTTTTGAAACTTAGGGATACTATTATATGAGAAGAATTAACGAGACACAAGAGTTCAAGCTTGGGGATGCCCAAGGCTCCCCAAGTTAATATTCCAAGATGTATCAAGCATTCAAGCTTGGGGATGCCCCGGTAGGCATCCCATCACTTTTCTTCATCAACTATCGGTTAGTCTCGATTGAACCCAAATTTTTACTTGTTCACATAATGTGTGCTATATTTGGTTGTGTCTTTGTTTTGCTTGCTGTTTGAATAAAATATCAAGGTCTGAAACATTTTTAATGAGAGAGAGTTTTCACATAGCTACTTAATTGTTTCACTACTCATTGATCTTCGCTTATATATTTTGGAGTAGTTTGTCTTTAATTCTCATGCTTCACTTATATATTTTTGAGAGTTAATAATAGTAATGGTAATTTGCACAAGATATGAATTTGGTCCCAAAGTGATGAATATTCATGAGGGGTATAATAAAAACTTTCATAAAGATCATTGGATATGATAAGTGTGATTCCTTGCAATGAAAACAATGAAAGAGATCATATGCTAATCTTATGGAAAGTAATGACATTACATAAAAAAAGTATAAGTGGTAAAATTTATTGGAGGTTAACAAGCATAGCATTAGTCAATGATGCAATTCTTGAAAAAGTTAATAAGGGAAGAGAAGATTCACATGCAAATATATTATCTTGGACATCTTTTATGATTGTGAGCCCCCATTAAGTATTTTATGTCAAAGTGTTGACGTTGGACAAGGAAGACAACGTAATGAATTATGTTTGTTCATATTCACATAGAAGTTATATTGTTATAGATCCTCCAACATGTGGTGCTTGCCCATTATCTTTGCTAGCCAAAAATCCGCACCAACTTGCGGGTTCCGTGACCTTGGGGATCTATGCATAAGGGTTGGCACACGTTTTCGTCTTGACTTTCCGGTAGAAACTTTGGGGCACTCTTTGAAGTTCTTTGTGTTGGTTTGAATAGATGAATCTGAGATTGTGTGATGCATATCGTATAATCAAACCCCGGGTACTCGTGGTGACATTGGAGTGCCTAGGTGACATTAGGGTTTTGGTTGATGTGTATCTTAAGGTGTTATTCTAGTACGAACTCTAGGGCTGTTCGTGACAATTAATGGGGATGGCTCATAAGATTGATCGGGAAGGATAACTTTGAGGTGGTTTCGTACCCTACAACAATTTATTCATTTGTTCTCCGCTATTTGTGACTTTGGAGTGAACTCTTTGTCGCACGTGAGGGATTTACATATGATTCAACTATGTCAACAATGTTGGGAGATCGCACTAGTGAAAGTATGAACCCTAGGCCTTGTTTCTAAGTATTGCAATACCGTTTTTATGCCCGTTTACTATTTGCTACCTTGCTTATAGTATGGATAGTAGATATAGGTTTTTGTAATCTGAAAATATAAAAACAGCAAGGTAGCAAAAAGTAAACGGGCATAAAAACGGTATTGCAATGCTTAGAAACAAGGCCTAGGGTTCATACTTTCACTAGTGCGATCTCCCAACATTGTTGACATAGTTGAATCATATGTAAATCCCTCACGTGCGACAAAGAGTTCACTCCTAAGTCACAAATAGCGGAGAACAAACGAAGAAATTGTTGTAGGGTACGAAACCACCTCAAAGTTATCTTTCCCGATCAAACTTATGAGCCATCCCCATTAATTGTCACGAACAGCCCTAGAGTTCGTACTAGAATAACACCTTAAGATACACATCAACCAAAACCCTAATGTCACCTAGGCACTCCAATGTCACCACGAGTACCCACGGGTTTGATTATACGATATGCATCACACAATCTCAGATTCATCTATTCAAACCAACACAAAGAACTTCAAAGAGTGCCCCAAAGTTTCTACCGGAAAGTCAAGACGAAAACGTGTGCCAACCCTTATGCATAAATCCCCAAGGTCACGGAACCCGCAAGTTGATCACCAAAACATACATCAAGTGACTCAAGTGAATATCCCATTGTCACCACAGATATCCAAATGCAAGACATACATCAAGTGTTCTCAAATCCTTAAAGACTCAATCCGATAAGAAAACTTCAAAGGGAAAACTCAATTCATCACAAGAAGATAGAGAGGGGAAAACTCCATATGATTCATCTATATCAACAAAGCTCGCGATACATCAAGATCGTGCCATCTCAAGAACACGAGAGAGAGATCAAACACATAGCTACTGGTACAAACCCTCAGCCCCGAGGGTGAACTACTCCCTCCTCGTCATGGAGACCGCCGGGATGATGAAGATGGCCTCCGGTGATGCTTTCCCCCCTCCGGCAGGGTGTCGGAAAAGGGCTGTAGATGGGATCTCTCTGGTAAAGAGGCTTGCGGCGGCGTAAAAACTCATCTAGGTTAACTTTTGGGGGTTTCTGAATATATATGATTTTTAAGCGTTGGAATCACGCGAAACGGAGCCACGTGGGCCCCACGAGGTACCAGGGCCCTGGTGCCTCGTGGGCACTGGGTGGCCCCCCTCCAGTGGGTCTTGGTGCCAATATTTTTTATTTGTCCAATAAAAAATCTCCAAAAAGTTTCAGCCCATTTGGAAAACTTTCATTTCTGCACAAAAAACAACACCACGGTAGTTCTGCTGAAAACAGCGTCAGTCCGGGTTAGTTCTAATCAAATCATAGCAAAACCATATAGAATTGTTATAAATATGGCATGAATACTTCATAAATTATAGATACGTTGGAGACGTATCAGCATCCCCAAGCTTAATTCCTACTCGTCCTCGAGTAGGTAAATGATAAAAGAAATAATTTATGAAGTGTGAATGCTAGCATAGTGCATAAGTTTGATCAATGATAATTTCAATCACTTTTCCTAGCATCATAACAGCAACTTTCCCTCATAAAAGTCATCATGATAAAGTAGCAATTAAAAACAAAATTTTTGATGTGGAATGCTACCTATCATAATCATCATATAATCTTTTCTTTTATAGCATGGACATTGGACTTGAATGATTCAAAGCAAGATCATTATTATAACAGCAATATTTATTATCATAAAACTTCTCATGAGCAAGTAACAATTCATCACAACAATGAAGTATAAGGCAATAACTTTCTTGGAAACTAACAAACTATTCTAGTCAACAATGCAATTGCAATTCATCATATTTTCAGGAAGGGTCTCATGTAGGAGCTTTTTAGCAAGTCCACATACTCAACCATCATTTAGTCTTCTATGATTGCTAACACTCACGACATATATATGGAGCAAAAGTTTCAGCCAGACACATAGAAAGATAGGGGCTTGTGATTTCGCCTCCCAACTTATTCACCTCAAGGGTGATGTCAACAATAATAACTCATGATCACTCATATCCAACTGGATATATGTGCCTAGATCTTTCCCCACCACATGATGCTTGCAATGGGCAAGCACCACATGTTGGAGGATCTATAACAATATAACTTCTATGTGAATATGGACAAACATAATTCATTACGTTGTCTTCCTTGTCCAACGTCAACACTTTGACATAAAATACTTAATGGGGGCTCACAATCATAAAAGATGTCCAAGATAGTATATTTGCATGTGAATCTTCTCTTCCCTTATTAACTTTTTCAAGAATTGCATCATTGACTAATGCTATGCTTGTTAACCTCCAATAAATTTTACCACTTATACTTTTCTTTATGTAATGTCATTACTTTCCATAAGATTAGCATATGATCTCTTTCATTGTTTTCATTGCAAGGAATCACACTTATCATATCCAATGATCTTTATGAAAGTTTTTATTATATCCCTCATGAATATTCATCACTTTGGGACCAAATTCATATCTTGTGCAAATTACCATTACTATTATTAACTCTCAAAAAGATATAAGTGAAGCATGAGAATTAAAGACAAACTACTCCAAAATATATAAGCGAAGATCAATGAGTAGTGAAACAATTAAGTAGCTATGTGAAAACTCTCTCTCATTAAAAATGTTTCAGACCTTGATATTTTATTCAAACAGCAAGCAAAACAAAGACACAACCAAGTATAGCACACATTATGTGAACAAGTAAAAACTTGGGTTCAATCGAGACTAACCGATAGTTGATGAAGAAAAGTGATGGGTGGCCTACCGGGGCATCCCCAAGCTTGAATGCTTGATACATCTTGGAATATTAACTTGGGGAGCCTTGGTCATCCCCAATCTTGAACTCTTGTGTCTCGTTAATTCTTCTCATATAATAGTATCCCTAAGTTTCAAAAACTTCATCCACACAAAACTTGACAAGAACTTGTGAGATATGTTAGTATAAATCCACTCAAAACCTCGACATTCTCTACTGTAGCAAATCACTAAAATTATAATTAAACATTGAATACTAAATGCCTCTGCATATTTAATACTCCTATCCACAAATAGAAACATTAAACACGCAAACATATGCAAACAATGCAAACATAACAGCAATCTGCCTAAACAGGATAGTCTGTAAAGGATAATTAAGAATCCATACTTAGATAACTCAAAAAATTCTGAAAATTTACCACACTGGAAATAATTTATCAAAGTTGACTGTGTAAAAATTTCAAGATTTTATCACATTCTGACATTTCTGGGAAATTTAATCAATAGCAGCAAACTTTCTGTTTTGAAACAGCAACTCATGAACTTGCAAAATGAGCATGGTAAAGGCTATAAATGGCATTTTATTGAACTAAAAGATACAAAACATGATTATTGATAACACCAAGTGAATATCAACAGAATAAAATGATGCTCCAAGAAAAACTCATATTATGTGACGAATAAAAATATAGCTCCAAGTGAGGTTACCGATAATGTTGAAGACGAAAGAGGGGATGCCTTCCGGGGCATCCCCAAGCTTAGTTGCTTGGGTCTTCCTTGAATATTACCCTGGGGTGCCTTGGGAATCCCCAAGCTTAGGGTCTTACCACTCCTTATTCTCCTCATATCGATATCTCACCCAAAACTTGAAAACTTCAATCACACAAAACTTAACGGAACTTCGTGAGAACGGTTAGTATGATAAAGAATAAACCATCACTTAGGTACTGTCCAAGACAAGATTCACAATTGTTACCATATAATTCCTACTGTATTCTATCATTTCCACAATTTATATCTCATAATATAAGCTATGGAAACATTAAAACAAGCAAACTATGCATTGAAAACAGAATCTGTCAAAAACAAAACAGTTTGTAATGATCTGAAAAACTACCATACTTTTGGAACTCTAAAAATTCTGAACAATTAGGAAAACGTCAAAAATTTGCATATAAATACTGTATAAAAATTTCAGAATTTTTTGACGCTCCTGTAAAATTTGGGAAATTAAATACTGGAGGCAAAAGTTTCTGTTTTTGTACAGAATTGAATCAACAAGTATCCACACTATCCTAAAGGTTTTACTTGGCACTTTATTGAAATAAAACACATAAAACATGATTAATACAGTAGCTTAATCATGTGAACACACGAAAACAGAAAGGATACATATTGGGTTGCCTCCCAACAAGCGATTTTCTTTAAAGCCTTTTAGCTAGGCATGATGATTTCAATGATGCTCGCATAAAAGTAAAGAATTGAAACACAAAGAGAGCATCATGAAGCATATGACTAGCACATTTAAGCCTAACCCACTTCCTATGCATAGGGATTTTCTGAGCAAATAGTTTATGGGAGCAAGAATCAACTAGCATAGGAAGGCAAAACAAGCATGACTTCAAAACTTTCAACACATAGAGAGGAAACTTGATATTATTGAAATATGTAGAAGCATATATTCCTCTCTCAAAATAATTTTCAGTAGCATCATGAAGAAATTCAACAATATATCCATCACACAAAGCATTCCTTTCATGATCCACAAGCATATATTTTTTACTACTCTCCACATACGCAATTTTCTTCTCATTCATAATAGTGGGAGCAAACTCAACAAAATAACTATCATGAGATACTTGATTGGCATAATCCATTTGAGCATTAAAATTATGATGACAAATTTCATGGTTATAATTATTCTTTATAGCATACATGTCATCACAATAATCATCATAGAGAGCAACTTTTTTATCACAGTCAATTGAAACCTCTTCCAAAATAGTGGAATCATCATTAAATAAATTCATGGCCTCTCCAAATCCACTTTCATCAATATAATCATCATAAATAGGAGGCATGCTATCATCATAATAAATTTTCTCATCAAAACTTGGGGTGCTAAAAATATCATCTTCATCAAACATAGCATCCCCAAGCTTGTGGATTTGCATATCATTAGCATCATGGATATTCAAAGAATTCATACTAGCAACATTGCAATCATGCTCCTCATTCAAATATTTTATGCCAAACATTTTATTGAATTATTCTTCTATCAATTGAGCACAATTATCGGAATCCTTATTTTCAAGAAAGACATGATAAAGACGAATAATATGAGGCAACCTCAATTCCATTTTTTTGTAGTTTTCTTTAATAAACCAAACTAGTGATAAAACAAGAAACTAAAAGATTCGATTGCAAGATCTAAAGATATACCTTCAAGCACTCACCTCCCCGGCAACGGCGCCAGAAAAGAGCTTGATGTCTACTACACAACTTATTCTTGTAGACTCGTGTTGGGCCTCCAAGCGCAGAGTTTTGTAGGACAGTAGCAATTTTCTCTCAAGTGGATGACCTAAGGTTTATCAATCCATGGGAGGCGTAGGTTGAAGATGGTAACTCTCAAACAACCCTGCAACCAAATGCAAGAAATCTCTTGTGTCCCCAACACACCCAATACAATGGTAAATTGTATAGGTGCACTAGTTCGGCGAAGAGATGATGATAAAAGTGTAGTATGGATAGTAGATATAGGTTTTTGTAATCTGAAAATATAAAAACAGCAAGGTAGCAAAAAGTAAATGGGCATAAAAACGGTATTGCAATGCTTAGAAATAAGGCCTAGGGTTCATACTTTCACTAGTGCGATCTCCCAACATTGTTGACATAGTTGAATCATATGTAAATCCCTCACGTGCGACAAAGAGTTCACTCTAAAGTCACAAATAGCGGAGAACAAACGAAGAAATTGTTGTAGGGTACGAAACCACCTCAAAGTTATCCTTCCCGATCAATCTTATGAGCCATCCCCATTAATTGTCACGAACAGCCCTAGAGTTCGTACTAGAATAACACCTTAAGATACACATCAACCAAAACCCTAATGTCACCTAGGCACTCCAATGTCACCACGAGTACCCATGGGTTTGATTATACGATATGCATCACACAATCTCAGATTCATCTATTCAAACCAACACAAAGAACTTCAAAGAGTGCCCCAAAGTTTCTACCAGAAAGTCAAGACGAAAACGTGTGCCAACCCTTATGCATAAATCCCCAAGGTCACGGAACCCGCAAGTTGATCACCAAAACATACATCAAGTGACTCAAGTGAATATCCCATTGTCACCACAGATATCCAAATGCAAGACATACATCAAGTGTTCTCAAATCCTTAAAGACTCAATCCGATAAGAAAACTTCAAAGGGAAAACTCAATTCATCACAAGAAGATAGAGAGGGGAAAACTCCATATGATTCATCTATATCAACAAAGCTCGCGATACATCAAGATCGTGCCATCTCAAGCACGAGAGAGTGATCAAACACATAGCTACTGGTACAAACCCTCAGCCCCGAGGGTGAACTACTCCCTCCTCGTCATGGAGACCGCCGGGATGATGAAGATGGCCTCCGGTGATGCTTTCCCCCCTCCGGTAGGGTGCCAGAAAAGGGCTGTAGATGGGATCTCTCTGGTACAGAGGCTTGCGGCGGCGTAAAAACTCATCTAGGTTAACTTTCGGGGGTTTCTGAATATATATGATTTTTCAGCGTTGGAATCACGCGAAACGGAGCCACGTGGGCCCCACGAGGTACCAGGGCGCGCCTGGGGGGTGGCGCGCCCTGGTGCCTCGTGGGCACTGGGTGGCCCCCCTCCAGTGGGTCTTGGTGCCAATATTTTTTATTTGTCCAATAAAAAATCTCCAAAAAGTTTCAGCTCATTTGGAAAACTTTCATTTCTGCACAAAAAACAACACCACGGTAGTTCTGCTGAAAACAGCGTCAGTCCGGGTTAGTTCTAATCAAATCATAGCAAAACCATATAGAATTGTTATAAATATGGCATGAATACTTCATAAATTATAGATACGTTGGAGACATATCAGGAGGCAGTATGGACTAGTAGTGGGACGAGGAGAACAAGGAGAAGCTTGCTTACTACGCCCTCTCCCTCCCCCACACGCGCGGTGGCTCGCAGGACGAGGAGAACGAGGAGAAGCTTGCTTACTACGCCCTCTCCCTCTCCCACACGCGCGGTGGCTCGCGGGACAAGGAGAACGAGGAGAAGCTTGCTTACTACGCCCTCTCCCTCTCCCACACGCGCGGTGGCTCGCAGGACGAGGAGAAGCTTTTGACTACTACGCACTCTCCTCGCCCACGCGGTGGACGTGCAGCAGTTCATTCAGTGTCAGATTGCCAGAAGCATACACTGTAGTAGTACTACCATAATTGTTCGACTTCATGAAGAGGCGAAGAGCCAAGCGCAAGGTTTAATCGTACGAGTAGTACAGTATACAGGTACACTAGGAATCGCACGGTGGAGTGTCTACACTAGTCACACCCTTTATTTTAATCTGTGATAAAGCAATCTTCTACTACTACTAGTACGCATTTACTCCGGAGCCCAGTGAAGTATTTACTCCTCAGAGCATGGTTAATAGTATAGCCAACTACCGGCTATATGAAATTGCCATGTCACATATAGTCGACCTAACAGCCAACACGTATAATAGCTAGTTGCTAAAAAGTAGTACTTCATTAATATATGGCCCACCTTATATCCTCACAATGTTTCTTGGAGCTCGTGCTACAGCCGGCTGTTAATCTGCAGCCCGCTTCCCTTCTCTCTCCTCTTCTCTCTCATCCAACTCAGCAAAAACATACTAGTTTAATCCTTACAGCCTGCTGACTGTACCTTATTATACTTGCTCTCAGATCACACTATCACCATATGGCCCCCGTGCGACACCTAGCCCGTCTGTGTTCTCCTTAGTAGAGTATTTATAGTTGCTCCTAGTAGAAGGAGCGGATTCAAAGAAGATTGAATTGATGGCTGCTTCCTCCGAGCAACTTACTGTGGGAAAGGTAGGGCTTGTGATTTGACTGCTCATTACTACTAGTATATTACTGCGGCGAAACGACCGGGCTGGAGTCTCCCGTGCGGTTGTGCACTCTAATTTGGTGCATGGCACGTGGACTCGGATGCTGGAGTAGTAGAATTGCTTCTGGCAATGCTATCAAGCTTTCAGCATTTGTTTACATAATATATGTACACATAATTTTTGAGCGATATGAAATTGTACAACGCTATGAAGCTTTCAGCTTTTGTTTCATGTGTCTTGCCAGCTGGAAGGTTGTCTCATTACAACATTCCATCAAATACAAAGGAAACTAACATCCATGCTCTTTCGAAAAAGAAAAAACTAACTAACTTGCTAATGCATCTCAATGATTCGCAGATCAGAGCCAATATTTACATCACAACTAAAGTCAAAGTTGTGAGAAGGTGTACAAATAAAGAAAAAAGAAAAAATGATCGATGCTCTCCATAGGAATGCTTTCATTTCCTGGCCATGATATTCATTGGTTGGCAGCTACTTTCCCGCAGCTCTGTCAAAATCAACACGACATGTTGGCAAAGAAAGGAGCTGTCAGAAGCATGGAACATTCTGATCATTTTGTGCAGTTCCACTAAAATAGAGCTGAGCGTCCCTGTTAGCAAAGATATTGAGTAAGTATGATTACAATAATAGTGGCACTGTTGATGAAACAATAAACACACAAATAGAAGTCGGTCACCTTTGCAGTCTCTCTTGAGACTAACTACTTGTTGGAGAAGATTAGGCTGATGGTTGGATGAGGAGGATAGGAACTCCAAACTCCCTTTGTGCAGTACCATTGAAATGTAGAAACATTGCCAGTGAGACATTTTAGTAGAACTGCACAAAACACTCTTAAGAAAAAAGTGCTTTGGGCAGTTCACCAAAAGCTCGCAATAGCAACGAGGTGAAATGGATATCCCTGCTTGCAAAAAGAGGTAGAAAGGAAACAATTACTGGTCAATGACAGTTGATGACACATACGCCGACAAAAAGAAGCACATTCATTGTCTTAAGGGAAAGATAACAGCAGAGTGGTTTCTCTCAAACGGTGTGAGGACGAGATTGCAAAATGGAAAGTACGCCGGCCGAGCTAGTACTACGTTTTAGGCAAAGAACTAGAGAAGATCCACATGCAGCAACGTGGGAAGTTGGGCAGTGGAGCAAGGTCGGTTCCAGAGGAAGCTGTACCTGAGGGTCGTCGGGATGTAAGTAGGAGGGCGGTGGCAGGCGGGATCTGTTGCGGCAGCGAGCAAGGGTCGAAGGCCCTACCACGCCGGAGCTTGGTCGGAGAGAACGGCGGGTACCGCAGATCAGGACGCGCCGGCAGAGGGTTTCCTGTCTCGACGCCGGCGACCAGAGCAACGCTGCACATCCTCCCTTTTCGCTGGCGGACGGGATCCGGCCGGATCAGTGACCAGCGGTTGGAGAGAGAGAGAGATTGGCCACCGCCGTCTTTTGTGAGAGAGTGTGAAGAGACGAACCCCAGCAAGCAAGCATTGAGGCTCCTGCCTATATTTGTATAGTGGAGCGGTTTTCGTTTTTCTCTCCATACAATCGTTTTATATTCTGTACGTGCCATTGAGGAATAAAACTTTATTTAAAAATAACACACCGACGCGTCAAGTCGCACTTTGTTTCGTTCACGCGTGGTACACGACCCTCCATCAAGTGAACAACCGACACGCGTCAAATTATCACGTGGGCTGCCTTTTCATACAGAAATGAGCCCCACCTTATACCCGCGCGGGTGTGGTTGGGAACGAGATGTGAGTACGTGCGTCGTGCGTGCACCTCTTCTCTTCGTGCATGTAGCCCACCTACGTGGGTGTGTGTGAGAGAGATACAAACCTAGAGAGAGATGGTGAGTGCGTTCGTGAGTGTGTTTTTGGGGGAGTGATTTTGTAAGTGTATTTGTGTGCATGAGAGATAGATAGGGAATATGAGTCGATGATATCTCAAAAAAAATGTAACATATGCAATGCGTGTGAAACGGAGGCCTAGATATATCATATATAGAGGGGGAGATCCACGAGAAGAGAGGGGAGGGATCATCGGCGTGAGATATCGATAGAATCGAAGAGAGGGATGAAGGTGTATGGGTGCGAGATCGATAAAGAGAGCCAGCGAAATTGTGTGTGCGCACGTCAAAGATATAGGGTGGCTGGCCTACTGGAACGTGAAAGGGGACAGGTGCGGTTTGTGTGTGGCAGGGAGACCTAACTAGAGCGTTCGACTATCGGTGTGTGGGGGGGGGGGGCAGAGACCTAACTAGAGAGGTAGTTCGACAGGTAGATGTGTGGAGAAGGAGAGACCTGGCTATGTATTGAGGGAGATCGATCGGCATCCATGCATATGTGTAGGAGAGGAATAATTAAGGTTGGGAGAGAGACAGAGCTAGAGTGCCGGAGGGGTGGTTGTGGAGTTGCTTCTCGGAGATGGTGGGAGAGGCCTACTAGACAAACGGAGGGTACGACTGCAATATCAATAAGAGAGGCGATGTGTGTCTGTGTGCGCATGTGTGTGAGAGACGAGTCGGGAGGCATGCATGGATGATGGGGGGGCGATATGTCTCTGGTAAGCAGACCTAACTAGATAGGTAGAGCAATCGTCGTGTGTCGGGGAAAGGGAGAGATTTATCTAGTGAGGTAGATCGATCAGTGCGTGGTGAAAAAAGAGTTATAGTCGACCTAGCTATATGTACAGAGGGAGATCGATCGATATGCATGCATGTGTTAGAGGCAAATAAGGCCCGGAGAGACGGATAGAGAGACATGGATGCAGCTACGAGTTGGTGCGATAGGCCAACTATATAGAGATGGAGGAGTGTGCGAGTGTGAGGTCGATGAAAAGAGGGGCGAGAGTGTGCATATGTGTGTGACCGTATGAGAGATAGAGGGCATGGACGGTGAGATAGAGGAGAAGAGGGAAAGTGTGTGTATGTGGTAGGCAGACCTAGCTAGAGAGGTATATCGATCGGTGTGTGCCGGAAAGAAGGAGCTGGGAGACCTATAGAGACCGTGGGTGAATGACCTAAAGAAAAATAATGAATGTGCGCGACGGAGAGAATGCTGAGGGAGGGGAAGGGCGAGGAGGGCGTGTGCATACACCAGAGAAAGTTAGTGCTAGCTACAAAGAGAACAGGATTGTGTGGGTGTAAAGTCTAACAGAAATCATAATTCATTACAAAAGTGGATTCAGATATTTGAGTAAGAGATCATAGTGATTTAAACCCATGCATGCATGAATATAATGGTGATACACATGGTGTGGTTATGAACATGTTATATTATATATATATATCAAACAATCTCACATTTATTTGAATTTGTGATAATGTGTGGCTTTTGCAGCTCACAGCTAAGTACTTGTAGGCGTAGGGGGTGGGGCAGTATACATTGTGCGATAAACACATTATACATATGAAACATGGTTTAGATTTTGAAGATATAGCCTCTAGCTAGAGCTTGAAATGTACTATTATTTGAAATCAGCATAAAGTGGATTCAGAAATTTGAATTCGAGTTCATATAGTACACACAGTTCATATCTAGCTTGACATCAATCATGTGGTGTGTTGTGAAGATAATATACAGATGATGGTTTAACTTGGCAACAATCATGATTGTAGATTCTTATTCAAATAGTGAAACGAATTCAAATTTAGTTCATATTGCAGCGGTAGTATATACATTTGGAATGCACTAAAATGTTCATTTGATTAGGTTACATGCATTATACACCTAGCGAAATATTTTAATTGAACATAACATGGATTCAAAGTTTTGAATGACATTTGTAGTAATTCATACAGTAAAACGGGACAAGACCCTCTCTTGTGTGGTGCGAATTGTTTTTTTTTTTGTTTTTTGTTTTTTTGGTTGAGGGAAGTGCGAATTGATATGGTACCGTACACGTTAGCCTTGTCCCGAAATTTCAACCCGCGCCTTATTATGCCGAAATTTCAAGATATATCTTTGTCTGTTTGTGCTCCGAAAACTCCCTCCTTCTCAACCCGCGCCTTACTATCCCGAAATTACAACACGCGCGAAAACTCCCTCCTCCTGCAAAATCCCGACATGCGAAATCCCCGTTCTACCCCTGATCGGAAAGAGCTGCTAGTTCAAATTGGTGGGGGTACTTTTGTAACTTACCCTACATTTCGGACAAGCGCGCCCCTAAGTCATGGTTCCCCCCTCCCATCCCCTTCTTTTCCCCATTCGAAAACCGAGGCCGCCAAAACCTCTCTCCACCAGCCGTGAAAACCCACCCTCCTCCATCCGCCCCCCCATCACCGACCAGCCGGAGCCTCTTCCCCGACGACGTCGTCCACCGCAACAGCTTGATGTCCCTCATCCACCGCACCAGATGAGGATCCGTCGTCGATCTCGTCGTCCCGCCGGTTCAGCCGCTCCGTCCTCCACCTCCAAGGAGCTGCTCCGATGATCGCCTCATCTATCGCGGCTGCTCCATTCCCACAGCACCGCCTTAACCTGCCCCGATGCCTACTCGAACCGCATCATCCTCACCGACTCCTCGGATGAAGACGAGGCCTACTCGGCTCCACCAAAGAGGTTGTACACTCATCGCATCTTCTCCTTCACTCGACCTCGCGGCGCCGCCGGTGCTCGATCCCGCTCCGCCATGGCGCGGCTCCCTCGACGCCGGCGCCGCCGGCGACATCCTCCACGGCGGATCTTCCCCCATTGCGAGGCTCCCTCGGCGGCGGCGTCCATACCAACCGGAGCTGCTGCTGCTGCTCCGGCTCTCGCTCGCGCTGCTGCTCTGCTCTTGCTCTCGCTCGTGCTGCCGCTCTGCTCTTACTCTCACTCGCGCTGCTGATGCTGGTACATGGGCTGCTGCAGCTACACGAGTTGCTGCTCTGGCTCTCGTTCGCGCTGCTGCTCCGACTGCTATCTGCTAGTGCATTCCCTGTTGAGCGGCTGCTGATTTAGATCACTGCTTCTCTGCTACCACTAGTGCTCGAGCAGCCTAAACTACCAATGAAGTGCTTCTCTACTACTAGTGCGTTCAGTTTCGACAGTAACAGTCAGTTTGGACAGTAAAATTCAGTTTTGACAGTTAAGTTCAGAGTCAACAATTTTTACATCTTCTATTGGAGTTGGTTGTTTTTTGGTGATGTAAATTTTACAGCTAGCACTTTTTCGTGATGTATTTTATATCATCTATTGGAGATGGTATTAGAATCCCACTTTAGATTAACGATGTACGTCTTGTACTGCTTCAGCCTCGACGTTGCACAGCTCGCCGAAGCTGCTCCAACGACGGAACCATCCATCACAACAGAGTAGTACCCTTTTCGCCGTCTACAAACACCTCAGATCTTCTTCCCCAGCTCCGACAGCCACCTTCGCCGCAACATCTTCAGCGACCGACCCAATGATGCTGAGGTCGAGACGGCTACGCCAAAGAGGTTGTACACTTGTCGCATCACTTTTTACTCTATATTCATGTCGACCCCTTAGGGCTATTTTGGTTCAAAGGAATTAGTGAAGGAAAAACATAGCAATAGGAACTTTTCCTATGGTACTCTACTATTCAATTATTCATGTATTTGGTTGAAAGGAATGGAGCAAAACAAAACTCGAGGATTTTTTCCTTTCGTGTCTGTTTCAAAGGAAAAACACAGAAATTTTAACATCCACCTGGACCTACTTATCAAAATCCTATGCATGAAAAGAAGACTAAGTGCATTAGTGGCATAATAACATTCTAACTTTACACATTTGCAGGTGGTTTGACTTTAATTTGGCCATGTTTCTTTGCATTCCTGTGCTCTTCCTGCAAGACAAAGGAGCCCTTACAGAATTACTTCAGTTACAGATAGGCGTCGAAGAAAACTTTGTGTGGTTTGTCCTGCTCCTGCCGCGCCGTCGTCCACCTCACCTGAGCTGCTCCATCGACAGAAGCATCCACCATACCAGACATCACGACTCCTTACCATGTTTCGCCGCCTCAGATCTCCTTCCCCGCCACCGGCAGCCACCACAACTGCATCACCATCATCGACTCAGCAGATGAATCTGAGGAGTACACGGGTCCGCAAGAGAGGTCGCACCCTTTTGTTTCTGCTTACTTTATGCATTGCTTAATATTACCTGCTAGTTTATCATCCTGTTCATCTTTTAGACACTAAGTCAAGTCCAAATTAATGTTCAAACTTGAGTTTTAAAATGCTTGTGGGGCACATATCGAGGCAGCAATGAATAGTATATTGATCTACTATCTGTTTCATCTAGGGTATGTACTATGTCGTTCATCTTGGGTGGGAAACAAACAGTAAAGCAGCCATCATCTGTCTTTTTATTAAATTAAGCTATCATTTGCCTGCTATCATTATTTTTGGATCTATCCACTGGTTGTTACCATCACTCTAGATTTCTGCATGCTCTCCTTACTTAATCTCACTATATATTTTTCGTATGCATGTCAGTTATTGTACACAGTCATGATGAACATGTAGAGAAAAAGAGAAGAGTCTTGCGCGGCAATACAATGTCATGCAGACATCGCTCCATGGTGGGTGCAATGGCAACCCCACCCCCCTCCTCCAGATTGTAATCCAGAGGAAGATAGCTGTTCAGAGGTGGAGTCAGAGGGAGCTGACCACTCCTATTTACCCACCAAGGTGTTTGCTCTAACTTGGCATGATGATGTTGGTCATATCATGCATATGGTGCCTTGCTTTGCTTACTTTCGACATCATATATGTCATCTGCTTAGTTTAGACATGTTCTGTAATGCTGTTTAGTTTCTATATCATATATGTGAATTATGCAATGCCATCTTTTTTAGCCAGCCATAATATATGTGAAATATGCAATGCCATCCTGTTTAGCCAGACATCATATATTTGAATTATATTTTGCCATTCCTTTTTTTTCATTACATTTCCATTTATCGACAATGTTTGTACATTCAACTACTCTTCCTGTGAATCAGCCATTTGAGTGGGTGATGAAAAAATCTGGAGTGAAAACAAGTTCTTCAGAGCAGACAGTGCTACCTGTTGAAGCAGATCTCTTGCTGGGTCCAGATAGCTCCTTAGAGGAGGATTTAGAGACAGATGACCAGTCCTATTCCCCCCCCCCCTGAGGTTTATGCTCTAACTTGGCAGGGTTATACTGCTCGTATCATGCATATGGTGTCTTGCATTGCATAGTTTAGACATCATATACACAATATTCAACACCATCTGCTTAGTTTATACATCATATATGCGAATGCCATCTGCTTAGTATATAAATCACATATGTGAATTATATCATGCCATCCTGTTTACTTAGATACCATGTATGTGAATTATGTCATGCAAACCTGTTTACTAAAGACATCATATAATTATCTCATGCCATCCTTTTTAGTTAGTCATCATATCTTTGAATTATGTCATGCTATACTGTTTAGATAGACATCATATATGTGAAATTATGTCATGCTATCCTGTTTAGTTAAACAACATATATGTGAACTATTTCATGCCCTCTTTTTTCCTCACTATCTATTGCATCTGTCTCATACAAGGTCTGTACATTCAACTACTTTTCTTCTTTATCAACCATTTGAATTGGAGGGTGTGATGGCAGTATCTAGCGGAGTAAAAACACGGTCTTCAAATAAAACAGTGCTACCTGTCGATGGAGATAGTACCCCGATTGTACTTGCACAAGAACCAGCCCTACCACACATAACCCAGACTATCGCAGATTGTACCCCTACTCCAATGGACAGAGAACCAGCTTCACCCAATCTAACCCCAACCCCAGCAGATAGTAACCCAGTTCCAGTTGACATAGCACCATCTCCACGATAGAGGTCCCAAATAAGAGCAGTTAGTAAGGCAGCTCCAGTGCCCAAAGCGCCAGGAGTACCACGGCGAACCCCAACTCCACCAGTTAGTACACCTATTCCTGTGGACGAAGCAGAACCAGTCATCCGTAGTTTAGCATCTATCGCATTTGATGTTGTTAAATCCTATGTGCGTATCTTCCCATCATGGAAATATTATACTGAAGATGAAGGAAAAAGCCAGTTGCAGGTGTTCCTCCAGGAGTTATGTGTAAGTATTCATGGCAATTACTTTGCTTTATCCCATACTTTCTACCTCCCTGCTGGTTATAACACAACAAATGTTCCCATTTTTCTGTGTAGAGAACAACCGATTTGGAAACTCAGGATGAGGTAACCTGTGCTAATACCTCTGCTATCTTCAAGAATGCTTTGCGGCAGTATCGGAATTACGTGAAGAAAATGTATTTCACTGGCAAGGAAACTCATCAAATTCCCTTACTTTCTCCGGAGACACATTTACGAGACGATGACTGGGAACGCCTTGTTCTGTATTGGTCTAGTCCCATGAATCTAGTAGGGTCTATGAGATCATATTTCATTTTGAAGTACTATATGGCTGCGTCTTACTGTACTCTCTTCTTGTAGAACAAGTGCTTAAACCTGCAGAACAACTGTTCTCAGGTAAGATTCCATAGCTGTGGTGCATACTGCTTTGCTCTTGTATCACTGTATTTACTCATACCAACTATTTTTTAAATAGAAGGATCCAATCGAAACTCCAATGGCACAACAGGTATGTTTAAACATGTTTCTTTAACTGGTTTGCTCTTCTAAATTGCTCTATGTTGATTTCAATTTCAATTGCGTAGACAGTTGTCTTCTCATATCATGCACATTACTAGCATCAAAACAGAGCCAATAATGTTGTTAGTTGTACATGTATACCCGTGGTACCCATCTGAAATCTTGTGGTGCCGTGTAGTTTCCCACACTTATATTCTTTCAATGTTATTTTGTCTTGAACTGTGTCTCTATTTTGATTTGGCAAGACAATGCAGTGACAGTAGCACATAGATATATATTTGTTTGATGCTTTTATAATGTACTACTTTGCAATAGAAGACTTGATAGTTTAATCCTGTCCACCTTACTACTGAACTGGTTCACCAAAATGAGTTTCGTATACTACATGCTAAACCTGTTATGTGTCTTCTTGTTTCTTCTTTTAGAATGCTGACAGAATATTGGAGAAGAGTACCACATTAAGCAATGGTAAAGGAAGTAATGCAGATAAGGTTGAAGATAGTGAGACAACCTTGCTGGTCTCCAACAAAGCTGATAAAACAGATAAGGAAAACTATCTTGAAGACAGTGAGACAACCCCAAAGTCCTGTCTTGATGTAGTGTTCGAGTTACTGGCCACTACCGCTTGCACAAGCTCTTCAAACTCGCTGTCTGAATCAGTTCGGTTTCTTGAGTCTGAACTACAAGCTGAAAGACATCGGTCAGCTGTGCTGCGACAAGAAGCCGATGGACTGAGGAAGTCCCTGGAGAATTCAGATGCATACTTTCTGGTGCAACAGCAATCGTTGGAGGATTTTAGCGCCAAACAAGAGAAAGCTAATAAGCTTGTTAAGCTTATTGCCAGCATGGTGGATACCCAGGATAACGTTTCTTGAGCTCTTCTGAAGTTGTTTCAGTTCTGGACTTGTTTTGCTGCCGCGTTTATCTGCACTGGTGGCCAATTTAGACGCCCAGTGTATGTAATATGGTGCTTTGTTGTTCCCTTTATTTGCACTGGTGGCGAACTTTGATGCCCAGTGGATGTAATGTCTGTAATCGCCGTAATAGCCTAGCGTTAGTTGCTTGCTTATCTATTTACTTATAGTCTTGTTTATTTGTTTCCTTATAGTCACTGCAGTTCTTTTTCCTCGGTTTGCTAGTGGCCGCAATAACCACGGGCCACATACGGGCCGTGGTAACGATGGGCCTCCTATGGTCCATAGGATCCATGGTCCTCCTACGGGTCGTAGGATCCATGGGCCTCGTACGCGCCGTAGGATCCATGGACCGTACTGTTCGTGGGCCAAAACCGGACCGCAATATGGACTGTAAACGGGCCAAAATTGGAACCGTCCGGTTATGGGCCCAGACCATAACGGGCCGTTAACAGGCCGGAAGACAGCACAGGCTTAATTCTATCAACAGGCATGACGGGTCGTTAATGGGCCGGATTACAGGAGAGGATGAAAACGGCCCAACGGGTTAATGGGCCACAAACGGACCGATTGATACCACGGGCTGAATTTGGCCCATTAGCATAACAGGCCAGTAACGGACCATAAGTAATCGAGGGCCGGAAATGAGCCCAAGAATTTATGGGCCCTTAGAAGGACAAAAGAAAACACGGGCTAGAAACGGCCCAACTGAATCATGGGCCGTTAATGGGCTCAAAGCAGTTTACTGTTCATGATGGGCCTAATTCATCACGGGCCGTAAATGGGCCCAGAGATGCAAAAGGCCTCATATAGGCCGAAAGACTTCACGGGCATAGATGGGCCAAAAGTGACAATGGGCTGGAATCATATGGGACGGCCCACATGACGCTACTGAGCCGAATTTTGAAAGGCCATAACGGGCCATGAGTACCCGGGCCGTAAATGGGCTGTATGCGAACAGGCCGGTAACAGGCTTTCCATGGGCCGACCTGCTAACTTTTGACCAAGTCAAACAGGCCAGCCTTTTTAACCTAAATGGGCCACTGTTGGGCCGTGCCACGTGTCGACATATCATAGGTGTCTCTCGTCCAATGAATGGATGACATCTGTCGCAACGCCGAGCTGACACGTGGATCCGTCGGCAAATGAGAATTTTACACGTGGAAAATCCCCATTGGTCTGAGCTGTTAACGGGTTATCGGATCCAAACCGGAACCCGATAGCTTAACGGCGACCCGTTACGGTGGATGCCACGTGTCGGTCACCCTTGATGAAAACACTTCCATGACGCGACATTTATCGTCATGGAAGTGGACACTTCCGTGATGATAATTTCAGTATTGTCATGGAACACTTCTACGACAGCACAGGTATGACTATCTTGATTCTGTCATAAAATTGTCGCGGATGTACATGCATGACAGAAAACTTGACCTACTGTGACAAAGACGTATCATCACCAAAGTGTTTTTTTTGGTAGTGAAGTAAGTTACCGGTAGATAGTAGATGAAAGAAAGGATGCCATCCGGGGCATCCCCAAGCTTAGACGCTTGGGTCTTCCTTGAATATTACCTTGGGATTCCTTGGGCATCCCCAAGCTTAGGGTCTTGCCGCTCCTTATTCCTTTATCCATCGCAATCTCACCCAAAACTTGAAAACTTCAGCACACAAAACTCAACAGAAACTTCATGAGATCCGTTAGTATAATAAATCAATCATTCACTTTAGGTATTGTTATAAACTCATTCATAATTGTTCTTGCATAATACCTACTGTATTCTAACTCTTCCATGACTTATACCGCCCGATATAATCCATAGTTTCATTAGAACAAGCACACTATGCAATAAAAACATAATCTGTCTAAAACAGAATAGTACGTAATAATAGAATATTATCCATACTTCTATAACTCCAAAAATTCTAAAAACTTAGGAAAACGTAAACAATTTGTATCTCAATACCGTGTAAAAATTTCAGATTTTTCTGACGTTCCAATACAAAATGTAAATTCCAGAACTGGGCGTAAAACTTTCTGTTTTCAAACAGCATCAATTAACTATCAACCAAATCATCCCAAAGGCATTACTTGGCACAAACACTAATTAAAAGATAAAAGCACAATCATTACAGTAGAAAAAATTGTGCAAACACACAAAACAGAAAATAAAAGCAAAAATTAAGATACATATTGGGTTGCCTCCCAACAAGCTCTTTCTTTATAGCCATTAAGATAGGCTTGAGATTTCAATGATGCTCACATGAAAGATAATAATTGAAACACAAAGAGAGCATCATATAATATGTAACAACCACATTTAAGTCTAACATACTTCCTATGCATTGGCATTTTATAAGAAAACAATTTATCAAGACAAGCAATATCTAGCATATGCAAATAGGAAAAATGAAGCATTAAAAATTTCAACACAAAGAGAGGTAATTTAGTGACATGAAAATTTCTACAACCATATTTTCCTCTCATAATAATTGCATGTAGGATCATAATCAAATTCAATAATATAGCTATCATATAAAATATTCCCTTCATGATCCTTATGCATAAAAGTTTTATAGTCTTCCGAGATAGTGGGATTAACATCAACTAAAGTCATGACCTCTCCAAACCCACTTTTATCAAAAATTTCGTAAGATTGAACACTCTCCGAATATGTGGGATCATTATTACCTAAAGTTTACGCTCTTCCAAACCCACTTTTAATAGTATTGCAAATTTTATTATCAATAACATATTCATCATGAGGCTTAAATAAGTTTTCAAGATCATAAGAAGCATTATCACCCCAATCATGATCATTGAAATAAGTAGTGAACATGACAAAATTATCATCCCCAAGCTTGTAGTTTTGCATATCATTAGTGCAATTGACATTAATAGAATTTATAATAACATTATTGCAATCATGCTTTTCATTCAAGGAGCTATCATGAATCACTTTATAAACTTCTTCCTTTAGCACTTCATCACAATTTTCAGATTCCCAATTTTCAAGCAAAGCTTCATAAAGATAATCAAGTGCACTCAACTCACTAGCAATTGGTTCACCATATTTGGATTGTTTGAAAAGATTAGCAAGTGGATGAGGATCCATATGTCTATATTTTTATTTTCGTTGAGTCACACAATTATTGCAAGCAAGCAAACAAGCAAACAAAAATATTTTTGTGTTTTTTGATTTTTTAGAGAAGTGGGGGAGATGAAAAAGAGAGGCAAATAAAAAGTAGAGCAAGTAGATGATAGTTTGAGTGAAGGTACTTGATAAGTTTTGATGATGTCTCCCCGGCAATGGCGCCAGAAATTCTTTCTGCTACTTGTGAGCTACGTTGGGATTTTCCCCAAAGAGGAAGGGTGAAGCAGTACAGTAGAGATAAGTATTTCCCTCAGTGAGAACCAAGGTTTATCAAACCAATGGAAGAATCACGCAAAGCCTCGTGAACAGCACCTGCACACACAAGAGCAAATACTTGCACCCAACGCGGGCAAGAGGGTTGTCAATCCCCTTGAACTCGTTACTTGCAAGGATTAAATCTTGTATAGGCAAAAGTATAAATTATAAAACAAAACAAAAGTAAATAAAGTGCAGCAAAGGATTTTTAGGTTTTTTAATATGTTTAAAGTAGACTCGGGGGCCATAGTTTTCACTAGAGGCTTCTCTCTCGAACACATAACATATGGTGGGTAAACAAATTACTGTTGGGCAATTGATAGAAAAGCGCATAGTTATGACGTATTGATGGCAATGATCATGTATATAGGCATCACGTCCGTGACAAGTAGACCAACTCCTGCTTGCATCTAGTACTATTACTCCACCAATCGACCGCTATCCAGCATGCATCTATGGTATTAAGTTCATGGCAAATAGAGTAACGCTTTAAGCAAGATGACATGGTGTAGACAAAGTATACTCAACCAATATGAATAAACCCCATAGTTTTATCCTTAATGGAAACAATACAAATATGTGTCTTGTCCCCTACTTTGTCACTGGGATATAGAGCACTGCAAGATTGAACCCATTACAAAGCACCTCTCCCGCTGGAGATAAATCAATCTAGTTGGCCAAACCAAACGGATAGATCGGAGAGAAATACAAAGCTATAACAATCATGCATAATAAAGTTCAGAAAAGACTCAAATTACTTTCAATGAATAATCTGATCATAAACCCACAATTCATCGGATCCCAACAAACACACCGCAAAAGAAGATTACATCGGATAGAATTCCAAAGAGATCGAGGAGAGCATTGTGTTGAAGATAAAAGAGAGAGAAGAAGCCATCTAGCTACTAGCTATGGACCCGTAGGTCTGTGGTGAACTACTCACACATCATCGGAAGGGCAGCAAGGTTGATGTAGAAGCCCTCCGTGATCGATTCCCCCTCCGGCAGATTACCGGAAAAGGCCTCCAGATGGGATCGCAGAAGAACAGAAGCTTGCGGCGGCGGAAAAGTTATATCGTCTGGCTCTCTGTTGGTTTGGGAATATATGTGAATTTATAGGCTTGGAATTAGGTCAAGCGGAGTTGCGTGGGGCCCACAAGCTCAGGGGGCGCGCCCCTCGAGCTTGTGGCTCTCTCGTATCTCTTCTGGTCTCCTCCCGAAGCTTCTAGGGTCCCTTCTAGTCCAGAAAAAATTAATCTAAAGATTTTTTTCCGTTTGGACTTTATTTGATATTGATTTTCTGAAAAGCCAAAAACAAGCAAAAAAACATGAACTGGCACTGGGCAGTGAGTTAATAGGTTAGTCCCCAAAAATGATATAAAATAGCATATAATTGCATATAAAGCATCCAAGATTGATAATATAATAACATGAAACAATAAAAAGTTATAGATACATTGGAGACGTATCACTTATGAGATCAATATGAGTTTGCTAGAATTATTGCACGGTAAGCAATTTAAAGTGATGATGATGAGGACCCTTATCGCCATGTGCAATTATTCCATGAAATATGCGGAACATTTAAACTTAATGCTTTCACTTATGATGATATGAAACTTAAATTGTTTGGACAAACAGTAATCGTCGAGGCGAAATCATGGCTACTTTCTCACTCCATAGGTAAGTTTGAAACTTGGGAAAAATTATGCAAGGCGTTCTTGGCGTGCTATTATCCTGAAAGGAAAGCTTATAAAGCTAGACGCTGGATTATAAAGTCAAAGACCTGGTGAGAGCCTAGTAAAGGCGTATCAAAGGTACCATATATTACTTGATGAATGCCCCCACCATGGCATCCCAAATTGGTTAGTTCGAAATTTCTTTTATGGAGGACTTAGAAAATAATGCAAATATGACTTAGACTTAGGCTCTGGTGGTGCTTTCACTAGTAGTAAAGTGCATGAAGCTTGGGAACTATTAGATAAAATACATGCCAATCATGAAGCTTGGGGGACCAATGAGGGTGGAGAAGGAGGAGTTGAGATAGACTTTGATTCAATAAAAACTTATCTTAAGTCACGGAGAGTTGATAAATTGAGTGAGAATCTTTATCTTGACCCTGAGTTGTGCTACGACTTGTTAGGTGTTATGCTGAGTTTCTACAGATTCCAAAAGAAAAATGGGAATGTTACACTGATGAGGACCCCCGAGGAAGAGGTCATTGAGTTGAATCATTAGAAACTCGCATTGAGAATGATTATGAACCTGTGCAACAATTATCTTTTCCCAAAAGAGCAGCGGAACTAGAATATGAACACAAAAGCTAATGCGGCAACAAGAAGAGAATCAAAACATATGTACGATTCGATCAAAGCCGTCTTCGGATAAAGAAGAAAGAAACTAAAAAACTAGAAGTAATAATGTGGTGCAAATAGAAAAAGAGACAACATCTTTTATCAAAGGATGTATTAAGGTTGCGGACAAAGGTAAACCTGTGTTACCTTGCTCTTTTGGCAACACCTCTTATTACGGGCTTTGCGATATTGGTTCTTATATCAACGTAATACCTTATACTCTTTATTAGGTTAAGATACGTGATGAAATCTATTTTAGTGAGCTCAAACCACCGACATGGACATTAGGTCTCCAGATGTTTAGAAAACCTTATGGTATTTTGCCTCATGTTTATGTTGTCCTTGATACTTTCACTTCTCGTGTTGATTTTGTTGTCATGAAAAATCTTGAAGATGATCTTTGGCCAATTATCTTTGGAAGGCCTTTCTTGAACACCGCAGGGGCCAAAATTAATTGTAAAAGAGAGGTGGTCTCTCTTTGTTTTGAAAAAGAGAAAAGAGATTTCACTTCTCCAGATTCAAGAATCATCCACAATCAAGTGAGTACAATGACAACGAGGATAGAAGAATAACACAATTCGCCACTATTTACTTCGGGATGCCGGAAGATGAACTCGTAAGAAGTCTCACCGAATATAAACAAAGCCCGAAGACCTTGGTAATATGAAAATTGATCAACATCACAATGAGGCACCCATTCAAGAGCCAACAATTAACGAGACATTCGAGGTGCCTGAAAAGAAGGGAGATGGAGGACTCACCTCCGAAACATAAACCGTTACCAAAAAAATCAAGTTATGAGTTTTTAGATGAAACAAATAAATATCTTATTATTATAAGTGCTAACTTTTCAAATAAAGAAAAAGATAAAGTCATGAACACAGCTGCTGCATTAACTCTTCTGCATTAACCGATCTCATCTTATTAAAGTAACTTGGAGGATAAGAATTTATCAAAAAAAAAAACTTGGAGGATAAGAAACCGTCCACGTCGGACCGCCTGGGCCCACGCTCCAGAGAGAGAACCAGTCCCGAAATTTCCAGCAAGGAAAACACAAAGAAACAGAGCATATTCCGTCTGTTCCAGCAGCAGAGAGAAGCAACCTAACATCCAGCCCTTCCGCGAGAAAGAGATCCCGCCGAATCCCCAAACCCAACCACCGCTCCTCGCCCGCCTCCCCGGCGACCTCAGATCTCGTCTGCGGCGGCGGCGGCGACGGCGGAGGCGGAGGGCGGGGATTGGAGGCGAAGATGTTCTATGGGGCGATGGTGTGGGATCCGTGGCTGATCGTGGCGCAGATCGTCAGCCTGCAGTGCCTCTACTACCTCGGGCTCGGCCTCTTCATGGCGCTCCTCGTCGGTACCCGCGTCCCGCGCCTCACGCTCCTCTACCTCTTTGACTTCGCCACCCTCACCCCGCGCACAACCACCGGCTGGTGCGCCATCGCCTCCTTCCTCCTCGCCGCCATCGCGGGGTACGGTAACAGCGCTGCTCATTCCCATTCTCGTTCCTCATTCCTGCCTGCACGCCAGCCCTTGGTTCCTCCAAGCTACGACCTGCTTCTACCTGTGCAACATTTAGCAGTGCGGGGTTCCTCTGTAGGAATCAAGACCCGGAATAGGTCGACTGGACCCCTGCACTTGGTGGTAATTGCTTCTGGTTATGGCTGTAGGTGCTAATTGCTTCGAGTTCCAAAAGCATCGACTGTAAATTGCCTGTGCAGCAGCGTGTAGTTTTCCACATCTGTTGCTAAATTTGCGGAATGTAACAGCCATTTCTTTAACCAGTAGTCAAGCTTCTCGAGTTTGTTGGTATGTATTAAGCCTAGAGAGGGGTCTGGTCGTATACTTGTACTTGCTAGAGCTGTGAAGTATCTGAAATATAAAGCCAAATCTGCCATGTAACATAGATGCAA
Source organism: Elymus sibiricus (assembly GCA_039707655.1). Taxonomy (NCBI): domain Eukaryota; kingdom Viridiplantae; phylum Streptophyta; class Magnoliopsida; order Poales; family Poaceae; genus Elymus; species Elymus sibiricus. The sequence goes on from CM077668.1 coordinate 230,803,250, forward strand.
TGTGATATCGGCTTACCAGTTGATACATCAGAAGATTTTCAGTAGTGTCATTGATGGCTGCTATGGAAACCTTGTTCTTGTTGCCATATATTGCATAGGGTGTAGGCGCCCAATTATGACTGGAAGGAAGACCATCTCATCAGTAGATAGGCCAGTAAATTATTTTGTGGAATTCCAGTTGTAATTCAGAAAGATATCGTGAGCACTTTCCATCCTCATTTTCCAAATCAACCAAGAAGAGTTTGATCTCTAGAAAATATTCTGGAGCCAGATATTCTAATAGCAGACGGATAAGGGAATTAATCCACCCCATTCACATATCATTTGTGGGCACTGCGACTGCGAGGAAAGCACTTGCTAAAGTATCTGAACTTATACAGAAATAATATATAGGAATCAGGTTTTGCTGCTTCAAGCCTTTTGGAAATGAAAATTTTCTGCTAACACATACTGTGCTTTCCTGTATTTTATATCCTTGTACTTAGGCTAAACCTTCGACCGAAAAAGGCTTTCGCCCCACTTTATAGATAATGCCAACCACCGAAACAACCGAGTACACATGGTAGCAGCAAACACAACAACACCATACAAAGAAGAATTCTGAAGCAACCATCTAAATAGGCGGAATGCCCTACATCATAGTAGGTTAGTGTCTAGCATTCAGGATTAGACTTCAGTTTCCACACTATACTTGTCAACAATAACTACAGAAACCAAAACCATGCTACCAATGATAACTTGATAAGCCTTCACTAAGAACTTGGTCTTTGTTTAGCTATGAAGAGAATGGGCTTGATTGATGTTGCTTTAGCCATTTCAGTTATCTAATTGTTCCTTCTATGTTTTCTGCAAGAAATGGTTCGGTTTTAACTTTGCTTCCATGCTTTCCTTGGGCAGTGCTGGATTCATGTTTTATGTGATTGAGAGAGCCAAGAAGTGCCTGGACTTTGCAGCCACCCTCTACATCATCCATTTGTTCATTTGCATTATTTATGGTGGATGGCCAGCTTCAGGTACATGGTGGGTGGTTAATATTGTTGGTTTGGCAATCATGTCCCTCCTCGGTGAATACCTATGCATCAGGCGAGAGCTAAAAGATATTCCAGTAAGGCTTCGTGCAAGTAAGCAACTCTGTCCTAATGAATTTGTCTTTTTTCATTTTCCTTAGATGATTGTTCTCTTTTTAAATAAGGAGTCCTGTACATTTTGTTGCTTATCTATGGAGCCCTCTTACAGTATGCTTACCCAAGAGTCTCATTTAAGCTCGAATATTAGAGTGACTAAGTTGTTAATACATGCTGCTAATGAACTTTGAAGCAATCGATGGCACATTATATTATTTGGATTAGTTGGCGATTTTGTAATATCCTAAATCTTATATTGTCACTTGGCACCTACCTGTGTCCATATGTGACTATGAGTTTTGGTGGTCCTTAATTCCTTTTTAGGCTTGAAGCTCACCATAATTAGTACCAACTGAGATATTGTGCCATCACAGATTCCCATATTTTGAAAGTTTTCTGCTGTTCTTGTGCTGTCTACTTATAAGGATTGTAGTAAGTTTGAGCACATATAGACATGGGAATGTGCCTTTTTGTTTGGCTAATTTCTTCGGCAAGTCATGGTTTACTTTTAGACAGGGTTGGAGCGTCACAGCTCTTACGCTTGACGTGGCTAAATTTTTTGAACTCGAAGCCAATTAGTACTAACTAAAAGAAAATGAAAGAAAGCAATTGGTGCTAACTAATTTTTTTTGAACTCGAAGCCAATTGGTGCCAGCTAAAAGAAGATGAAAGAAAGCAATTGCATATTGAGCAAACTGTATGCAAACAAATGGAAGAAATAAAACTAATTATGCAAATACGGCTAAATTTAATGTCAGTTCCAGTTATAAAAAGTTCATGTTTCCCAATGCAGACTGAGCAGATGGTAAACTTAGTTTGGAGCAGAGATATGCATCAGAATTTTAATCTTTGCAAAATTAGAAGAATGATTGCTGCAACTTGGATCAAGTTCTTATCCACTCACTGGTTACAGCATCTTGCTAATTCAGTTCAGGCATCTAATCATGATCTAGCAGCTTTAAAATGTTGACCGACCGCTGCTTCCTTCTACTAACATGTCTAGCTGAACTGTATGATCCACATCTTTCTTATAAAGTGTAGTGTTATTTAGTGAGTTTAACTGCTGTTGTTATAGAATTTTTCTTACACACAGAAGTTGAAAACCACATGGCCTAGCGTAAGCTCAGACCAAACTGCATTATTAGTCCAGCTGATGATATGATCCGAATGAGTGAGCATTAGGCTTCTACCGAGTCCTGTCTATAGATCGAGTGATTGACTAAAATCTTGCCAAATGAGCACCAATAATGTTTGACTAACAGAAAACCTGGTAGAACTCTAAGTTGGGCTGGACCCACTTAGTACTCGAAACCTATGTAGTTGTTCTCACTTCTCAGCATGTGGAATCAGAAAATTTTGAGGCCTCAAAATTAGTTTTTCATGGTGTACTCCCTCCGTTCTTTTATGTAAGGTGTATTATTTTTGGCACGGTGACCAAGGCACATAATTATAGACATGTTAAGACTAAATTACCCTTGGCAAATTTGTTGGTTAGTGGAAAGTGAATCAATTACTTCAGAAAAGTATGAGATACATGCAATCGATAAAGAGATAGTTTCCTTCTTTTACTATAAGGAGAGATACATACAATCAGAAAAGAGATACTTTCCTTTTTTAGGAGGGCTAACCAGGGAATTAGGAGGAATCAGAAGAAATGCACCTTACATTCTGGAATTTTATCAAAAAACAAATACACCTTATATAGAGGAACGGAGGGAGTAATAAACTGACTTGCTGGCCATTCAAGTTCAGCTCTGTTTAGGGTGCATAAGCTTCCAGACCAAAAACCATTGGAAACAACTACAAGCATGCACTGCTGGTTCACAGCATTTTCATGATTTGAAATAGTATAGGAACATGTGACCACGTAAAATAAACTTTATATTTGACCTGGCTTATCTACTTGTTTCCCAGCCTTTTCAGCATGACTGACTTCCTTGAGTGAAAAGATAGTCTTCTTCGTCGTTTGACAAGTATTATCATAAATAAGGTGTCAGCTCTGTTTAGATTCTTGAACAAGAGAACAATGACATGGAGAGCTTAAATAGTACGAACTTTTCTTACTTGGCACCACTGAACTCAGTACATGTGCACTGTTACTTCCCCCTGTTTACCTCTTTCTTGAAAACTATCTTCTCCAGTCACAACTTAGTAGCCTTCTAATTATTCCATCCTTCCTTCAGGTGTTTAATCTCAGAGGCTAAAGGAGTATAGGTGGTTTCCAACTGTTGTTACCCCCCAAGAGATGCTTGTTAATATCTGTCCTTAGGAATACAGAGACCTGCGATGCATGCTTTGTTCTGTGATTTACAACCAATGCTGTTGAATCCTGCAAATATATTTGCTGTTGTAATGCATGATCTCTCAGTAGAACCACCATAGGTAATGACATTGCAGGCGAGGCTTCTGAACTACCACCATTGGAATGGGATGGCAGCTCATTTTTTGTGGCATGTATCAAGTCTTCCTCTCTTACGGATGGTGATAGAAAAAAGGTTTCTGCTTGACAATTTGTATGACTAGATAACAATACCTTGAAATTGCTCTTTAGCAAGATTGATAATGCGAATTTTATCGCACATTTTTATTCTTGCTAGCTGTATATTGCAGATATTATACCTATTGTACCGTCTCTCAGTAAGTGACAGCTGATGTTTGTCTGACCCCACATGACTGCTTAGAACTTCAACATTCCTTCACAACGCTTCTTAAGAGTATCTCTAGCAGACACCGTATAATGCCCCGACCCGCATAATAACCGCCAAAATACGGGTCTACGTGAAAAAACCTGCCCGATCAGACCCCGTATCGGGCTGCGGCTTGTAAATTTTTTTGCGGGGCGCGGCAAAAGTTCGCCCTCAATCTTTAGATTCACGGGGTGGGAGGCCGACCCGAGCTCGCCCCCTATCCGCAGCGAGATTTGGCGCGAGGGAACTTTCCGCGTGGCCGTTCCCGCTTCACACCCACTTCGCCGCCATTGCCCCGCCTCTTCCCGCTCCGGCCCATCTTCTACGGCCATCCTTCGCCGCCATGGAAGGCTCCCAGCCGTCCCCCGTCACCGTGGATGTCGCGCACGGGCAATCCCCTCCGGCAGATCTCGTCGCCGGCCATGTCGCCCCCGCCGTCGCTCAAGGCACCACCGCGCCTGCCCGCAAGCGGCAGGGCAACATGGTCGTGCAGGGCGGAAATCCGGCTGGCCCCGCCGGGAAGGCACGCGCGCCCGGCGCCGCCGCCGCTCCGCGATCTGTCCGGCCACCGTCGGAGAAGAAGGGCAAGGTTTCGGGCGTGAAACGCAAGAAGGCTCCTACGAAAAGGCCGGCGACTTCATCCTCTCCCTCCGCCCCGGCAAGAGATACGTCGTCGATGCCCTACAACGGCGCTGCTTCCACCGCAAGCGAGGTGTTCGACGAAATGGCCGGAAGGTATGCTTCTTCGATCTCTTCTAGTTGCTTCGCTTTTCGCCATTGCGGTAGCCCGTGACTTGATTACACTCGCTGTAGTGCCGGTTCGAACGATGCAACTGTCGAGTTCGTCAACTTGTTGGACACCAACACCGTCGACATCGATCAAGCCCCGATCGCTGGTTTCGATTACAATGAAATGGATGATGGCGTGGATGGTCACGGTGGTGAAGATGAGGTGGAGGAGATAGACGAGGGGGCGTATGACCAAGCACAAGCAAAAAAAAGCGCGAGATCGAAGAACTACACGGTGTTGGAGGACCAAATTTTGATCAAGGCTTGGAGTGCGGTGTCCCTTGATGCGTGCACCGGCACATCTCAAACCGCCAAGAGGTATTGGCAAAGGATCGAAGATCAATACTTCCGCATGATGGCAAGGCATCCCGGTAGGATTCCATGCACCTTTCGGTCACTCCAAGGTCGTTGGGACGTGATCAGGCCGATTTGTAGCCGTTGGGCTGCTTGCTTGGAGCAAGTTCGCAATGCACCTCCAAGTGGAACCGTGGAATCCGACTATGTGAGTTCGTTTTCACGTCCCAAGTTGTGCAAATCATTTGTAGCCGTTGAAGTGATTGCATCATTTGACATTTGTTTTTTTTGTGTAGGAGAAAATTGTCCAACAAAGATACAAAGACATGGAAGCTTCCGAAGGCAAACCATTTAAACTAGAGCATTGTTCGGAATTGCTACAAGAGTGTGAGAAGTGGAAGTTGATTGAGAAAGAATCCCCACCGAAGAGGGGTTCACTTACGAACATGGATGATGATGAAGATGATGATGGCCCACGAAATTTGAACGAGCCCGATGGAGACAAGAAGACAAGGGAGAAGATCAAGAGGGAACACGAGGCATCGAGCTTGCGGGACAAGATAGATGCCATGGTGCAATCAAATGAGTTGATGTTGGCGAAGACATTGGAGGCAAAGAAAGAATTGGCCGAGAAGAAAGCACGAGAGAAGCAAGAGAAGTGGCAATTGCTCAAGGACGAGGGGTTGCGCAAGGCGGCAATTGAGGAGAGAAGAGTCTTTGCCGATGAGACCAAAGCCATGGCCAAGCTTCTTGTCGAGGAGAACAGGATCATGATGTTGAACCGCGATGACATGGACGACATCACCAAAGAATGGCATGATTTGGCAAGGAGAGACATCTTGAAGAGGAGGATGCTTGCGGCGGCCGGTGGATGTTTCGGTGCCGGTGATGTTTTTCCGTCAGGTGTTGGAACCAGTGCCGCTGATGCTTTCGGTGCCGGAGTTGGAACAAGTGCCGGTGATGGACTCGGCGGTGGTGCAGAGTGAAGATCACGACGACGGAGAGACCTAGATGATGATGGACGTGGTCGTTGCTTTTGCATTAAGTCCATTTGCGTTTGTTGTTGAAAACTATGATTTTATTTGCGCGCGAACTAAGTTTTATTCTTCGAATTTGAACTCATTCGTCGGAATCGCTTATCGGGGGTTTTAGGTTTTGCGGGCCGACGCGGGCTGCGGCCGAGCAGACCCCGCGTAGCAGAATAAGCTGTTTTACGGGTCGGCTACGCGGGGTCTGCTCGGCCGCAGCCCGCGTCGGCCTGCAAAACCGTTTTTTCGCGAACTGTAAACAAGTTTTGCGGGTCGGCATTATACGGGGTCTGCTAGAGATGCTCTAAGTATAGAGGAGTTTCAATATTTATCGGGTCCTCGGTGTGAAGGATTTGAACACCAGGAATTGCAATTCTATGTGAACTCAATCACTTCAATTTATTTTTCTTTTCTTTGAGAGGTGACGGGGATATTACCCCACGGTATAACCCGGCAGACATGCTGACCCGGCAAACAGTACTGACCCGGAGAACAGTACTGACCCGGCAGACATGCTGACCCGGCAAACAGTACAGACCTGGTTACAGTTCTAACCCGGCAGCTACAGTGTTAGGGTGTAACCCGGCAGCTACAGTGCCAGGGGTGTAACCCGGCAGCTACAGTATCAGGGGTAACCCGGCAGCTACAGTACCAAGATGGTAACCCGGCTACAGTGTCAGGAGGCTAACCCGGCTACAGTGTCAGGAGGCTAACCCGGATGCTACAGTGCCAGGAGGTGAACAGTGTTATCAGACAGTCACGGAGACGAGTCTCTGAAGATAAGCCCTGGTTGTAACCCGCCCGGTGTAAGCCGCCCGGGACGGGTTACAAGCCCAGGACTCGGAAGCCCATGAAGAGAAGCCCGCGATGGGAAGTCATCAATCCGACTTAGACTCTACATGTAAACCGCCCCTTCAGCCTTTATAAGGAGGGGCGGGTCACCCCAAGAGGGAGGGGTTAGACGTCTCATAGACAGGTCTCATAGACAGGTCTCATAGACAGGTCAGAAAGATAGTCATATTAGAGGGTCTCGAGGTTAGAGGTGCTGACTCCGCACCCTTGTAACCGAGATCGTCATCGTCATGAATATAAGACACAAAGCAGGACGTAGGCTTTTACCTCCATCGGAGGGGCCGAACCTGGGTAAAAACTCCGCGTCTCTCGTCCCGCTCAACCCCTCTCAAGCTACCAGTTACGTGCGATGACCCCACACCTTAAGTCCGTTAACCCGGACATCTGCCGTGACAAAACCACGACAGTTGGCGCCCACCGTGGGGCCGCGCACGGTGGTGTTGAGTTCTTGGAGGGAGTCCCCAGGGATCGAGAAGTTCGTAATTTACCGGATGAAGAAAAGCCGGTTTGGAAGAATCTGCATCACCTTCGAGTTCATCAGTCCAGATTTGCAGTCTCAGATATTTTAGTTCGAGAGAAAGTTAGGGTTGCGCGTGGTGCGGTAAATGAATGTGACCCGGCAATCCAAAGACAAATCAATATCTACCTCAGCTGCTGCCCTGCGATCTGAGACAAACATGTACTCTGGCGAAGTCACCAATGTCCTGATGTTTACTGGATGAACAAAACAAACAGCATAACGGGAGCCGCTCCGGAGAAAAATTGGATTTGATCCCTGTTTCTGCTACGGGAACACCGCCATGGCCAAATCACCGCCACCCAAACCCGCGGTCAAAGTCGCCGCCGCCGGCTGCAAAGCCACCCACCGATTCTAATCCGGCCCCGCATAAAAAAAGAAGAGAAAAAGGGGGTCTACGACCCAGAAAACAACATGGAGGCGGGTTGGACCACGACCTAAATCTCCCAGCCGCCTTCGCTGGAGCTGCCTGGCCGAGCCGGCCTCACCTCACCAAGGGACTTCGCAGCGCGTCTGTACTGAGCTGCCGGTCTTTCTGGGCTGCCTCCGCCTCCGCCTCGGATAGCCGGCCCTGCTCCATGCCGGCCGCTCCGCTTCTCCTCCGTGTTGCGCCGTCTCTGCTGCACTCCAAGCCGCCATGGCCTAGAGCCGCCGCCGCTATCGTGGCTTCGCATGGCCCCGAGCCATTACACTCTCGCTCCACCGCTGAGTCCGCCTCGACTCGCCCACATCGCCCCTATCGCACGCCGCCCGCCGCGGGGAAGCTCCTTCTGCTGCTTCGCCTCGCGTTGCTCCGCCCTGCCGTGGCTTGGCCTCGCCTCGCGTTTGCATCCGCCACTTCGAGCTGTCTGCCCTCGCCTGTGCCATGGCTGCGTCCCGTCCGGCTCGACGCGCGCCGCAAGCCGGGTCTCCGCGCACCGCCGCTCCATCTCCGCCGTGGGCGAGCCACCCCCGCCTTGGGGCTGCTCCGTCGGCCCGCCGCGCCCGCGAGCCGCCGTGCCGCCTTGAGCCGCCGGCCGCCCCGCCGGTTCGCCCCGCTGCCAAGCCGTCGTGGCCGGCGCCGCCTTCCAGCCCCCGCCGGCTCTCCGCTCCTCGCTCCGGCGCCACGCCTCAAGTCGCCGCCCCGCTTCCGCCGCGGCAAGCCGCCGCTCTCACAACCCGCCGACGCCTCTCCATCAACTTGTCCCCCTTACGCGCGCTGTCGCTGCAAGCCGCCAGGGCCCTCTCTGAACCGCGCGTCGCCGCTGAGCCGCCGTTGCTCCGCGAACAGCCGCCGCCGAGCCCTATATTGCCGAGCCGCCGAGCACGCCTCGAGTCGCTACCCCGAGTCGCCGCCTTGGCCTCGTTCCGAGACGCCGCCGCGCCCGTCGACTCGCCGCCGCGCTCGTCAACCCGCCGCGGCCCCGTCGACCCGCCGTGCTGGAGTCCGCCGCGGTGCTAACCGGCCGTCGCCTTGCGACCGAGCTGCCGGCGCTGACCTGTCGTCGCTGTTCTGGCCCTGAGCCGGCCTCGCCTTGCCAAGTGCTACCGAGCCGCCCCGCCACGCCCCTGCAGCTCCATCTCGCCATCTCTAGGCACTGCTACGGGCAGCCCCCGCGCGCCTCGCGTCCGAGCCGCCTCCATCTCGCCTTGCTTTGCAGCGGCTTCTCCTCCCGTGCCTGGCCGACTCGCGGTTCCACACCGGCCGGCTCGGTTGTTTCCTTGCCTCGCCTTCGCCGCGCTCGCCGGGTCAACGGCCGCGTCTGCGCCACCGCACCTTGCAAGCCGCCGCTGCGACCTTCCGCATCCGGCACAGGTTCATGCCGTGCTATTGACATCCATCAGCAGACAGTGGGATATTTTCAGTAGCACACAAGCAAAAAACCAGCGGCCGTTGCGATTAGTGGAAAAGTCAGTTGGATACAAAGGACACACATAGAGCCCGACAGCCTGCGAGGAATTCCGCCTGTCAAATATTATCGTTCTACTGTATCAACCATCGTGAGTCGCTGGTGTCCGAGAAAGAAAGAAAAGGAAAAATTCCCAGGCAATTTGACCGGCCACTGGCGTTCAGCACCATGAACATCGAAAGCTATACCCTCACATGATGTACTACATGGAATGATGGTCCGGGTTGGCTAGTACATACAGCACCTGATTTGTATTGACCAATCTGCAGCAAGAAATACTGCGGCAAAATATTACAGCTGGGTCTCATCAATTGAACATCCGGCGAACATACACATGGACCATCTGTCGACTTAACAAAATCAGGTGCTATTTATCCTATTTATTTTCCTATAAATATTTAGCACTTTCGAGAACAATTACTTGGTCTGCCATATTTTTCTGCGCAGGACAAAAATTCACTACAAAGGTGGTACGATATTGTGGATATGGAGTTCGAGCCAATGTTGTTACGTACCAGTATACAACCACGCCACATCTTTTAAATGAAGGCGCATACAAGACGTCACCCCCTTGGTCCACGCTATATCAACCTGCCGCAAAGGACACGCGTGACGGCGGCTTACAATGTCGCGGCCGACTCATCCGTCCATGCCGTCTCCAATGCTGCGGCCGGCTCACTCGTCCGTGACTAAGTCGCCACCTGTGCGGCCTGGACTATTTCCAACAACTTCGGGGCAAATCAGAACATATTATCAACTTCTACTTCGGGGTCAACGGACAGGCGCACAAGTCACCGCAACTACAGTCTTGGTTAACTTCAACAACCGGCTGGGATTAACCGTGGACAAGATCACTGACATGACACAATTCATACGGAATCACTCATAACCCGCCAAGGTTAAACTTCAACACATTCCAGCGTTCCGCTGTCAACTATGTGCCGGCTCATGCTACGGCCAACAAATTCAAGAAACCCCGGATCACCCGATCTCGGGGGCTACTACCACATTGGTGAAAGTTTAAAGGCTGTCAGAACATTTCCAGCACAAGCATCCGGTTCAAAAGGAATTCATCTCTCGCAAGTTCGAGTTTTCAGAAAATTAAAAGTTGCCCAAGAGGACGAGCCGCCATGATGCACCGTTCAAACATGGGTACCCTGATTCATTGGATCATCATAGTCACTTGGGGGCTTCTGCTATTTTCTTCATACAAGATGGCGGCTTACAAGATGCTGCAACAATGTTGATACTTCAACAAAGGTCATTTGGGGGCTTCCAACCCACCGGGTTTAGCTCGCTCACCCTTTTGATCGGCTCTTCAGCCACAAAATAAACAACACGGCGGCTTACAAGTTGCCGGCCTAACTGACGGCGGCTTACAAGATGGCACGCCAATGGATATCATCGACAAGGCCGTTTGGGGGCTTTCAACCCACCGGGTTAAGCTTCAACCCTCTCGATCAGGCTTTTCAGCCACTGTAAGGCGGGTCATGGACCCAAATGTTGACTACGTCAACAAAGATCACTAGGGGTGCAGCGAGTTCTAAAACTTACCTCCTTTTCGATCTGCAAGGCCGGGTTATACCTGCCTGTAAGTAGATGCGCTTTGTCAGGGGTGCAGCAAGTTCTAAAACTTACCCTCTGCAAAGGCCTCTTACAGCGGCGAGGCAAACCCTTACATCCGCAAATCCGAGTTATACCTGCCTGTAAGTTGATGCCGCTTTGTCAGGGGTGCAGCGAGTTCTAAAACTTACCCCCTGCAAGGGCCTCTTACAGCGGCGAGGTAAACTCTCCCACCTGCTGTGTCTCTCTCTGGTTCGCTGCACTCTTATCAGTTAATCTCGCCTAGAGACCCTGAGCCGTTCAAAGGAGTTGACGGTCAATCTCGTTAGAGACCCTGCACTGGTATGAGTTCAAGCATCGAGTCCACCCAGAAGAACCATCATATGAATTTTTTGGAAGGCAAAGCAAGAAACATCATACATTGCATCATACATTGCATTGCATCATACATTACATCGTGCATTACATCATATTTACATATCATGCCGGTTTGCCAAACCGGGTCAGAGCAAGATTGTGAAAGAGGAAGCAAGGCTATACGAGATTTTAACATCTCCGGGTTGTGCTTTTTCAAGCCGCCCTTACAACAATGCAGAATATACTCTGTTTTGTTTATTTTTGCAGGTCTTGTCTTATAAGATAAGCCGCCAGAACAAATAGATCTTTAATAGCCAACACGGCTGGATCTTCATCATGGATTTCTCACATACTCGCCGGGTTGCACCGCAACTACGAGCAGGGATTTCATATCAAAAATAAAGGAATTATTCCACGATATTCATTCCGGGTTATATTACAACCACGGCCAAGGATTCATCCAACAAATTATGATGAGTCATATTATTCTTACATAGTCCCGAGTCGCCGCAGGCAGACGACCCGGTACTTGGGGGCTACATTATTCAAAGTCCAGTTTATAACAAGTATGCAAGTCCCATGTCGCTGCAAGCATGCATCACGGCACTTGGGGGCTAATGCAAGCTAGTTTTCAAAGCATTACATTGTCAACAAGACCCTGTTATCTCAAGGAGATGAGCAAGCCTTTCAATATTTTTCTAAGTCCCAAGTCGCCGCAGGCGTGCGACCCGGCACTTGGGGGCTACAGTATTCAGTTGTTCAAAACAGATAATAAGGTACAAATTGAAGACCCGGCGCATCACATATTGATGAGCCGGCCCTTGGGGGCTACACCAGCTGAAGTTTTATAAGGTATAAGACAGTTATAAGTCCCAGGCTGCTGCAGGCAAGACAACCTGGTACTTGGGGGCTACACAATCAAAGATATTATTGCAAAGCGCCAAGTCATCATGGATCAACTTGGAGCTTGGGGGCTACAGGTAGTATGAATATATCAAAAAATTGGAGAGAGTTTTCAAGATGTCAATTTTAACTGCAGTCCAGTTATTTGACCCGGCGGCACCATCAATGATTATAACCCGACGGAGGAGACCCGCCAAGAACATTGAAGGCCGACTCAACGGCATATGGGTGTTGTATTCCCAATATTTTATTTCAAAGGGCATACACCTGCAAGACGATGGAGCTTACCATGAATAAATTCAAGCTAACCTGGGGGCTAATGACGGGGATATTACCCCACGGTATAACCCGGCAGACATGCTGACCCGGCAAACAGTACTGACCCGGAGAACAGTACTGACCCGGCAGACATGCTGACCCGGCAAACAGTACAGACCTGGTTACAGTTCTAACCCGGCAGCTACAGTGTTAGGGTGTAACCCGGCAGCTACAGTGCCAGGGGTGTAACCCGGCAGCTACAGTATCAGGGGTAACCCGGCAGCTACAGTACCAAGATGGTAACCCGGCTACAGTGTCAGGAGGCTAACCCGGCTACAGTGTCAGGAGGCTAACCCGGATGCTACAGTGCCAGGAGGTGAACAGTGTTATCAGACAGTCACGGAGACGAGTCTCTGAAGATAAGCCCTGGTTGTAACCCGCCCGGTGTAAGCCGCCCGGGACGGGTTACAAGCCCAGGACTCGGAAGCCCATGAAGAGAAGCCCGCGATGGGAAGTCATCAATCCGACTTAGACTCTACATGTAAACCGCCCCTTCAGCCTTTATAAGGAGGGGCGGGTCACCCCAAGAGGGAGGGGTTAGACGTCTCATAGACAGGTCTCATAGACAGGTCTCATAGACAGGTCAGAAAGATAGTCATATTAGAGGGTCTCGAGGTTAGAGGTGCTGACTCCGCACCCTTGTAACCGAGATCGTCATCGTCATGAATATAAGACACAAAGCAGGACGTAGGCTTTTACCTCCATCGGAGGGGCCGAACCTGGGTAAAAACTCCGCGTCTCTCGTCCCGCTCAACCCCTCTCAAGCTACCAGTTACGTGCGATGACCCCACACCTTAAGTCCGTTAACCCGGACATCTGCCGTGACAAAACCACGACAAGAGGTGTTAATGCGACTTGCCGCCTAACGATTCTCTGATGATAATTCATGGTGGACAATGTCAAGAGGGCAAGAACTCGATTTCCCTGAAACAACAGAAACATATGATAGTATTTTTTACAAACGAAGGAATGTCCACTGATATTCACTTTGACCCTTACGAATGCAATGGCATAGGGCAATGTGCTGTATCCGCAGAGCTGTAGTTGTGCGTGACGTGGAAAAGGACAAAAAAAAATGTTGAAATATGAGTTGGGCTTAGGGCCCATCTAACAATTTCAGATTAATCTCTAAGGGCCCACGTGGGTATATGGCACTAGGTGTGGTGGGAAGTTTAGTCCCATACCGCTAGTGGAGAAGGAGTTGGACCTCATTATAAGGGATTCTCTTCCACATGCTATTGGAGCTTGAGAAGAGAAGTGGTTCCCGCGCGCTCCTCCTCCACCGCCCGCCTCGCCACGCCTCGTCACGACGCGCCGCGGGTTGCGGGATCGAGCCGAGCTCACACCTATGCGCTTCTTTTTGCCGGTCAGGAACGGATAGTCTTTGACAGATGGGGCGCTGCGAACCCTAACCGTCACGCGAAACAGATCGCATCTCTGCCTCCACGCCCACTGCCGTTCCATTGCTGCTGCTACCGCCGGTGATCCCATCCCGTCCGCCGCGTACACGGTCGACGGGAGAGCAGGCCTCCGAAACCCCGCCTCTCCAGATCCTGTATGGGAGAGGGGCGATTAGGTTTTTGGGGAGCGACTACGCGACTGCTCGCCTCACTTCGTCCACGTCCGCTGCATCAACTTCGTCGTCATCATGTCCACCGACGCCGAGAGAGCCACCGTCGAGAAAGAGAAGGCTGCTGCTGACCAGAAGGCGGCCGAGGAGGTCGCCGCCGCTGCTGCGGCCAACTGGCCAACTGGAGGGTATAACTCGCTTATCCCGCTCCTATTGTTTTCTGTTGTAGCCATGCTAGCGCTATACATAGATATATTTACTTTTAGCGTAGTATGTGTTTGCATGATTGAATATCAACATGTTCTTAATTCTGTCAATGCCATGTTAGTGATTTATTCCTGGATTAAATTAATCGAAAAATTGCCTATTTACTCAGCAATCCAAAAACCTAATTTGTGTAGGAATTTTTCGAATCATGGTTTTGCTGCTGCACTGAAACCGGATAAGTTTACCGGTACATATTTTAAGCATTGGCAGACCAAAACCATCTTATGGCTCACGGCAATGAACGTGTTCTGGGTTGCCGGTGCGACTCCCACCGGAACGCTTAATCCTGAACAGGAGAAGGTGTTCAGGGAGGCCACCGTCATCTTTCTCGGAGCAGTTCTGAGCGTGATCGGAGATAAGTTGGTTGACGCATATTTACATGTGCGGGTTGCCAAGGACTTGTGGGAGGCGCTCGAATCTAAATTCGGGGCCACCGATGCTGGGAGCGAGATGTATGTTATAGAGCAGTTCCACGATTACAAAATGGTTGAGAACCGTTCTGTATTGGAACAGGCTCATGAGATAATATGCATCGCTAAGGAGCTTGAGCTTCTGAAGTGCGGTTTACCGGGCAAATTTGTCGCGGGCTGTATAATCGCTAAGCTCCCTAATTCCTGGAGGAATTTTGCTACCACTCTGAAACATTAGAGGCGTGAATTCTCAGTAGAGGATGTCATCGGCCATCTGAGTGTTGAGCAGAACTCGAGAGCAAAAGACTCGCATGGAAAAGGGGTCGAAGGAACTTCTGTGGCCAATATGGTGCGTCAGAAGAACTTCAATTCCCACAAGCCCAAGGAAAAGAACGGTGTCCAACAGAATACCGACTTTAAGAAGAAAGGTAAGAAGACCTTCAAGAAGAACAAGAAGGGAGATGGTTGTTTTACTTGTGGTTCGGACGAACATTGGGCCAGCAACTGCCCAAACAAGTACAAGAAGCCAGGGCAGGACTCCAAGTCTGCCAATATGATTGTGGGCAACAATGAAAGTGGTGCATCTGGGTACGGTAATTTATTTACTGTATTTTCAGTTTGTCTGTCCACCGATTGGTGGGTGGACACAGGTGCAGGTGTTCATGTGTGTGCTGACATTTCATTGTTTTCTTCTTACCAGGCCACAGGTCACGGGTCCGTATTGATGGGGAATGGCGCGAGTGCTTCTGTTCATGGTGTTGGCACGGTCGATCTGAAGTTTACTTCGGGAAGGATCGTGCAGCTGAAGAACGTGCATCATGTCCCCGCCATCAAGAAGAACCTTGTTAGTGGCTCCCTTCTGTGTAGAGAAGGGTTTAAGTTGGTCTTCGAGTCTAATAAAGTAGTTGTTACGAAATATGGACTATTTGTTGGAAAGGGTTATGAATGCGGAGGAATGTTCCGCCTTTCTCTCGCTGATTTTTGTAATAAAGTCGTGAACAATATTCATTCGAGTGTTAATGAATCTGAAGTTTGGCATTCACGTCTTTGTCACATTAGTTTTGGTGTTATGACGCGGCTATCAAAACTGAATTTAATCCCGAGTTTCACTTTAGCCAAAGGTTCTAAGTGCCTTACGTGTGTGCAAGCTAAGCAACCTCGCAAGCCTCACAAGGCTGCGGAGGAGAGACACTTGGCGCCATTAGAACTCATACATTCCGATCTTTGTGAGATGAATGGTGTGTTGACTAAAGGTGGAAAGAAATACTTCATGACATTGATAGATGATTCCACTAGATATTGCTATGTGTATCTGTTAAATACTAAAGATGAGGCTCTACACTACTTTAAAATCTATAAGGCAGAAGTTGAGAATCAACTTGAAAAGAAAATTAAACGAGTCCGGTCAGATCGTGGTGGAGAGTACTTCTCGAGTGAGTTTGATTCCTTTTGTGCAGAACATGGTATTATTCATGAGAGGACGCCTCCCTATTCACCCCAGTCAAACGGGGTTGCCGAACGGAAAAACCGTACTCTAACCGATTTGGTTAACGCCATGTTAGATACATTGGGTTTATCCAAGGCATGGTGGGGGAGGCTATATTGACATCATGTCATGTCCTGAATAAAGTTCCGACAAAGGATAATGAGATCACTCCCTATGAGAAATGGGCAAAGAGAAGGACAACACTCTCGTACTTGCGTACTTGGGGCTGTTTGGCGAAAGTCAACGTGCCGATTCCCAAAAAGCGTAAGCTTGGACCAAAGACCGTGGACTGCGTTAATTTGGGCTACGCTAAGAATAGCGTTGGCTATAGATTTCTAGTAGTGAAATCTGAGGTACCTGACCAGAAGGTCGGTACAATTATGGAGTCTAAGGATGCTACATTCTTTGAGGATATTTTTTCCTATGAGAGATATGCAAAGCACTTCTAGACAGGAATCTGAAGAGACTCCTGAACCTGCCATTCCGATGGAATATTATGAACAAACACATGATGAAAATCCTAAGGAGGATGATGAGGAAACCCTTGGTAGGGGCAAGAGACAAAGGACTGTAAAGACCTTTGGTGATGATTTCCTTGTGTACCTCGTGGATGATACTCCCACTTCTATTTTAGAAGCGTATGCATCTCCAGAAGCTGACTACTGGAAGGATGCGGTCCGTAGCGAGATGGATTCCATCATGGCTAACGGGACTTGGGAGATTACTGAACGTCCCTATGGTTGCAAACCATTGGGATGTAAGTGGGTGTTCAAGAAGAAGCTTAGGCCCGACGGTACGATTGAAAAGTACAAGGCTAGGCTTGTGGCCAAGGGCTATGCCCAGAAAGAAGAAGAAGATTTCTTCGATACTTATTCACCTGTGACCAGACTGACCACCATTCGAGTATTACTCTCGTTGGCGGCCTCGCATGGTCTTCTCATCCATCATATGGATGTTAAGACGACTTTCCTGACGGAGAGCTAAAGGAGGAAATCTACATGCAACAGCCTGATGGCTTTGTGATAGATGGTCAGGAAGGAAAGGTGTGTAAGTTGTTGAAATCTTTATATGGTCTGAGACAAGCACCTAAGCAATGGCATGAAAAATTTAATGAAACTTTGACATCTGTTGGCTTCTTTGTTAATGAAGCTGACACATGTGTATACTATCGCTATGGTGGGGGCGAAGGAGTTATACTGTGCTTGTATGTTGATGACATACTGATATTTGGAACTAGCCTCAAAGTGATTGAGGAAGTTAAGTCCTTTTTATCTCAGAACTTTGAGATGAAGGACCTTGGAGTGTCTGATGTTATCTTGAACATCAAGCTATTGAGAGATGATGAGGGTGGGATTACACTTCTGCAATCCCATTATGTTGAGAAGGTGTTGAGTCGTTTTGGATATTCGGACTGCAAACCATCTCAAACACCATATGATCCTAGTGTGCTGATTCGAAAGTTCGAAGGCATACCTAAAGATCAATTGAGATACTCTCAAATTATTGGTTCACTCATGTATCTAGCGAGCGCAACGAGGCCTGACATCGCGTTTGCTGTGAGCAAACTGAGCCGGTTTGTTTCCAAACCGGGTGATGTACATTGGCATGCTATTGAAAGAGTCATGCGCTATCTGAAAGGTACTATGAACTATGGACTTCACTATACCGGATACCCGTCGGTACTTGAAGGGTATAGTGATGCGAATTGGATCTCTGATGCTGATGAGATGAAGGCCACAACTGGGTATGTGTTTACTCTTGGAGGTGGTGCTGTTTCCTGGAAGTCTTGCAAGCAAACGATCTTAACGAGATCGACAATGGAAGCAGAATTAACAGCATTAGACACACCTGGTGGCGAAGCAGAATGGCTTCGAGATCTTTTGATGGACTTGCCAGTGGTTGAGAAGCCGGTTCCGGCCATCCTTATGAACTGTGACAATCAAACAGTTATTGTCAAGGTGAAGAGTTCAAAGGACAACATGAAGTCCAACAAACACATAAGAATGAGATTGAAAGCTGTCAAAAAATTAAGAAACTCCTGAGTGATAGTGTTGGATTATATCCAAACGGCTAAGAATCTGGCAGATCCCTTTACTAAAGGGCTATCACGTGTTGTGATAGATAATGCATCGAGGGAGATGGGTATGAGACCCACATGAGTTGCCATGGTAGTAACCCAACCTATGTGATCGGAGATCCCGTGAAGTAGGATCTGGGAAAACAAGCCAGTGGTGAACTGAGGAGAGTAACTTTACTAACCCACTCCGTTGGAGATGCAATACTCTCGAAAATTGTATGGTAGGATGACTACTGTCTTAATGTGTTCCAAGGCTTATATATATAAGCAAGATGCTGTCCTGCAGAGCGATCTTTGGAGGAACACACCTATATGAGTCCGACTGCTGGTCACAGTCTATGAGATTGGGGTGATCTCTAGCAAGCTCATGAATAGGCCAGGAGTGTGACTAATATGCTCCACCCGAGGGGTCAGCCTTCGGTAGTCTAGTACTAGTAAGACATGTGGTGAAACTTCTTTACGCCAAACTGACAATTCAAGGCATAGTCCATTGTTCAGTTGTGAATGAGTGTAGCTACTTGCTCTAAGTGAAGTTCAACCTTAACCGGTCTTCACTGAAATACTGGTATATCAAAACAGTGTTTGGAACAAAGGACATAATGGGCCCTTGAGATCTGGTGGGGGATTGTTGAAATATGAGTTGGGCTTAGGGCCCATCTAACAATTTCAGATTAATCTCTAAGGACCCATGTGGGTATATGGCACTAGGTGTGGTGGGAAGTTTAGTCCCATACCGCTAGTGGAGAAGGAGTTGGACCTCCTTATAAGGGATTCTCTTCCACATGCTATTGGAGCTTGAGAAGAGAAGTGGTTCCCGCGCGCTCCTTCTCCGCCGCCCGCCTCGCCACGCCACGCCTCGTCACGACGCGCCGCAGGTTGCGGGATTGAGCCGAGCTCACACCTATGCGCTTCTTTTTGCCGGTCGGGAACGGATAGTCTTTGACGGATGGGGCCACGATCTGAGACGTCAGATCGTGGGCTGTCACCGACTTGGACGTGGGTTCAGCCCACGTCTCTCCACGCGGCCGCGCATATATATGTGAGGCGCTGCGAACCCTAGCCGTCACGCGAAACAGATCGCATCTCTGCCTCCACGCCCACTGCCGTTACATTGCTGCTGCTACCGCCGGTGATCCCATCCCGTTCGCCGCGTACACGGTCGACGGGAGAGCAGGCCTCCGAAACCCCGCCTCTCCAGATCCTGTACGGGAGAGGGGCGATTAGGTTTTTGGGGAGCGACTACGCGACTGCTCGCCTCACTTCGTCCACGTCCGCTGCATCAACTTCGTCGTCATCATGTCCACCGATGCCGAGAGAGCCGCCGCCGAGAAAGAGAAGGCTGTTGCTGACCAGAAGGCGGCCGAGGAGGCCGCCGCCGCCGCTGCGGCCAACTGGCTAACTGGAGAGTATAACTCGCTTATCCCGCTCGTATTGTTTTCTGTTGTAGCCATGCTAGCGCTATACATAGATATATTTACTGTTAGCGTAGTATGTGCTTGTATGATTGAATATCAGCATGTTCTTAATTCTGTCAATGCCATGTTAGTGATTTATTCCTGGATTAAATTAATCGAAAAATTGCCTATTTACTCAGCAAAAAACACAAAAAGATTAAAACATAAAATCAATCAGATGAATACCAATAAAGAGAAAAGAGAACTAAAAAGAAAATTCCGCATGAACGTGAAATCTAACACATGTAACATGGACTGAGTCAGTTCTTTTGGCAGCTTATTCTAGAACCCAGCCATTTTTTTAGAAGCCTACTAGTCAAGTCTTAATTAGTAGGCTTCTTATTCTAGAAGCCAGCAAAAGAACTGACTGTAAGTCAACTAAGATTAGCAAAACGGTTTGAAAAATGAAGACTTTGAGGCATCCCGCCATCAGAATGAAGCAAAGCAAGGATCCAAGGCATGCACAAGAATTCCAAATAAATGTTATCCAATCGAACAGATATTTTGTGTAAAACTTGTACAAGTGCTTGAGGAGAAGGCCTTTATTTTGAAGTTTGAGATATAGGATGGCAAGTCCCCATCTTCCCTTTGGCTTGCAAACCCTTTTCTAGACGGCAAGAGAAGAGCATTTTTCTCCAAGATGGGTAGTATTGCTACATAGAAAGTGTCATCTTATGCTCAATAGTCTGTAGGTTAGGCTGTAGCTTGCACGTACTCCCTTTGGAAAGAAATATAAGAGCGTTTAGATCACTACGAAGGGAGTAGCATATTGTCCAGTGAGGATATTAGCGAGTTGAGAAAGGTGACTTTGCTTCCATTAGATATCATTGCATTGGTTTGACAGTGGGCATTCAGTTTGAGCTACTAGAGGCAGGAAGTCATGCACTGTTGGCCTAGTGGTTGCCAAGGAAGGGCAAACCAAGATACGCAGAAGACATGTTGGAACAATGCAGCCCAAGATTTGTGGCGGTCGTGGGCGGTAGGCCCTTTGCCTTTGAGAGATTGCAAGTACAAGTGTTGTGTTGATGAGATTTGGGTAAGTTATTGTAGAGTAGCAAAAGCGTCCGTTTTAAGATATCTACAAGGCACTAGAGTTGAATAGGGCACCAGCGTCAAAGCAGTATTCAACGGCGTGACCAGCCTCTCCATTGTACCGAACCCCCTTGAAGCAAATTGATGATTCGCCACCGTGGCCTGATATCAGGCCTAGGTTTCAAACTGGACGTTGACGATGGTGGGTGGGTTCTCCTTTTATCTAGGAGTATTCACCGGCATCAGAATTTATCTAGGAGTAAAAAGAGAGGTGATACGTACTGTACGTTTCAGGGGAATTTTTTGGCCGCCGATCTGGAACACAATCAGGCCGGGCGACCCACGGGCACCTGAGAATGAATGAATGATACTGTATCATGGTGCCAACCAGGCTGCGGCTGCCCAGCGAGGAGACGACGCAGGGAAAGGGAATGCTGCGTTAGTTGTGATCGGTCGCACACAGACACAGCCAGGCGTTGCCCATGGGCCATCAAATCCAATCCATCCCTAACCTAAGCTGATCCCTTTTTTCGACATATATTTGCATGGTTTGATACTTGATTCGACTCGGTTCGGTTCGCGTATGATGATGATAAAACGATGTTGATGGTGGTGGTGACAGCGTGTGGGGCCCGCTCACATGCAAGCAAATCAAACCTCTGCTCTTGCTCTTTCTTGTTCTTATTGTTGACGTGTACCGTATAGCAGGCCCACCACAAGAGAAACCTTAAACCAAATCAATCTTTCTTCCGCCGGCAATCATCACCATTACCGACGGCAACGTGCATGCATGCACCGTCTGGTTTCGGCTCCGGCCCACCCCCTCCCTTTTTATTTGGTTTTCTTTTCTTTTCAAACAAAAAGGCCGTCTTTTCATGTTTCGACTCCCAGTTTGTTTCCAACCCGGCCCTTGGAGAGCCGCCTATTGAGAGCATCTCCAGCCGTTTGGCCCCCAGCGTACCCGGCGAAGGCCTTTGTGCGTTTACGCCGGCGTTTTTTTCGGCTTTGGGTGGGGGGGGGGGGGGGGGGGGCTCACGTTTCCAGCTGTGCCCCCAGGTTTCGGCCCCCAAATGCACAAAAATTCAAAGTTCTCTTTCCCGCTACCAAAAAAACGACACAGGTTTGGCGATCATCATGCCACAGGTCGGCGATCATCATGCCACAGGTCGGCGATCGAACATAGCCAAAGTCCGGCGATCAAAAGGGCAGGAACCATAGACATGGAACTCAAATGGCAAGCTCCTCTACCGCCGTGGGCGCACTTGCAGTGCTCGGCGTTGGCATGGCAGTGGTCGCCGCCGGTCCCGGCATCTGGTTCAAGATGAGGTCACGCTCCGCCAGGTACCACGTCTTCACCTGCGGGTCCATCGTCGCCATGTGTGCTCCCATCAGGAACGCCAGGTTGGTGTTCCTCTTCTTCGCGGCGACGTTGGTTCTGAGAAGGCCGAGCTTGACGTCCTGCTTCGTCATCAACGCCGACCACCTCGCCTCGGACTTCTCCTCCCTCTTGGCGGCGTGGCTCCTGGCGTCGGCGATGCACTGTTCTATCGACGAATGCAGCCGTTCGGCAGCGGGCGCCGAGTCCCTCGCCGCCTTGGCTTTCTTGTTGCCATCAGGACGCCCTTCTGCCGCCGCCGAGATAGGCGCGTCCGGGTTGTAGACACCGTCCTTGGTCTTGGCGAGAGCGAGCCGGCACTCTGTCCATTTCTCGCACGACTCGATCCTGGTGAACACGTGAAGGAACTTGAACTCGAGGTCGTTGTTGTCCTGGCGAAACATGTCGAACATTCGGACCATCTGCACAGACGAAGAACAAGTGTCGGCGAAGTACACGGCGAAGAGCTGGGTCGGCGAGCCATGGACATACCTGACGCTCGACGTTGGCGCCGCTCTCCGGGCGAGCAATGACCTCCTCCTGAATCCCATGCCACTTGTTGCAGGCCTGCTGGATGGTCGCCCAATGGTTGGCCATGGCCTTCTCGCCGCGATCCATGTGGATGCTGGCGAACTCGGGGTTGACCATCTTGCGCTCGTCGAACGCCGTCTTGACCCTTCTCCAGTAGGTGTCGGCGTTCTGATTCGCGCCGGTGATCGGGTCGATGCTGACAGTCTTCCATGCTTCGGCGAGGCACCCGTCTTCCTTTGGCGTCCACTTGACGCGAGGCTCGCTCGGCCTGGCGTTGGATGTCCGCCTCTTCCTTTTCCCTTTGGCCGCTGGCTCCGCCGGTTCTTCCTCTTCCACCTCCTCCTCGACATCGTCGTGCTCGACGTCCTCCATCTCGCCGCCGGTGTCCAGCGTTTCGTCTTGCATGCGGAACCCGGGTCACGAAGCGGCGGCGGTTGAGCCGTTCGTGATGATCTCGTTCATCTCGGCGTCGGTGCTGCTGAACTGTGGCGCCGAGCTTGGTGCGAAGGGTAGGGGTCCACGGCGCAGAGTCGGCGTAGGCGAGCTTGAGTACGTCGGCGAGTAGCCGTACTGGGTGTTGAGACCGGCGGTGAACGCGGAGGGCGTGCGCGGGTCGGGGCTGATGAAGACGGAGTGGGCGCGCGAAGCAGAGCAATGCGGGAAGGTGATGTTGGGGTTGAAGCCGCCGAGCGCGTCACCGTCGGCGTAGTCAGGCGAGGGCGAGTACCCCCACACTGGCGGCGAGAAGTTGGCTGGCGACGCGACGCTTTGCTGGCTACCCCACGCGCCTTGTGGGTACTGGCCTGCCTGTTGAGGAAGGACCTAGCGCTCGTTCGCCATGGCCGCGTGAGACGCCTCCTCCTGCTCCGACGCCGCGTCCCTGGCCTTCTTGATGTTGAGCCTATTTCGCTGATCGTTGGTGACCGTCGCCCGACGATCAACGTCGGCCTTCCACTGGGCGTTCGTCAAGCCCGGGGGCCTTGGCATTGGCGCCCTCGGCTTCCTTGGCTTTGGCTGGGCGGGATCGGTGGCTAGGCGAGGGACCGCGTACTTCTTCGGCGGCATGGCGGGCGGATGTGGGGAGAATGGCGGGAGCTGCGGGGAAGATGGGGGTTGGTGGGGAGGAAAAGGAAGGGAAAAGCGAAAAACGGCGGGAAAATTGGCTGGTGTCACCGATAGTGCGGGTCCACGCGCCTTTTCGCTTCAGCCGGTGCCCCCAGGCGCCCCCCGGTGCGCTGGGTTTGGCTTGGGTTCGCCGGATGTAATTTCGGCCCAAACCGGCGAAAAACGAGGATCTGGGGGCGCGGCTGGGAGATTTTCGTTCGCCCGGCGGAAAAAAAGGCGCCCTGGGGGGGCTGTTGGGGGGGCGGCTGGAGATGCGCTAACCCTAGACGGCTAGAGCAAACTTTTCCCTTCAAATTTCGACGGCGAGTCTGTGGATTCACCTATCCTCTGTCTGTCGTTTCGACGGCCGGTGACGGGGAGGGGAATCATGTTGCCTCCTCTCCGATTAGTAGTTTACGTTAGTTTTTTTTAGTCCTTGCAGGTGCGGCGGTCGGGCGAATGGTGGTGCTTCTTATCCGAGTTTGTCTTCTGAGATTTGATCCTCCTTGAGTTCATCCAGTGGGACATAGTCGACGGAGCTCTGGCGTAGATTCTTGCCGTCTCCTTGGGACGATGAGTTGCATTTTCTCGTCATGTGGCGAGATTTGATGTCAGGTGCTTCAGATCTTGCAAAGGAGTTCAACAACGACGATTGCGGCTCTAGGGCGCTGATCCTTAGGGGCACGTGCACGAAGACTTTCCGGGTGTCATCGACGAGGTCAAGCCGGCTCCGGTAAGGGAGTGACGACATCGGCGCGTCGACGGCTCGTTCTGGCGGTAGTAGTGGACGCTCGGTGGTCTCAGTATCACCATGTAATTCTTGACGCTTTGTACTTCTAGTGAACTTTTTATAATAGAAGATGGACGTGGCTAGCGAGCGCATGGGCGCCCGTCCGTGCGATCCAGCGCCCCTGCCACATATGGAAATGCAACTGATTTCTCCCCACATACTTCCAAAAAAGGAAGCACTCTCGTCCCTGCCACCACCTTCTCTTGTAACCACGTGATCCTGTTACGTTAGCAAATAAATCAGTCCAGATCTTGTCCCTACGTGCATTTATTAGGAGTTCAAAAAGTCTTAAAAGCCATAACTTTTGATTCAAGCGTCGAAATCCAGTTCCGTTTTCACCGTTGTGTTTCTTACGACGAGTTCTTCAAAACTAGATCCCATATGGGTAGGTTTCGTCAAACATTTTTTAGGGCAACTTTGGGTGCGTTGGAGGCAACTATAGTGCTATAGGGAAGCAACTTCATATTTTTGGCCTAGTAGGACAGCCTATTAGGTTGGTTTACGTAAAAACGAGAAAAATGACACAAAACATGGGACACCTTTAGTGCTACATACAAAGCAACTTCAATGCACACTGTGTACCTATGAATTTTGCTAACACTATCCCAACTTGCCTATCATGGCTGCTCAGTTGCCTATTGTTGATGGTCAGTTGCCTACGATTGATATTCAGTTGCCTATATATACTAAATTGCCTATCATTGAAGCCCAGTTGCCTGCTATTGTTAATTAGTTGCCTACCATTGCTGCTCAATTGCCTAACTTTGTGAAAAATAGTTGCCTACAATATTGTGAAGTTGTTTATCATTATTTTTCTAAGTTGCCTACAAACAGTCTGAAGTTGCTTAGATTCACCACCAAGTTGCATACCATAACTAGCAATAGCAGATATAAGAGCATCATAGGTAGACGAGATTATTATAGCCAATTTAGAAACAATGACATACGAGCATGAATAATAGGCAACTTAGAACTACTGGTGAGGAAGTTAGGATAATGTTAGACAAAATTAATTAGGACACAAAATGTAGTGAAGTTGCCTATTTTTAGCACTAAATTTGTCTCTAGAATAAGGAAAGTTTCTTATGAAGGTGATGTGATGTTATCTACCTCTGTTTTGAAGTTGTTCTCTATTATTAGTTAGTTGCTTATTGTTGATAATTAGTTACTTATAACGGAGTGAAAGTTGCTTCTGTTTAGCACTAAAGTTGCCTCATCTAGCATTAAAGTTGCTTTTGAAAAAATCATGTGGGGTTTAGTTTTGAAGAGCTCGTCGCGACTTGGCTAGCCAACACCGACGCTCAATAGCGTTGGTGGGCAGACTCCCTCAGAAAAGGAAAGCACAAAGATCGCATAACATCTATCCCAACATAGTTTTAAAATTTCGAATCATGATAGACAACTTAGATCCCACAAAAACTTTTCAACATTGTAGGCAGCTTAGGTCCCTTGATGGACAACTTTCATAGTATTGTAGGCAATTGAGGATCTTCGTAGGCATCTTCGTAGCAACGTAGGCAACTTGGTGTCTGAGGTAGACAACTTAGAAGCCATGTTAGAATCCTTTCTACTCTACGGTAATAAACTTTCACAGTATGGTAGGCAACTAAACTATCTACAACTTAGTTTCTGATGTATGCAACTTAGAAACCATGGTAACCACCTATTACACTACTTCACATAACTAATTAGGAGGCTACTAGGCGAATTCACTTATACACAAGGTTCAATTCATTTTGCATCAAAGTTGCTCATGTTTAGCACTAAAGTTGCCTCATCCAGCATCAAAGTTGCTTTTAAAAGAAAACATCAAAACATATCCATATGAGATTTAGTTTTGAAGAGCTCGTCACGAGGAATCCAACGGAGGTCTCATCACAACATATCCATGAGGTACATAAAACATCATGTTTTGTCATTGATGGGGCTATTGGAGGCAAAACAAGGGCAAGAAACTTTGGGATCGTTATGCACTCGAGTAGCACACACAAAAGGCAGCAACTTTTGGGGTATTTTGTGCAACTCCAGTGTATTCAACATGCAACTCATGTGTGTTTTCCATCATTGTATCTGAAGATTTCAATGATTTCACAAGCAACTCGTAAGAAAACAATGAACAACTTGCGTAGATTTGTGGGCAACTGTTTGATCTGCCCCTATGAAACTTCTCATCATCCCCTATGCAACTTCTCATATGCCACCCCTAGCAACTCGTCCTCACACTGTGAGAAACTCCTGATCATCGTGGGAGCAACTCCAGCTCATCCTATGAGCAAACTCCTATATTCGGCAACCTCTCGCCACCTCTCCTATCCAACCCCGCTCAACACGTGCGTGATAGTTAAAAAAATAAAATAACTGAAAGAACTAGCATTACTACTGTAGGGATAAAAGTGGTGAAACATCCTATCACACGAAGGGTAAGAAATGGCATAAAAAAAACATAGGGTTATCCAACTGATGCTATATTTTTGCAGGAAACTTCATGCAAAAAATACGAACAACTTGCAAAGATTTGTGGGCAAACATTATAATATGCCCCCTATGCAACTTCTGACCCCCTAGCAACTAGACGTCACACTATGAGCAACTCCTATTCATCTTGTGTATATGTAACTATACATATCTGCATATAGCGACTGTTCTAGCAAAATCGAACGCAACTGTCCCCCTAGCAAAATTCACACAACTGTTCTAGCAAGATCCAAAGCACCTATTCCTAGGAAAATCCAAGAAACTATCCTAGCAAATTCAAGCAATTGTATTACAAAAACACAATGCAAAACTATTCTAAGCAACTGTCCTAGCAAAACCAAGCAACTATCCTAGGAGATCCAAGCAACCGCATTACCAAAAAACACAGTGCGAAACTGTCTAAGCAAACCAAGCAACCGCAGTACGACACGATGCAACTCTTCTAGCAAATCCAGGTGACTGCTTTGTTCCCATAATTCACATAATTGCCAATCTGACTGCAAACAATTGCCCCACTAATTCAAACAAAAGTGACATGCAACTGGACATGGCCCCCGTTTTTTTGGTAATAGGCAACTTCATAACAATGGTAGACAACTAGGAGAAATGTTTTATCTCCCTTTACATAATATGGATTATCGATAATAGAAGTGTATGCATAATATACGTTGTGAACAATTTCATAACACAATTTTCCTCCTTTAGTGCTGAAAGTTGGCTCCATGTAATTTCATAGGTGCCTACGGATGATGCTCAGTTGCCTAAATACGATGAAAATTTGTCCCACATGGTTTTTATGTTGTCTATGATATAATTTCTAGGTAAATTCACTAGTACACATGATGCAAGGAAGTTGCTTATGTTTAGCACTAAAATTGCCTCGAACTAGAACCAAAGTTGCTTTAAAAAAAATCATCGAAACATATCCATATGGGATCTAGTTTTGAAGATCTCGTCGCGAGAAACCTAATGGTGAAAACGGATCTTCGTTTTGGCGCTGGGTTCAAAAGTTATAGCTTTTTGAAAAAAAATGAGATGGAATAAAGTGGAATGACATCAGCAAATGCATGCAGCTAATCCTTAGGGACCATCGTGAGGAGAAAGGACACTGTTTTCTTAGCAGTTTGTCGCGTAGCGAGTGCACAAGCATCGAACGGCCCGCGTGCGTGCGCTCGGCAGTGCAGCTGCACTTTTAAGTATTTGGGATAGAAGATTTGATATATTTTTTTGCAAAAGAAAAAACAATAACTTTAATCGTTGACGTGCTCACGTACATTCCGTAATGGACAACTTGGACTGATGCAACATCATCCGTGATCCTGTGCAGGTTACGTAGCGATGCAGCCAAGCGTATGAAGCCGTTAAACACTGGCAAACAATGATACTACTCCTACTTAATTGTGGTCAGGAATGAATGAGGAGCTAGTCACTCACATGACAGGCGTCCCCCCGTGTTTCAAGGCTAAAATGGTGGGCTCGCTCAAACGCCTCCCAGGACTATAGCAATACCACTACTCCATTACTTAATGTCGTCATGATGAGAAGAAACGAACAAAACAGTCCGAGAAGCAGGTGTACCAGAGCCAGGAAAGAACAATACTTACATGATTAGTATCATGATTAGCCGGTCGGCGAAAATGAAAAGAATTTATCTAATGGTTTATTTGCCCGGAAATACTCCTGCTACTCTAGTTGGATTACGGAGGAGAAAACAAAGGGCCTAGCTAGTTGCTAGGTGTGGATTCCCACTAAGCGCGTCGGCGTCGTCGTCGTCTCGTCGGAGTGGAATGGATGCTCTGCACGTTGCGACGGGGCCCTCACTACCATACCCCATACGATACCATGCCAAGGAACACAACACAGCACAGCATGGCGCAGCTATTTTCCTTTTTTTCTAGGGAGCGCAGCTAGCATCGCCTTCTTTTTATCGGTGATAATTTCTCCTCACCCTGATAATTTATTCCCTTCATTTTTTCGGTGAGCGCAAAAGAAAGCACCGTTGATGACTCGCCAAAAAAAAAGAACAATCGTAAAAAGAAAAGCCAATTATACAACATTGGTCATCAATCATCAGAAGATGTGATCAAACCCGACGACGTTGTGGAAGGCAGCTCCTCTTCCAGCTGCCGGTCGATCCGCTGGAGTCTTGCGTTGGTCCATCACGCGCACACGCAACCAACCAAAACCATCCCGCGATCGTAGCCGTTCGGTCCAATCACCGCGCCATTATTCTATTCCCGCGCCGCGATTCGGCCTCCCCTGCTCCCCCATATGAACCCGCCCCCCTCAAACCCAAGAGCATCCATCCACACACACACCACACACACACAGCCCGCCACGGGCTACGATGCGTAGACAGACAGCAATGGCGACCACCAAGAAGCCCTTCCTCCTCTTCCTCGCGCTGCTCCTCGTCCCGCACCTCGCCTCGGCCACGCCCGGCCACCAACGCCGGCTGCTCCAGAGCCACGGCGCCGACGACGGCAGCGACGTCCACGTGGACCCGTCCTACGCCTTCGCCAACCCGCGCCTCCGCGACACCTACGTCGCGCTGCAGGCCTGGAAGCGCGCCATCCTCTCCGACCCGCGCAACGTCACGGGCTCCTGGTCGGGCCCCGACGTCTGCAACTACTACGGCGTCTTCTGCGCGCCGTCCCAGGCGGACCATTACCTCACCGTCGTCGCCGCCGTCGACCTCAACCACGCCGACCTCGCCGGCCACCTCCCGGAGGCGCTCGGCAGGCTCGTCGACCTCTCCGTCTTCCACGTCAACTCCAACCGCTTCTGCGGCCTCGTGCCGGCCTCCTTCCACGCCATGCACCTCCTCCACGAGCTCGACCTCAGCAACAACCGCCTCGTCGGCGCCTTCCCCGACGTCGTGCTCCGCCTGCCCAGCCTCAGGTACCTCGACCTCCGCTACAACGAGTTCGAGGGCCCCGTGCCCAGCGAGCTCTTCGACCGCCCGCTCGACGCCATCTTCATCAACTCCAACCGCTTCCGCTTCCAGATTCCTGAGAACGTCGGCAACTCGCCGGCGTCTGTCCTCGTGCTCGCTAACAACGACTTCGGCGGCTGCCTCCCGGCCTCCGTCTCCAACATGTCCGGCACCCTCAATGAGATCATATTGATGAACACCGGGCTCAAGTCCTGCGTCCCCCCGGAGCTCGGCATGCTCACCGCCCTCACCGTGCTCGACGTCAGCCACAACCAGCTCATGGGCGCCATCCCCGCCGAGCTCGCCAACCTCCACAGCATCGAGCAGCTCGACCTTGGTCACAACCGCCTCACTGGCGACGTGCCGGAGGGGATCTGCCACCTGCCGCATCTCCAGAACTTCACCTACTCCTACAACTACATCACCGGCGAGCCGCCGGTGTGCATGCACGTCAAGGCATTGGACGATCGCCGGAACTGCATCCCGAACCGCCCTGACCAGAGGTCAACCGAGCAGTGCCAATTCTTCAACAGCAACCATGTCAACTGCGACGCCTTCAGGTGCAAGAAGTTCGTGTTGCCGTCGCCGCCACCTCCTCCACCATCACCACCGCCACCAACATCATCTCCTCCACCACCTTCACCTCCACCTCCGTCGCCTCCTCCACCAACCCCATCTCCTCCACCACCTTCACCTCCACCTCCGTCTCCATCACCCCCACCTCCGTACTACGAGGTCTCACCTGAGGAAAGGTACCTCTCGCCGCCACCTCCAGCGTACCAAGAGCCGACAACGCCTCCACACTACGAGGTGCCAGCTCCCTACTACGAGGTGTCACCGGAGGACCGGTACCACTCACCGCCACCCCAGGCTTACCAAGAGTCTCCACGTCCGCCCTACTACGAGGTGTCACCGGAGGACCGGTACCTGTCGCCGCCACCTCCAGACTACGAAGAGCCGACAACACCGCCCCACTACGACCTACCAGCGCCGCCCAACTACGAGGTGTCACCGGAGGACCGGCACCTCTCGCCTCCACCACCGGCGACGTGGAAGCTGCCGGCGTACGACTACTCGTCGCCGCCTCCACCAGCTGCCGGGCAGCCATAAAGTTGATTCTTTTCGGGATTTTTTTCATACATTCTGATCATATACGAGTTTGCTGTGGTGAAACAATGCCGTTAATATCCTTGGTGTGTTTTTCTTCTTCTTCTTCTTCTTCTTCTTCATTTTTCGCTCCTCCCATTAATTTGTTCTTGTTTTACCTTTGTGAATGAAATATAGAAGATGGATTCGATAATGAAAAGTTTCATCATTCGATTCTCTGTGGATTCAACGAAATTGTTGTCATCTTGCCGTTGCCAACAACTCGACAACAACTAATCAGTCACTGGACTGGAATAACAGCTAAGAAAGAATCTGAAGACTCCAAAATGAGTTTGAGCACGGCGGAGGCCGTTGTACCATCTGAATAAGTTGCCAACGCATCACGATGCTTGGACGCTCCTGCAAAGGAAGTCATCTGCGTGATGAGACGCGTTGCCAGGGAATGCGCACCTGCAGCTGCAGGGCGAGCGCTAGCTGGATGGGGACTTTTTTCCACGGCCAGCTCAAGGTCAAGCAATCCTGGACGCTCGGCTCAGCCTCTCTCTCTGGAAAGGAAAATGAAAAAAATATGGCTGGCTCCTCAAAATGGATGCGCCTGTTTGATTCAAATAACTTAACCTTGGCTCTTGACTTTACCCACGTCTTGCGGGGACTCCCTAAACAATTGCCTCCTGCGTCAACACCAACGTGCATACCACTACTCCATGGTGCCACTAACAAGTATAGGAGTACTCTATCCATGTGTGCATTGCACGTAGGGGCGCTTGTGGCTGTGGGAAACAGCCACAGTTACCCTCTAAGCTCTTGCTAACAAATCTTCCAATCTCACAGAGTCACGAGAAAGAAAATGCTCGCTCGTATCACAAGGTGCCCACGGCCACGGGTGCTGTTCCTGGAGTCTCGCCCATTCGAAATCAAAGAAAAATCTCCCTAACAGTGATAGTGTGTTACTGACTAAAAGTGTGCTTAATTATGTATTCTTTTGAAAGAAGAAGCATGATTAATCATGGCGCAAGAACCTCGCAATTTTTTTAAAAAAATCATGGCGCATGTGCAGCGTTCGTTCGGTTCGGTTCTGCGGGTTATTGTAACGTTGTTTGCTCTGACTTTATGTACACGCACCGCGCGATTATTGGGCTCGTTGCTGCGCGCGCGCATTTCCTCTCGTTTCTTCTGACTTTACATATACGATTTGGTCAGCTTTTCGATCCGGTACAAGGGTGTGTGTTTTACATGTGCATGCGCTAAAACTACAATTACGGGCATAGTCAGTCCGGCCACTGGATCCTTGGGAGTAATAATAACCATGTCACATTGTCACATTTGGTGTGCTCTTGTTGGGGCACGTCACATTGTCACATGTGACGTCGATCCATGTGGTCTTCATATACTACGAATAACTAGATGCCTTACGCGCTGCCGCGGAACATTTTATAAAAATCAATTGCTGAATATACATATGCAACCCAACAAAATTAGCAAATGTACATTTTCTTATATTTCGAAGAAATTCTATTAATATTAACTATTGGAAATTAAATGGACTTCCCGCAAAAAAACAAATAAATGGACTTTTTTTTAGATCAAATAGTCAATTTCATTCATCTAGAGGCAAGGTTACATTGGTGCTGAATGCACGAAGACAAGAAGGTAGGGATAAAGTTTGTCCACACACATAGAGGATTAGAGGCTATAACACTCTTGGTTGTAAGGTGAGCAGCCACATTTGCATCCCGTTTAACAGATAAATCAAAAGAAAGGAACTTTTTTGCTTAGTTCTTCAACCTGCAACAGAATGGGCAGAATGCTTGACCTGTGCTCAGTTCTGGATTTCCACAGTGCCACTAAGGACATGCAGTCCGACTCCACCATGATATGTCTCGATCTCCAATTGTGAACAACGCGGGCACCATCCCTGCAGGCAAGAGCTTCAGCAACCAAGGCATTTGACAGAGCAGAGTACCATTTTGAGACCTAGCAGCCAGAAGCGAGCCATCAACATCTCTTACCACCACCCTGGAGGACCCATTAAAATTACCAGCATTAAAGGCCGCATCCACATTTACTTTAATGACATCAATAGGAGGAGCGTTCCATGAGACCACTTCCCTGCGGTTAGCTGGCAACGCAGAGGGAGAGGTTGGCTGAGAAAGATCAAAGGCCATATCGCTTGCCCAATGACAAGTAGCCGGAATGTGCCATATAGGTTCACCGTGTCTCCTACCATTGCGAGCGCTCCAGACTGGCCACATACCACACAGAATATTGAGAAGGATGGAAGAGCTGCAAATACCAGGGTGCAAAAGATCCTTAACCCAGGTGTAAGGATGAAAGACAGGAAGTTTTATGCCCCAGCCGCTCTTCATTTTTTTTAGAAAAGGAGGATCACCCCCGGCCTCTGCATCAAAATGATGCATGCAGCCCATTTATTAAGCAAAGTATCCGAAAGGTCCGCGGTCTAGTACAAGCTCGCTCGGAGCTAAAAAAAAGTAATGAAAGAAGGTAAAGTTGCCACAACCGGCGAAAATAGGACGAGATGACTAAACACCTAGCCTATTACTGGACCGCCATCCAAACCGGTTGTAGATATCCCGAGCTACCATCTCCCATCGGGTAGACCCAGTAACCAAAGGCTCCCTGGCTTCTGCAGGAGTGAGTAACGACCACGTATGGATCCAAGTAGTGGTCCTGTAGATATCTACCTGCTCTTCATACGGTGACAAAAAGCTTTTTGCGTACGTACACTGTATCAAGGAGTGAAAGGAACTTTCTTCTAGGTTGCTACAATCAACACAGAACTTGGGAACTTCAATATGCCTTCGGGCCAAGTTAGAGTTAACAGGCATACCCCTCCACCAAAAAGAGCTCACCTTGGGAGGGGGGCCTGGGTACTCCACAACTTCTTCCAAATCAGGGCATTATCGGCGTGAGAGGATGTGGCCCGATTAGAGTTCATGCGAGACACATTAATCAATGAGCGGTAGGTTGATCTAACCGAATAATTCCCATGTTTTTCGGGAGACCACGCCTAGAAATCTTCAGAGAGCTTTCCTAAGGGAATACAACTCGGAGCACGCATGTCAGGACCACAAAATTTTTGTTCAAGAGAGTTCAAATTCTAATTACCATCCGGGCTAATGAGCTCAGACACCATAAAGGTAGTAGCTTCAGGTTTTTTGAAAAGAGGTTTGTTGCCCGGAGCTTCAGGAATCCGCCAAATATTGGTTGAGACACCATCCCCAATCCTTCTGATCAACCCCATCTCAAGAGCAGTCCTTCCCTTCAAAATAGCACCCCAGGTGTGAGAACAGTTCCTCTTCTTCCTAGCCGACAAAAAGTCGGAGTCATGGAAGTACTTTCCTTTGAACACTTGAGCGCATAGAGAGTTCGGGTTTGTGAGGAGTCTCCATCCTTGTTTACCAAGCATAGCCAGATTCAATTGACGCAAATCCTGAAAACCCATACCCCCCTGACACCTGGGAAGAGCAATCTCAGACCACTTCCGCCAATGCATTTTCCGGTGTTCAACAATATCCCCGCCCCACCAGAACCTAGCCATGGCAGCAGTAGTCTTCTTACACGTTGTTTTAGATAACAAGAAACAACTCATGGAGAAAGTAGGAATAGCCTGGGCTACAGACTTCACATATACTTCCCGTCCCGCACCACTCAACTTTTTCACATACCCGCCATTGACCACGGAGTTGACTTGGGTAGTAATCTTCTCAAAGACAGCAACAGTACCACGCCCAACGCCGTCGGGAGGCCGAGATACTTTTCCTCCAAAGCTTCCGAAGCAATATCAAGCTCCCTTCTAATCTCCTCTTTGCCCTCAACTGAGCAGTTTTTGCTAAAGAAAATCGCAGATTTGTTTCTATTAACCAGTTGGCCAAAGCCCCTGTAATAAGCAGACATGATTTTTTTAGCCGTATAACCCCAAGTTTTATCCTGAGAAAAGATTAAAGAATCATCCGCAAAAAGGAGATGAGAGATCCAAGGAGCGTGGATACCCACACGAACCCCTTTGATCAAGAACTGTGGACCCGAGAACTTCAGAAGGCTACACAATCCCTCGGCATAGAGCATAAATAAATAAATAAATAAGGAGATATTGGGCCCCCCCGCCTGATGCCCCGAGACGGCTTAAAACTTTCGGAAAGCTTGCCATTGACCTTGACAGAAAAACTAACAGAGGTCACACATCTCATAATCAGGTGAATCCAACTAGGAGAAAATCCCAACTTGATCATGACATCCTTCAAGTAGGTCCATTCGACCCTATCATAGGCCTTTGCTATATCCACCTTCACAACACAAGCACCCGTTTTTCATTTCTCCCTTTTTAAGTAGTGGATGCATTCGTAAGCCGTCAGAATATTATCTGATACAAATCTGCCGGGCACAAAGGCACTCTGTTCAATAGAAATAATCTCATCAAGAAGGACCCGCATGCGGTTAGCAAGCACCTTTGAGCAGATTTTGTACATGACATTGCATAAGGAGATGGGCCAAAACTGAGATAGGTCATGAGGATGCTTAATTTTGGGGATAAGCACTAAGATAGTCATCTAGCATAGGTCCACCATTTAGGATGTCCAACACAGCACCACAAACATTTTCCTTGAGCAGATCCCAGTGGTTCTGGAAAAACCCTACAATAAACCATCGAGCCCTGGGGAGCTATTTGGTTTCATCATAAACAAAGCCCTTTCCAGCTCTGAAACAGAGAAGGGCTTGCTAAGTTCCTCATTCATTTGATCAGTGACTTTGAAAGGCACAAATTGAGTCATCTCACTGGTCACAAGAGTATCCTGCGCAAAGAACAAATTAAAAACACCTGCAACAAGTCTTTCCAACTCCTACTGATCATAACAATATGAATTATCGTCCCTGCGCAAGGAGATGATTTTATTAGCTCTCCCTCTGTCCCGACATTTGGGTGAAAGAACCCCGTGTTTCTGTCACCCTCCTTAATACACCTCACCCAAAGAGCGTTGTTTCATCATCGTCTCCTCCCTAGCCAAGACTTCTGAGATGCGTATGAGGGTATACCTTTCCTCCCTCGTTGGCCAGCAATGGATGGAATTAGCCCTGAGCTCCACGAGCCTCGAGCGTAAAGCTTTCAACTGCCCTTTAACTGAACCAAAAACGTCTCTACTCAAAGACTGCAAAGATCCCCTAAGCAGCGAAAGGGAAGACTGGAGCCCCCCAAGAGTATTGGAATTAGGGGTCGAAGCCTCCGTAATTAATTGTTCATAACTAGCATCTCTCCTCCACATATTGCCGTACTTGAAAGGATGTACCCCCTTGACTCCCTCCTGATATCAACACTAGACACCGAGATAAGCAACGCATCATGACGAGATTCGGAGGTCTAGATATGTTTCACAATCGAGGAGCCAAAACGATCCAGGAATCGATCATCCGCCAAGGCACGGTCTTAACATTCTTGTCGTCATCCCGCCGGTTATCCCAGGTATATGAAAGGCCCGCAAAACCCAAATCTCTGAATCCACAGTACTCCACTAAATCCCTGAACCCGACCATTTGCCATTCTTCACGCGAGCCATTGCCAAAGTATTCCGAGGCGTCAAGAATTTCGTTAAAATCCCCAGCACACAACCAAGGAAGATCGGTCTCATTGCAGAGGAAGTTAAGTAAGTACTAAGAGTTGCCTCCCTGCTCACGCCTAGGCTCACCATAGAAACCCATGAACCTCCAAGTTCTGCCAACACCCTCGCTGGAAGCAACCCAGGCGTCAATATGTGAGTTGTTGCAAGACATATACCACACAATCACATCACTAGTCCAGCAAAGCACTAGGCCACCACTCAAGCCAGTGCAGTCAACACCAGAAGCATTAGGGAAACCCAGCTCATTCCCCAAAGCTTTGGGCTTCTTCGCAAGCATTTTGGTCTCCAACAAGAAGGCCACCGCTAGGCGGAACATCTCCACAAGATTGCAGAGTTCTTGAACCACCCCAGGCTTCCCAGGACCTCGTTATTTCAGACTAAGGATATTCAGTGGGCCCGACGGGGCTGCGCCACACTAGCAGCCTCCACGGATATCGAGTTAAAACCGAATCCCTCCATTTTCTGCTTCTTGATAGTTTCATTCACGAAACCCTTTCCATCACCGGCTTGCACGCCCAACAGCCTCTAAACCGCCATACCAACTGGCACAGAAGTCATTTGTCCATTCTAGCATCAATATCTTCTCTGCAACCACTCCCGCCTTGCGAGGTTTATCGCCCGAATTTTTTTGTGTTTTTCCTTTTACTAACAGTGTTAGCCTTCACCAAGCTTTTATTTGGGAAAAGCTCACGGCTGATCGGTCCCTCGACCCCATGGCTTGAGCACCCCTTATCTTTACGATTTTTCACAGGGCTTGATACTTCACCATCTTGAGGTTTCTTTTCCATAGCAGGTTCTCGCTGAGACCCATCTCCAGCAGAAGAGATGCCTTGAGGGCCGGACCTCTGGTCTGCCCCGCTGGCAGAGCTTGCAACTCCTCCACTGCTATCAGCTTGGTTAAAACTCAAAGGTATGTTTATGTTTTTCTTCAGGGGACCGAAGAATGCGCGCTAGCATAGCTTGCTGAGCGCGCGTCGCGCGGCAAAACCAAGCACCAACCCTTGATGTCTACTACACAACTTTATTCTTGTAGACTCTGTTGGGCCTCCAAGCGCAGAGTTTTTGTAGGACAGTAGCAAATTTTCCTCAAGTAGATCACCTAAGGTTTATCAATCCGTGGGAGGTGTAGGATGAAGATGGTCTCTCTCAAACAACCCTGCAATCAAATACAAGAAATCTCTTGTGCCCCCAACACACCCAATACAATGGTAAATTGTATAGGTGCACTAGTTCGGCGAAGAGATGGTGATACAAGTGTAGTATGGATAGTAGATATATGTTTTTGTAATATGAAAGAATAAAAACAGCAAGGTAACAAGTAATAAAAGTGAGCACAAACGGTATTGTAATACTTATAAATAAGGCCCAGGGTTCATATTTTCACTAGTGCAATCTCTCAATAGTGCTAACATAATTGAATCATATAACAACCCCTCAATGTGCGACAAAGAATCACTCCAAAGTTCCTGTCAATAGCGGAGAACATAAGATGAAATTGTTGTAGGTAGCAAAACCACCTCAAAGTTATCTTTTCGATCAATCTATTGAGCCATCCCTTTAAGTGTCACCGACAGTCCTAGAGTTCGTACTAGAATAATACCATATGATACGCATCAATCAACTCTAATGTCACCATAAGTATTCATGAGTTAGTTATTCGATATGCATCAAACAATTTCAGATTCATAATATTCAATCCAACACAAAGAACTTTGAAGATTACCCCAAAGTTTCTATCGGAGAAAGTAGGATGAAAACTTGTATCAACCTATGTGCCTAGATTACCCCAATGTCACCTCGGGAATCCGCAAGTTGATTACCAAAACATATATCAAGTGACTCAATAGAATACCCATTGTCACCACGGGTATCCGCATGCAAGACATACATCAAGTGATCTCAAATCCAAATATTCAATCCGATAATAATGAAACCTCAAAGGGCAAGACTCAATTCATCACAACAAAGATAGAGAGGGAAGAACACCATATGATCCAACTATATTAACAAAGCTCATGGTACATCAAGATCATGCCAAATCAAGATCACGAGAGAGAGATCAAACACATAGCTACTAGTACATACCCTCAGCCCCGGGGGTGAACTACTCCCTCCTCGTCATGGAGACCGCCGGGATGATGAAGATGGCCTCCGGTGATGATTTTCCCCTCCGGCAGGCTGTCGGAGAAGGCCTCCAGATGAGATCGCTTCCGTACGGAGGTTTGCGGCGGCGGCGTAAAAGTTCTAGGTTTTTTTCTAGGGTTTATGGATTTATAAGAATTTTCAGCGTTGGAATCACACCAATCGGAGTTACGAGGGCCCTACAAGCTCAACCCACCCTCTCGGCCCCACAGGGCGCGTGGGGTGAGCTTGTGGTCTCCTCGTGGGTCTTCTGGTCCATCCTCGAAGCTTCGGGGGTCTCTTATATTCCAAAAAAATCACCATAAATTTTCGTGGCATTTGGACTTCGTTTGGTATAGATTTTCTGCGAAACAAGAAATAGCCAAAAAACAGGAATTGACACTGGGCACTAAGTTAATAGGTTAGTCCATAAAAATCATATAAAAGTGCACCAAAACCATATAAAATTGTTGTAAACATGGCATGAATACTTAATAAATTATAGATACGATGGAGACGTATCAGCCCTCCCTCTCGTCGTTCTAGCGCATCGGAGCCATTGGATCGATCGACGGTGGCGGGGAAATGGGGGTTTTCTTGACCTCTCGGGCTGTCAGGGGTTTTCTAGAGCTGCCGCCCACCACGCTTGGCCTATAAGGCTCGAAGATGCACGGGAAGAGAGGCACCGACGCTCGCATCGCACCATTGTGGAAGCGATGCGTGACAATCGGTGAAAAATTGGCGGGACGGACGCGCGCCGATGAGCGTTCCGCCAGGAACAAAACTAGTCCAGTCCAGTCCATGCATGTCCTTGCCGTAGGGGCGATTGATTTGACAAGACGCATGGGCTGCCACTAGTTCTTATCCATCTACTCATGTGCGATTTTGCAACAACGCACACGAACTATTTGGTATTACCAAAAAATAAACCGCACAGAGTTCTAGCGAAAGAACCATGCGTGATGACTGAAATCAACGCAAACAGTTCAATTCTTTAAAACGTTTGCAATGCATCGTCCACAGGTCCTACAATTGAACCGTGTCTGGTGAGGAAATCATTACGCACATTTAGTTTACACGAACCATGTCCAACGAATCGCAAACAATTTTTACAAATAAGTGTGTGTGATGCGTCCAACTTCGCACACGTTCGTTTTTTCGAGACACAGTTCTCTTTTTATATTTTGTGTGATGTGTTCCTCACACACGTTTTTTCTTTATCGTGTGCGAAGGTGTGAATGGTAATAGTAGAAACTAGAAAGCTAGAGACATGGACATGAGCATCTTTCTTGTAATATATATAGATATGAACAAGAATATCTTTCTTGTAATATATATAGACATGATGAGGAGCATCTTGTAATATATATAGACAATTAAACATGAACAGGAGCATATTTGTTGTAACATATATAGACATGCACATGAGCATCTTTAATGTAACATATATAGACATGAGCAGGAGCATCTTTCTTGTAACATAAATAGACATGAACATGAACATCTTTTTTGTAACATATATTGCAAATGATAATAGTAGAAAGCTAGAAACAAGAACATGAGCATCTTTCTTGTACTACAACAACTGAGTGATGATCAAGACAACTTCTTGTAACTCACTCACCAACGTTTAAGTAGAGGATGGAGCTGCGCAAGATGGCCTAGATGGCTTGGAAATAGACTTGCTATTGCTAGCTTGGAGTGCCTTCAACTTGGATGAATTTGTACTACCAACTCTTCAATTAGTTCTGAAAAAGAATGAAATAAACATTTAATAAGCATACAAAGTCAGAAATAAAGGAAATTGCATAGAAAACAATCACAACATGTTACCCTTTTCCAACATTAACAATTCCTCCATATCTTCTTCAATGTTGATAGTAGTAGAACCCCTTAGCCAATCTTGGGTACAAACAGGAGCTTGGACCATGAATGGCGTAAGTGAAATTCTAAAATCATTTAGGATACGTCCACTTGTGCTAAATGTCGACTCCGATGCAACCGTTGATGCTGGGACATCTAACACATCACAGACCATCCTAGCCAATAATGGGAATCTAGCAACATTCGCCTTCCACCATTTTAGAGTGTCAAAATCATCACTATTTGCTTCATTCTCTTCATGTAGGTATTTCTCAAGTTCAGATTTGCTCATGCTAGTTTCACCACCACCAACAACTCTCAACTTTTTATTTATCTGAGTCACCAATTTCCTTCCCTCACTTTTTTGAGTTGGTTCAGATTGTGGAGCACCCACATGCTAACTTGCATCACTTGGTGCATACATAGCTTTGTACTCTGCAAACAAAGCATGCACAGAGGTTTTCACCTTCTCCAAACTTTGCCTCCATTTAACTCAGCATACATTTCTTCAATTGCTAGTTTTATGTAATTTGATAGCTTGAATCTTGGATCAAGAACATCTGCAGCAAATACAAACATGTTCACATTCTCCTCTTCCCTTTTCTTTGCTTTCCCCTTCCCCTTGTCATTCTCATTCACCACCTCCTCATGCCAACGCCCCCAATACTTATCATACTCAGCTTGCATTTTCTTGGCCATGTATGGCACAAAATATCATCACTATCAGCCCACACTTCCAACACAATATTAACTTCAGCAATGTCCATAAAAAATTCATTCACGATCACATGGAGTGTGGCGAAAACACTAAGAGTGAGCTCATAAAAATGTCCAAGAAATTCAGCCATTTTTTTAGCATTGTCCCAATCACTATCAACAGGAGTACCACGAGCTTTCTCACTGTTTAAATCCAATGTATAGAGTGGGTCTTCCTCCTCATACCTCACAAACATTTTTTCATAATTGATTGCGGTTTTCAACATTAGATATGTGTAATTCCATCTAGTGCATGTATCCAAACTCAAGAATGCAGTGCTGTCCACCTTTTCTAACTCAGCAAGTTCTTTAAATTTTGTAATTCTAGATGGCCCACTGAATGAGACCAAGTATAATCTCCGTTACAAGTACACTATCGCTCTGTTTGGATGTCTGTATTGGAGGGCTCCGTATTGAATTGGCTGGAATACCAATTCAGCAAGGAACAGCGCTAGGGATCAGACTACTGATCCTCCGCCTCCCATCAGACTAGTGGAACACCGTAGGATTAGAAGCATAATCTACTAGTATGGCCCACGCATGGTTTGTTGGTTTGGGTCGTTAATTGATTGCTCCTATAACTGCTTCCACTGAACACGTCTCCTACCATCGTCCCGTACCTGTTAATTAGGAAACAATCCCTTTGCTTCCTAATTATTGCTTCCTAGCTTGAACGTGAGGATCAGCGTGGTAGACTGATAGTACATGGGCATTAGCTAAAAATTTCTTCCCATTAATCATGCCAAATATCTTTTATTATCCAATTTTCTGATAAATTGTGATTTTCTTCTAACAAACAAATATAAGAAAGTAATTATTATTGAAGATGCATTTTTGTGCAGCCAAACATGCTAAGGTGGCATGGAAGCATTATTCTTTATCAGTAGAAGCATCCTTTTATGGTGCGGTCGAACATATTTTTCGATCAGATTGATAGAAAAAATTTCTGTATTGACCGAAGCATTATTTCTATGCTATTGTAGCATTTTGCTTTGAAAATTTATTTTGGTGTAGCAAAAACAATATTCGCGTTTGATGGAAGCATTTACATTTCGTAGAATAAATTGTGCAGAGGCAAGCAACAATATACACGAACACCGATTTATTTGATAAGAACAATATACACCTTTATTTTTGCAAAACTACAATAATTCACTTATGCATAGCCAGTATCACTTCGCGTTGAACTAGCCGATCATGGGTGAGCTCCATGCACGATGCAAGTTCTTCGTTGTCAACAAGGCAACCACCACATACAACGGTGCCTAGTGTATGTATCTCACTCAACATTGTGGCCATTGTGCTCGGAATGAAGAAGCACGGCTGAACCGAGCGGAACAAAGTGTCTGTACAACAGAAACATCAGTGACAAATAATGAAGCTCACATTAGTAGTGATTGAAAGAAAAAAATTACCACAAGAAGCAAAATGTTTGTACAACAATATCAGTAAAAAAATTAGTAAGGGTATTCCCTACTATTTTGCTAAACAATATCAGTAAAAGAAGCAAACACTAGTCATGGTTCAAGGACATAATACAATTGGTTGAACCAAAATGTCCTTACAATAAAAGAAGCACACACAAGCAATGGTTGAAGCAAAAGTTTACTACCATGGAAGCATATACAAAACCCTAAATCAACTGTGATGTTTCATGGAAACATCAATGAAAAACAATGAAGCACACATCAATAGTGGTTCAAACAAAAAAAAAAGGTGCAGTGGAAGAACAAAAATGTATGCATAATAACTTTAGTCAAAGAAGCAGCACTGCTTTTTTTAGATAGGAGGCATCTAAAAAAGCAGCACTGCTCATGGTTGAAGCACACACTAATATTGATTGAAGCACGAACAAGTATTAGTTGAAGCA
This sequence comes from Elymus sibiricus, assembly GCA_039707655.1. NCBI lineage: Eukaryota > Viridiplantae > Streptophyta > Magnoliopsida > Poales > Poaceae > Elymus > Elymus sibiricus. The sequence continues at coordinate 230,846,427 of CM077668.1, forward strand.
GAATCTATGTAAAATAAAATAAGAAGAAAAAATGAAAGCATCCCATGAAATTATTTCAACCAATAGATAAGTAAAACAAATGAAGCATTGTATATTTAGCATGAAGCCTACACGGCACATAGACGTGAGTTGTTGATGCTTAGGGTGTTGCTGCATAAATTTCTGATTAAAAAACAAATTCTACCAAATAAACGAGTGGCTTTGCAAAGTTATACGAACTTGGCAAAAACAGTACATCATTGATCAATTTGAATAAAGTAGTCTAAAAATACACGCCGATGTTGAGAAGAGATCCAAACCTAGAAAAAATTGACGAGGTTCGGCGCTGTTTGGCCGAGTCGCTCGAGTGGTCGCGCTTGATGCCGCTACTGCTGAGAAGGGCAAGCCAGGGGATGCGAGACGCCACAGCCAACTCCCATGGAGGCGCCTAGCGATGTGAACCACCACAGTTCATGGAAGCAATTGGAAGATGCAGGGGGCGGAGATGGGGGCAGAGGGATCACCGAGCATGCAGCCAAAAGAGGTCGCTGGGTGTGATGTGCGTGATTAACGGGTTGGTGGGCAGCCCCGTCCATAATTAATACGTGCATGGAATGGAGAGAGATAGAGAGATTGTTGGCCGTGTGATTGAAAACGTAATTGATGGTACAGAACTAGTCTGACGAAAGGAAACGATCAGACGTCTGAGAGATAGAGTTTCCCAATTGAAATGGACAGGGATACAAATTCACTTGTTTGGCTGTTCATTGAATTGGCTTATTGAATCTCAGTGAGGTTTCAATACCAAATCGTGTTTGGATGACAAACTCTTGAATTATATATTTACATGAATTAGAAGATTATGTTGTGTTCTACATACCTCAAAACAAAATCTGTACAATATATGACTATTATTCAGAGCATATGAAGGTAGGGAGAAAGGGTAGCAGGGAAGGGGAAGTGCTTCGGGCTTAAAGCTTACTGCTGACCAAGATTGCATCGCTAATTAAGTCATCAGCCTATTTTACTCAGAAATAGTGCTTCAGACTTAAACACCAGTAACCTAATAATTAACAGAAAGAGCTTCATATTAGCTGACCAAGTCTGCACACGATGAGCTCTACTTCAGTTATCTGCCCGATAGGCTTTTACTGCTTATCGTCTAATCAGTAGCAAAAATATCATAATAACTTAATCCGCACATAGGTAATAGATTGGCAAGTTCACTCGTCAACATATGCAAGTAGCACACAAAAATCAATTGAAAGGGTGTATTGTGTAGCAAACAGGACACGCATCGAAGGAGCTAGCAAGGGTGCTTACAGGTTACAGCCTAGTGCGCTGTCAGAGTGGTGCTCGTGGAGGGGCTGGTAGTGGCAGCGGGGGGTTTCTTGGAGGCCGGCGAGCGCGTGGGATGAGGGCGGCAGCATAGCTCCCTGCTCCTCTCCTCCATCTCCATGGGCGGCGAGGGGTTCCTTTGAAGCCGACGAGAGCGAGGGACGAGGGCGGTGGCGGAGCTCCCTGCTCCTCTCCTCCATGGGCAGCGGGGAGGCTCCTTGGAGGCCTGTGAACGGGAGGTACGAGCGCGGCGGCAGAGCTCCCTGCTCCTCGGCGGCGGGGGGATCCTTAGAGTCCGGCGAGCGCGAGGGATGAGGGCGGAGCTCCCTGCTTCTCCCCCTCATGGCCTCATGGTCGGCGGTGGGGGACCTCCACGGACGTCTGTTTTCCTGGGCGAGACGAACCGGTACGTTTTGCGGGAGCGAGCGTTTCCGAGCAAATTGGAGCTAAGTTTTTTTAAATAATACACTATTTTTAGTAAATTTGAGAAATATTACGCCGTTTAGATTTATTTTAAAAATAATACGGCATCGGCCTTGGAGAAGCCGATTGGCTTCTGTCGGCCACCGGTAAGCCGATTAGACCACCCGACACACGGCCACTCGGCCAGGTCCGCATGCAGTCGGTTACTGGTAAGCCGATTAGGCCCAATCAACCACCGGTAAGCCGATAAGTGCTACGCAGTATCCGCTGCCTGCTTGCCATCGTGCGTGACTCGGGTACACGTACGTACGCGAGCTCCCGGCCAGGACTGGGAACACAGGATGAAGCTTATTTTAAGCTGAGTAGGTTGGATTAAAATACCGGCTAATCTGCTCATCCAGCTTTTCTACTCTCTTTCCTGCAGCTAGCTAGTTGCAGCGTGATTGTGGTGGTGGTGCTGGTTGTGTGGCCTTTACAGGCAGTGTGGAGTACTCTTGACTATTCCTCCACGATCAGAGCAAAGGTACTGGCACTTTGAGCTCCTCTCATGTGGTGCTGCCTGCAAAGGCTGTGGTTAATCAGATGCTCCTATGTTTGTTTGGTTAGTCTCGTGTGTGTATATATATATATAGCTACTTGCAGTTACAGGTCGATCAGTTGGTGCGTACTTTTCCAATTTCAAGGTTTTTTTTTTCCCAAAAACTAGCATGTGTACGTACTCGAGTGGGAAGCACGTAAACACATGAGCCTAATTAGGCCATGGCAAATTGTTTCTTGTCCAGTCCTGGCCGGGAGCTCGCGTACGTACGTGTACCCGAGTCACGCACGATGGCAAGCAGGCAGCGGATTACCGGTGGCCGACTGCATGCGGACCGGTGGCCGACTGCATGCGGACCTGGCCGACTGGCCGTGGGTCGGGTGGCCCAGCCACTAATCGGCTTACCGGTGGCCGACTAGGCCTAATCGGCTTACCGGTGGCTGGCAGAAGCCAATCGGCTTCCCCGAGGCCGATGCCGTATTATTTTTGAAATAAATCTAAACGGCGTAATATTTCTCAAATTTACTAAAAATAGTGTATTATTTAAAAAAAAATAGCCAAATCGGAGGCCTCGGGCTCGGTATTGGCGAGGGACGTGCACAAGTGGGGAAAATCAGGCTCTTTATTGACGTACGTTTCCACCGGCCAATACAAAGGCCATCCAAACAGCTGAATTGGATCTTCCGAATACCAATTCAAAATTCGGAGCCTGAATACATACATCCAAACGCAGCGTATATTGATACGGAGAACTTCCCGTTACAAGTAGCCTAAGACACTTCATTCAGCGGTGTTATAAATACGTGTACACCCATTAGCACGCGGCTTTTTGGTCCATGCGCTAATCCCTCCACACCTGGTGATCGCGCTTACATATCGATTGGTCGGCCAATGCTAACTGTCTCGGCCGTACGCCGAGGTATTCTTGTCACGCAGACGCCGGAGGAGCAGCGTGGATCTCCGATAACGGTGTACGTGGCCCCATCGCCTGATGTTCTGGCGCCTCTGACGACGGACGGACCGCGTCATCTGGGTCCGGCTCGTATGAAGGAAAGGCGTCATCTGGGTCCGGCTCGGATGAAGGAAAGTCGGCGACCACCGGGCCTAACGTGGTGGGCATGCCGGCGCCGGCGCCGGCGCGGAGAGGCCTCGGCAGAGTCTTGGTCTTGCAGCCGTCATAGCACTGCCCGAAGCAGGCCTCGGCGGTCTTGCCGTCTGCAAAAAGAATTTACCACCACATCGTCGTTGTCGGCTCGTCATACGTGAGTGCAATGGTTGCGCAGTACTAATTCAATTCCCAAAGATGGCGCGCATGAATTGTGCTCATCTGATTACCTGGACCTAGGCGGTGGCAGGAAGTTCTGGCGCGGGAGAGCTGGCATCCCATGTCGCCGGGGGCGGCAGCCACCGCCAAGGGTCGCTGGGGCGCGCCCGGGTAGCAGGTCTTGTCGCAGGCGTAGTTGCAGTAGTCGATCATGGAGTTGTCCTTGGCGATGCAGTCCTTGAAGCAGTAGTCGAAGCAGTCAGCGTCCGCCACACCGGCGAGGAGGAGCGGCGCCGCCACCACCAGCACCACCACCACGCTAAGAGCACACGCTCGCCCGGCCGCCATTGCTACACTCTGGTCTCTGGAGTGGCGTGATCGAAGTCGAACGCGCGCGCGGGCGGTGGTCTATAGAGAGGTTCGATCGTCACGCCGGACGCATGAGTGTGTGCGGATCCGTGCGTGTTCTTTCGTGTCCGCGTCGTCGATCCAGTGGGACGGGAGAGATGGGTGCGTGTAAGAGGGAGTTGTCTAGTTCTTGCAACAGCGGTGCGGTTGCTGTGTCTGGCTGTTGCCGTTGCATTGTATCTGGCAGGAGCGCGCGCACAAGGGGAACGGATACGCGCCGGCAGCAGTTGTGCAGGGGCGGAAGGCGTGAGCGGTGCCGTTCAAATCAAGTGCGTCTAAACGTTTTCCTTTTTTTGAGATGAAGTGCGTCTAAGTCTTTGTTTGGTTGCCAGGTGAATACAGCCCTGGGCACCAATCCCCCAGCGTGGATTTTCCCCGTACATCCCCGATCCCTCTCACCATGGGGAAGATGTCCCCACTGTCCCTGTTGCCCAAATGGTAACGGCAGGGAAGGAGAACCCTCACACATGCTAATGCAAATATAACAAAGAATTTACATGAAATAGACACAGATCATAGGTAAAAATTGCACAAATAATTCTGAAAAAATTCTACACCACACACACACACACACAAAAGAGTTCAGAATTCATCTAAACTAGAAGCTTGAAAAATATTACAACTGCAATCCATCGCTTCAAAAAGGTTTAAATACTGATCGGTTCGCATTTCACGGCGATAAAGTGTTGACCAAATTCGTTTTCGTGTGCCGACACGAAAGCAGTTATTACAGCCGGCATTGATGCATCATTGTTCAAGTTTGGTCGCTACAAACAGTTCTAAATTATCAAGTTGTGATGTCCGAGACAAAGACACTTTTGAATAAGATGAGCTGCAAGGCGATAAAGCAAGGTGACAATCACTAGTCCTACTGACGTCTTCTCACCGCTTGGCTTGGACATGAGGTACCACAGCTTGATGTTGGCTGAACTACGAAAAAAGTAGGAAGTTAGCATCATGTATCCAATCGACAAGTGTATGACTAGAGCTTGGATTTCTAGTAACGAACAACAGAACTACAGTACCATTGCAAGTACACTTAAATTACAGTGGCATAAATTTCAGTAATGATTACCGAGGAGGAAAATGTATAATTGAAAAAGTAAGGGCAAAACAAACATGGATTTATGAGGGCAGAAAGAAAAGGCATCTATCTAAAAAAGAGGCAAGGCAGCCTAAGAACCAGTTCACAAACCAATACATGGCACTTTGTTTAGATGTCCAGGTGAAAACCAACATTAGGACTGTAGCTGGTATGACAAAAAAATAGCAACAACAATTTGTCTTAAAAATAGCACCTCTAGTCATGTTTCCCACAAAACTAAAACATTTTTGCATTCTGAACAAAATAAAAGATCCACCAGACGTGTGTTCCTTGACTTTGGTGTCAACATCTCAATTAAATGCACTCAGGCACAACATTTTACAAAAACTGTATATCTAGCAAGTATATGGTAAGAAACTACATGGCAAAGATGGATACCTTATGATCTCTCAATTGCAGCAATCTCCTCCTTCAACCAAAAAAGCCTAAGCCTTGGGTTCTTGGTATTGATGAAAATCTCTCGATTCATTGGGCATTTGAAAAGCCGCAGCGCCTTCGCTTTTTCTGCAACAGATAGCTCTTCAATTGACTCAAGCGCATCCACACAATTTCCAATAGAGAACAAGTCATCTTGCTTTGATTCCTTTAACTCTTCAACCAATTTTGCAGATTGCTTCTTCCGAAAATCTATGTAGTCATCGAGAACCAAAGCGATCTGGCTTTGCTTCCTCTTTTTCATCGGCTCCACTCCCTTTTGTTCAAAGCTGGCTGATGTCGCACGCTCAGCTTCATCTCTTCTTAATGCCCCTTGGTCTTGAAGATCAGAAGACGACATACCAGCTTCAAGATTGGTAGAGGAGAAAGGGTTTACATCATTCGTAGAGGAATCCATAGGAGAAATTGCGTCACTTGTTAGATCCACTTGCGGAATTGATATAAAGTTGAGATCGCCTGAAGCAACACTTCCTGCTCCAAAAATGAAAAATATCAACATATTAGTTATGTCCAAGGGAGTCTCAACAATAAAAACAAGTAATAAACAGGGGCGCCTTCAATGGGAATGCGGCCTATTTACTATGTGCTACCGTAACTTGCTTATAACCATGTGTGTTGGAAACACATGATACAAGAAACATACCTTCATGCAGGGAAGCCAATGCCTTGAAGAGCATGAATGGCTTTGAACGAAACTTCTTTACCCTCGGATGGTCCTATTGAATGTAGCAACATTGTATGGTTAGGATCAATAAAACAATGCCCTGAGAGCATGAATGGCAGTGAACAAACAATATATCAAGAAAAGAGCTAACCTTAATAAGTTTATCCCATATTACAGGTTCAGCAATGATCATGCAAAGTGTATCATCCCATCCTGTGCCACTCTGTTTCCGAGAATCTCCCACTGCCCTGTAATTTCCTTTTAAATCCTTCTCCTTCTCTTGGATTTGCTGCTTGGTGAAATGAGCTAGTGGAAACTTCTGATTGAATGTATTTGTAATGCTAGTCCACCCTTCAGCCAACCACCCATTTTGAACTATTCTCCCTTCTAAGATAATCCGTGATAGACTTAAAAATCTCAGGTTCCATCCGAAACTCAACCCTAGACCAACTCTCATGGCCTTCTAATATTTCCTTAACCTTTGCAACCCCGGATAAAGATGATGTGTGAACTGGATGCTTTTCCTCATAAAGGCAAGCATATAAAGCGGGAACCAAAAGGAAGAATAGTTCATCGTCTTCTTCTTGTTCTTGCGAGATAATCTTAATAATTGTATCTCTCCTAGAATCCATCACTATTATACCCAATGAAAACAAAATTAATACAATAATAATAACTAGGAAGTCTTTCATGCAATAGAAACAGCTAAAACAATAATAATATCATCTCCGTTATGACTGAACTTATGAGCAACTATTAATGAACAATGAGATGTGATGATCAGCAGCCAAGTTGCGATATGCATCAAGCAACTATTAATATATTGTATTGTATAAACAGAAATAAGAGCAATAGTTTCCTCCAATATAGTAGGTGCAGAATTTAAGCTTCCTCAATGACCGTGTCAAAGGGATGACTGCGTCAAATACCTTTCTTGCTTCAGGTGAGATCTTCTCAATGACCGATGAATCGAAAGGCACCCAGCAACTGAACACGGCGTCTTCGGACAAAGCAAAACCGTTCTAATGTCAGAGCACCTGCATTTGACACACGATAATTTTTTTATCAGTTTACGACACAAAAATTAATGAGATAACTTAATAGAGCAGACTCACAAATCAGCACCCACTAGATCTCAATGATCACTGACCAGCCAGGCCCAAACACACTACTGGTATTTTAATCATTCATAAGTAAGATACATGTAACTAGATAGAGCAGCCTTACAAACCATGCATCTAGAATCCTACTCTCCCGGTGAAAGCAAAAGCAGAACTATACTATAGTGTTCCCTGTTCTACATACAGGATGACAAGTTCTGGCTCCTCCTTTATATTTCAGTTCTCTGCGCACTAGGGAAGAACTACTATTGATCAATGTAAATGAAACTTGTGTAAGGCAACATCAATGAATTACAAGTACATCCTATTAAATGCTGGTAGTACAGAGTGCATAAGAAATTAAAGGACTACAAAAGACTACAAATGTGCCAAGACTACATATGCTGATATTCTAACCTGCAAGCTCCCTACCAATGTGACAAGCTCCCTTCTATCAAGTATCAACATGTGTTACTATTTTTATCTAAAAAATATGCAGAATAGTTGCTCACAAATGTCACCTACTCACAAGAGCTTGATTCATACAACTATATTGATCTGCTTGTATCTAAATCTAATAAGTAATCAGTGTTGTGTACCTCATATAACATATGAAATCTGATGTCAACAATGAAAATACTATGGACAGATACATAGCAATGAAATTGGAAACCAACTGACCCACATGTCTGGTGCATACAAGTCCAAAGTTTTATCAAATATATGAGCAACCAGATGCATCAAGCTTCAGACTACTTTTCACAATTCGATGGGCAGCATAGCATGCTACATAGAAACAAATCGTAGCTAGCACACATGAAAATACAACTCATATGGAGCTGGTGGTTCAAGAACTACACAAGAAAAATACAAGCTCGTATGGATCTGGTGGTTCAAGATCAGGGACGGTGAAGGCATGAACTGAAGAAAAACATATGGGGGAAAGAGGAGGGGGCAAACCCTTGATCAGATGAGATACAAACGTCCGCGGAACCGTCGCCGTCGCCGTCGCCGGAGGGGATCGGAGCTTCGAGGCGGAGGGGAGATCCGGGGAAGGAGTGCGGTGACGGCCGCGGTCCGTCGCCGTCGTTGGAGGGGCGGAACTTGGATCCGGAGCACAGGAGGGAGGGGGTTGGGGGCGTCGTTTTTGTCGCCGGCGGAGGAGCTCAGAGGCGGTCGGGGGCGCTGGATCTTGGTCGACGGCGCTGTCGCTCCCTCGTCTCGCTCGAGCGGTGGCTTTCCTCCCCGACCTCTGGGGTCGTGCCTTTCCTTCCCGTGGAAAGGGCGTGGGTCGGGCAGGGTTACCCCTCGACTGATGCGGACCAAACGACACGGTCGATCTCCCTGGGCCAGCTCGGCCCCTGGTTTTCTGACCCCGGGAAATAGCGGGGGGATCCCTTGGAACCAAACAAGCCCTAAACGTTAGGATTCTTGCCGGTGAAGACTGTCTCTCTCGTCGCGAACAAGACCGTTGCGTTCGAGCGCTGAGTTTTTAAAAACGGATTTGCTAATTCTCGTCTAGACCGTAGGATAAAAATGCTTTAAGATTCGGTTTGTTTTCATACAGGCTAGAGCGGCGTGTTTACTTCTTTCGCACGGGCTGTTTTAGCCTTGTCTTTCTTACCTGACCATTTCAGTGGGGAGAGGATTTGTAGCACGTTGCTGCAGGGGCACCGAGTCCCTCGTGGGTGCTTTTTTTTGGCTTTTGATTTTTAAATTTTCATATCTTTTGAACAACAAGTCTAAATTAAGTTTTGTTTCATATTTGTGTTTCTCGTGATGAGGGCTTTCAAATAAGATCCATTTTGAATGCATTTTGAGGAGTTTTGAAAAAATCCGACTCAGTTGCATGTCCACACTCGCATTGAAATCTGATTTTTTTTACTTTTTAAAATTTTTTCTCCACCATGCGACTTATAAAATATTCACCGTGTTTAAGAAAAAGTCATCGCGTGTTTTCAAAAGAAAAAAATCCACCTCGTCCTAAAAGATGTCCGCCATGTATTTTTTAAAGGTCTATCGTGTACTTTATTTTGTAAAATGTTTTCTGCGTATCTTTAAATTCATGACCATTTTTAGAATTTGTGAATTCTTTTACCTCAAATTTGAAGTAAGACCACGACACTTATACTCCCTCTGTAAAGAAATATAAGAGCGTTTAGATCTAAACGCTCTTATATTTCTTTACGGAGGGAGTATTTGACAAGGAAAAGAAATCCTTTTTACGCTGACATAGAGTTCCTGAACCTAAAAGTGAAAGGAAGCAACGTAACCTAGTGGCAAATAATTAGATCAATAACAAGGCGTCACGGAAATCGATTTAGGTACTTGATTTGACTATTGCACAGAGACCTAACATACCTCAGTTAGACTAAAGAGAAAGTAGTAAAATGAAGGCATGAACGTATCTAGTATGGGATGAAAACGGAGCGGAAACGGACGAAACTAGTTCCTGCCACATTTGCTTTCATATTTTTTTTGCGGAAGAGGTAACAAATAAGAAACCTCGGAAACAAATATAGATAAAATACTATTGAAAACAAAAACAGAGCGAATACGGCACGGACATGACGATGGAAGCGAGTGTAAACCAGAACTAAAAGACCCCTTGAATTATAGGCAAAAACATAAGGAAATAGACAAAATGTTCAGCTTTGGCAAACAAAAACTTGAAGGCATAAAACAATCAAAAACATTGACATAGCAGTGCAGCTCAAACAATAATAGTGCTCTGATGGCAAACTCACAATAATAGACTAGAACACAATTCTAGTAGTTGCATCACACATGGGCCATTTTACACATTGTGTGTTCGTTGCGCTATAAAACAAGCATATGCCCATATTGAAAACGGAAAGTTCCATATTCACGGAAACAGATAGTTTCACTCCGGTGCTTATTCCACCGGAAAAGGTCGTTCCGTTTGTGTTTCCGTTTTCACTTTAAAAAAATCCACTTCCATTTCTGTTTTGTAAATTTCTCTTTTCATTTCCGTTTTTTCTCTCCGTTTTCGTTTTCCCACCGGAAAAGCAGAATGCTTCCGCTCCATTTTCATCCTAAGTATGGTGACTACAATTTTCACTCCGATCCAGACTTGAATTCCTTGAAGACAAAAATTCAAAGTTCAGTCAACAAATGGTACAGTTTTATATTTCGACCTACTACTATTTTGCTCTAGCTCATTTTCTGAAGGATCCATAGAAAGGGAGAATAAAACGATAACCGCCTTAATTAGCCCTGATCGAAGCACTTGACAGTAAAGTGTGTAATCGCACAAGACCAAGATTCAGTAAAGTGAGTAACTAACTGCAGAAGACCAAGATCCGATAAAGTGTGTAACGGACTGCAGAAGAAGTGACAAATAAAAGTAATCACTGAGCTCATTACTTTTAGGTGTAAGTAATTAGCGAGCTGATCATCTTGGGCTCTAGGCTGTGGTGGGCTAGAGAGAAGGTGGACGGCAGCCGGCAGGCAAAACAACACCTGATTCTCAAAAAAAGAAAGAAGGGAAAACAACACCTGAAAACAAAACAAACTACGACATTGTCTCAACAAAAAACGACAACGCAAAAGGAACTACTCCATTCGTCCCATAATATAAGAACATTTTTCAAGCTTAGATGTCACATATCTATGTCACATCCAGATAAGCCTTAAAGCAGACCCTTTTGAAATATATTATCTCTACATAAAAAACCATGAAGTTTCCAAAGATATGACACTTAGGGGGCTTCCGCACAAGATGAGCCTTTTCGATATGGACCGAACCTCGTGACGAGATCCGATCTGTTGTTGCGGCCCGACCTTTCACGACACTCCACCTCCAGTAGCAGTAACCTCTCGCTCGCGCACGCGTGTACACGAACTAGCAGGATGGAACCTTACGGTTCAGCATGAGAAAACCAATCTCGATGACGGTACTCACGCGCAAAACAATTTCTACAAAGAAATCGCAACACAGAGGTTTTCTAAAGATTTCTTCAAAACTTAATGCGGGTGTCTGCCTTGAAAAACACATGTCTATTTCAAAAAAATAACCTACGTACATTGGCCGTAGCCATCCCTTTTTATAAGCAACACACAAATAACAAAACCGACCTAACAACTCTAGATTGAAACAAACTCTCTCTTTCTTATTTAAACTAATCAAAGATTTAACTAATAAGACTGTTCATAGTGGGAGTAACATATGTGATAACATGTATGGTACATATAGGCAAAAAATATGATGTGGCAAGTAATAAATGAGAAGAAAAGCAAATGAAGTAACATAATATAATATGTTACCATCACATAGCGATTCCTAATATAAAATAACTCTACAAAGTAATGAATAAATCACTCTATATAAACACTACCCACTATGAAGCTAATAACAAACTAGTAACATACATATTACTAGTCTAAGATACTCACCACTATGAACAGCCTTAAGTATCCGGCAACCTTAGATGGCCTAGGACAGTCTAACAAACTAGAACTGCTTATTTTGGTTGGCGTGTCTTCTAGGACATGTGGACCCCTTCCGCATCCTCTCAAGCTTAGCATGTCTCTAATTCTGTGGAGAATCCTTCGGTTACTGTTTTTCTTCCGAGGTAAGAAAATGAATAAAATCTCTATCCGTCTTGTTTAAATTGTTCGCCTGTCACGTGTTCTGAGTAAACTCCTTCCGATCTTTACCATGCACGTAGGTAACTTCTCTTCTAATTAACTTTTGGCTAGCCCCACTTGCATGCTTGCGATCTACTCTCTTCGTCCAGAAATACTTGTCGCAGAAATTGATATATCTAGATGTATTTTGTTTTAAATACATCCATTTTTATCCATTTCTATGACAAGTAATTTCGAGAGAGGGAGTACTTGATTGCCTGATGCATGCATACATGGAAACATACCTCCGTACGAGATGCCTACTAATTCATCCTCATACCTTGGAACATGTACACCATGGACGTGAACAACTGTATCTGATATAGACATAGCAGTATAGTCCTTCACTCCTTTTCTTCAATCTACTAACGGGGAGTTGGTAGCGTCGCCTCACCTCCCATCAACCCTATATTACGCCCGTGAACGTCTTACAGACGATCTATCGCTCAAGCCAATTTTGGCCGGCCCATTTGACGCGTGCGTTAACTCAATTGAATCGGCACTTTCCCAAAACAATGTCATGCATTAACTCATTTAAATCAAATCTTAAGAAAATCTCAACTAAATTCAAACTTTCCTTACCTTTCACTACTCATACCCAAATCAAATAGGATTTTACCAAAACATCAACTATAATCAAAGTTGGCCGGCCCATATTACGCGTCAGTGCATTTTTTTGTTTTTGTTTTTTTCTATGTTTCTTTTTTGGTTTCCTTTTTTTATGTTTCATTTTTTCTATAACCAACCTATTATTTTTTCCGTAGGTGGTCGTCATTCGTTCCTCGCAGTCATTTATGCAAAAAAGTGCATATATAAGGAAAGCCCTGCCTGATTGCCGCTTCGAGATACTACTTTATTTGAATGATTTGGCTCTTTTAGTTTGTAAAGAATCAAGGAGACAGATTGGCAATATAAAACAGAGAAAGTTAGAAAAAGAAGAAAAAAAAGGCAAATTTGATTCGGCTGAGAGAGATAAACCTTGAGAAAAAATTATAGTGAAAAGAAGGAACGCACGGATCTGTTGCTTTATTTTGGCCAACCCTATTGCATCGTAGTTTGATCCAAGTTTCATTAGTATTGGTGAATGAAATCAAATAGAGAGAAGGTAAGTCTAATTTGCAAATAAAGCGGGAAGAAGAAAAAGGAATGTGCCCAGGAAGGAATAAAGAAAAGAGAAAACCCAACCCGGTGGTTTGTTTTAGTTTGGAAAGTTTTGTTGTGACTTGATCCACATCCTCTTTATTTGAGAGAGAGATCGAGGCAAGAATAAAAAAAAGTTGTAACTTGTGCCACGTAAAATCTAGCAAGTTGAGAGTTTTAAGGGAAAAATTATGCTTATCTGGCCCAATTAACACGCAGGCATTAATGCCTAGCTAAAAATCGTCGGGTTTTCTCTTATCCAATCTCAACCTCGCCCACAAATGCATGCAATTAACTACGTATGTACTTAATTAGGTGCCCCTCAAAGAACAATGTAGTTAGTTAGGTATGTTTAATTTGGAAACAGAGCGCCGAATCAGTATGCACTATTAATGTCTAAGAATTGTCCCAGTTTTCTCTCGTCCAATCCCTACCTCACCCATGACTGCATGCAATTAATTAGCCAGTTAGTTAGTTACGTCCATTTAAATAGGGATTTCCCCAGTGGTCTAATAATAAAAAGGGACATTGCTTCATGGATCGCCGAACCTATAATCCTGGACGAAGGGAGTAACTTCCACCGATTTTTCCACGTACATAAGTATGTCAACCGATTTATCTATGTGTAACGGAATCAAGCTTACCATCTAAATAATCAACATATCAAGTGGCAGCAAGGGTTTTTGCGCTAGGACTTCTACGCCCTCCCCCCCCCCCCCCCCGTTACGATCTGGTCGGCTTGAACGGTATTGTGTTGATTGCTCATCGACCACGGACACAAAGGTGGCTCCCCCACGACGACTATGCATGAAGTCCCGGGTGCGTACATCGGCAGCTGGGCTAGGTCGCACGATCGCGCTTATTGTCCATCGATGAGCATACAACATGACACACTGGTGTCCCCATCTGCCCACCCCTCATCTCGCCATCCTTCTCCGGGTAGCAGTGGATATCACAACATAGTTGACGCTACCATGGCCGATGACTGTCGGTCACACGTCATCTCTCTTTAGATATTGTTTCATCCCGTAGCAACGCACATGTATTTAGCTAGTTACACACTAATGTTAGCCACGGATGTATCATCCTCTCCCCCTTGGAACAAAACCGTCCTCGGTTTTGAGTCGACCTCTTCAACAGTATTTTTATTAGTCGGCTCTATGATGACCATAAAAAATTCAGCAACTTTAACCTTCTTTTTTTTTGCTTCTTCCTACTGTTTTATCTTCTCAAGATGTTCTTTCCTCCAAGCAAAAAAATGCTCCTCAGCCATGGGCATGAGGCTGCACTTCCTACCCTTCCTGACGGTATATCTGTGTGTTTGAAAATCATACGCAACAACGTGTTTTTTGTACCAAGGCTCACCCAGCAACAAGTGACATGAAACTATCAATGCTGGAATCACGTCGCACAAAACCTCGCAAAAATAATTTCCCAACAAAAACAATACCGTGGTTTGTTGCGTGACAGTGAGCTCTTCATGACCCGAACGAAACAAGTATGGTTGTGGACGTGGTGTCATTGGTAGCTCCAGCTTATCCACCATCTCAATGCTTGCAGCGTTGATCAAATTCATGTGATTGATCGTCATGGCACATGATCTCTCTCTCACCAACACACGCGTGTGAAAAAGCCCAACCCAGCGGCCTTCCTCCTCCAACTGAAATCCATAGCTTTGCTTCCTGAATGATGATGTGCTCGCCATCTTCTCCATAGTGCCGTGAACAATGATACGTCTCCAAAGTATCTATAATTTATGAAGTATTCATGCCATGTTTACAATGATTTTATATGGTTTTGGTGCATTTTTATATGATTTTTATGAACTAACCTATTGACCTAGTGCCTAGTGCCAGTTCCTTTTTTTTTGGCTATTTCTTTGTTTCACAGAAAAACTATACCAAACGAAGTCCAAACGCGATAAAAATATATGGTGATTTTTTATGGAAGAAAAGAGACCCACGAAGCTTCGGGAGGGAGCCAGAAGGTGTCCACAGGAGCCACAAGCTCACCTGGTGCCCCCCCTAGGGTGCGCCACCTGAGCTTGGGCCCCTTGGGACTCCCCCTGGCGTGATTCCAACGCTGAAAATTCATACAAATACGGAAACCCCCAAAAAATTAACCTAGAAGAGTTTTTTCGCTGCCGCTAGCCTCTGTTCCGAAGCGATCTCATCCGGAACCCTGTTCCGGCACCCTGCCGGAGGGGGAAGTCATCACCAGAGTCCATCTTCATCATCCCCGCTGCCTCGATGGCGAGGAAGGAGTAGTTCACCCCCGGGGCTGAGGGTATGTACCAGTAGCTATGTGTTTGATCTCTCTCTCTTGTGATCTTGATAGACACGATCTTGATGTACCATGAGCTTTGTTAATATAGTTGGATCATATGGTGTTCTTCCCTCTATATCTTTGTTGTAATGAATTGAGTCTTGCTCTTTCAGGTTTCATTATGTTGGATTGAATACTTTGGATTTGAGATCACTTGATGTATGTCTTGCATGTAGATACCCGTGGTGACAATGGGATATTCTATTGAGTCACTTGATATATGGTTTGATAATCAACTTGTGGATTCCTGTGGTGACATTAGGATAATCTAGGCATAGAGGTTGATACACGTTTTCATCCTACTTTCTTCGATAGGAACTTTGGAGTGATTCTTTGTCGCACATTGAGGGATTGTCATATGATTCAATTATGTTAGCACTGCTGAGAGATTGCCCTAGTGAAAGTATGAACCCTAGGCCTTGTTTCCAAGCATTGCAATACCGTTTGTGCTCACTTTTATCACTTGCTACCTTGTTGTTTTTATTATTTCAGATTACAAAAACCTATATCTATTATCTATACTACACTTGTGTCACCATCTCTTTGCCGAACTAGTGCACCATTGTATTGGGTGTGTTGGGGACACAAGAGATTTCTTGTATTTGATTGTAGGGTTATTTGAGAGAGACCATCTTCATCCTACACCTTCCATGGATTGATAAACCTTAGGTCATCACCTTGAGGGAAATTTGCTGATGTCCTACAAAACTCTGCGCTTGGATGCCCAGCAGAGTCTACAAGAATAAAGTTGCGTAGTAGACATCAAGCTATTTCTAGCGCCATTGTCGGGGAGGTGAGTGTTTGAAGGTATATCTTTAGATCTTGCAATTGAATCTTTTAGTTTCTTGTTTTATCACTAGTTTTGTTTATAAAAGGAAACTAAAAAAAATGGAAGTGAAGTTGCATCAAATTCTTCATCTTTATGATGTCTTTCTTGAAAACATGGAATCTTGCTAAATTGTTAGAAGAAGAAGTTAACACAATGTTTAATGTGAGTTCCATGAATAATAAGCATGATTGCAATATTGTTAGTATGCTCTCTAAGAATATCCATAATGCTAATGATGATTGCACTAGCCATGATAAAATTTCTGAAAAAGGGTTTCTTATAAGCATGCCAATTATTGTGGAGAGAATAGACCTTCTGCGGACGTACTAATTAGGGTTGGTAAATTTTCTAAGAAGCATAAATATGAAAGAACCCAATGGTTACTTAAGATGCTACATGATCATGCTAAAGAATTATGTTCTCCTCATCCCATTACTTGTGAACTTTGCAATGAAGGTGGTCATCTTAATTTTCAATGCATGCAATTTTATGATCGAACCGCGTTCAAATATTGTGATGACATGATCACCCTTAAACATTATAATGAACTTACTCTATTTTTAGGGTATGAAGAAGTGACACACAAAAATAATTGGTATGAAGTATTAGTTCTCACGAAAACTCTTGAACTTGATCTAAGGGAAATTTATATGTATTATGTGGTAAATTGCAATGAGAATGTTTATCTTGCCAATTATATAAAGACATGAAAACCAATAGAATATGAAAGGAACACTAATGAAAGGGAAAATATTTCCCAATTCCCTCCTATTGTTTCTCATGGTGAATCAAGTGACGAGGAGGAGCTCCCTATCCAACCAATCTCTTCAATAAGAAGCTCGAAAAAATTAATTAAACCCACACATAATGTGGTGAAGAAGAAGAGGAGGAAAAGAAGGAAAACAATGGTAAAAAGGTATCTCTCCCAAATAATGTTGCTCCTATTATTATTGTGCCTCTTGAGAATGAATCAAAAAGTATTGTGGAAGATGATACACCTGAGGATGATATTGTCTTTTGGTCTGATGGCACAATTTTCGAAGGAACTATTGAGGATGATTTTGTTATGCCTATTACTTGTTGTGATAAATTTGATTGGGAAGATAATGATACTTCTTATGATCTTGAAAATCTTTTTGGCACCAACTTGGAAAATTATGATGATTATGATTGTTATACTATTGGTGCTATTAGTGCTATTAATGATAAGAGTAATTATGCTAATGATATGCAAAAACCATAAGCTTGGGGATGCTATGTTTGATGAGAATGACATGTTTGAGAATGTATTTGCTACAAATTATGTTTGTCCTAAGCTTGGGGATGCTATGCTTAATGAAGATGATCTTTTTAGTCGCCCTACTTTTAATAAGCAAATTTATTATGATGAAAACATGCCTCCTATTTATGATGATTGCAATAATAATGAAAGTGGGTTTGGAAGAGTGACTAGGTAATAATTATCCCACTATTTTGGAGGGTGTTGAATCTTGTTATAATGATAAAAGTGGATTTGGAAAGGTCATAACTTTATTTAGTGATGATTCCACTATTTCGGAAGAGGTTTCAATTGATTATGATGAGAACAAAGTTGCTACTTATGATGAATATTGTGATGATACTTATGTTGTAAAAAGTAGTGATAATTATTCTTGTGAAGCTTTTCATAATTATAAATATCCTTTTACTGGACATTACTCTTTTAATCTGGAATCAATTTATAGTGTTCAAGTTTTATATGATACTCCCACTATTATGAATGAGAAGAAATTTGCTTATGTGGAGAGTAATAAATTTTCTATGCTTGTGGATCATGAAAAGAATGCTTTGTGTGATAGCTATATGGTTGAATTTGTTCATGATGCTACTGAAAATTATTATGAGGGAGGAACATATGCTTATAGATATCTGAATGATATCAAGTTCCCTCTCTATGTGATGAAAATTTTGAAGCTATACTTGTTTTGCCTTCCTATGTTAGTTGGTACTTGCTTAAATAAATATGTTGTTCGTAAAATCCCTATGCATAGGAAGTGGGTTAGGCTTAAATGTGTTTTATATATGCTCTCCGATGCTCTCTTTGTGTTTCAATTCTTTACTTTTATGTGAGCATCATTAAAATTATCAATGCCTAGCTAAAAGGCATTAAAGAAAAGCACTTGTTGGGAGACAACCCAATATTTATACCTACTGTTTTTGTGTGTTAACATGATTAAGCTACTGTAGTAATCATGTTTTGTGTCTTTTATATCAATAAAGTGCCAAGTAAAGCCTTTTGGTTGATGTTCATGTTTGTTTATTTGGTTCTGTGCAAAAATCAAAAAGTTTAGCGTCCACTGGATGAATTTACATTTTGTACCGGAACATGAGAAAATTTTGAAATTTTTACACAGTAATGCTATACAAATTGTTTACGTTGTACTAATTGTTCAGAATTTTTTGAGATATAGAAGTATGGATATTAATTCGTCGTCTACAGACTATTCTGTTTTTGACAGATTCTTGTTTTATTAAATAATTTGCTTGTTTTAGTGTTTCCATAGCTTATATTGTGAGATATAAATTTTGGAAATGATAGGATACATTAGGCATTATGTGAGAACAATTATAAATCTTATCTTGACAGTACCCAAGTGGATGATTTATTTTTATCATACTAACTCATCTCATGAGTTCCGTTAAGTTTTGTGTGATTGAAGTTTTCAAGTTTTGGGTGAGATATCGATATGAGGAGAATAAGGAGTGGCAAGACCCTAAGCTTGGGGATGCCCAAGATACCCCAAGTTAATATTCAAGGAAGACTCAAGCGTCTAAGCTTGGGGATGCCCCGGAAGGCATCCCCTCTTTCGTCTTCAACATTATCGGTAACCTCACTTGGAACTATATTTTTATTCGTCACATGATATGTATTTTGCTTGGATTGTCTTTTTATTTTGCTTGCTGTTTGATACAATCTTTAGATCTGAAATTTTGATTTGGAGAGAGTCTTTGCATAGTTACTTAATTTCTTAACTACTCTTTGTTCTTCACTTGTATCTTTTGGAGTAGTTTGTCATTTACTCTTGTGCTTCACTTATATCCTAAGAGTAAATTTTTGAATGAATGAAATATCATAAATCTGAAATTATACATGTCCTATATGCTTAGTAATAGTTTCACATTGGGTTTAGAAAGTAAAATCTATTGAAATTTGACAATCACAATATTGGCCATTCAAGTAATTCATGAAAGATTGGTATAAGGAAGAGAAACTTCACATACAAATGTATTATCTTGGACATCTTTTATGATTGTGAATACCCATTAATTATTTTTAAACTTGATCAAATAAGTTTAAGTTGGATAAGGAAGACAACGTAATGGGTCATGTTTGGATATATTTGCATAGAAGTTATATTGTTATGGATCCTCCAACATGTGGTGCTTGTTTATAATCTTTGCTAGCCAAAAATTTATGTACTAAGCAGGAATACTGCTTGTGCATCCAAAATCCTTGAACCAAGTTTCTTCCATGAGTGTCCACCATACCTACCTATAGATGGTATTTCACTTCCATTCAAAGTAAATTTGCATGTGCCACCTCTAAAATCTTTAAATGAACATATGTTTTGTGTGCCCGTACCGCTCATGGAGCGATGGGGTAGTCAATATCTTCCATGCTAAGTGTGTTTTACTCGCCGAAGAGAGTTTATTCACTCGTCAAATTTGAGGGAGGCTGGTAAAAAGGATGCCTAGTCCTAAATTATTTATGAAATAGCCCCCCCTGGAAAGTTGAAAGTTGGCAGGCACCCGTGGATTCGGCTAGCCATGGTTTGTGTTAGTATGGTGGAAAGGAGAGTAAAACTTTTTGCATGGGAACCGCCATTAACGTGTTTAGCATGGAAGATATTGAAAACTTTGTCGTTAAACCGTTGACAGGAAAAATACACCTCTCAAATGAAACTATCTCTCTTTTAAGTAGTGGGCTCTGGCGCATTAGCAAATCAATGCTTCCCTCTGCGAAGGGCATATCTATTTACTTTTCATGTTGAGTCAACTTCTTATTCCAATCTCAATTATTCTCCACTTGGCAAGCATCATGTGGTGGGGAAAGATCCAGGCACATATATCCAGTCAAATATATTTGATTGTGAATTATTACTGTTGAAAATTATTTCAATGATAAGCAAGTTGGGAGGCGAAACATTAAGCCCCTATTTCCTCTGTGTTCGATGGATGTTGTTTGTTCTAAAAATATGCTTTGAGTACCAGCAATCATAGAAGACCATATGATAATTGAGTATGTGGAGCTCTTACATAGACTTTTTCCAAAAATAAGATGATTTGTAATTGTTTGGTGACTAAGAACATAGGTTGTTAAGTTTCAAGGGAGATAATTATTTAAATCATAACATGTGAATTGATTGCTATTTTATCATGATGAGTTTTATGAGAAAGAGTTGTTGTTTATGATGCTAGGAAAAGTGATTGAAATTATCATTAATCAAATTTGTGCACTATTCTAGCATTCAGACTTCATAAATTATTTCTTTTATCATTTACCTACTCGAGGACGAGCAGGAATTAAGCTTAGGGATGCTGATACGTCTCCAACGTATCTATAATTTATGAAGTATTCATGCTATCTATAATTTATGAAGTATTCATGCCATGTTTACAATGATTTAATATGGTTTTGGTGCACTTTTATATGATTTTTATGAACTAACCTATTGACCTAGTGCCCAGTGCCAGTTCCTGTTTTTTGGCTATTTCTTTGTTTCGCAGAAAAACTATACCAAACGAAGTCCAAACGCGATAAAAAATTATGGTGATTTTTTATGGAAGGAAAGAGACCCACGAAGCTTCAGGAGGGAGCCAGAAGGTGTCCAGGGGAGACACAAGCTCACCTGGCGCCCCCCCTAGGGCACGCCACCGAGCTTGTGGGCCCCTCGGGACTCCCCTTGGCGCGATTCCAATGCTGAAAATTCCTATAAATACAGAAACCCCCGAAAGTTAATCTAGAAGAGTTTTTCCACTGCCGCAAGCCTCTGTTCTGAAGCGATCTCATTCGGAGCCCTGTTCCGACACCCTTTCGGAGGGGGGAAGTCATCACCGGGGGTCATCTTCATCATCCCTGCTGCCTTCGTGACGAGTGATACGTCTCCAACGTATCTATAGTTTTTGATTGTTCCATGCTATTATAGTATCAATCTTGGATGTTTTATATACACTTACAAGCAATTATATATCATTTTTTGGGACTAACCTATTACCTTAGTGCCCAGTGTGCCAGTTGCTGTTTTTTGCCTGTTTTTGATTTTTCAGAATATCAGTACCAAACGAAGTCCAAATGCCACGAAACTTTTTGGAGATTTTTTTCTGGACATAAGAGACCCTGGAAGCTTCGGGAGGGGACGAGAAGATGGAGCAGTGGTCCTCGAGGCACCACGGCGCGCCCTGGTGGCTCGTGGGGCCCACATGGCTCCGTTTGACCTAACTCCGCCTCTATAAATTCTCTAAAATCGGGAAACCAACAGAGGAGTCCAAAAAATACTTTTTCTGCCACCGCAAGTTCCTGTTCTCGAGAGATCCCATCTGGAGGCCTTTTCCGGCACTCTGCCGGAGGGGGATTCGACCACGGAGGGGCTCTACATCAACCTTGCTGCCCATCCGATGATGCGTGAGTAGTTTACCACAGACCTACGGGTCCATAGTCAGTAGCTAGATGGCTTCTTCTCTCTATTTGTTCTTCAATACAATGTTCTCCTTGATGTTCTTGGAGTTCTATCCGATGTAATCACTTTTTGTGGTGTGTTTGTTGGGATCCGATGAATTGTGAGTTTATGATCAGATTATCCATGAATATTATTTGAGTTTTATCTGAACTCCTTTATGCATGATTGTTATAGCTTCGTATTTCTCTCCGATCTATTGATTTGGTTTGGTCAACTAGATTGATTTATCTTGCAATGGGAGAGGTGCTTTGTATTGGGTTCGATCTTGCGGTGCTCAATCCCAGTGACAGTAGGGGACATGACACGTATTGTATCATTGCTATTAAGGATAAAAAGATGGGGTTTATTCATGCGTGAGTTTACTTTGTCTACATCATGTCATCTTGCTTAAGGCGTTACTCCGTTCTTTATGAACTTAATACTCTAGATGCATGCTGGATAGCGGTCGATGTGTGGAGTAATAGTAGTAGATGCAGGCAGGAGTCGGTCTACTTGTCTCGGACATGATGCCTATATACATGATCATTGCCTTGGATATCGTCATGATTATTTGCTTTTCTATCAATTGCCCAACAGTAATTTGTTTACCCACCGTATGCTATTTTCAAGAGAGAAGCCTCTAGTGAAAACTATGGCCCCCGGGTCTACCTTTATCATATATTGAAAATCCTAAAAATACCTTGCTGCAATTTTACTTTATTTATTTTATTTTGTATTTTTGTTCGATCTATCTATCTATCACCATACAATTTAATCTTGCAATTAACCGCCAAGGGATTGACAACCCCTTGTTCGCGTTGGGTGCAAGGATTTGTTATTTTGTGTGCAGGTGCTGCTAACGACTCTTTGCATGA
This sequence comes from Elymus sibiricus, assembly GCA_039707655.1. Classification (NCBI taxonomy): domain Eukaryota; kingdom Viridiplantae; phylum Streptophyta; class Magnoliopsida; order Poales; family Poaceae; genus Elymus; species Elymus sibiricus. Next base: position 230,869,196 of record CM077668.1, read on the forward strand.
TTCTCCTACTGGATTGATAACCTTGGTTTCATAACTGAGGGAAATACGTATCTCTACTGTACTGCATCATCCCCTCCTCTTCGGGGAAAACCAACGCAGATCACAAGTAGCAGGAAGAATTTCTGGCGCCGTTGCCGGGGAGACATCATCAACATCTATCAAGTACCTACGCATAAACTTTCATCTCCTTGCATTTATTTTATTTGCCTTTTCCTCTCGTTTTCATCTCCCCCACTTCTAAATTTTTTTACACAAAAATACAAAAATATTTTTCGTTTGCCTTTTTGCGTATTTTCTTGTTCGCTTGCTTGAAGTTGCTATCATGGCTGATTTTGGTATGGAAAAAGGTGAGGATGGTAAGACTCCTAAAATTGAAATTCCTACCAATTTAGATGCTAAAACTTTCGTGATGGGACATGGGAATATTATAGGAAAAAGTGTTATCCAAGAATTCTTTAATTGCATAGGAATTTTGGCTTGTGATGACACACCTATTCTTAAAAGAACCAAAAACTATGCCGAAGCTATCTCTGCACTGGTTCTTAAACTTGAGAGAAGATTTATTCGTACCCATCCTACTTTGCAAAGATTGTTTTATGAGTTGCCGGTTATAAAAAATCCTAGAGCTAAGAAGATAGCTACCCTTATCCTCATGAATGAATTTGATTATATAGTGCGGGAAGCTAGAGAGATCTTTGATTTTTACGGTATGAATCGTGAAAACCCGGTGATAGATGAGATTTTATACAATAGTGATTACTTGTTGAGATATTTATTTCGCGATGATCACACTTTTGATGAGAAAACCAAAAAGGAGGTCCCTCCCTTAAACATAATCCAACAAGTTTTCAATTGTATTAATAAACAGTATTCTTGGATTGTAAAAGGGAATCAAGAGGGATTTGAGGATGGTCAACTTAGTAATGCTAAAATTCCCATGGATGATGTGTTTCATATTATCTTTGAAAAACCTCCTGATGAGAATGCATCTTTAGAAAAGAAAACCAAAGATGACAATACTTGAAACTATGCATTATGCCTAGCTAGGGGCGTAAAACAATAGCGCTTGTTGGGAGGCAACCCAATGAATAAAATAAATTTTTGCTTTTACCTTCTGTTTTTGAGTGTTTGCACAATTATGCCACTGTTATGATTATGTTTTTTTATGTTTTAATTAGTGTTTGTGCCAAGTAAAGCCTTTGGGATGATTTGGATGATAGTTGACTTGATTCTGTGTAAAAACAGAAACTTTTACGTCCAGTGCAGAGATTCTTAAAAATAACTGGAGCGTCGAAAAATTCTGAATTTTTTGCACATGATTAATATACAAATTTCCCACATTGTCCTCCAGAATTTTTGGAGTTACAGAAGTATGGTCAATACTCAAATTGCTACAGACTGTTCTGTTTTTGACAGATTCTGTTTTTGATGCATTGTTTTGCTTGTTTTGATGAAACTATGGATTGTATCGGGGGGTATAAGCCATGGAGAAGTTATAATACAGTAGGTATAATGCAAAAATAAAATATGAATGGGTTTGCAACATTACTTAAAGTAGTGATTTGCTTTATTATACTAACGGATCTCACGAAGGTTTTGTTGAGTTTTGTGTGATTGAAGTTTTCAAGTTTTCGGTGAGATCACGATGGATGAAGGAATAAGGAGTGGCAAGAGCCTAAGCTTGGGGATGCCCGAGACACCCCAAGGTAATATTCAAGGACTCCCAAGCAACTAAGCTTGGGGATGCCCCGGAAGGCATCCCCTCTTTCTTCTACCAACTATCGGTAATTTTACTTGGAGCTATATTTTTATTCATCACATATCATGAGTTTTGCTTGGAGCGTCGTGTATTATATGAGTCTTTGCTTTGTTTGCTTTTTAGTTTGTCACAATCATCTTTGCTGGACACACTTATTTGAGAGAGCCACATGTTTATCATGATTTGTTAGAATACTCTATGTGCTTCACTTATATCTTTTGAGCTAGGCAGTTGCTCTAGTGCTTCACTTAAATCTTTTTGAGCACGGCGGTGACTATATTTTGAAGAAATACATGAACTCTCATGCTTCACTTATATTATTTTGAGAGTTGATAAGATTATATTTTGAAGAAATGTTTGCACTCTCATGCTTCACTTATATCTTTTTGAGAGTTGATAATAGTAATGGTAATTTGCACAAGATATGAATTTGGTCCCAAAGTGATGAATATTCAAGAGGGATATAATAAAAACTTTCATATAGATCATTGGATATGATAAGTTTGATTCCTTGCAATAGTTTTGTGATATGGAGATGATAATATGTGAGTCATGTTAGTGAGTAATTGTGATTTAGTAAGAATATTGGTGTTAAGGTTTGTGATTCCCTATGCATGCACATAAAGTCAATAGTTATGCAACGAAATTATATCCTACTTATGGTGCATTATTCAGTGTTAGTTATGTTCAATGCATGTTTATGACCGTTTTCGCTTTTTGGTTGGTCGCTTCTCAATCTATTTGCTAGCCTTCATTTGTACTAAGCGGGAATGCTGCTTGTGCATCCAACTCCTTAAACCCAAAGTTGTGCCAAATGAGTCCACCATACCTACCTATATGCGGTATTTCCATGCCGTTCCAAGTAAATTTGCATGTGCCAACTCTAACTTTTTCAAAATAATTTTCCGTTTTGGGTGCCCGTACCGCTCATGAAGCGGCAGGGGGTGGCCAATATTTTCCATGCTAGGTGTGTTATTCTCACGATGAGTGTTTATTCACTTGTCATTGCACGAGAAAGTGGCAAGGTATTAGGGATGCCCAGTCCCGAAATGAAAAAATAATAATATGATGATAATAATAAATTCCTTGGAAAGTGTTGGTATGGAAGGCACCCGTGGGTACGGCTAGCCATGGATTGTGAAAGAATGGTGGAAAGGAAATAAACTTTATTTTCTGTTTGGGAACCGCCTATAATGTGTCTAGCATGGAAGATATTGGGAATTCTCGGTCGTTTTCGTTGACAGAAAAAGCATGCCTCTCAAAATAATTTTATCTCTCTAATTTAAGCCTTGAGCTCTGGCACCTCTGCAAATCTCTGCTTCCCTCTGCGAAGGGCCTATCTATTTACTTTTATACAATTTTTATTTTTATTTTGAGTCTCCATTTTCTCTTATAAAGCACCAACTAGAGAGCACTATTGTCATACTTGTGCATTGGGTGTAGCTAATATTGAGTGTGTTTCATGAATGGATCAATGATTGAGCATAATGGGCTAGGGATAACTTTCTTTAGCGTTGATATTTTGAAAGACATGGTTGCTTGTTAGTATGCTTGAGTATTTATGTCTTCATGTCAACCTACAGACTATTGCTTTGAATCATTCAAGTCCAAATGTCCATGCTACAAAAGAAAAGAGTATATGATGAATATGATAGGTAGCATTCCACATCAAAAATTCTGTTTTTATCATTTACCTACTCGAGGACGAGCAGGAATTAAGCTTGGGGATGCTTGATACGTCTCCAACGTATCTATAATTTTTGATTGTTCCATGCTATTACAGTATCAATCTTGGATGTTTTATATACACTTACTAGCAATTATATATCATTTTTTGGGACTAACCTATTAACTTAGTGCCCAGTGCCAGTTGCTGTTTTTTGCCTGTTTTTGATTTTTCAGAATATCAGTACCAAACGAAGTCCAAATACCACGAAACTTTTTAGAGATTTTTTCTGGACATAAGAGACCCTGGAAGCTTCGGGAGGGGACGAGAAGATGGAGCAGTGGCCCACGAGGCACCACGGCACGCCCTGGAGGGTGGGGCGCGCCCTGGTGGCTCGTGGGGCCCACGTGGCTCCGTTTGACCTAACTCTGCCTCTATAAATTCTCTAAAATCAGGAAACCAACAGAGGAGTCCACGAAATACTTTTTCCGCCGCCGCAAGTTCCTGTTCTCGAGAGATCCCATCTGGAGGCCTTTTCCGGCACTCTGCCGGAGGGGGATTCGACCACGGAGGGGCTCTACATCAACCTTGCTGCCCTTCCGATGATGCGTGAGTAGTTTACCACAGACCTACGGGTCCATAGTCAGTAGCTAGATGGCTTCTTCTCTCTATTTGATCTTCAATACAATGTTCTCCTTGATGTTCTTGGAGTTCTATCCGATGTAATCACTTTTTGCGGTGTGTTTGTTGGGATCCGATGAATTGTGAGTTTATGATCAGATTATCCATGAATATTATTTGAGTTTTCTCTGAACTCCTTTATGCATGATTGTTATAGCTTCGTATTTCTCTCTGATCTATTGATTTGGTTTGGTCAACTAGATTGATTTATCTTGCAATGGGAGAGGTGCTTTGTAATGGGTTCGATCTTGCGGTGCTCAATCCCAGTGACAGTAGGGGACATGACACATATTGTATTGTTGCTATTAAGGATAAAAAGATGGGGTTTATTCATGCATGAATTTACTTTGTCTACATCATGTCATCTTGCTTAAGGTGTTACTCCGTTCTTTATGAACTTAATACTCTAGATGCATGCTGGATAGCGGTCGATGTGTGGAGTAATAGTAGTAGATGCAGGCAGGAGTCGGTCTACTTGTCTCGGACGTGATGCCTATATACATGATCATTGCCTTGGATATCGTCATGATTATTTGCTTTTCTATCAATTGCCCAACAGTAATTTGTTTACCCACCGTATGCTATTTTCAAGAGAGAAGCCTCTAGTGAAAACTATGGCCCCCGGGTCTACCTTTATCATATATTGAAAATCCTAAAAATACCTTGCTGCAATTTTACTTTATTTATTTTATTTTGTATTTTTGTTCGATCTATCTATCTATCACCATACAATTTAATCTTGCAATTAACCGCCAAGGGATTGACAACCCCTTGTTCGCGTTGGGTGCAAGGATTTGTTATTTTGTGTGCAGGTGCTGCTAACGACTTGTTGCATGATTCTCCTACTGGATTGATAACCTTGGTCTCATAACCGAGGAAAATACTTATCTCTACTGTACTGCATCATCCCCTCCTCTTCGGGGAAAACCAACGCAGATCACAAGTAGCAACGAGGAGGGAGTAGTTCACCCCGGGGCTGAGGATATGTACCAGTAGATATGTGTTTGATCTCTCTCTCTCTCTCTCTCTCTCTCTCTCTCTGGTGATCTTGATAGGACACGATCTTGATGTACCATGATCTTTGTTAATATAGTTGGATCATATGGTGTTCTTCCCTCTCTATCTTTGTTGTGATGAATTGAGTCTTGCTCTTTGAGGTTTCGTTATGTTGGATTGAATACTTTGGATTTGAGATCACTCTATGTATGTCTTGCATATGGATACCCGTGGTGACCATGGGGTATTCTATTGAGTCACTTGATATATGTTTGGGTAATCAACTTGTGGATTTCCGTGGTGACATTGGGGTAATCTAGGCATAGAGGTTGATACACGTTTTCATCCTACTTTCTCCGATAGGAACTTTGGAGTGATTCTTTGTCGCACGTTGAGGGATATTTATATGATTCAATTATGTTAGAACTGTTGAGAGATTGCACTAGTGAAAGTATGAACCCTAGGCCTTGTTTCCAAGCATTGCAATACCGTTTGTGCTCACTTTTATCACTTGCGACCTTGCTGCTTTTATTATTTCAGATTACAAAAAACTATACCTACTATCCATACTACACTTGTATCACCATCTATTCACCGAACTAGTGGACCTATACAATTTACCATTGTATTCGGTGTGTTGGCGACACAAGAGATTTCTTGTATTTGATTGCAGGGTTGTTTGAGAGTGACCATCTTCATCCTACACCTCCCACGGATTGATAAACCTTAGGTCATCCACTTGAGGGAAATTTGCTGCTGTCCTACAAAACTCTGCGCTTGGAGGCCTAACAGAGACTACAAGAATAAAGTTGCGTAGTAGACATCAAACAACCTCATGCTCTGAATACCAACTGATGTAGACCAAACCTCATGGTGAGATCCGATCTGCTATTGCGTCCCGATCTTTCACGACACTCCACCCCTAGCAGTAGTGACCTCTCGTCCGCGCACGCGTGAACGCGAATTAGAGTGCATCATGAGAAAACCAATCTCGAGGACGGTACTCACGCGCAAACAATTTCTACAAATAAATCGCAACACAAAGGTTTTCTAAATAATCCTTCAAAACTTGATACGGGTGTCTACCTGAAAATCACATCGTGTCTATTTCTTTTATACCTATTAATTAATATTAAAAAAATGTATTCTTGGTCCGTCATGTTATTTTGCAGAAACCTCCCTGATGTTTCTTATAATCAACCCGCGGTCCAGTTTTAAGTCAGATTTTCACTTTTGTAGAAAACCCCCTGATGTTTCTGACAATCAACCCACAGGCCAGTTTTAAGTCAGATTTTTGTTTTTGCGGTAAACCCCCTGATAATTGGGTTAATCAACCCGTAGTACATATCAAATGCTTTTTAAAAATATCCATATCTTTTAAACCCTAACTCCAAATTTGACATGTTACATATGGAATTTGATGAGAAAAATGTGTAGAATCTGAATATGATTTTATTGTACCTGTTAAACATTTTAAAAATGCTATTTAGGGTGTAATCTTATAGCGCATCATTCATCTTTCTTACCGGTGTTGATCCGGATTGGAAATGAACACCTCAGCAAAACCATGACTGAAGACGAAATAAACCATCTGTAACCTCACAAGAAAAAAAGCAGATTTCTCATTTTATGTCGAGAGAGACGCCTTAGGATTGGCAATATTCAAACGCGTTATGATTGTGTGAGCACTGTGGCAACCGTCAGCGAGGGTGGGAAGGAGGATAAGTGGCAACATAGATGGGATGCCATGTGTTGAAAGAAAAGACGTGGACCTATTGGGGTCTCGTGGCCGAAGAAACTGGGAGGGGGTAGGGGAGAAATGAGGCAAGGGTTCACCTGATTCCGCCGTTTTATTCCTCATGTGGTCGATCCAGGCCGTCGTCTCAATCGGACGGCCGAGATTGAGGGTCTGTTCCGAGAGGTCCTTCGGTAGATAAATGGACCAAATGTGGTCGTGGGCTATGGCCCAGGTTGTCCTGACATCGCTAAAAAAATCCCCTATTGGAGAATTTCTACTGCTAGACTGGACTGTTTATGTGATTAGTTTTTGGGCCTTTAAGTATTTTCAGGGCATTTTACATAATTTGTTAATGATTTATGCACTTTTTATAAAGAATAAATAAATGCGCCCAAAATTATTCCAGAAGCCTTAATAACGATAAAGTTTTATTAATGGGAAGTCATGGGTTATTACGGGCCAAATTATGTCATTTAAGGAAAATTTTCTATGTTCCGTGCATTTGATTCATGTTGTTAATATAAGTGATAATGTTATGTAGTGTTAATATGTCTTGATTGCATAAAATTATGCTAAAGATCATGTCTAAATTTTCTAAATAAAATGGACAAATGAGATTTTTTTTGGAAAATATTAATGTGGTATAATGTTAGTGTCATGTATGGCATTTTAAATGACATTATTTTTCTTTGTCTCATTTTAAAGTTCAAATATTTATGTTGTGAAATGATATTTATCTTGATCACAATTTATTTTATAATGTTTCATTCCCAAACGTTTCTAAATATTTTATTTGGAAACTTTATTTGAGTGTGAATTTTATGGTGATGCCATCCTAATGGCATTTCTTAATGGTGTGATCATTTCTAATGGGTTGAGGCCACGTCAAGGAGAATGTTGATGGCCGCATGGTTCGGTTTTCTGCACCGCATTATGTGTCACAATAATATTGGGGCGATATGCCTATTAGGCAAAACTAAAGTTTTTGGTTGGTGCATTTCATGCCATTTTATTATGATATGCGTCGTTGAAATATGCATAAAGGCTCAAACTAATGTTTATGGGGTTATGCTCAATTCCCCAAGCAAAGTACTTTTGTTTAGGGAGTTTGTTTTCCAAAGTGCATGTTGTCATTTGTTTGACAACTCTTATTTTCCAGCAATTGTTAATTTGTGAGTCCTAATGAAAATTTATGTCCAACTTTTATATTTGGATAATTTTATGATATTCTAACGATAATATTAATGTCATTTTTGCTCTGAATGTCGAGTTTAATGTTACTCGGTGGCAATTACATTTATATTTATATGTTAATTCTAATGTCATTTTCATTATATATCATTGAGAATTTAATGATAATTTTTACACTAGTGTTCAATATTATTATCAGTGTCAAAAGGGATCATTGTGTCTGATGGCCCACGTGATTAGATTATATTGTTGCTTTATGTAAATGTTGGCCACTAATTTAGCCAATGTTCTTGCTGGTCATAATGTGATTTATGTCTCTCTAATCAAAATGGAACCAACGAGAAGTTTGATTCGACATTTAATGAGCAAATGTTGTAATGGCATATGATAATGTTCTGACCAACCTCGATTATTTTTCATATGTCATTAATGAGTAAATAAGATTCTTTTCTATCTTTTCCCTATAGTGATACATATTAGAACAACAATTAAGCATGTCTTTAATTCATCTTATATATGATTCATTCATGCTTGGTTTTCTCATTATGATATTCATAAAGTTCCCTCCTCTTTTCCAGCAATGAACATTAATAATGATGCCAAGAGTAAATAACTTTCCAATGTGGAGAGTAAAGATCCTTGCCTCATTTAAGGTCTTCCTATGTTTCCTCCACTAATGTTGAAGGATGTTGATCATGAGATTAAGGCATACATTGCGAGTGGTTCATAAGTTGCATGTGCCATCATGCACATTTCTAATGCAAAAGGGGTTAAGGTCAAAACTATTGGAATTATTCCACTAGCATTTGGAGATGGCTTAATTCTTCATCTTAATGATGATGTTTGTTTATGCTACTAGTTCTTGGAGAAACTTGATTTTTTGTCTCTGTAATAGATGACAGGATTATGTAGGTTTAAATGTATGATTAAGTCAACTCCAATTATGTGATGTTAGTCCCGCCCTCGGGCGAGACAAATCATGTTTTCACTAAATGAATCATTTGTAAAGATTATGTGTGACATGTTATGATTACAGGTGTAAGAGAAGTGTAAATAATGATGACCTCATCGAAATTGTGGTGTTGTTCTATTAAACCTCATTTCGAGGGGGGAATGGATGTCTCATTAAATATTAGATACCAAGCTCACTTCTCCATCTTAAATCATAACATAGACAATCAAAAGAATATGTATGTTGATTCTCTGATTGAGATGGAACCAACCAGAAGTCTTATTCAGAGAATGTATGAAAAGGACACTAAATTTAATTTTAGGATTAAGATGCAACAAATCTTATTTAGAAAATTGAATGAAATCACACTAATGTTATGACTCCTTTTATTAGGTTTGTGTACTTACCCTCTTTCGTATAATATAGAAGCACGCACTCATTCTAAAGTGGCAACTTTGTCGTTCGAATGTTGATGATGATATATTGTAATAGGTGGTGTATGATTATATTTCTGACCACCATTTTTTATAATTATATGCCACACTTCATTAAGTTATTTTTAGCCTTCTGCCCCACGGTAATGCTGATTAGAACGAAAATGTATGTTTGTTAAGACATTAGACTCTGGAGCATGATATATTTTCTATGAAAATAAAGTAATCACTGAGAACTTGGAGCCTAGGAACACCAATCTTGAGGAGAAACTTACTATCCATGAGATCTTTGTTCCTACACGTCAGGTGGATTGAGGATTATGAAATCACTAATGCAACACCTAGTGTTGACCCTCATAATTTCTCTATGTTAAATAATGCATGTGACCGTTCATCTTAGTGGCTTGTTGCCATGTAGGATGAAGGCTACGAGCTCTTACGATTTTATAAATCCAAACAGGGCTCTCATGAAAATCATGAAAGGTTAAAAGGCTTGTAACCAAAAGGCTAATAATAAAGAGAGAATAGATTTGGCGTATGCCATCTTTCCTCTTGTCGGGACTAAGGAATTACCAAGATGTTTGTGTTATCATGATGACATGCTTTTACGTTGACTTAAAACAAGTATGTTACGTTGCTCAACCAGAAGGTTTTGTCATGAAAGGAAAAAGAACATAAAGCATGTTGTCTCAAGAATCTATTTTATGATCTAAGACAAGCGTTGAGACAATGTTACATTAAGTCTGGGGGAGTAAGTTCACTACCTCATGTAGATGATAAGCTCACTGGCTTAACCAGGAGTTTTCTTGTAGATCCTGTTAGAAGCACCTTTCGTATTAAGTATGAACGCGCCCTCTTATTTATGATCGGGATACTTGGCAAAATTGTGCTTAATCTAGAACTAGATCACTGGAAAGCCCTTATCAAGCTTTGCAGTGTATGCAAGGCGATGATTATTACATGCATATTTATAATGAGTTTGATAACGCCATAATTGTGGGTTAGCCAGACATTGTTTTGGTGAGGCATGTGGATATTAAGAATTCCACGTTATGTTACATCCGCACCCTCACACGAGGAATCAACTTCTAACATCAGCAACACATACCTTATACATGCATGATTATACCCAGTTTACTTAGAGCTGATGGATTACTTCTTCTATAGAGTAATCTTATAGAATAACCTATATCGATATTACCAATCATAACCCCTCTACATATACTGTTTTTTTTTTCGAGGGCTCTACTTATACTGTTGTGCTGTATATATCGCGAGTTGTACTTGAAAGTATGTGTGCATAGACGTCGTCACGTACACCCATCAGTTGTTGCTGGTGTTGCTCGACGCGGATACAGCTAGTGACCGGTGGCGGGCGCGGCGGCTTGGGCTTTGTCTTGGGCGCATTAGGTGGCTTTCGGCGGGGTTGGCTTCGGTGGCACGGGCGGCGACGGCGGCGGTGGCGTGGGCTTCGGCGGCGGTGGCATCGGGTTCGGAGGTGTGGGCGGCGGTGGCGTCGGCTTTGGACCCGGGTTTGGCCCGGGGTACGGCTGGTTGTGGAAGCATTTGGTCCCACATGCTTTGTAGCAATCCACCTGTTTATCTGTAATCAAGGGAGAGTCGTGCTGGTTATGTAGTACGAGCAAGTAAAACGCATGTTGCTTCTTTGGACGGTGGCGTACGCACCTGGTGGCAGGGTGAGGCAGGTCTGGGAGATGCACATCTTGAAGCACACCGGCGGCAGTTCCTTGTAGCAGTCCAGGATGCACGACTTCTTGCACTGGAAGTACTTCTGGACGTCGCCGCTGCTGCTGTTGTCGCACTTGTGGATGCAGGAGGAGTAGCACTGCCAGCACTGGCTTTCCTTTCCGGGTTGGGGAGGTTGGGGGTCCGCCGCCCCTGCTGCGGCGAAGAGCGCTGTCGCGGCCAGGAGGACGGCAAGCTTGGCCGCCGCCGCCATGGAGACCATGCTTCTTCCCTGGTGAGGTGCGTGGAGATGGAGGTCGATGGGGTGTGGCTGGCTTTGCAGAAGAAAGGTGGTATAAATAGGGTTGGTTCTTCGCCGGTCGCGTCGTCGTCATGCATGCAGATCGAGTGCACCGGACAAAAGAACTGAATCGGTTGGCGCGCGGCCTGAACATGCAGCACACGTCCCGCAACTACGTACTCCCTCATGCTTAATGCGCTCGCGCCAGCTTCGCATGCGTCGCGCATGAGTGCATTTGCCCAAGTTGAAAGAGGATACGTAGCAAGCTTCCAAGAAAATATCCGTACCTTAGGAGGGCAAAGCACTGTAAATATGAGACATATGTCAGACGTTTCAAGGTTTCTTGCATGGCTGTGCACGTTCTTACTACAAAAAATTCTCCCTGAATCGGGGCACATTCTTGGTGGTTACCCATGTTCACGCATAACTTTTTTTTGAAATCAAAGCTTAACCTTGACGTGAACAACACATTTGTATAACATAAATTAGTCATTTTCTTTAAAAAATGTTAAGCATATAAGGTATCGTTCCCCAAGATTTACAAGCATATAGTATGTGTACATGTTTGTAGCCTTAATTCTTTCTAAGGGGGGAAACGAGTATAATAAATGTATACTATGCGCACTCTTTGAGAACGGTCAGTATATATTGGATCAAACCAATCTGAAGCACCTAAAATTTATAAGCCTATATACATACACTGGTCATTGTAGAATTTCTTCAAGAAATAGAAAAGATTCTTTGAAAATTTTAGACCGTATGTGCAAATCGAAAATAAGGATAATAACCCACAAGTATAGGGGATCGCAACAGTTTTCGAGGGTAGAGTATTCAATCCAAATTTATTGATTCGACACAAGGGGAGCCAAAAAATATTTGCAAGTATTAGCAGTTGAGTTGTCAATTCAACCACACCTGGAGACTAAATATCTGCAGCAGAGTGATCAGTAGCACAATAGTATGGTAGTTTGATAACAGTAGCAATAATAGTAACAGTAATAGTAACGGTAGCAGCAACAGTAGTAACTTAGCAAAGAACAATATGTGAAAAGCTCGTAGGCATTGGATCGGTGATTATGTTGGATAACATTCATCATGTAACAGTCAGAACCTAGGGCGACACAGAACTAGCTCCAATTCATCAATATAATGTAGGCATGTATTCCGTCTATAGTCATACGTGCTTGCGATAAGAACTTGCATGACATGTTTTGTCCTACCCTCCCGTGGCAGCGGGGTCCATAAGGAAACTAAGGGATATTAAGGTCTCCTTTTAATAGAGAACCGGAACAAAGCATTAACACATAGTGAATACATGAACTCCTCAAACTACGGTAATCACCGGAAAGAATCTCAATTATTGTCACCTTGGGGTATGCGAATCATAACACGTAGCAGGTGCATATAACTTGCAAGATCGGATCAAGAATACAAATATATTCATGAAAACATAAAGGGTTCAGATCTGAAATCATGGCACCCGGGGCCTAGTGACAAGCATTAAGCATAGCAAAGCCATAGCAACATCAATCTCAGAACATAGTGGATACTAGGGATCAAGCCCTAACAAAACTAACTCGATTACATGATAAATCTCATCCAACTCATCACCGTCCAGCAAGCCTACGAAGGAATTACTCACTCCCGACGGTGAGCATCATGAAATTGGTGATGAAGGATGGTTGATGATGACGATGCCGGAAGATCCCCTCTCCGGAGCCTTGAACGGACTCCAGATCTGGCCTCCCGATGAAGAACAGGAGGTGGCGACGGCTCCGTATCGTGAAACGCAATAAAACTTTCTCTCTTATTTTTTTCTATGGAATTGTGAATTTATAGGCCTGAGATTAGGGTCAGCGGAGCCACGTGGGCCCCACAAGCCACCAGGGCGCGCCGGGGGGGGGGGGGGGGTGGCGTGCCCTGGTGCCTCGTGGGCAGCAGGTGGCCCCCCTCCAGTAGGTCTTGGCTCCAGTATTTTTTATTTATTCAATAAAAAATCTCCAAAAAGTTTCGTCCAATTCCAAGAATTTTTATTTCTGCACAAAAAACAACACCATGGTAGTTCTGCTGAAAACAGCGTCAGTCCGGATTAGTTTCATTCAAATCATGCAAATTAGAGTCCAAAACAAGAGCAAAAGTGTTTGGAAAAGTAGATACGACGGAGACGTATCAACTCCCCCAAGCTTAACTCATTGCTTGTCCTCAAGCAATTCAGTTGACAAACTGAAAGTGATAAAGAAAAACTTTTACGAACTCTTTTATTCTTGTATCTATATATATGCTTAAATAGTACCCAAGTTTTCAGCAAAGATCATGAACTAACCATGCAAATGATAACTCTTAGAAATTATATTCACTCATATCAATGGCATAATCAACTAGCGAGCAATAATAAGATATCTCAAATGCCAACACTTTGTCAAAACAATCCTGATATAATATGACAACATGGTATCTCGCTAGCCCTTTCTGAAACCGCAAAACATAAATGCAGAGCACCTCCAAAGTTCAAGCAGCGACTAAACATTGTAATTCATGGTAGAAGAGATCCAGTCATGATGCACACAACATTAACTATACACAATGCATGAGAATGACAATAGTGCTCTCAGGTCTGGTGCTTGTTTGAGAAGGTGATGACTCAACAATAAAAGTAAAATAATATAAAAGTAAATAGATAGGCCCTTCACAGAGGGAAGCATGGATTTGCAGAGGTGCCAGAGCTCGAAGCTTAAATCAGAGATAAATATAATTTTGGGAGGTATGCCTTTCCTGTCAACGTCACGACCGAGAGTTTTCAATATCTTCCATGCTAAACACATTAGCGGCGGTTCCCAAGCGCTAGAGTAAAGTTTACTCCCCCTCCGCCAACAAACACAAGACATGGCTAGCCGAATCCTCGGGTGCCCTCCATACCAACAACTTTCCGGGGGAGTTTGTTTTATTATTTTGCAATTTTAATTATGGGACTGGGCATCCTGATTACCAGCCCCTCTCGTGTAAGGACAAGTGAATAAACACTCGTCATGAGAATAACTCGCTTAGCATGGAAGATACTGACCGCCCCTATCGCTCCATGAGCGGTATGGGCACACAAAACAGATGTTCATTTGAATATTTAGAGGTGGCATATGCAAATTTGCTTAGAACGGCAGAGTAATACCGCATATAGGTAGATACAGTGGACTCATCTAGAATAACTTTGGTTTAAGGGTTTTGATGCACAAGCAGTATTCCCGCTTAGTACAAGCGAAGGCTAGCAAAAAGGTTGAGAAGCGACCAGCTAGAGAGCGAAAACGGTCATAATCATGCATTATGAATAATCAACATTGAATACTAGCATGAGTAGGATATAAGCACCATGAACATAAATATCGTGGAGGCTATGTTGGTTTTGAATCAACTACATGCGTGAACATGTGCCAAGTCAAGCCACTCGAAACATTCAGAGGAGGATACCATATCATCATACTACATCATAAAAGTTTTAATGCATGTTGACACCCAAGATAAATCATTATCCACTCCTAGCTACTTAAGCATGGCATGAGCAACTATAAGCTCTAATTGTCATCATAAACATGTTTAATCATAATATGCTGAATCATGGGTACTGAGTTAAACATATTTACAAAAACAAAAACAAGTTGAGTTCATACCGGCTTTTCCTTGCCACAGTCACTTCATCAAATTATCGTCATTATTGCCTTTCACTTGCACGACCGAATGATATGAAAATAAAAATAGTGCAAGTGTGTCGTGGACTAAGCTGGAATCTGCAAGCATTTTATTCAAAGGAGAAGACAAGGTAATATGGGCTCTTTGTTAGATCAACAATAATGCATATGAGAACCACTCAACATTTTCATCGTGGTATTCTCCTTACAATGACTCAACAAAGGAAAAGAATTTCAGAGAAACACACTGAAATATTTTTGGAGTTTTTAGTTTTTTCTTGAAGGAAGCAAATTAAAGAAGACAAAACAAAAACGAGAAAAAACTATTTACACGGGAGAGCTCCCAACAAGCAAAAGAAGAAACGAGAAATCTTTTTGGGTTTTCTTCTAATACTACTACTAATTAAGCTAGAAAGAAAAACCGAAAAGAAATGAGAATTTTTTTTGGATTTTCTCAAAGTTTTTCAAACACACAAGAAGAAAGCGAGAAAATAAAACTAACATGGATTATACAATGAAAAAGTATGAACACCGACAACTGGAATGAAATGTGTGGACATGAATGTAATGTTGGTGAGAGATACGTACTCCCCCAAGCTTAGGCTTTTGTCTAGCTTGGTCATTGCCATCCCTGGTCTGGGTAATAATTAAAGTGGTAGCTCATAGAGGCATTCTGAGCCACCTCCTCGGCCAGATGGGCAGCCTCGACCGCCGCCTTGTACTCGTGCACCTCGCTCTCCAATAGAAAATATCTCTGTTTGTTCTGAAAATCAAAGAGGGCAGGAGCAGGCAAAGCAACATACACAGATCGATATTTATTAAAAACTAAGTTATATTCATATCCGTGTGCGTCGCATTTTAAAAACTTATGTTCTCGCATTGTTTCGAAATTCAAATATTTATCAGGTAAGAGGGGATCATTGAAATTGGGCGAGACCCCTAACTTTGCAGCTACGCGGTAGGCATAAATTCCTCCATACAAATCACCATTACCCGTGTTATGCTGCAGTCTACGTGCAACAATAGCCCCAAGATTATAATACTTGTTACCAGTCAAAGCTGTATGAATAAGACTCAGATCAGGGGCACAAAGTGCACTACAGTCTTGCTTACCAACAATGCATTTACCATTAAAAAGTGCAAAATACCGAATAGCAGGAAAGTGGATGCTAATTATTCTGGCCTGCGTAACTCCCCTATCCTCACCGTTGCAAAGGCTATTAAGAAAAGGCTCATAATCAGATTTTGGTGGTTCATCTAAAGAACCCCAATAAGGAATTTTGCATGCATCACAAAACTCTTCTAGAGACATAGCATAAGATCTGTCATAGAGGTGAAATAAAACTCTAGAAGTGCGCGGATGATATTCAAAGTTCTGAGTGAATGAATGAGTGAGGTAGTAATGCTGTGGTGGCTTATCTGCGACGAAGGCGGAGAGCTCGGTGTTGTGAATATATTGGTCAAATTCTTCCTTGATGCCTGCACCCAACATGAACTCATCGCACGGCCATCTACATGATTTTGCTTCGGCACCTCGCACCGAGCTTGCCCTTGGTTCAATGTATGATTGGCGTGCGGGGCTTTCGCTAGATGATGCCTCGGCGGACCTCCTCCTCGAAGAACTCCTCCGGAAGATATTCATTTTCCTAAGAACAAATTTCTGAAAAATTTTGGGCCACAAAATGATATCAATAAAACTTCACAAAATTGATAGCAACAACTCATATGGATGTCTAGAGGCTATATCAAGCATTCAAACTACTTGGAACTCAAAGAATTCAACATGCAAGCTCATTTTTAGTAGCACCAAGAGCAACTAATTATGCAAAATATAATCCACTAGAGCAAAAACTAATTGGAGCAATGGAGAGTCATATACCAAGTAGCAATCTCCCAAAACAGTTTCGGAAACGGTGCTCCGAGCAAAGAGATCGAAAATCTCAGGTTTGGGAGCAAGAACACGAGAGAGAGAGCTACCAGGAATTTTTTCTAGAGGTAAGAGACGAAGTGGGCTGAAGGGATAAGTGAGGGGGTTCCTGTGGGGCCCACAGGCCACCAGGGCGCGCCAGGTATTGTTGGGCCATTTTTTATTGCACGGATAATTCAGAAAACAGGATAATCATGGAATTTAATTGCTTTTAACTAAAAATAACAGAAAACAAAAGGTGGGTACAGAAAGTTGTGCTTACTAAATTCATCAACCACATGCCTCTCAAAAAGAATCCATTAATAAGGTTGATCAAGTTTTATTAACAAACCATCTCCGAGTGACATGAAACCGAAGAATTTTAGTATAACACTAAGTTACCTCAACGGGGATATGCATTTCCCCAATAATAAGAGCTTCATATTTCTTTTTGACAGTAGGAAGAGGGAGTTGAAAACTACCAATAGTAATTGTCGGAGTCTTTTCAATAACATGAATACCATTTACTTGGAATTGTTTCTTCGGGAAGTGCACCGTATGTGCATTACCATTGATATGAAAAGTGACCTTGCTTTTGTTGCAATCAATAACAGCCCCTACAGTTTTCAAAAAGGGTCTACCAAGGATAATCGACATGTTGTCGTCCTCGAGCATATCAAGTATAACAAAGTCTGTTAGGATAGTAACATTTGCAACTACAACAGGCACATCCTCACAAACACCAATAGGTATGGCAGTTGATTTGTCAGCCATTTGCAATGATATTTCAGTGGGAGTGAGTTTATTCAAATCAAATCTTTTATATAAAGAGAAAGGCATAACACTAACACCGGCTCCTAAATCACACAATGCAGTTTTGACATAATTTCTTTTAATGGAGCATGGTATAGTTGGTATTCCTGGATCTCCTAGTTTCTTAGGTACTCCATCCTTAAAAGAATAATTCGCAAGCATGGTGGAAATTTCAGCTTCAGGTATCTTTGTTTTATTTGTGACAATGTCTTTCATATATTTAGCATAAGGGGCCATCTTTAAAATATCAGTCAAACGAGTACGCAAAAAGACTGGCCTAAGCATTTCAGCAAAGCATTCAAATTCTTCCTCATCCTTTTTCTTAGATGACTTAGGAGGAAAGGGCATGGGTTTTTGAACCCATAGTTCTCTTTCTTTACCATGTTTTCTAGCAACGAAGTCTCTTTTATCATAACGTTTATTTTTAGAAGGTGGGTTATCAAGATCAACAGCAGGTTCTATTTCAACATCATTATCAAGTTCTTTATCATTATCTGGTTGGGTATCCACATGAGCATCATCATTATTATTATTATCAGGTGATTGTTCATTACCAGATTGTGTCTCAGCATCGGAAATAGAAACATCATTACTATCCTCCAAGGGTTTTTCTACCCCGGGCTCACTAGGAGTATGCAAAGTCCTATCATTTTTCTTTTTCTTTTTCTTTTTAGATGGACTAGGTGCATCAACATTAATTCTTTGAGAGTCTTGTTCAATTCTTTTTGGGTGACCTTCAGGATAAAGTGGCTCCTGAGTCATTCTACCTCCTCTAGTCATTACTCTAACAGCATGATCATTCATATTGTTATTCATTTCATTGAGCACTTCACTCTGAGATTTAGCAACTTGTTCTAATTGGGTTTGAACCATAGATGCATGTTTACCTACACCTTTGACATCATTAGCAATTCTAAACAACAAGTCACTCAAGCGATCAATCATGTAGACATTTCGTTTCAATTGTTTCATAACATTTGCATTGAAATGATCTTGCTTAATAATATAATTGTCAAATTCATACAAACATTGACTAGGAGGTTTGTTATAAGGGATATCCCTTCATCAAACTTTATAAAAGAATTTACCTCTACTACCTGTGGTGGTGTGTCAAGACCATGTATTTCTTCAATAGGTGGCAAATTCTTAACATCTTCAGCTTTAATACCTTTTTCCTTCATACATTTCTTTGCTTCTTGCATATCTTCAGGACTGAGAAATAAAATATCCCTCTTCTTCGGAGTGGGTTTAGGCGGTGGTTCAGGAAGTGTCCAATCATTATCATTTTTCAATATATTATTCAATAATTCCTCAGCTTGTTCAATAGTTCGTTCCCTGAAAACACAACCAGCACAACTATCTAGGTAGTCCCTAGAAGCATCCGTTAGTCCATTATAGAAGATATCAAGTATTTCATTTTCTTAAGAGGATGATCAGGCAAAGCATTAAGTAATTGGAGAAGCCTCCCCCAAGCTTGAGGGATATTCTCTTCTTCAATTTGCACAAAGTTAAATATTTCCTGCAAAGCAGCTTGTTTCTTATGAGCAGGAAAATATTTTTCAGAGAAGTAATAAATCATATCCTGGGGACTATGCACACATCGAGGAGCAAGAGTATTATACCATTCTTTAGCATCACCCTTTAATGAGAAAGGAAACAACTTAAGAATATAGTAATAGCGAATTTTTTTCTCATGAGTGAATATGGTGGCTATATCATTTAATTTAGTAAGATGTGCTACAACGGTTTTAGTTTCATAGCCATGGAAAGGATCAGATTCAACCAAAGTAACTAACTCAGGATCAACAGAGAATTCATAATCCTTATCAGTAACAAATATGGGAGAGGTAGCGAACTTAGGATCATATTTCATTCTCTCCCTCATAGATTTTTCTTTCATTTCAGCAAGCAATTTTATAACTTCGTCTCTATCCTTACAAGAAAGAATGGCTCTAGCCGTCTCCCTATCAAAGCAATGTTCATCAGGTGATTCAACTCTAGTAGGAGGGCTAGGCATAATAGGTGAATCAAAATTCTCAAGAGTTTCAACATTTTTAGCATTCTCAATTTCATCAGTTTCAGCGGTCTCAAATTCTTTAGCTTTAGCAATTTGTTCATTAAGAAATTCACCAAGTGGCACAACATTATCAAGCATAGTACTAGCATCATCATAAGTATCATTCATAGCAGAAGCAGTATCATCAATAACTTGCGACATATCAGAATTAATAGCAGGTGGTGGTGTTGCAAGTTTACTCAAAACAGAAGGTGAATCAAGTGCAGAGCTAGATGGCAGTTCCTTACCTCCCCTCGTCTTAGAGGGAACGATCTTGGTCTTAGCGTCTTTCAGATTCTTCATAGTGATCTACAGATATAAATCCCAAGTGACTCAGCAAATAGAGCTATGCTCCCCGGCAACGGCGCCAGAAAAAGGTCTTGATAACCCACAAGTATAGGGGATCGCAACAGTTTTCGAGGGTAGAGTATTCAACCCAAATTTATTGATTCGACACAAGGGGAGCAAAAGAATATTTGCAAGTATTAGCAGTTGAGTTGTCAATTCAACCACACCTGGAGACTAAATATCTGCAGCAGAGTGATCAGTAGCACAATAGTATGGTAGTTTGATAACAGTAGCAATAATAGTAACAGTAATAGTAACGGTAGCAGCAACAGTAGTAACTTAGCAAAGAACAATATGTGAAAAGCTCGTAGGCATTGGATCGGTGATTATGTTGGATAACATTCATCATGTAACAGTCATAACCTAGGGCGACACAGAACTAGCTCCAATTCATCAATGTAATGTAGGCATGTATTCCGTCTATAGTCATACGTGCTTGCGATAAGAACTTGCATGACATGTTTTGTCCTACCCTCCCGTGGCAGCGGGGTCCATAAGGAAACTAAGGGATATTAAGGCCTCCTTTTAATAGAGAACCGAAACAAAAGCATTAACACATAGTGAATACATGAACTCCTCAAACTACGGCAATCACCGGAAAGAATCTCAATTATTGTCACCTTGGGGTATGCGGATCATAACACGTAGCAGGTGCGTATAACTTGCAAGATCGGATCAAGAACACAAATATATTCATGAAAACATAAAGGGTTCAGATCTGAAATCATGGCACTCGGGCCCTAGTGACAACCATTAAGCATAGCAAAGCCATAGCAACATCAATCTCAGAACATAGTGGATACTAGGGATCAAGCCCTAACAAAACTAACTCGATTACATGATAAATCTCATCCAACTCATCACCGTCCAGCAAGCCTATAAAGGAATTACTCACTCCCGGCGGTGAGCATCATGAAATTGGTGATGAAGGATGGTTGATGATGACGATGCCGGAAGATCCCCCTCTCCGAAGCCCTGAACGGACTCTAGATCTGGCCTCCCGATGAAGAACAGGAGGTGGCGGCGGCTCCGTATCGTGAAACGCAATAAAACTTCCTCTCTTATTTTTTCTATGGAATTGTGAATTTATAGGCCTGAGATTAGGGTCAGCGGAGCCACGTGGGCCCCACAAGCCACCAGGGCGCGCCAGGGGGGGTGGCGTGCCCTGGTGCCTCGTGGGCAGCAGGTGGCCCCCCTCAAGTAGGTCTTGGCTCTAGTATTTTTTATTTATTCCATAAAAATCTCCAAAAAGTTTCGTCCAATTCCAAGAATTTTTTTTCTGCACAAAAAACAACACCATGGTAGTTCTGCTGAAAACAGCGTCAGTCCGTGTTAGTTTCATTCAAATCATGCAAATTAGAGTCCAAAACAAGAGCAAAAGTGTTTGGAAAAGTAAATACGATGGAGATGTATCAAAGGACATGAATATTTCCTAAAAATATAGCGTGCAATGATGCAAACATCGACGCAACCTAGAATCAAATTGGCCCCTCGTCCCCCGCGTCGCCCGCGTTTGGCGACACGGGGGAAACCCTCGCCGCCGCACCTAGAGGCTCTCCTCCGCCGCCCTCCCTCTGCATCGCCATCGCCGGAGGGCCACCGGCGAAGCCGCGTTGTGCCCTGGGATGGCGGCGGCGGGGCGACTCTGTCCTGCCCCGCGGTGCCCTCGCCCCCTCCCCCTCCTCGTCCCCCAGATCCGATCTGGTGCATCTCGGGGGTGCTCCCCGCCGACTGCTACGCCTCCTCTGCTGGTCCGGCGCGTCTTCCCGGCCTCGGCTGCCCCCCCCTCCCCCGATGCTTCTTGGCCCCTTGCATGCGCAGCTCCTCCTGCTGCTGCTTGTGGGGTGCGCTCGAGGCCCTTGGAAGTGGCGGCCAGGTTGGCCGGGTATCGGTTTGGCCTCGCTGCAGGCCGCTCCAAGTCCCCGACAGCGCCTTCTCCGAGCTGCGGTGCCGGTTTTTGCGAATTTGTGTGGTCACGGTGTTCTTGGCGGTTGAGGCCTCACGGCGGACCTTTGCCAGCACTGCCCCGGTCCCGGTAGCCATGGACCTACGTTCTCCAGTGTCTGCGGCATGCCGGCGTCCTATGCCGGTGCGGTGCCGGCCCCGGTGCTCCGATTGCTGCATCCTCTCCGGCCTTCGGCTCACCGGTGCTCCGGCGGCTCCGTCTCCGGCAGCTCAGAGCTGCGTTCCCCTTCCGGCTCCTAGCTTGCCAGTGGTGCTGGTCGCCATACCGCCCTCGCGTCGGCTCTCTCTACCTCTGCCGCCTTTCCGTCCACCTACATGCCATGCCGGGCCCAAAGTTTGTGTTTTTCGGCGGTGCCCGGTGCCACCCTCCGATGGCAGACGCAGTCCCACCCCACCCTTCCGTGCTTGTAGTCTCGACTAGTGGTCTGACGTCGTCATCTCCGAACACTGATCTGGCGGCAATGGGATTTCTCGGACTTAGGCCAGGGCGAAATCCCTGCTCGGCTTGCCGACGCTCGCAGCGGCGGCACTTGCGGGTGTCGTTTTCCTTCTTGGAGGCCCTGCCATGGCTTTTATCCGCGCCCCTCTTCGAGCACCGGGGCAAACCCTTGGTCCGGTTCTTCGGATCGGATGGCGGCGGTGTAATCACGTCGCTCCCCTTCTTGAAGGCGCTATCTTGCTTGCTCACGGCGTCCCCGATGTTGGCTTTGAAGATGTTCGACGTCTTGCTGGTTCTAGGCTTAGTGGGTTTAGCTGTGGTTTTCTTTCTATTTGGGCTGAGCATCCCTTGTCTCTCTGCTTTGGGGACCCTGTCCACACCGGTTTGCATCCGTGCCATGTATTGTACCTTCTTTGTACTCATTTCTTATCCTTCTATCAATGAAAAGATACGCAAGCTTTGCGTATTCGCGGAAAAAAATGACGCAAACATCTATCAAAAATCCCATAAAATATATTCTCATCCGGGCAGATATTTGTGTCCTCATTTTTGAGCTACGCACATCAATTAATGATCAGTAAAATATATGGAGTTAGGGCATCTCCACGGCAACCCGCAAATTCCCTCCCACAGCCGTCCATGGACAGGGGGGACCAGTCCGCGGACACAGATGTGGGTGGCCGCCATCCAATGCTAGCTCCATACATCCAGCCAACAACTCGAACTAACCAGATGAAATTCGTTCAAACACGGCCGGATTTCATATAAAGATGGCGGATTTTATTACATTTACATCAACTAAGTGGTGCTAGCCCGGCTCTGGACGTATAATTAATACCTAATCTAAATGGTCACCGATTCCCATTCCCTGTGTCCAGCCATGAACCCAGAGAACTAAAGCTTCGCCTTTTCCAGCTCCACCTCGGCGCTCTCCAGCTCTGCCTCCGTAAACCTCCGCCTCCGGAGCCCCGGGAAGCGAAGTTATCTGCCTCCACATCGCTGCCAAGCGGCAAATCGACCGACGATGTTCAGCCCACCAAGCTTGGCGCCGACGGGAGGGGAGGAGCGGCAGCCTTCTTGGGACCCAACCGGCGGCGACCTACTGTGCACTACTCTTCCTCGCCGCCGGCGACGCCTGCGAACATGCCGACTTCGTGGTCGTGGCGGCGGGGCACGCCCTCGGCGATGTCCTCCTCCTCCTCCTCATCGGTCTCGCCGAACACCGCCTCGTCCGGCTCGTCGCACTCCTTGTAGGCGGCCGCCACCTCCGCCACCCGCTGGCGGTACGGCCAGTGGGCGAGGCGGATCTCGCGCGCGGAGCGGTAGGACTCGAGCAGCGCCTCCTGCTCCGCCAGGTCCGCGTTCGGCACGACCGCCTTGCCGGCGCCGAGCTGCTCCTCCACCTGCAGGTGCTCCTGGCGGAGATGGTGGTTGTAGGCGGCATCGGCCTGCGCCTCCCGGAACTGCTCCTCCCGCTCCTCCCGCACCATGTCCATGTAATGGGCACAGGCCTCGCCGATGGTCATGTTACAGTGCACCGGCAAGGGTGGCGCGGCGGAGGAGGAGGGTGGCGCCGGCTCGTCGTCGGCCGCATCCTCCATTGGGACATCGTCGTCCTTCGGCTGCCTGCCGGCCAGCCAGCCGGCAGCAATGGTGGCCATCTCCTTCTTCTGGTCCGGCGTCAGCCCATCCCAGAGAGCTTGGGGAGGAATCCATGGTGGGAGTGGTACGGAGAGGGATCGGAGACGGATGACTACGGCTATGGCCGGGGGCATTGGTTTATATAGCAATGGTGGGCGGCAGATGGACGGATAGGTGGCGCCGGAGGAGACGCCTCGGCAACCGCATGCCATCAATGTGGGCGGCTGACGGACGGACGGACGGTCGTCGTGTCGTTTGAACGCGCAGCAGTCGCCTGCACCGGGAAGCGGCGCGGGCAGCGATCTCTCGGCCGGCGCGCCTTTTCAATGCCGGCCCGAGTGAGCGGTCGCGTCCGCTCTGGCCGGGCATGAATGCGGGCACTGACGCTCTGGAGCGGCGCTGATCGTTTTGGGTAGGAAGCGTGTGGGGGGGAGGGGTTTGGGTGGGCTAGGGCGGTCAGAAGCGGACATGACAGCAGTCCAGACTCCCGCAAAACCCCCCATCCCCCCCTCGGTTTGTCTCCGGTTTGCGGGAGAAATCGAGTCTGGACCGCGCCGTGGACCGATACAGGACCGCGTTGAATGGCTTCCACGGTCCGGACAGCGCGGTCTGGACGGTTGCAGGAGGTTTGAGGGCCAGCGTTGGAGATGCCCTTATAGACTTCCCATGGTTGTAACTCCATGTTCTCAACAGTTGGCTTTCTCCTAAAAAATATTTTAGTAAATTATTTGTACAAATTGCACAGAACTATATATTTGTTTAATTAATATTAGTCGAACATGTTTTTTTTTCTTTGAATAAGCACTTGTATTGCTCAAATGTTAAGAGTTACAATCTATGCGACATAAATCGTCGACATTGTCTGCCCGGAGCCAAGCCAAATCACTGTCTGGCTTGGGTTCTACTGTAATTGCCATAAAATGACTTACATAGTTTTGACAACGTCAAATGTGAGTAATACAGGTACTTTGCAGTCTCGTATTTTCCTTGAATTAATGGAGTAGAAAAGCATGCCTCGAGCAGTTCAGCTCCTTAGCTCGAACTAGATTCATAGCCTCCATGCAATCACACTCGATTTTAATCTAGGTTGCTCCATTGCTTCGGTAGAGTGACACCCTCCATGAGTGGTGAGAGCGCAACTTCGTGTGTGTTAAAACATGTAAACTGATGGCGCAAGATGTGAAGATTATTCCGCCATGCGTGGTCATGGAGAACCATTCCCGTCCTTGTTGTCGATACGTCTCAAACATATCTATAATTTTTTATTGTTTCATGCTATTATATTATCAATTTTTATATACTTTTATAACAATTAATATATATTTTTAGACTAACCTATTAATTTAGTGGTCAGTGTCAGTTCTTGTTTTCTGCATGTTTTTGGTTTCGCAGGAAATCAATATTTAAGAAGGTCAAAATGCGATGCCAATTTTTGATGATTTTTTCAGGACGACGAAGGACTCTACAACTTCGGGGAGGACCAGACAAGCCACCATGGGCCCACACAGCCAGGTGGCGCGCCCAGGCCCTAGGGCGCGTCACCAGGGCGTGTGGAGCCCACAAGCACTGCCTTAATTATGTTCCACCGTCATAAATCCCTATAAATACCGAAACCCTTCGTCGTATTTTAGAAGAATTTTACCGCTGCCGCAAGTTCCTATTTCGCAAAGATCTAATCTGGAGGCCAGTTCCGGAGCTCTGTCGGAGGGGGAATCCATTATCAGAGTCTTCTTCATCAACCTTGCTGCCTTCATGACCATTATGTGTGACCTTAGGGTCCATATAGTAGCTAGATGATCATCTCTCTCTTTTGGATCTTCAAGACCATGTTCCCGTGAGGTGCCTCACATGATCGGGATCAATTCGATGTAATCAATGGTGTGTTTGTTGGTATATGATGAATTGTCACTTTATAATCAGATTGTTCATTGAAATCAATTGAATCTTTTGTGCTTTTCTTGTTGTACAATTAAATAGCTTTGCATGCTCTCCGATCTATTTATCTTCTTTGGCCAAGTTCAATGGGTTTTTCTTTAGAGGGAGTGGTGCTTTGTAGTGGGTTCAATCTTGTGGTGCTCTAACCCAGTGACAATAAGGGCAAAGACACGTATTGTATTGTTGCCACTAAGGATAAAATGACGGGGTTTCGTCATATTGATTGATGTCCTCCTATCTACATTATGTCATCTTGCTTATTGCGATGCTCTGTTTCTTGCAAACTTAATACCTCGGGATGCTTGCTGGATAGCCGATTTTCGGATGGAGTACTAGTAGTAGATGCAGTTGGATTAACGGTCTACTTATCACGGATGTAATGCCTATATGAGATTATACCATGAATGGTCATAGTCATAAATACAAATGTTGCAATTTAATCGCTGTCCAACTGTAATTTGTTTACCATGTCATTTGTCTGTTTTTGAGAGAGATGCCACTAGTGAACCTATGCCCCCTGGGTCTATTCTCCATTACTGATTTCTTCTACACCATTGATACTTTTATTTTGCCGTGTTACATTGCTATAAACTATCTCTATCACTTGCAGTTTAATCTTGTAACTAGCAAGACAAGGAGATTGACAACCCTATTGCCGTGTTGGGGACGAGCGTGTTTGTGTTCTGTGCGCAGGTGCTGTTGACTTTGTTAGCTTGGGACACTCCTACTGGATTGATAACCTTGTTTCCCTAACTGGGGGAAATAGTTGCTACCGTTCTGCTTCACCCTTACACTTGGGGGAATCCCAACAACTCCAGCGGGAGCAAGCAAGATTTCTGATGCCGTTGCCGGGGAGTCTTCTACTACACAAACAGGTGCCTTCACACAAACACATTACCTACTTGTTATCTATCTTGCCGGGTTACTTTTGAATATTGCCTTGCTTTCATCTTTGCTTGCTAAAAAAATAAACTAGAGTTGAGTGCAATTCTATATCTTTATAAAAAAAATCTTGAAAACCGTGAATCTGATAATTGTTATGAAATATTAGAAGAATAATTTTATAAAGTGATTGATGAGGGTTACTTGAATGATAAGCATGAGTGCAATGTTGTTAGTATGTATTCCATGACTATCAATTATGCTAATGTATGCAAAGCTATAAGCTTGGGGATGACAGGTTTGATGATTATGATCTTTTAGCCCCCCTACTAATGAAGAGGTTATAAAAGAAAATGCTATTGGAATATGCTCATTGAATGAAAAGTATGATTGGGATAAACATAATAGTCTTTATGATTCAAGTGATGAAGATGACACACTTGATGAAAATATTGATTTTTATTGTGACACTATGTTTGTAGGCATTATTAATGATGGTTTTGTTATGCTTACTACTTATTATGATGATCATGATTGGGGAGATAATTATGATACTTCTTGTGTTCTTGAAAATTTATTTGAGCCTCATGATGAATTTATTATTGATAATCATATGTGCAATACAATTGAAAGTGGGTTTGGAAGAGTGTCAACTTTAGGTAAAAAGAATCCCACATGTTCGGAGAGTGTTCAATCTTATGAAGTTTTTGATAAAAGTGGGTTTGGAGAGGTCATGAATTTAGGTAATATTAATCCCACTATCTTGGAAGATTGTAAAATATGTATGCATGTGGATCATGAAGAGTATACGTTATATGATTGCTATATTATTGAATTTTATTATGATCCTACATACAATTATTATGAGAGGCAAGTATGGTTATTGAAATCTTCATGTTACTAAATTAGCTCTCTTCATGTTAAAATTGTTAATGTTTCATTCCTCTGTCTTGCTTATGCTAGGTATTACTTGCCTTGATAATTCGTTTACTTATAAGGTGCCTATGCATAGGAAGAGGGTTAGATTTAAATGTGTTTATTACATACTTTATGATGCTCACTTTTGTGCTTCAATTCTTGTCTTTCATGTGAGCATCATTAAAATTTCAAGCCTATCTTAATGGCTATAAAGAAAGAGCTTGTCAGGAGGCAACCCAATAGTTATCTTTATTTTTTCTTTTCATTTTTGTGTGTCAACGTGATTATTGCTACTATAGTAATTGTGTTTGTATCTTTGCTTTGATTTATGTGCCAGGTTTAGCTTTTGGGATGTGGCAATTGCATGTTTGTTAGGTTCTATGCAGAAACAGAAACTTTTGCCTCCAGTGTTTGAATTTTTATTCTATATGGAACATGAAAAATTCCTTAATTTTTTTACAAAGTACTGCATTACAAATTGTATGTTACTTCCTAGTTTTCAGAATTTAAAAAGTTACAGAAGCATACTGTTTAATTAAATCTTTACAGATTGTCCTGTTTTTAACAGATTATTGTCATGTTTTCATTAACTGATTGCTTTAGAGTTTTCATGGCTTATATTAGGGATATAAATTGCGGAAATGAAAGGATACAGTAGCTAATACCTGGAAATAATTATGCATCTTTTCTTGACAGTACATGATTAGAAGATTTATTTTATATGTACTAATGTAACATCCCAAAATTCTAAATTTTGGAATGTTATATTAATTAAGTAATAACGATTGCTTTGTGTGATTTGTTGTGTGAAATTGAGTGGAATTTGAAAACTTTTTGAAAGTTAAATGAGAGGGAATAAAAGGACTTTACCAAACTTTCCTTTCTTGCTTTTGGTTCCCATGGAATTCAAAATTCAAATTCAAAACAAATCCTAGAGTGAAGATAACATGACTTCTTCCATTTGAAAAAAAGAGTTTTTAAAATATTTGAATTCCATTTGAAAACAATTCAAACTCAGAAGCTTTATGCCACTCAAGGATTTTCAATGAGAAAAGATAATAGGACTTCTTCAAAATTTATGAAATAGAGTGGGAAGTGATGAGTATCACTTTCAAAACTTATTTGAAACACCATTTGGATTTTTCCCTTTTATGTTGGAATTTCAAATCATCTAAAAAATCTCTGAATATAAAATATTTGAGTGAAGGAAACATGACCCTTCAAAATTCAGAGAAGATTTGAAAAGTATTTGAAGAAAGAAAACAGAAACTATTTGCAAAAGATTTGAAAATCAAATTCAAATCCAATTTGAAGTTATTACAAAAAAATTATTTTTTTAAAAGTAATTTATTTTCCTTTGAAAAATAGTTCATATTTTTATATGTTTTATTCTAAGAATTTTGATATATATATATTGTCTAGGAAAAGTTTACTTTTATTTCCTTTTCTGGCTTTTCTTCTCTGTCTTATTAAAAAACAGCGCTCGGCGTGGCGCTAGCCAGCCGGCCCGACTGGCCTTTCGGCCCACGGCCCAGCCAGCGCCCGCGAAGCGGTACGCGACGGCCGCCCGCGCGCCTTCCTCCCTCGCTCGCTCGCCCTCGCAGTCGCCGACAGGTGGGGCCCACCTGTCAGGCTCGTCACCGACCTCTGGCCGGAGTCCACCATGGACACGACGCCGCGGCCGCAGTTCAAATCCGCTCGGGATTCTATCCCGAGGGCGCCCCTTGCCCAAGCCTGGCCCTCTATAAATACCGAAGACCCCGGCATCTTTTCCCTCGGTTCCCATCGCCCGAAACCTCTCCCAACGCCCGTACGAACTCGCCGGAGTTCGCGAGATCCACCGCAGCGCCGCCGCCTTGCCCTGCCTCCCCTAGCCCCTGTTAGCCACCGCCAACACCACCAACCTCTTCGCCTCGATGCGCCGTGCCTCCCCCTGCTGTCGCCCGAAGCCGAGGAGCCCCAGAGACGCCGCCCCCTCGACGCCCGAGCCGCCCGCGACCATCTTCTCCGGCGCCGACGACGCGACCGCCGCGGTAAGCCCCGGCTCAGTTCCCGTCCGTCCGATCGTAGATGTAGGGCTTAGATTAGATCTTTTGTTTTTTTATATAACCGAATATAACCGGTCTACCCATGGTTAAGGGGAAATGCTTCTGAAAGACTATGTCTCGATCTTCCGGTTTTCAAACACTAGGCAGTGCGAGGACTACAAAGGAGGTGATCGAGTCTTGTGGGGAAAAGTGCGCAAACCTCTGCAGAGTGTAAAACTAATCGATTAGCCGTGTTCCCGGTTATGGACAATTTGTGCATCTAGAATTGGGACTTTGAGCGATCTCATCACATTTAACTAATTTAATGGGTTTAAATCAACTTGGGTATAGATTGAGTGGAGGAACCATCTCAATCATATTATGATGAACTATGTAGTAATGAAATTGATCTTCATGAAGGTAGGACAAAATCAGCTTTATGCAAATTAAACTTAGCACCTTCCACCAGCCAGACTGCATGTAGAAGTAGGACCTTTATACATCTCTTATGGTGTGACTTGCCAGTACATTCAACGTACTGACTGATGTCTACTACACAACTTATTCTTGTAGACTCGTGTTGGGCCTCCAAGCGCAGAGTTTTGTAGGACAGTAGCAATTTTCCCTCAAATGGATGACCTAAGGTTTATCAATCCGTGGGAGGCGTAGGATGAAGATGGTCTCTCTCAAACAACCCTGCAATCAAATACAAGAAATCTCTTGTGTCCCCAACACACCCAATACAATGGTAAATTGTATAGGTGCACTAGTTCGGCGAAGAGATGGTGATACAAGTGTAGTATGGATAGTAGATATAGGTTTTTGTAATCTGAAAATATAAAAACAGCAAGGTAACAAGTAACAAAAGTAAGCACAAACGGTATTGCAATGCTTGAAAACAAGGCCTAGGGTTCATACTTTCACTAGTGCAATCTCTCAACAATGCTAACATAATTGGATCATATAACAATCCCTCAACGTGCGATAAAGAATCACTCCAAAGTTCCTATTAGCGGAGAACATAAGATAGAAATTGTTGTAGGGTACGAAACCACCTCAAAGTTATCCTTTCCGATCAATCTATTGAGCTATTCCTTTAAGTGTCACAAACAGCCCTAGAGTTCGTACTGGAATAACACCATATGATACACATCAACCAACTCTAATGTCACCTAGATACTCCAATGTCACCACAAGTATCCGTGAGTTGATTATTCAATATGCATCAAAACAACTTCAGATTCATAATATTCAATCCACACAAAGAACTTCAAAGAGTGGCCCAAAGTTTCTTATCGGAGAAAAGATAATGAAAACATGCAACCAACCCTTATGCCTAGATCACCCCAAGGTCACGGGAATCCGCGAGTTGATCACCAAAACATACATCAAGTGAACCAATATAATACCCCATTGTCACCACGGGTATCCACATGCAAGACATACATCAAGTGTTCTCAAATCCATAAAAGTATTCAATCCGATAATAGTGAAACCTTAAAGGTAAAAACTCAATTCATCACAACGAGATAGAGAGGGGGAAAACACCATATGATCCAACTATATTAACAAAGCTCACTGTACATCAAGACCATGCCAAATCAAGAACACGAGAGAGAGTGAGAGAGAGATAAAACACATAGCTACTGGTACAAACCCTCAGCCCCGAGGGTGAACTACTCCCTCCTCATCATGGAGACCGCCGGGATGATGAAGATGGCCTCCGGTGATAATTTCCCCCCTCCGGCAGGGTGCCGGAAAAGGGCTGTAGATGAGATCGTGGAGGTACAGAGGCTTGCGGCGGCGTAAAAACTCATCTAGGTTAACTTTCGGGGATTTCTGAATATATAGGATTTTTCAGCGTTGGAATCATGCAAAGAGGTGCCACAGGGGGCCCACGAGGCACCAGGGCGCGCCTGGGGGGGGCAGGCGCGCCCAGGTGGCTCGTGGGGCCCCTGTGGCTCTTCTGCTGCTTCCCCGAAGCTTCCTGGGTCCGTTTCCTTCCAGAAAAAATTGTCAAAAGTTTCGCTGCATTTGGACTTCATTTGATATGGATTTTCTGGAAAACCAAAAACAAGCAGAAAATAGCAACTGGCACTGGGCACTAGGTCAATATGTTAGTCCATAAAAATCATATAAAATCCATATAAAAGTGCACCAAAATCATACAAAACAATAATAAACATGGCATGAATACTTCATAAATTATAGATACGTTGGAGACGTATCACTGACCTACACGGCTGCAACGTCTCATGTTGCAGGAATTATACGACGAGTAAGTGATACGATAGGGTTACGTTGTCTACACTCAACTTTGCCGTTGGTGTTAATGGGACTCCACAACCTTTGATGTTATTTCCGCTGTATGGACTAAGGTAATAGTATTTATGTTATTTTATACATGTGATTTTATGTTATTTCATCGAGTACTGTGTGTGCTAGCATACCGATCCAGGGATGTCACTTAAGCACAGAGACTTGGATCCTTTTCGGAACCGGGTCATTAGAAGATGGTATTAGAGCACATGTTGACTGTAGGATGTGACCCTAGAAACTGGAAAGCCATGGGAATTAGGTTCTTTCTAAAACATTTTTTTTCAAAAAGGTTCTTTACTTCTCACCTTTTCTGAGCTTTATCAAATATTCCCTCTTACCTCAAATAGTTAGACAAATACCCATTTCCCTTTTGACCACCCGGAAGATCAACTGATAACACTTCAAGGAGGACAAGATATCGGACAACTGATGACCAATTCTGAGTAAAGAGGATTTCCCCAGACATTTGAAGAATGGAAGCTACAAGTATTGAAGGCCTTGAGGACTCGAAGAAATTGAAGACCCTGGAGAATTTCAAGATTTATATGACCCTTTAGAAGACCAAAACCCCTGATGTATACTTCCATTAGATGCGATGATTTGTGAGCTGTCATTTGTGTGTGTTTTCTGACAGCAACAAATAAAACCGATTTTCAACACTATTTTGTTTGTATGGTCATCTTTCCCTCTCTCTCTCCAATCTTATCCCATCCTTACCCAAACCCTTTGACCCACTAGATGGTGAATGGAGATGAACTTATATTTTCTAGATCGATGACTCAATTGGAGAGGGAGCAATGGATTGAGAACATGGAAAATCACATGAAGAATAACACTATAGTTGGAAAGGATATGGTCCAGCATGCTCTGCAGTACTTTGCAAAAGGTGTTGCTACTTGGTGGAGGATGTACCAAGCTATGAATGGATGGCAAGGAGCAATCACTTGGGAAGAATTTAAGTTGACTCTCCTAAGCTCTTGTCTTGTGTCCCAGATACCGAAGCCTTGTGGAAATGATAGGAAGAAACCTTGTGCATGCAAGCTTTGTGGAGAGATAGGACACACCCATGAAGAACACAAGGATGGATGCCCTCATTGTGAAGAAAATCACCCAACTGAAGAATGCCCAACTAGGCAGGTCACTTGTTTCTTGTGTGAAGGAACTACCCACTACCCTGCCCAGTGTCACATTTACCCCCTGGTACAACGAACTATCCAGCCGCGGAAGGAAGCAATGAAAGAAGCCCTTAGGGAAATTTTAGAAGAACCTGTGATGAAGGAAGATGTTGAGGAGACACACGAAGAAGACCCAATCAAACTTTACTCCAAGGCATGCTATTCATGTGGAGAAGAAGGACATTTTTCACAGTATTGCATGAAGAAAAGAAAAGAAAAGAGTATCTGGGAGACTTCCCGGCTGTAGAAGTGAAGTATGACCCACTGGAAATAGAGGCCCTGATTGGTACGAAAAAGCCCAGGAAGAGAAACCGAAGACATCCCCAGAACTACCCGATTTCTGCAAAGAAGGACCTAAATCAGATCATGTGTTTCAAGTGCAAGACCTTAGGTCACTATGCCAATCAATGTCCAGAAAAGGAGCCAAGAACCCAAGGAGCATACGTAATCACCAAGAAGCCTCTAGACTTGTCTGACATCATTTGTTTCCGTTGTAAGGAAGCTGGACACTTTGCCAGAAACTGTCCCAATGAGAAGGAGGCTTGTGCTAAATAGTTGAGTTTGTAACAAAAAAAGGGGGAATGCAGTAAGTGTAGTGGAAACACTCTTATATTGTGAAGGTGTTGAGTTGAGGCATGTAATGGAAATGCAGGAGATTGTAATAATTTGAGAATCAATAAAGTTGGCATGCCATAAATGTTGGTATTTAGATTTTATGAGTTGTTACTATATAGGCAATGAGTGAAATCATGATACATGGAATAAGATTTTGAAGGAACTAGTGTTTTTCATTTTAAGGGTGGTAGAACCCAACACCATTACTCGAATAAAAGAGCTAGTCGTTAGCTACGTCAGACCTTGGAATGGACAAGACAATGATGCGTCTGGTTAATTACATCCTAGTTTTGCACCAAGAAAAGGAAGGGTAACAGTACAATTGGATGGATTTAAGAATGCTAAGGAAGCTGGATGTTGGAATAATGATCAGTTACAACCCGATGATGAGTTCAAGCTTTACAAGTGGTGAGATGGGCCACAACCCACAGGCCCTAGGACCTGACAAGAAGCAAGCACACTCTTGCTGAAGGATGAACCTTGGAAGAAGCTATGACTTTATCAACAGACGATCTTATAGAAATTTACGCGAAACCCGAGAGTTGTGAAGAAACGATAGATGTTTGGTTTGGCTTGCAGATTCAATGGATTTATCCGAACTTGGTTCATTGACAAGAGAAATTTTGCAATGCTTGTGAGGATGACCGAGTGTTAGAATGTGAGATTCGCTAAACCATATACAAGGTAATGATTTGGGTGCAGAATGGATTGATCACCATGCCGACTTACTCTTATTATTCGCCTTTGCTATGTGGGATGGTAAATCTTGAGTGACTTACCTATAGTAGAGAGATGACGATGTGAAGCCTAAACCTTAGAATGGTACAATGTTTCACCCGTGTACAAGGCAGTTGTTGCCAACCGTAGGGTATACGGTGAGAATGAAACCCAGATCCGTTTTCTGCAGGAATCCCAATCAAATTATTTGATGACCACCATGAGAATATCGATAGTTGTTTAGTATTGGTGCAAGACCTATCAGCCAAGAAGAAACAGTATATGGAAGAACATTCTTTTGGAAAAAGAACTCAAGATCTCGAGGAAACATTATACACATACCCGAAAAGCATCAATGACGGCGTTATTCAAGATGTGTGAAAAGACCAATGGTGTCAACACTAAGACGGAAGTACCCGAGTCTTGGATGGACCCGTAACTTTGCTTCTAAGGGTGGTAGCACCCCGGACCTTTGTGACAATCAATGGATCTTCAAGAAGACCCCCGAACCCTAACCTTTTCTTTCCGGCCTCTTCGAATCTCGAGGGAGAGATTCATTTTAAGGGTGGTAGGTTTGTAACATACCAAAATACTAAATTTTGGAATGTTATATTAATTAAGTAATAATGATTGCTTTGTGTGATTTGTTGTGTGAAATTGAGTGGAATTTGAACTTTTTGAAAGTTAAATGAGAGGGAATAAAAGGATTTTCCCAAACTTTCCTTTCTTGCTTTTGGTTCCCATGGAATTCAAAATTCAAATTCAAAACAAATCCTAGAGTGAAGATAACATGACTTCTTCCATTAGAAAAAAAAGGAGTTTTTAAAATATTTGAATTCCATTTGAAAACGATTCAAACTCAGAAGCTTTATGCCACTCAAGGATTTTCAATGAGAGAAGATAATAGGACTTCTTCAAAATTTATGAAATAGAGTGGGAAGTGATGAGTATCACTTTCAAAACTTATTTGAAACACCATTTGGATTTTTCCCTTTTATGTTGGAATTTCAAATCATCTCAAAATTCTCTAAATATAAAATATTTGAGTGAAGGAAACATGACCCTTCAAAATTCAGAGAAGATTTGAAAAGTATTTGAAGAAAGAAAACAGAAACTATTTGCAAAAGATTTGAAAATCAAATTCAAATCCAATTTGAAGTTATTACAAAAAAATTATTTTTTTAAAAGTAATTTATTTGCCTTTGAAAAATAGTTCATATTTTTCTATGTTCTATTCTAAGAATTTTGATATATATATTGTCTAGGAAAAAATTACTTTTATTTCCTTTTCTGGCTTTTCTTCTCTGTCTTATTAAAAAAAAGCGCTCGGCGTGGCGCTAGCCAGCCGGCCCGACTGGCCTTTCGGCCCACGGCCCAGCCAGCGCCCGCGAAGCGGTACGCGACGGCCGCCCGCGCGCCTTCCTCCCTCCCTCACTCGCCCTCGCAGTCGCCGACAGGTGGGGCCCACCTGTCAGGCTCGTCACCGACCTCTGGCCGGAGTCCACCATGGACACGACGCCGCGGCCGCAGTTCAAATCCGCTCGGGATTCTATCCCGAGGGCGCCCCTTGCCCAAGCCTGGCCCTCTATAAATACCGAAGACCCCGGCATCTTTTCCCTCGGCTCCCATCGCCCGAAACCTCTCCCAACGCCCGTACGAACTCGCCGGAGTTCGCGAGATCCACCGCAGCGCCGCCGCCTTGCCCTGCCTCCCCTAGCCCCTGTTAGCCACCGCCAACACCACCAACCTCTTCGCCTCGACGCGCCGCGCCTCCCCCTGCTGTCGCCCGAAGCCGAGGAGCCCCAGGGACGCCGCCCCCTCGACGCCCGAGCCGCCCGCGACCATCTTCTCCGGCGCCGACGACGCGACCGCCGCGGTAAGCCCCGGCTCCTTTCCCGTCCGTCCGATCGTAGATGTAGGGCTTAGATTAGATCTTTTGTTTTTTTATATAACCGAATCGGTATCCGGTTTTGTCCGGTTTAGTTAACCTAACCGACGGTTTTATTAAACCGACCGCCTTGTTGTTTTCTTTTTAAAACCGCAGCCGCCGAATCGCCTAAGCTTCGGCCATCCGCCCGTAGCGAATGCACAGATCCAATCATTGAGCGCCACATGGCACCTCCGCCACGGTCGGCCGAAATCTAGGGTTTTCAGAGTTTTTCTTTTTCAGATTCTTTTCCAATTTTCTTTCTACCATATCTTTAAATCTATAGATCCAAATATAGTGATTCTTTTTTCCTACGATTTCACAAAAATCCCATCTATCCAAAGAAACAAGCTAAAAATATTTTTGAACCTTTTAAATTTGAATTTGACCAAATTTGCTTTAAACCCTAAATTGCTAATAACTTTTATTTAAAAATAGGTTTTTGATTAATTCTTTGTGCTACTGATTTCTATATGTTAGATCTATCCAGAGGACTAATAAAAATAATTTTGTTTATATAACAAAAATTGAATCTGATCAGATTTAAGATCTATCTCAATTAGGCCATAACTTTTGTATTATAAAACCTTTTTAGTTGATTCTTTTGCTAATTAAAACTAAGAGCAAATACTTTATGTTAAACTAATGTTTTATAATATTTTCTTCTGTTAAAAATTATATTCTGTGTAGAAAATTTGTTTGATTGTTTTTGGTGTTTCGTGAGTCTTTTATTTGGTTTCTTCTTGAATCTTTGAGTTATTGCTTATGTGTGGTTATAATTGCTTGCTTACGATAGATTGATCGGAGTGTGACGAGTAGAACTATCATGATTTTGAGTGCGAAGAATCTTCATCAACGGTACAAGGCAAGTTACATCTTGATCATGCTCCTTTAATACCTATGTTTTCTATATGCATTAGTCCTTTTGATGTAGGATTGCATGAATATATATAGGTTGGCTATATTATAAACCCAATAGTCCATTGAGGTAGGTCTGAGCCTTTACTCCATTGCCGCCAACGTTGTAGGAGTTTTGCTATGCTTTTGTAGACGGGGATTGGTATGTGTGATTCATGCAAGTTGCGAGAGATATAATAATTTTGGGTAACCTTAAGGTGGCAACATTAACACACATCTGCGTGGAATGGTAGGGGCACCCTGGAGTAACCAGTGGACTAGCCCGGGCACCTGGAGAAACCAGTGCTTGCCCAAGGGGATACCGGAGTACCCGGAGAATTACCCTATGGAATGCCACCCAGGCTCAAAGAGATTTATCAATTTTTCAAGACTAGAAGCTTACCTGCGTAGCCACAAGCTAATATGGGCTCTGGCTTAGTTGAGTATGTTGTGTGACCTCTTTCCGGGTAGGCTAGAAGATGTAGTTATATATGTAGGTGTACCGGTCTACCCATGGTTAAGGGGAAATGCTTCTGAAAGACTATGTCTCGATCTTCCGGTTCTCAAACACTAGGCAGTGCGAGGACTACAAAGGAGGTGATCGAGTCTTGTGCGGAAAAGTGCGCAAACCTCTGCAGAGTGTAAAACTAATCGATTAGCCGTGTTCCCGGTTATGGACAATTTGTGCATCTAGAATTGGGACTTTGAGCGATCTCATCACATTTAACTAATTTAATGGGTTTAAATCAACTTGGGTATAGATTGAGTGGAGGAACCATCTCAATCATATTATGATGAACTATGTAGTAATGAAATTGATCTTCATGAAGGTAGGACAAAATCAGCTTTATGCAAATTAAACTTAGCACCTTCCACCAGCCAGACTGCATGTAGAAGTAGGACCTTTATACATCTCTTATGGTGTGACTTGCCAGTACATTCAACGTACTGACT
Source organism: Elymus sibiricus (assembly GCA_039707655.1). Taxonomy (NCBI): domain Eukaryota; kingdom Viridiplantae; phylum Streptophyta; class Magnoliopsida; order Poales; family Poaceae; genus Elymus; species Elymus sibiricus. The sequence goes on from CM077668.1 coordinate 230,907,811, forward strand.
GATGTCTACTACACAACTTATTCTTGTAGACTCGTGTTGGGCCTCCAAGCGCAGAGTTTTGTAGGACAGTAGCAATTTTCCCTCAAATGGATGACCTAAGGTTTATCAATCCGTGGGAGGCGTAGGATGAAGATGGTCTCTCTCAAACAACCCTGCAATCAAATACAAGAAATCTCTTGTGTCCCCAACACACCCAATACAATGGTAAATTGTATAGGTGCACTAGTTCGGCGAAGAGATGGTGATACAAGTGTAGTATGGATAGTAGATATAGGTTTTTGTAATCTGAAAATATAAAAACAGCAAGGTAACAAGTAACAAAAGTAAGCACAAACGGTATTGCAATGCTTGAAAACAAGGCCTAGGGTTCATACTTTCACTAGTGCAATCTCTCAACAATGCTAACATAATTGGATCATATAACAATCCCTCAACGTGCGATAAAGAATCACTCCAAAGTTCCTATTAGCGGAGAACATAAGATAGAAATTGTTGTAGGGTACGAAACCACCTCAAAGTTATCCTTTCCGATCAATCTATTGAGCTATTCCTATAAGTGTCACAAACAGCCCTAGAGTTCGTACTGGAATAACACCATATGATACACATCAACCAACTCTAATGTCACCTAGATACTCCAATGTCACCACAAGTATCCGTGAGTTGATTATTCAATATGCATCAAAACAACTTCAGATTCATAATATTCAATCCACACAAAGAACTTCAAAGAGTGGCCCAAAGTTTCTTATCGGAGAAAAGATAATGAAAACATGCAACCAACCCTTATGCCTAGATCACCCCAAGGTCACGGGAATCCGCGAGTTGATCACCAAAACATACATCAAGTGAACCAATATAATACCCCATTGTCACCACGGGTATCCACATGAAAGACATACATCAAGTGTTCTCAAATCCATAAAAGTATTCAATCCGATAATAGTGAAACCTTAAAGGTAAAAACTCAATTCATCACAACGAGATAGAGAGGGGGAAAACACCATATGATCCAACTATATTAACAAAGCTCACTGTACATCAAGACCATGCCAAATCAAGAACACGAGAGAGAGAGAGAGAGATAAAACACATAGCTACTGGTACAAACCCTCAGCCCCGAGGGTGAACTACTTCCTCCTCATCATGGAGACCGCCGGGATGATGAAGATGGCCTCCGGTGATAATTTCCCCCCTCCGGCAGGGTGCCGGAAAAGGGCTGTAGATGAGATCGTGGAGGTACAGAGGCTTGCGGCGGCGTAAAAACTCATCTAGGTTAACTTTCGGGGATTTCTGAATATATAGGATTTTTCAGCGTTGGAATCACGCAAAGAGGTGCCACAGGGGGCCCACGAGGCACCAGGGCGCGCCTGGGGGGGGCAGGCGCGCCCAGGTGGCTCGTGGGGCCCCTGTGGCTCTTCTGCTGCTTCCCCGAAGCTTCCTGGGTCCGTTTCCTTCCAGAAAAAATTGTCAAAAGTTTCGCTGCATTTGGACTTCATTTGATATGGATTTTCTGGAAAACCAAAAACAAGCAGAAAATAGCAACTGGCACTGGGCACTAGGTCAATATGTTAGTCCATAAAAATCATATAAAATCCATATAAAAGTGCAACAAAATCATACAAAACAATAATAAACATGGCATGAATACTTCATAAATTATAGATACGTTGGAGACGTATCACTGACCTACACGGCTGCAACGTCTCATGTTGCAGGAATTATACGACGAGTAAGTGATACGATAGGGTTACGTTGTCTACACTCAACTTTGCCGTTGGTGTTAATGGGACTCCACAACCTTTGATGTTATTTCCGCTGTATGGACTAAGGTAATAGTATTTACGTTATTTTATACATGTGATTTTCTGATATTTCATCGAGTACTGTGTGTGCTAGCATACCGATCCAGGGATGTCACTTAAGCACAGAGACTTGGATCCTTTTCGGAACTGGGTCGTTACAAGATGGTATTAGAGCATATGTTGACTGTAGGACGTGACCCTAGAAACTGGAAAGCCATGGGAATTAGGTTCTTTCTAAAACATTTTTTTTCAAAAAGGTTCTTTACTTCTCACCTTTTCTGAGCTTTATCAAATATTCCCGCTTACCTCAAATAGTTAGACAAATACACATTTCCCTTTTGACCACCCGGAAGATCAACTGATAACACTTATATCCTTTTAGATAGTTGAACAGTAATTGGTCATTTGCATGAATTGTATGTTGGTCCTAAAAATAATAGGTATACATTAGTGGTATAATAAAAACTTGTATGAACTTGTATGTCAACTGAACTTGATAATTGAATTTCATGCAATAGTTTTGAGATAGGATGTGAGTAATTAATTAATGTGTGGCCAAAAGGACTTGCGCTAAGTAGTGGAAAAGTGTCATAAGGTCACACACACGTCAATACTTATCGTCGTTGAAGTGAAACTGATTGTAAGGGGTCTAAATTGAAGAACATTGTAAGTAACCACCTTTGTAGAGTGGGTCGGGAAGCCTAGTGGACTTCAGTTGGGCAAACTCACCCCTTGGAGTAGTCGGTCTCATGGTTACCCGGTGTAGACTATGAGGTATTATTGAGATGTTTTGATTTATGAGTTGCGGTCTTCTTATGCACTTCCACCTATCCATATTTTGTTAGCCTCTTCGGTATCGTGCATTGCCCACTCTCACATCGAGACATGGTGCATCCTTCGCCGGTACATCCAAATCTCGTGGGAGGACTTCCTCTTTTCCTTCTACACATAAAACACATTTCTCCACAAAACAGCCACCCTACCTATCTATTATGGCATTTACATATCCATTCTGAGATACATTTCCTTGCAACTTCCATTGTTCTATTCATTACATGACTTATATTTTCATTGTCATTATGCTTTGCATGACATATAGAGCTAACATGATAGTTGTGGCAAAGCCACTGTTCATCATTGTTTTACATGTTACGCTAGATCATTGCACATCCTGGTACACTGCCAGAGGCATTCATTTGTAGTCATTATTTTTATTTTTGAGTTGTAAGTAAATAAAAGTGTGACGTCCATTAGAGTGTGCCTCTACCTGTGAGGAATTAAAAAAAGAGGCCAAAGCGCCCAACAAAAGAGGCCACAAGAGCCCACCAGAAGAGAGAGAGAGAGAGAGAGAGAGAGAGAGAGAGAGGCACACTACTATCCTTTATACACACTTGTGCTTCAGAGTAGCACCATGTACTTCATGTAGAGAGTTTTCATATTCCTCATTTTTCATATGCTAGTAGGATTTTTACATTATAAGAACTTGACTTGCATATTCCGATGATGAGCTTCCTCAAATGCTTGAGGATGTGAGCGGGCAAGTTGGTTGCACAACCACTTACTTGCATTAGGAGAGCTTTAATAGACTTATAGCTCTAATGCATCTGGTGCATGGAAATCCCTACTCCTCGCATCAATATCGATTGTAAGGCTCCTCCATTGCCTAACGATCAGCTGTATTGATGTGATACTTTCTCAATTTTCGTCTTCCTATAAATTCCCCATCATTATTCTATTCATCATCCAAAGTACGAAGATCAAGACTTGTGAATTGAGCATTGAGTGAAGTGCTAAGTAGTTGAAAAGAGCTCGTCATGGACTCGGTTACTTGACTAAAGCTCTAGGTCACATTATGATAAGATGTTTGAATATGATAAACCCTTATATGATACATACGAGTATTGATGGGTATTACATGAAAACCATGAAAAGAAAAGGTAATTTTGTTTACACATTTTGATGTTACTTGCTATCAATTATAGATTATTGCTTTGAATCACTTTTGTCTTGAGTTCACACCACATTACATCATTTGATCAAGATTATGTTAGGTAGTATTCAACATAAAAATTATCTTTGTTTATCATTTACCTACTCTAGGACGAGCAGTAATTAATCTTGGGGATGCTGATACGTCTCAAACGTACCTATAATTTTTTATTGTTTCATGCTATTATATTACCACTTTTATATACTTCTTATAGCAATTTATATTATTTTTCTGGGCTACCCTATTAACTTGTATCTTGTTTTCTGCAAGTTTTTGGTTTCGCGGGAAATCAATATCTAGGAAGGTCAAAATGCGATGCCAATTTTTGACGATTTTTTCTAGACGACGAGGGACCCTAGAAGCTTCGAGGGAGGACCATACGAGCCACCATGGGCCCACACGGTCAGGTGGCGCGCCAAGGCCCTAGGGTGCACCACCAGGGCGTGTGGGGCCCACAAGCACCGCCTTACCTCCGTTCCACTACCATAAATACCGAAACCCTTCGTTGTATTTTTAGAACAATTTTACCGCCGCCGCAAGTTCCTGTTTCGTAAAGATCCAAGTTGGAGACCTGTTCCGGAGCTCTGGCGGAGGGGGAATCACTTGTCGGAGTCTTCTTCATCAACCTTGCCGCCTTCATGACCATGTGTGAGTAGTTCCATTAGGACCTTAGGGTCATAGTATTAGATAGATGGTTCCCTCTCTCTCTCTCTCTCTCTCTCTCTCTCTCTCTCTCTCTCTCTCTCTCTCTCTCTCTCTCTTGGATCTTCAATACCATGTTCCCATGAGCTGCCTCACATGATCGGGATCAATTCGATGTAATCTGTGGTGTGTTTGTTGGGATATGATGAATTGTCACTTTATGATCAGATTGTTCATTGAAATCAATTGAATCTTTTGAGGTTTTCTTGTTGTATAATTAAATAGCTTTGCATGCTCTCCGATCTATCTATCTATCTTCTTTGGCCAAGTTCGATGGGTTCGGAGGGAGTGCTGCTTTGTAGTGGGTTCAATCATGCAGTGCTCTAACCCAGTGATAATAAGGGCAAAGCCATGTATTGTATTGTTCCCACTAAGGATAAAACGATGGGGTTTCATCATATTGATTGATGTCTTACTATCCACATATGGCATCTTGCTTATTGTGATGCTTTGTTTCTTGCAAACTTAATACATCAAGATGCATGCTAGATAGCGATTTTGGGGTGGAGTATTAATAGTAGATGTAGTTGGATTAATGGTCTACTTATCACGGATGTAATTCCTATATGTGATTATACCATGAATGATCATAGTCATAAATGTAAATATTGCAATTTAATCGTTGCCCAATTGTAATTTGTTTACCATGACATTTGTCTGTTTTCGAGAGAGATGCCACTAGTGAATCTATGCCCCCTAGGTCTATTCTCCATTACTGAATTCTTCTACACCATTGCTACTTTTATTTTATCCTGTTACATTGCTATCAACTATCTCTATCACTTGCAATTTAATCTTATAACTAGCAAGACAAGGGGATTAACAACCCTCTTGCTGTGTTGGGGCGAGTGTGTTCGTGTTCTGTGCGCAGGTGTTGTTGACTTTGTTAGCTTGGGAGACCTCTACTGGATTGATAACCTTGGTTCTCTAACTAAGAGAAATACTTTCTATCGTTCTCCTTCACCCTTACACTTGGGCGAATCCCAACAACTCTTGCGGGAGTAAGCAGTTGTGTCGTCTTCTTCATAGAAGGAACCGTGACTGTTCAACTTTACCCATCTTGTGTCCGTGCAAATTAAGGCCACAACCAGGTTCTTGTTATCACGTGTGCTCTCCGATGAAAGAAACCCCATGATAGCACTCTTGTTCTTTCAATATGTTTTGGTTCGACAACTGAGCAATGCTTACCAGGGAATCTAGGTAGCAAGCGGGGAAACGCCTGGAGGCCTCGATTGGAGGGGTTGGCTTGGAGCCTAAAAGTTCATTGCGAACATGCCATATGCACAAGAGCATCATTAGAAAGGTCACGCGAGCGGTCTCAGCTAGATCACTAGTGATATGAAGCATCCAGTCCGATCCAGAGGACATTAGCTAGACACATCAAGAAGCATCCAAACTTCTGTCATTGCTTGCCGCAAATTAACCATGTTGGGCGGGTCTACAGAGTGCATGGAAGTTGTTGTTCTATTACATACCGCAAATGAGACATATGTCAGATGTTTCAAGGTTTATTGCATGCTTATTTGCCCAAGTTTGAAGAGAATACGTAGCAAGCTTCCAAGAAAATATCTGTAACTTAGGAGGGGCAAAGCACACCCCCCCTCCCAAACTGTCATAGATGGCATGTCATCTATCTGGTGCCCTGCTCATAGCGCTGATAGAAGCTTGATGGAGCTCATCAAAAGCCAAATGATAAATGCTTTTGACCATGAAGATCTGGTTTGCTCTGTAGCCCATGCATGAAAGATAGTTCTTGGCCAATTGGGGAGAGGGACGACTTTTTAAGATTTTATTAGCATCTAAGGCCTCCTTTGGTTTGAAGGAATTTTGTAGGAGTTCTATAGGATAGGATTTCTATAGCAAAAAATCCTTTAGAGCCCTTTGGTTTATAGTAATAGAATCCTATTCCTACGGAGGAATTCTTCCTATCCTTCACATTTCATAGGAAAATAAACATTAGCCTAGACTCAATGGAAAAAATCCTATGATGTGAATCAAAGGACATCTCCTTTCCTATACCTACTCATAGGATTTAAGATGCATGTCATCCCATTTCCTATGACTTTCCTATTCCTATGATTTTTCTACCCTATGAACCAAAGAGGGAGGAAGAACTGATGTAGTAGGTCAACATTCCATGTGCCATTGGTTCCAAAAGTTTGAGTCCCATCGCAACCAGCATTGCACTTGTTTAGAGACTAATTTCCTTTATGACATATGAGGAATTCAGCTGTCCCACCGTATTTGAACGCTTTGCGCATACCTATGCACCAAAGGAGGCCCTTTTTCAGAAGTCCTATCCCATAGTTGATTGCCTTACCAAGTAGAGGATTGGTTCCTGGAGAAAACAATGTCATTTAGCCTTCATTTAGATAGTATTTTACTCTTAACACACTCGTGCAAGGTCTTTATGGACAGCTAGCAGTGGCCAAGCCTGCGTGGCGAGCAAAGCTAGGTCTAAAATTCCGAAATCTCAGAATCCAATATCACCCTGGCCCTTCGGCTTGATGATCTTATCCCATGTGTTCCAATCTGTTTTACGCTTTCCGTGATTAGATCCCACTAGTAGTTGTGTAGTATGTGATTAAGATCGTCACGGACGACCATCGGGAGCAGTGGCGGAGCTTCATGGGGGCTTACCTGGGCCATGGTCCCCACTAGCTCATAAGAGAACGTGTACATATGCCTTAGCATTAGGTCTAATTTTCCACTAAAAATCAGCCTAAAGCAATTGTGTTTGCCCCCCCCCCCATGATTTCATGTCAAGCTCTGCTATTGATCGGGAGCTTGAAAACGTTCACCATACATGTAGGGATTTCATGTGTAACAGGCTTGATTAATAGATCTCCTTGCCCGCCTGAGATGGGTAGCCATCCCCTCATGACATGAACCACTTACTATGCTTGGCTTGAAGATTCAGAAATTTGCCCATTGACATGTGACCATCCGGTGTCAGGACTCAGGAGACCCTAGTATTTTTCTTCAAATCCCACTATAACTACTTGCAATTGTGCATCCTTTGCGATTTTGGGCGAGAATTACCAAGCAAGAGGGAGCACCTGCATGGATTAATGTTCTGGTCGGCTGCTTCTACAAATTTGTTAAGAATGCTCTGAACCTAACTTGCTGATGATCATTGGCTTCAAAGAATAGTAGGGTGGCATAGGTCAATCACAGATGTGAAATTCTGGGCACCCTACGACACACCATGACAGGGGATGCTTCACCTGAGTCGATCCCTTTATTGAATAGAGAAGAGAGTCCGTCGGCAACAAACAAAAAGGGCGCTGATAGGCGCCGGTAGTCCGGCCCAAATTTGGGCCGGTCGCACCCTGCCCGTGCGATTATTTTGCTCCCAGCCGTTCAAATATGATTCCTTCTTCGTCCCTAACCTTCCGCCCCACACAGCGCACAAGGGGAAGCTCGCAGTCGCCGCGCACCGTGCCTCCTCTGTCGGGCTGCTCCTTCGCGAGACGTGGCAGCCGCGTTCATCGACATCGCCAGCCCAGGCAGCACCAGTGCTGCTGTCATCTTGCCGCCCCTCGTCTCATGACTGTCGGGATTGCAACACGTGCGCCGCTGTGTCGGCTGCTGTCGATGACTGTAACTCAAAGTGTGGGCGGTTCCAGCACGCGGTCGCATGGTTGTAGCAAAAATCTCTCACGTCACCGGCTCCGGCTCGCTACCGTCGTCGACTAGCACCGCCGTGATCCAGCGAAAAGAACTCAGTAGAAAAAACCCAAATGGTCGATTGAAGCAAAAAAATAAGTTGGTTCCAGCTAAAATTAACACCGGTTGCAGCACAAAAGCCACTGATCAAGCAAACAATCTCAGTAGCAAAACCTCCAAATGGTCAATTGAAGCGAAAGATTTTGCCGGTTCCAGCTAAATATAACACCGGTTGCAATAAAAGAAGCCACAACAACAAATTTCAAAGAAAAAAGATTGTAGCAAAAAAACTGGCAGGTTCCAGCAAAACATAATGCTGGTTCCAGCACTCACCACAGTCACCGCGTCTGGTTCGAAAAATAAGATGTTGCAAACATCTAGACGATGTGCTGGAACCGGCACTCGCGTTTGCTCGAACCGGCGGTCCCATTTGCTGGATCCGGCCACGGTGATTATGGTGACCAGCGAGCCTTCTTGCTCCGTCGACGGGGTGTTGCAGCTCTCTGCGCTGAGGTTGCAACTTCTGTCATCAGGGGTCCCAACATTCCACCGCGCCGAGAATGAGCGGCGTTGCCGGTTGCAGCTCACCACGATGAGGATGTTCGGCGTCGGCCTTGAAGCTCCCGGCCTCGCCGGTTGCAGCTCCCCAAGACGAGGTTGCAGCTTTTGGCTTGGTTGTCCAGCATGTCGAGACGCCAGTTGCAACAAAGATGAGCGGCTTCAGCTTCACGACGGGCCGACGATGGAAGGAGGAGCTGGCCATGGCGTCGATGGCGGGAGAGCGCCCGCCCCCCGCGCTACGCAGCTCCCCTGCACCTGACTTAGGTTCGCGGTGTCTCCAAGGGAGTCCGCTCCCCCATCCCCTTGTGCATCGATGGCCCACTGAGACGGAGAAGTGCCACCACGGGATGGGCAGCTCCATGGCAGAAGGTGGAAGACAAAGAAAAAAGGATGGGGATGAAGACGTGCGCGCAAGGAGAAAATGTGTGGACGAAAACCAACCATTCGTGTGAAATAGGATAAGGAAGGGAGCGTGAGCGGTGCGTGGGCCCGTTGCGCGTGTTACGCGAGCGAGGGCCGGCGCAACGCTTCGGCCGGCAGGCCGGCACCAAACGTTTTCCAAACAAAAATAAGTACAAGGACATCGGATCACCTTGAGTAGCCAACGCGACAATGCAAATGGTTCAAATTGGCTTCATTAAATTTTACAGGATATCACACAAAAACTCGCACATGTCATTATCCAATTGACCCACCGATGAGCAAAGGACCGAGCCTGCTCACCAAGCACTTGAGTACCAGCTTAATAAACCACACTCCATATTCTGATAGGTCCACATATGGGGACATTTTTTTCTCGAATACGCACAAGCATGCGTATCATATATTCATAGAAGAAGAGCCAAGACGGCTGATACAACGTCTTTCGGAAATGTGCCACCCCGAGAGGTTAACACCCACATCCACCGTGACAACATCGGCAACTAACCCCCTTGCCCAAACTCAAGCCAAACAATAGCGAAAAGTACGGACACAGAGCACACAGGCCGCGTCCCCCCGGTATCAAACACCTCATAGCACGACAAAACACCTAACCAAGCTAGATCAACGCACTCTCCACCGATGGTGCCTAGAAGATCGGCAAGTGAACAGCGGGAGCTAGCCTGACTCAAAGAAGACGTCGCCGATGAGGGGTCGATGATGGAGTACATAGCGTCCCGGATGCTCATGCCCACAGCAACAACCCGCACTTGACAGCCCGGCACCCCAAGCCTCACCGCCGAGGCGAGCGAGACAACCCACCAGCTGCGCCTCCGGAGGCACCCCGAGCACCTAGGCAGCGCCTCCAAGAAGAGGACGGCGCCGATACGCCGCCGCTGCCTGGCCCGGCGAACCGAGCCTAGAGTTTCCCCCGGTGTCAGAAGAGGGGATGGACATGGCCATGACAACGCCTCCAGGGAGGAGACGGCGCCCACGCGCGTCGCCGTAGTCGCGCCGGATTTCTCCTTCGCCCTGTCCATCATTTCCGGAGCACAGCAAACTGGAAGGGAGGGCAAAGCTGCCACCTTGGGCCATCACCGTGGAGAGGGGGAACCGGATGTCGTCGCGCCACCATCCGTAGACCACCACGCCGCCTAGTAGGAGCGTCCACCGCAGCCCCTGGTCAAGCGAGACCAGCGCCTGCATCCACCCGCCACATTCCCGCCGCCCTCACGGCCAGGGACAGCAGCGCCTCCGCCGGGACGCCGCAGTACATCCAGCCGCAACTCCCGACCGACCACCCCGTCGCGCCTCTGCCCCGGGAAGAAGAGGGCCAATCCACCGCAGCCTGGGGCCGCCGCCCCAACGTACCAGCACCGGACCACCCGCTGACGGTAGCCCCGGTGGTGCCCGCGCAGCCCAGGCGGCCAGATCTGGCCGAGCCAGCCCGGCGGCCACGCGCAGCCTCCGCGCCCCGGCCAGGCGCCAGCGGGAGCAGCAAGCCGCGCTGCTCGTCCCCGCGCCGCCCGCCAGCGCGCCGTCACGCCCCGCCGCCAGCGTGCCACCACCATGCGATGCAGACACCCGCGCCTGCTGACACCGCGCGTGGGGAGGAGATGCCCCGCCGCCGCCGACGCCGACCGGGCTTTGCCCGGCGGCGGCGAGGAGAGGGCAGGGTAAGGGGGGCTCGAGTGAGGGCGCTAGGGTTTGCCCTCCCGGTCGCCCCGCGGGAACGGCACGGGAGGGGGAGGGGGAAGGTAGCTAGCCGTATGGGGACATTGAAAGCTAGCTAGATTGATATGTCATAGGAAGGTTGTCAATACAAATTCGGTATACTCAAAACAAACCTCTGATACAAAATTGACAATCTCTAAATAAATTCTGTGATAGGGAGGACGTAGCCCACGCGACTTCGTAAATTCTCACCCGCAAAAGAAAAGACTTCGTAAATTCTGTATCTAGTCCTTATACGGAATCAACTCTAAATAAATTCTTAGAAAGTTTTTGTCGGCCTCAAACTAGCCTAGCTTAGCTTGGCATGGGCAATTCAGCATCACATGTCCGAACTTGTACTGGCACTGCTGGGCCGCCTGCATCCCTCCGCCGCATAGCTCTTGTGGCACGTGTCCAGGCACACGGCCATCATCTTGCTGTCCGGGTGGAGCTGGCCGCACATGGAGAGCACGCAGGAGTGCTCGCAATCGCCCCCGTCGCCGTCGCGAGCCTTCACCGCCGCCGCCGGAGCATCGGTGGTAGCAGGAGAACTGGCAGAACCAGAACTCCTCGCGCGGCACGCACTGGTCGAAGCACGCGTCGAAGCAGGGCCTTCCCACGCCGCCCGCTGCAGCAGCGATCACCACCGATCCCACGAGGAGCAAGGCCGCTGCGGCGACGGCGGCATGTCCGGTGACAGCTCCCGTGCCGATCTCCATTGCAGCCACGCCTAGCGGTGCGTACGTCGCGAGATGAGATCGCAAACACGGGGCAGGGATGGATTGGATGGTTCGGTCGTTGGTTTATGCGGTCAGTGGGTGGGTAGCTAGCGCGCGAGTGGTTGGGCGGCCGCTGGTGTTTCCGTGCATGGATTGGAGCGGCGGCAGCTCACCGGCTCATGGTTTGAGTGTGACCGCCGTTCGTGGAAGAATTGAGGAGGCAATCTGCAACAACTCTCTGTTTATTGCTGCTCTTGTTCCGTCGACGCAAAATCAGGGATCCGTTTGCAGAAATGGTTATTATTACAACACGCCAATGGGCGTAACTGGACAGACTTACAAAGGGGCCCAACAACTGACGAACAGGGAAAATCCTGTTCCACGCTTGTTGCGTGGAATAGAGGCAAAATCATACAAAAACCTCAACCATGAACAGTAGTAACGGGCGCGCCCATTTAAGAGTGATACGGTTTTTCACCCGAGGTTCCCGATTTTGCGAGGTCTGTTTTTCGTTCTTTTAACGAGTTTTGGTTTGGTTCGACTTTTGGGGTGTTTTTTCATTTCTTTTATTTATTTATTCATTCAAGTTTCTAACCGGTTTCCTTTTCATTTTCTATTTCTCTTTTTTTCCTTCAGTTTTTCCGTTATTTTAAATTCATAAATGTTTATTCAAATTCGTGAATGTCTTTAAAATTTATGAACATTTTAAAATTTCATAAACACATTTTTAAATTAAAGAATATCTTTTGAATTCACGAACATCTTTTAAAATTTATGAACATTTTTTGTAACTCAAGAACATTTAAAAAAATGAATAACATTTAATACCCATGAATAATTTTTAAACACGTGAAATGGCTTGGGCAGAACCGGGGTTTTTGGAAACTAGGGGCAAAACAGCATAGTGCGACACAACTAGGGGCACAGAAATAATTATCCCAGTGTTTGTTTTTTCTCGTTCATTTGCCTAATTTTCAGCATTTTCCATTTTCATTTTATATTTCTTTTTTTCCCTTTTGAGTTATATTTTGGTTTTAGTTGGGTATTCTGCTTGTTTTCTTCTGTATTTTAGTATTTCATGTTGTTTAATTTCCCTTTTTATATTTTTTAAGTCTTTTATAAAATAAATATTTTCTAAAATACAAGTTTAGCTTTTTTTATACATGATGAACATTTTTAAATATATGTTGAACATTTTTCAGTATATGTTGAACCTTTTTTTAAATACACGCCGAACAGTTTCTAAAATACTCCCTCTATCTCAAAATGTAAGACTTTTTTTGACACTATGGAGTACATGTTTGAACTTTTGTTATAAGGTGTTCATGCAATTTTACAAATTGTTCACACATTTTTTTTAAATGCTCATGTAATTTTAACAGTGTATGTGTATTTTTTTAATAAATGTTTTCACACATTTAAAAATGTTCACACATTTATAAAACATCCATTTGCGTGTCCTTAAAATTTCATATTTGTGGACAACAGAAAACCGATGAAAAGAAGTAAACCAAATAAACTGAATGAAATCGCTACAAGAGTGCTTAATCGCTATGGAACCGCTCAACATGGCGTACTGCGTCGGCCCACTTAAAGGCGCCTATGCTTCAAGTATGTTAAATACACTTCTATTTAATATCAAATCCTTATAGCGTCAACTATATTTTTTAAATATTTATTTGAGAAACTTGCACCCCTTTATTCATGTATCAAGTTCATATGGATACAAAACGCCATCAGGCCGATTTAGCAGCCACACCCGGCGTCCACACGCATCTCGAAGAGCAATCCGAGCTAGTCTATGCCTTTTCTGGAAATATGCCCTAGAGGCAATAAGCTAATAATAAATGTATTGTTATATTTTTCGTGTTCATAATTAAGTTTATATTTATGTGCTATAATTGCATTGGTTAATCTTGAATATGAGATTCGGAAGAAAACTCAATTGCATGTGTAGAAACATAAACATCAAATGGATCCCTAGTCATGCCTCTGGGACTAACTCATGTGTTGATGATGATCTTATTTTTCTGATAGTGGACATTGTTAAAGTAACAAGGATGCCATCAATAATGAGAACACAATGTTATCGGAACAATGGTGTTGGATAGACCAAACTTATGAATTACTGTGAGATCACATCGTTATTATGTTGTCGGTATTTCCATATAATATGTTAACGTTTATTACGTCCTTAGACCATGAGAATATTGTATACCAACATACTAGATGGTTACTTTGGCGTTGCCAAACATCACACCGTAACTGAGTGACAATTAAAGTAACTTACAGGTATAGTGGAAAAGCATGTCTCTGTATCGATAGTTCAAGACTAGGATTTGCTCCTCCCACGATGGAGAGATACTCTCTAGGCCCACTCAGTATTACGGTATCATCATCGTCTGCCAGACACATGTGATTGAGATCACAGGGATACCAAAATATGGAAACGAGTAAAGAGAACAGAATAGGTAAGAAGGATAACTAGTATAGTGATCAAGCTGTTGATCATGAGGATACCGATAAAAATCTCACCTCTGGTTTTGTAACGTATCGCAAAATAAAGGGAATTGTATGCGGGAACATAAGGTTCGCTCGATAAATGTCTTCGTAAATATGTGGGAAATATCAATGGATGAATTCAGGTAATCGGACCTGCTGAACGAAATTGTGGAGTGGGACCAATCCAAATACGGGTGGACCCTTGGTACGAGGGCATAGACCTCTCTCCTTTTCTGCTTCTAGGCGCGCTTGGACTTGAGCCCCTAGAAGATCATATTGACCCTACGGATGTCCTTTGAGAAGGGTTTCTGGCCTCCTCTCGTACCGTCAATACCATGGCCAGGGTTCCTAGGACCGAAGGCCAAAGGTGGTGGGCTTCCATCATCGTCACCATCAACGTCCTCATCTGTCTTGTCGTTCTTCTCTTTGACCAGCTTGGCATTCAAGGTGCAGTCTCTGGTGGAGTGAGAGGCTTTGAAATTTCCATGGCTATGGTATTTGTAGGGGCCACTCGTGATCTCCTCATAAGCGCAACTTGGTCGCTTGGTTTTGTTGTCCACTTTTGCCTCTTGGCGCCGCTGGATCTGGCTTCGTTGGTGGCTACTACGAAGTCGGAGTCCGGCTTGGCGTTCGTCCTCTTGCGGTCTCTATTGTGGTTACGGTTCCTCCTTCTTCCGGCTTCTGTGTCATTGGTTATCTGTAGCTCCCATTTGACGGTGGCCTCTGCGAGCCGTCTCCTCGCCGGTTGTGTAGTCATTTGCCACCTTCATGAGTTGTGCCATGGTGGTGAGTTTGTCGCCTGCCTATTTTTTGCTGAGCTTATGGCGTAGGAGTGGATCTTGTGCGTCCGTTAATGCATCGTGGATGGTCTGCTCGTCTGAGACTGTTGTCCATGTGTTGCGCTTCCTGAGCCAGCGAGCAACAAAGTCGCGGACCAACTCTATATTGCCTTGAATGCAGTTGTGGAGGTCGTATCCGTCGTTGGTGCGCTGATATGTCCCTTCAAAGTTGTTGATGAAGGTGTTCTCTAAGTCCGTCCACTCACGGATGGTGTTGGCGGAAGCCCGTTGATCCATGTCCTTGCTGAACCCGTGAGACAAAGGGGTATGTATCTGAAGACGTTCACTATATCGCCTCACGCCAACCGTCGTGAGGTAGTCGCTGAGACAGTGATTCGGCTTCGAGTCGCTGGAGTATTTGTCGACGTCGCGCAGGATGAATGGTTTTGGAAAGGGATGGGTGATTACTTTGTAGGTGAAGCATGGTGGAGTGACGCTTGCTTGAGGCACGTCAGAGCTGCTGCTGCTAACTCATAATTGTATCCATATATCTCCTTCTCTCAGGCTCGAATGTGATTAGGGAGGTCTGGGTGATGGATGAGGCGCTCGTGCACCAAGGGAGGCCTGGGTGGAGCAACGGATTTCGACCCGTGATTGCTGAGATTGGTTGTCGCGGGTTGTTGGGCTCCTCTTCGGGTGGCACCAGCACTCTTGGCTGAGAACCCTGGCGATTGTGTTATCAGGTTTGACCTGTCGCGGAGAACACGTCATCGGTCTTGCCTCGACTCGCTTATGTTCTCATGGAGCTCGGCGGCGTTGTGCAGTAGGGTCTGGAGAGGAGCTATGATGTTTGCACCTGGCAGGCCTGGCGTGGCTTGAAGCCGATCAGCGAGGGCGGCCCCGCCTGGTGGTTGCGGGCCGGAGTCTGTATGAACTCGGGCTCTTAGATGTTGTTGATGTCGTCGTTGATTTCATGTCCACGGGCTACCAAGGTGGCCGTCGTCGAGCGGGGTTGACTTCGCGGTCGTCGACAGTGCTCGTTTCTCATTGTTTCCATCCAACAGGCTTGCCGCATCGCGGACTCATCCTTTTCCTTTTGCAGCTTTAGGTGAGCGGCCAGAGTGGCTTGTCGCATGGCCTCCATGGCTCTTATTGTTGGATCTTTCCTAATGAGGCGTGTGCTGAGGATCCATAGCGCGGCTTCCGTAACAACTGGTGGAGCCATCATTAGTGCCACAGGACCCAAGGGGTTGGCACCGAGGGTCATGAAGCCCGGGGGTTCGGTTCCTAGGGCAGTGAAACCGAGGGGACTCCGCACTATAGGAGTGGAAGCTAAAGGTGTGGAAGCCGGAAGAGCTGTACCTAGAGGGGTGGTTCCTGGAGGGACGGCACCTGTGGGAGCAGCCCCGCTAGGGTTGGTGTCAACGGGCGTGGCATTGGGCTCGGAGGCGCAGGCAATGTCGTTGTTGAGCCCCGCGTTTTCGGATCCGCCAGGGGCCGTCATGATGCCTGCGCCTCACTGGTTCATGATCGTCTACCAGTGTTGTAACACCCCCAGATCTTAATCCTGTCATTAAGCTAATTAAATTACCATGTCATCATGATCATCCTAATTAAATTGCATTTAGGAAATAATACAAATTCAAACTCCAAATTCAAATGCAAGCCAAATTATTACTTCTTCAAATAATAATAAAAAATAGTTCATAATATTTAAAATATTCCCAGAGCAATTATAAAAATAAAATCAACATTATTGGAATTCCCAAGTTGACCCTAGCAACCAAAACAGTACCCAAAACAGTATTATTAAATCCATTTTCATTTTTAAAAAATACAAATGAATTCAAATCACTCCCAAACTTCTTGTGGCAGTGAGGTATAATATATATTAATTATTGGGACCAGCTACACATTTTACAAAAGTCCATAGCTAGCTAAAGAAATAGAAAACAGTTGCTGTAAAAAGAAAACAGAAAAGATAAAAGAACGAAAATAGAAAACATACCTGTGCACCTACCGGCCTGATGCTACAGGAGCAGGCCCAGCCCACCACCGGTCATCTCCCTCCTCCTGTTCATCCCCTTGCCCGCTGTCGCCGCGGCGCGCACGCCCGAAACCGCCCCCCCCCCCTTCCTCCCTGCTCGACACCGCGCCCGCCGTGGTGGATTAGGGCCACCCCCGCACACCCCTGGCTCCTCCCGCGCCTCACTTCTCCCTCTCTCCCTCTCTGCCTCTCCTTCCCGAGCGCCGCCATGGACGCGTCGCCGGCGTAGCCGAGGCCGCCGTCCCCCTCTCGCCGTTTCGAGCAGTCCGGCAGCCTCCCCGTGCTCGGCCTCATCGTCATCGCCCTCTGGGTCAAGCCGGGAGCCACCACATCGCCCGGACCCCGCCGTCTTCAACCTCGGATCGCCGCTGTCGATCGCCGTCGTCGAGCCCTCCCCAAGCCCGCTGTGCACCTCTACGGGCTCCCTGTGAGCCCCTCTTCTTCTCCCCTCCCTTCCCCGCGTTGGATGCTGCCCCTAGGCCGTAGAACGACCACGACCGAAATGATCCGCCACTCGGGCTCGTCGCCGGCGTGGTTCTGGTGACCGGTCGGCCACGCGCGTGTGCCCATTGGCCTCGCCGCAACGCGTGGACCCTGCCTAGCTGCTGCTGCTGCTCGTTTACACGCCGCATCGCCATTTCCTCCCAAGCCCGACTCCGGCCGTCCGCCGCGGCGCTCGCCGCCGTCGCGACGGGCCACTTCCGGCCATGCCACCGCCGCCATTGGGTGCGGCGTCGAACGCGCTTTCGAACGCACCTAGCCGCGCCCTTCCCCGTGCCCTGTAGATGAGTTCCGGCGAGACTCCGGCCAACTCCGGCGAGGCGCCGCCGCGCGTTTTGGTCGCCGGAGTAGCTCCGGCACTGGCGGCGACGTGTCGCCGACGTGGCGCCACGAGGGGCCCGCCTCTGTGCCACTGCCAGCGGGCCCGGCTGACCCCGTTGACCCGGTCCACGCGCTGACTGGGCGGCCCCAGCCACTGACAAATGGGGCCCACACCCTAATTAACTAAAAATGAATTAATAATAATTAGTTAATTTAATTAGTCACTGACATGTGGGCCCTAGGGGCTAATTAACTATTTTAGTTTAAACTTAAACTCTGTTAACCTTTCTGTCTATGACAAGTGGGACCCACTGGTCAGGTTTGACCCTGACCAGCTGGTGTTGACTGCTGACGCCATCATTTCGTCATGCTGACGTCACAGTGCACTGTTTCGGATAATTCGAAATTAATAATTAAATAAATTCCAGAAATTCAGTAAAACTTTGAAAAATCATATAAAATAAACCGTAACTCGGATGAAAATAATTTATATATGAAAAATGATCAGAAAAATATGAAGAATCCGAATATGCCACTCCCATACCTGCCCCATCTCTCTAACTTGGTGAACATGGAACTTTCTCCTCCGATTCATCTGTCCGATAAATGCCCGGAGCTGGTAAAACACCTCCAGATGTTTCCCGCTTCGACTAACCTGCGTAGTACTGCATTAGGGCACTCCTTGAATAACGTGCTGCCATGCCATGCATCTGTGATTGCATTTGTTGCTTGTATTTATTGTTTATTCCCCCTCCTTCTCTCCCGATAGACCCCGAGACCGACGATGCCCCTGTGATCGACTACGTCACCGACGACCCTTCCTCCTTTTCAGCAGAGCTTCCAGGCAAGCAAAACCCCCTTGATCATTCCTATATCACCTATTTCCTTCTCCCTCATGCTTGCATTAGATTTTGCTATTGTAATTGCTTGCTCCTATTCTGATGCATAGCCTGCTTTTGTAACCTGCTGTTGCTACTTTACCTGTCATCCTAAACTGCTTAGAATAGGTTGGTTATAGAGCCATCAGTGACCCCTTACCCTTGTCCCTGTTGCCCCGCTTTACTACCAGTGCCTCGATCTATGTGATCGATGTGCCGAGACCGTCACAGCACCGCACACCCCTTTAGTTGTACGACTCTGCAGGGCTACTATCGAGTGCCGAGGGTGATACCTCGTAC
This sequence comes from Elymus sibiricus, assembly GCA_039707655.1. Lineage (NCBI taxonomy): Eukaryota > Viridiplantae > Streptophyta > Magnoliopsida > Poales > Poaceae > Elymus > Elymus sibiricus. The sequence goes on from CM077668.1 coordinate 230,926,718, forward strand.
TGCACTCCTGATGATATCTCTGTAGTATAGCACATCGGTGGTGATTGCAGAGGGTGATTCCTCGCTCTCCCCTCCCGGTGATGACTCTGTCGTGCAACCCCTCAAGTGTGGACCATTGAGGGTGATTCCTCCTGGTTCTCCTTGATGGATTACGTCGAGTAGGAATCCATCGAGGGTGATTCCTCGGATTCCCCTTGATGTGATGAACACACGGATACCCTACTTTTACTTCAGTCCCCGGGTAAAGACGGGTCAACCCCGAGGGGTACCCGCGAGAGATGTGAAGTCGGGTTGACCAAGAGGGTACCCGCGAGATAATTACGAGGCGCGGCCGGGCAGGCAGAGACCGCCCTAGAGAGGGATGGGCCTGGCCCTTGTTGCACTTCCTCGAGACGGGACGACAGGAATACTGATCGTCACCGCGAGCTCCTAATAATTCGCTAACGGATTTGGGTATTGATCTGAGTGGGTCGTTGGCCCTTTACGCACTACCATCACGCGGGATAATGGTTTATGGGGCCCTCTACGCCGTATGTATCAGCCGAAAACTCTGTCAGACGTCCAGTTCAACATTGCGGCCGGGACGGACCGGCGCCATCCAGCACACGGGTGGTGCCTGGCTTCACCCTGCACGCAACGACCCGGAGTGCAAAGGGCGATGGCCCAAGAACCCTGAGCGCTTAGGATGTAGACCGGCGGGGACCTCTCTGTTGAGCTCTAGGTAGGGCTGCGGTGTGTCAATCAGCCGAGGCCGGGCATGACCCGATAAAAGTGTGTCCGGCCAGAGTTAATCGAGCGTGTTGGGTAACAGTAGTGCACCCCTGCAGGGAAGTTATCTATTCGACTAGCCGTGTCCACGGTAACAGGACGCTCAGTGTTGTATCCCGATCTACTACAACTTGAACTGGATACATGTCACTTAATTGTAAGCTCCGGGATTGCTTTCTCGCAGGGAGTCAAGGAAGGATCTCTGGGCTTGCTTCTACATGCTTGTTACTTTATAATATGCTACTCTGCACTCTTCTTATGCTGCAAGACGCTAAAGATGCTAGTCTTCGATAGGCTAGGCTTTTCCCCCTCTGTTTCGGCATTTCTGCAGTTTAGTCCAAAGATAAAGCCCCATTCATTTGATACCGATGCATAATTAGTATAGTTCTGATGTCAGTCTTGCGAGTACTTTGGATGAGTACTCACGGTTGCTTTGCTACTTCTTTTCCCCATACCCGCTTGCTGCAATCAGACGACGGAGCCCCGGAGCCAGACGCCACCGCAGGAGCTTACTACCAGGAGAGTCCCGGAGGCACGTACTACTGGGTTGAGCCAGCCGACCAGGAGTAGTTAGGAGGCTCCCAGGCAGGAGGCCTTGCCTCTTTCGATCAGAGCCGTTGTTTGTTTTCGCCTTCTTAAGGCATCCTTGTTTCCCTTTTATGTCTGTACTCAGATATTATGTTGTTTCCGCTGACGCTTGTTCGCGAGCTTATGTATTCGAGCCCTCGAGGCCCCTGGCTTGTAATATAAAGCTTGTATTATTTTATTTTGTGTCTAGAGTTGTGTTGTGATATCTTCAAGTGAGTCCCTAGGCTTGATCGTGTGCATTTGCGTGTATGATTAGTGCACGATTAAGTCGGGGGCGTCACAAGTGTGTAGTTGGAGGACACCATTGAGATCATATGGGATGTTGGGGTGGGCAGGTGGGTTGTTGCAGAGTCATTGCAGCCTCCTTGGTTGTACGACCGCGGCATCGGCCTCAATCATGAGGGTTGCTAGCGAGTTATAGAGGTGCTACGGGCGGGAGGCTAGTGCTAGGACTATGGGCGTGGGTTCCGGAGTGTGTTTGGGAGCCGTGTCCAAAGCCCGAAGCGGTCAATGATGAACTCAAGCATGCCGAAGAAGAGGATTTGGACGGGGGTGGGCGGTGGGCTGGTGTAGAGCCGCCTTGTCTTATCTGCGATGAAGGTGAGAGAGCCGAAGATGAAGCTCTGGCCCGAAGCGAACTCGTCGGGCATGATTAGGGTTTGATTTGTGCTTGATCTACGGCCGACGCAGCCCCTGACTGATGCGCTAACTGATTGTATTGAAAACAGTCAGTAGCCTAGGTGGGGTGGAGAGCATGACCGGATGTTCTAGAGGGGATCGCAGACAAGGAATTTACCCAGGTTCAGGCCCTCATGGTCGAAGTAATACCCTACTCCTACTTTGCTTTGATTAATGCTGGGAATGCCTTGTGTGAGTGGGTTACAAGTATGAAATGATAATTGCTATTGATACAATGACTACGAGTCAGATGGATCTCGAACAACCCCCTAGCCTCGCCTCATAAAGGGGGATGAGGCCTAGGGTTTACAGGTTTCCTAACTGACCTTGAGCTCCGATCGGCTCGGGGCCTTGGCTTGCACGCCAAGATGAAGAATCTTCCAGAAGTTGGGCCTCCTATCGTGCGAAGGGCCCTCTCTGTGACTTGGCTTCCTGGGCCCTAAGGCCGGCCCATTTGGCGGGCCTCATGGACGATGGGCCACCCCCGGTATAGTACACCATGTTGGAAATATGCCCTAGAGGCAATAATAAATTGGTTATTATTATATTTCCTTGTTCATGATAATCGTTTATTATCCATGCTATAATTGTATTGATTGGAAACTCAAATACATGTGTGGGTACATAGACAACACTGTGTCCCTAGTAAGCCTCTAGTTGACTAGCTTGTTGATCAAAGATGGTTAAGGTTTCCTAGCCATGGACATGAGATGTCATTTGATAACGGGATCACATCATTAGGAGAATGATGTGATGGACAAGACCCAAACTGTAAACGTAGCATTTGATCGTGTCAATTTATTGCTATTGTTTTCTGCATGTCAAGTATCTGTTCCTTTGACCATGAGATCATGCAACTCACTGACACCGGAGGAATACCTTGTGTGTATCAAACGTCGCAACGTAACTGGGTGACTATAAAGGTGCTCTACAGGTATCTCCGAGGGTGTCTGTTGGGTTGGCATGGATCAAGACTGGGATTTGTTACTCTGTGTGACGGAGAGGTATCTCAGGGCCCACTCGGTAATACAACATCACAATGAGCCTTGCAAGCAATGTGACTAAAGTGTTAGCCACGAGATCTTGTATTACGGAACGAGTAAATAGAGACTTGCCGGTAACGAGATTGAACTATGTATAGTGATACCGACGATCGAATCTCGGGCAAGTAACATACCGAAGAACAAAGGGAACAGCATACGGGATTAACTGAATCCTTGACATAGAGGTTCGACCGATAAAGATCTTCGTAGAATATGTAGGAGCCAATATGGGCATCCAGGTCCCGCTATTGGTTATTGGCCGTAGAGGTGTCTCGGTCATGTCTACATAGTTCTCGAACCCGCAGGGTCTACACACTTAACGTTTGGTGACGATTAGTATAATTGAGTTATTATGTTGGTGACCGAAAGTTGTTCGGAGTCCCGGATAAGATCCCGGACATGACGAGGATCTCCGGAATAGTCCGGAGGTAAAGATTGATATATGTGATAATAGTGTTTTGATCTCCGGAAGAGTTCCGAAGTTCACCGGAAGGGGTTCCGGATGTTTACCGAAGTGTTCGGGTGCAGCAACACTTTATATGAGCCAAAGGGATAAAGCCCACAAGGTATTGGAAAGTGCAAAAGTAGTTTTGCTGCCGCGTAAGCGGTACTACCGCTTGGTGAAGCGGTACTACCGCCGGAGCGGTACTACCGCTTGTGTGAAGCGGTACTACCGCCCAAGCGGTACTACCGCTTGTGCGCGGCTGTGCACGGTTCGGCAGGGATCCGAGTTGGACTCTTTCCCTGCGGGCCAAACCGACCTTGTGCGGGCAAAACCGACCCGGAGGAGGCTTTTACTCCAAGTTTAGACCCCAAGGCTCAACATATAAATAGAGGGGCAGGGCTAGCACACGGGACACATCAGGATTTCCCAAGCCGTGTGCCGGCAACCCTAGCCCTCTAGTTCCTCCGTCATAATCTCCGTAGTGCTTGGCGAAGCCCTGCAGAGATTGTTCCTCACCACCATCACCACGCCGTCGTGCTGCTGGAACTCAACCACTACTTCACCATCGCTCGCTGGATCGAGGAGGTGAAGGCGTCATCAAGCCGTACGTGTGTTGAACGCGGAGGTGCCGTCCGTTCGGCACTAGATCGGAAGGATCGTGATTGGATCGCGGGACGCTCGGCGATTTGGATCGCGAAGACGTTCGACTACATCAACCGCGTTTATTAACGCTTCCGCTTAGCGATCTACAAGGGTATGTAGATTCACTCTCCCTCTCGTAGATGCTCATCACCATGGATAGATCTTGTGTGTGCGTAGGAAAATTTTTGTTTCCCATGCAACGTTCCCCAACAGTGGCATCATGAGCTAGGTCTATGCGTAGATGAGATCTCGAGTAGAACACAAACGAGTTGTGGGCGTGGGTGTATACATATTGCTTGCCGTTACTAGTTGATACTTGATTCAGCGGTATTGTGAGATGAAGCGGCCCGGACCGACATTACGCGTACGCTTACGCGAGACTGGTTTTACCGCTGCGTGCACTTGTTGCATAAAGGTGACTGGCGGGTGTCTGTCTCTCTCACTTTAGTTGAATCGGTTCAATGAAGAGGGTTCTTTTAGAAGATCAAAAAGCAATCACTACACCACGTTGTGGTTTTGCGTAGGTAAGAACGGTTCTTGCAAACCCGTAGCAGCCACGTAAAATTTGCAACAACAATTAGAGGACGTCTAACTTGTTTTTGCAGGGTATGTTGTGATGTGATATGGCCAATTACATGATGAGATATATGTGATGTATGAGATGATCATGTTTTGTATAGAATATCACGACTTGCATGTCGATGAGTACGGCAACTGGCAGGAGCCATAGAGTTGTCTTTAATTATTGTATGACCTGCGTGTCAATCATTAAGCGCTATGTAATGCTTTACTTTATCGCTAAACGTTAGCTATAGTCGTGGAAGCAACAGTCAGCGCGACAACCTTATGGCGACACGTTGATGGAGATCAAGATGATGGAGATCATGGTGTCATGCCGGTGACGATGGAGATCATGCCGGTGCTTTGGAGATGGAGATCAAAAGCACAAGTTCATGGCCATATCATGTCACTTATGATTTGCATGTGATGTTAATCCTTTTATGCATCTTATTTTGCTTAGGACGACGGTAGCATTATAAGGTGATCCCTCACTTAAATTTCAAGATAAATTGTGTTCTCCCCAAGTGTGCACCGTTGCGAAAGTTCGTCGTTTCGAGACACGCCGTGATGATCGGGTGTGATAGACTCTACGTTCGCATACAACGGGTGTAAGCCATGTTACACGTGCGGAACACTCGGGTTAAACTTGACGAGCCTAGCATGTACAGACATGGCCTCGGAACACAAGAGACCGAAAGGTCGAACATGAGTCATATAGTAGATATGATCAACATGAAGATGTTCACCATTGAAACCACCTCAACTCACGTGATGATCGGACTTGAGTTGGTGGATTTGGATCATGTTACACTCGAATGATCGGAGGGATGTCAATTTGAGTGGGAGTTTTTAAGTAATATGATTAACTAAACTCATTATCTAAGAACAATAGTCTAAGTTGTCTTTGCTATATTTATGTTGTAGATCATGGCTCGCGCAGTAGCACCCCTGAATTTTTAATGCGTTCCTAGAGAAAGCTAAGTTGAAAGATGATGGAAGTAACTTTGTGGACTGGGCCCGTAATCTAAGGATTATCCTTACGGCTTCCCAGAAGGCTTATGTCCTTGATGCACCGCTTGGTGATCCACCCGCTCCAGTTGAGTCTCTAGACGTTGTGAACGCCTGGCAGGCTCGTTCTGATGATTACTCAATAGTTCAATGTGCAATGTTGTATGGCTTAGAACCGGGACTTCAAAGACGTTTTGAACGTCATGGAGCATATGAGATGTTCCAGGAGTTGAAGTTTATCTTTCAGAAGAATGCCCGGATCGAGAGATATGAGATCTCCGATAAGTTCTATGCTTGCAAGATGGAGGAGAACGGGTCTATCAGTGATCACGTGCTCAGAATGTCTGGGTACTCCACCCGTCTGGCTGAGTTAGGGATGCCCCTTCCGCCAGAGGCTATCACTGACAGAGTTCTTCAATCATTGCCACCTAGCTACAAGAGCTTCGTGTTGAACTATAACATGCACGGGATGAACAAGTCAGTCGCCGAGCTGTTTGCGATGCTGAAAGCCGCTGAGTCTGAAATTCAGAAGGAGCATCAAGTGTTGATGGTCAATAAAACCACTAGTTTCAAGAAAAATGGCAAGGGTAAGAAGGGTAACTCCAAGCAGAGTGGCAAAGCAGTTGCTCCTCTCGTGAAGAAACCCAAGGCTGGACCCAAACCAGAAACTGTGTGTTTTCATTGCAAGGGAACTGGACACTGGAAGCGGAATTGCCCCAAGTATTTGGCTGACAAGAAGGCGGCCAACAACAAACAAGGTATATATGATATACATGTTATTGATGTGTACCTTACCAACTCTCGTTGTAGTGCCTGGGTATTTGATACCGGTGCGGTTGCTCATATTTGCAACTCAAAACAGGAACTGCGGAATAGACGGAGGCTGGCAAAGGACGAAGTGACGATGCGCGTGGGAAATGGTTCCAAGGTTGATGTGATCGCCGTCGGCACGCTCGCTCTTCGATTACCGTCGGGATTAGTGATGAACCTAAATAAGTGTTATTTGGTGCCTGCGTTAAGCATGAACATTATATCTGGATCTTGTTTATTGCGAGACGGTTACTCATTTAAATCAGAGAATAATGGTTGTTCTATTTATATGAGTAATATCTTTTATGGTCATGCACCCGATGTGAGGGGTTTATTCTTATTGAATCTCGATAGTAATGATACACATGTTCATAACATTGATGCCAAAAGATGTAGAATTGATAATGATAATACCACTTTCTTGTGGCACTGCCGTTTAGGTCATATTGGCGTAAAACGCATGAGGAAGCTCCATGCTGATGGACTTTTGGAGTCACTTGATTTTGAATCACTTGACACATGTGAGCCATGCCTCATGGGCAAGATGACTAAAACGCCGTTCTCTGGAACAATGGAACGGGCAAGTGACTTATTGGAAATCATACATACTGATGTGTGCGGTCCGATGAGCATTGAGGCGCGCGGTGGTTATCGTTACTTTCTCACCTTCACTGATGACTTAAGTAGATATGGGTATATTTACTTAATGAAACACAAGTCTGAAACATTTGAAAAGTTCAAACAATTTCAGAGTGAAGTTGAGAATCATCGTAACAAGAAGATTAAATTCCTACGATCTGATCGAGGAGGAGAATATCTGAGTTATGAGTTTGGCAGTCACTTAAAACAGTGTGGAATTGTTTCACAATTGACACCGCCTGGAACACCACAGCGTAATGGTGTGTCCGAACGTCGTAATCGAACCTTATTGGATATGGTGCGATCTATGATGTCTCTTGCCGATTTGCCACTATCGTTTTGGGGTTATGCATTAGAGACAGCTGCATTCACTTTAAATAGGGCACCATCGAAATCCGTTGAGACGACGCCATATGAACTTTGGTTTGGCAAGAAGCCAAAACTGTCGTTTCTTAAAGTTTGGGGATGTGATGCTTATGTCAAAAAGCTTCAGCCTGAAAAGCTGGAACCCAAAGCGGAGAAATGCGTCTTCATAGGATACCCAAAAGAGACAATTGGGTATACCTTCTACCTCAGATCCGAGGGCAAAATGTTTGTCGCTAAAACGGAACATTTCTTGAGAAAGAGTTTCTCTCGAAAGAATTGAGTGGGAGGAAGATAGAACTTGATGAGGTTGTTGAACCTTTACTTCAACCTGAGAGTAGCGCAGCGCAGAAAGTTGTTTCTGTGGAGCCTACATTAGCTGAAGAGGAAGTTAATGATGATGATCATGAAGCTTTGGATCAAGTTGCTATCGAACCTCGTAGGTCGACAAGGACGCGTACTGCTCCTGAGTGGTACGGCAACCCTGTCTTAGAGGTCATGTTGTTAGACAACGATGAACCTACGAGCTATGGAGAAGCGATGATGGGCCCGGATTCCGAGAAGTGGTTAGAGGCCATGAAATCCGAGATGGGATCCATGTATGAAAACAAAGTATGGACTTTGGAAGTATTACCTGAAGGGCGTAAGGCCATTCAGAACAAATGGATCTTTAAGAGGAAGACGGACGCGGACGGTAATGTCACCGTCTATAAAGCTCGACTTGTGGCAAAGGGTTTTTCACAAGTTCAAGGAGTTGACTACGATGAGACCTTCTCACCCGTAGCGATGCTTAAGTCCGTCAGAATCATGTTAGCAATAGCTGCCTTTTTCGATTATGAAATTTGGCAGATGGATGTCAAAACAGCGTTCCTTAACGGTTACCTTAAGGAAGAGTTGTATATGATGCAACCAGAAGGTTTTGTCGATCCAGAGAATGCTGACAAAGTTTGCAAACTCCAGCGATCCATTTATGGACTGGTGCAAGCATCTCGGAGTTGGAATCTTCGTTTTGATAAAGTGATCAAAGCGTTCGAGTTTATACAAGTTTACGGAGAAGCTTGTATTTACAAGAAAGTGAGTGGGAGCTCTATAGCGTTTCTAATATTATATGTGGATGACATATTGCTGATTGGAAACAATATAGAAATGCTGGAAAGCGTAAAGGAATATTTGAACAAGAGTTTTTCAATGAAGGACCTAGGAGAAGCTGCTTTCATATTAGGCATCAAGATCTATAGAGATAGATCGAGACGCTTAATAGGACTTTCACAAAGCACATACCTTGACAAAGTTTTGAAGAAAGTTCAAAATGGATCAGTCCAAGAAGGGGTTCTTGCCTGTATTGCAAGGTGTGAAGTTGAGTAAGACTCAATGCCCAGTGACTGCAGAAGATAGAGAAAAGATGAGTGTCATCCCCTATGCTTCGGCCATAGGCTCTATCATGTATGCAATGCTGTGCACAAGACCCGATGTCAGCCTTGCCATAAGTATGGTCGGAAGGTTTCAAAGTGATCCAGGAATGGAACACTGGACGGCGGTCAAGAATATCCTGAAGTACCTGAAAAGGACTAAGGACATGTTTCTCGTTTATGGAGGTGATCAAGAGCTCGTCGTAAAGGGTTACGTCGATGCAAGCTTTGACACTGATCCGAATGACTCTAAGTCGCAAACCGGATACGTATTTATTCTTAATGGGGGTGCGGTTAGCTGGTGCAGTTCCAAGCAAGCGTGGTAGCTGATTCTACATGCGAAGCGGAGTACATCGCTGCCTCGGAGGCGGCGAAGGAAGGTGTCTGGATGAAGGAGTTCATGACAGATCTTGGAGTAGTGCCTAGTGCGCTTAACCCAATGACTCTGTTTTGTGATAATACTGGTGCCATTGCTCTAGCCAAGGAACCAAGATTTCACAAGAGGACCAGACACATAAAGCGACGTTTCAATTCCATCCGCGATTACATCAAGGAGGACGACATAAATATTTGCAAAGTACACACGGATCTAAATGTTGCAGATCCGATGACTAAACCTCTTCCAAGGGCTAAACATGAACAACACCAGAACTGCATGGGTGTTCGATTCATTACAATGTAAATCACATAGTGATGTGAACTAGATTATTGACTCTAGTGCAAGTGGGAGACTGTTGGAAATATGCCCTAGAGGCAATAATAAATTGGTTATTATTATATTTCCTTGTTCATGATAATCGTTTATTATCCATGCTATAATTGTATTGATTGGAAACTCAAATACATGTGTGGGTACATAGACAACACTGTGTCCCTAGTAAGCCTCTAGTTGACTAGCTTGTTGATCAAAGATGGTTAAGGTTTCCTAGCCATGGACATGAGATGTCATTTGATAACGGGATCACATCATTAGGAGAATGATGTGATGGACAAGACCCAAACTGTAAACGTAGCATTTGATCGTGTCAGTTTATTGCTATTGTTTTCTGCATGTCAAGTATCTGTTCCTTTGACCATGAGATCATGCAACTCACTGACACCGGAGGAATACCTTGTGTGTATCAAACGTCGCAACGTAACTGGGTGACTATAAAGGTGCTCTACAGGTATCTCCGAGGGTGTCTGTTGGGTTGGCATGGATCAAGACTGGGATTTGTTACTCTGTGTGACGGAGAGGTATCTCAGGGCCCACTCGGTAATACAACATCACAATGAGCCTTGCAAGCAATGTGACTAAAGTGTTAGCCACGAGATCTTGTATTACGGAACGAGTAAATAGAGACTTGCCGGTAACGAGATTGAACTATGTATAGTGATACCGACGATCGAATCTCGGGCAAGTAACATACCGAAGAACAAAGGGAACAGCATACGGGATTAACTGAATCCTTGACATAGAGGTTCGACCGATAAAGATCTTCGTAGAATATGTAGGAGCCAATATGGGCATCCAGGTCCCGCTATTGGTTATTGGCCGTAGAGGTGTCTCGGTCATGTCTACATAGTTCTCGAACCCGCAGGGTCTACACACTTAACGTTTGGTGACGATTAGTATAATTGAGTTATTATGTTGGTGACCGAAAGTTGTTCGGAGTCCCGGATAAGATCCCGGACATGACGAGGATCTCCGGAATAGTCCGGAGGTAAAGATTGATATATGTGATAATAGTGTTTTGATCTCCGGAAGAGTTCCGAAGTTCACCGGAAGGGGTTCCGGATGTTTACCGAAGTGTTCGGGTGCAGCAACACTTTATATGAGCCAAAGGGATAAAGCCCACAAGGTATTGGAAAGTGCAAAAGTAGTTTTGCTGCCGCGTAAGCGGTACTACCGCTTGGTGAAGCGGTACTACCGCCGGAGCGGTACTACCGCTTGTGTGAAGCGGTACTACCGCCCAAGCGGTACTACCGCTTGTGTGAAGCGGTACTACCGCTTGTGCGCGGCTGTGCACGGTTCGGCAGGGATCCGAGTTGGACTCTTTCCCTGCGGGCCAAACCGACCTTGTGCGGGCAAAACCGACCCGGAGGAGGCTTTTACTCCAAGTTTAGACCCCAAGGCTCAACATATAAATAGAGGGGCAGGGCTAGCACACGGGACACATCAGGATTTCCCAAGCCGTGTGCCGGCAACCCTAGCCCTCTAGTTCCTCCGTCATAATCTCCGTAGTGCTTGGCGAAGCCCTGCAGAGATTGTTCCTCACCACCATCACCACGCCGTCGTGCTGCTGGAACTCAACCACTACTTCACCATCGCTCGCTGGATCGAGGAGGTGAAGGCGTCATCAAGCCGTACGTGTGTTGAACGCGGAGGTGCCGTCCGTTCGGCACTAGATCGGAAGGATCGTGATTGGATCGCGGGACGCTCGGCGATTTGGATCGCGAAGACGTTCGACTACATCAACCGCGTTTATTAACGCTTCCGCTTAGCGATCTACAAGGGTATGTAGATTCACTCTCCCTCTCGTAGATGCTCATCACCATGGATAGATCTTGTGTGTGCGTAGGAAAATTTTTGTTTCCCATGCAACGTTCCCCAACACACCATCAGGCGGCGATGAGCTCCTCTAGCTCAGTGGGGTCGAACCGCGGACCTCTTCATTACTTGCAGCAATAATATTGTTCGAGGAGGTGGGGTTGGCGTTTTGAATGGGCTCGGGTGTCATTTATATAGCCAGAGACAAGGTGGGGATAAGACCGACCTCGGGAGCAGCATTCTTGGTGACGAAGGTTGTGTGCGTGTGTGCGTGCGCGTGCGTGTGTGCGTGTGTGTGTGAAGGAGGGAGGGAGGGAGAGAGAGAGAGAGAGAGAGAGCAAGGCGAATGGGGTATGTGCTAGGTACGTATGGGAGGCTTCACTCGATGATTTGGTCCTAGGGGAACGACCAGCTCGGCATTACCGTGCGGCTATCCACAATGGCGGTGACGGCACGGATGACTCTTGTCGGGAGGAGGAGTGTGTGCGCGGGTGCACAACATGCTCTATTGTGGCGACGCCGTTGCGAGAGGCGGGCGGCAAGTGCATGGCGTGGGCATTGTTGTGCCGAAGCACCATGACTGCAGTTATGTCTTCTCGGCGACAGGGGTGACCGCGAGGGGTCATGCCGATGTCGTCTTGGCATGACCATGTGCTCGCTCTGGGCTAGTCCTGGGGCTGAGTTTTCGCATGTTCGTGTCTCTATGGATTCTAGGCTCAACAGAAGAGACAGAGAGGGGAAAGGAAATACTTCATTGTATTGACATGGTCCACGTCCATGAGAGCACATGAAGGACATTGGAATGGAACGGGGGTCAAATGGATTGCCTTTTAGCTATGGCCTCTTGTATGGATGCCCTATTATGCATAGAAGGCCTCCAGAAACTTTCAAGCAAAAAGGACAAGCCTAAAAATAGCATTCCATTTTTGGAAGGTTTAGGGCAGAAAGTTCGATTAGTTTTCAAGAGAAAATATTGAACTATGGAACCTCAATTTCTTTTTCCATGTTTGATATATACCTGATCATGCGATGCCACAAGAATATTTTTGATTTTTTTCAAGAAAAAAGAAATAGTGGTTCCTTCACAAAGGGGTTTAAATAGAGAATTTCTTTTAATTGGAAAAGAAATATATTTTCAAAGGTGAAGGGCTTGGAAATAAAATATGTGAAGTGTCTTGGGCAGGCGAAGATATGTCTAGTTTGACTTCAACACATTTGAACAAGAGAAAAGTTGCAAGAATTATAGGAGTTAAATCCAAAGAAGAAATATTCAAAATTTGGAATTTAAGTCCAAAGAAAATCCAGAAAGTGAAATACGGTCTGTGACACAGATCCCCCACAACAATGCTTACTGTCACTCAAGTTGAAAAGTTGTTGTTGAAAAATCCTTGCAATGGGCTCAAAGCAGCAAAGAGGTTATTCACCCATTAGCTCCTACTAGTGTTACTCCTCAAGGTGAACAAGAAAATGAATGTGTGCAAGAAGTTGTTCGAGATGAACAAGTTGATGCTTGAGCAAGTAGAACCAATTTTGCTAGGAGATGTGCAGACACAAGAAGAAGCTTCAGATTGTTTCACACGTGCCCAAGAGAAAGAACAAGAGAGTGACTCGGAAACTACCGCCAGGTCCAAAGCAAGCGAAGAAAGGATGGAGATGATGAAGATAGTTCTGTTTCGAATAATTCTCCTCCTAGTGCCTAGTTTGTGGGCTAGGTAGTTGCCTTCTCTAACTTTCTGGCGTCTTTGATGCCAAAGAGTGAGAGAAGAGCATAGCTATGCCTACCTTTTTAAGGGGGGTGTGTGTGGGGGGGGGGGGGGGGGGGGTCGGGGATATCTACTCGTTGGGAACACCGTATGGACGCTCCCAACCCGTTCTTCCTTAACGAGCCCTCGGGGATCACAGGGTCTCCTGCACTGACCACATGAGTGGGAACTCGAGGGAGACGAGGTTGGGAGCATAACATTAGGGATCTCTTGGTTAATGGCAATCTGCTCGCCACATATCCATGGTTCTTCGATGTGTAAAGGATTTCTAAAAGATAGCTGCCATATTAGCTACACACCTATACAAATAGGGACGGTGCCCAAAATCTAGCTCAGGAGAAAACTCAGTCTGTGTGTCCCCTGGTGCCCATGCGAATTTCTCAAGAATTTTCTTTAGGGAAAACTATGTCAATATTGTTACTTCGCTCTGAAATTGTGACTATGCCATTACGTTTAAGCTATTTATACAAAATGCCACTAGTTTCTTAGTTTATTCTTCTATTTTTGCCTTTTTTTATGTCAGCTCGCGGCAAGGGTTCTTTGACTGCATTGGAAGGGGTAAAAGGTCATAAGAGCAAGTACAATAAGGTGATGTAGGCGGGTTGTAAGAGTTTAAATAATATATTTTTGATGAGTTGGATGAAAGAGAAGATGAAAGAGAAGAGAAGCGGGCTACAAACTTACAGCCGGCTATAGCACGAGCTCCAACACCCTTTGTGAGAGGAATATGTGGGCCATATATTAATGATGTACGCCCTCCGTCCCAAAATAAGTGACTCAACTTTGTACTAACTTTGGGTAGTGGGCTATAAGATTGGCTACAAGTGACATGGCAAATTCATATAGCCGGCTGTCGGCTATACTATTAACCATGCTCTAAAGGCAATGTTAGATGGCGGGAAGGAATGAGAGCGCATGTGGTGAGATTATTTGCACCAAATAGTCGCTGATCCAGAAATGACAAAAGTAGACTTTCACAATGGTGGCATTTGCATGAATAGCCAAAAGTAATGGCACAATCATAATTCGAGGAGTGAAGTGATGGCATTGACATGAGTTTCCTTTTCTTCTTCTTGTGGTCCGCTTTGCATTAGGCATGCAGGCGGACGCGTCTGCGCCACTAATGATGTTGTTGTACTAATTATCATGGTAGTTGTAATAAGCTCTACTCGGACGAAGGCTGACGCATGCCTGCTTTGCATACAATTCCAGACCCATGCCATGTGCCTAATTCTGTAGGGAAAAAACAGGAGCTCTGCTACATACGATATGTGCGCTTCAAGAATTGTGCAAGTCTACGTTGAATTCCATACAGTATGCATATCACAAGTGATAACAGTCACCGATCAATATGAATTGTGTTTGTTCTGGGGCCAAGATCAGATCGCATACCTACTTTCATCATATGAAAAGCAATTCCGAAAAACAATGGTATTCCTTTGGTGCACCCAAACACGACTATTATGGAATCATGTGCTTTCAGTTCCTACGAGAATCAATATGGCAATTTCAAGATCCTTTAAAACCCTGTGATCCAAAGAAGCCCTAAACTAACACCATTTATATGCGAGAGTATAAAAGAAAAGAAAAATCCAACATGTTTCTTTTTAGATTATTACTGCTTTGTGGTTGTGCTGAGAAATTGGATCTTAGCTTCTACTCTCCGATCTATTAGTACTGGTAGCAATGTTAAGCAATTTATCTATTTATTAAACTGCTCCTTACCTAGGAAAGGGCGTAAATGCATCTCCAAATAGTTCAGCAATGCCGAAAACCTGAACGCAAACCAGAATCATGCATGCGCGCACATAGCACACAACACAACGGTAAGCAGCATCCTGATCCAAACTAACAACCATCAGGTTCCTTTTTTTCCCAGTCTTTCATAAGGTCCACAACTAGCTTTCATAAGGTCCACAACAGAAATGGCCAAAATACGCCCAAGCACTAGAAGTACGGTAAAACGTCTAGAAATACAGAGAGCCTAACTGATCATTTGCTCTCCCCTGCAGATAACACTTCCGAAGTGTGATTAATAACCAGATCACAGTAGCGACCAGATGACTACTTGACTTGATTGGAAGTAATTTAATGTTAGCTTCCAAGTCAGTCGGTCAGCAGGTGCCGCCCCGGACCAGGAAAGCATCAGGAACAGAAGCTGGATCTAGCTCATAGAAGCCACGGAGTGTGCCACCTTTTTCTTCTGTCAGACGGTAAGAAGGTATATGGTGAGAAAACCTCAAGTTCTCATTTGCAGGAATCTCCAGAATACCCCTTTCATTGTCAAACCTGAACACAGCTGTGTAACCGTCTACTGGAGTCAGAAACGAGAATTTTGTGCTAGCTTCAGTGCGCTCAGTAATCTCACCGATGGCATATTCACACGCATCATCGCTGGAAGGAACCCAGTCGGGTCCCCAGTTATTGTTGTAAATGGCCCAAATTTCACCTACTCGCGGGTGAATTTCGAAACGTTGCCCATTAACTTGGCTAGTTTCTACTAAATGAGAGAATGCGTCATTTGAATCATACTTGATCCTCCAGTTGCGGAGCTTAAATGTCCCACAGCTCACAGGTATATCACGCTCCAACCACATCTTCTCTTGCTCCAGTTGAGGACACGCTTCGAGCCAAGTTAAATGCAATCTGAACGGTTCCATATCAACTTTGGTCACCCAGCCGTAATACTTCGGAAATTTGTCAAGATCGCTGTAAAGAGCCCATATCTGGCCACGTTCAAACTTGTTATATGATCGCCCTTCTTCAAAGTTATAAAACTCCGAGTCTGGATATGTTGCAATAGTACTTGGAGAGGTGCGGAATAGCTGAGAAGAAGAACCAGGCACACTCGCAGTGCCGCCTTTCTGTTTCTGTCTTGGGGTTTGTTCAAGGGAATCATCTATCCGTTTTCCTCCACTTTGCTGATTTTCCTTTTGAGCACTTGGTTCATTTCCAGGACCTGGTGTACTAATATCACTGGCATCAATGAAACCACTGCTAATTGTCTTGTCGATAGTAACTGATGGAAACGATGCGTCCAGGTTACTAGGAAGTGATACGGTATCTAGTTCAAGAAACCCACCTGCCACACCAACCTTTTCATTTCCTTTTGTCCTATAAAATGGGATATTGTGCGAGAATCGAAGCAGTTCACTAGATGGTATAACAAAAGATGATTTGTCAATTGCTTTTCCAAATAGACTGACAAACCCTTTAATCTTGACCAAGGGAAAAACAGCAACTCCAGCTTCCATTGTGAAGTCTGACAGAACCTCCACAACATCGTACTCGTATGTTTTATGGTTATCTGCATCTGAACACCACTGCATACTCCAACCCTTATAAAGAGCCCATACCTCACCCTTCCTGGGATATATTTCATAGGCACACCCTCTTCTGCCCATCACCCATGGAACAACAGTATGAGAAAACATGAGGGCACCTTGTGATACCTCTGTTTTTCCTAAATTAAACTTCCCACAAGCAACAGGCAGTTCTTTATCCGTCCATATGTCGTCTTCATCATTAACTGCCTTATGCTCCAGCCAAGTGTACCGAATAGTGGATTTGGTAGCATCTACATGCTTTATTCGAGCATAATATCGTGGCATGCCATCGCGGTCATCATAAACTGCCCAAATCTGATCAACTGCAAACAAATTCACATCCCTGCCTTTATCAAAGTCAAAAAATTCTGGGTCAGGGTAGGTTAATTGCGCAGAATCGCAAGGATTCTTCGCAGCAGATGCATCACATGTAAATTCTTTCTTAACACTTTCCTGGTTCCCTTCTTTGGCAGTGCTTCCTTTCTCTTCATTGTGTGCTTTGCTAGGGACATGAGCTTCACCAGTTTTTACATCAGCACGAGCAACATTATCATCAAACATTTTCTTACAACTAGTGTCAGCATTTGAAAACCAATCTTTTAGTGTTCGCCTCTTTTTGCTAGGGGGAACCGGGGTACTGGCATCATGGTTTGCCTTTCTCCTAGCTGATCTCCGGGGACTAGGGCTGCCAGTAGCACCTGGCTCTGCTGGTGTATCTACTACCCTACTGCATGGGTTTTTACTATAAGCAACATCTGGATCAGCAGGGTCAGATGCCATTCTTCCACCTGCCTTGTCATTTGCACTTGGTGCAGAAGATTTGGACATATTCCCTGTTGAAAATTCAACCCCCCTTTTCCCACCTGCCCCTGCATGGTTAACCTTCTCCTCACCCAACGCTGTGCCACCCTTCATATGTTCATCAGTTTGTGCTCCATTCACCGAGGGCTTAGCATCACCATTCAACCTAGAAGGAGAGAACTTTGTAGAACAGTCTGGTTGACTGGGAAAACCACTCTGTTGTCCAACACCGCTGATTGAATTTGATGTGAATACAGAAGGCACATCCTGTGCATTCAGCTTAGAAGCAACAAAATATTTACTGCAGTTCTGACAGCGGATGCGGTGATTTAGTACGCCACTGTAGTACTGATATCTTGTTCTACAGTGAATGCATATGGTCCATATTGCCTGTCCAGCAGTGGTTGATGGAACTGGTGGTTCACCTCCTGCTACACTACTTCTATTTGCACCAGGTTTCTTCATCTGTTCTGTAGCCGCCTGCTTAGGTACTGCCGCCTGCTTTGGTACTGCTGCCTGCTTTGGTACTGCCGCCTGCTTTGGTATTGTTGCCTGCTTTGGTACTGCCGCCTGCTTCGGTACTGTTGCCTGCTTGGGTATTGCTGCCTTCTTTGATTGGGTAGCCTGCTTTGGTTGGGTACCTTGCTTTGGTCCTGTAGCCTGCTTTAGTTCTGAACCCTGCTTTGGTGCAATTCTAGAAGCAACCCTCCACTTGATGTCATATGCAGGTTTTTTTGTTCGATCAGACAATGTTGAGTGAGCTTCTGCTACCAATTTAAAAGCAGCTTCTGCACCAGGATAACTGTTTTTATCTGGGTGAAGTGAAAAGGCAAGCTTCCGGTACTGTTTCTTTATGGTTGCCTCATCAGCCGTTACATCCACTTGGAGAATCCCATAGAAGTCCAACAACTCATTGATCTTTGCCTCTGCTGCACAATGCACTTCGCAGACAGTCAACAGCTGAGATAAGTTTTCAAGTTCTGGAAAAATCCTTTGTGCTTTCAGTGCAATCCTTTTGGCACCAACAAAGTCTTTGTTTTCTAACTTTTTTAAAGCAATTTCCCTAGCCTTGACGGCCTCTTCTCTGTTGCATTCCATAATACTGCTCCTGATATTGGTTCTGAAAACCAACCACGCGCCTTCACATAAAATGCTATGAGCTGAAGAAGGCTATGTAAGACCCAAATTTGATTTGAGTCTCCCTGTTCAAACAATCTCAAATTTGGGACCAGCTGTCAGATACAAACAAGATCGTCTGGTGTGTCAGGTCCTGGAATTTGTCAAAGAATAACAGAAGTTATAAGACCACATTTATATCCAACCAAATACACACTCATGGGAGCCCATGATGATGATGCTACTTTCTGAAGTAAATAATTACACAAATGATAAGTGCCACACGTGTGGCACGAAGTAACACTGCCCTGACGTTTTTACAACTAAAATTGCCATCCGAAAAAAAAAACGAAACCCAAAAAAAAACTGAAACTTGCCATCCAAACAGAAAGTTGCCATGCTTCACAACTAAAGTTGCCATCCCCGGGTAACTAAAGTTGCCATCAAAAAACGTCAGGGTGGAATTGCTTCGTGCCACACGTGTGGCACTTATCAGGGTCCAATAATTAATAACAGACAATGCAGATTGGATAGATCAACAAACACCTTTTTCTCAGTAGCAATCACTTGAGTGTAATACTAGTTATCATGTGTAGGTTCTATTCTATTTGTCAGATAATTTGTACTAAGATCTAAAAAATTGAATGATAAGATCATTACAGATTTGGGATTTGGAGGGTCTAACTATGGCTAATAGTCACATTTAAGTCCATATATGCATCATTTGTACAATGTTAACAATCAAACTAGTGCATGGATGGAATCTAAAGTCAAAGTAAGGCATTAAATGCCTGTCAGATTGTATAGAACAACAATTATATAACTTTGAACTATGTTGGTACCACTAATGTGCTAATAGGGTCATCGAAGGTACAATATCACTAATTAATCTGCGCACACAGAGATGGGGAAACTCATTAGGCTGTGTAGTTTCTGCCTTCAGTGGCTTGTGATGATACACGATACTGATTTCGTCATTTGGAATGGAACTGGGTAGGCAACTAGGAATGATGGATCTTGATACAGTGGGATCCACAAGTATCACCATGTCAAGCACTCAATGTTTTGGTATCTTAGAGTCCAGTTGTCTATTAAGCTGTTTAGAAGTATCCAGGGTGTGTGTGTGTGTGTGTGTGTGTTCCCTGGTAGAAAAGTCTGTTTGCCGTAAGAGTCCAGTTATCTCCTAGATGATAGTCTAGAAGTATCCAGGGTGTATGTGTCCTAAGTAGAAGAGTCTGTTTGTGGGTAGAGTCCAGTTGTCTCTTAGATGGACCCAGCCTAGTCTAGAAGCATTCAACGTGTGTTGAATTACTGTTTAGTGAACAGTAATCGATTTGAAGGGAATATAAGGATGTATCCCTCTTGTAAGGAAGGAAGCAATATCTAGTTCCTACCTATGCTTCTCTTCTACCCCTCTAATTCTCCAATCTTTCCCCACTACCCTTCTGCTGTACCACAGCGCCTACATGGCGATGACCCTCGCATCCACCGAGTATCCCACCCTACAACCTCCGTAGCCAACGTTGGCTACAACACTCAACTACAAGAGTCACACATATTGGTCAACTCATGGCGAAATCATGATGCAAAAAGGTGAATCTTCTCGTTATCTGTGTCCATCTAATACTCTCAAGGATGGTATACTAATCCCAGTGCATCTACCATATGCATCCTTATATTCAAAGGCGCAAGAGCTATGAATAAAGAGGAACCCCAGGACAGTGAGAGCAACTTCACGGGATTCGTGGCTTTACCGGCTTCGAGGTTGAAGCACTGAAGCCAAAGCCCCTAGCACCAAGTCCAGAGAGCAAACGATTCTTTTACAAAACCAATGTTTTGTAAGGATTAGTTCCGCGTTAGCTGTCCTAGAAACATCAATGTGGTACTATTGGCTCTGAACTGACAAGAAAATTATTTTCTCTATATACATCACCTGTTTTGATGACAACTCCTATTCTTCGAGACATCAAGATTTCTCTATTGACTCTGATTACAATTTGTACAGTTAAAGTTTTTGGTAGGTTGGGCGCAATGAGAGGAGGCAAGGACAAGCATGACGAGATAAGTAGCCCCCAAGTTTATACAAGGAGCAAGGACAATTGGAGAAGGCAAGGACAAGCATGATCTTAGCTACCGTGTTGGGATATTGTATATGGCTCATGATCACGTAGTTAGTATATACATGCCTATCCAAACAATGGCAAATAAGTTTGAAGTGCAAACAGCTCCATTAAGTGATGGATTGCTCCCTGGAATTACGGGCATGTTTGGTTGCCCTCCACATTTTGCCACACTTTTGTGAGTGTGGCATGCCAGAGTTTTTGTGCTGGCCAAATTGATCGCCACACTTAGCAGAAGTTGGCTAGCAAATAAGTCTATGACAAGTGGGGTATGTGACTAAGAAGTGTGACATGCTACAACTGTGGCTACAACCAAACATTTGTCACTGTGGATGCCAACCAAACATGCCCTACATGTAAGATAGTGATAGGGTAATCATTCTCGGCTTGATCTATGTTCTTTTGACAGTGACAAATATCATTATTATTCATTCATTGATGCTTCACACCACGGACATCATTTTACAATGTGCTGCTTTTATTTGTCACCATTTGCTGATTCTATTGCCACTTTGCTTCACTGTTTTCTCAGTCTAGTATCAGAATATATTTTGTGAAAAATATAATAGCTCAAATGAGTATTTTTCAGAGTACTCATGAAATCACAAATATGATTGGATTACTCTATCTGGCTCACAAATGCAATTTTAGTCATCTGTTAAGATAATTACTGCATGTCTCTTCACTAACAGAAAGTTTCACGATTAACAAAGTCATGATACATCCGTAGAACATCTAAGCTCCCTACAGATAGGGAGCTGTGGCTGCTCCTGGTGGTTTGCGGTGGGTGTTTCCAATTGTTAGCAAGCGATAGTGGCCGGCTACTTCCTGGTTGACCCGCATGTCAAGCTCTCAGCAGCCAGCTCATACCGCTCTCGCGTCGTCTTCGGCCACTGAAATCATACTTGGCATCATACCAGAAAGGGAAGAAGGAAAAAACTGCTTCTCGATTCTCCTCCATACATTCACTCTCCTTCTCTTGCGCCGCCGACCCAGAGCATAGCAGGGGCCCAAGATCCCACCGCCTCGGCTTGCGTGTGGTTGGCACGCCCAAGACAAATAGGGCGGCCATCCTCCTCCGCTCGCCCCCTCCCCCCCCCCCCCCCCCCCCCCTGCGCATCCCCGCAGCCAGGGAGAGCAGGAAAGGAGAAAAATGATAAGCAACTGATGAGTGGGTCCCATGTGGAACAAGAAATGTAGAGGCTGTAGTTTAGGGAGTCTGATCTGGGAGTGCAGTCCCAAGGCTCTAGGGCCCTCTAAAACACGTATAGAGGCTATGTTTTCGGGGTGTCTGTTATTGTCATATTTAGAGCTCCAATACTGAGCGGTGTTTCTTAACCATATGAACTTCACAGTAGTTAGCCGCTCCTTTTGATATTACGCCGTGTGGTGTCTTAATAAAATAAGTTATATGCTCAGCTTGGTCTATATAGCTCTATTTCAGATTACTGATCTTTGCATGCCTTGTGTTTATAACTTTACAAACAAGTTATAAAGAACCATAAATTACAGAGATAAGGTTGGGAAGGAGGCAAGACATGCAGGTAGATCATATCAAAACAGCAATGTGAATATGAGTAGCTTCTACATGCACAACGATATGGATTTCACAATTGTTAGCCACTCCTTATGCTATTACGTCAAATGTTGTTCTAGTAAATTTAGTTATATGCTCAGCTTGGTCTACATCATTTGAGTTCAAGGTTACCATTTCTTAGCCCTCTGAACAAATTTGCAGGTCGATAGCCTAGGTATTCTATAGCAGTATCCATAATGTTATTCAGATTCAATCCATGAACAAACTGGATGCAGCTCTGTAGCACTAAATGCAGCCATGAAAAACACAAACTAAATGCTTGCACGTGTTGTTTCACAGTGCATCAGTGAACTGCTTATGCCGTACATGCTGCTTTTAAATTATGATTCAGACAGTTCAGTGACCTAACCGTATCGCCTAACTTATAGAAAAATATATGGGACCGACGTAGCGCAGTGACAACAGCAAACTGCAACACTGTGCTACATGTAACACCAGCGCAGCACTTAACCCGTCCACAGCTAACACCAGTACCGCTACGTGCAGGCCTCACGAAACTCGCACTGCATCCAAGCCACCGATGCAAAGAAACAAAAGCCCACGAACAAACAAAGGGTGTGTTTGGTTAGAGGAACAGAGTTGAACGTAATGGGTTGGTTCCGCACCTACAAGTCACGTGTTTGGTTGCAAAGTGGAACGGAATGCACTGATTCCCCAGGGAGGAACTCGAGCTCGTGGCTGTTTTCTCCTTTTCTTAGAATATTTTTAGGCTTCCGGTGGGATTTCCTGGTGGTGAAGGGGACCTGGCAGGGTACAACTCGAGCGTGGCTGGTGCGGCTTTTTTGGTTTTCTGGATCGTTCGTGCTGCATCTGGAGCGATGGTGCGTACATGTCTCTGCTAATTACCGGACACGTCATCAGCGGCTACTGCCTCACCGCTCGACGCATCCCCCTCCCCACCTTCCCTCTCCCTGCATCTACTCCACCTCCCCTCGGCCGTGGTCACAAACCATAGGTGCCTGTCATGCCGCTGCCACCATCTCTCCCCCTCGAGTTCACGCTGTCACCGTCGGTGGGAGGAGTGCAAGCAGCCGCTCGCGCCGCTGCTCTCTGTGCCAAGTTCACACAGCACTGCGTGCGTACACCACCGGTTCCGAACTCTGCTTCAGGTCATGGTCGCCTGTGAGGGGAGCGCCGCCGCCGTCGTCCACGCCTCCTCCACCCCAACAACTTCCTCCTTTAGCACACTGCTTGTCAGCTCAACCTCTGGTTACCCCTTACTGCACCTGAAGCCTGCTTGAGGACGCTTGGATGAGGAACACAGCCACCGTCAACCATGCTTCCTTCACCCTCTGTCCTCTAAGTCTCCAATCATACTCAGGCTCTTTCTTCTTCTTAGCTTCTGGTATGGGCAAATCAGGTTTTGGCATCCGCGAATTCCGAGAAGACTTGTGTATCTCATAGCAATTTGGTATGTTTCTGAATTTTATGAATTTAGGAGAAGTACATATTTGATGTTCCTGGCATTACTTTGATATTTTACAAGATGTAGTGCCAAAATTGCATGAAGAAATCCGGAGTGTGCTTGATTTTCTGGATGATCCCCGTTTTGTGAAAATGCGAAGAGAGCAGAACAGAGCTGCACAACAGGTCGCGACAACTCAATCTCCTCCACCACACGTGGGATCGATCCCTCGGTCCACCTGCCTCCCTCTGATCGACGAGCACCACCGCGCTGTGAGATCAAGATCTTGGCAAGAGCACATGGCGTTAGCGGCTTTGGCGTGGCCATGCCTGGTGAGTCCCCACGCCCTCTCCCCTCTTGGTTTACGCTCATGATTGTTGATTTTTCCTTTCTTTTTCACCGATCTTGGCAACCGAGCGAGCAGGAATGTATGTATGTTATTCTGTGGCTGATGGGGGAGTTGGCCGATTGACTTGTCGGAGCAGAGCAAGAGCACTTCATGGAGCTGAAGAGGAGAAAGGTGCAATGATACGTGATGTTCAAGTTTGACGACAGCTGAGAGGTCGTCGTCGAGAAGACCGGCGCGACCGGGGAGAGCTGCTTCTTTGTTTGGCGCAAGGGCACTGCATCAGTGGACAATGAGAAAGGCAGCCACAGTCATATAGTTCCGGCCCTGGACATGTCATGTTGTTTGCCATCGGCGTCATCAACGTCGTCGCCGCTCAACTGCTCCAGCTGATACTATCCGGTAAGAGTAGGAGGTGCCCCCCCCCCCCCCCCCCCCCCGCGAACGGGAGTTCGTCGTGGCCCGAGGTACACTTGCTTTTTTCCTAGATAGATGGGATATGGCGCTCGGCGGGATTGCAGGCAATGGGGGGTCCTGGAGTTGGGATCGTGGTCATTCTTCGAGTCCACGCTGGACCTGATCGAGATGTCGTTGGCCAAAGCGGGCGTGCCCATGGCCAGGCACTACGATGGTGGCCGCTGTTGTGGAGTCGTCGTGCGGATTTGTATGACCTTTTTCCTCTTTTCTTTTATTTAGTTGGTCTTTCTTTCTTCTCTTTTGACAGGAACCTTTTGTATATTCTACTGATCAATAAACTGTATAGCAGTACTTTTTTGACAGGTGTATGTTTCTACATAATCAAGTGTAAACAAAGAGGCTCAACGTATGCCGTTTTAGATAGTGGCATAGTCATCGTCATATAACCTTGAATTCTGAAATTATGTTTATTGTGAAACTTTTCCGGGTGAAATTACAGACGCATTTCAAATATGTAGTTTAAATATTTGCAAGGATATCAGTAGTCAAAAAAATAAAAATCTTAACCATGTTGTCCAAAATAAAAATTATCTCAAAAAATATAACCCAGTTATAGAATTGAGCCTTCATTAATATAATTTCTAAAAAATAAAGAATTGATTTGCCCCTGGTTAATCAGTTCTGGTGGAAAATAAGCTGGACTGTACTCAGATTATTATTATTATTATTGGCTCACATCTTTAGAAATCAGAGTCTCTGCATATCACAGTTACGAAACATGCATCAGATTTGGCTACATCTAGACTTAGCTTCATACAAATTATTTCCTTTTGACTTCAAGTGCTTTTAAATTGTCGAAATATGTTTATTTACTTGTGTTCTTCTCAGAACTGCATAACTGCGCCTTAATGTTCTTTTCAGACCGTCACCTTTTGATCCCCATCTCGATCTCTCTACTTTCTTCAGATTTTTTATTGTTGCCCACTTCTGAGTTTGATTTTCTAATTTTGATTCAGAATTTCAGATATTCAAGTGTTTATGGTGCTAACAATGGACATTCATATATTCCTACGATCTTTTGTACTCTGTTTTGTATTCCATTTAATTCTGGTCATATTTTCCCCCTCTATATATATGATGCTTACCAAGCGCATTGTATGATATATATCAGAGAAAAAGGGGCTCTATGTGTTCTCCTGGTACTACAAGGTTAGAATCTTCTGTCTATGTTCTATGTTGTTGGTTATGGTAGATTGCCAATACATAAGAATAAGCTTAAGAACTTACTGATCATGTTCTTCTTCCGGTTCTCATAGAAGAATTTCTGCTAGCGAAATCACATTTAGTTTACAGCAGTGTGAATGAAGGTGCAGAAAGTACATAAATGTGAAATCACGCAAGTGTTCTTCTCTGGTTCCAGTATTATGTATCCGTTTGCTTTTCCTCCATCTTATTTATGTACATATACTATGGCCAAGCAGGCAAATGAACAGAAAATCAATTAGCATGTAACATCCCATCATACTCTTCTCAATGAATTACCTTTCGGTTTCACAACAGTTTCCTATTGAACAAATTTTATTTTCAGTGTAAACTTTAGTAAATGAGTACATCCCGCAAATGCTATGTGTGAAGAGGTATTTACGAACTTTTGCTCGGTGTACAACTGAAAATATCAGGGCAATTTACTAACAGTGTAGCATTACTTTCCTCTACTTCAATCATTAGCACTGCAGTAATGGTTTATAAGGTGGTAAAGCAACCTAAAGCGAGCACCACCCCCTCTGACGCTTAAGCGACGCCTAAGCGCCTAAAGTGGGCATATTTCTAAGGCGCTGCCAGGGCGCCTTATCGCTTAAAGCCACGCTTAAGCGTCTGAAGCAGGACGCTTCATACATTTATTTGTTAGTTATTTTCAGTCACAGGGCAAGGAGGCAACATTTTCCAAACTGCGAGTGTGTTTTTATCTATGCTTCCAACCTGCAACTGTATTTTTACCTCCAAACTGTGGCATCGACATGTAGAGTTTGCAATGCAAATTTATGCCATATGGATAAGCATTCCAGCTTGCTCCCCTTGGTGGCTCACCAGTGTTCTACTCTGCTGTGCTTGAAGTGGTAGACTCATGCCATTTGTTGATGAAAGGACTAGAAAATAGACGCACGTGCCTGAATATGTTTGGTGTTTAAGACTGAGCAGAAAACTTTTTTCTGCTCAGTCTTAACACCCGGTGCTCAATGTTCCGCGTGCTTGAATTCAGCTAGTTCCTCCTAGATGCCAAACCAACTCATTCCTCCAAATCACTGGAATCACGCGGAACCACCCCCTCTCTCGATAGACAGCACCTCTCCCTTACATCCCATGGCGGTGGCGCATGCGAGCCCATCGACGCGACAAGTGGAGCGGCCGGAGCGAACCGTAGCCTCCGCCGGCCTCGAGACAATGCCGGCGTAACTGTCAGCGGGAGATCTTGAGGGAGAGAGATCCAGGAGCTATATATCGACAATGTAATATACGTATGTGAGAGTCTTGCCATTCCAATGCAAAGAGGTGAGATAAGCTAAATCTATTATGTTCTGCTCCCTCAACCAAACGCTGACATGGAACCATTCTATTCCACCTAATTGCCTCCACCAAACACTGAAATGGAACCGACACATTCCAGTGGAATGGAACCATGACATTCCATTCCACTTCGTTCCCAAATCAAACACATCCAAAGATTAGCATTCAGCCTACAAGAATACAGCCCAGAAACAGAGAGCCCAGTGCCAAACATGGACCAACAGCGATGCGCTAAAGAGGAAACGGAGCGGCAAAGAACGCGTCTGCTTCTAGTATTATTATGTCTAGGATTTTTTTTATGCTCTATGTTAATTATTGTACACAGTGAGAGCAAACATATGAATGCATTATGTGTGTATACAAACAATGACGAACTTAATATAGGTATATACAATGATGAATATATAAAAGTTATTCTCTTGCTTAATTGGGTGCTAAAACAGTCCAAACAGAATGATATTATCAATTAAACAAAGCATAATCAAGTTTAGGCTGGCATACGCACAAGCCGAAGCCACATAGAAGGGGCCCTTAAAGCTAGGTCTTGTGCTTTTCTAATTAAGCAATGAGAACAGTAATCTTCTTTCCTCAAAGTTTGTCCTATGATTACATCTCATCTCAACCAAGTCAACAGCACCCGCTGATCTTCCAGGTGGTGATTTCCAGTTTGTGCACCTTCATACTCAACAGATAACACCTAGGAAACTCAGATACTGCAGAGAACTGGCGTATAAGGGGTAGGATACCAGAGGGATACAGCCAGGATACTAGGCTGTTGGAGGGGGCAAGAGCGATTGATAGATTGCGTGGGCGGGCGGCTGGCGGGTGCAGGCGGCAATGAGGCAAGGATAAAAGGCTAGGTTATTCTCTTCCCGCAAAAGGAAAGGCTAGGTTATTCTCTTTTCTCTTGTTAGTTAATCCTTGGTTTATCTCATATTTAGATGAATCTGAGCCTTCAGAACTACTTGATCAGAACTGTAGAAACTTCGTACTGAAGAAATTAATTAGAGAATTCATGACCTGTGAGACAAAATTTTGCACTGTTTATCCCTCCTCAGTAGAAAGATTTAGTTCATTAACATGAAAATTGCCTTTTGCATTTGCTTTATGGCAATTTTTAGTGAAAACTAAATTGTTCAGAGCCGCCACCTGTTTTTTTCCCTTGATGAAGATTTGATTTCATTAGCCTAGGCTGTTGTCTACGCATTTTTCTGATCAGCCTCCACACTATAGGCAAAATACCTCACCCCCCCCCCCCACCCCCTCCTATGTTAGAATCCTGGCTCCGTCCCTACCTGAGCAACGCTGGTGCGGCAAGGAAGGAGAAGGACAGCCTCCTGTGATCCCTCCCCACAACTGGCACCACACTTGAGAAGAGAAAGATAGCAACCACTGATCCACCCAGCAAATCTGAGTGACCTTTTCTTAGCCATGCTTGTTGAAATTGGTCTTCTCATTATCTACAAATATGCGCCTCACACTATTTTAGGATGTGCCGCAAATGATCTAGGCAACAGGCCTTTATGGAATCATGTAGACATAATAGAGGCAGATGCATAAGGTGGGGGAAATGTTCGATTCAGATGTAAGTATTGTACACAAGAATACACAGCAAACTACAAGAGTTCAAGCACATTTGCTCAAGATATCCAAGAGGGAGATCAGATCATGCCCAAATGCGACTGATCCTACTCTTCGGCAGCTTCAAACTGAAGTTGCAGCGGCTGAAGAAAACTAGGATTATATTAATGGTGCATTTTCCATGTTCCCATTGCCTTATTAGTATTTCTAAACTGTCACATTTTCATCTAATCATTAATTTCTATACATTTACGTACCATGGTGTCGCCAAACCAGTATCAGTATCGCCATATCTGGGAAACCTACGACAACACCACCCTAGGGCTTTCAAAAAAGCTCAAGCTCAACAAGCACGCGTTCGGCTCAAGCCTTAAACTAGCCGAGCTCAAGCCTAGACTCAAGCCCATGAGACTAACAAGCTTGAGCTCAAATAGCTGAGCTCAAGCCTAGCCTCTATTTTTACGTATTTAGTAACTCACGTGACATATCAATATGAAACATGAACATCCAAAAAAGGGGGGTCAATGGTTATGTTAAGCCACTCACCAAAGAAACGTAGATCAGAGTCAGTACCAGGTGCACAAACTCCAAGTACAGTAACTCTTCTTGAGGAAGAAGCCTGAGTGACAAGACAAGACAATTAGAGGACAATGGGAGAAATTGTACATATTGCTAATTTACAATTAAACAATATAAACACAGCATGCATGATTTGCTTAAAAAAAGGGCATACCCAGTGCTGAAAGCTCCCACACAAAGTGGGGCCTAGGGAAGGGAATTTCTAGACAGCCTTACCCATACATAATAATTCTCACATGGAAGACAAAATGGAACTGGTAACAAGTGGTGATGCCGCAAATGAAGATGACCAAGTATCAAACTGTAACCGAATTAAACCATATCAAAATTATACACTAAGTGATATACTCCTTGCCAGCCATGCTAATCGAGTTTGCAAATGTTAGGGATTCCCTTGGGTGCACACGCAATCCGACAAAAGAATGGAACACATAGCCAGAAATCCAGAATACGGCATACCTTCAGACAAGCTAGCAGCTCCAAAGGGTCAATGCAAGTATCAGCAATGTAGCTGCATCCATTGAGACAAATATCAGATTTGAAAGATATTTGCTGAATAAAACTTTTATCATACTTGGTTGCATACATACAAAATTCACAGGTAACTTGTGCCAACTAGCAACTTGTATTCAATATGACACTGGTTTCAGGAACATACCTTTGCTAGCAATGCTAAACCTATGGGGTAGTGCTTGGTCTGGCTTGTCTGGAAGGAAATCTGAGGAAGGTAAGATGTCATAGTTAAAGTCTTAAAGATAATATATAAATTAGTGTCCTCATCAAAAAAACAGACAATCTTTCAACTCTCACTAGGAGATATTTTGTGATTAAATCAAGAGAAACGAATTGGGGAATCCCAATCCCTTTGTCTCCAGAGTATTTAACTATCCTGTTTACATTCTTCATATTCAGAATACAGAAGAGAGGCCATGTTCTTATCATTTAAACTTGACAAGAGCTAATTCAAATATTAGTTGACTTCAAGAAAGAACCAATTAATATATAATGAGGAATAACTCAAAGCAGATTTCTCAGAGAAAATACTAAAGTTGGTATTTCAATGTTTACTCGAGCATAGCCAAGCACTGTTTGCAATCGTAGTCCAACATGTGCAGATGACTTTGACTAGAGAATGAGGCCCTTCATTGTGTTGTCTTGGTAAGGTGGACACTTAGCACTGCTGGATTTCGAGAAACTCTATCTGTTGGTCCTCTAATCAGCCCAACACTAGTTGAAGCCCTAATTACGATATCTCGATTTACACTCACATGAGTTCAAAGCTACACCCTCTGTTCACTAATGTAGGACGTTTTGGCAGTTTAAATTAAACTGCCAAAACGTCCTGCATTGGTGAACAGAGGTAGTACAACATAAAAGAATTCTTACCGATGGGACAGGGCCGGCAGCGACTGGAAGCAGAGGAGCGTCGGGGCGAGATGGAGATGGAGAGGTTACTCGTGACAGACGTGAGCCCGTCCAGGGAGAATGCGTGCAGGCCCGGCGGAGGAGGCAGGCGACGGAGCAGGGATGGGCGGAGGTGGAGGTGGCGGCGGCGTAAACCCTAATCCCCGTCTCTGCCCGCCATGTCGCCCGCTCTGGGAAGGAGCGAAGGGAGAGGTGGGGGACGGCAGTGGCGGCGGTCGAGCTAGGGCCCCTCGCGCCGTCGAGTTGGAGCTCCTCGCGCCGTCGTGCTAGCGCTCCTTGCGCCGCCGCCTCCCGCCGCTGCGTTTCTTGCTTCTCTCTGGTTTCCCTTCTCCGACTTTTAATCGGGGCCAGACGGGGGCAAGAGTTTTTAGCCGATCCAGAGGAAAAATAAAACGAAAACGGGGAACCAATCCCCAAAACGGGCCTCCAACGGGCCCTGGAAAAGGCCAGCTGCAGGGGACTTAACTGTAAAAAAAAAAAAACTGTAAACTGTTGGGCGGCGTCTTGTAAATGGAGCTATCTTGAAGCAATAATGGTGAAAAAAAAATTAGAGAAAAGGCATAAGCCCGACTTTATAAATAAAGCCACACGGCAGAGTACCGAAACAACACAAACAAGATCCATCAACACACGACAAACGAGAGTACGAGGCCAATAGCCTACAACCAAGGGCGCGCAGGCCAGAGTTCACAGGCACACTGGCCCACTACAAAAAATCCAGATAGGCACGAAAAGGCTCACCAGACGAAGCGGTTAAGCAGGAGCAGCACCAGTTGGAGAAGATAGCAGATTGGCCGAAGCCCTAACTCTGTTGAGCAGCATCTCCAAGGCGTCCCAATCAGCCGGTTTAGTCAATAATTTTCACTGCTGTAAGAAGATAGACATTTTAAATAAGAAATCAGTAGGCTTGTTAGGAAAGACACCCTCAATGGTGAATTTGTTCTAGTCGTCCAGAGAGCCCAACAAAGGACGCCAAAGCCAACCCAGAACAAACGTTTAGAAACACCCTGTAGCCCAGAGGAAAGCAAACGGAGCTCATCGAACGAATTGGGGGCCCAGGTAACCCCTAACCACGACCGCACACAGCACCAGGCCAACTGGGCCAACACACACCCAAAAAAGATGTGGTTGGTATCTTCCATAAGAGAGCACAAAGCACAGCGATCAGAACTCGGCCCATTCCTTTTACGTATTTGATCAGCCGAAGGCAGCCGTCCCCTGATAGCCTGCCAGAGAAAGACTTTGATTTTGGGGGGAACTTTGGCCGCCCAAACATGCTTGAATTTAGAAGTGGGTGTCCCAGATATGAGACGAGAATAAAGGGACTTAACAGAAAACTTCCCAAAGGCAACATGAGGCCAGACCACAGTGTCCTCCTTCTCTGAGAGCACAGGGAACACGGCAGCAAGGCGATGATGCCAGTCTCCCAACTTTACTAGAGAGAGGGATCTCCTGAGCCCCAAGTCCCAGTTATTGCGAGAGAGCTCAAAGATTGAGATCTCAGGGTCAGAACAATAGGAAAACAACACAGGAAAAGAAGAAGCTAACGGAGAATCACCGGACCACCAATCTAACCAAAAACGGGTGGACGCACCATTCCCAACAACGAACTTAACATGATCACGAAACACATCGCGTACTTTGACCAAATCTTCCAAAACTGGGAACCCCTAGCTACTGAGGCAAACATGGGACTGCCAGAGGGGAAATATTTAGCTTTAAGGAGGTCAAACCAGAGAGTACCAGGAGTAGCCGACATAATCCTCCACCACCACTTGACGATCAAACATTTGTTCATAACTGCAATGTTCAGGATGCCCACCCACCCCCCACCCCAAGGTTTTTGGGCCTGCATATAACTTTCCATTTGACAAATCTATATTTGCGCTTGTTATCCGCAACATTCCAGTAAAAGGCGCCTCGATGTTTGTCGAAACCCTCATGAGTCCCCTGAGATAGCCGGTAGAAGCCCATGGTGAACATAGGAAGGGAGGAAAGGCACGCATTAATGAGGCAAACCTTCCCCGCAGACGTGTTATATCTGCCACGCCAAGGCATAACCCGGTTACCCACTTTACTGACCAGAGGCTTAAATTCTTTAGCACAGAGATGGTTAGGGGAAATGGGAAGACCTAGATATTTGAAGGGAAAAGACCCTAAGCTGCAATTCAGAAGTTGGGAAACCCTCACAGCTTCGGCATCCGACACACCGGTCACGATCACCTCGCTCTTGGAGAAGTTGATCTTGAGCCCCGACAAGGCCTCAAAACACAGAAGGATAAATTTAAGACGTGCAAGGCACGAATCGTTCAACTCAACCATAATGATAGTATTGTCTGCATGTTGTAGATGAGTGATGCCCTGCAGCAAAAGATGGGAGATGACAGGGGAAATATGACCAGCTCCAGCCGCCCGATCCAGCATACAAGATAGGGCATCAGCCACAAAGTTAAAGAGAAGGGGGGAAGCCGGATCACCTTGCCACAGGCCTCTACCATTGGCAAAATAATTACTAATCTTGCCATTAACTGCCACCACAGTATGGCCACCAGAAACAAGTTGCATCACCCGATGAACGTAAGCAGCATCAAAACCTTTAGCAAAAAGAACCTGACGTAGAAAGTCCCAGCTAACCGAATCGTAAGCTTTCTCAAATCAAGCTTAAGGATAACAGCACGAGAACCTCTAATCTTGAGATCATGCACAATCTCATGCAGACAAAGAATACCATCCAAAATAAACCTTCCTTTCACAAAAGCAGTCTGAGTAGGACTAAGAATACGGTGAGCAACAGGGGAGAGGCGAGTCGCAAACCCCTTGGCCGGGAACTTGGCAAAATTATTAATAAGCGCTATAGGACGAAACTGGGAAATCACATCAGCACCCTTAACCTTTTGAATGAGGGTCAAAATGGCATAATTGAGTCTGGAAATATCAACAGTCCCCAAGCAAAAACCTTGGATAACAGCACAAACCAAGTCACGCAGAACAGGCCAAAATTTCCGAAAGAAAGGGATAGAAAAGCCATCTGGGCTAGCAGCAGAATTCATATTGGCATAATTGAGAACCAACTCAATCTCCTTGTCAAAAAGGGGAAGCAAGAGAACAAAATTTTCCTCCCTAGAAACACGTCTACCCAGAAGCAGGCCTGGCTGCCAGCAGCGACGCGAAGAAATTCTGAACGTGATCAAGAATGAGGTTGGGATACGACACACGAACACCATCAATTAGCAAGCTATCAATCAAGCAGTGGCGACGTCTACCATTAGCATTGGCAAAAAATAGGCAGTAAGAGAATCCCCTTTCAGGGTCCACTTAATGGTGTCGTGCTGCCTCCAATAAATCTCAGCCTATCGGTGGAGCTGCATGAGCATATCCTCGAGACCATAGCGATGCTGCCAGCCAGCGTCAGAGAGCCCGAAGGCATCAGCAGTCGCATCCAACGCATGAACCTGCTCTCCCAGGTCATGCTTAAGCTTTCGGGCTTCTGTGGGATCGAGGAGATAGGTCTAGAGGGGGGGTGAATGGACACTTAACCAACCAAAGTAGCAGATTTTAATTTCTCTTGGAACTTAGGCAGATTTTGGCACAAGTTAAGATCACTCCAATACTCTCTACACATGCATATCTAGAGATTGAGCAGCGGAAATAGTAAAGCATGAAAAAGTACGGAATGTGAAGGGTAGAGTATGGAAGATCAAACGCAATGAAGACACGGTGGTTTTTGGCGTGGTTTCGATAGGTGGTGCTATCGTACGTCCACGTTGATGGAGACTTCAACCCACGAAGGGTAACGGCTGCGCGAGTCCACGGAGGGCTCCACCCACGAAGGGTCCACGAAGAAGCAACCTTGTCTATTCCACCATGGCTTACGTTCACGAAGGACTAGCCTCACTCGGGGTAGATCTTCACGAAGTAGGCGATCTCCTTGCCCTTACAAACTCCTTGGTTCAACTCCACATCATGTCGGAGGCTCCCAAGTGACACCTAACCAATCTAGGAGACGCCACTCTCCAAAAGGTAATAGACGGTGTGTTGTTGATGAACTCCTTGCTCTTGTGCTTCAAATGATAGTCTTCCCAGCACTCAAACAACTCCTCACAGATTTGGCTATGGTGGAAGAAGGATTTGTGTGGAAAGCAACTTGGGAAAGGCTAGAGATCAAGGTTCAAATGGTAGGAATGAAATATCTTGATCTCAACACATGAGTAGGTGGTTCTCTCTTAGAAAATGTATGGTAGAAGTGTAGGCACGTTCTGATGGCTCTCTCTTCTGAGAAGGAGGTGGTGGAGGGGTATAAATAGCCTCCACACAAAATCCAACCGTTACACATTTTTGACCCAACTCGGTGGCACCGATTCAGAAGACTCGGTGGCACCAAACTGTGTAAAAAATATGAACGTTAGGAATCTCGGTGGGACCGATAGGAACAACTCGGATGGATCGAAGTGCAATGGTTAGGGCAAACCTCGTCTCGGTGGCACCGATTGCATCAACTCGGTAGGACCGAAGTGAAGCAATAAGGCAACAGAGAGTTGGCAAGCCATCTCGGTGAGACCGATTTGCAAAACTCGGTGAGACCGAAGTAAGTACAAACGATTACAGAGAGTTGGCAAGGCCATCTCGGTGAGACCGAGATCCATTTCGATGGATCCGATTTGTTAGGGTTTTGGCAGTGGCTAAATCCAGATGAACTCGGTGGCTCCGGATAGGAAGTTTCGGTGGGGCCGAGTTGGAATGTAGGTTTTGGACATATTTGGGGCAGAGAGAGTGGTTGAGGGTTTAGGAGTATTGTCACTAAGCACTTGAGCAAAAAGACCATTAAGCAACACCTCATCCCCTTTTAATAGTATTGGCTTTCCTATGGACTCAATGTGATCTTGGATCACTAAACCAAAAATGTAGAGTCTTGATCTTTTGCCAATCCTTGTCCTTAACATTTTGAAGGGGTTCCACGTCCTCTTGTCCCTGCCACGCCATTGTTGAACTCGTCTGAAATTCACTAGATAAAAGCATTAGTCCAACAACATGTATGTTGGCATAAATTACCAAAACCACCAAGGGAGAAAATGTGCTTTCAATCTCCCCCTTTTTGGTAATTGATGACAACATACATCAAAGCTTCAAATACAGATATAGCAGAGGTATGTATGAAAGCTTTGAAGAAAACATGTAACATGTATGAGCTCCCTTGAACTCCCCCTGAAGATGTGCATATAAAATGATGATATCTCATGGGAAATATACATGCAACATGTATCTTGGCTATATGCATCAGAGCAATGTATATGACATTTAGATATCCATATGTCCATGATTGTCTTCTTGCAAACAATATGTACTAGCAGGAGGTCAATCATGTTCATGAGTGTGATGCATATACTTACCTTGAAGTTCTTGATCAAGTACCTGAAGAAATACACTTGAGAAAACAAGGTTAGATAACACAAGATAATTTCTTCAAGAGAAGACACAAGATCAACAAGAAACCAAGATTGGGATGACATGTAGAAGAGAGTATCACTAGGTGAATACTTCTTTGAAGCCAACATGTCCCCAAAAGAAATAGCTGTCTCCCCTTAAAGAACTTCCTCTCCCCCTGAATCTGACATGGATATTGGGAGTAGGTAGGGTGAGAAACTAGAACAACCAAAGAACAAACTAATCATGTTTCTCCCCTCTTAGAAACATGTAACATTCTCTCCTCTTGTAAGGTGCATCTCGTTTGTAGTGATAAGCTTTGATGTGTATTCCTCTCTCCCCCTTTGACATCAATTTCCAAGAAGGGACTTCAAGGTTGTTGATCAAGTGGGTTTGGTCCTTGAGAAACACATCTAGCCATTGTGTGGCTCTAGATGCAAGTAGAGGATAAGAATCATTGAGTGGAGCTGGAGCAGAAAAACTCAGGTAATATTTGACAGAATATTCCTTAGAGCAGCAAAATCGGTGACACCGAGTTGAGTCAATTCGGTGGAACCGAGTTTGGTGCAATGGAACAATTTGTCAACTCAGCTCACTAGGCAAAGGAATTCTCACAAAGATTTGCAATGAATTAGCTGCGAAACTAAGTAAAAAAACACAGAAAAGAAGCAAAGAAACGTCTAGATGAAGTTTTTTTTTAGCAAGAAGAGAACAAACAGAAGAAACACTAGAGTACTTCATCTAGATGGGTCGGCGACTAGGTCACCTATGTTAGAGTATATTGACTTAGGAGTCAAGTGAGAACACTTGATCATAGGTCATACTCATCGGTTAAGCTCGAAATGGGGTTGCCATTTTTCCTTTAAGCATTTCAATGTATTCACATCTTGTTGAGTTGCTTTAGCTCATGTCTTTGAATAAAGCTTCTCTAAGATGTGAGAACTTACATTGGGATTTGGTGGTGAAGTCCATCATGTAGTTGAACTTGAAGTGGATGCTCATGAATTGAAATTTGGAGCTATCCTATCATTTGTAGTTCATCTTCCTACATGGGTTAGTTTTGCAAGGAACTACATGTATATCCAAAATGACAAGAGTGAAGCACAACTCAAGAATTTGTCAAAGGATATGTTTAGGTTGTCTTGTTCCTTGTTCCACCAACCATTGTTGATACTTGGGTCATACAAGATTGCTCAAGATAAGTGTGAGATGCAATCTTGTGTCATGAAGCTTGTCCAAGTACCTACAAAAGGTTAGATACAATACAAGGGAGCAAAATGTCCAAGATATAAGATGATCATGAAAGATATCATGGATTACTTAAGAATGCTCATGCCCTTGTATGCATCCACATGAACCTCTAGTTCA
Source organism: Elymus sibiricus (assembly GCA_039707655.1). Classification (NCBI taxonomy): domain Eukaryota; kingdom Viridiplantae; phylum Streptophyta; class Magnoliopsida; order Poales; family Poaceae; genus Elymus; species Elymus sibiricus. The sequence goes on from CM077668.1 coordinate 230,964,032, forward strand.
CATTTGAAGCATCAATGATGTTCAACTCACTTCTCAAGTGACAAAACACTTTCTCATCAAGGGGTTTGGTAAAGATGTCCGCCAATTGTTTGTCGGTACGAACATGTTTAAGGTCAATGTCACCTTTCTCAACATGATCTCAAATAAAATGGTGACGAACCTCAATATGCTTAGTTTGAGAATGTTGCACGGGATTGTGTGCTATCTTAATAGCACTCTCATTGTCACATAGTAATGGTACATGTCTCACATGCACACCATAGTCTTTAAGAGTTTGTGTCATCCATAGTAATTGAGCACAACATGATCCCGCGGCAATGTATTCCGCTTCGGCAGTAGATAGAGATACCGAGTTTTGTTTCTTGGAGGACCAAGACACAAGTGATCTACCAAGAAATTGACATGTACCCGAAGTGGATTTTCTGTCAACCTTGTCTCCGGCATAGTCCGAATCGGAGTAGCCAACAAGATTAAAAGAAGATCCTTTGGGATACCATATGCCAAAGTTTGGTGTATGTAACAAGTATCTCACAATTCTTTTCACCGCCTTAAGGTGACACTCTTTTGGTGCCGCTTGGTATCGTGCACACATGCACACACTTAGCATAATGTCGGGACGGGAGGCACATAGATATAGCAATGAACCAATCATAGATCGATAAACCTTTTGATCAACCGGTTTGCCATCCTTGGTCAAGTCAAGATGTCCACTCGTGGGCATGGGGGTTTTCATACCTTTACTCTCTTGCATGTTGAACTTCTTGAATAAGTCCTTGGTATACTTTGTTTGAGAAACAAAGGTACCCTCCTTAGTTTGCTTGATTTGCAAACCAAGAAAGAATTTGAGTTCACACATCATAGACATCTCGAATTTTTCCGACATCAACCTTCCAAACTTTTCACTAAAAGAGGGGTTAGTGGATCCAAAGATAATATCATCAACATAAATTTGGCATACAAATAGTTCTCCATTTACCCTCTTAGTAAACAAAGTTGAATCAATCTTCCCAATTTCAAAACCTTTTTCAAGAAGGAACTTTGTCAAGCATTTGTACCAAGTTCTAGGGGCTTGTTTAAGACCATAAAGAGCTTTATGAAGTTTGTACACATGATTAGGTTTCTTGGGATTCTCAAAGCCGGGAGGTTGTTTAATATACACTTCCTCCTCAATTTCACCATTTAAGAAAGCACTTTTAATATCCATTTGGTAAAGAGTGATATCATGGTGATTAGCATAGGCGAGTAAAATGCGAATGGATTCAAGTCGTGCAACGGGGGCATAGGTCTTACCATAGTCCATACCTTCGACTTGTGTGTAACCGTGTGCTACGAGACGAGCCTTGTTGCGTACAACTTGTCCATCTTCATCTTGCTTATTCCGAAACACCCATTTGGTTCCAATGATGTTTTGATCTTCCTTAGGCTTCTCAACCAATGTCCAAACTTGGTTCCTCTCAAAGTTGTGTAACTCCTCGTGCATTGCATTCACCCAATCGGGGTCCTTGAGAGCATCTTCCACCTTCAAGGGTTCAACAATAGAGATGAATGAGTAATGCTCACAAAAGTTAGCTAAACGAGATTTAGAGCGAGTGATTCTCCCGGATTGGATATCTCCAAGTATTTGTTCGACGGGATGATCCTTGTCGATTCTTGCTCTAACTCGAGGTAGCCTTTTCTTGGGTTGTGGTGAGGCTTCCTCATCATCATCATCTTCTTCTTCTTCGTTGATGTTGTCGTTGTTCGCTTATGGAGGTGGAGAAGGAGGTTGAGGTCGATCATCTTGTTGCACTTCCTCATTCCCATCGTCTTGACGTGTTCCACTTGTGGATGCCTCCATATCAACTTGTCGTTCACCTTGATGTGAAGTTGGGGCTTCCACTTGAGTAGACGAGGTGCTCTCCTTCACTTCCACGGGGCGAATCTTGCCAATGGGCAAGTCTTGAATTGCTTCCGATGGTTCTTGATCTCCAAGAAGCTTGTGAAGGTAAAGTCGATTTGTTGCATGACAAGCTGTTTCAACCGCTTCCGCCCAAAAATGTCTTGGCGTCTTGTATTCATCAAGCATCGTTCTTGCCATCTCAATAAGTGTCCGGTTCTTTCTCTCAACAACTCCATTTTGTTGAGGTGTGTACGTAGCCGAGAACTCATGTGAAATGCCCTCCTCATCAAGAAAGGTGTCCACATTGGCGTTCTTGAACTCCGTTCCGTTGTCACTCCGAACCTTCTTGATCTTCACTTCAAATTGATTTTGAACCTTTCTTGCGAAGTTCTTGAAGATATTTTGTACCTGCGATTTGTCATCAAGAAAGAACACCCACGTAAATCTGGAAAAATCATCAACAATGACCAAACCAAAAGAGTTACCACCAAGACTCTTGTAGGAGTTGGGACCAAAAAGATCCATATGAAGTAGCTCGAGTGGTCTCCTTGTGGTCATAATGTTCTTCACGGGATGGCTTCCTCCAACTTGTTTTCCTGCTTGGCAAGCACTACAAAGTCGATCTTTGTCAAATATAACATCTTTCACTCCAAGAATGTGATCTCCTTTAACAAGTTTATCAAGGTTACGCATGCCAACATGTCCAAGTCTTCTATGCCATAACCAACCTCTACGAATGCCGGTAAAGACCATATTATGATTATCTTGGCGAAACACTTGGCAATCTACTTTGGTAAATAGAACATTAAAACCAAAATCGGCTAGTCTAGATACGGAAAGAAGATTGTAACCAAGAGATTCAACAAGCATAACATTTTGTATGGAGCTATCATTGGATATGGCCACCTTCCCAAGGCCAAGTACCTTACCCTTGGAGTTGTCTCCAAAAGTCACATACTTGCGTGGACCATCATTTTTAGCAAGCTCACGAAACATGTCTCTATCTCCGGTTATGTGATCGGTACATCCACTATCAAGAATCCATTCTTTTCCTCCGGCCATGTAATCTCGAAGATTTGCCATAAGACTTAGATTCCTCATGGTCTTCTCGAATTCAATATCAAACTCTTCATCCTCATTATAGTAGCCATGCTCAACATCTTCATCATCATGCGTGTGATCATTACCTAGGGTAATAGATTCATTAGTTTCATGACAATGTTCAAGTTTATGACTTCTAATGGCTTCCATGATAATATTACTAATAGTTCTAACATCTCCTTTGGCACGCATAAGATCATGAAGCTCAAACAAGCAATCATCAAACTTAGGATCACTAGGACTCATCTTGTGAAAAGCAACAACCTTATGAAGAATCTTATCAAGACTCTTTAAAGAGTAATTGGGATATCGCTTTTCTAAGTCATGCCATAGAGTATAAGCACATTCAAAGTTTTGCATACAACCAAGCACAACTTTAGGTAATCCTCTAATGATAAGATTGACGTTCTAAGATTACGAAGCATGTCAATTTCCTCTTCATGAGTAGGATGCAAGGGATCAATAGGGGGCACATAAGGATTATGAATATACTTGCTCAAGTTAAATTCATCAAAGATATCAAGCATCTCATCCTTCCAAAAGTTGTAATACTCCCCATTGAGAATATGCACTCTACGTCTAAGACTCCCCAAAGTAGACACATCCATCTCCCTCCAATGATGATGAAACCAAGGCAATGGAGACCAAGGCTCTGATACCAATTGTGGGATCGAGGAGATAGGTCTAGAGGGCGGGGGGGGGGGTGAATAGACACTTAACCAACCAAAGTAGCAGACTTTAATTTCTCTTGGAACTTAGGCAGATTTTGGCACAAGTTAAGATCACTCCAATACTTTCTACACATGCATATCTAGAGATTGAGCAGCGGAAATAGTAAAACATGCAAAAGTACGGAATGTGAAGGGTAGAGTATGGAAGATCAAACGCAATGAAGAAACGGTGGTTTTTGACGTGGTTCCGATAGGTGGTGCTATCGTACGTACGTACACGTTGATGGAGACTTCAACCCACGAAGGGTAACGGCTGCGCGAGTCCACGGAGGGCTCCACCCACGAAGGGTCCACGAAGAAGCAAGCTTGTCTATTCCACCATGGCTTACGTCCACGAAGGACTAGCCTCACTCGGGGTAGATCTTCACGAAGTAGGCGATCTCCTTGCCCTTACAAACTACTTGGTTCAACTCCACATCATGTCGGAGGCTCCCAAGTGACACCTAACCAATCTAGGAGACACCACTCTCCAAAAGGTAATAGACGCTGTGTTGTTGATGAACTCCTTGCTCTTGTGCTTCAAATGATAGTCTTCCCAACACTCAAACAACTCCTCACAGATTTGGCTATGGTGGAAGAAGGATTTGAGTGGAAAGCAACTTGGGAAAGGCTAGAGATCAAGGTTCAAATGGTAGGAATGGAATATCTTGATCTCAACACATGAGTAGGTGGTTCTCTCTCAGAAAATGTATGGTAGAAGTGTAGGCACGTTCTGATGGCTCTCTCTTCTGAGAAGAAGGTGGTGGAGGGGTATAAATAGCCTCCACACAAAATCCAACCGTTACACACTTTTGACCCAACTCGGTGGCACCGATTCAGAAGACTCGGTGGCACCGAACTGTGTAAAAGATATGAACGTTAGGAATCTCGGTGGGACCGATAGGAACAACTCGGATGGACCGAAGTGCAATGGCTAGGGCAAACCTCGTCTCGGTGGCACCGATTGCATCAACTCGGTAGGACCGAAGTGAAGCAATAAGGCAACAGAGAGTTGGCAAGCCATCTCGGTGAGACCGATTTGCAAAACTCGGTGAGACCGAAGTAAGTACAAACGATTACAGAGAGTTGGCAAGGCCATCTCGGTGAGACCGAGATCCATTTCGATGGATCCGATTTGTTAGGGTTTTGGCAGTGGCTAAATCCAGATGAACTCGGTGGCTCCGGATAGGAAGTTTCGGTGGGGCCGAGTTGGAATGTAGGTTTTGGACATATTTGGGGCAGAGAGAGTGGTTGAGGGTTTAGGAGTACTGTCACTAAGCACTTGAGCAAAAAGACCATTAAGCAACACCTCATCCCCTTTTAATAGTATTGGCTTTCCTATGGACTCAATGTGATCTTGGATCACTAAACCAAAAATGTAGAGTCTTGATCTTTTGCCAATCCTTGTCCTTAGCATTTTGAAGGGGTTCCATGTCCACTTGTCCCTGCCACGCCATTGTTGAATTCGTCTGAAATTCACTAGATAAAAGCATTAGTCCAACAACATGTATGTTGGCATAAATTACCAAAACCACCAAGGGAGCAAATGTGCTTTCAACTTCCGTCGCACGATTACGGCCCCAACCCCTAAGAAATTTGCGAAGTTGATAAGAACAGAAGTGCCAGTCATCCATAGGCCCAAACGACCTCACCCTAGAGGCCAGGAGGGCGGAAATCTTCGCCAAAACCAAATCATAGAAGCCATCTACCAACAACCAGGACGCATCAAATTGAAATCTCGAAGACACAGCCGGGGAGCTAACACCCAAATCGAGCAAGAGAGGGCAATGATCAGAGCCAATGTGGGGGAGAGCACGAAGGGTGGCCCGGGGAAACGGCGTATCCCACACAGAGGAAGTAAGCACACGATCCAGAACAGAGAGAACAGGATTAGACTGGTGATTAGACCAAGTAAAGCGTGAGCCAGTCCTAGGAATCTCACGAAGAGCACATTCCGCAATAAAATCATTAAAAGCGTCCGCCAGAGACCAAGAGAAATTAGAAGAATTTTTATCATCTGGGGATCTAAGAAGGTTAAAATCACCACCAATAAGCAAAGGGAGGATGCAAGAATCAATATTGGCTGTGAGCTCATCCAAGAACAGCGGAGACAGAGAGTGATCAGCTGGACCATAAACCACCAGCACCTCCCAAAGCACATTGAGACTTGTGTGCAGCACCACCATGCTTGCCCAAAAAATACCATGGTCAAACGCAACAAAGTCAAAAGAATCGAGTTTCGCACCAATAAGAATGCCTCCAGAGTGGCCAGACGCCGGCAAACAGCGTCAAACAAAATGATCGACACCAGCAATAGAAGATAACTCGTTATTAGAAAAGGAAGCTTTGAAAGTTTCAATCAGACACACCAAATCAACGTTATCCTCACGAACCAAATCCCGAATTTGGTCTCGTCGCCCCTAGCGTCGAAACCCCTAATATTCTAGAACATAGACTTCATTTGAAAGAAAGTTTTTTGATGCGAAGGGTAGACCTACACGGGGAAACACAGGATTTAGTGCGTTTGACACGCACCCATTTCTCCGTCACCGATGAGGGCAGGCCACTACCCACCCCCGCCGAATCATTCACATCCACAGCTGAGACCGGCAGCTTCCCTGCTGCCGTCTCCTTAGCTTTGGCAATGGCCGCCTGGGCCACCTCATTGGCACGAATCAAAGAGAGCAAAGACGCAGGGGAACCCACATTGGGATCAAAAGAAACAGCAACATCGGAAAGAACATTCACCAAATGGCTATCAGGCAGAGAAGGCAAAACTAAACGCATGGGAGAGGATAACTGGGAGGTACCTGGGGGCAGAGGTCCTTAACAGCAGCCCGATGCTCCGCACGCTCCTAAATGGGCTCAGCATTGTTCTTACTGTGAAGCCCTTTGCGCGCCGTGGACACCGGCGAGCGAACAGGGGCCGCGGACGAGCGGGCCACCGGAGAAGACGCGTCCCCCGCAGACGCACCCGAAGCAGCCGCCCCAAGGTCAGCATCCAAACACCGGCACAGGCCCGCCACAGACTGCTTGGCACTCGAAGAGGCACGACTCTTGGCAGAGAACTTCTTGACCGAGGATTTCTTCTTTCTGCTGAGGGGGCTCGCCGACTGAGGAGCTGGAGAGGGTGGCATGTCGATGATCCCAGAAAGAGAGGGGGGACGCCAGGCGGGTGAGGATGTTAGAACAGACCGCAAAGAATGGAGTGCATGCGCCCTTGTCAGAAGATTCAGCCATAAGCCCAGCCCTCCTTCTTACCAGCATCACCCGCCGACGCATCAACACCACCAGCGGCCGGCGCCCCAAAGTTGAACATAGCGCGGGCTTCAGAACCCATGCCTTCCCACTCCGAGGTAGTGAACGGATTAACAGAGCCGCCCCCAGCATTGCTTTCAGCCCCAGCACCACCATCACCACCATTGGACCCAGGATGTGAGGGGTTGGAAGGAGGGGGCGGCGGAGGAGCCTGGTGAGCCGCCAGCCCTTCAACGCGGACACGGATCCGGTAAGCATCAGAGGAGGGAAAGACATCGATTGAGCCGAGAACCAAAGCAAGATTCAAACACCATATCTTCATGTGAGCCGGACCAGGACGTTCAAGGGAAGAGGAATCCACTTCGATAGGTTTACCAACCAGCTCCCCAAACGACATCAGGAATCGAGTATTGAGAAGGCCCGATGGAACGTCATCAAGTAGCACCCAAACATCAGAGAGGGAGGCCACAGATCTAGCCCCATTAACCGCAACTTTAACAGAAACAACCACTTGGTTAAGCAGAAGGGTGAAACTGGAACAGGAAGCCATCATTAAGACTCTCTTTGGAAGGAAAGGTGACCACAAATTCGGCATCGGATACCTGCGCTGGATCTGCCAATCCCAGCCCTCAAGCTCCCACTCCTTAAGCTCGGCGGCAATGACTTGGGGAGAGACAGGCTGTGACTGGATCAAAATGATAGCAGCGTTGGAGGTGACAGGGGCCACAACCGGCATGTCAAGAGTACCATCCATAGAGAAGAAAGAGCATCCAGGCAAGCCAAGGCCAAACTGCTTGAAAGAAGGGAACTTGCAATGATCGATGCAATCAACCGTGAGATGACCCTCAGAGCGACAAATCAAGCAAAAGGGAGGGAACTTGCAGCGGGATTGAAAATGGCCAGAGCGATGGCAAGCGAAACAAGTGAGAGTAGCAAAAACAGATGAAGATCTAGATCCAGGATGGGGAGCATAACCCTGGGGAAGAGGGGGAGGGGGCGGTAAGATACCATCGCCAACTGCAGCGGAAGATGAACCAGGATCAGAGGGGGCGAACCGCCTAGACTTAGACGGAAATGATGAAGGGTCGTAACCACCCCGGTGGAACGAACGACCAGCGTCCAATCCACCACCGCCCCCGCCACCGTGACCACCAGAGCCAGCCCCAACACCACCCGAGAGGCCAACCGAGCGCGGAGGAACGACAGGGCCCCAAAGAGGAGCGAAACTGGGAGCAGCCGGAGCCGCAACCTTGCCAGAGGCCGCCGCCTCCCACGGATCCGCCACCGCCGTCCCCCAGCCAGACGCCTGTGACCCAACTCCCGCAAGGCCACCTCCGAACACGCCTGCTCATCCCGCTGCAGCCGCGCCAGCCCCGCCGCCCACGCCGCGTGGTCACGGTCCACCTGCTCACGTCCCGCACGCTCCGCCTCCAGCTTAGAGCGCAACAATGCCTCGTACTCCAGATCTGGATCAGGGCCGGCATCCTCCGACCCCTCACGCCGGCGCTTGGAGCCGGACATGGCCTCGGAGGAGGAACCCCTCAACTTATCCATGGCAAGGATCTCGACAAAGGAGCACGAGAGAGGAAGGAGGGGGATGAGCTCTCACGAGATGACAGATGCGGAAAGGATAGAGGCGCACATCAGAATGAGGAGCCAGAAACCCCAGATCGAGAGTAAAAGAGCCCTTCCTTATCCACATATACCCCAGAGGTAGCGGGCCGGCAGAACGAGCCGGATCACATGGGCCAACAGGCCCACCTATCCCCAAGAGCGAGGGCCCACCCCTAGGACCAAGTAACGGGGGGAAGTCGCAGGCCGCGAACTGGGCCCCCAGACGCCCAGACCCAGGCCTGAGAGCAGACAGGTTCACGCAACGGCCCGAACCAATGCCAGGGACCCGCGAGCCAGCGCCCTCTAGGGTTTCGACCACCACGGCCCGCGCCGCCGCCGCCAGCTGGCCACCACCAGTGACCGGCGACAACAAGGCCACCGACGCTGGAGACTGTCGTCCCGACGACGACTCCGGAGAGAGCGAGGCCGCATATATGCCCATAGGGACGGCATGGCCAGACAAAACTAGGCCACGCAGATCTACAGACAGGGAGGAGGGAGAAGACCAACCTGCCTTACCAGATCTACGACCACGGCGGCGCACGCACGTCCAGCCAGGCTCCGCCGAGGGCCGCAGAGACGCACGCCCACGGCCGCCCGGAGCAAACTTCTGCGCCTTGCCCGAAGCCACATCTAGAGCATGCCGGCGGCCCACTGGCTCCAGGGCAAAGACCACCTCGTCCTCCGGGTCCGACACATCCCCATCGAGCACCCAGAAGCGGTTGGCCGAGGGCGACGGACCAGAGCTCCACCTAGCCGGCAGCGGGAGGGCGAAAGGGGGGTGGAGGAGGAGAGGGGGTGCTGGGCGGGCGAGGGGGGAGAAGGGAGGAAGGAGGCCAAGGCCAGCGCCAGACGGCGAACCGAAGGAGGTGGGAGGGGGGAGGGGGAGGAGAGCCATGAATTGGTGAAATTGGGGTTTGCTACCCCATGGGTTTCAGTCATAATGAATATGGTGAGCTCGGTATCTTTCTCGGTTCTTTTTAATAGAAGTAAATTGGAGGAGTTCAAACTCACTCGAGGTATTCGGCAGGGAGATCCTATCTCTCCATACATTTTCTTGTTGACAACAGAGGGCCTTTCATGCCTATTAAAATCCCAAAATCAGTCATCCCAGCTTTGGCGGCATCAAGGTGGCTCCATCGGCTCCGTCGGTGAACCATCTTTTATTCGCGGATGATAGCCTGCTATTTTTCAAGGCAAGTGTAAATGGAGCAGAAGAGGTGTCAAATCTACTGGAGACATATCGCAAGGCTTCTGGTCAGAGAATTAACAGGGACAAATCATCAATTTTCTTTAGCAAGGGGTGCCCACAAATAGTTCGGGATGCGGTAAAAGGCCACTTGCAAGTCCCTAATTAATCGTTGAGTGACAGATATCTGGGTATGCCAACTGGTGTGGGGCACTCCAAAAGAGGAACCTTCAAGTACTTGAGCGATCGTGTCTGGGACAAGGTGAAAGGATGGGTGGGCAAGTTACTATCTGCAGGTAGTAAGGATGTTCTTATAAAATCTGTTGCACAGGCAATCCCAGTTTATTCTATGTCTTGCTTCAAACTGCCTAGAGGCTTATGCAAACATATAAATTCCATCATACGAAAATCATGGGAAGTGATGACAAGACCAAAGTATCTGGAGGTCTAGGCTTTAGGGATCTGGAACTTTTTAATTTGGCTTTTCTAGCAAAATAGTCTTGGAGAATTTTGCAGGAGCCGGCATCTTTGAGCGCAAGGATCCTTAAGGCTTCATACTTCCCTGATGGTACAATTCTTAACGCTGAACTGGGTTCTCGGCCATCTCAAATCTGGCATGCTGTCTTAGAAGGTAGAGACATAATGAAGCAGGGAATTATTTGCCGAATTGGGAATGGCCAGTCTACGGATATCAGGGCTGATAATTGGATTCCAAAAGAGTCTCCCCGACAACCAATTGTTTCTCTTGTTGCAGACCCACCTGTGAAGGTATCTGAGTTATTATCACCGACCACAGCGTCGTGGAACGAAAATTTGGTCTGCAATGTCTTCCTACCCATTGATGCTGATGAGATACTCAGGATCCCAGTGTACTCGAAACACTGCCGATTTTTGGGCATGGCATCCAGACAAGAAAGGCCGATTCACTGTTAGCTCGGCATACAAGTTTATGATCAAAACCAAAATCCAGAGAGAAAATTGGCTTGAAGGGAGGAGTGGATCCTCAAATAATACGAGAGAGGAGAAGTCATGGACTTCACTATGGAATATCACCGTTCCATCGAAGATCCAGGTGTTTTTGTGGAGACTAGCCCGACATTCCCTACCGACCACTGATGTGCTACACGATCGGAATATGGCACATGCTAACTAGTGCTCACTATGTGGAGGGGAAGACTCATGGCGGCATGCACTTCTTTCATGCACCATGGCCAAATGTACATGGTCACTCTCAGATGCAGAACTAGTGGAGAGGATGACAGATAACAAAGAATCTACAGGAAAGAACTGGATGTTCGAACTTCATGATAGTCAGAGTCATGACAGCTTCACTAGGATGGCTGTGACCTTATGGGCTATATGGTATGCAAGGCGGAAGGCTATTCATGAGTCAATCTTTCAAAGCCCACATCAAACTTATTCATTTGTCAACTCCTATCTCAATGATTTGATGTCGCTACCTGATACATCTCCGTCGTATCTACTTTTTCAAACACTTTTGCTCTTGTTTTGGACTCTAATTTGCATGATTTGAATGAAACTAACCCGGACTGACGCTGTTTTCAGCAGAACTACCATGGTGTTGTTTTTGTGGAGAAATCAAAGTTCTCGGAATTGGATGAAACTTTTTGGAGATTTTTTATGGAATAAATAGAAATTACTGGCGCAAGAATCAACATAAGAGGGGCCACCCGTTGCCCACAAGGCAACAGGGCGCGACCTCCCCTAGGGCGCGCCCTGATGCCTTGTGGGGCCCACAGGCGGCCGTCTGACCTAATTCCAACGCTATAAATTCTCTTTCCCCGAGAAAAAAATAAGAGAAGAAGTTTCATCGCGTTTTACGATATGGAGCCGCCGCCACCTCCTGTTCTTCATCGGGAGGGCTGATCTGGAGTCCGTTCAGGGCTCCGGAGAGGGGGATTCGACGTTGTCATCATCATCAACCATCCTCCATCACCAATTTCATGATGCTCACCACTGTGTGTGAGTAATTTCTCTGTAGGTTTGCTGGACGGTGATGGGTTGGATGAGATTTATCATGTAATCGAGTCAATTTGTTTGGGCTTTGATCCCTATTATCCACTATGTTCTGAGATTGATGTTGCTATGACTTTGCTATGCTTAATGCTTGTCACTAGGGCCCGAGTGCCATGATTTCATATCTAAACCCTCTATGTTTTCATGAATATATTTGTGTTCTTGATCCTATCTTGCAAGTTATATGCACCTATTACGTGTTATGATCCGCATACCCCAAGGTGACAATAATTGGGATTCTTTTCGTGATTACCGTAGTTTGAGGAGTTCATGTATTCACTAAGAGTTAATGCTTTGCTCTGGTTCTCTATTAAAAGGACACCTTAATATCCCTTAGATTTCCTTATGGACCCCGCTGCCACGGGAGGGTAGGACAAAAGATATCATGCATATATGGAATACATGCCTACATTACATTGATGAATTGGAGCTATTGTGTATCGCCCTAGGTTGTGACTGTTATATGATGAATGTCATCCAACATAATTATCCATCGTCGATCCAATGCTTATGCTTTTTTCATATTGATCTTTGCTAAGTTACTTTCATTGCTGCTGCTATTACAATCACTACAAAGCTGCTACTACTACTGTTTTTGTTACTACTGCTATTGAAACTATCATACTACTGTGCTACTAAACACTTTGCTGCAGATATTTAGTTCTCCAGGTGTGATTGAATTGACAACTCAACTGCTAATACTCGCAAATATTCTTTGGCTCCCCTTGTGTCGAATCAATAAATCTGGGTGAAATACTACCCGCGAAAACTGTTGAGATCCCCTATACTTGTGGGTTATCAAGACCTTTTTGTGGCGCCGTTGCCGGGGAGCATAGCTCTATTTGTTGAGTCACTTGGGATTTATATCTGTTGATCACTATGAAGAATCTGGAAGACGCTAAGACCAAGATCATTCCCTCTAAGACGAGGGGAGGTAAGGAACTGCCATCTAGCTCCGCACTTGATTCACCTTCTGTTTTGAGTAGGCTTGCGACACCACCACCTGCTATTCATTCTGATATGTCGCAAGTTATTGATGATACTACTTCTGCTATGAATGAAATTATTGATGATGCTAGTACTATGCTTGATAATACGGTGCCACTTGGTGAATTTCTTGATGAACAAATTGCTAGAGCTAAAGAAACTGAAAAATGTTGAAACTCTTGAAAATATTGATTCACCTATTATGCCTAGCTCTCCTACTAGAGTTGAAATGCCTAAGATATCTGATAGCTATGTTTTTGATAGAGAGACAGCTAGGGCAATTCTTGCTTGTAATGATAGAGATGATGTTAGAAAATTGCTTGCTGAGTTGAAAGAAAAATCTATGAGGGAGAGAATGAAATATGATCCTAAGTTTGCTACCTCTCCCATATTTGTTACTGATAAGGATTATGAATTCTTTGTCGATCCTGAGTTAATTACTTTGGTTGAATCTAATCCTTTTCATGGTTATGAAACTAAAACTGTTGTGGCACACCTTACTAAGTTAAATGATATTGCCACCCTATTTGCTCATGAGGAAAAAATTCGCTACTATTTTATTCTTAAATTCTTTCCTTTCTCATTAAAGGGTGATGCTAAGAAATGGTTTAATACTCTTGCTCCTGGTTGTGTGCGTAGTCCCCAGGATATGATATATTACTTCTCTGGAAAAGAAAATCCTGCTCATAAAAAACAAGCTGCTTTACAGGAAATATTTAACTTTGTGCAAATTGAAGAAGAGAATCTCCCTCAAGCTTGGGGGAGGCTTCTCCAATTACTTAATGCTTTGCCTGATCATCCTCTTAAGAAAAATGAAATACTTGATATCTTCTATAATGGACTTGGACAGGCTGAAGAACTATTGAATAATATATTGAGAAGTGCCGATGATTGGACACTTCCTGAACCTCCACCTAAGCCAACTCCGAAGAAGAGAGGTATTATATTCCTCAGTCCAGAAGATATGCAAGAAGCTAAGAAATCTATGAAGGAAAAAGGTATTAAAGCTGATGATGTTAAGAATCTACCACCTATTGAAGAAATACATGGACTTGATATCACTACATAGGTAGTGGAGGTAAATTCTCTTCGTAGATTCAATAAAAGTGATATTCCCTATAATAAATCTGCTAGTCAATGTTTGGATGAATTTGATAACTACATTGTTAAGCAAGAGAATTTCAATATGTATGCCAGCAATCAATTAAAACGAAATGCCATCATGATTGATCGCTTGAGTGATTTGATGTTTAGAACTGCTAATGATGTTAAATGCTTAAGTAAACATGCTTCTATGGTTCAGACTCAATTAGAACAAATAGCTAAGTCACAAATTGATTTGCTTGATGAGATGAAAAATAAAATGAATGATCATGCTGTTAGAGTTGTTACTAGAGGAGTTAGAATGACTCAGGATCCTCTATATCCTGAAGGTCATCCTAAAAGAATTGAGCAAGATTCTCAAAGAATTAACACTGATGCACCTAGTCCATCTAAGAAGAAAAAGAAAAAGGAAAAGAATAGAACTTTGCATGCTTCTAGTGAACCTGAGATAGAAAAACCTTCTGAGAATCATAATGATGTTTCTATTTCTGATGCTGAGACACAATCTGTTAATGAACATCCACCTAGTGATAATGATAATGATAATGATAATGAAGATGTTCATGTTGATGCTCAACCAGATAATGATGTAGAAATAGAACCTGCTGTTGATCTTGATAACCCACCTCCTAAGAATAAAAGATATGACAAAAGAGACTTCGTTGCTAGAAAACATAGGAAGGAAAGAGAACCTTGGGTTCAAAAACCTATGCCTTTTCCTACTAAACCTTCTAAAAACAAGGACGAGGAAGATTTTGAGCGCTTTGTTGAAATGCTTAGACCTGTCTTTTTGCGCACTCGCTTGATTGATATGTTGAAGATGTCTCCCTATGCTAAATATATGAAAGATATTGTCACTAATAAAAGGAAGATACCTGAAGCTGAAATCTCCATCATGCTTGCAAATTATTCTTTTAAGGGTGGAGTACCTAAAAAGTTCGGAGATCCCGGAATACCTACTATACCATGCTCCATTAAAAGAAGTTATGTTAAAACTGCCTTATGTGATTTGGGGAGCCGGTGTTAGTGTTATGCCCTTCTCTTTATATAGAAGGCTTGATTTGAATAAGCTCACACCTACCGAAATATCTTTGCAAATGGCTGATAAATCAACTGCTATACCTATTGGAATTTGCGAGGATGTGCCTGTTGTTGTTGTTGTTGCAAATGTTACTATCTTAACGGACTTTGTTATACTTGATATGCCCGAGGACGACAACATGTCGATTATCCTTGGAAGACCCTTTTTGAATACTGCAGGGGCTGTTATCGATTGCAACAAAAGCAAGGTTACTTTTCATGTCAATGGTAATGAGCATACGGTTTATTTCCCGAAGAAACAAACTTCAGTGAATGGTATCAATTATATTGAAAAGGTTTCGACAATCACTATTGGGGGATTCAAATTCGCTCTTCCTACTGTCAAAAAGAAATATGAAATTCTTATTGTTGGGGAGATGCATATCCCCGTTGAGGTAACTTAGTGTTATACGAAAATTCTTCGGTTTCATGTCACTCAGAAATAGTTTGTTAATAAGACTTGATCAACCTTATTAATGGATTCTTTTTGAAGGGCACGTGGTCGATGAATTTAGTAAGCACAGCTTTCGGTAAACTTAGTTTGCTCTATGTTATTTTTAGTTTAAATAAAATAAAATGCCATGATTATCCTATTTTCTGAATTATCCGTGCAATAAAAAATGGCCCAAAAATAAAAGTGCTCAGAATGCAATAAAATTTAACATGATTTTTTCTGGAATATATAAGAATTTTTGGCACTGAAAACAACCCAGGGGGGGTGCACCTATTGCCCACAAGGCAACAAGGCGCGGCCACCCCCTAGGGGCGCGCCAAGATGCCTTGTGGGTCCCACATGGACCCACTCACTTATCCATTCAGCCCACTTCATCTCCTACCTAAAAAAATCGTGGTAGCTCTCTCTCTCTCTCGTGTTCTTGCTCCCAAAGCTGAGATTTTCGATCTCTTTGTTCGGAGCTCCGTTTCCGAAACTGTTTTGAGGGATTGCTCCTTTGTATGTGACTCTCCCATTGCTCCAATTAGTTTTTGCTTTAGTGTATTATATTTTGCATAAATTGCTGCTATTGGTGCTACTGAAAATGAGCTTGCATGTTAAATTCTTTGAGTTCTAGGTAGTTTGAATGCTTGATATAGCCTCTAGGCACTTGTATGAGTAATTGCTATCAATCTTGTGAAGTTTTGTTAACATCTTTTTGTGGTCCAATTTTTTTCAGAAATTTGTTCATAGGAATATGAACATTTTCAGGAGGAGTTCTTCAAGGAGGAGGTCCTCTGAAGCATCATCGAGTGAAAGCCCAGCACGCCAATCATATGTTGAGCCAAGGGCAAGTTCGGTGCGAGGTGCTGAAGCAAAATCGTGTCAATGGCCGTGCAACGAGTTCATGCTAGGTGCAGGCATCAAGGAGGAGTTTGACCAATATATTCACAACACCGAGCTCTCCGCCTTCATCGCAGATAATCCTCCGCAACACTACAGCCTCACCCATTCATTCACTCAACAATTTGAGTATCACTCTCACACTTTTAGAGTTTCATTTCATCTCTACGATAGATCTTATAGTATGTCTCAAGACGAATTCTGTGATGCTTGCAAAATTCCATTTTGGGGTTCACTTAGCGAACCGCGACAATCTGATTATGAACTATTTCTCAATAGTCTTTGCAATGGTGAGGATAGGGGGGTTACACAAGCTAGAATAAAAAGCATTCACTTTCCCTCTATTCGGTATTTTGCGCTCTGTAATGGCAAATGCATTGTTGGTAAACAAGAATGTAGTGCACTTTGTGCTCCTGACCTGAGACTTATTCATGCTGCTTTAACAGGTAGCAGACATTATAATCTTGGGGCTATTATCGCACGTAGGTTGCACCGCAACTCGGGTAATGGTGATTTGTATGGAGGAATTTATGCCTCCCGGGTAGCTGCAAGGCTAGGGGTCTCGCCCAGGCCCAATGATCCTCTTTTACCTGATAAATATATGAATTTTGAGGCAATGTAGAACCATGAGTTTATTAAGCGCAACACTCGCAGATATGACTATAACTTGATATTCGATAAATATCATTCTGTGTTTGTTGTTTTGCCTGCTCCTGTCCTCTTTGATTTCTAGAACAAACATAGATATTTTCTTCATGAGAATGAGTTGCACGAGTACAACGCGGCAGTTGAGGCTGCTCGTCTCGCTGAGGAGGCGGCTCAGAACGCCTCCACGAGCTACCACTTCGATTATTATCCTGGTCAGCCATGGTACTAGACCAAGCCAGGCCAAAAGCCTAAGCTTGGGGGAGTACGTATCTCTCATCAACATTACATTCATGTTCACACATTCATTCCAGTTGTCGGTGTTCATCCTTTTTCATTGTATATCCATGTTAGTTTTATTTCCGCTTTCTTCTTGTGTGTTTGAAAAACTTCAAAAACCCAAAAATATTTCTCGCTTCTTTTCGGTTTTTGTTTCTTGTTTGTTAGTTTGTAGTATTAAAAGAAAACCCAAAAACATTTCTCGTTTCTTCTTTTGCTTGTTGGGAGTTCCCCCGTGTAAATAGTTTTTTCTCGCTTTTCACTTTTCTTTATTAATTTGCTTCCCTTCAGAAAAACTGAAAAATCCAAAAATATTTCAGTGTGTTTCTCTGAATTTCGTTTCTGTTCGTTGAGCTGTCGTAGGGATAAGACCACGATGAAAATGTTGAGTGGCTCTCATATGCTTTATTGTTGATCAAATGAAGAGCCAATTTTACCTTGTCTTCCCCCTTGAATAAAATGTTTGCAGATTCCAGCTTGGTCCACGGCACACTTGCACTATTATTATTTTCACATCATTCGGTCATGCAAGTGAAAGGCAATAATGACGATGATTTGATGAAGTGACTTTGGCAAGGAAAAGCTGGTATGAACTCTTCTTGTTTTTGTAAATATGTTTAACTCAGTATCCATGATTCAGCATATTATGAGTAAACATGTTTGTGATGACAATTAGAGATTATAGTTGCTCATGCCATGCTTAAGTTGCTAGAAGTGGATAATGATTTATCTTGGATGTCAACATGCATTAAAATGGTTATGATGTAGTATGTTAATATGGTATCCTCCTCTGAATGTTTCAAGTGGCTTGACTTGACACATGTTCATGCATATAGTTGATTCAAAACCAACATAGCCTCCACGATATTTATGTTCAGGGTGTCTATATGTAACACCCCCAGTGATTGGCTACAGTAATCCCAACCTAATGATGCCATGTCATCATGTTTCACTAAGCCAAATTACCACTTGAGAAAAATCAAAGGCAATTCAAATTCAAATTTCAAGTCAAATAATTATTTCTTCAAGCAGTAAAACTAAAATGTTTGCATTATTATAAAGTTTCCCCTCATCATTTGTCATGTTGAAACCAACTTCATTTTACTCACAAATAAATTCCTAGGAAATTAATAAGTGGTCCAACAACATTTAAATTGGCCTTTTCAAAATAAATAAATATTTAATCTTTTCCAAATTGCCTGGAACTTTTGTGCAGCTCTGGTATGTTACAAAGTATTTATGTACAAAGTTTGAACTAAAACTAAAATCATTTGATAGCAAAAGAAAATACAAAACAGAAATAAAAGATAGTAGCAGACAGAAAAGGAATAAAGACTAAAGTTTCCTGTGCATTTTTGGCCCACCGTGAATAGTACGCAGCCCAGCCACCAGGAGGCCATCTTCAACCTCCTATTCACAGGAGGGCTTGGCGCTCATCCCTGGCGCCATGGCCGGCGATGCACACGCGTTGGGCATCCGTCCGAGCTTCGGGGAAGATAAGACCGACCCCCCCAGGCCCCCGCAACGAACCCTAGCCCCCAGTTCCCTCACCCCCTCGCTCTCTCATTCTAGATCGGGCCATCCCTGAGCTTGTGGTCGCCGCGCCGTCGTCGTTTTCGGGTACCAGAGCCATCCCGAGCCGCGCAAGGATGTCCCCTGGCTACCACTGCCACCTTTGCTTCGACTAGGCCATGGATGTGACAGGAGGTGTCCTGCTTCATCGCCATCGACCCCATTCTTCCCGACGACGACCGCCGTTTCCCGGCGTCGATCCGCCCAACCTCGACCTCCCCCGGCCTCCCCGAGACGACTGCGAGCTCCACCGTGAGCACCCGCGGCTTTCCCCTCTGTCTTTTCGCTCGGATTCGAACCGTAGCTAGTTACCCGCACCGCCTGCGCTTCGGCCGCCGCCGCCACTGCCCCGCTCGCGCTCACCGCCCAGTGGCCGCGCTCACCGCGCCTTTGGCCGCCCAGGCCGTACCCCCCTGCGCCCCCCGCTCGCGCCCGCCGCGCCCTGGCCGTGCGCGTCCGCAGCCGCCCGCGCGCCCGCGGTCCTGCTACTGCTGCTACTGCATCTGCTGCTGCCGCTCCTGCTGCTGCCCGCCGCCGCGCTCGCCCGCGCTCACCCCGTGTCGGCCGCGCCCGGCCACCCCTGCCTGCGCCCGGCCGCGCCCTCGCTCGCCCGTGCGAGCCGCCGCTGCCTGCTTCTGTTGTAGCTGCTGCCGCCTTCCCCCCGCATGCTTTTGCTGCTGCTCACCACTGCTGCTCACGCGCTAGCTGCTGCCGCTGCTGCCTTGCTTGCTGCTGCTCGCTGGCTGCCGCTGCTGCCTTGCTGTTGCCGCTGCTTACTGTTACCGCCGCTGCCAATGCTGCTTTGCTGCTGCTGTCGTGGCTGGCCCCTGCCTCGAGCAAGCAGGCCCTCTGCTGGTTGTGTCCCTGGCAGATCGGGCCGGCCCATGCTAATTGGGGATTAGCCCCCCCTTTAATTTACTTCATTAGTTTGTGTTTAGTTAGGTAGCCCTATGACATGTGGCCCCCTAGTTTAAATTAATTTAGACTAAGTAATCTACCCCTATGGCAATGACATGTGGGCCACACCTGCCCCTTTTGACTAGTCAAATTGACTTGGTCAATTCGGATTAAATCAAAATAAAATAAACTAGAAATTTCCAAAAAACAATAAAACTTTGAAAAATAATATAAAATAAACCGTAAATCGGATGAAAATAATTTATATATGAAAAATGATCAGAAAAATATAACGAATCCGAATATGCCCTCCACATACCTGTCACATGCCTCTAACATACCGAACGTTGAACATTGGCTACCGAAACCGCTAAATGAATAGTGTTCGGAGCTGGGAAAATATTCCTGAATATTTTCCCGCTTCAATTAAAATACTTAGTAATGCTGTAGCGCACCTCATCACCATGTTTCATCGTGTCATGCATTATGTTGCATTTGATTGCTCCATTATTTATTTGTTTCCCCTTCCCCCTCTTCTCTCCGGTAGACCTTGCGACTGCCGCCGCTGCCCCTGTGATCGGCTACGTCACCGACGACCCTTCTTCCTTTTCAGCAGAGCTTCCAGGCAAGCAAAACCCCCTTGATCATCCAGATATCGCCTACTCTTTCTCTCTATTGCTTGCATTAGAATTGCTTCTGTTGTTGTTCCGATAGCTCCTATTCTGATGCATAGCCTGTTTTCGTCGTCTGCTATCCTATGATGCTTAGTTAGATATGCTATGTTTCATCAGCTGGCCCTTCACCTTTGTCCATTGGCCAGGCTTGTTATCAGGCCGTGATCACTCTGGGTGATGATCACGGAACTGTTTACATTACTGCAATACTTTAAATTGTTAAAGTCGGGCCGGCTCCAAGAGTGCCCGCGAGGTAATGAAACAAGACGGGTTGAACCCAAGGGTACCCGCGAGAGAGTCCTGTGATGGCTGGCTGTTAGCGGTACCACCCAGGACGTGGTGGTAGTTCGGGACTTGTCCCGACAGCCGACGCGGAACTTGCACTGTAGTCGGAGCGACAGGGCAGGCGGAGACTACCTAGGTGAGAGGTGGGCCTGGTCCGTGGTCGTGGTCCGCGAGATAACTAGTCGGAGCGACAGGAACCCTGTTCGTCTCTGCGAGCTACTAAAACACACTTATCGGATTTGGGTATTTGATATGAGTTGGCCGCTGGCCATATACGCACTACCACCATGTGGGATAATGGTTATGGGACCCTCTACGTCGTATGTATCAGCCGAAAGCTCTTCAGACGTCACAGCTCAGAGATGCGGGCTGATTGTTGGGGTGGGCTGGTTACGTCACTTGTGTATACAGTGTCGCGCCTGGGCCCCGACCACCCTCGCAACGTGCAGGAGTGCAAAGGGCAATGTCCCAAGACCCCTTCACACTTAGGATTTAGACCGGCGTGTTGACCTCTCTGCTGAGCCTTGGTAGGACTGCGTCGTGTCTATCACCCGAGGCCGGGTATTACCCAACAAGTGTGTCCGGCCAGATGTGATCGAGCGTGTTGGGTAACAGTAGTGCACCCCTGCAGGGAAGTTATCTATTCGAATAGCCGTGTCCACGGTAACAGGATGCTCAGAGTTGTATCTTGATCTGCTACAACTACAAATGGATACCAAGTGATTACTAAACTGTTACTACTGCTCTCGGGATCACTTTCTCGTAGGGTAGTCGAGGAAGAATCCCAGGGCATTACTAAAATATGATTGATTATATATTATCTTGTTCTACTCTCTCCTGATGCTGCAAGATTGCTTCAAGATGCTAGTCTTCGATAGGCTAGGCCTCTCCCCCTCTGTTCTAGCATTTCTGCAGTTTAGTCCACAGATATATCCCCATTCCTTTGATACAATGCATACTTAGCATAGTTCTGATGTCAGTCTTGCGAGTACTTTGGATGAGTACTCACGGTTGGTTTGCTATCCCTTTTTCCCCATACCCGGTTGCTGCGATCAGACGACGGAGCCCAGGAGCAGGAGATCCCCGGAGGAGCCTACTACGACGTGGAGATCCCCGACGACCAGGAGTAGTTCGGAGGCCCTAAGCAGGAGGCCTTCGCCTTTTCGATCAGTGTCGCTGTTTGTGCTAGCCTTCTTAAGGCAAACTTGACCAACTATGTCTGTACCCAGATATTATTTGTTTGTATGACTTATGTATTCGGGTCCTCGTGACCCCTGGTTTGTAATATGAAGATTTATGTTTAAATTTGAGTTTAGAGTTGTGTTGTGATATCTTCCCGTGAGTCTTTGATCTCGAGCGTGCACGTTTGCGTGTATGATTAGTGCACGGTCGAGCAGGGGCGTCACACTATATCCTACTCATGCTAGTATTCAATGTTAATTATTCTCAATGCATGATCATGACCGTTTTCGCTCTCTAGTTGGTCGCTTCTCAATCTATTTGCTAGCCTTCGCCTGTACTAAGCGGGAATACTGCTTGTGCATCCAAAATCCTTAAACCAAAGTTGTTCCAGATGAGTCCACTATATCTACCTATATGTGGTATTACTCTGCCATTCCAAGTAAATTTGCATGTGCCATCTCTATTCATTCAAATAAGCATCCGTTCTGTGTGCCCGTACCGCTCATGGAGCGACACGGGGTGGTCAGTATCTTCCATGCTAAGCGGGTTATTCTCAGATGAGTGTTTATTCACTTGTCATTGCACGAGAGAGGCTGGTAATTGGGATGCCCAGTCCTATGCTCAAAATCGAAATTACATAATGCAAACAAACTCCCCCGGAAAGTTGTTGGTATGGAGGGCACCCGAGGATTCGGCTAGCCATGGCTTGTGTTGGTATGGTGGAGGGGGAGTAAACTTTACCTTTCCACTTGGGAACCGCTTATAATGTGTTTAGCATGGAAGATATTGAAAATCCTCAGTCGTAACATTGACAGGAAAAGTACACCTCCCAAAATTGTTTTTCATCTCTGATTTAAGCTTCGAGCTCTGGCACCTCTGCAAATCTATGCTTCCCTCTGCGAAGGGCCTATCTATTTACTTTTATGTCATTTTACTTTTATTGTTGAGTCTCACCTTCTCATTATAAGCACCAATCCCGAGAGCACTATTGTCATCCTTATGCATTGAGTATAGTTAATGTTGGGTAAATCATGACTGGATCTCTTCTACCCTGAATTATAATGTTTAGTCATTGCTTGAACTTTGGAGGTGCTCTGCATTTATGTTTTGCGGTCTCAGAAAGGGCTAGCGAGATACCATGTTATCATATTTTATCATGATTGTTTTGACAAATTGTTGGCATTTGAGATATGTTATTATTGCTCGCTAGTTGATTATGTCATTGATATGAGTAAACATAATTTCTAAGTGTTATTATGAGCATGGTTAGTTCATGATCCTTGTTGAAAACTTGGGTACTATTTAAGCTTATATAAGCTTATATACGGATACAAGAACAAAAGAGTTCGTAAAAGTTTTTCTTTATCACTTTCAGTTTGTCAACTGAATTGCTTGAGGACAAGCAATGAGTTAAGCTTGGGGGAGTTGATATGTCTCCGTCGTATCTACTTTTCCAAACACTTTTGCTCTTGTTTTGGACTCTAATTTGCATGATTTGAATGAAACTAACCCGGATTGACGCTGTTTTCAGCAGAACTACCATGGTGTCGTTTTTGTGCAGAAATCAAAGTTCTCGGAATTGGACGAAACTTTTTGGAGATTTTTTATGGAATAAATAAAAATTACTGGCGCAAGAATCAACAGAAGAGGGGCCACCTATTGCCCACAAGGCAACAGGGCGCGACCCCCCTAGGGCGCGCCCTGATGCCTTGTGGGGCCCACAGGCGGCCGTCTGACCTAATTCCAACGCTATAAATTCTCTTTCCCCGAGAAAAAAATAAGAGAAAAATTTTCATCATGTTTTACGATACGGAGCCGCCGCCACCCCCTGTTCTTCATCGGGAGGGCTGATCTGGAGTCCGTTCGGGGCTCCGGAGAGGGGGATTCGACGCCGTCGTCATCATCAACCATCCTCCATCACCAATTTCATGATGCTCACCACCGTGTGTGAGTAATTTTTCCGTAGGCTTGCTGGACGGTGCTGGGTTGGATGAGATTTATCATGTAATCGAGTCAATTTGTTAGGGCTTTGATCCCTAGTATCCACTATGTTCTGAGATTGATGTTGCTATGACTTTGCTATGCTTAATGCTTGTCACTAGGGCCCGAGTGCCATGATTTCAGATCTGAACCCTCTATGTTTTCATGAATATATTTGTGTTCTTGATCCTATCTTCTAAGTTATATGCACCTATTATGTGTTATGATCCGCATACCCCAAGGTGACAATAATTGGGATTATTTCCGGTGATTACCGTAGTTTGAGGAGTTCATGTATTCACTAAGAGTTAATGCTTTGTTCCGGTTCTCTATTAAAAGGAGGCCTTAATATCCCTTAGATTTCCTTATGGACCCCGCTGCCGCGGGAGGGTAGGACAAAAGATGTCATGCAAATTCTTACTATAAGCACGTATGACTATATACGGAATACATGCCTACATTACATTGATGAATTGGAGCTATTGTGTATCGCCCTAGGTTGTGACTATTATATGATGAATGTCATCCAACATAATTATCCATCATCGATCCAATGCCTATGCTTTTCGCATATTGATCTTTGCTAAGTTACTTTCATTGTTGCTGCTGCTACAATCACTGCAAAACTGCTACTACTACTGTTTTTGTTACTACTGCTATTGAAACTATCATACTACTATGCTACTAAACACTTTGCTACAGATATTTAGTTCTCCAGGTGTGGTTGAATTGACATCTCAACTGCTAATACTCGCAAATATTCTTTGCCTCCCCTTGTGTCGAATCAATAAATCTGGGTGAAATACTACCCGCGAAAACTATTGCGACCCCCTACACTTGTGGGTTATCACTACCAAAGCCAGAACCACAACTCAACATCACGACGAGATCAACTGTTGATACTTCCCAACGCTGGCTACCATCACCGGATGGCGTTATGAAAATAAATGCTGATGGAGCGGTCGCCCGACAGGTAGGTGTCACAGCCGCGATTTGTCGTGATCATAACGGCCTATACTTGGGATCATCTACCATGGTGTTTAGTGGTGCTACAGATCCCACGCTACTTGAAGCTTATGCGTGCCGTGAATCACTGGCATTGGCGGAAGATCTCGGACTATAGAGGATATGTATTGCGTCGGACTGCCAAGGGATCGTCAATGACATTGATCAGGGCACTGGAGGCCCCCATGGCGCAATCATACATGAAATAACAGAAAGAAAGGGTAGTTTTCAATTATGTAATTTCATTTTTTAGTGTAGGAACTTCAATTTTGAAGCTCACAATCTTGCCAAGTATGCTTGTAATTTAGGTATGGGCCGATATGTTTGCTTGGGTAATTCTCATGACCTAGTTCTTGTACCTATGAACATTATTCCGAATCAATAAAGTCAACGAGATTTCTCAAAAAAAAACTTAATTCCCTTCAATTTGTCTAAAAAACACTTAATTCCCCTCAATTGTCTCAATCCACAAGGAAATCTATCAAGCTCCTTCGGCGACACAATCATTTCATAGCTGAACTAGAGTTAGCACCACAGAAGCAAACAAGACCTCTGACCGCACCCAAGATCGCATGTGTAAGATGGAAGGCACCGCCGCCGGGACATGGTAAATACATGTGGATGCCAGCATGGTGAGATCAGGCTTGGGTGGCTCTGCGACAGCCGTGTATCAGGACGCTGGAGATTTTTATCTGGGTAGCTCTGCCATGGTTATTACCGGTGTGACTAATGGTGCAGCATTGGAAGCGATCGCATGTCGCGAGGCTTTATCATTAACCGAATATTTGCTTCTCCCTTCTCCAGAACTTCCTTGTTGCTTCGGATTCGAAACAGGTGATCAAGGATATAGACAAAGGGACGGGTAGCAGCTATGGGAACATCATCAAGGAGATCAAGCAGCGAGCAACAAATTTTAATTGCACTTCTAGTTTTGAAGGTCGAGCGGCAAATTTAGATGCAGATAGTTTAGCTAAGTATTCAAATTCTTTTGATCAGGGGCACCACTTGTGGTTGGTGAGGGTGTCCCGGATTGGGGGGTGCTCGGGCTGCCGGCCTATCTTTCGTAGGCCGGGCTAGCGGGCTGCCCTTTACTCGTCGAAGGAAGGCCGGATAGTGGGCGACCCCGTACACCAGAAGGAAACCACCGAAGACTTGGCGTCTCCTCCAAGTAATTATTAGCATAGCCAGCATGTTTATCCTCTGATGGTAGCCGACCGTATGTAACCCTAGGTCCCTCTGGTGTCTATATAAACCGGAGGGTTTAGTCTGTAGAAGGGGATCATCATATCCATTGCCTAGGGTTTAGCCCATCCGATCTCGAGGTAGATCAACTCTGTAACCTTCATACAATCACATCAATACAATCTAGCAGGACGTAGGGTATTACCTCTTCGAGAGGGCCCGAACCTGGGTAAATCGCCGTCTCTACGTTCTCTGCTACCCATTGATTCCTAGACCCATAGTTCGGATCCCCTACCCGAGATCTGCCGGTTTTGGTACTGACATTGGTGCTTTCATTGAGAGTTCCGCCGTGGGTCATCAAGGATCAATGGCTCGCCTAATCATCATCAACAGTGCTAGCCGCAGGGACACTTTCGTTCCCGGCTAGCTCTTCGCGTTTGGCAGCGTCATGCTACACGCCGATCCGGCCGGCTGCCTCGGCCGGGTCGATAGCTTCACCCCCGACCAGGAGATCAGGTTCAGAAACTTAGAGTTCGTCGCCGACTCCCGGGGAGATCTTATCCTCACGGGGTCCTTAGCTTCACCTGAAGGACCCGCAAACCCCGAAGCATCGACTTCGAGCACGGCCGATCCCACTACCCAGACGGCCGCCACTGCGGATCCAGCCTCGAGCCCGGATCTAATCTCCGCGCTAGGCTGCCGAAGATCAGCCTTGGCCGAACATGATTGCCCGTCAGATTCGGATGCCCCGTCACGGCCATACTGCGGGTTGACCCCGTAAACCGCCAAAGCTTGGAGCCGACGGATCTCTCATTATTAAATGGGATACTAGATCGAATCCAAGCCTTGGGAATCACCGATGGATAGTCCTCGGTCTACGATCAGATCGGGCTTAAGACCGATGATAGGGAAATTCACGCCCCTCCGGCCACCCACTTGGTCGCCACTATCGAAGGCCCGACCGAGGGCTCGCCCCTCCCCCTGGAACCGGAAGCGCATGGAGTACAAGTTCCCAATCAACAAGCCTCATCCTCCAGCTCGCCAGCCGAACTTCGCTCCGGAGAGGGTTTAGAGCCGAAGTCTGGTTCAGCACGTAACCTTGAGTCCGTGCACTCGAGCTCGGCCAACCATCCGGACCTAGAGCTCGGCGCGTTAGATTCCATGCCAATCCAGGACGCGGCCGCCAATACCCCGAACTCACACCCTGTTGGGATCAAATTTTTTATCCCGCCCACCCCCCACATCGAGTACTGTCCAGATAACTCAGGACGGCCCGACATATGGGACCTAATGTGGGTAAAACAACAGCCCGGAGAGACAGTTCGACACTTCTGGGCTAGATTCCTTATCGTCAAAAACAAGATGATGGACGGTGGTAGAAAGGAAATTCTGGAGGTTTTCCGACAGAACTGCCGAGACGAAGGCATCTTAAACGCCCTCGCCCGCCGTCACATCCAAAACTTCTCTGATTTATCGGACCTAGTGTCCAAATACTGCGCCATGGAGTATGCTTGGCAGGCTCAGCTCGAGCAAACGGAGTCAATCCGTACAGATGAACCAAACCGAGCTCGGGCAAAATGCGCACACCTTCGCCGGACAACTCAATGCGAGCCATCCGAGAAAAGGATGAAACCCCTGCCAAGATCCAGAACGGTCCTTGACGAACTACTGGACAAACCATGCCCCATACACTCCATCCTCCTCAATACAAACCCAACCCACAACCTTCGAGCTTGCTGGGTGGTCAGGCAAGTCGCCAAGAGCGGCGAAGTCATCCTCGGAGGCCCATATTCAAATAAATGTCCAGCAACGCCCTCTAATGATGACGCCGAGATCCTAAAAATCTACGAGACGTATTCCTCGAAGAATCAGAGGAAGAGGGCCCTTCGAGAGCTCGCTCAAATTCACCATGTGGCAGCGACAAACTCATGGGCAGACACACCCATCACTTTCAGTGAACAAGATCAGCCGAGGTCCTGCCCTACTCGAGCTACTGCCGCCCTTGTCCTTGATCCCATAGTGGAAGGATTTCGAATCCAAAATGTATTAATGGACGGCGGTAGCGGGCTAAACCTCATTTACGAGGACACCTTGGACAAAATGCAGTTTGACAGATCCCGCATAGAGCAAAGTCACACGACCTTTCGAGGGATCATCCCCGGAAAGGAGGCACATTGTAGTGGCCGAGTTGCTCTTGATGTGGTCTTCGGAACCCCCGAGAACTACCGATCTGAAGAACTGTTTTTCCACATCGTACCCTTTCACAGTGGCTACCATGCCTTATTAGGGCGCGACGCTTTCGCACGATTCCATGCCATCCCACACTATGGGTACATGAAGCTCAAAATGCTAGGGCCAAACGGCGTAATCACAGTAATAAGTGATCCAGACAGAGCCCTTTGAGCCGAGAATAAAACAACATCGCTCGCCCTCGAAGCGTTGTCCGAAGCCCTCATAGCCGAAGAACTGACCGCGCTCCGCTCAACGGTGGATAAGGACGACGTAATCCTCGACAAAAGGCCCAAATCCACGTCCTTTAAACCAGCGGATGAAATCGTTAAATTCCAAGTGCGCCCAACAGATCCCAACAAGACGACGTCCATTGGAGCTCAGCTGGACCCCGCGGTCGATGAAGAGTTGCGCAAATTTTTGCATGCGAACTGGGATATCTTCGCCTGGCACCCGTCAGACATGCGAGGGATCCCGCGTAGATTAGCCGAGCACAGCCTGAACATAATTAAGGGTTTCAAGCCAGTCAAACAGACTCTACGTCGGTTTTCCAAACCCAAGCGTCAAGCTATGGGCGAGGAACTGGCAAAGTTGCTCGAAGCCGGATTCATCCGAGACATCAAACATCCCGAATGGTTGGCCAATCTGGTCATGGTACCCAAGAAGGATAAATCCTGGCGGTTGTGTGTCGATTTCAAGGATTTAAACATGGCCTGCCCCAAGGATCCCTTCCCCTTGCCCCGCATAGACCAGATCATAGACGCCACTGCCGGGCATGACTCACTGTGTTTCCTCGACGCTTACTCCAGATACCATCAAATGAAAATGAAGGAGTCCGACCAAGCGGCCACAGCATTCATCACTCCTTATGGACCATTCTGCTTCAACACAATGCCCTTCGGATTAAAGAACGCAGGGGCTACATACCAGCGCATGATTCAAACATGTTTGGGAAAACAAATCGGCAAAACGGTCGAGGCATATGTGGACGACGTGGTTGTCAAAACTAAACACGTCAGCCAGTTGGTGGACGATCTCCGGCAAACCTTCGACAGTCTTCGGACCTTCGATATACGGCTCAATCCGGAAAAGTGCGTCTTCGGAGTACCGGCCGGCAAGCTACTCGGATTCATTGTTTCCCATAGAGGAATAGAGGCCAACCCAGCGAAAATACGGGCACTGTCCGAGCTGGCGATCCCCACTGAGCTAAAGCACGTCCAGAAACTGGCCGGCTGCATTGTCGCATTAAGTCGCTTCATATCACACCTCGGAGAAAAAGCCTTACCGCTCTATAAATTGCTCAAACGGACGAAGAACTTCGAGTGGACCAGCGAGGCGGCGGCGGCACTTGAAGAAATAAAAACTCTACTGGCTAGCAACCCGATATTGACAGCACCCAGTCCGGGCGAACCAATGCTGCTATACATCTCGGCCACTAATCAGGTGGTCAGCGCGGTCCTCGTCGTCGAACGAGAGACAGAAGGTCACAAGCTCCAGGTGCAGAAACTTGTGTACTATGTATCCGAAGTGCTCACCCCATGTAAGACGAGGTACCCGCATTATCAGAAGATCGCCTACGCAGTTTTCATTGCATCCCGAAAGCTCCGCCACTATTTTCAAGAGTGCTCGGTCACGGTGGCATCCGAAGTACCACTAAACGACATAATAAACAATTGAGATGCCACCGGCCGTATAGCCAAATGGGCTATAGAACTCCTCCCCTTCGAAATCATATATTGACCACGCCGAGCTATTAAATCTCAGGTTTTGGCTGATTTCGTTACGGAATGGACGGAAGCCAAACTCCCTAGGGAATACAGTACATACTCGCATTGGACGATGTACTTTGACGGCTCCAAAATGCTCGCCGGGCTGGGGGCTGGAGTGGTCCTCACATCCCCCACTGGCGATAATATCCGGTACATACTCTAGATCATGTACACCGACTCCAACAACGCAGCCGAATACGAAGCTCTGTTGCATGGACTTCGGATTGCGGTGTCAATGGGCATACAGCGGCTCGAGGTACGGGGAGATTCTAATCTCGCCATCTCTCAAGTCAACGGCAAATTCGACGCCAAATACCCAAAAATGACAGCATACCGCAACGCCGTCCTAAAAATCTTCGCCCGTTTTGAAGGGTTGGAGTTTCACCATATACCTAGAGACAGCAATCAAGCTGGCGATATCCTTGCTCGAATGGGCGCCAAGCGCAACCGCGTCCCTGAGAACACCTTTTTAGAACGACTCTTCAAGCCGTCTGTGGTGTGGCAGGAGGATGCCCAGGGCTTGGAAACCAATACCTCAGGAGAGCTCGTCCCACCGCCTATCAAACCAGACGAAGGAATTATCGGGGGCTCGGCCATCGAAATGACATCTTTGGCTCACGAAGTCATGGCGGTAATTGCGCCATGGACCGAGCCCTTCCTTGCCTACCTCCTCCGCCAAGAACTACCGGCTGACCAGACTGAAGCAAGGCGTATCATTCGACGATCCAAAGCCTATAAAGTCCACGAGGGAGAACTATATAAGAAAAGCACTACTGGCGTCCTCCAAAGATGTATATCCGAAGAGGAGGGAAGGCAGCTCCTGGCCGAGATTCACTCTGGCATGGGCGGTCACCACGCGGCAGCTCGGGCCCTGGTAAGCAAGGCTTTCCAAGCAGGGTTCTTCTGGCCCACTACCCGAACAGACGCCCAAACATTGGTCCAACATTGCGTTGGATGCCAGCTCTTTGCAAATCAGAGCCATATGACCCCCACGGCCCTTCAGACGATACCGATTACTTGGCCTTTCGCGGTCTGGGGGCTGGACATGGTCGGACCACTTAAAGGGGGGACCAAGAAAAAGAAATATTTACTCGTCATGGTCGACAAATTCACTAAATGGATTGAGGCAAAGCCGGTAACTTCAGCAAAGTCTAAGCCGGTCATCGATTTTATATCTGGCGTCGTACACCGTTACGGTGTCCCCCATAGCATAATAACGGACAATGGGTCCAATTTTACTGCCCAGGAAGTCAAAGACCGGTGCGCTAATTTAGGCATTAAGCTCGACTATGCCTCGGTATATCACCCACAGTCTAATGGACAGGTCAAGAGAGCTAATGGACTGATCTTGAGCGGCATCAAGCCCCGTTTGGTCCGATCTTTAAAAGAATCCGACTGCCATTGGGTTGAGGAGCTTGACTCCGTATTGTGGGGCCTGCGCACCACTCCTAATCGATCCACGGGCTACACACCATTCTTCATGGTGTATGGGGCAGAAGCCGTCCTCCCCAGCGACCTTATTCACGACGCCCCTCGGGTGCGTATGTATGAAGAAAAGGAGGCCGAGTTAGATCGGCAAGATGACCTGGATGCCCTGGAGGGCGAGCGCGACATAGCTCGGGCTCGTTCTGCTTTTTATCAGCAGCAGACCAGACGTTATTAGAGCAGGGACGTATGGGCAAAGGCCTACAACGTCGACGATCTAGTCCTGTGCCTCCCGGAGAAGCAGAAGCATAAGCTATCGCACAAATGGGAGGGGCCCTTCATAATCGATCAAGTACTCGCGGGCGGAGCATATTGTCTCCGCGACCCAAAGGATGACCGCCTCGAGCCAAACCCATGGAACGCAGCTCGGCTACGATGCTTCTATGGTTAACTCCCGACCTTACCTTGTTCGGTTTATCCCTCTTGGATTTATATTTTTTCTAGTAAATAGTCTTTCCCGGGTTGTGTTCGGCTACGCCGAATTACGTTAAGTTTTTTTTCAGCAAACATCTTTGAATGTACCACACGCTGTTACCTGGGGGCTTCTTTTATGGAGCCAATCATATTTTATTTATGCAACCATTCGTTTTTACATGTTTGCAGCCTTCCTGTATCGTTCTAAAGCCATTATATGCATCAATTTGACTTAAGATTTGGCCAAGCTCGGTTGCCTCGCTCCTGTGTTTACCCCCTACGTTCCCGATTGTTCGGCTAGGGAGTAAAGGGAGCACCTCTGTGATTGTTACGTCCGGATTTCCCGGGTACGTACCTCAGACGGGTGAAGCCAAAAGCTAGTGTTCTTAAGAACACAATTGGTCGGCCAAGAGGGAAGTGAAAATAATTGGTCACAATAGCCAAGATTCCGGGGTATTTTCCCGAAGTAACCATCCCCGTCTACTTCGGGTATTCGGTTATTCATCCACGGCTAACGTGGTAACCCGAAGAAAGGAACCCATAGAGGAACTATTTTCGTCGGAAGATGTTTCTTACGTTAAACAGTAATATAACATAACTCCCCGAGCACGTTTTTGTCTGTTTGCACCAATTGGCCGGATTGCCTAGTTCTCCGAAGTGTTTTTTTGATGTTTTCGGCTCACATAGTAGGAAACACTCCTTGGCTCCTGGTCGAGGAGGCGAAAGCCGATGGCTGATTAAGACAACGTTTTACGCACGGTTTGGAGACTATTTGATGTAAAGTACATAGATACATAGAATCAAACTGTTAATCTTGATCAAGACCATCTATTATGGTCTCCAGAGCACAATCTGCTTGGGACAGCCGAGCTGCGGGCATAACCTGGTCATATACCAGCTGCACGGACACTTCCTGCCCATCTGGCCCTACCGGCCCAACCCTAGCTAAATGCTCCGGTTCCAGCTTGGTGAAATGGGTCTTGATCATCGCCCAAGCTTCCCGTGCTCCCTCACGGCAAGATGACATCTTCCATAACTCAAAGCGGCGTCGAGCTCCTTTGAAACGATTCGTGAGTTCGGCCATCCCTTCCGGAGCCACTTTGCCAGGCCACAGTGCTTTGAACATGCTCTTCATGGCTTTCCGGGCCTGCTCATGTACGGGGGATAGCTCCTTCAGAAGGTCCCACCCGAATGAGCCGGCCTCCTCTTCGGGACGTCCGGTCAGAAGAACTACAACGAGATGTGGCGTTGTTCATATTGCTGCCTAATACGCACAGTTTATGAACTGAAAAATTAGATTGCACTTACCGAACATGCCCGCTTTCAGTCTCTGGTTCTCCTCTTGGGATAGGGTCAGTTGAGCTTTCAAGCTTTTGATTTCTTGAACCTGTTGTTCACTTTCCGCCTTCAGCTTATCCCTCTCCTCATGACTTCAGGAAAGCACCCGGTAGCCAGCCTCTTGCTGTGACTCCGCATACCTTTGAGCTTCCCTGGCAATCTCCAGATCCTTTTGCAGCTGATTTATCGACTCGGCTGCTATGGAATCATCTTTCATTAGCAGAGGTGTTCCATCAAATTTTTTCTTAAACAACTTTAAGTTCGGCACTTACCATGTGTCTCTCTGGTGAATTTCTTCACACCCTCTAGCTCGGCTTTCACAGACTCTAACTCTGTTCGCGCCAGCTTGAGGTCCTCGGACAGCCTTTTGTTTTGCTCCCGAACAGTCTGCACAATAGCATGGCATTATGAATATCAGACCCTTAACTCGTCCGTCCCGCCCAAATTAAGGCTCGGGGGCTACTGGGTTAGATACTAGTTGTCAAAACCAAAACCATACCTGCACATTAGTAGACATGAGCTTCACTACCCCTTCAAGTCCCGTTCGGGCAGCGCCGAGGTACGCATCTACCGAACTAAGGGCATTAAACTCCCGATCGAAAAACACGGAGTGCCGAAGTGACGCCTCACGCCGCCGATGATTCATCACACTTTCAACCTCGGAGTTAGTGACCGAGACGCCTCCTGAGTCCTCGGGATGTTGGTCCTCGGTAGGGACCCCCGGAGTAACTCCGGTTACGGCTGGCGACCTCGGGTTCGAGTCACCCCTCGGCGGCTCTTCAACATCCTCAGCCGAGGGCGGTTCTACATATCGTCTAAAGGACACCGTGGAGAGAATTATTGGCATACTCGGTGGATGTCGAAGATAGAGGCTATGGCGGTACGGCGGCTGCGTTACCTCTTCGGGCGGGGCGCAGACGATGTAGCTCCTGGTGGGGCCGCGCGTCTGGTCACCCCACGACCTTTCATCGTTGGGGCCGCTGGTGCCGCTCTTGCGGCTGTCCGGCGCGTCGTACGGCGGCCCTTGGGAGTAGGTGTCAGTGTATTCGGAGTGGACGCGACTGAGTGTTTCTTTCGAGAAGAAGCCCATTGGCCACTTACAGCGGAGGAGGGAAGCGCCCCGGGATGATCGGCCAAAAGGGCCACGTTAGAACCATCAAGGCTCTCCTGGTAGAAGACCCCCTCCTCGAAATCAATTAATGTCTCAGGGTCATCATGGAACCCAGGATCATCGTCACGAGAGTGATCCTTCGGTTGAGGAGCAGGGCAGCTCACTGTCTCGATCCAGCGCCCCCAGTTCTGTTCGGTCAGGATAGAAATCTGGTTAAGAAAAATTTGGGGTGCCTTCCGAACTATAAAACGTGGTCGGACTCACCATTTCAATGGGTTTATAGCTTGAGAAGCCTTCCTTGGGCCTTAACCGAGCAAATTCTTGCTCTTCTCCCTTGAAGAGATCGGCCAGTATGGCTGCCATCGCCGCCTGTTCGGCAGGTCCCATCCGTGTGTACCGGGTTGCATCATCTTTCCCGTTGTAGCACCAAAGCGGGTGTATTCTCTGTTGAAGAGGTTGGACGCACCGAGCAATGACTGCGGCCATCACGTCAATGACGGTTAGCCCGTTGTGGGCTAGCCACCTCACTTGAGCGGCCAGCCGAGTTACTTCGGCGTTTTCCTCTTGGGAAGAACCCTTCGGGGGCCAGTTGAACCGCTTCTTCGGAGAGACCAATGAGAATTCGGGCAGCCCCCTCTGAACTGGATCAAATAGGGGGACGTCTTCGATATAAAACCATTCTGAAGTCCACTCTTCGGCGTCTTTCTTCAGAGTCCCTACGGGGTATCCGGTTCCGGCGATGCGCCATACTTCGGCCCCGCCAACCTCGTAGATTGTCCCTCCTCGGGTACGGGGGACGAGGCAGAAGAACTTCCTCCACAACTCGAAATGGGCCTCGCAGCCCAGGAACATCTCGCAAAGAGCGATGAAGCCCGATATATGAAGAATCGACCCTGGGGTAAGGTGGTGGAGTTGGATCCCGTAAAACTCTAGTAGACCCCTCAAGAAAGGATGAATGGGGAAACCCAGGCCTCGCAAGAGGAAGGGCACGAAGCACACCCTTTCCTCCCCGTGAGGGGAAGGAAAGTTCTCTGCGAGGGCCTCCCCATCTGCGGAAGTTAATCCGGGGCGGGTGGATGCGAGATCTGAAGCAGGGAGATATCCCTGCGTCTCGAGCCTGCGTAAACGCATGAGGGATACGGAGCAGCTTGCCCAATCACCTTGATGGGGGCCGTGAGGGCGTGAGGAAGAGCCTGGGACGCTCGCCATTGTTTACTGGTCGCGACCTCGTAAGGACGTGAGGAAGAATGGTAGGGGGTGGGGTGCGTTAGCCTCCGCGCCCTTGGCCTATTAAACAGGCATTGACTCCCCCCAAAAGAGGGGCATTTTTGTAAAAACCCGTCAGACCACTCGCATTCCGTGGATGCGTAGAAATCGAGGGTCGTCATTTGATTCTAGGCGAAGAAAAGCGGTATGACGGGCCCCACGGGGCCTCGCCAATCGGAGGATACTTCTGCAACCGAGCTATTGGTGGCCGAACTAGTGCTGAATCAAACATAGGTAATGGAGGGAACTTGCCACCCAAGCCGAAGACCCTTGGAGCATGGAGCTGCCGAAGACTTTCAACCTCGGCATTGGAGGCTAGTTCGGGGGCTACTGAGGGTGTCCCGGATTGGGGGGTGCTCGGGCTGCCGGTCTATCTTTCGTAGGCCGGGCTAGCGGGCTGCCCTTTACTCGTCGAAGGAAGGCCGGATAGTGGGCGACCCCGTACACTAGAAGGAAACCACTGAAGACTTGGCGTCTCCTCCAAGTAATTATTAGCGTAGCCGGCATGTTTATCCTCTGATGGTAGCCGACCGTATGTAACCCTAGGTCCCTCTGGTGTCTATATAAACCGGAGGGTTTAGTCTGTAGAAGGGGATCATCATATCCATTGCCTAGGGTTTAGCCCATCCGATCTCGAGGTAGATCAACTCTGTAACCTTCATACAATCACATCAATACAATCTAGAAGGACGTAGGGTATTACCTCTTCGAGAGGGCCCGAACCTGGGTAAATCGCCGTCTCTACGTTCTCTGCTACCCATTGATTCCTAGACCCATAGTTCGGATCCCCTACCCGAGATCTGCCGGTTTTGGTACCGATAGTTGGGCCAACCCCATGATCAATTTTGTATTCCACATTTTCTGGCTTTCGATCAATAAAACTTGGCTTTACCCCTAAAAAACTTAATTCCCCTCAATTGTCTCAAAAAAACTTAATTCCCCTAAAAAAACTTAATTCACTCAAAAAAGGCCAGCCAAAGGGGGCATAACTTCTTACTTCTTGTATTGGGGCCGGACCCAATAACTCCTCGATCATTGCTTGATGCCTTGATTGATCGCTGCTTTCTCGTGCCGCTGCCACCGCCATCTGAGAAATTTAGGTCCCATCGCCTCCGGCTGCCATCTTGGCGCTGAGAGGTGGGGGGGGGACTGGTGCCTGCAGACCAAACAGGGTAGTGTAGCACTTTTGCGGAAGTATCCCAATGAGTAATCGTCCCAACAAAGAGCGGAGGAGAATATTTATGGAGGCGTTTCTATCACACACAAGGTGTCACAGTTCTTGTGTGAAGTACTGCTTGAGCTTCTGCAAATACTATTACTGTCCTGGGTAAATGATAAAACAAATATGCTAATATAAAGAGAGTTTTAAAGGTGCCTACTGAATAACTATTGAAAGTAAATAACAAGAACTAAAATGTAAATGGTGTTGCCTGCAATGAAGAGATTAGGTGCGGAGAGATTTTGGATCATGGTAAGAATATATGAATTGTGCCAGTGCGACGGTAATACCAGTTACCTTGTATTGTACTCATAGTATTTGATATAAACTTTCTGTAGGCGGTTCTCCCTAGGGTAATGAAACTCCTCCACTAGGGGTTACATTTCATTCTATGGTCCTGCTTCTCCGTTTCCACAGAGTGGTCGTTTCCACAATTAAGGTCATAAGACCGGAACCAATAGCATTAAGTTCAATGGATCACCGTTATCTCATATTGTCTTCGGTTTTCATAGATATCTCCACCTGTCACATCAGAGGTCACAGAGTTCCTAAACAATACGTGTTACCTGTGTAGGTCTTGAGATCATGTTGCCTGGGCCCTTAAATTGGACAACACACATAGAGTTCACCACAGTATAACAACATACTAAATAGATCATATTACTACGAATTCAAATGATGACATATAGGATAGACACATATCAATCTTACCACTTACCTACATCTCCCACACCTAGGGGAATTACTCACGCATCATAAGAGGGGAATCAATCACATCAAAGAGAAAAACCAAGAAAACCATATCGATAATATTGAGGGGATCCACAATGAGATGAAATGGTGCCCAAATAGTTTTGATCTCAGATGAGATGGAGTTGAGATTACAACTTCCAATCCCTCTTACAATAGTGAAGGACATGATGATGATGATGGATATGAAAGGACGATAAACTACGATGATCCTCGCGAGTTCTTCAGATCCTCTCTTGTTCTCTT
Source organism: Elymus sibiricus (assembly GCA_039707655.1). Classification (NCBI taxonomy): domain Eukaryota; kingdom Viridiplantae; phylum Streptophyta; class Magnoliopsida; order Poales; family Poaceae; genus Elymus; species Elymus sibiricus. Next base: position 231,001,855 of record CM077668.1, read on the forward strand.
CTGGATGGTGTGGCGGCGGTAGGGTTCTCTTCCTCCCCATGGTCCCTTCACGAAAGTTGCTTGTATAGACGAGGAGAAGTTGTGGGCACTCCAAATGACCGCTCAAATGAGCGCGTGCGGTCGTTTGGAACGCCGTCTTTCACTTTGACGCGCCTGTTGACAATGCTCTCTTTAGGAAAGTTGCTCCAATTGACTTGATTTGTAGCAATCTCCTTCTGTTTCCTTCCATATATGATATTTCCTGCCATCCAAAGGACAAAGTAGATTTTCTTCTCTTTTGTTGGATTAGCATTAGAAATATCCGAAGAATAACAAAAATCCAATGAAACCAAATGGAAATCACTATGAAAAATATCGCAAATTCTCGAGCCATTAGGGACCTCGGATCTTCAAGACGTCTATGTTCTTCATCAATGTCTACTGATCATCATAGTTTTGTGAGAATAAATTTCCTCTCGTTCTTTTGGCGGTGCCATGAAGTTAGAGATTTTCCGTCTTCGCAGATCCGATTATTCGGATCTGATGAGTTTATGTTGTTGTGTTAAGCTTTTTGTTGGTTTGATTCTTTGTGGAGGTGAAATCTTTCATCGGCACCATGGAGAAGATATAGTGATTCGATGGCCTGCACTTCTAGGGGATCATCCTCGGTCCAAGTACGTTCATCGATCAATGCTTCCCATGTTTTTAGATGGGCGACTCAAGGCGCTTTCAAAAACCATTATTGGTAATGTTCGTGTGGGTAAAAGAGTGACAACATCGTTGCTCCAGTCCAATTGCAACCTTTTTACCGAAGTCTTTGGAGTATTTCTTCGTGCTGAGATTGATACCGCAAAGATGGTGTCTACAAGAGTTTTCATTGTAATTCTTAGTCATAGGAGTTACTTTGTATTTTCTTGGATCTTAGGTCCAAATTGGTGTACCTGTAATTGTTATGAGTATGAATAAAGTTACAGGTGTTTCTAAAAAAAATGCCTCAAAAAAACTTCTTACTACTTAAACTTGTTCATCTCCTCCGGCCCCATTCATGATTTCCTCTAGGGTTTCCCTGGAGCCCGCCTCTCCTCTGGCGATCGCGCCAGAGTCCAGGTAAACCTACCGTCGGCGCCAGATTTTTTTGCCGCCGTCAATTGTCTCATCAAGTTCTTACCTCGAGGAGTGGCTGCATGGAGGATCTGATGCAATGTGGAGGCGCGGATGTGAAGGAAGGTCGAGGGCTAGGGGAGAATGTTCTAGGGTTAGATGGGAGGAATGGCTTGGGGATCTCTAGCATCCCGCAGGCTATTTGTGGCGGATGTGGATGGAAGCAAGGAAACGGGTGACCCGTCTGATCCAGGTGTGGGCATGGAAGAGGAGGGAATGAGAAAGGCGGATGATCACGGGAGATGGCAGGAAGAAGATTGGGGAGTGTAAGGGCCTGAACCAAACTTGGAGGATTATTTTGAAGGGTTGAATCTGCATGGTGAGGAAGAGGAAGACCTGGACCCGTCGGAGGAAGTAGATGAGTTGATCAAAGATGTCATATGGTTAGGTCTTTTTCGAGTTCACACAACAAAACCTTTTAGTCACGCTGCATTGCTAAATCATATGCGAAATGCGTGGTCTTCGGCGCAATGTGTGACTTTCAACGTCAAGGGGCCAAATCTATTTTTGGTTCAATGCACTACAAAAAAAAGACACATCCGTGACATTATGGCCCGAATGAAAACTTTTTCTGTCATGGTTGTGACACTTCTATGACAATAATTGTGACAAAAACACGTATCATCATAGATGTGGTGGGCTCCAACTTCTATGACAAAAAATTATGACAGAAAATGGGCTTTTCGTCCTGGGCGGTGTGACACCCTGGTTTTTGGCAACTTTTTCTTTTCGAATTCTTTCTGGCTTTATTTGCAATCTGGTTGAATTTTGAACCTTTTCAGTTGACTTTGGACTTATGAATTCCTCTCAGTGATCCAAAGCCCTCAGCATCTTGCCAAAACCTTGTCACTCACCATCTGGATCAATTTCCAATTCTTTATTCTTCTCAAATATCCATTTTCTTCTTTTGGGAAAATCTGTCATCACTATGGGTTACAAAGCAATCTATAGTTCTGGTGATCAGAAAAATCCCAAATTAATCCCAGACCTTCTTGACATCATCTAATCCCACAATCTTCAAAAACATCTCATGGTCCAGTACAAAGTTTATTCCAGAAAACTCCATTTGCTCTCTGGACAGTACTAGTCATTTGTGAAGGAGCTCATATTTTCCCTACTCAATTAATTCCCAGAAAATTCCCTGAGATAATAGGGAACCTATATTTCCACAATATCCAAAAATATCATCTTGTCCAGTACAAATTTTCACCACCAATATTCTGCCAAGTTTCTGTTCAGTTGGAACCTCTGTGAAGGAAGTACCAGCTACAGGTTTCCAATTGAGCTGAAATTTTTATGGCATATTCTCCTCACCAAATAATCCTGCCACACCAAATTTCAGCCCCAGGAGATCAACCAGATGAGTGCATCAAGCTCATCTCTGTTTCTGGTTCAGTACAGCCCTTGTACATGAACTATATTCAATTCTTGATCAAATCTTCTCAAACTTGGCCAGATCATAGTCCTTCCAAAGCAGAACACCCTAGACATCTCCATTGGCTCCATCCCCAGCTCACCTCTCCTCTAGATCTCTCTCAATTTTTCTGTCAGAGACTGTAGCTGAAGCTACACTTCGGTTCAGAGTGAACCTAGTCGAACCAGAGGCGTGGAGAGGCTAAGTGATCAAGGGTCGACGTGCCAGACAAGAAATGCCAGGCTCGCGAGGCCTCTAGACACCCATGCCCGTGGTGAGCATGGCACTGGCACGCCAAATCTCGCGCTCTGCATTGCGCCCGTGCCTGTGACGTCGCGTCCGACTGCCTCGCGCCGCAGCAGCTTGTCTCCGTGCGCCGACATCCTCTCCTCCCTCCACCTGGTCGTTCTGGGCTCTTCTCCTCACCGGAATCGGCCTCGGCGGCCGCCACGGCATCCGCGCACTGTGGCGCCCGTGCGGCCACAGTGGCTCTGCCGTCGTCGTCTTCCTCCCGCTACCCGCCACTGCCCGCCATAACTCCCCTGCTAGCTCCCGTCTCGTCGCCCGCAAGCAGCCAGCCAGCGCGGCGTCCTGGCGCCGGCGACGTGGCCCGAGTCCCGGCCATTCCAGGGAGATCGCCGAGCTCCTCCCCTTCCTATAAATACCCCTCCCCGGCCTCTCCCGAGCTCATCAACCCACTTCTCCTCCTCCCAATCGTCCTCCCCGAGCCCGAGCCACGGCCGAGAGGCCCTCTGGCCTCGAACCTCGCCGGAGAACCGCCGCCACCCGAGCCCTGCCTCTCCGCCGATTCACTCCTCCCCGAGCTCCACTGACTCCTCCATCGAGCCCAGCTCATCCTCCTGGTCATGCCCAAGCTCTTGCCCGGTCGGATTGCTGCCGGAGTCGCCGTCTTCGACGACACCCGAGCGCCGCCGCCGCCGGAGAAGAAGGGGACGACGCCGTCCGGCCACCGTTCGCCAAGCCTCGGGTACGTGCGAGGTCGTCTCATTGAGCTCTATCCATTCCGCTACTCACCGGACCTCGCCGCCGTCTGTTTCGCCGGCGAGCATCGCCGGAGCTCCGCTCCCTCTCTGTTCCCTCCTTCCCCCTTTTAAACCTGACGATGGGGCCCGCCCGTCAGTGACTTACCGAAGCGGTAAGTGGAGACGCCCGGGTGGTTTACGCCTTCGACGTGGCCCCCCTGAGAGATTTTCTATTTTCTATTTAAATTCCAGATTTTGACCAGAACTTTGACCCTCCATAACTTTTAAACCATAAGTCCAAATCAATTGATTCTTTTTGCATCTGGTTTGTCTTGAACTCCTCTATTTTCTGGCCAAATTTGGTATTTTTCCCATGTTCACAGAATTTCTGGTGCTCAAAACAGTAGCATGTGACATTTTCAATTGCTTTTTAAAATTATTTTCAGAAGGAAATAACTTTGGATTTGAAGCCCAGGAGTTTGTGGACAACCCAACAGAGCAAGGCAAGCAATGTCATCCATTGCATGAAGCATTTCAATAGTGTTGGTTATTTAATTGAATTTCATTCATTATTTTAATATGTGATAATTCTTAGTAAATTATTTAAATACATAGCTACTGCCATGATAATTTACTTGCAATCAAATATCCATACTGGTTAAATGCTTGACTATATTAAACTTAGTTTGTTGATCAAGAGCCACCTACCCGGACTTTTCCGTGCAGCCACATTTGCCGGTATGGGACGGCCTTGACTTGGTCTGGCTTTGTGCTCTTTTATCGGTACCACCAAACTAGGGAGGGTTATGCGTGCGTGCTACCCTGATCAGGTAGACGACCATAATCCTGTGAGCCCAGTTGAGTTATTTTGCCGGCGTCCCCGTTTGGGACAGTTTGTTTGGCCACGACGGTGGCAGGTGTCACGGGGTGACACAGGGGCCACCCAGGACATGACCCTGGGAGGGTATGATTGTCGGTGGTATGATAGAGGGGTCACGGGTCAGGCAGGTTTCGTTGGAGCACCACCGGTCCACCCGAATGGGATCACGAGGCCAGGTACTCCATGGTGTGGGTAAAGTGCGCAACCTCTGCAGAGTGTTAAAACCTATTCGAATAGCCGCGTCCACGGTATAGGACAGTCTGTTTAGGCCTCTCTAGGATGATCAACCATAATGATAATAATGATGGAAGAACCTGTCTTATGTTCGGAAGTGCTCTGTGGCTTGTGAGCATTCCGAGGGTTGTGGGACAACCCAGATGAGAGTAAGTTGGTACTGGGTACCAGTAAGTGAGCAACCTAATCTCTTAATCTGTTAATTGCCATGCTATTGTTTGCTGTATTGTTTTGGTTGCCATGAGCTTGCGAGTACATTCCAAGTACTCACCTAGCGTATCATGCCAGATGCAGGAGAAGCCGAGGACGGAGGTCCCGAAGGTTCGTGCTACGCTAACTAGGCCGTGTCCATAGCAGTGTCCCTGTGGATGGAGTTTCCCGCGCTATGTTCCGCTACGCCGTAGACTACCCAGTAGTATCGAGGCCCTGCTATGTTCCATAAATAATGTAGATATTGTTCTCAGCACCTGCAGTGCTTCTGGCCTCGCTATCGATGTAAATTATGAGCTTGTACTCGAGATATTTTAATAAAGTTCAGTTCTGTTCTGTTCCAAGTTGTTGTGTGTTTCCAGAGGACATGATCTCTGGGCTGGAAACACTGGTAAACCGGTTCTCTGAGCCGGGGTGCCACAACGCTTGGTATCAGAGCCGCACTGACTGTAGGACACCCTAGTTAACCCTGTGCTAGAACCGCGAGTAGTTTAGAGTCTTGGTGTTTCTTGCTTGCTGCATCTGATTGTTGCATTTGAGTGATTGCAGTGCATGGCATGCATATAGTTCTTATTGTGCTAACTGCTGGTTTGATGAGTGTAGATGGCACCGGTTCCGTACCACTACAACCATGAGCCGGCACCGTTCACTTTTCCAGTACTGCTTCGTAACGTCTGGCTTCGGCTGTATCCCAACGGCGAAGACCCCGTGTTCCAGGTGTTTCGAGAGAAGCTCGCTGGTTCAGTATTCGAGTATCGCGCAGAAGCCTTTCTCACTACGAGTTCAGACATCGGCAGCTACTCCCGTTCTTCCAAGGGCGGAACTGCTTCTATTCCGGAGTTGGCGATCCAGTTTGCTGCGATGGAGGCTCTCACCGACCTACGCTTTCACGAGGTCGAGATGCAGACTCATCCAGGTTTCTTTCACTACCCCACCCTGTCGCCTACGACAGGGCGAGTCCTTTTCGCACCCGTTGATCCGGCGAGTGATCGTGCTACTGGTGTTTTATCTCGCTATCTGCACGCCAGTTACTGTATGATCACTTCTCTAGCTGAGGAGCTGACTTCTGCCTGTGAGGCACTCGTTGCTGTTGTGGCAGCACAGTCTCCTCCTCCCCCTCCGTTTTCAGTTATATACACTCCACCCGCTCCACCTTCCGACACTCCCTCTAGTTCGTTCGGACCGCCAGGCTTTTCGTCTGGTAGCCGACGTGAGACCCCATTAGAGTGGGCCTCACTCCTAGCTACTCCAGCTGCTCCGATGCTGCGGCGTCGTGCTTCTTCTCCTTCGGAGGGAGAACCGTCCCGTCAGCGTCGTCGTGTTTCCTTTGATCTGGAAGCCGAGGTGCACATCATCAGCTCAGATTCCGAGTCAGAATCAGACGACGAGGAGTCTTCAGTGTACCAGTGTTCGTGCCACCGGCGTCACTAGAGCAGAGGCTTGAGTTTCAGTGCATGCATCATAGCATCCCTGCATATGTCAACTGCCGTCTGAGCAGTCTAGTCATGATCATCCCCCTACTAGCTTGTCATGTATGATGTTGGGTTGCCTTGTATAATTATGTTGCTTTCTTTATTCGCTCTTTTTATTTGGCTTCTTTTCTGGTGTCATACTACCCTGCTTTTCCTCATTGATTCGGTATTTTGCAATGGGAACAAATTTAGGATGAAGAGGTGTAGTACTCAAGGCGGCGATGGAACTCCCATTCGCCGATCCGCCAGACAAGCAGGACAGCCACCAGAAGATTTGCCACCTCCACCACCACAGTCACCTACCACTGATCAGATTATGAGAATGTTCGAAGAGAAAAGAAACCAAGATCTTATGGAATTTCTGAAAAGTATGCAGACTATGGTGGGTCAGAATAACCACAATGGGACACACTCTAAGCTGTCTGATTTTCAGCGGACCAAGCCACTCAGTTTTGGTCAAGCAGTGGATCCTATGGAAGCTGATGACTGGCTGAGGACTATGGAAAAGAAATTGGACATAGCCCGCTGTGATGAGGCAGATAAGGTTCCTTTCGTTACTCACTACCTGGAGGGACCAGCAGCCATATGGTGGGACAACACCAAAATGTTATGGCCTTCTGGAGAAGATATTTCTTGGGAAAAATTCAAAGAGGCATTTCTCAAGTATCATATTCCTACTGGCATAATGAAGGTGAAGCAAAGGGAATTTCTGGCCCTTACTCAAGGGAATATGTCAGTGGGTGAGTATCTGAACAAGTTCAATAATCTGGCATGGTACTCTACCCATGATGTGTCCACAGAAGAAAGGAAGATTGACCGATTCCTCGGAGGGCTGAACCATACCCTCCGCTGTCAGCTTTGTATGTTGGACTTTCCGGACTTCCAGACTCTGGTAAACAAGGCCTTCATAGCTGAACGAGAGCATAAGTCAGGATATAATGACCACAAGCGGAAGTTTGAACCCAAGAAGGACAGCCGTGAGCAGTTTGTGCAGAAGCCGCGTATCTGGCAACCAAGTTCATCTGAATACAAGCCTGCATGGAACAATGTCAAGAACAACAACAACAAGCCTGTCAGCTAGGACAAGACCTTCGGCAAACAGCCAGTGCTGGAGGACTGCCGCCGCAACAACACATGCTTCACTTGCGGCCAGAGCGGGCACTACTCCAAGCAATGCCCCGCAAGAAATGGGAAGCCACCATCCGACTTCAAGCCACAAGTCAACAGTGTTGGACGCCGCCCCAATCCGAACTTCTATCGCGGCCAAGTCCATCATATCTCCGCTGAAGAAGCCCGCGAAGCACCAGATGTGGTCCTTGGTATGTTTTCTGTTAACAACATACCCGCAATAATTTTATTTGACTCTGGGGCTTCTCATTCGTTTATTTCGCGGAGTTTTGCCACCTTGCACAAATTTTCTCCTTCTCTTTTGGACAAAATCATGGTGGTACAATCCCCTGGCTCCATGCTCAGAACAAATGTGATATACAAGAATCTGGAAATTTTGATACACGATGTGAAGTTTCCAGCTACTCTTGTTGCCATTGAATCCCCGGGACTGGATATAATACTGAGAATGGATTGGTTGGTACCACACCAGGTGTGTATCAACTATGCAACCAGGAAGGTGACACTGGTTAACCCGGCAGGCCAAACAGTGCAATTCACTGCCAGCAGAGTGATGTCAAAGAAAGGAATGGCATTCAAAGCCACAGCTACAGACATAAGTCTGATTCCGGTAGTCAGTAAATTTCCGAACGTATTTCCAGAAGAGATACCGGGAATGCCACCTGATCGGGAACTAGAATTTGCTATTGAGGTTGTTCCCGGAACTGCTCTAATATACAAGAAGTACTACCACATGCCTTCCCCAGAGCTGGTGGAATTGAAGAAACAGTTGGATGAATTATTGCAAAAAGGATATATTCGTCCAAGCACTTCACCGTGGGGATCACCCGTGCTGTTTGTCAAGAAGAAGGATGGCAGCCTACGAATGTGCGTAGACTACCACCAGCTGAATGAGGTCACCATCAAAAATAAATATCCGCTCCCCCGCATTGATGATATGTTCGATCAGTTGAACGGAGCCCGGGTATTCTCCAAGATTGACCTCCGAACAGGGTATCATCAGCTAAAGATCAGAAAAGAGGATATCCCCAAGACAACCTTTACTACCAGATATGGTCTGTATGCATTTACAGTCATGTTATTTGGGCTGACAAATGCTCCAGCATATTTCATGAGCATGATGAATAAAGTCTTTATGGACTTTCTGGACAAATTTGTGGTGGTATTCATCGATGATATTCTCATCTACTCCAAAGATGAAGAGGAGCACACGCAACATCTCCGTACTGTCCTGGAAAGACTAAGGACCCATCGCTTGTATGCCAAATTCAGCAAATGTGAATTTTGGCTAAGAGAGGTGGGATTTCTGGGGCATATTCTGTCAGAACAAGGTGTGGCTGTCGACCCCAGCAAAGTGACCGCTGTATTAAACTGGAAGACCCCAGCCATGGTAACGGAAGTCTGTAGCTTTCTGGGATTGGCAGGCTACTACCGTCGCTTCATCGAAGGCTTCTCCAAAATAGCCAAGCCATTGACAGAACTGTTGAAGAAGAACCACAAATTTGCCTGGACGGAAGAATGTGACAGCAGCTTCATGGAGCTAAAGACGAGACTAACCACCGCTCCTGTCTTAGTTCTTCCAGACATTCACAAGAGTTTCGACATATATTGTGATGCTTCCAGGCGTGGAATCGGCTGCGTTTTAATGCAAGAGGGAAAGGTTGTAGCCTATGCATCCAGACAGCTACGACCTCATGAAGAGAATTATCCCACTCATGATTTGGAACTGGCAGCCATAATTCATGCATTGAAGATTTGGAGGCATTATCTCATTGGGCAGCGATGTGAACTTTACACGGACCACAAGAGTCTCAAGTATATTTTCACTCAGTCTGATCTGAATCTCAGACAGAGAAGATGGCTTGAATTGGTCAAGGATTATGACCTTGGGATAAATTATCATCCGGGAAAAGCCAATGTGGTCGCCGATGCCCTCAGCAGAAAGCAAGGTACCCTCAATGCACTCATGGAGGGAATGCATCCAAGGCTGCGAGAAGAGTTTGCCAAGCTGAATATGGTGTTATGCGGCCCAATCAGCCCGGATACGATGGAAATTACCCCGACACTTATGGAAGAAATTAAAGCAGCTCAGAAATCAGACCAAGAAATACAAGAGATCAGAGAGCGCATTCCGCTAGGGAAGGCCAAGTCCTTCCGAATTGATGGCCAGGACACAGTATGGTTTGAGAACCGAATATGCGTGCCCGATCAAGACAGCTTGAGACAGCAAATACTCAGAGAGGCACATGAATCTGCATATTCTATCCATCCAGGAGGAACAAAAATGTACCAGGACTTGTGAGAAACCTTTTGGTGGCCAGGAATGAGAAGAGACATAGCATACTATATCACATGTTGTGACATCTGTAATAGAGTCAAGGCTGAACATCAGAAACCCGCTGGGCTACTGACCCCGTTACCAGTTCCCCAGTGGAAATGGGATGACATATGCATGGACTTCATTGTTGGACTACCTAAGTCCACAAGAGGCCATGATGGTATCTGGGTCATTGTGGATATACTTACGAAAGTGGCTCACTTCCTTCCGGTAAAGACCACTTTCAACGCGAATCAGCTCGCACATCTCTACATGTCCCGGATAGTCAGCCTTCATGGAGTACCCAAGTCTATCACATCAGATAGAGGCTCTCTGTTTACCTCAGCATTTTGGTTGCGACTGCATCAAGCCCTGGGAACTGTGCTAAGGCATAGTACGGCATATCACCCACAGACAGATGGACAGACAGAACGTGTGAATCAGACATTGGAAGATATGCTTCGGTCCTGTGCTCTCGCCCATGGACCCAAATGGGAGGATAGCCTACCTTATGCAGAATTCTCCTACAATAACAGTTATCAGTCAAGTCTCAAGATGTCACCGTTCGAGGCTTTGTACGGACGGAAATGCCGCACTCCTTTAAATTGGTCTCAGACAGGAGACAGCCGTATCATCGGCACGGATTTGATGCTCGAGGCTGAGAGACAAGTCAAGGATATCCAGGAGCATCTTCGAGCAGCCAAGTCCCGTCAAAAGAGTTACTATGACCCAAAGCATCGGGAAGTAACTTTTGAGCCCGGAGAATATGCCTATCTCCGAGTAACCCCCATGAAAGGAATAAAAAGGTTTCACACCCGAGGAAAGCTTGCACCGAGGTATATTGGACCCTTTCCAGTCATGGCTAGAAGAGGCAGAGTGGCATATCAGCTAGAGTTACCACCAGAGTTGTCAGACGTTCACGATGTCTTTCACATATCACAGCTGAGAAAGTGCATTGCACCTCCGATCAAGCAAGCAGATATGAGTGAGCTGGAATTGACCAAAGATCTGACATACGAGGAAAGACCTGTCAGAATATTGGATGAAATGGAGAGTACCACCAGGAGTAAGACAATCAGATTTTACAAGGTACTGTGGGATCACCATACTAAGGAAGAGGCTACCTGGGAAAGAGAGGATTTTCTGAAATCAGCCTATCCACACTTGTTCCCTGAGCAACCGAATCTCGAGGACGAGATTCATTTTAAGGGGGGTAGGTTTGTGACACCCTGGTTTTAGGCAACTTTTTCTTTTCGAATTCTTTCTGGCTTTATTTGCAATCTGGTTGAATTTTGAACCTTTTCAGTTGACTTTGGACTTATGAATTCCTCTCAGTGATCCAAAGCCCTCAGCATCTTGCCAAAACCTTGTCACTCACCATCTGGATCAATTTCCAATTCTTTATTCTTCTCAAATATCCATTTTCTTCTTTTGGGAAAATCTGTCATCACTATGGGTTACAAAGCAATCTATAGTTCTGGTGATCAGAAAAATCCCAAATTAATCCCAGACCTTCTTGACATCATCTAATCCCACAATCTTCAAAAACATCTCATGGTCCAGTACAAAGTTTATTCTAGAAAACTCCATTTGCTCTCTGGACAGTACTAGTCATTTGTGAAGGAGCTCATATTTTCCCTACTCAATTAATTCCCTGAGATAATAGGGAACCTATCTTTCCACAATATCCAAAAATATCATCTTGTCCAGTACAAATTTTCACCACCAATATTCTGCTAAGTTTCTGTTCAGTTGGAACCTCTGTGAAGGAAGTACCAGCTAGAGGTTTCCAATTGAGCTGAAATTTTTATGGCATCTTCTCCTCACCAAATAATCCTGCCACACCAAATTTCAGCCCCAGGAGATCAACCAGATGAGTGCATCAAGCTCATCTCTGTTTCTGGTTCAGTACAACCCTTGTACATGAACTATACTCAATTCTTGATCAAATCTTCTCAAACTTGGCCAGATCATAGTCCTTCCAAAGCAGAACACCCCAGACATCTCCATTGGCTCCATCCCCAACTCACCTCTCCTCTAGATCTCTCTCAATTTTTCTGTCAAAGACTATAGCTGAAGCTACACTTCGGTTCAGAGTGAACCTAGTCGAACCAGAGGCGTGGAGAGGCTAAGTGATCAAGGGTCGACGTGCCAGACAAGAAATGCCAGGCTCGCGAGGCCTCTAGACACCCATGCCCGTGGTGAGCACGGCACTGGCACGCCAAATCTCGCGCTCTACATCGCGCCCGTGCCTGTGACGTCGCGTCCGACTGCCTCGCACCGCAGCAGCTTGTCTCTGTGTGCCGACATCGTCTCCTCCCTCCACCTGGTCGTTCTGGGCTCTTCTCCTTGCCGGAATCGGCCTCGGCGGCCGCCACGGCATCCGCGCACTGTGGCGCCCGTGCGGCCACAGTGGCTCTGCCGTCGTCGTCTTCCTCTCGCTACTCGCCACTGCCCGCCATAACTCCCCTGCTAGCTCCCGTCTCGTCGCCCGCAAGCAGCCAGCCAGCGCGGCGTCCTGGCGCCGACGACGTGGCCCGAGTCCCGGCCATTCCAGAGAGATCGCCGAGCTCCTCCCCCTCTTATAAATACCCCTCCCCGGCCTCTCCCGAGCTCATCAACCCACTTCTCCTCCTCCCAATCGTCCTCCCCGAGCCCGAGCCACGGCCGAGAGGCCCTCTGGCCTCGAACCTCGCCGGAGAACCGCCGCCACCCGAGCCCTGCCTCTCCGCCGATTCACTCCTCCCCGAGCTCCACTGACTCCTCCATCGTGCCCAGCTCATCCTCCTGGTCACGCCCAAGCTCTTGCCCGGTTGGATTGCTGCCGGAGTCGCCGTCTCCGACGACACCCGAGCGCCGCCGCAGCCGGAGAAGAAGGGGACGACGCCGTCCGGCCACCGTTCGCCAAGCCTCGGGTACGTGCGAGTTCGTCTCGTGGAGCTCTATCCATTCCGCTACTCACCGGACCTCGCCGCCGTCTGTGTCGCCGACGAGCGTCGCCGGAGCTCCGCTCCCTCTCTGTTCCCTCCTTCCCCCTTTTAAACCTGACGATGGGGCTCGCCCGTCAGCGACTTACCGAAGCGGTAAGTGGAGACGCCCGGGTGGTTTACGCCTTCGACGTGGCCCCCTGAGAGATTTTCTATTTTCTATTTAAATTCCAGATTTTGACCAGAACTTTGACCCTCCATAACTTTCAAACCATAAGTCCAAATCAATTGATTCCTTTTGCATCTGGTTTGTCTTGAGCTCCTCTATTTTCTGGCCAAATTTGGTATTTTTCCCATGTTCACAAAATTTTTGGTGCTCAAAACAGTAGCATGTGACATTTTCAATTGCTTTTTAAAATTATTTTTAGAAGGAAATAACTTTGGATTTGAAGCCCAGGAGTTTGTGGACAACCCAACAGAGCAAGGCAAGCCATGTCATCCATTGCATGAAGCATTTCAATAGTGTTGGTTATTTAATTGAATTTCATGCATTATTTTAATATGTGATAATTCTTAGTAAATTATTTAAATACATAGCTACTGCCATGATAATTTACTTGCAATCAAATATCCATACTGGTTAAATGCTTGGCTATATTAAACTTAGTCGGTTGATCAAGAGGCACCTACCCGGACTTTTCCGTGCAGCCACATTTGCCGGTATGGGACGGCCTTGACTTGGTCTGGCTTTGTGCTCTTTTATCGGTACCACCAAACTAGGGAGGGTTATGCGTGCGTGCTACCCTGATCAGGTAGACGACCATAATCCTGTGAGCCCAGTTGAGTTATTTTGCCGGCGTCCCCGTTTGGGACAGTTTGTTTGGCCAAGACGGTGGCAGGTGTCACGGGGTGACACAGGGGCCACCCAGGACATGACCCTGGGAGGGTATGATTGTCGGTGGTACGATAGAGGGGTCACGGGTTAGGCAGGTTTCGTTGGAGCACCACCGGTCCACCCGAATGGGATCACGAGGCCAGGTACTCCATGGTGTGGGTAAAGTGCGCAACCTCTGCAGAGTGTTAAAACCTATTCGAATAACCGCGTCCACGGTATTGGACAGTCCGTTTAGGCCTCTCTAGGATGATCAACCATAATGATAATAATGATGGAAGAACCTGTCTTATGTTCGGAAGTGCTCTGTGGCTTGTGAGCATTCCGAGGGTTGTGGGACAACCCAGATGAGAGTAAGTTGGTACTGGGTACCAGTAAGTGAGCAACCTAATCTCTTAATCTGTTAATTGCCATGCTATTGTTTGCTGTATTGTTTTGGTTGCCATGAGCTTGCGAGTACATTCCAAGTACTCACCTGGCGTATCATGCCAGATGCAGGAGAAGCCGAGGACGGAGGTCCCGAAGGTTCGTGCTACGCTAACTAGGCCGTGTCCACAGCAGTGTCCCTGTGGATGGAGTTTCCCGCGCTATGTTGCGCTTTGCCGTATACTACCCAGTAGTATCGAGGCCCTGCTATGTTCCATAAATAATGTAGATATTGTTCTCAGCACCTGCAGTGCTTCTGGCCTCGCTATCGATGTAAATTATGAGCTTGTACTCGAGATATTTTAATAAAGTTCAGTTCAGTTCTGTTCCAAGTTGTTGTGTGTTTCCAGAGGACATGATCTCTGGGCTGGAAACACTGGTAAACGGGTTCTCTGAGCCGGGGTGCCACAGGCGGGCCAGAGACGCACCCACATGACATTCTTTGGGTCGTTCATGACATAAAAAATCATGGTAGAAGTGAGGGCAAGGAATTTTTTGGGGAGTTCCCGGTTACGGTGGGCACTCGATGGGTGGTCGGGGCCGAGCGATGCACTGTGGTTTGCGCATTTCTCTTGTACGCGCGCGTGTGTGCGAGGCGTTAGCTAACTGAACCCGAGCGATTCAGGCGTTCGCTTACTGAACCCGAGAGATCGATCGCCCTCGCTCTATGTACTAACATGAGTGATCGATCCCTTAGACTACGTACTGAACCCGAGCGATCCCTTCGCCGCTAACTTAACCCAAGCGATTCCTTCGCTGCTAACTGAACCCAATTGATCCTCGCTGCTTACTGAAGCCGATCGAGCCCCCGTACCTGTGAGACGTAGCTAGCCAGTTGGGTTGCCTCTCGATGAACAGTGCCCGTTGCTGCCGCGCGCGTGATACGTAGAATGAGTCGAGACGCATCGATCGAGCCCCTTGCGCGAGACGTGGTGGTGAGTTAACCTAGCCGATTGGTTGGCTGTGGATGAACAGTTCCCATTGCTGCCGCCCGCTCGTACGCCCCACCCCAGCCGGTGGGGGTTGGATGAACAGTACCCCAGCCGTGTAGGCGGTTGCCGTTGGATGAACAGGACCCCGAGGAGGCCGTGCCGCAGTACGCCACACCCCAGCAGGTGTTGGGGTGGATGAACAGGACCCCGTGGAGGCCGTAGGCTGCGGATGAACAGTGGCCCGTGGAGGCACGCGGTTGGAAGTCGACGGTGATGAACAGTAGCCCATGGAGTCCCGTTTTGCGCTACGCCACACCCCTCCCGATGAACAGGACCCCCGTTTCGACCGTAGGCGCTTGAAGAGAAGTCTGTTTCCTCCGTTTTGCGGTACGCTAGACCCCTCCCGATGAACAGGACCCCGTTTCGACCGTAGGCGGTTGGAGAGAAGACTGTTTCCTCCGTTTTGCGGTACGCCAGACCCCTCCCGATGAACAGGACCCTGTTTTGACCGTAGGCGGTTGGAGAGAAGTCTGTTTCCTCCGTTTTGCGGTACGCCAGACCCCTCTCGATCAACAGGACCCCGTTTCAACCGTAGGTGGTTGAATAGAAGTCTGTTTCCTCCGTTTTGCGGTACGCCACACCCCCAGCCGATGAACAGGACCCCGTTTCGGCTGTTCCGTCCAAGCCGGTTGGCTCCCGATGAACATGATGCATTCCGACCCAGTCGCTTGGCTCCTGATGAACACGACGCTGTTTCCTCCGTTCCGACCCAGCCGGTTGGCTGCTGATGAACAGGACGTCGTTGCTGCCGTCCAGTGCAGCCGTACGTATGCGCGGCTCTGGCCAGACGTATGCGCGAGTACGCGTTCGAGACCCCACCCCGTATGTACGTACATGGCCGTATTGTTTTGCTGCGTGGTTGTACGTATGTGTACACGATTTAGACAGGACTGCCTGAACTGCTACGTCGGGGGCTCTACTACGACACGTGCCGTTCCTTACACGGCCACGGTTCATCATGGCAGAGAGACCAATCGACCAGTATGTACGTACACGCTTGTGACCAGACAGATAACGCTACGTATGCTTCGACCTGGTGGGTCCCAACTGTCAGCGAGGATAAAGAGGCACTTCCTTGCGTGCGAAGATATAGTGGTGGGTTAATACGTCTCCAACGTATCTATAATTTATGAAGTATTCATGCCATGTTTATTATAGTTTTGTATGATTTTGGTGCACTTTTGTATGGCTTTTATATGATTTTTATGGACTAACATGAGAGCACTATTGTCATACTTGTTCATTGTGTGTAGCTAATATTGAGTGTGTTTCATGAATGGATTAATGATTGAGCATAATGGGCTAGGGATAACTTTCTTTAGAGTTGATATTTTGAAAGACATGGTTGCTTGTTAGTATGCTGGAGTATTTATGTCTTCATGTCAAATTATAGACTATTGCTTTGAATCATTCAAGTCCAAGTGTCCATGCAACAAAAGAAAAGATTATATGATGATTATGATAGGTAGTATTCCACATCAAAATTTCTGTTTTTAATTGCTACTTTATCATGATGACTTTTATGAGAAAAAGTTGCTGTTATGATGCTAGGAAAAGTGATTGAAATTATCATTAATCAAACTTATTGTTGGTGCAATAATTTGCCTCCTTATGTTTTGGAGATTGTTGACAAACAGTGAGGGACTGATGTGTTTGCTAGTGCACACAGAGTAACAGGTCCCTGGAGTCAAGAGGAGTTTGGATTCAAACTCCGAAGAATATTCCCTACGTAGCAGTGAAGGTTATCACCGAAGATTATGACAACAAGAGTGACCCCTCAAAATTTGTTGATACGAAGCAATTGATTTGGTGATCGTCCGAAGAATATGACTACTGTCGAGAAGATTGAAAACGAAGAGAAGACGTAGCATTCATTTCGTTGTTTCATTTCTCTTCATTGAGTCATAGGACCACCGTACTATTAAGAGGGGTAGAGCGTTCGAAACTTTGATTCTCTGATGCTAAACCCAAATCCTATGTAAGTTGTGAGAGAAATCTCCTTGTGTTCCGAGCAAATACTTGCTAGCAAGAGACTGTGATCTTCTTCGATGCGAGAGATTTGTCTCTGACCGAGGAGTTAGCATTACTTGCTCTTCAAGTAATGTTACCGTTGCTCTTAAAATCCGACCGTTGTGAACGTGTCGGTTGGCCATTGGCTGGACCGCGTGTCCAAAATGGTCATTTCCCATCAGGGAAGACTGCGGCTATAAATAGCCACCCCGCACCGGCGTTGTCCGGTGGTTGCTCTGTTTGATTCTGAGAATATTGTTGAGCAACCCCCACTCTGATAGATTTGAGTTTAAAATCCACCGAGAGAAAGCCCTAGAGCCGAAAAATTAGATAGTGGTTCAGCATCACTCGAATCTAAGTCCAGTACGCTCCGCCTATTACTCTTGAGAGCTGCAAACTCTCTAGACGGTTAGGTGTCAATCTCTTCAGAGACCAAGAGTAATTGTGGTTCTCAAAGAAGAAGTCTGTAAAGGTTTGGAGATCGCCTCAAGCATCTACCACGAGTAATCGGCATTGGTTGACGAACCTATTGTCGAGGAGAATAGGGCGAAGAGAGTTTATCTTCTGTGTTAAATCACAACCCCTCCAACCAGACGTAGTCCTTTTGTAGAAGGGCGAACTGGTCTACCAAATACCTTGTCGCCATCGAGCATCACTGGTCACCTCTGCTACTCTCCTTTACATTCGAACTATGCCATGTGACATGTTTCAATTATGTGATTTACCTCGATGCATGTCTTAGTTTCCATTCGGTATTTTGTATTCGCTCACTGTATTCTGTTTTCATTCGTTCCGCTGCTGGGTTCCGAGAGTTTTGATAGTTCCGAAAGAAAATTTAAAACTCCCATTCACCCCCCTCTGGTTGACATACTTCGTTCCTACAATTGGTATCGGAGCTTGGTACTCCTTGACTCTGCTCATTTTGGTCTAACCACCTTGGAGTTTAAGTATGTCTTTAGTGAGCTACAAGTCACACCTCAAGATTCCCATCTTTGATGGGACGGACTATCCCTTCTGGAAGGAGAAGATGAAGATCCGTCTCCGAGCTATTGATGATGATATGTGGAACGTGGTGCAGAATGGATTCGTGGTTGAAGTGCCCCAGGTCCCCACTGATCACGAGAAGAAACTCATTCAGATGGATGCTCAAGCCAAAGCTGAAATTGGTGGCCATCTCTCTCGTGCCCAATTTCTTCGCTATCATTAGTGTGAAACTACAAAGGAATTGTGGGACATTCTCGAAAAGATAAACGAGGGTGCTTCAACTCAGAAAGAAGCTCCCATTGATACTCTTCGGGCCAAGTTCAATCGGTTCAAGCGAATTGGAAATGAAAGCTGCCAGCAAACCTTCGATCGTCTGAGTGACATCGCAAACGAGCTACAAGGTCTCGGCGCCAAAGACATCACTGATCACGAAGTTGTGAAGAAACTACTCTGATCCCTTGACAGTTTGTTCGACACTCTAGTTCTGATGATTCAGGAACGAGCTGATTTCAAAGTTCTCGACTCTGCTGATATCATGGAAAGGCTAAACACTCACAAAGAACAAGAAGAAGAAAAGAGAGATCTCTATGGCTCAAGTCACCGAAAAAGTCATGCTCTCAAGGCTACGGCTGATTCTTCCTCAGAAGGAAACGCCGATGAAGATTCAGATGACCCCGAAAGGATCAGCAAGGACCTCGCATTGATCACAAAAAGATTCCAACGCCTTCATAGGAAAAATCAGTTTCAGAAGAAAGGATCCAGCAACTCTGGCGGCTCCAAATCTTCATCAAAACCTACTGGAGATTACACCTGCTTCAAGTGCAAAAAGGCAGGACATTTCATCTCGGACTGCCCTCTCTAAGAAGCTGAAATCCGTGCTAGTGGAAGATTTGATTCAGGACACAACCATGTCAAAGGCAAGAGCAAAAGCTACGACTCCGATGATGAGAAGAAAACGAAGAAGTTTCCTGAAGAAGAAGGATAGCTCCTCCAAGTCCTCGTCAAGATCCTCCTCAAGGAATCCCTCCAAGTCCTCATCCAACCGCAAGAACACTTCTCGCAAGGCCAAGGCATACATCGGCAAGGAGATGGATTCCGATGAAGAAGCGTCATCTGACTCCGAAGAAGTTGATGAATCCGATGAGGATTCTGATTCTGGCATGGCTGGCATAGCATGTGCCTCTACTCCTGCATCGAACTTCTTCGAGAATCATTCGAGCGACAACGAGTCTCCTGCGTACTGCTTCATGGCCAAAGCTTCGAAAGAAAAGGTATCCTCCAAACATCACAAAGTTCACTCCAGTGATCGATATTCTTCTGATGAGGATGAACATGCTAAACTGATCAAAATTGCTAATATGCAAAAAAACTCTCTCGAAAAAATTGAGAAAACCCTCAGGAAATCTGAAGGGTTGTTGGTTGAGGAGATGGAGAAAAATCAATCGTTGACGGAAGAGCATTCCGCCCTCGAGTCTCGAATGAAAGAACTATCAGATCGTCATGATTTTCTCTCAGCTGACCACGAAAGATTGACTTATGATTACCTGAAACGGAAACAAGAAATCGAGTCGCTGAGAGAAGCTCATGATGACTTGATCAGAGAAAATTCTCTTCTCACCCAACAACTCAAAGAGAAACCTGAAGTGTTTGTACCTCCTTGCTTAAAATGCCTTGAACGCAGTAACGCTGAATCAAATGCTGAATCTTCTGTGAATGCTAACCCCTCGGTGAGGAAAATGGTTTTGTTTCTGATGAAAATGCTAGATTGAAGGATCTTCTTCAGACAGGAATGTTCAAGTCTCTCAAAGGGCATCAAACCCTGTGTGACATTCTGAAGAAATCCATTCTTCACAAAAATCCCAGAAAGGAAGGTATCGGTTTCGAAAGGAAACTGAATGAGAATGGCTCCTACTGGGAACCTGATCAATATCCTCGCACTGTGTGGGTACCTGCTAAGAGCAAAACGCTTGATCCAGCTTTACTTTCGGGATATGACTCTCCTATCCCTGAGTACTCATATGATGATTCTCTGGACAACTATAAGCTGTTCAAAAACCAACGTGGTGAGGCTGTTGCTCGCTATGTTGGACCAAACAGCAGGAATGGCCCCCCAAAGGAATCTATCTGGGTGCCCAGGAAAACTATCGAAGCATTACCTGTCACTAGACTACTAACCATGCAGGAAGAAAATGCTCGATATATCCTTGAAAAGATTCGACAGAATGAGTACATACTTGCCTCACCCAACCGCTATACTCATTCGTCTAGGAGGAATTTCAATGCATACTCTTTCGATTATGCTCGTATTCATTCAAGTTACAATTCGTATAATTATCAAAAGAAATCATATCCTGCTCGCTCATATGTTTCGAAGCCACCTACAATGATGTGGGTGGTTAAGAAAGCCTAATTTCTCTGCAGGACTATGTCTTCGGGTGTACAGAATGGATAATGGATAGTGGATGCACTAGTCATATGACCGGAGACAAGTCGTTGTTTGTCGACCAAAACCTAACTGCTTCATCTGAGAAGTATATTACTTTCGGCGACAACAACAAAGGAAAGGTAATTGGGTTAGGTAAAATTGCTATATCCAAGGACAAGAACATTGATGATGTTTTACTTGTTCAGTCTCTTGGATTCAATCTCATGTCAGTTGGCAAGCTTTGTGATCTAGGCATGCAAGTTCTATTTTCTAAATCCAAATGCATCGTCTTTATGGCCACTGACAATTCCTTCGTTTTCGAGGGAAATAGAAAATGTGATTTATATATTGTGGATTTCTCTAAGGGTCCCACAGTCCGAACTTGTTTCCTTGCAAAAGCAACCGAAGGATGGCTGTGGCACCGAAGACTTGGTCATGCTGGTATGAGAAATTTGCAGACTCTCGTGAAGAAAAATCATCTCCGTGGTATTCCTGATGTGAAATTCGACAAGGATCGACTCTGTGCTGCGTGTGAAGCTGGTAAATTGGCCAAGAAGCACCACTCATCAAAAACTGTTATGACCACTGGAAATTCTTCATATGGATTTATTCGGGCCTCAAAACTATGCAAGTTTCGGAGGCAGTCATTATGGTCTGGTCATTGTTGATGATTTTTCTCGATACACTTGGGTATTCTTTCTCGAAGACAAAACCTGCACCCAAGACATCTTCAAAAGATTCGCTAAGAAGGCTCATAATGAATATGATGTGCGAATTAAGCATGTCAGAAGCGACAATGGCACTGAGTTCAAAAATACTCATATCAAAGATTTTCTTGATGAAAATGGTATCACTCATGAATTCTCTGCCGCTTACACTCCCCAACAGAACGGAGTTGTTGAGCGAAAGAATAGAACTCTCATTGAAATGGCGAGAACAATGCTCAGTGAGTATAAAACTCCCATTCGTTTCTGGGCTGATGCTATTAACACTGCTTGCCATGTTGTGAATCGTGTTTATCTTCATAAATTCCTTAAGAAAAATTCATATGAGCTTATCACTGTCAAGAAACCGAATGTTTCTTATTTACGTGTATTTGGTGACCTTGCTATATTCGTGACATGAATCATAATTCCAAGTTTGCACCCAAGGCACATGAAGGTTTTCTTCTTGGTTATGGCTCGAACTCGCATACTTATCGTGTCTATAACTCTCACCACGGGAAAGTTATGGAAACGGTAAATGTGCGGTTTGATGAATCTAACGGCTCCCAAAAGGAGCACCTGCCTAATGTGATAGATGAACTTCCGATTTCGGATGCTATTCGGCAAATGGCTATTGGGGATGTCAGGCCAGTCGAAAGTAATACACCTGACTCTTCCGATGATGATGCTCCCATAGCTCGACACACACGCCAATCTACTGCCAAAGAAAATGCCGCACCGAACACAAATGGCAAACCAAATGCAAATGCCGATCAAAATGGCAATCAAGATGAAAATGGCGATACTAATGCCAATCCTGATGCTGATACTGAGGAAAATGAAAATGATCATCAAGAAGGAAATCCTCTCCCACGAGTGGCAAATCGAGTTGACCCTGCATTAATCCTCGAAGATCTCGAGAATCCAGGTTACCGACCCACAACTCGCTCTCGCACTCGTTTGGCTAACTATTGTGGCAGTTTCTCTTTTGTCTCATTGACAGAACCTACCAAGTATGAAGAAGCTATGAATGATCCCGATTGGATGAATGCCATGCAAGAAGAGTTGGTGCAATTCGAATTAAATGATGTGTGGGAATTGGTTGACAAACCGAATCCAAAGAAGCATAATATCATCAGCACAAAATGGATTTTCCGGAACAAGCAAGATGAAAATGGCATTGTTGTGAGAAAAAAAGCACGTCTTGTCGCTCAGGGGTACACACAGGTAGAAGGTATTGATTTCGGTGGAACATATGCTCCTATTGCTCGCCTTGAGGCAATTCGTATTCTTCTCGCTTATGCAAATTACAATGATATTCTGCTTTACCAAATGGATGTGAAAAGTGCCTTCCTCAATGGTGAAATTGATGAGGAAGTATATGTTAGGTAGCCACCTGGCTTTGAAAACCCTCAGTTTCCTAACAAAGTTTTCAGGTTGAAAAAGGCGATGTATGGGCTAAAGCAAGCCCCTCGAGCTTGGTATGACACTCTGAAGAGGTTTTTGCTCGACAAAGGGTTCAAGCCAGGATCCACTGATTCCACTCTTTTTACTCGTGCTATTGATGGCAATCTATTCATGTGTCAAATTTATGTGGATGATATTATTTTCGGCTGTACTAACAATGCTTGCAACATGGAATTCGGGCGAATGATGTCCGAGAAGTATCAAATGTCTATGATGGGTGAACTTAAGTTCTTTCCCGGACTACAAATTCGTCAACAGGACAATAGAATTTTCATATCTCAGGAAAAATATCTGAGAGACTGTCTTAAAAAGTTCAAAATGCAAGATTGCAAACAGAAGGGTTACAAAACTCCCATGCCAACAAATGGCCAGCTGGACACAGACGTGTGCGGTAAAGATTACGATCAGAAAGCTTATCGTTCGATGATTGGTTCTTTGCTTTACTTATGTGCATCCGGACCTGATGTTATGTTGAGTGTTTGTATGTGTGCTCGTTTTCAAGCTGCACCGAAAGAATCACATCACCAAGCGGTCAAGCGTATTCTGAGATATTTGGCTCACACCCCCACCTTAGGTTTATGGTATCCTAAGGGAGCACAGTTTGACCTCGTTGGATATTCAGACTCAGATTATGCAGGTGACCGGGTTGACAGGAAATCTACTTCGGGGACATGCCATTTCCTCGGTAGATCATTGGTATGTTGGTCGTCAAGGAAGCAGAATTGTGTCTCGCTCTCTACGGCTGAGGCCGAATATATTGCTGCTGGCAGTTGTTGCACTCAGTTATTATGGATGAAGCAGACTCTGAAGGATTATGGCATCAAGGTCAAGAAGATTCCTCTATTGTGTGACAATGAGAGTGCGATCAAAATTGCACACAATCCTGTGCAGCACTCTCGCACCAAGCATATTGAGATCAGACACCATTTCCTACGCGATCATGTTGCTCGAGAGGATATTGTTATCAGTCACATCAATACCGAAGAGAATCTCACCGATATCTTCACCAAGCCTCTCGATGAGAAAATATTCTGTGCATTACGGTGTGAGCTAAATATCCTAGATTCCGCAAACGTGCAGTAAGCTGGACTCGGCACCCGTACCATCACTTCCACATCTTAGAAGGAATGGGTGCATAACACTCGAAGAGTTTGAAAATTTCGACAAAGTGAAAATTTCTTTCTGAGAGTGAATACATTAACGAAGAACTAGACTAACCGGGTGCCACGATAATTGTGCGATGCTCGGGGTCATACAGTTCTTATACGGTGGGTAATGCCACCACAATTTCTATTCGTTGAGTTGCGCTTGAAGATTTTGTGTCTGTCTAAATGGTTTTCACTCATAGCTTTTCTCTCGGGTGTTAGTGTTTCTTCGTCTGAGTGAAATACCTAGGACCCTGTTTTCCCTCTATTCGATCTCTTCCAGTCTATGCTGTTCCATTATGAATGCACAAATGTCATCTGGGAACGAAATTTTATCTGGTGTCCTTGACCACGTTAAAGTTTCGGTCCAAACTTAATCAGTTTTGGCGAAAGCCGTCCAAAATTTGGGGTTTCCCGCCCAAGTCTGGACCACGTTCTTTGGTGACAGTTGCCACGTGCTCTTCATCAACTGCCAGTTCATCTGGTCCGTTGAATCTCAATAGTCCCTTTTCTCTGGCCGTCCGATCAGATTCACCGAGGTGCAGTTATTTCCTCCTCGCATATAAATGCTGTGCTGCCACCCTCCTCGTTTCACTTCGCATGTTCCCCATCGCCACCTTCCGAAGCCCTACCGCACTGCTCCTCCTCGAGCTCGATGATGTCGACCATCTTCACCGCTTCGCTGCCGGAAAGAGGTTGCCGGAGTCATTCCTCGCCGCCGCGGATCATCTTCCTCTCCGCGCCGCCGTAGTCCCTGCACATCACCAAGTTAGGGTATGTGTAGTGCAAACTCGTTCTTCCATTCTTCCTGCTCGAGTTCGTCAGCGGTAGAAATTGCCTATTTTTCCTGTATTTCTCAGATCCTTACTGATAGGTAACTTGTGCGGATGTGGTTTGTAGTTGTCCGTCGCATCCGAAAAATTTCAGATCTAGGGTTTGTGTTATGTCTCATACGAACGGAATGCTTAGCACCTTTACTAGTATCTTCTTCGAACCTACTAGTTCATTCTACACATTTCTTTCGCCCGAAACATTTCTCAAAGTCTGTATCTAATTCTTCATCAAAAACGATTTCTTCTTCAAAATCTTCGTTGTGTGCATTCGTAACCCTGTCCCCATTTTCCCTCGCATCTATCTATGTTCACAGGAAAATGTAGTCAGTTGAGGATTCAGCAAAACCAGTAAGTCGGGCTGACAGAGATGATGTTATTCTGGGAACTGCTGATGAATCCAAAGCTCCGAATACTAAGGGCCCAACGGTAGGCCCATCAACCAGCAAGAGAAAAAGGACCGATCAAAATGCCGACGAGCAAGAAGAGACTGCTCCGAAGAAGAAGAGGGGTGGCAGACAGGCATACACCAACACCGCCGAATACATCTCTCATGATCGATATGACACTATTCTAGGAGAAACCAAACATCAGAGAGATACTCGTCAACAATGGATTCGCCGCCACTGGGTGCGCAAGTGGTTCAACTATGAATTTGTTCATCCCCGGTTTGCTCAGAACTTTGCATTTCATCCACCGTGGGGTGACTGCCGTGAAATTTCTCTCATCAAGGCAAATGGTCTCCAAGAGAGACCACCTCCTCCGTCAAATGCTCACGAGTCTTCCCTTCGCACACCTGCATCATATCCCAATGAGCTTGCTAAGCGTCAGCGCAATGCCATCAAGCGAGCCCAGAGAGCCGAAAAGCAAAAGGCTCATGATCAGGAAAACCTTCGCCTCCTCAAAGATGATGTGGAGAAGAAAAAGGCCGAAGGAAAATCTGAAAGTCGTTCTAAACGCAAGCATGATCCTAGCGCTTCTACGAAGAGAAAGAACGCACCAAAGAGACAAAAGGCTGAACCTGCTGATGATTTTCGAATGGATGATTCCTCGACTGATGATGATGATCCTCCGCTCACCAAGGAAGAAGTTGCTGCTACTCTAAGCGAGGAAGTAAACATTACTACATCAACTGTGCTGCCTGATCTTCGGGTTAATTTGGTTCCAGAAGCACCACCGAAGAAGATCCCAGCTAGAAAGACCCCTGCTACATTTGTCACGATGAAGCAGCATGTGAACACAACTCCTCATCCAGATGCTATCAATTTGAAGAATTTGGTAGTTGACGCTCCTATGAGTTCTGCCAAGCCAGGCAAAAATATTCCCAAACCTGACTTGAAGAAAATCAAGGCGCCCACCGAGAAAGTTGCTCCGCAGGCTACTGCTCCGAAGGAGAAGATTGCTACATTTGCGCCTAAATTAACTCAGCCTTTGGCTTCAAAGCCTCCTTCCGAGCAAGTTCCTGTCCAGACTGCTCCTTCTGTCAAGTCTGATGCTCCTCATTACTATGATCACATATTTATCATGGAACAGCTCGATAAATTTGTGGACAATCCTTTCGATGGAGAAGTGGCATCCCTACCTATTCCTGCCGAAGTTATTACTCAAGCCACTTCCGTAGTTCAAGAACTGAGAGAAGATGCAGTTGAGATCAACTCTCTCTCTGCCGAGCTAATGGACATTGATGAACGCATGAAAACTGCCTCTTCAAAATTTGTCATCAAAGTGCTCGAAGACTCCTACAAGGATATCAATCATGCCATGACTCTCCTTCACCACCGCAGGTTACGCTTTCACACGGATCTAGATGAGATTGTTCGGAAGATCTGTGATGAACATCAAGCCAAAGTCACTGGATACAATGATCTGGTCAAGGGCCATATTGATCAAGTTGCTCAGCAAAAGAAAAAGCAACGAAAAAGAATTGCGACGAAAAATGTACCTCCTGCTCCGAAAGAACCATCACCTGTTCCCCAAGTTGCTCAGTCTCCTGCTCCGCAAGAAAAATCTCCTGAGCCAGCTATTCCTTTGAGCCCTCCAGTCAAGGACTCGGATGCTCCTCCCTCGCCAAGGCCAACTGAATCAGTGCCTGTGGCCTCCCCTGCTCGAGCTGATATTCCCTCGCAACAATTTGTCTTTGAGGAAGGTGAAATCCCTCGCTCCGAGCCCCAAGCTTCTCCGGCTCATGAAGCTCCAAAAGTCTCGGCCTCTCTTATAGTCAAGCAACAACAGATTCCAGTCGAGCAACAACCTTCAGTGAATGACTCCGCCCCAGGGCCTACGGTGATTGAACCTGCTCTGCTACTGTCTACCTCGGCACCACCCATAGTTGCAACACCTGCTCCGTCTCCACTCAAGTTATCCATCGACACAGCTACACGAATGCCAGATGTTGGTCCCTCCGAACGGAAATCTGTCTCTGCTCACCGCACGGACTCAGTTGTCTATGGTGATGAATATCTTTCTCCTGAAGAAGAACTCAAATATCCATACCCTCGTGAAGAACTGCCTTTGTTCTCGTCAGGCGCAGGCGCAAAAGGTCCTCTTTTTAATCGGAATGCGCATCCCAAATTCTTTCAAGCCAGTCCGTATGATGGGCCGCGTACTTCAGAATCGCCTCGTTTCTGGACTAAGGAACAGGCCATCTATTACTCTCGGGTCCTCTATGAGAGCCGAAAGATATTTCCTCATGAATATCTGGACATCCCTGCTATGCGCAACATTGGCTGTTTCAATCAATTGCTTCAGGATCTGGAAGATTTCTGCCTCACCAAGGTCTTTGAGTTCGAGCACCCTTGGAACAGAGAGATTATTCTTCAATTCTACGCTACCCTATATATCTCTGGCGATGAATCTGATAGCTCCAAATGGGTTATGGAATGGATGACCGAAGGGAAATGCATCAAATGCACTTCAACGGTTTTTGTCCCGCACTTCCATTTCCCTCGTTTTGAGCATGGTAACACTGAAATTCGGGTTCATAACATTGATGTTATATCAGATGACATTTTTCGATGCACAATGGATCAAGAAAAGATTCGTGACTACACTGGTCCTCCTCATCCTGAGCATTTAACCTTCGACAATCAGACGCTTTTCCACATGCTCTCCTACACCATTTGCCCTCTGGCTGGTATGAATCCGGACAAGTCCATCTCAGATGTTCTTCGCAATGCTATATATGCAATTTCTGAGCGATACATTTTCGATGTGGAAGACATGTTCCTACGCATTCTGAAGGATTCTACTCAATATCCCTTCTGCATCAAAGTGTTTGCGCCATGGATCCAAAAAGTTGTTGATCATGCAATGCACACAGTGTATCTTGCGAAGGAAAGCCATAAGAGCTTCATTCCTCCTATTCGCGATACTTTGAAAGTCATGGATGATATCTCTTCGGGCTAATCGCCTGCATCAAGCTCTCAAGTATATCACAAGCAATTTGATGGGCCTCGTCTGCCTCAGCGCGACCGAAAGATTTCGCCTCAACCTCCATCGCAACTCGAAGTTAGTTTGCGTACACAACATCTGCTATTGCAACATATAGCTGAGGATCGTCGCGAGAAAGAACATCTTGCTTCCGAGCTGAATGCTCTCAACAATCGCACAAGGATAATGCATCTGATAGCTGATGAAAACAAGAAGAGACTCTGGAAATTGCTTCGCAAGTTCTTCACCAAGTCCTGAATGTCAATCTCCAAGAGCTCTATGACTATATTGACAAAGGCTTCACTATCGAAGATTTTCAAGATCGGAGTACCCCTCCTCTGCCTCCTCGTGAGCATACAACAGATCTCTTTCATCTCAAGCTTCGCAAACTGCTTGACGAATCTGAAGCCACCTCACCGACAGGGAAACCTGCCGAAGGCAATATGCATTCCCGTGCTCCTCCTCTGGCCGCTCCAGCTATTCCATCGTCTACCCAGCCCCAAGCTATTATTCCTGAAGGAAAATCTGTTGCTGCTGAAGATGAAGACAATCCCGTCACTTCCGAAGAGGAACTCTCCTCGGACAGCTCATCTGGAGATGCCACCGATTGAGCCAAGCTCTTCGTTTCTTCACTCATGTTATTCGTCACCTTTTTGACACTTGTTGACAAAAAGGGGGAGAATTACATCGAGTCTCGATAGATTTGCTTTCGGTGTTTCGTTTGTTTTTGGTTTCGTGCAAGTTTGCAACTTCTGGTTTAAGCTTATCCGTACTATGTTGTAAAAATCGATAACTTCTGTGCTGTAATGCTTGTTACCCCTGCTGCTGCACTATTTCTATCGAAGCATTTGTCTTGCAGGTGGATTTATTATCAAAAGTTATAATTGATTGCACTACGATCTCGATGGATTATACCTCATCAGTGTGAATCAATGTCTCGAATGATTGAAATTACCTCCATATACATCAATTCTTGCAGGAGAATTTATCTCATATCTTTCTTCCCTGCATACATTTAGGGGGAGTCTATTTCATCTTCGAGCAAAGTAACACTTACTCACTCTTGTTGGAATTGTTTTTACTTATCTATCTTCACTTCGATGATTATCTGTTTTGTCATCAATCGTCCAAAAGGGGGAGATTGTTGGTGCAATAATTTGCCTCCTTATGTTTTGGAGATTGTTGACAAACAGTGAGGGACTGATGTGTTTGCTAGTGCACACAGAGTAACAGGTCCCTGGAGTCAAGAGGAGTTTGGATGCAAACTCCGAAGAATATTCCCTGCCTAGCAGTGAAGGTTATCACCGAAGATTATGACGACAAGAGTGACCCCTCAAAATTTGCTGATACGAAGCAATTGATTCGGTGCTCGTCCGAAGAATATGACTGCTGTCTAGAAGATTGAAGACGAAGAGAAGACGTAGCATTCATTTCGTTGTTTCATTTCTCTTCATTGAGTCATAGGACCACCGTACTATTAAGAGGGGTGTAGCGTTCAAAACTTTGATTCTCTGATGCTAAACCCAAATCCTATGTAAGTTGTGAGAGAAATCTCCTTGTGTTCTGAGCAAATACTTGCCAGCAAGAGACTGTGATCTTCTTCGATGCGAGAGATTTGTCTCTGACCGAGGAGTTAGCATTACTTGCTCTTCAAGTAATGTTACCGTTGCTCTTAAAATCCGACCGTTGTGAACGTGTCGGTTGGCCATTGGCCGGACCGCGTGTCCAAAATGGTCATTTCCCATCAGGGAAGGCTGCGGCTATAAATAGCCACCCCGCACCGGCGTCGTCCGGTGGCTGCTCTGTTTGATTCTGAGAAGATTGTTGAGCAACCCCCTCTCCGATAGATTTGAGTTTAAAATCCACCGAGAGAAAACCCTAGAGCCGAAAAATTAGATAGTGGTTCAACATCACTCGAATCTAAGTCCAGTACGCTCCGCCTATTACTCTTGAGAGATGCAAACTCTCTAGACGGTTAGGTGTCAATCTCTTCAGAGACCAAGAGTAATTGTGGTTCTCGAAGAAGAAGTCTGTAAAGGTTCGGAGATCGCCTCAAGCATCTACCACGAGTAATCGACATTGGTTGACGAACCTATTGTCGAGGAGAATAGGGCGAAGAGAGTTTATCTTCTGTGTTAAATCACAACCCCTCCAACCAGACGTAGTCCTTTTGCAGAAGGGCGAACTGGTCTACCAAATACCTTGTCGCCATCGAGCATCACTGGTCACCTCTGCTACTCTCCTTTACATTCGAACTATGCCATGTGACATGTTTCAATTATGTGATTTACCTCGATGCATGTCTTAGTTTCCATTCGGTATTTTGTATTCGCTCACTGTATACTGTTTTCATTCGTTCCGCTGCTGGGTTCCGAGAGTTTTGATAGTTCCGAAAGAAAATTTAAAACTCCCATTCACCTCCCCCTCTGGTTGACATACTTCGTTCCTACACTTATAAACTATGCTAGCATTCACACTTCATAAATTATTTCTTTTATCATTTACCTACTCGAGGACGAGCAGGAATTAAGCTTGAGGATGCTGATACGTCTCCAACGTATCAATAATTTATGAAGTATTCATGCCATGTTTATTATAGTTTTATATGATTTTGGTGCACCTTTGTATGGCTTTTATATGATTTTTATGGACTAACATGTTGACCTAGTACCCAGTGCCAGTTGCTATTTTCTGCTTGTTTTTGGTTTTCTAGAAAATCCATATCAAATGAAGTCCAAATGCAGCGAAACTTTTTGACGATTTTTTCTGGAAGGAAACAGACCCAGGAAGCTTCGGAGGAGTAGCAGAAGAGCCACATGAGCCCCTAGAGCCACCTGGGCACGCCTGCCCCCCCTCCCAGGTGCGCCCTGGTGCCTCATGGGCCCCCTATGGCACCTCTCTGCGTGATTCCAATGCTGAAAAATCATATATATTCAGAAACCCCCGAAATTTAACCTAGATGAGTTTTTACGCCACCGCAAGCCTCTGTACCTCCACGATCTCATATACAGCCCTTTTTCGGCACCCTGCCGGAGGGGGGAAAGCATCACCGGAGGCCATCTTCATCATCCCGGCGGTCTCCATGATGAGGAGGGAGTAGTTCACCCTCGGGGCTGAGGGTTTGTACCAGTAGCTATGTGTTTGATCTCTCTCTCTCGTGTTCTTGATTTGGCACGATCTTGATGAACCGCGAGCTTTGTTAATATAGTTGGATCATCTAGTGTTTCTTCCCTCTCTATCCTTGTTGTGATGAATCGAATCTTTTCCCTTTGAGGGTTATTGTCGGATTGAATATTTCAGATTTGAGAACACTTGATGTATGTCTTGCATATGAATACCCGTGGTGACAATGGGGTATTATATTGATTCACTTGATATATGTTTTGGCACTCAACTCACGGATTCCCGAGGTGACATTGGGGTAATCTATGCATAGCGAAATTCAAAAAAAAAATCTATGCATAGGGGTTGATGCACGTTTTCATTATCTTTTCTCCGATAGAAACTTTGGGGTGCTCCTTGGAGTTCTTTGTGTGGATTGAATATTATGATTATGAAGTTGTTTGATGCATATCGTATAAGCAACTCACGGATACTTGTGGTGACATTGGAGTATCTAGGTGACATTAGAGTTGGTTGATGTGTATCATATGGTGTTATTTTAGTACGAACTCTAGGGCT
This sequence comes from Elymus sibiricus, assembly GCA_039707655.1. Taxonomy (NCBI): domain Eukaryota; kingdom Viridiplantae; phylum Streptophyta; class Magnoliopsida; order Poales; family Poaceae; genus Elymus; species Elymus sibiricus. Next base: position 231,033,545 of record CM077668.1, read on the forward strand.
GTTTGTGACACTTATAGGAATAGCTCAATAGATTGATCGGAAAGGATAACTTTGAGGTGGTTTCGTACCCTACAAACAATTTCTATCTTATGTTCTCCGCTAATAGGAACTTGGGAGTGATTCTTTATCGCACGTTGAGGGATGGGTATATGATCCAATTATGTTAGCATTGTTGAGAGATTGCACTAGCGAAAGTATGAACCCTAGGCCTTATTTTCAAGCATCGCAATACCGTTTGTGCTCACTTTTATTACTAGTTAGCTTGCTGTTTTTATTATTTCAGATTACAAAAACCTATATCTACTATCCATACTACACTTGTATCACCATCTCTTCGCCGAACTAGTGCACCTATACAATTTACCATTGTATTGGGTGTGTTGGGGACACAAGAGATTTCTTGTATTTGATTGCAGGGTTGTTTGAGAGAGACCATCTTCATCCTATGCCTCCCATGGATTGATAAACCTTAGATCATCCACTTGAGGGAAATTTGCTACTGTCCTACAAAACTCTGCGCTTGGAGGCCCAACATGAGTCTACAAGAATAAAGTTGCGTAGTAGACATCAAGCTCTTTTCTGGCGCCGTTGCCGGGGAGGTGAGTGCTTGAAGGTATATCTTTAGATCTTGCAATCGAATCTTTTAGTTTCTTGTTTTATCACTAGTTTGGTTTATAAAAGAAAACTACAAAAAAATGGAATTGAGGTTGCCCCATATTATTCGTCTTTATAATGCCTTTCTTGAAAATGATGGATCGGAAAATTGTGCTCAATTGATATAAGAAGAATTCAATAAAATCTTTGGCATAAAATCTTTGAATGATGAGCATGATTGCAATGTTGTTAGTATGAATTCTATGAATATCCAAAATACTAATGATGATTGCACTAGTCATGACAAAAATGTTTCTTATAAGCATGTCAATTTTTGTGGAGTGCATAAAGTTTGTGAAGGCATGCCTTATAGGGATGATAGATTTTGTAAGAAGCATAAACATGATAGAACCAATTCTTTGCTCAAAGTGATAGATGAATTTGCTACAAAATTATGTTCTCTTTATCCTATTACTTGTGAACTTTGCAATAAAGTTGGTCACCTTAATTTTCAATGCATACTTTTTCATGATCGAATCATGGCTAAATATTGTAATGACTTGACCGCCCTCGAACTATATAATGAGCTTTATCTATTCTTGGGGTGTGAGGAATTGTCACATAAAAATAGTTGGTTTGAAGTATTCATTCTCATGGATGACATTGAAACTAATCTAAAGGAAAAGTAGAGGCAAAGAGGTATCTCTCCCAAATAATGTTGCTCCTACTATTGTTGTACCTCATGAGAATGAATCAAAAATAATTGTGGAAGATGATACACTTGATGATGATTTTGTTATGCCTATTGCTTGTTGTGATGATTATGATTGGGAAAATAATGATACTTCTTATGATCTTGAAAATCTTTATGGCACCAACTTGGAGGAATATGATAATAATTGTTATACTATTGGTGCTATTCATACTATTGATGATAATAGTGATAATGCTAATGATATGCAAACCAACAAGCTTGGGGATGCTATGTTTGATGAGAATGACATGTTTGAGAATTTATTTGCTACAATTAATGTTTGTCCCAAGCTTGGGGATGGTATGCTTAATGAAGATGATCTTTTTAGTCCCCCTACTTTGAATGATCAAATTTGTTATGATGATTGCATGCCTCCTACTTATGATGATTATTGTGATGATACTTATGTTATAAAAAGTAGTGATGATTATATTTATAAAACGTGTCATAATTATGATTACCCTTTTTCTGAACATTACTCTTTTAATGTGGAAACAATTTATAGTATTCGAGTTTCATATGATACTCCCACTTTTATGAATGAGAAGAAATTTGCTTATGTGGAGAGTAATAAAAATTCTATGCTTGTGGATCATGAAAAGAATGCTTTATGTGATAGCTATATTGTTGAATTTATTCATGATGCTACTGAAAATTATTTTGAGAGAGGAATATATGCTTCTACATATTTCAACAACATCAAGTTTCCTCTGTTTATGTTGAAAGTTTTGAAGTCATGCTTGTTTTGCCTTCCGCTAGTTGATTCTTGCTCCCATAAACTATTTGCTCACAAAATACCTATGCATAGGAAGTGGATTAAGCTTAAATGTGCTAGTCATATGCTTCATGATGCTCTCTTTGTGTTTCAATTCTTTACTTTTATGTGAGCATCATTGAAATCATCATTCCTAGCTAAAAGGCATTAAGAAAAAGCGCTTGTTGGGAGGCAACCCAATATTTATCCCTACTGTTTTCATGTGTTCACATGATTAAGATACTGTAGTAATCATGTTTTATATGTTTTCTTTCAATAATGTGCCAAGTAAAGCCTTTGGGATAGTGTGGATGCTTGTTGATTTGATTCTGTGCAAACACAGAAACTTTTGCGTCCAGTGCTGGAATTTCTATTCTGTACTGGGCATGAGAAAATTCTGAAATTTTTACACAGCATTGGGTTACAAATGGTTTACGTTGTCCTAATTTTTCAGAATTTTTGGAGGTACAAAAGTATGGGTTTTAAATCGCTTATTACACGCTATTCTGTTTTTGACAGATTCTGTTTTCGATGCATAGTTTGCTTGTTTTAGTGTTTCCATAGCTTATATTGAGTGATATAAATTGTGAAAATGATAGAATATAGTAGGAATTATGTGAGAACAATTATGAATCTTTTCTTGACAGTACCAAAGTGGATGATTTATTTTTATCATACTAACCTATATCACGAAGTTCCGTTAAGTTTTGTGTGATTGAAGTTTTCAAGTTTTGGGTGAGATATCGATATGAGGAGAATAAGGAGTGGCAAGACCCTAAGCTTGGGGATTCCCAAGGCACCCCAAGGTAATATTTAAGGAATACCCAAGCAACTAAGCTTGGGGATGCCCCGGAAGGCATCCCCTCTTTCGTCTTCAACATTATCGGTAACCTCACTTGGAGCTATATTTTTATTCGTCACATAATATGAGTTTTGCTTGGAGCATCATTTTATTCTGTTGAGATTTTCTTTCTGCTATCAATAATCATGTTTTTTATCTTTTAGTTCAATAAAATGCCAATTATAGCCTTTACCATGCTCAGATTGCAAGTTCATGTGCTGCTGTTTGAAAACAGAAAGTTTTCTGTTATGTCCAGAATATTCCTGAATAGTCAGAACATGATAAAAATCTGAAATTTTTACACAATAAGAATGCATGAGTTCTCTGTCACGTGGTTAGTTTTCAGAATTTTTGGAGTTAGGGAAGTATGAATTTTAAATCCCCCTTTACAGACTGTTCTGTTTTGGCAGATTGCTGTTATAGTTGCATTGTTTGCATATGTTTGCTTGTTTAATGATTCTATTTGAGGATAGGAGTATTAAATATGCAGATACATTTAGTATGCAATGTTTAATTATAATTTTTGTGATTTGCTACAGTAGATAATGTTGAGGTTTTGAGTTGATTTATACTAACTTATCTCACGAGTTCTTGTTGAGTTTTGTGTGGATGAAGTTTTTAAGATTTATAAAAACCGTGATATGAGAGGAATTAAGGAGACAATAAAGCTCAAGCTTGGGTATGCCCAAGGCATTCCAATATAATATTTCAAGAAGTCTCAAGCATCTAAGCTTGGGGATGCCCCGGTAGGCATCCCACCTTTCTTCTTCAACAACTATCGGTCAGTTTTGGTTGAGCCTAAGTTTTTGCTTCTTCATATGATATGTGCTATTCTTGGAATGTCATTTTATTTTGTTTTCTTTGCTGTTTGAATAAAATACTCAAGATCCAAAAAATTTAAATGAGAGAGAGTCCTCACATAGCTACCTATTTACTTAACTACTCATTTGATCTTCACTTATATCTTTTTGGAGTAGTTTGTCCTACACTCTCATGCTTCACTTATATTATTTTGAGAGTTGACAATAGTAATGGCAGTATGCTTAAGATATGAATTTGGTCCTAATGTGATGGATATTTAAGAAGGATATAATAAAAACTTTTATGTAGACCACTGAATATGATAAGTGTGATCCCTTGCAATAGTTTTGCGATATGGAGATGATAATATGTGAGTCATGTTAGTGAGTAATTATGATTTAGTAAGAATATTGGTGTTAAGGTTTGTGATTCCCTATGCATGCACATTAAGTCAATAGTTATGCAAAGAAATTATATCCTACTTATGGTGCATTATTCAGTGTTAGTTATGTTCAATGCATGTTTATGACCGTTTTCGCTTTTTGGTTGGTTGCTTCTCAATCTATTCGCTAGCCTTCATTTGTACTAAGCGGGAATACTGCTTGTGCATCCAAACTTCTTAAACCCAAGTTGTGCCAAATGAGTCCACCATATCTACCTATATGCGGTATTTCAATGCCGTTCCAAGTAAATTTGCATGTGCCAACTCTAATTTTTTCAAAATAATTTTCCGTTTTGTGTGCCCGTACCGCTCATGAAGCGGCAGGGGGTGGCTAATATTTTCCATGCTATGTGTGTTATTCTCACGATGAGTGTTTATTCACTTGTCATTGCACGAGAGAGTGGCAGGTAATAGGGATGCCCAGTCCCACAATGAATCAAAAATTAATAACAACAAAATTCCTTGGAAAGTGTTAGTATGGAGGGCACCCGTGGATACGGCTAGCCATGGATTGTGAAAGAATGGTGGAAAGGAAATAAACTTTATTTTCTGTTTGGGAACCGCCTATGATGTGTCTAGCATGGAAGATATTGGGAATTCTCGGTCGTTTTCGTTGACAGGAAAATCATGCCTCTCAAAAATACTTTTATCTCTCTAATTTAAGCTTTGATCTCTGGCACATTTGCAAATCTCTGCTTCCCTCCGCAAAGGGCCTATCTATTTACTTTTATGCAATTTTTATTTTTATTTTGAGTCTCTATCTTCTCTTACAAAGCACCAACTAGAGAGCACTATTGTCATACTTGTGCATTGTGTGTGGCTAATATTGAGTGTGTTTCATGAATGGATCAATGATTGAGCATAATGGGCTAGGGATAACTTTCTTTAGCGTTGATATTTTGAAAGACATGGTTGCTTGTTAGTATGCTTGAGTATTTATGTCTTCATGTCAAATTATAGACTATTGCTTTGAATCATTCAAGTCCAAGTGTCCATGCAACAAAAGAAAATATTATATGATGATTATGATAGGTAGCATTCCACATCAAAATTTCTGTTTTTAATTGCTACTTTATCATGATGACTTTTATGAGCAAAAGTTGATGTTATGATGCTAGGAAAAGTGATTGAAATTATCATTGATCAAACTTATGCACTATGCTAGCATTCACACTTCATAAATTATTTCTTTTATCATTTACCTACTCGAGGACGAGCAGGAATTAAGCTTGGGGATGCTAATACGTCTCCAAAATATCTATAATTTATGAAGTATTCATGCCATGTTTATTATAGTTTTGTATGATTTTGGTGCACTTTTTTATGGCTTTTATATGATTTTTATGGACTAACATGTTGACCTAGTGCCCAGTGCTAGTTGCTGTTTTCTGCTTGTTTTTGGTTTTCCAGAAAATCCATATCAAATGAAGTCCAAATGCAGCGAATTTTTTTGATGATTTTTTCTGGAAGGAAACAGACCTAGGAAGCTTCGGAGGAGCAACAAAAGAGCCACAGGGGCCCCACGAGCCACCTGGGCGCGCCTGCCCCCCCAGGCGCGCCCTGGTGCCTCGTGGGCCCCCTGTGGCACCTCTTTGCGTGATTCCAACGCTGAAAAATCATATATATTCAGAAACCCCCAAAAGTTAACCTAGGTGAGTTTTTACGCCGCCGCAAGCCTCTGTACCTCCATGATCTCATCTACAGCCCTTTTCTGGCACCCTGCCGAAGGGGGGAAAGCATCACCGGAGGTCATCTTCATCATCCCGACGGTCATGACGAGGAGGGAGTAGTTCACCCTCGGGGCTGAGGGTTTGTACCAGTAGCTATGTGTTTGATCTCTCTCTCTCTCTCGTGTTCTTGATTTGGCACGATCTTGATGTATCGCGAGCTTTGTTAATATAGTTGGATCATATAGTGTTTCTTCCCTCTCTATCCTTGTTGTGATGAATCGAATCTTTTCCCTTTGAGGTTTCGTTATTGTCGGATTGAATATTTCAGATTTGAGAACACTTGATGTATGTCTTGCATATGAATACCCGTGGTGACAATGGGGTATTATATTGATTCACTTGATATATGTTTTGGCACTCAACTCACGGATTCCCGAGGTGACATTGGGGTAATCTATGCATAGCGAAATTCAAAAAAAACTATGCATAAGGGTTGATGCACGTTTTCATTATCTTTTCGCCGATAGAAACTTTGGGGTGCTCCTTGGAGTTCTTTGTGTGGATTGAATATTATGATTATGAAGTTGTTTGATGCATATCGTATAATCAACTCACGGATACTTGTGGTGACATTGGAGTATCTCGGTGACATTAGAGTTGGTTGATGTGTATCATATGGTGTTATTTTAGTATGAACTCTAGGGCTGTTTGTGACACTTATAGGAATAGCTCAATAGATCGATCGGAAAGGATAACTTTGAGGTAGTTTCGTACCTTACAAACAATTTCTATCTTATGTTCTCCGCTAATAGGAACTTGGGAGTGATTCTTTATCGCACGTTGACGGATGGTTATATGATCCAATTATGTTAGCATTGTTGAGAGATTGCACTAGCGAAAGTATGAACCCTAGGCCTTATTTTCAAGCATCGCAATACCGTTTGTGCTCACTTTTATTACTAGTTAGCTTGCTGTTTTTATTATTTCAGATTACAAAAACCTATATCTACTATCCATACTACACTTGTATCACCATCTCTTCGCCGAACTAGTGCACCTATACAATTTACCATTGTATTGGGTGTGTTGGGGACACAAGAGATTTCTTGTATTTGATTGCAGGGTTGTTTGAGAGAGACCATCTTCATCCTACACCTCCCACAGATTGATAAACCTTAGGTCATCCACTTGAGGGAAATTTGCTACTATCCTACAAAACTCTGCGCTTGGAGGCCCAACACGAGTCTACAAGAATAAAGTTGCGTAGTAGACATCATGGGTCCCAGCTGTCAGGGGGAGGAATCATTTTTTTTGCATGTAATAAGGAGGCACTTCCTTGCGTGCGAAGATGTAGCTGGTAGGTCCCAGCTGTCAGGGGGAGGAAACATTTTTTTCCATGTAATAAGGAGGCACTTCCTTGCGTGCCACCATGGACCTCGTGGGTCCCAGCTGTCAGCCTCTCTACGTACAGTCCTCTTCCGATGGCTGTCGTTCGTTGACCGCATTGACAACGCCGCACCGAGTGCACCAAGGCGGTGGACGACGGCGGAGCCTGGGAAGACGTGGCAGTGGTTTCCCACACGGAGGGGGTTTACTGGTTCGGCTGTGGTGTGAGGCTGCCATCGCCAGAGAATAACAGGAGGTGTGGGTGAGTAGATGGATGGCCTGGCCAGTGATGGGAGTAGGGTGGGGCGGTGAGGCCTGCGCGGCAGCACAGCCGGCCACGTGAGGCGGGAGCAGGCGGTCCCGTCGGCGCTGGTTTGGGCGGCTGGAGCAAGAAGATCAGAGATTGAAGAAGCAACACGGCCGTTGGATTAACATCCAACGGTCACTGCTACTAGAATCGTTTGTCGACTAAGTTGACAAAGCCCTGCATATGCGTTAACTTAGTTGGCCCACAAGTCAGCCTGAAAATTTGGTGGGACCCAACTAGGAGGGGGAGGAATTATTTTTCTTGCTCGTAATAAGAAGGCACTTCCTTGAAAAAGATGTAGCTGGTGGGTCCCAGCTGTCAAGGGTAGGAAACTTTTTTTCCCACGTAATAAGGAGGCACTTCCTTGCGTGCGAAGATGTCGCTGGTGGGTCCAACCTGTCAGGGGGAGGAATCATTTTTTTCGCATAATAAGGAGGCACTTGCTTGCGTGCGGCCATGGACCATGTGGGGCCCTACTGTCAGCCTCTCCACGTACATCCCTCTTCCGATGGCTATCATTTGTTGACAACGTTGACCATGCCGCGCCGAGAGCACCAACGCGGTGGACGATGATGAGGCCTAGGAAGGGAATGACCCGGAGCCGGCAAAGACATAGCAGTGGATGCCCACGTGGAGGAGAGTACGAGGGTTGACTGGTTCGGCTGCGGGGTGAGGCTATTGTCGCCGGAAAATAACAGGTGCGGGTGGGTAGAGGGATGGCCTGGCCAGCGGTGGGAGTAGGGTGGGCCGGTGAGGCCTGCGCGGCATCACAGCCGGCCACGGGAGGAGTGAGCAGGCACTCCCGCCGGCGCTAGTTTGGGCGGCTGGAGCAGGAAGATCAGGGATTGAAGAAGCACGACGACCGTTGGATGGACATCCAACAGTCACTGCTGCTAGAATCGTGTGTTGACTTAGTTGGCCAACAAGTCAACCTCGAAATCTGTGGTGTGTACAACCCATTTGCTATTATTTTTATAATTTACAGCCCATTTGCTAATTCATATGGAATTTATTGCAGCCCATTTTCCATTTTTAGAATTGCTGCCCATTTTCTGGTCAGGACCAGGGTTAAAACATTTACTAAAAAATATGCGATTTTTTTGAAATTTCGCATATTTTTGCTGGGGTCCGAACTATTTTTAATCCCAAAATTAGGAGCCAGATTAAAACTAATTTTCAAAATAATTAATATTATGTTAAAATGCAATGAAATATAAAATCTAAATGAAGAAAAAAAACAAAATATGAAACTAATTGCCCATTTGCTGTGTTTTCTTTTACATTTGCAGCCCATTTCATATTACTTAAAAGATTTACTGCCCGTTTTCTGGCCAGGCCGAATGCGTCCCTCCTCATCTTGAAAGATTTGTAGACCAGCAAGTCGGAGAAAAAAAATAGGCCTAGGTTGGGTATTCTTAAAAAAATGGTGGGCTACCCATTTTCCCAAAGAAAAAACAGTTGGGCTGGTCATGCTGTTAGACGAGCCACAGACATCGCACAACCCAGTTTATACCCTGCTCCGTCTGAACAACAAAAAAAAATTGCTCGAGCTGCTAGATCCCAGGTGTGAGCCGCTCCTCGTGCAATTCTGTCGTTAATTGACTATACGTTGACAATGATGTGGGTCCCAGATATCAGCAGGATGGATATGAGTAAAAAAAATTGGAGGGGCGGATCTGAGTAGTATGGAGGCACTTGCTTGCATTCGGCAGTGGACCTGGTGGGTCCCTAGTGTCATACTCTCAAGTACAGTCCTCTCCAAATTCACCATGTTGACCACGTTGACAAGGTCGGACGGCGGCGCCGCGGCGAGCGCACCAAGGCGGAGGAAGACGGCGAGGCCTCGGACAGGAATGAACAGGAGCCGGGAAGATGCAGCAGTGTGGTCGTAGGCGGAGGGGAGTACGCGGGTTGACTGATTCTGATGCGGAGTGGGCTGCTGTTGCCGGAGAAGAATAGGATGTGTGGGGGAGTAGAGGGATGACATGGCCAACATTTCAGGGTACGACAGGGCGGCGATGCGTGCATGGCAGCGTAACCAGCCGTGGAAGGCGGGAACAGGCGCTCCCGCTGGTGCTGGTTTGGTTTTAGCTGTTGGATCGGTCAGACCCATAAACTCATCATGCTGGATTAGAAGAATTAATTTTATATGGCTACAACTTATTGTAAAATGAAGCCGAGCACCTTTTGTAGGTGTGAAGCCGAGCACATTCAGAAGCCCTGGGATAAAGTGGTGTCACCACATGTGTTGGGCTGGGCTAGGCATTCTTATCGAAAAATAATGTTGGGCCGGAACTTTTTGTCATAAAAAAAACTTGGCTTGTCAAAAAACTTGTGGTACTTGGGATTCGAACGGCAGACCCAGGCGGCACAATCCCTACAACATACAAATGCAACGGAAACAAATTATGATATTTATTACAACTTGCCGCTAATAATTGTTAGATGTTGACCACGTTGACTACGATTTGCGTCGCTTCAACCTGGTGGGTACCAGATAACAGTCCGCTGGGTGCAGGAAGAAAAGGGTGGGAGAAAAAAGACTGGTCGCTATCTTTGCCTAAGAATAATATCGACAAAATGTAAAGATACTCTCATAGGAAAATAATATCCTCCTGTTAAAATCATACTTTTCAAATCGTAAATTTAAACAACCTGTGCATGAGCATTTAGCATTATTAATTTATTTAGGGGAGCATGAGCATGTAGCTGGGCCAGATTCATGTGAGAGCCTCCCTCCCAGTTAATTATGGGCTCTTCTATTGGGCCTAAATCACTGGGCTGCATGTCCTCGACAAGTGGAAGATTTGTTCCCTAGGAAAAAATAGTATCAGCTACGTACGGGGCACTAAAGTATCGGACCGTGCAACGACTTTCAAAACATTGTGTTTATCATTCTAACACCACTATTTATTCAACCAACAGACAAAATATATTACTGATTGTACATTGAAAACACCAGCAACATCCATGGCTCAGTTTTTTGTATATTGTTTTAGTAAAAGGGGTTTGCCACCAATTTTCCATTAATAGAAACCACTGGAGGTTCACAGCAAACTACGCCCTACATAATCGTAAAGGAGCCTTGTGATTGAAGATACCACCAGGGGTGGGGCTGCAACAGAAGCAGTAAGCAGGCCAGAAGAGTAAAGACGCAGCTCTCTCTTCCAACCAAACATCAGCCAACATTACAGAAGGGCTACCAAAAAAACCAAGTGTATGCATCAAACTAAATAAAGATCCTACTGCACCAAGTGTACGCATCTAACTAACTGGCTTAGTTACACATTACTATTTATTAAGCTGTGGAGATTGGCTGAAGGCTTGAACCAGATGGGTGCATGACGGGGGAAATTACAACCAGCAGGTCGAAGTCTGATACTTGTGACCCTCTCTCCTACTTTGGGCTGCAGAGCATGGCGGCACATATCAGGGTATGGTGCATGGAGAGATGCATGGTACGCTGTGTACACACAGTTTTGCCTATTGAACAGAACAGCGCTGCCATCAGGATCCTTGCTGTTGGTGATCTCCTGGTTTATCGGATAATTCAGTCCGAGAAACAGAGAGTGTGTGCCAAGGCTACTTACTGACCTTGATACGTCTCCAACGTATCTATAATTTTTTATTGTTCCATGCTATTATAGTATCAATCTTGGATGTTTTATATGCAATTATATGCCATTATATATCATTTTTTGGGACTAACCTATTAATCCAGTGCCCAGTGCCAGTTGCTGTTTTTTGCTTGTTTTTGTCTTTTCAGAAAATCATTATCAAAAAGAGTCCAAATGAGAAAAAACTTTGGATTAATTTTTTCTGGACCAAAAGAGACCCACGAAGCTTCGGGAGAAGACCAGAGGAGTCACGAGGGAGCGACAAGCTCGGAAGGCGCACCATGGGGGGGGGGGTAGGGCGCGCCCCCCAGGCTTGTGGGCCCCTCGTAGCCCCTCCTGACCTAATTCTAGCGCTATAAATTCCCAAATATTCCCAATATACCAGAGAGACAGAAGAGAAAATCTTTCTGCCGCCGCAAGCCTCTGTTCTTCTGTGATCCCATCTGGAGGTCTTTTTCGGTACTCTGCCAGAGGGGGAATCGATCACGGAGGGCTTCTCCATCAACCTTGCTGCCCTTCCGATGATGTGTGAGTAGTTTACCACAGACCTACGGGTCCATAGCTAGTAGCTAGATGGCTTCTTCTCTCTCTTTGATCTTCAATACCATGTTCTCCTCGATGTTCTTGGAGTTCTATCCGATGAAATCTTCTTTTGCGGTGTGTTTGTTGGGATCCGATGAATTGAGTTTATGATCAGATTATTCATGAGAAATATTTGAGTCTACTCTAAACTCTTTTATGCATGATTGTTATAGCTTTGTATTTCTCTCCGATCTATCGATTTGGTTTGGCCAACTAGATTGGTTTATCTTGCAATGGGAGAGGTGCTTTGTGAAGGGTTCAATCTTGCGGTGCTCAATCCCAGTGACAGAAAGGGACATGACACGTATTTGTATTGTTGCCATTAAGGATAAAAAGATGGGGTTTAATCATATTGCTTGAGTTTACTTTGTCTACATCATGTCATCTCGCTTAAGGCGTTACTCTGTTTCATACTTAATACCCTAGATGCATGCTGGATAGCGGTCGATGGGTGGAGTAATAGTAGTAGATGCAGGCAGGAGTCGGTTTACTTTTCTATGAATCCTTCATAATTATTTGCTTTTCTATCAATTGCCCAACAATAATTTGTTTACCCACCGTGTATATGCTATGTGTTCGAGAGAAGCCTCTAGTGAAAACTATGGCCCCCGGGTCTACTTTTATCATATATTAAAAATCAAAAATACCTTTCTGCAATTTATTTACTTTTATTTTATTTAGAATTTTAGTTTATCTATCTATCACTATCAAAATTAATCCTTGCAAATAACCGCTAAGAGGATTGACAACCCTCTTATTTGCGTTGGGTGCAAGTGTTTGCTTTTGTGTGTGCAGGTGCTGCTAAAGGGATTTTGCATGGTTCTCCTACTGGATTGATAACCTTGGTTCTTAACTGAGGGAAATACTTATCTCTACTATACTGCATCATCCTCTCCTCTTTGGGGAAATACCAACGCAGTCTACAAGTAGCAGGAAGAACTTCTGGCGCCGTTGCCGGGGAGACATCACCAAAATTTATCAAGTACCTTCACACTAACTATCATCCACTTGCATTTATTTTATTTGCCTTTTTATTTGCATTTGCCTCTCGTTTTCATCTCCCCCACTTCTAATTTTTTTTTACAAAAACAAAAATATTTTTATTTGCTTATTTGCTAGTTTGCTTGCCCTACCACTATGGCTAGTTCTTCACTTGTTACTATTACCCCTGAAAATGAAGTGCTTAATTTTAGACAAAGGGGAGGAGAGAATTTAAAATATGCTTGGTATAGGATTTGTGATGCTCAAAATAGATCAACTCGTAAGCAATCCACTACCGTTCTTCTTCGCAATTTTTATGTGGAAATCACTACTTGGTATAGATTTGTGCTTGACACTTTTACCGGAGGGAATTTCTTGATGTGTCCCTCTATGGATGCTTTCAATGCCATGGGGAATTTAGTGGGATCATCACCTATCATGATTAATGAAACAACATTGACTATGGAACATGTTATGCAAAGGTTAGAAGCTATTGAAAATAAAATGCCTACTATTGAACATCTTGAAAATTTAGACAAAAAGGTCCATAATCACATCACTCAATTTGGTTCTAAGGTGGGGAGTACTTTGAAAACCTTAAAGGAGAAAGAACCAATAATTAACGAAAGGGTAGAACAAAGTCCCGTTAGAATTGATAAGTTAGAGGAGATTATCAATAATTTGGGTTCCACTTTTTCCTCCGCTAAAACCATTGATAGGACTCCTCCCAATAAAAATTGCAAGTTTATGTATGTTCCTAAGAACAAGGGTGCCACTTCTAGCAAAGGGAATGAGGATCTTAAAACGATTAGTGTGCACCCCAATTTCGTTGATGTAACAAAGGAACCTATCTATAAAAGCAAAATTCTTAATTTTGTGCCTAGGAGCATGATGATAAGAAATTCCTATGTTAGTTTTCCTAGAAAGAGTGGGTGTATAATTGAGGATTTGTAAACTAAGGATGACAACACTTGAAACTATGCATTATGCCTAGCTAGGGGCATAAAACAATAGCGCTTGCTGGGAGGCAACCCAATGAATAAAATATTTTTTTGTTTTACCTTCTGTTTTTGTGTGTTTACACAATTATAGCCTCTGTTATGATTGTGTTTTTATCTTTTAATTAGTGTTTGTGCCAAGTAATGCCTTTGGGATGATTTGGAAGATAGTATAATTGATTCTGTTTGAAAACAGAAACTTTTGTGTATAGTGCTGGAATTTTGATTTTTTGCTGGAGCGTCAGAACCTTCTGAATGTTTTACACAATATAGATATATGAATTTCCCATGTTGTCCTATTTTTCAGAATTTTTGGAGTTACAGAAGTATGACGTTAATTCAGATCTTTACAGACTGTTCTGTTTTAGACAGATTCTGTTTTTGTTGCATAGTTTGCTTATTTTGATGAATCTATGGATCGTATCGGGGGGTATGAGTCATGGAGAAGTTGGAGCACAGTAGCATTATGCCGATATTAAATATGAATCAATTTACAACAGTACCTAAAGTTTAAGATTTATTTGTTATACTAGCGGATCTCACGAGGTTTCTGTTGAGTTTTGTGTGCTGAAGTTTTCAAGTTTTGGGTGAGACTACGATGGATAAAGGAATAAGGAGCGGCAAGAGCCTAAGCTTGGGGATGCCCAAGGCACCCCAAGGTAATATTCAAGGAAGACTCAAGCGTCTAAGCTTGGGGATGCCCCAGATGGCATCCCCTCTTTCGTCTACAATCTATCGGTAACTCACTTGGAGCTATATTTTTATTCATCACATGATATGTGTTTTACTTGGAGCATCTTGTGATATAGTTTGTTTACTTTTGTTTTCTTTTTAGTTTGTCAGAATCATCTTTGATGAACACACCTTTTTGAGAGGGACACACATTATTCGTGATTTGTTAGAATACTCTATGTACTTCACTTATATCTTTTGAGCTAGGCAGTTGCTCTAGTGCTTCACTTATATCTTTTAGAGCACGGCGGTGGTTATATTTTAAAGAAATAGTTGCACTCTCATGCTTCACTTATATATTTTTGAGAGTCTAATGAATAGCAATGGTAATATGCATGGGTTATGAATTTTGTCCTAATATGATAGGTATTCAAGAGGGATATAATAAAAACTTTCATGTAGATCACTGAATATGATAAGTCTGATTCCTTGCAATAGTTTTGCGATATTAATATGGTAATATGTGGGAGATGCTAGTAGATAATTGTGGTTTAGTAAGAATATTGGTGTTAAGGTTTGTGATTCCCGAAGCATGCACGTATGATCTGTCGTTATGCTAAGAAGTTATAGCATGATTTATTCTTGATTGTCTACCTTATGAGTGGCGGTCGGGGACGAGCGATGGTCTTTTCCTACCAATCTATCCCCCTAGGGGCATGCATAGTAGTACTTTGCTTCGAGGGCTAATAAACTTTTGCAATAAGTATGTGAGTTCTTTATGACTAATGTGAGTCCATGGATTATACGCACTCTCACCTTTCCATAATTTGCTAGCCTCTTCGGTACCGTGCATTGCCCTTTCTCATATCGAGAGTTGGTGCAAACTTCGCCGGTGCATCCAAACCCCGTGATATGATACGCTCTATCACACATAAGCCTCCTTATATCTTCCTCAAAACAGCCACCATACCTACATATCATGGCATTTCCATAGCCATTCCGAGATATATTGCCATGCAACTTCCACCGTTCCATTTTTATGACACACATCGTCATTGTCATATTGCTTTGCATGATCATATAGCTGACATAGTATTTGTGGCTCAGCCACCGTTCATCATTTTTTATACATGTTACGCTAGTATCATTGCACATCCTGGTACACCGCCAGAGGCATTCATATAGAGTCAGATTTTGTTCTAGTTTAGAGTTGTAATTTTCTTTTGAGTTGTAAGTAAATAGAAGTATGATGATCATCATTATTAGAGCATTGTCCCAGTGAGGAAATAAAAAAAGAAAAAGAAAAAAAGAGGCAAAAAAGAGCCCACGAAAAAAGAAAAAAAGGAAAAAAATAAAATGAGAGAAAAAGAGAGAAGGGGCAGTGTTACTATCCTTTTCCATACTTGTGCTTCAAAGTAGCACCATGTTTTTCATATAGAGAGTCTCCTATATAGTCACTTTCATATACTAGTGGGAATTGTTCATTATAGAACTTGGCTTGTATATACCGATGATGGGCTTCCTCAAATGCCCGAGGTCTTCATGAGCAAGCAAGTTCGATGCACACCCACTTAGTTTTCATGTTGAGCTTTCACACACTTATAGCTCTTAGTGCATCCGTTGCATGGCAATCCCTACTCCTCGCATTGACATCAATTGATGGGCATCTCCATAGCCCGTTGATTAGCCTTGTCGATGTGAGACTATCTTCTTATTTTTTACTTCCCCTTATTAATCTCTACCACCATATTCTATTCCACCCATAGTGCTATATCCATGGCTTGCGCTCATGTATTGCGTGGAGGTTGAAAAAACTGAAGCGCGTTAAAAAGTATGAACCAATTGCTCGGCTTGTCATCGGGGTAGTGCATGATAAATATTTTGTGTTAAGAAGGTGTTGAGAAGATGGAGCATGACAGGATTATATGATTTTGTAGGGATAACTTTCTTTATTATTTTTATTTTGAAAGACATGATTGTTTATTAGTATGCCTAAGTATTGATGTCTTTATGTCAAACTATAGACTATTGCTTTGAATCATTCGGATCTTATTATTCATACCGTAAGAGAGATTACATGATGAAACATGTTAGGTAGCATTCCACATCAAAAATTCCGTTTTTATCATTTACCTACTGGAGGACGAGCAGGAATTAAGCTTGGGGATGCTTGATACGTCTCCAATGATCTATAATTTTTGATTGTTCCATGCTATTATAGTATCAATCTTGGATGTTTTATATGAAATTATATGCCATTATATATCATTTTTTGGGACTAACCTATTAACCCAGTGCCCAGTGCCAGTTGCTGTTTTTTGCTTGTTTTTGTCATTTCAGAAAATCATTATCAAAAAGAGTCCAAACGAGAAAAAAAACTTTGGATTAATTTTTTCTGGACCAGAAGAGACCCACGAAGCTTCAGGAGAAGACCAGAGGAGCCACGAGGGAGCGACAAGCTCAGGAGGCGCACCCTGGGGGGTAGGGCGCGCCCCCCAGGCTTGTGGGCCCCTCATAGCACCTCCTGGCCTAATTCCAGCACTATAAATTCCCAAATATTCCCAATATACCAGAGAGACAGAAGAGAAAACCTTTCCACCACCGCAAGCCTCTGTTCTTCCGTGATCCCATCTGGAGGCCTTTTCCGGTACTCTGCCAGAGGGGGAATCGATCACGGAGGGCTTCTTCATCAACCTTGCTGCCCTTCCGATGATGTGTGAGTAGTTTACCACAGACCTACGGGTCCATAGCTAGTAGCTAGATGGCTTCTTCTCTCTCTTTGATCTTCAATACCATGTTCTCCTCGATGTTCTTGGAGTTCTATCCGATGAAATCTTCTTTTGCGGTGTGTTTGTTGGGATCCGATGAATTATGAGTTTATGATCAGATTATTCATGAGAAATATTTGAGTCTTCTCTGAACTCTTTTATGCATGATTGTTATAGCTTTGTATTTCTCTCCGATCTATCGATTTGGTTTGGCCAACTAGATTGGTTTATCTTACAATGTGAGAGGTGCTTTGTGATGGGTTCAATCTTGCGGTGCTCAATCCCAGTGACAGAAAGGGACATGACACGTATTTGTATTGTTGCCATTAAGGATAAAAAGATGGGGTTTAATCATATTGCTTGAGTTTACTTTGTCTACATCATGTCATCTCGCTTAAGGCGTTACTCTGTTTCATACTTAATACCCTAGATGCATGCTGGATAGCGATCGATGGGTGAAGTAATAGTAGTAGATGCAGGCAGGAGTTGGTCTACTTGTCTCGGACATGATGCCTATATACATGATCATTGCCATGAATCCGTCATAATTATTTGCTTTTCTATCAATTGCCTAACAGTAATTTGTTTACCCACCGTGTATATGCTATGTGTTCGAGAGAGAAGCCTCTAGTGAAAACTATGGCCCCCGGGTCTACTTTTATCATATATTAAAAATCAAAAATACCTTGCTGCAATTTATTTACTTTTATTTTATTTAGTATTTTAGTTTATCTATCTATCACTATCAGAATTAATCCTTGCAAATAACCGCTAAGAGGATTGACAACCCTCTTATTTGCATTGGGTGCAAGTGTTTGCTTTTGTGTGTGCAGGTGCTGCTAAAGGGATTTTGTGTGGTTCTCCTACTAGATTGATAACCTTGGTTCTTAACTGAGGGAAGTAGCAGGCCTCCAGTCAAAAATTCCTGAAGGCCCAAAGAAGCTGGGATCCTGCTCAAAGACCATGCAGTGACTGTGATTGTATTCCGCGAAACAACACGTCCGGTACATGCGAACGACCATCAATCGTTCGCCGTCATCTGATCGAGCCAGGAACCACCTGCAACTACCATGCCACTTTTCTTTGAAAGGTTCTGGGATTAGGAAGGGTAGGGACACCAGGCGGCCTACAACATCATATCAAGTTGGAGTCAAATAAAAAAGGGTTGGTACTGTAAATCTAAGAACAGCATGTTCAGAGCATGAATATTTTTTCAGTAAATGTTGACAGTAATAGAAGCATGGGAAGGATGATTTGATTTCACCAAAATTCTACTACATCTGATCACCAATGTGGGACGTTTTGGCAGTTCAAATTAAACTGTCAAAATGTCCTACGTTACTGAACAGAGGGTGTATTTGACAGCGTGGTGTGGATTTCTAACAACAATGTCATGATTCTAACTCTTCTCAAACTATACTCTGACAATAGGAAGCAAGCCATCATGATATCATAGGAAAGTAGGAGTAACATACTGATGTATTAGCCATTTGTAGCGATGACTCGAGTAGGCCAGCAATATGTCCAGCCATAGAAGGAGTCCACAGCATAAATGAAGCCCTTGTGTTCAATGGCATCAGAGAGCCATGGAGGATGTATGATCCTACGATGGACGTGGAGATTTATCCACTTATCGCTATGACCTATCAGATAGGTGAGGACGCGGTTGAAGAACGCAATTAGCCTGAAGTCTTTATAATTTGCAGATCCTGTGGGCACTTGGCAGATTACAACCTTGAGCAAATCAAACTTGGTATCATGTTGGCTACTATAAGATTTCGAGTATTCTGGGCTACGGTGCCAAAGCAATGCAGTGTTAATCGAAGGAAGGGGTATCAATCGCCGGGTGTAGACCTCCAGGAGAATCCACCTTCCGCGTCCCTTGACGAGCACCATCCAAGACGTGTTCATGCCGACCCAGTACATACCGTTAATGTAGTTGAGGGTGACGGGGATCGGATCGCAGTCGAGGGGATTGATGCTCACCACCCTAGGATCCTTATGCTGCGTGCCACACCATTTCTGAAGATCAGGCGGCATCAGCAAGCAGGGAGCTGGCTTAAAAAGCTCCGTCCTGAGGGCTTTGAGTAAACGGTACAACCTCGACGAGCACGCGGCGAGCGGCATGGTAGTGAGATTGTCCACGCGTGAAACAATGAGTTTGATTACCTCTGTGGGGAGCGAATTCTAGCCACTCTTTTGGTGGACGCTGCTCGGTTCTGCCATTGTTAGTGCTTGGTTTCGGAAGAGGGGGGAGGCGCCTAGCGGGGATGGAAGATTGGACGATTATGTGCGGACGAGGATGGAGAAGCGAATATGTGCTGCAGGAAGTGGACAGGTGATGATGACAATGTAACAGCAGCACGCCGCTTGACTTACGAGACACATCCCAGCAACGTAGGGTCATATCGATGCCAGACAACTTGACTGATTACAGTACTAAAATATATAAACTACATTACCTACTATAGTGGAGTAGGACTCTGCTCTACCGGAGTAGTACAAACTTCAATGCCCGAGCGTGGAACGACTACGAACCACCAACGGTGCTAACGCCAATCCCCAGCAAACGTTCGCTGGGAGACATGGCAGTTGCAAATGCCCGCGTCACAGTTACATGTGTAAGGGTGGCAGTTTTGTAAAATACCATGGGCCTAAAAAAATGCCACCGTCGGATGGAAATCTTGCGGTTATGTGGGCGTTCGCCAGGATTGGGCTCGTGGCAAATGTTTCCACATATTATTACGAAAAAAATAAGGTTAATACACCAGGGGCTAGAACTTGCACCGGCTGACCACTAACATTGATACTAAAAGTTGTAAAATGGTACTATCGTACGTGTTTCTGGTCAGCGAACGTGTCTACATGGTGTTTGGAATTATAAATACCAAATTACTATAGTATATTTGAGTGTTTGACCCAAACCGCTGCACCCGTTTCACTTGCTGCTTACATTATTTTTATTGTATACACCTCCGTCTTGTGCCAAAATTTGACCATAGATTTAACTGACAAAATGTTAATGCATGTGATTAAAAATTATATCGTTGGATTCGTATTGGAACATAGTTTCCAATGATACTATTTTTTGAGACATGCATTAACATTTTGTTAATTAAATTCATGGTCAAAATTTGGCACAATATACTAAGGGACCAATAAATCAAGACGGAGGTAGTAATAAATAGGCTACTTGTCTTATCAAATCACTGGGCTGCAGTGCTTCGTACCCCTCGGTCGTAACATTTATACTGTACTAGTACTAGTAAGTACACG
Organism: Elymus sibiricus; assembly: GCA_039707655.1. Classification (NCBI taxonomy): domain Eukaryota; kingdom Viridiplantae; phylum Streptophyta; class Magnoliopsida; order Poales; family Poaceae; genus Elymus; species Elymus sibiricus. The sequence goes on from CM077668.1 coordinate 231,053,988, forward strand.
ATGTGCCTCTTCCTGGTTTCTGCGACTCACAGCCATCCTAATTTGGTTATTCATCGGAACCAGTTTATGCGACTCGCAGCCATCCTAATTTGTTCGGCCGACGTGCGGGCCAACCAACATCCGGGACCACTGGCCTTCCAATAAATTACTACTACCTCCATCCGGGTTTATTAGTTCACATCATATTATCGGTCAAAGTTTGACCTCATATTACATTTGCAAAAATTTAATGCATGTCATCGAAAATTATATTGTTGGATTTGCATTTGAATGCACTTTCCAATATTGTTTCTTTGCCATGGCATATAACGTACATTATTTTTTAACCTGAATCCAACGTCGAACTTATACTGTACTACAACTATGTCCCTACTAGTCAAAAATATAGCTCGAAATACGAGAGGTGCTAGTAAACCGGGACGAAAGTAGGAGTATAGAGGGCGGCACTGCAGGGGAGTCTGACCCCGTTCGTGGCGCGGCAGTAAAGCCGTCATATCACAAAACCCCACCACTCCCAGTAATAAGTGGCCTGGTAAAATGAACGGACAAGCAACCATCATATCACTCCTATCTTTATTGTATTTCATCTCTCTGCATTTTTGTCCGGTTCATTTCTCCGCATTTATGGTCGATCCTAAGCGGCACGCTCGATCCCCATGAAAAAAATACAACTCCACGTAAGTTGGAATTCCATTTGCACAGCACAACTTCGTAGGAAAAAAATACGACCGAGGGGGTATGAAGCGGTTTGGGAGTAGTAGTAGTACTTGCAAAAAAAACAATTTATATAGTGCGTATAGATTTTTTGAAAAGTCAAGCTTAACATACTTTGATCAGGTTTATATAGAAATTTATTTATATCTATAATAGTAGATATATAAATTATGAAACTATGTCTTGTGATGAATCTAATGATATATGTTTGGCATTCTAGACGTAAATATTTTTCTCGAAAAACTTGGTCAAATATAGTCAGGTTTGAATTTCCAAAAATTCTATATGCACTACATTATGGAACGGAGGGTAGTGGTAGTACGAGTCACTCGTAGGAGTACGTGCTACGTACCGTGTGCCGCCAAACGTCACTAATCCCTCCCGGTGCATAGTGCATAGATCGAATGGCTGATCTACGGGATTCGCTTGAACAGTAGCTAGCTGCTGCATCCGTGCTATTCTGGAACAATTGCAAGGGCACTTGTCCGAAAAATTTGCATGCCTCCCGACCAATGAGATATAGTACTAGTACTACGATAGAGAAAAATCTACAGAGAGAAGGAAGTAAACAATCAAATGAGAATGGGTCCCACCATTTATAGCTCATCATAAAACAATCAATGGAGTTTTCACTTCTCATTCTTGCATTTCTTTTGCATTGAATCATTTCACAAGGTTGTCTACTAAATTATCCCTAATAAAAGCCACGACGCTCGCAGGAGCGCTTGTGGCGCGCCACGAGTGCCCTGGTGCGTGGCCGTTTCCTAGCGCGGCGACACAACGCCTCTTCCTCGGCCTCGTAAGTCGCGAGGTGCTGATTAGCAGCTTGCCGGTGGGCGAGCGCGATCTCACCAGTCTGTTGATCCGGCGCCAACAGGTACTCCTCCTCGCTGGAAGCGTGCACCCAATCGACATACCGCCAAGCGTAGATGAGGCGCATGGACCCGACTGCACTCAGGGCTTCGGCACGGGCGTCCTTCACCACCCACATGGCCCTCGCACAAGCCTTCTGCCAAAGAGCGAATTGCCTGACTCTCTCGGAGGCGACATAGGCCTGCCAGGTAGCATCCCTCGGGCGCGCTTCTCTTCCTCGGCCTTCTTATCTGCCTCTCTTTTGGCGCACTCCGCCGGAGGCAAAGCCTCCCACAAGGCAACCTCCATTTCTTTCCATAGCTCCTCCAAGCTGGGGGGGGGGGGGCTTGGGGGTCAGTGCGACGTCCTCCTCGTAGCGGGGCACCGACGCGTCCTCCGATGCGCGTGGTGGCAAGACTGGGAACGTCGACGCATCCACCTCAATGCGCCGCGGTGAGGAGTGGAACACCGACGCGTCCTCCACGAATCGAGGCGGTGAGGAGCAGAACACCGACGTGTGACCCTCCGCGTGGGGCAGTGAGGAACGGAACGCCGATGCGTCCTCCTTGAATCATGGTGGTGAGGAACGGAACGCCGACGTGTGACCCTCCGCGCGGGGCAGCGAGGGGCGCCTAGGGCTAGGGAGGGGCATTGCCATGGTGGTCGATGGGTCCATGATTGAGAGGGAGGGCGAGGAGATAAAGGAGATGAATGTGAGCGTTCTTCCGAATGCCATAGGAGGCGCATTATTTATAGCGAGCAACCTACGTAAGATATGTTGCATGATTAACGTAACAAGTAGGTGGGCATTTTTTTGTTGGAGGAAATTAAGGGGGAGGGGGGGCACCGAGCTGAATTCAAGGGGAGGGGTGGAGATATTGCTGGTCACAACGGTTTAGGGTTTAGGTGATCTACGATTTAGGCAGGAGGAGACTGGACGAGCACGAGAGGGAGAGTCATGCATGCAGATTGTTTTCACATGGGGAGGACAGGTGGGACTACGTGGGAAGAAGGAGAGTCATGCATGCAGATTGTTTTCACACATGGAGAGGAAAAGATTTGGAGGTGAACGGGTTTCCTGGTAGGGCGAACGAGAAAAATGAATCGAGAGGGAGGTGGGCTAATGAGGTGGTTGAGTTAAATGAGGCGCAGTTTAATTACAACTCCCTCCGTACCAGTGTATAAGTCATCTCACGTTGTGCACCGCGACCAAGGCGGAGGAGAAAACGAGAGAACATAATGTTTATTTGCTAATTAATACCATTGCATGCAATGAACTGACCACTGCATGCCGTGCTAGGTAGTCTCAAGTCATTAAAAACATCCATGCCCCACGTTTCTTATTGGTTGATTCCTTCATTCATGTCAAGAAACAAGAAACGAGGTGGGAGTTAATGCACCGCGCATGAGTGTTTTGGGATTATTTGGTTTTCGTAAGATGACTTATGCACCAGTACGGAGGGAGTACTGTACATCGCAGCTAATACTTTATGATTTTCTGAATTCTCTTAGAGTAAGTACAATAATGAGCTTATAGCCCGCTTACATGGCACTTTTGCCTATGTGGAGTAGAGAGAAATGGAAAAATGGTGGGACTGGGCTCTCATGCAAGAGCCTAGCTATATGCATACTCCTTGGCAAATGCAAGAAATACAAAGAAAGAGATAGAGAGAAGGTTAAAAAATTAGTACTCTTATAGCCAACCTTATAGCTAACCTTGTTGTATGAGTCATTATAAGTGATGACTATATATGACATAGCAACATCATATAGCCTAACGCACCTGGACGGAGGAAGTAGTATCATGCATGCGAAGTAGGCAAAAAAATTTGCTCATTTATAGCCGTCCGAAGTCTCAAAGGGTGCGACCGCGCGAGCGAGGCGACGGTCGTGGGAGGCGCGACGCTGAACGGAATTAACTCAAAGCTGCATGCACACGCGAACATGCAGATGCTAGCTATACTATCAGGCCTACGAAGTGGGTCTAGTACACCTGACATCTGGTGGGTCCCCCATAGTACTAGAGAACTCTTTGGAGGCATGCAACCGTTTATCCATCGGGCAAGCCACTACCCCACGCCATTCGCACGCCCTACTCAGCATTTTTACAATCAAAAAACCGCTAGCAGTTCGCTCCATCTTGTCCCCGTCCTTTAACATTATAGCAGTTCGCTCCCACCCGTCCCGTCCTTTCACATTACAGCAGTTCCACTTTTCCTAACCCTCCTCCAAATTCCATGGCCTCCTGAATCTCCATGATCGGCGGTGAGTACAAGGTTAAAACCATCACCGGTGATGAGTTCGACGTCATCTACACCCGTAGTGCCACGACGGTGGAAGGTTGCCTTGGTCGCTTCAAACGCATGTTCGAAAAGTCAGATGATGAGTGGGTCGCTGGGCTAGATGTTGAGTACACCATAGTCCAGAAAAAAGAGAACCTTCTAATGGAGGAAGAGAAGAAGAAGCCCGCCATGATCCAGGTTTGCGTACATAACTTGTGCTTGGTCTACCACATATGCCATGATGACGTTAGGTGCCAGAATTTTGAAGACTTCCTCAAGGACGAAAGAGTCAAATTCGTTACTATAGACTTTAAGAACAACAAGGAAGTCCTGGGTCGGATAGGCCTCGTTGTACACCAGCCCTTCGACCTCCAGAAGAAAGGCTTGGTGTCCTCCTCTCAGCCTTCAATGCTGACCCTGGCAGGAGCCATGATTGATCCTTGGTACGGTAAACAGAAGAAACCTCACTATAGGTTTCATAATTCATGGGAGTGGAAGAAAATAGATGAAGCTCACATCGAGTACGCAGCACTGGATGCCTACCTTTGTTTAAATATCTACAAGGGTTGGATGAAGATGGGGAGCCTAGTGTCCGGTTCAAGCAAAGAAGTATCGGCGAAGAGGAAGAGGGACAAGGACGAAGTCGAGGACGTGGACGAGGACTCCGAGTAAGGTGGCAGTGTTGTTGCTCATGCTGGCTCTAATGCAGTGTCAACCGGATTAGTTGCTTAGTTTTCTTTCAGGGGTGTGTTGTGCTGAGCCCCCAGCAGAACTATGTTATGTTCTTTCTCGTTACTTGAACTCTTTAGTACGTACTAGTATTTCTTACAGTTCATCTTGTAGTTGGTACTACTACTCGTTTCTTCACGTTCCTACTGTACTTAATAAGTAAGTAGTACTAGTAGTATTATTTCCATTCGTCTAACTAGTTGGTACTATTCGTCTGTACTACTCATTTCTTATCTTGTACTTAATAGGTAGTACACAATATCTATAGCAATTTGGGTCAGTCGATTTGTGAAAGAAGAAGTTCACAGGAGGAAAGGAAGAAGATGCCAGAGAAGCTACCCCACTATCTATGATGGGTGGTAGGGTGCCCATGATCTATCTTAGGAGTGTTGGGTGTGGGATGCAGTTCGCCATAAAAAAATGGATCGCCCGTGGTTAGACGGATGGGGGGGGGGGGCAGCACGGCGGTGGGAGGCGGTTGAGAGGTGGGAGGGGCGGCCGCACCAGGCGGTTAGGCCTGTGGCGGCTCGGTGGTTGAGAGAGAAGATGAACAGTGCATCATTTTCGGAGGTTGAAGAAGCCCATCTGGCCATCCATGTTGCATCCAACGGCTCGCAAGATTCGACTGACCCAATCTGTTCCTTCAGATTGGAGGATCCACGTGGCATTCAAGGTCTCAAAGGTAGATTCCACGTCGGCACCCGGTTTGCGGCCTCGGCGTGGGACGAGTCGAGCTCACGCTCCTAGCGGGCGCGACCGGCTTCTGCCGCGATAGCCACCATGTGGGCCTCCTCCTCGTGGTGGGAGACCACAATGACCTGCTAGCTCCTCCTCCTCCTCGCCGGCTTGCTGGAGCACACGCTCGTCCTCCTCCTCTTCGTACGCTGCCGGGATGCGGCGGTGATGCGCGAGAAATGGTCGGCCGGAGCACGCGGGCACCGGCATGCGCAACGGTGGCGGCGGCATATTGATGAGTGAGCGTATGGGAGCTTAGTTTAGTTTTATATAGGGTTGGTCAAACTTAAAAGAACTCCGTACTAGTACACGTAAACATTAAACTGAGGCAGCGCTTACCACATTAATTAGCACAACATCGATACGGAATCCTCTGCAAGCGCGTGCACCGCAGCCGCGCGGTCGATCGAATGGTGTGTCACGGTGTCGCGCTCGAAGGACATCCACCGAACCTTTTTGTGTGTGTGAAAACAATCCCCGGATATCACGCTACATTTTTTTTGCTGGAAAAGTTCTTCACGCTACAATATTTCCATATATTTGAATTTAGCTTCAGTTCGTGCTTATTTGGATCTGGACGTTTTAGGTGCACCCTAATAATATTTTTTGAGAGAGATTATGTGTGTGTGTGACGGAGAGAGAACGCGTGTATGTGTCTATATGTGTGTTGTGGCGGAAGGGCAATGTGGAGACGGTGTGCGTGTGATTGAGAGGTGTGAATGTGCAAATGATCGTGTATTAGTGAGACATAGAGAGATGCCGAGATATGGTGTATGCATGAGAGAACGGTCTTGTATTTGTGTGTATGTGTGTGAGTGAGAGAGAGAGAAGCATCCGTAACACAACAACTATCTCTCTCGATTCGTCCCTCCCTCGCACACTCGCATGTAACACATGCATTAACGCACACATGCATTTTCACACCCCGGCCCTGCCCGCCCAAGGCCACTACATCGCTCTCTCGCGCACACACAATCTCTTCCCGAAAATCATATGTAGCATGTACCTCTCCGTCACATACACCCTATACCACACACACACATCTATCTCTCGCTATGTCTCTCTGTCTCACAAACACACTCCACTTGGTCCTCTCTTTGTATCCCCGCACATGATCCCTCTATATTTCTTAAACACTCACGCACACGATGTATCCATCTCGCACCATTAGCCTCTCTCGCCTACACACACATTCTCTCCCTAGGTTTGATTTCTCTCAATATCTCGCACACAAACACCCCCCCTCAGACACTATCTATCCCCATCCAAGGTTATATAGCGGCCACAGTTGCTTGTGCTCCTCTGCACCTCGGCATGCACAACACCTGGATCTTCAAGGAGGGCATGGGGAAGAACGGAGACGCTGACCAGACCGCACTAGAGAATGCGGGGCCATTGGGAAGCAAGACGACGTAAAAGCGGCTGACTGACTCCTTTGCTCTCTCTCTCTCTCTCTCTCACACACACACACACACACACACACACACAAAGATATCAATCCCTCACCCCACAAGCATACACACAAGCTCTCCACCCCCTCTCGTCCATGTTTTTTTGAGCTCTCTCTTCAAACCCTTTGTCTCTTCTCCTTCCACATGTACAAAATCTCGATCGCACGCACACATCTCGCTCCCTATATATACATGTCTCCTTCTTTCTCATAGACCTAACTTCTCCCTCCCTATATATATGTCTCTCTCACACACACTTCCTCTCTCTCTCTCTCTCTCTCTCTCTCTCTCTCTCTCTCTCGTGAGGTTTCTCTCCTACTCTCTCACCCACATATATACAATCTTTCCCGCCCTTTGTTTATCTCTTCCATGGGGTGTATATCTTGTCTGTTGCGCACACATTTCTCTCCCGCCATTGCTCCGTCTTCACACCCTCTCTCTCTACGCTTCATTCACACACGCAGGAATTCACACATTGGGATGTGTTCAAATGTTGTTTTGGATTGGATCATGTAGAGTTATGGTTGGTTTTGTTGCATCCAACTAATTAATAATTATGAAATGCATTTAGATTTTCATTTGAGTTGGATTATGTGAGTTTGAGTATATTGTCTAGTACTGTAGACTTGGTATTCATTTTGGAATTCAATAGAGATTCTAACTATTGATTGTATAAACCATTACATTTGAAGTCAATAGCTTAATATTGTCGGCCCAGTGGGAACCAGGGTACCATGGCCCGTATGCCTCTGGCCCAGAGGACAACGCTTGGGCCGGCCCACGAGAGTGGCTCCGCCACGGCCGCACCGAAGGAAGCCACCTCACGAGGGGCAAGCCTCGTGAGGCCCCTCGCCGCCAGGCCAGGCCTTGCCGAGACCGCCAAGTGCCAGGATGCCTCGCGAGGCCTCCTCATGAGGCAGGGCGTGCGGCGTTGGCCGCGGGGCTTCGCGCCCAACACATGGGTGATGACCCGCTGTCAGGATAAGGACAGCAGGGCGTGACCGAGCCCAGCTTCCATCCTGGTGATAAGGGAGCAGTTGTATCTGCCTCTCCCAAAGCAAGTCCCAAAGCATTTCCTCTTTGGTGAAAGAAGATCAGGACGGATCAGCGTGCCAGGACGGAGGTCACCGCCAAGCCCATCTGCACGTCACGAAGACCACTTTATCAGGCGGAGACCGCCTTTAGTCAGGATAGACCTGCGCGCCTATTCCCCTTTGAATTGCCGCCCTGTGGCCACCCTTTCCCGCTCGTATTTTCGGGGAAGAGGACCAAGGCACTACAAAAGGGGCAGGGCCGCTTCCATGTAAGGGGATTGACCCATTCTCCCCCACACCACGTGTACTTCGAGCCACAAGCTCTCCATACAAAGCAATCCAACACAAGCAGGAGTAGGGTATTACACCGCATGGTGGCCCGAACCTAGGTAGCTCGCGCGTCCCCTTCGTGTCCGGCGAGAGCCAGTGAGTCCGTCGTGTTCCCCTCGTAGTCACCGTCGTGTCGTAGGTTGCCAAGCAAAGTCCCCCAGAGTTCGAATCCTTAGTTCTTGGAGAAGTTTCTTGGACGCAGATCCTAGACTCTGACAAATATATTTATTTCACAACTACATCAAATAATTAATGCCACAACATTAAACTAAGAAAACAGATGTACTCAACACGCCAGACGGGAGTACATTATTACAAATTTTCAGGTCGGCGGCAAAATCTCCCGCTTCCATCGAGATCTCATGTGACCCAGATTCAAGCAATGCAAAATTACCATCATACCCTTGGTCGAACAGGCCGACGACGGTGTTGGGTCAGGGGTTGCTTTGGTAACTTCACATTCACCCTGCCCAGCCACCCCCACCCCGCACCGAGAGTACACCTCAATAATCCCCACTTTCTATCTCCACCGCAAAATAGACTTCTCCACGGCACCGCAACACCCCACAACAAGCCGGTTGCGGTTAGCCAGCCTTCCTGCCCCTCCCCTTCTACATCGGCGCACTCGTCCACCTCAGCGAATCTGCCTCATCGACGACGTCGTACGCCACACTGAAGCCGGTCCACCGTCGCCGTCATACACCACGCAGGAGCCGCTTCCCCGGTCTCGGATCTGCTTCCCGAAAGCCGACGGCAAGCGCAGTAGCAGCACCGTCGGTGATAATGAACTGACTCCCGTTGCCGCCCATGATGCACAGACGCCGCCGCGACCTTCGTGCTCCTCTGTGATTGGTAGTGTGTCCATTGATTCTCTTAGTAGTACGTGTGCTGTTCCGATTTTGTTCATACCTACCCTTCAAATTTCCGTGCTGCTATTGTTCCCCTTTCCTGGCTGCTATTGTTCCAGTAAAAGTAATTGGTTATAGCTTGCATTATCCGACAGAATATCATCTTGTAATTGGGCGTCGCTCATGTATTGTGGTGTGCTTGCGTAGGTTCTTCATCTCTAACCAGTAGTGTGGCAGATGATTCAAAGTTTTTTAGAATAGCAGGGAGGTGATCCCCCTGTTCTATTGACTCAGAATGAAACCAGAACGTAGTTCTAGCAAATTTGAATAACCACAAAGTAGGATATTAAAAATTACTCGTACCAACATTGCAGATGAGTGCTTTAATGTTGCCTACAAGATGTGTGAGTATTACTATATTTTTCTTGCCATGTTGGGATTTTATAAAACTCTAATGCCAACATGCAGAGGGGCAATGAAGATCAAATACGGGATGTTGGGGACATCTTCAAGGAACGTCGCAAGATAAAGACGAGCTGCACCAAACCTGTAAAACGAGCTTTGGTAAGTAACAACCTTTCAATTACTTTGACATGGTATGTGTCTGGCAGCAGTATTGTCGACAGGGCCAGGCCAGGCCCTGGGCAAGCCCCGAGCCGAAAACAACGTCAAACAATGTTTTGTGCTTGCCTAGCACTACAAAAAAAACACTTCCGTGATGATACGTCTTTGTCACAGTAGGTCAAGTTTTCTGTCATGCATGTACATCCGTGACAATTTTATGACAGAATCAAGATAGTCATACCTGTGCTGTCGTAGAAGTGTTCCATGACAATACTGAAATTATCATCACGGAAGTGTCCACTTCCATGACGATAAATGTCGCGTCATGGAAGTGTTTTCATCAAGGGTGACCGACACGTGGCTTCCACCGTAACGGGTCGCCGTTTTTTTTTGAGGAACCAGGACAGTGGGAAAAACCTCCCACAGACTTTTTTATATTAGATGGTTAAAAGGTTAGGCAGTCCATAATTACATGAGGGGGGAGTTAGAAAGAGAGAGGCTGAGGGGAGAGGTTGTACAAGGTTACACAAACTTACAATAGATCAAGGGGCAAAAGAATAAACCCACACGAAAGGCAGCAAGGGGGGGCTAGAGTGAATTAGCAAAGGAAGTAGTAAAAGCAGACTCTCTCTGCGGAGACCTGTGGACTAGTAAGCTAAAGTCCTCCTTGAATCGAGCCTTCCACGAGCGGAGAGACAGAGGAATCCCTCTGAACAACTTGTCGTTTCTCTCCTTCCATATCCCCCAGGCCGCCACTACAAACACTTCCATAAACATAGGACGTCGCCAAGAACGCCTTCCAGCGTGCATGATCTCAAAACGGTCCCCATGGGCCGGCCATGATATTCCCAGAGCGCTCCAGCAGGCAGACGCGAAGGGGCATTGATAGAACAAATGGACCAAGGTTTCCTCTGGGGGGAGTAGGGCACATCATGCAACTATAGTCATCATCTGCAAGCACAATTTGCCTTCTTTTGAGCATGTTTCTAGTATTTACGCGGTCCACCATCAAGAGCCAGGCGAACACCTTCCACTTCATGTTGCATTTGGTTTTCCAGATCCAAGAAAACACCTCATCCACCTTCTCATTTCTGAAGCAGAATGAGTAAAATTTACTGGATGTGAAGGAGCCATCCCACACACACTTCCACACATCTGATCGTTCATTGTCCAGGGTCACCTGAGCGGTTAGCTGCTGAAGATGTCTCACCTCCTGCCTTGCTTGCAGCGAGAGAGGGAGGGCAAAAATGTCTCTGATCGAGGTGGCCGAGAGAAAGTTTTTGACTGAGATATCTTCCGAGGTCGAGAATGAGAAAGCCCTTGGGTGAGAGTCGGAAAAGATTTCATCCCGCCACTGATCCTTCCAAAACAGAACAGAGCCACCAGATCCCACCTCAACACTTGTAACACCCCTGTAAATCACAGCAAGCTGAAACACATCGCGCCACCAGAACGAACCACAGTCACCCACGGCATGCGGTACTTCATCAGTGTAGTACGAAGTCCAAATCAGATCAACCCACGGTACATCCGCTTTGTTGTAAAACTTGTGAAGGTGTTTGAGTAACAGCCCCTGGTTCTGAATTGTGATGTTCAAAATTCCTAAGCCCCCCTTCTCTTTCGGCCTGCAAACAAGGTTCCACGCCGCCAAAGGATTGGTTTTCATGCCATCATCAGATTTTTTCCTCCACAAACAGTTTCTTCTCAACTTATCCAGTTGTTCCACTATTTTTGGAGGTAACCTGAGCGTGCACATCGCATACACAGCCAGCAATGTGAGGACTGAATTGACTAGAGTCAGCTTGGCACCATATGGCAGCAGACATGTTGTGGTGGAGAGCCTCCTTTCCATTGAGATGACGAGCGGCATTAAATCAGCGACCGACGGACCCGTCGTGCCAAGCGGTAACCCAATGTAAGTAAACGGCATACTGCCAACAGCACATCCAAAAATCCCTGCAATGTTGTTCGCTTGAGCTTCATTCAGATTGATGGGAATCAAGGTAGTTTTCTGGAAATTAATTCTGAGCCCAATGGAGGTGGCGTAATCCAGCAGTATGCTTTTCATGCGCTGAGCTTGAGTTGGGCAGGCAGGCATCACGACGATGGTGTCGTCGGCGTACTGGACGACGGGATAGTCGTTGCCACCCGTGGGGATGGGGAGCGAGATCAGACCCTTCGCGAATCCATCATTAATGGCTGACTATAGAAGATCCGCGGCTAGGACAAATATCAACGGCGACAAAGGATCACCTTGACGAACCCCTCGCTTGCACAAGAACTAACGACCAGGAGCGCCATTAAGAAGGACCGAGGACCTGCCAGAAGAAAAAAGAATCTTGATCCACCCAAGCGTTCTTTCGTCAAAGCCCATTCTTCTCATAATCTCAATCATCGGTTCATGTTCGATTGTATCGAATGCTTTTGCGAAATCCAATTTCAGCAAACATATCTCTCTACTTGACGCTTGGCACTGATGAATGAACTCAAACGACCACGCCAAGCAATCATGGATTGTGCGCCCCTTCAAAAACCCATACTGATTCCGATGAATGATCTTCAAGTTCACTTTCTGAAGGCGGTTGGCTAACAGCTTCGTAATGATCTTAAGACAACAATTCAAGAGTGTGATAGGACGGTAGTCGTTGGCCGTCTCAGGAACATGGATCTTCGGGATGAGCGTTATGAACCCAGCATTGAGGCTCTCAATGTCCAAACCACCCTCATAGAAATCATCACAGAGCCTGTAAAAATCATGTTTTATGATCTGCCAGCATGTTTTCAAGAAGCACCCATTAAAGCCGTCCGGCCCCGGGGCACGATCCGGCGACATCTCCTTAACTACCCCATCAATCTCCTCGTGAGTGAATGGAACAGACAACTCCTCGAGCCCCTCCACCCTCCTAATGATCTCTGCTAGATTAAACTGCATATCGGTTGTGTTAGATTGGGTCGCCGTTAAGCTATCGGGTCCGATTTTGGATTTGATAACCCGTTAACAGCCCTGACCAATGGCGATTTTCCACGTGTAAATTTCTCATTCGCCGGCCGATCCACGTGTCAGCTCGGCGTTGCGACAGATGTCATCCATTCATTGGACGAGAGACGCGTATGATACGTCGACATGTGGCATGGCCCAATAGTGGCCCATTTAGGTTAAAAAGGCCGGCCCATTTGACTTGGTCAAAAGTTAGCAGGTCGGCCCATGGAAAGCCTGTTAACGGCCTGTTCGCATACAGCCCATCTACGGCCCGGGTACTCACGACCCGTTATGGCCTTTCAATATTCGGCCCAGTAACGTCATATGGGCCATCCCATATGATTCCAGCCCATTGTCACTTTCGGCCCATCTATGGCCCGTGATGTCTTTCGGCCCATATGAGGCCTTTTGCATCTGTGGGCCCATTAACGGCCCGTGGTGAATCAAGCCCATCATGAATAGTAAACTACTTTGAGCCCATTAACGGCCCATGATTCAGTTGGGCCGTTTCAATCCCGTGCTCCCTTTCGGCCTTCTAAGGGCCCATACATTCTTGGGCTCATTTCCTGCCCTCGATTACTTACGGTTCGTTACTGGCCTGTTATGCTAATGGGCCAAATTCAGCCCGTGGTAACATTCGGTCCGTTTGTGGCCCGTTAACCTGTTGGGCCGTTTTCATCTTGTCTTGTAATTCGGCCCATTAACGACCCGTCATGCCTCTTGATAGAATAAAGCCTGTGCTGTCTTCTGGCCTGTTAACGGCCCGTTATGGTCTGGGCCCATAAACGGACGGTTCCGATTTTGGCCCGTTTACGGTCCATATTGCGGTCCGGTTTTGGCCCACGGACAGTACGGCCCATGGATCCTACGGCCCATAGGAGGCCCATGGATCCTACGGCCCATAGGATGCCCATCGTTTCCACGTCCCGTATGTGGCCCATGGTTATTGCGGCCACTAGCAAACCAAGGAAAAAGAACTGCAGTGACTACAAGCAAAAAAATAAACAAAAGACTATAAGTAAATAAATAAGAAAGCAACTAACGCTAGGCTATTACAGCAATTACACAGATTACATCCACTGGGCATCAAAGTTTGCTACCAGTGCAAATATTAGGGAACAACAAAGCATCATATTACATACACTGGGCATCTAAATTGGCCACCAATGCAAATAAACGCGGCAACAAAACAAGTCCAGAACTGAAACCACTTCAGAAGAGCTCAAGAAACAATATCCTAGGCACCCACCATGCTGGCAATTAGCTTAGCAAGCTTATTAACTTTCTCTTGTTTGGCTCTAAAATCCTCCAACTCTTGTTGTTTCTCCAGAAAGTATGCATCTGAATTCTACAGGGACTTCCTCAGTCCTTCAGCTTCTTGTCGCAGCACAGCTGATCGTTGTCTTTCAGCTTGTATTTGAGACTCAAGAAGCCGAACTGATTCAGGCAGCGACTTCGAAGGGCTTGTGCCAGCGGTAGTGGCTAGTAACTCGAACACTACATCAAGGCAGGACTTTGGGGTTGTCTCACCGTCTTCAAGATAGTTTTTATCAGCTTTCTTGGAGAACAACAGGGTTGTCTGACTATCTTGGACCTTATCTGCATTACTTCCTTTACCATTGCATAATGGGGTACTCTTCTCCACTATTCTGCCGGCATTCTAAAAGAGGAACAAGCAGACACACCACATGTTTAGCATGTATATGAAACTCAGTTTGGTAAACCAGTTCAATAGTAAGGTTGACAGGATTATACTAACTTGTCTTCTATTGCAAGGTAGTACATAATAACATAATGAAACAAACATATATCTATGTACTATGGTCACTGTATTGTCTATATCATCCTAGTTTATGTTGCCAAATCAAGATAGAGACACAGTTCAAATCATATCTGTCTAAGACAAAGCAGCATAGACAGAATATAAGTGTGGGAAACTACACAGCACTAACAACACTTGTAATGTGCATGACATGAGAACATAACTATTTATACAATTTAAACTGAAATCAACATAGAGCAAGAAGTTACAACAGCAAACCAGTTAAAGAAACAGGTTTAAAACATACCTTTTGCACCATTGGAGTTTCAATTGGATCCTTCAAATTAGAAATTAGTTGGTATGAGTAAATACAATGATGCAAGAGCAAAGGAGAATGCACCATAGCTATGGAATCTGACCTGAGAACAGTTGTTCTTCTGCTTTAAGCGTGGAGTTTGGGTTCGCTGTGGTGGTCCTCGTGCTTTGGGCAGTGCAGTTGCCTTACTAACTGCTCGTGTGTGGGTGCTCTGTGGTGGAGATAGTGCTGTGTCAACTGGAAGTGGGTTACTATCTGCTGGGGTTGGGGTTAGATGGGGTGTAGCTGGTTCTCTGGCCAATGGGGTAGGGGTACAATCTGCAAGAGTGTCGGTCATGTGTGGTGGGGCTGGCTCTTGGGCAAGTACAACCGTGGTTCTATCCGCATCGACGGGTAGCACCGTCTTTTGTGAAGACCGTGTTTTTACTCCCTTAGATACTCCATCACCCCCTCCAATTCAAATGGCTGATAAACAAGAAAAGAAATTGAAGGTACAAACATTGTATGATAGACAGATGCAGTAATTCACGTATATGTTGTCTAACCAAATAGGACAGCATGACACAATTTCACATATATGATGGCAAAGGCTAACTAAACAGGATAGCTTGACACAATTTTAGATATATGATGGATAACTAAACAGGATAGAATGACATAATTCAACATATGATGACTATCTAAACAGGATGACATAACATAACTATATGATGTCTTTATAAAATAGGTTGGCATGAAATAATTCACATACATGTTGTCTAAGTATACATGATGGCATGATATAATTCACCTATATGATTGATATACTAAGCAGCTGGCACTCGCATATATGATCTCTAAACTAAGCAGATGGCATTGAATATAGTGTATATGATGTCTAAACTAAGCAATGCAAGACACCATATGCATGATATGAGAAATATAACCATCGCAAGTTAGAGCATACACCTCAGGGGGGATATAGGACTGGTCATCTGTCTCTGAATCCTCCTCTGAGGAGCTACCTGCAACCAGCGAGATATCTGCTTCAACAGGTAGCATTGTCTGCTTTGAAGACCTTGTTTTCACTCTAGATTTTTCCATAACCGACTCAAATGGCTGATGCACAGGAAGAGTAGTTCAATATACAAACATTGTCGGCAAATGGAATACATAATGAAAAAAAAGGATGGCATGACATAATTCACATATATGATGCCTGGCTACATAGGATGGCATTGCATAATTCACATATATGATGCCTTGCTAAAAAAGATGGCATTGCATAATTCACATATATGATATACTCCCTCCGTTTCTAAATATAAGTCTTTGTAGAGATTTCACTATAGACCACATACGGATGTATATAGATGCATTTTAGAGTGTAGATTCACTCATTTTGCTCTGTATGTAGTCCATAGTGGAATCTCTACAACGACTTATATTTAGGAACGGAGGGAGTAGAAACTAAACAGGTGGCATTCACACAAAGCAGGTCTAATCTAAGCAGATGACATAGCAATGCAAGACACCATATGCATGATATGAGCAATATAACCCTGCCAAGCTAGAGAATAAACCTCTGGGGGGGGGGGGAATAGGACTGGTCATCTGTCTCTGAATCCTCCTCTGAGGAGCTATCTGTAACCAGCAAGATATTTGCTTTGACAGGTAGCACTGGCTGCTCTGAAGACCTTGTTTTCACTCCAGATTTTTCCATCACCGACTCAAATGGCTGATGCACAGGAAGAGTAGATGAATGTACAAACATTGTTGACAAATGGAATACATGATGAAAAAAATAGTATGGCATGATATAATTCACATATACGATGACTGGTTAAACAGGATGGTATTGCATGATTCACAAATATGATGCCTGGCTAAACAAGATGGCACTGCATAATTCACATACATGATATAGAAACCAAACAGGTGGCATTCACACAAAGCATGTCTAAACTAAGCTGATGACATATACGATGTATAAAGTAAGCAATGCAAGGCGCCATATGCATGATATGACCAACATCAGCATGCCAAGTTAGAGCAAACACCTCAGGGGGTAAATAGGAGTGGTCTGCTCCCTCTGAATCCCCCTCCGAACAGTTATCTTCCTCTTGAATACAATCTGGAATGGGGGGAGGGGGGGCTGCCACTGCGCCCACCATGGAGCGATGTCTGCATGACATTATATTCCCACACAATGCTCTTCTCTTTTTCTCTACATGTTCTGTACGATTGTGTACAATAACTGACATGCATAATAAAAAAACATAGTCAGATTATGTAAGGCCTAAGGGGTGTATGCAGAAATCCAGACTGATGGTAGCAACCAGTGGATAGATCCAAAACTAATGGCAGCAGGCAGATGATAGCTTCAGTTAAAAAAGACAGATGATGGCTCCTCTACTGTTTATTGCCCACCCAACATGAACCACATAGAAGACCCGAGATGAACCAGATAGTAGACACAGATACTATTCGTTGCTGCCTCGATATGTGCCCCACAAGCATTTTAAAACTCACGTCTAAACATTAGTTTGGACCTGACTCAGAGTCTAAGAGGTGAACAGGACGATAAAGTAGCAGGTAATATTAATCGATGTATGACGTAAGAAGACACGAAAGAGTGCGACCTCTCTTCCGGAACTGTTTAGTCAACACGTTCATCTGCTCAGTCGATGATGGTAATGCAGTTGGTGTGGCTGCCATCAGTGGGGAAGAAGATCTGAGGCGGCAAAAGAAGGTCTGGAGTGGGGATCTCTGCTGCGGTGGACGCTTCCGTCGATGGAGCAGCTCAAGTGGGGTGGACGACGGCACGGCAGGAGCGGGACAAACCACACAGAGTTTTCTTTGACACCTATCTATAAATGAAGTAAATCTGTAAGGGCTCCTTTGAACTGGAGGATTCTAAAAACGCATGGACTGGAAAAACACAGGAATAGGATAGGAACGCACGTGCAAAACAGAGCATTTGCAAACACAGGATTTCTGTCAAACTGGATGTTTGGTTCATAGGAATTGGAAGAACACATGAATGTAGACAAACATGGTCAAATTAAAGTCAAACCACATGAAAATGTTAAGTTAGAATCTTATTATGCCACTAATGCACTTAGTCTTGTTCTTCATGCATAGGAATTTGTAAAGGATGTCCAAGTGGATATTAAAATTCCTACATTTTTTCTTTGAGAGAGACACCAAAGGAAAAAAAATCCTCCAGTTTTGCTTTGCTCCATTCCTTCTAACCAAATGCATGAATAGTAGTACCATAGGAAACTTTCCAAGTCCTATGTTTTCCTTCACTTTTTCTTTGAACCAATGGCGATTCTAGTAGGCAGTCTTCAACAGGCTGAAGCCTGCCCTCGAATAATGTTTTTGTACTACTACTATTTTGGACACAACCAACTAGCACAACTCCCAGGCCCATCTACACATGCACGGCTCCAACACGCAGAAATAAAAAATGATCGCTTCCGAGAGAGTCCAACACGGATAGCTACTAACTTGCCTACTACCTTACTGCTTGTCATATGGGAGAGACTATTCGTATTTCTCGTTACTACATGTTCTCAATGGGTGTTCTTGCCTGCATGAACTAGATATTTTTCGAAAAGAAACCTAAAGTTTTTCAATATATACTACGTGTGCTCTGTTGTACTCTGAATAAGAGCTTATATGGACAACATAAGTAGGTCCACTATTCTGGTTAAAAAATTAATATCTTAAAAAAATAATTTAGTAATAGTACATGTTCCCGTTGTAATCTGAAATTTTGCGAGTTTATTTGGTCCACATGATTATGAGATAATGGCTATCTTGCTAAACCGATTCAAATTGTGGTTCAAAAGAACATTTAGTTTTCTCCCTGTTAACTTTGAGACCACCCTCCATTTCTTTCTAGATTTGCAACTGCTTTGAACCAAAGGATCCCTAAGGGATCGACGTGAATGAAGAGTAAAAAAGTGATGTGACGAGTGTACAACCTCTTTGCCTAGCCTTGTCGAACTCGGCATCATTGGGTTGGTCATAGAGGATGGTGCGGCTGGTGTGACTGTCAGAGGCGGGGAAGAAGATCTGAGGTGTCTGGAGACGGCGCCGAGGGTACTGCTCCGTTGTGATGGACGGTTCCGTCGTTGGAGCAGCTCCGGTGAGGTGTATGACGGCGAGGCTGAAGCAGGACAAGACAGACAACGTTAATCTAAAGTGGGATTCCAACAACATCTGCAATAGATGATGTAAAATACTTGAGCAAACAGTGCTAGATGTAAAATGCATCAGCCGTGCCACGGTTGATCCAACAGATGATGTAAAAACTGTTGACTCTGAACTTAACTGAAGAAACTAAATTGTACAGTCGAAACTGAATTTTACTGACGAAACTGAATTTATTGTCAAAATTGTTTGCACTAGTTGCAGAGCACTGCAATAGAAGTTTAGGCCGGTCGAGCACTAGTAGCTCCCGAAGCAGTGATCTAAATTAGCAACCGCTCGAGCAGTGAACGCACTAGCAGAGAGCAGCTCGTGCAGCTGCAGCAGCTGCGCCCGGAGCAGCAGCGCGAGCAAGAGCTAAAGCAGCAACTCGTGTAGCTGCAGCAGGTCGTGTAGCAGCAGTAGCAGCACGAGCGAGAGCAAGAGCAGAGCATAGCAGCAGCAGGAATGAGAGCAAGAGCAGAGCAGCAGCGCGACCAACGGCAAGAGCCGAGAAGTAGCGCGAGCGAGAGCCGGAGCAGCAGCAGCCCTGCTGGTGTGGACGTCGCCGCCGAGGGAGCAACGCCATGGGGGAGAGATGCCATGGAGGAAGTGGCCGGCGACGCCACCGTTGATGGAGGCACGCCATGGTGGCTCGGGATCGAGCAGCGGTAGCCCCGTGAGATCGAATAAACGAGAAAATGCAGCGATGAGTGTAGAACCTCCTTGGTGGCTCCGAGTAGGCTTCAGCTTCATCGGAGGAATTGCAGAGGGTGCTGCGGTTCCGGTGGGGCAGGTGAAGACGGCGCTGTAGGAATGGAGGTGGCGCGTTAGACGAGGCGAACGTCGGGGCAGCTCCTTGGAGGTGGAGGACGGGGCGGCTGAACCGGCGGGATGACGAGATCGACGATGGATCCTCATCCGGAGAGGTGGATGAGGGACGTCGAGCTGTTGCTATGGATGGCGTTGTCTGGGAAGAGGCTTGGGCTGGGCGGCGGTTGGCTGGCGGACGGAGGAGGGTGGGGTTTCGCTGGTTTTGGCGGCCTCGGTGTATGAATGGGGGTAACGCAGGGGAAGAGAGGGGGGAGCCATGGCTTAGGGACGTGCTTGTCCAAAATTTGGGGTAAGTTACGAAAGTACCCCCACCCATTTTATCCATGGGACGTCGAGGCGGTATTTCCGGTTGAGGGGTAGAAGGGGGATTTCGCGTGTTGGGCGGCACGACCGATTTCGGATGAGGAAGGAGTTTTCGCGCGCGTTGAAATTTCGGGATAACAAGGCGCGGGTTGAAGAGGCGGGAGTTTCGCACCACAAGATACTAAGAGATACTCTAGCTTGAAAATTTCCGGATAACAAGGCGCGGCTTCGAATTTCGGGAGAACAAGCTTAACGTGTACAAAAAAACAAAACAAAAGACAATTCGTACAAGACAAGAGAGAGTCATGTCCCGTTTTACAATATTACTACAAATGTCATTCAAAGCCAACAACAAATAACAAACAAATTTGGTAGAACAAGCTTAGCGTGTACAGTACCAAATCAATTCGCACTTCCCTCAACAACAAAAACAACAACAAAAAAAAACAAATCAAAACACCTCCCGCAAAAAAAAATCAAATCAAAACACTGTCGTTTACCATATTGACTCAATTTGAATCAATTTTCCCTATTTGAATATGATTGTTGTCAAGTTATATCATCATTTAAATATTATCTTGATAACACAATACATGCATGTAGTAGTAATCCTATTTAATTAATTATGACTTACATGCACCATACGATCTCCAATTCAAATATGTGTATCCATTTTATGTTGAATTCAAATCACAATACATTTAATGCTCTAGCTAGACGTTCGGAATGATCTAAACCATGTTTTCATATGTATAATGTGTTTAACACACACAATGCATGCCCCCCCACACACACATCATTTAGATGTTAGCTGCGAAAACCACACATTATCTCAAATTCGAATAGTTATGTCCATGCATGGATGCAATGTGGTGAAACGATGCCTGCCATCGGTGTCTCAAATTCAAATCAATTTTGGTTTGTTTGACGTGTATATAGTATTGCATGTTCGATTCAAAACCACACGCATATCTGCATTATATTCATGCATGCATGGGTTACAAACATCATGATCTCTTATTCAAATATTTGAATCCACTTTTATATTGATTATCATCTATGTGAGTCTTTTACACCCACTCACACACTCCTCCTCTCTTTGTGGATATATACCACTAACTTTCCTATCATGCATGCATATATATATGCACGCACACTCCCCACTCGGCATCCTCTACATCACACACACACACGTTCTCGTTCTCTAGGTCGGTCTCCCACGATCTCTCTAGGTCTCTCCATCTGCCTCTTTCCCACACACACCAATCGATATACCCCTCTAGCTAGGTCTACCTAGCTACCACACACAAACATGTACACATATGGTCCTACCCTCCTCTCACCATCCATGCCTCCCGCCCTAACTCTGAGGAATGCACGCACTGTCGCCCCCTCTGTTGTTATCCATCTCGCACTCGTACACTGTCTCAAGCTAACTAACTAATAGGCATCTCGCACCATCTCGTAGGTAGCTAGCTAGCTAGCTAACTAGCCGCATCCCTCCCCCCCACACACACCTCTCCCTCTCTTCGTCACTTTGGGAGTTCTTTATCTCTGACACATGCATGCATGTGCACCAATCGATTTCCCTCTATGTGTAGCCAGGTCTCTCTCGCTATTTTCCCACACAAACCGACCGATATATATATCTAGTTAGGTCTCCCCCTCTTTTCCCACGTACACACATCGACGGAACTATGACCTCTCTCGATAGGACCGCCTACCACACACACATTAATTGTCCCTCCCATCTCATCATCCATGCCTTCCGCTTTATATATCAATCAGACACGCGCGCCCACGCATGTTCTCGTCCCCTCTCTTTAATTATCGATATCGCACTTGTACTCCTTCCTTGTCTTCGTCTACCTGGCCTCTCGCACCATCTTCAAGCACCCCCCCACTGTCCTAGCGCTTGTACGCTCGTAAAGTTCTTCCCTCCATCCGTCTCTATCGATATCTGGCGTATACGATATCCTTCCCCTCTCTTCTCGTATATCGCCCCCTGCACATACATATACTATGTATGTAGGCCTTTCTTTGACACAAACATATGTATAGAGGCATGTCGCACAAACCATCTCTCTCTCTCTCTCTCTGACACACCCACTAGGTGGAGTATATGTATACGAAGGGAAGAGGTGCACGCACGCACTCACTCCTTCCCTCATACAGACACACGGGTACACGGTGGAGCACATTTCTATAAGAAGAGGTAGCCCACGTGATTGATAATTTGACGCGTGTAGAAAGGCTTTTTAGATGATGTGGCACTAGTACTTCCGGTACGTGCAAAGCAACCAAGTTGGATTTCCAATAGCATGGCACTACTTCGTAGGAAACAAAATACGAGGAAGATCTTGTTTAGGGTGATGTCTCTCTTTTTCAGTCAATACATTTATGAATAAAATGATGTGGGGGGGGCATCAATGAAGCCACGTGGCACATGTGGAGGTGTTGTTTGCCAACTTCCTGTGTGGATTTGATCACACTGACGTGCCGATGGTTCTAAAAGAACGTAGACACTTTTTTTTGAGGGTGGGTAAACTTAGGTTACTGTAGACGTGAATCCGAAACACCTAGACCGTTGGATCAACATCAATGAACGGCTGATATGACGTCACACGTGAACGATTGAGAATTTCAAAACTAATGATAGAAATAGCCAGCAGCAGGCTCCTCTTTTTTTGGTCTGAGAGGTTGCAGGTGTCTGGCTCCGCCATGATGGCCTCCAAGAGCGCGGACCCATGTACACGTCTGAGAAACGTATGCAAACCGTCGGCCAAACTCCCACGCCTCCGCTCCAGTAAAAAAAAACTCCCTCGCTTCCCGCGCTGGAAAAACACCGCCCTCGCCTTTCTAATGGGGATTTCTATCGACCGATCTCGTTAAGGAGTGAAAACAAGTGTTACACTTTACATTACATAGTATTAAGTTAGGCGGTAAACTTTACAGCCCGTCGCATTCGCGTCGCACCAACACACGGTCGGTCCGGCCCGCCGCTCACCGAAGGGACGCGCATCGGCTTGGTGCGTCACTGACATGTGCAACCGCATGTGAGCAGTAGCATGAACAGACGGTCGGTCCGGCCCGCCGCTCGACACGCATCGGCTTGATACATCACTGACATGTACGACCGCATGTGAGGAGTAGCAAACGGACAGGCCAAGATCCCCCGGCCTACCGCACGCCAAAAGCCCAGCCTTTTTAATAATTCTATAGATCGCACCAAGGAGCAGACCATGGCTATGGCTCCCTCAGTTGCGAATGCTCGCGTGTCAGTTTCATGTGTGGGGAGGGGCGTGGTGTGGCAGTTTTGTAAAATGCCATGGCATTTGTTTTTTTTACTGCTGTTTTCGTCCAATAACTGGCACCGTCGGATGCAGATCTTACGGTTACTGGGGCGTTCGCCAGGAATAGCCTAGCGGCGAACTATTGACTATTTTTTTTCACATGCATTACATCGACACATATCATCTCTCTCCCTCTTTTCCACGCACACACCTACGCTCATGAGTCTCTCAGGACTTCTCGCACACACCATCTCTAGCTCTCTAGGTCGATGCCACACACATACACTTGTACTCTAGGTTTAGTACATCGTACACGGAGAGAAGAGGTGCACGCACGCACTCGTCCTCTCTCACACACGCATCGGTAGCTATGAATCGTAGTGTTCTCAACCATCTGATTCGCTCTATCTAAGGTTCACGTTGCTCCTTGGCCTTCAGATTCAAAGGTTCAAAATGCGGAGGCTCAGCTGGAGGCGCGAGTTTTTCTTAATGTGGGTACCACACACGGCACCAGCATGACACGAGATTGGTCTGCCTGCTGCGCAGTCGGGTGAGTACTAGTAGTACTACTTTGATGTGTCGCGTCAACTCACAGAAGTATGCAACACTTCCTTAACAAACAAACATATAAGCAGCTTATATTTAGGTTTATTTCTTACCCAAAAGATCTTATATCCAACAGACACAAAATATCCCTTGGACTGTTGGGAATTACTTCAACTGCATATTACTAAGGTAAAGTAGACCAAACTAAACCCTACATTAGCATATTACTAAGATAACTAGAAGGCATTGTGGAATCATTTAGGAGGTGAGCTTGTCAATCCGAATGTGGAGGGACACCGTCCTCGACGACCCAGCCCCGGCCAGCAGCTTGGGCGGCACTATCAAGAAGGTCAGCTCCTCCAGGGCGACGGCGCCGGGCTCCTTGCTGCTTATCACCTTGATTTCCACCTTGACGGCGTCGGTCCTGCCGTTGGGCGCCCCTGGCGGCCCGTTCGCCCACACTCTGATGCAGACGACCCCGCTCTGATGCAGACGACCGACACGGCGATAGGCGCGCCGATGCCGAGCGCGCCGGCGACCACGAAAAATGCGCGGCCGTCCTCCTCGGCGAACAGCAAGCGCCGCGGTTCCAACACCGACACCTGCAGCTGGAGCACCTTGCCGTACTGGATCCTGTGCACGGTCATGGGGTGCACGGTGATGAGGTGGCTGGGGAGCGCCGGCGGCGGGCCTTCGTAGACGCAGCCGGGCACGGGGCACTTGCACGGCGCGAGCGAACACACGCTCTAGTGATCGTGGAGCTTGTGGTAAGTGACGTAGAGCCCACATCCTTCGTGCGGGCACTCCACCCTCGCCGAGGACAGGACGGCGTCCATCGCCGTGTTACGCACGTCGAAGCCGCCGCCACGCTCGCACTTCTAGCACTGCCGCTGGTTCCCGGGCCGCTCGCCGCGGCAGTCCGCACAGGCCAGGTGCCCTCCCTTGCACTGCACAAATCAATCGAACACCACATCAATCAAGAAAACTGCGCCTTGCTCGATCAGCCGAATGGACAAGATGTATTCGAACCTTGTACACTGGAGGCTTCAAGGGGCGGAGGCAGAAGGGGTAGTGGAGCATGGTGAGGTCCATAAAGACGTCCATTGTCGGGTCCTGTTCCGTCGGCATGATCTCGCTCTCCTCGTGCACCACCATCTCTCGCTTTAGGGCCTAGGCATTATTAAATTTTTTTACCATCACATGTTCATACTTCAAGGTGCATTAAATCAAGACATGAAAGGATCAAAAGGAAACTCACGGCATGCATGCATGCATTGCAATTTATGCATCGGTAAACACAACTTCTTGAGAAAATCGAGTGTACTGCTTTGATATGTCGCGTCAACTCGTACAACAAGGAGAAGCTTTTGCTTACAACACGCTCTCCCTCCCCCACGCGATGGACATGCAGCAGTTCATTCGGTGACATATTGCCAGAAGCATATCTATACTACTATATAGTGTACGAGTTTTGAAATTTTGAACCCTAAGCCTAAGAATGAATTTCAGCCGTGGATGAGTTTCAATCCAATGGCCTAGAGTGAAGGGATTCACATCAATAGTGTCATTGTACTTTACTCTAGAGAAATCTAGGACATTATCGCGTGCCTACAAGGCCTCAACTCAGGTAGCCAAGGAGAGGGAGCAGGATTGTGTGGCTGTAGCAAAGTTACTACTGTCCACCTGTCCCCAAGGCTTGCTTCAGAACTTTCACGTGAGGACCCAGTCATGTGTTGTGAACTGGCGAGGTTGTGAATTCCAGTACAGGCTAGAAGTATCTCGGTACGGTATGCATACAGAGGCTGGCAACCTACAGTAGTACAGTATACTACTCCATAGCGGTTTACCCTTTGAATGCATGCACGGAAGCATTTCTCACTTTTACTCCATAGGGAAGAGTATATGTCAAACTAATCTACTGAGCTAGCCTCCTGTTATGCGCTATAGAGAGAAATGTTCAAACAATCCATGTAAAATTTAGACTTGAAAGTTTTTTTTTGACTTTCTTAAAATAATTTCATAAGTTGTTTCAAACACACAGTGATCTCGAGGACACAAGACTGAAATAGAGATTATGAAACCAGTCAAAAAACTTGAGATTATGACCAAAAAAAGTTTTTTTTTTTTGAAAAATACTGACTTAATGGTGGTAGAAGGAGGAAAATGCAAAGCTGGAAATTAATTAGTTTGAATATGTGAAACTATATTTCATGACACACGTCAATAAAATTTCTTTCTGAAAGTAAAACGAGGCCTTGCTCAACCATTCTCCATAAAGAACGCTGTTGCACCATTTGTGTGTTGATGTGAATTATATAAAAGTTTTGAGGAGTTCCCACTAGAAAACAGAAATCTTCTTTTGAATTACATGATAAACTTAACCATAACATAGATGTTTAATTTTTTATTTTAATGGTTTACACATAATGGTCTGACGTGCAAAGCACGTACAAATTACTAGTAGTACTAGTATTATTGTAGTAGTACGACTTCCCGAAGAGGCGAAGAGCCAAGCGCAACCCGAAAGTGGCAGTTGTGAACGCTCGCGTGGCAGTCTCTCATGTGTAGGGGAGGGGCGTGGTGTGGCAGTTTTGTAAAATGCCATGGCATTTGTTTTTTTATTGTTGTTTGCATCCAATAGGTGCCATCGTCGGATGCAGATCTTACGGTTATTGTGACGATCGCTAGTTATAGGCTCGTGGCGAACTGTTGACTAGTCTTTTTTTTTTGCGAAAACTAGTCTCTTTTTGACACGCATTTACATTGATACGGCTTGAATGCCAACGAGGGAGAGGGTAGCGGTTCCCGAAACATTGAACGGTCAATGATGCATCCTCATTCAATTTTGCGCTTCTCGAGATCTAAGTTTGACCATAAATTTAACCAACGAGACCGACTGCGGCGGGAGCAAAAATTATACCACTGAAATTCGGGTCAAATTTATGGTCAAACTTAGATCTTCGGAAGTGTGGGCGCACTACATTGTGGAATGGAGGGAAGCATGCAGAGGGAATTAATTGGAGAAGCAGAATGGAGCCCGCACGATATGAATGCAACGCCGTTTACACTCTCATAGTATAAGGCGCCCCTCCACTCCAATCCATCTACCGAATCGTACGCACCTACTAGTACTATGCACCTAGTCTGCGCAACACTGCTCACTCCAATCCAAGACCAAGTGACCAGAAGCCACAACCACCCATGGAGGCAATGGACGCGAGCGGCAGGTGGCTGTGCCAGATGATCCACGACGCCGGCTTGCGGCCCGGCACTGAGCAGCGTCTCCAAACGGTGCTGACGACCACCGGCGTCGTAGCCCTCGGCAACGACGGCTTCGCCTCTCACATGGGCGAGATGATGGTCCGCTTCATCCGCAAGTTCACCGTCGTCAAGAAGCACACGGACGACCTTGCCGTACTCCTCCAGCCCGCGCGCCCAGGCTCCTCGTTGCCTGCCACCCTCATCGGCCACAATGGTGACAACCTCTTTGACGCACTGGTGGCCCTGCAGCTGCCCGATGTCGCGACGAAGAATGTCCACCTCGAGGCCGCGCTCGCCGCGCGGCGCCTCACCGAGCAAGAAACCGTCGACCTACACATCCATATCTACGAGGAAATCGTCTACACAGGCCACTACAGGGCCAGGGACGACGCTAAGACATTGGCCTTCTTCGACCGGCTGGAAGCCTTGGACGCCATTGTTCAGAAGCACGTTGACCTCGCCACGAAAGCCGCTGCTCCTCAGCCGCCGTTCGGTGGGCCGGCGCCCTGAGTCGAGGAGGAGGAGGTCGTCAATGGATGCATCTTTCTTCTTGCCTCCTGTAACCAGCACTGCATCGCGTACTGTATCGCATTATCATTCCAGTCGTAAATGACATGTGTGATCCCTTGCTCTCATTTGGCGTTAATTATATGTATCACTGTCTTTGCCCTGTTTTATTGGTCACCTTTGTGTTTTGTGCCAAATTTTGACTTCAGATTTAACTAACAATAAGTTAATGCATGTCACAAAAAACAATATCGTTGGAAACTACTCCGTCCTTTCCGGTTTATAGGGCTCAATTTCAAAATCTCTTCAATCAAGGTAGATGGTGAGTGGTGGAATAAATTTTGTAGTTTGCATAAGTACTTAATTAGTACGCTCATTTTCCTCATAAAGTTATGTTTACCGATGCATTAATTACAATGCATGCATGCATGCATGACCACTAAATGTCCATGAACTTCTACATGCATTGGTGAGTTTTCTCTTGATACTTGCATTGGGTGATTTAATGTACCCCGAAACCCTAAACCGAAAAGGAGGGAGTATGTTCAAATACGAATCCAACGATATATTTTTTGGTGACTTGCATTAATATTTTGTTAGTTAATTCAATGGTATATATATGGGCGCGACAACCAAACTTATAAATTCAAAACTAAGCGTTATACGTCACAAGTTCAAAACAAGAAAGTGGAACAAGTACAGCACGCTTGTCCCGTTCGCGTCGCACGCCACACTGTCGTTACATTGTCTAGCATTTTCACTGTCATGTGGGACCGCAGTTGAGCAAACCGACTATCGGCAAATTCCCACCCCGCCCGCTGTGCGTCAGCTGAGTTAGAATTAGAAGAGAGAAACGAGGAGGGAGAAGAGCTTGCTGTAGCACGGACGCCGTTGTCCGATGGGACTCGTGTTGATAGAGTAGGAGTACCCCGTACTCGTTTGTACTCGTACGTACTACGACCACTCGTTGGGTGTGTGCGACCTATACCTGTCGTCACTTTGCAGCTACGCTTCATACTACATATTTTTTCACGCATTTTCCTACTTGTTGAGATGTACTGTTCGGCTCCGCGGTCGTCGGAAATATTTTTACGTGCTTCCTTTCGCCGACATGTGGGACATAGAGCATCTGGGTCCACCTGCAAGCACTCGGGGCATCTCCAACGCTGAGCGCCAACCACTAGGGACGAGTCCTCGGACAGTAATGCGGCAGCGGGCCATCCAACCATGCCGGCGTACGAGTACATTTCAAACCGGACGAATTACATGCAAACCCCCCCGCAAAAGAATAAATAAATGAATTACTACATGCAAACCGGATGATTTTCATAGAAACCAGAGCACATTCAATACATTTTGGACATATTTCATTGGAAAAAAATGACCGGCCCTAAACCAGTCTAAGGGCCTCTTTGATTCCCAGGATACTGAAAATATAGGAATGGGAAAGTATGGGACTGGTGTGCTAAATCCAATAGGATTACCAAAGAATGTTCAACGCCACAAGAAAAACAAAGGAATTGTAAAAAAAGGTTGGAGAGGAGTAGGAGTACTACTAGCTAAGCTGCGACGATGCTCTTGCTCCGCTAATGGCGATAAACCCAGAGGGGGAGGAGGAAGTGGTGGTGTGTTTTTACATGCTAAGGCTGGACTGTAGTACATTGTTTTTTATCGCCATATCGCCTGCTGGTTCACTGGGCTGCCGTGTTTCGTACTCCTCTAACGTATACTAGTACTCCAGTGCTAAACTAGAGTATACCGCACGGTTCTTTGCTCCTTATTACGTCATCGGCAACAATTATTCTTCCTTTCGCCGACATGTGGGATAGCCAGCATCCGGGTCGACGTGTCATGCACCAGATTAGAGTGGGGAATGGAAGGAGAGCCTCACCCGGTCGTAGCGCCGCAGTAATAATGACTATAAATGAGCAGTCATATCACAAGGCCCCACCTTTCCTGCTGTAATGAGCCATCAAATCACACAGTCCCACTCTTCCAGCAGTAAGTTGAATCCGCTAGAGTAATCGCTCATCCTCCTCGCCTCTCTGTCAACTGACTAGGCGAAACTGCCGGGCGTACCGCGTGGGAAAAGCCCCGCCCTCGACTTTTAAATATAATTTTGTATCGATGGATTGCGGCATGGAGCAAAACCAAAAGAAAAAGGTGGTACATGTACATAGCACGCCCGTCGCGTTCACGTCGCACCCCCACGGTCGGTCCGGCACGCCGCTCACCGAACGGAACGCGCGTCGCGTTACTACTACTACAGTACTAAAAGAGAGACGAGCAATGGTAACATACGGCTGAGTTACCTTTTCTTAGGCAGGCTAAGTTACTACTAAGTAGTACAGTACAGTAGAAAAGAGAGACGAGCGATAGTAACATACGGGCTATAGATATGTTGAGAAATCGAAAAAAAAGGTCGACACACAGGCTATATAATACTATACAGTACCAATAAAATTCGAATCTATTTCGGTATGAATACAAATCTACTCCCCCCACCCTAGGCAGCTAGGGCAACCTCCCTGCTCCACGCTTCACCGGTGATCCCGTGGATTCGCCCCTCCCCTCTTCCCACCACTGGGCCACTGGTGGCGGGGAGGGGAATCCAGGGGCCTCCGCTCTAGTTAGTAGTTTACATTAGGGTTTTTTAGTCCACGCACACGCAGCCCTCACTCGGATGGGGGACTTCTCCTTTGAGTTTGTCTTTCAGGCTCCGATCCTCCCCGAGTTCGTCCGTCTAGACATGGTGGATGGAACATGAGCGTATTGTCATGTGGCGAGATTAGGTGTCAAGTGCTTCGGATAATTACAAGGGTTCAACGATGAGAAGGGTGTGTTTTGGTAGGGTGTATGAAGGGTGCACGAGAGCAAAAGTTTCGTTCTCGACCCACTTTTGGGTGTTTGGTAGGGTGTATGAAGGGTGCATGAGAGCAAAAGTTCCCTTCTCGACCCACTTTTGGGTGTTTGGTAGAGTTTATGAAGGGTGCATGAGTCCATGCTAGCTTAACACAAATACACTAGGAGCATGCATGAAGAGGGATGCTGAGATGAGCATGCACAAAGAGGGAACAACTATGCTGAGATGAGAATGCAACCAAACACACAATACGGCTCTACGGCTCTGGTCCTTATGGGCATCTGCACGAAGACTTCCCGTTTATCATTCAAAAAGGTCAAGCCGACTCCGGTAGGACAGTGGTGATATCGATCGACACATCTTGTATGAGTTTGTCTTTCGAGCTCTGATCCTCGTCGGGGCATAGTCGATGGAGCTCCAACGTAGATTCATGTCGTCTCCTTGGGGCGGTAAGGCTAGGGTTTCTTGTGTGGCAAAATTTTGTGTTATATTAATTAGGTGCTTGACATTAATTACGACTACTATGGCTTCGGGTCGCCGCTCCTTAGGGGCAAGTGCACAAACACTTCCCGGCTGTCATCGATGAGGTCAAGCCAGCTCAGGTAGGATGGCGGCAACAGCAGTGCGTCGGCGGCTCGTTGTGACGGTAGTAGGTCGTTCGGTGGTCTCGGAATCTCGATGTAATTTTTATTATGTTTGAGATGCTTTGTAGTACTCATGGTGAACTTTTTATAACATATCTGGTCATTTTCACAAAAGGGTTGCATATGTTGTAGTATGTTCAAAAGCAGAACAAAGATCAATGGCCCTTTACTTTTTCTCTGCAAACGCTAAGATCATGAGTTCAAACATTTGATTCCACTTTATGTTGAAAACAAATACAGTTCAAGTTCTAGCTAGCGATTCGGAATGTAAACCATGCATGTGTTTATATGTATATCAAATAAAATGTATTAGATGGGAACTGCAAAAGCCACGCATTACGGCAACTTCAAAGTACTGACTCCATTGATGCAGTGTGGTCGAACGGTACCATCGATATCTCAAAGCCAAAAGTGTTCTAGCTTGTTTGTTCTCTCTCTATATATATTCACCCGTGTGGTTGTTCAATGAATGGAGGGCTGGGTCCACAAGTGAACAATATTACTAGTACTCCTGGACGCCGTGGAGTTTTGTTCACTGTAGCATGTTAAATAGAGAGTTTCTTTTCTTTAATGTCACGTACACAAATTGAAACGATTGTTGTGGAGAGAAAAAGAAAATCACTCCACTATATATACGGGCAGGAGCCTCAGCGCTTGCTTTACCAAGGTTGCTCTCTCCACTCTCTCACCCTCTCCAGATCTAAACAAGATAGCGGTGGCCACACTCTCTCTCTCTGCTCACCGCTGGTCATAGATCCGGCCGGATCCCCTCGGCCGGGGTTGGGGAGTAGGTGCATCGTTCACGCGGTCGTCGGCGGCTAGGGAGGAGACCCATAGCTGCCGGCGCGTCCCGATCGGCTGCCCGTGCCGTTCTCTCTGACACAGCGCCGGCTCGGGAGGGCCTCTGACCCCTTCTTCCTCCATGCCATATTGTGGCCAGATCCAGGCTCAGGCCGCCCTCCTAGCCACATCCCGATGGCCCTTAGGTATAACTTCCTTCAAAAACGGCCTTGCTCTACTGCCCCAGCTCCCCACGTGGCTGCATGTGGATCTTTTTCTACTTCCATCAGCTGTTCCAAAGCCACCTTAATTTTTACTATTATTAGAGGTAAAGCTACTTCATGCAGTCGAATCTAGGATTTGGTTCAAATAGGGAATAAAGGGGGGAAAGGTGTAGCATGAATCTAGGACTTGATTCAAAGAGGAAATAGAAGGGGGGAAAGTTGTAGAGGCTGGCTACCCAACCGGTCTCTTGGTTCAAAAGAGAAATAAAGGGAAAACGCAGTACAAATTGGATAAGGAACAGATCTATTATTGGTGGAAGAAGGAAAGAAAGTGGCAGCTAGGGGACAAGTCAACAGAGTATGTCCAGGATTAGATTTGCTGTCCTCACGTAGTAAAAGGTGCCTAAAGAGAACTAAATTTGGGACCATCCCAAATCTTGGTTGGATGTTTGTTGCTCGGGGCAACAAACTCGGCCTCACCACATTATGCCTCCTTGTAGGTACATGGTGTTGATGCGTCCACTGTCTGCATGCCCTTGTACCAACCTTTTGCTGTTGTTAATGTAACTAGCAAAGTGGCCCGCTCGATGCACGGGCTAGAATGTCAGTGGTTTCTTTTCTTTCTTTCTTTTTTGCGGGAAAGAATGCCAGTGGTTTCGTGGGTCCTTGCAGGATGATGCTTCATTTTCCGCCTTCTATAGTCTTCTTGTATTTTTAGTAGCTCCCATCCATGAAAGTAGCCGATTCAGCTTTGATCCACATTGTGAGTGGATCACCGTGAAGGTCCCTTGGTTTTCCTTCTTGGTGGCCCTCACTTGCACACACTCAGCAACCATGGGCTGGCCTAGTATGGCGACTTGTTTGGATCCTCGTAGTATCGTCGATCTCCCTGGCCAGCCAACGACGACTAAGGGACAGCAGCGCCTGAGTATAGAAGTTGTGCAAGGGACGACGCGAACTCATTGGAATCGGCTGTGCTTTTTCTGTTGGCATGTATGGAGGGGTTGAGCTAGCTTATATCATATGCGAGTTTCAGCTTCCTAGGGGCTTTGTCATCCCCAAGTACCTACCGGACGCGTCCTCGCAATTGCAAAGCGAGCCTGCCCGAAAAGTCATCTTCACCCTCTACTGCAGCAGCCTTGTGCGGGCAGACCTATATTGTATAACCTTTGTTACTACATCTTTCTTCTATTCATTCATTTAGTAATAAAAATATAAGCTTTATGAGCACACTATTCACGACAAAAACATATATATATATATATGTCTTTTTTTGTCTTTTGATAGGATGCATCTAGCTTTTCTTAACTCGAACCAAAACATATGTGCTTTTTTTAATTGCAAGAATGGAACATATCATATAGAAGACACGTTTTGAGGTAAAGATAGGTTTGAAAATATGTATGGTATATATTATGATTTTTAGCATATTCTTAAGTTATTGAAAAATACATTTTTATTTCACCTGAATTTGTTCATCCACAGGTGCGCCAACAATTATATTACAACTGTTAGAAATATCAAATCTGTCTTAATACATATAAGATGGTATGTGCACGCAAATAGTACTCATGAATTTATACCTAAATGATGTTTCAGTTATTCTTTACGACTATAAACTTCATGCATACATATGTTAGCTATCCACATTGAAGCAGTTAACAACGCATATCTTTAAGATAGTGCTTAAATTTTGTTAAGAAAATCGGTGAGAAAATATTGGGGTGTACTTTTTGCATGTGAAATTAGATGGGCAACACCTAATTTTTAAATAATACTAATCCTACGACAGTTATTTTTGGGACGGAGGGGGTACTATATAAATACTTGTTCTGACAAAATGTCACAAAGGCTAACCATGCTCTATATACAGATTATAGATATGCGTGGAAGCAAAAGTTATCTCTTAAAATTTAGTAAACAAAATAGTTGGACACCTGAAAGCCATAATATATTTTCATATAGAAGCATTTGCACTCATTCTAATCATGTGAATGACAACTATTATTTTTATAATAACATGGACATATTGTTGTCTAATATCCCCCTCCCCCCTCCCATTCAGTGGTGATGGGTTTAGATAGGAGTTCAAGCTCTGGTTACGATTAGACAAATAAACATTCACTGATGACGGCAAGGCTAAGAAACAATAGAAAACTGGTTATGGTTAGAGAACCTAAGTCTGATATGTTAAAATTGAATTTCAGATCTAGTGGCGAGTGTCTCTGATAAATCTTATAAATCTTTTACCACTGATCCGCTTCTTCTGAATAACCCCACGGTCAGAGTAGAGAAACACAAATCTTGATCTTGCACTTAAGAGTTTGATTTTAAAAACTTGAAATAATAAAAGGGATGATTGGTTACCGTGGTAGCTAATAAATCTTGGAAGATTGAGCTCGTAAGATTTTTTTTTTCATTATATTTTCAACTCCAACCATGATCTGACCCATAAAATATTTGGGAATAGTAATGGTTTAAATGAAGATAAAGGTATTGCAATACATACTGACATGCTAACTTAAGCTTGAGATTTACAGATTACATTCATATAATACGAACAAATACTATTGAGAGTGACTATATTATAAAACATATAGGCTTGATCGTTATTAAATGATTTTCAAAAAATGCAACCTTTATTCAAGATGGCATTACTTCTGTTAGAGTTATGTATGAAGTAAAAAAGCATCATATATCATATTGTATACAGAGTGAACAGCGTATCCAAAAAGTAGTTGCTTCAATCTTGATCATGTTGGTACTAACAATCTTGAAATCACATTTTGTTCTTCAATCTGACCATTTGTTCTTCATGAATCGCTTTAAAAAATCCAACATCGGTATATTGTTAAAGAACAACAGCATAACATGATTCGTCGCCACTATTTTATTTCCTTTATTATTACTTGCAATTGCAAGCAACATATGGTTAGTTAACTAAAAATTCAATTATGCAGATGATTTTCAGAAACTTCAATGTACAAATTATTTGTCAGAAAATACAAACAACGTTCTACATGATCGATTGTGCATAGGAAGGAGAGCAGAACATAATAGTTGAAAGAAGTACAATGGACCAGATAATATCACAGTAATACACTTGTCATGAGGCTTTAAAAAAATGCAGGGATACATGGAAACACAAAAAATGTGGACAAATGAATATAGCTAGATACATTGTTCCATGAGATATTACAATATTCAATCATGTTACATTTATCTAAATGAGTGCTGCTGAAGGTCATATATGTATTAATTTGCTAGTTGCATCAAGGTTCCAAATAACTCACATGGTGCATCCACCTTCTTTTCTCAAATAAATCAAGGGCTCTTCCAAGACTGTTTAAACAGTAACATGTATATATATCAAATTAAAAAAATCTATCACAGCTATATAATAT
Source organism: Elymus sibiricus (assembly GCA_039707655.1). Lineage (NCBI taxonomy): Eukaryota > Viridiplantae > Streptophyta > Magnoliopsida > Poales > Poaceae > Elymus > Elymus sibiricus. The sequence continues at coordinate 231,089,420 of CM077668.1, forward strand.
ATACGTATAAAACAAAGTATTACTTACTAATACGCCGAGGTCAAGAAAAAATTAGCATCATGTTAATAATGAAGTTACTACATCGCTAAGAATAGTCTTGTGAACAAATAAATATGAAGTTACATAAATCTCTCACTGATTTCCTACAAATAATGGTCACTGAAATTCATGGCTATGTCTGTGACACAAGAACCGGAAACTGTAACTTAAACCTAAGTGCTTTTGTTAAGCCGCTGGAGCTCCTCATGGTAGCAAACAACCTAGTATGAAGGCAAAATCCTGCTATGTTTCTTTTTAACTCAAATCATCCCATGTATACTTTTGCCCCCACAAGTAAAATTCTACAGCTCCTCTAGGCAGTAATGTCCCTAGGCAGCAACCGAAGTACATCCATCCTTTTGTAATTCATATCGAATGGGAAATCTTGTACATCATGTGTTAAAACAACATCAGGGAGAACACAAAATCTGTAAACACTAAGAAAATAAAGGTGACCGCAGAAACATGTTTGCATACTCACTTGGACCTCCACCTGATCTTGAATCCTGGAACCTGACTTGTGGAGGCAACACTACTGGGAATCTAACTAAGAAAAGTTTCGGGACCCCTCCTCTTTTTTTTGGTTATTACGAACTGTATACTTTCCTGCCATTAAAGACATAATCAATTTAATGTTCAGGTGCATAGCGCCAGAAACTATAGAATTTTATATAGGTATGTGAGTGAAATTAACTAAATATTATATGTACAAACATGGGTTTTATTTGCTAAACAATCATTGTTTTGGCACCTTGGCTGTCAGTAGGCTAGTGTCGAAAAGCTTATCAAACATGCATATCATCTGCTACAAAATTCTTGCACTGAAATCACGACCATAATGGCATAATTTTTTGTACGCTCTAGCATCATTGTAACACCAGCGGACACATACTTACCAAATGTTGAATCAATATAGTGATGCACTGTTAGAGTACGTCATGGGCCTGCGGGGCCTGGGCTGGCAGTATAGCCCGTTAGTCTTAGGGTTAATTAGAGATAAGGGTCGCTTGCTTAGGGGTCAAGTAAGCCTTGCTTGGGAGTCAAGTAAACCTCTCTATATAAGGAGAGGAGATGTATCAATCTAATCAAGCAAGAATTAAGAAGGAAATCCCTTCCCTCTTGCCACCGGCCGTGGGCAAAAGGCCCCTGGCCGGCCCCCTCGCAGCCCTCAACCCTAGCAGCAGCCATAACACTTGGTATCAGCTTTCCCGGGTTCGATCATGTCCAGCCCTCCACCGAGTTCTTCCCACCCGCCGCCGCCGCACACCGACGCCGCCGTCGTTCTCTCCCCGGCGGAGATGACCGCGGCCCTCCGCGATCTCGCCACCGCGGTCCAGGGGATCCCCCTCTACTTGGCCGACCCCTACGGGCCGCCGCCGGCCGCGCCACTAGCCGCCGCCACCGGGCCGCTGCTCCTGCCGTGGCAGCCGCCGCATCTGGCGGCCTCCGCCGCGGTCGCCGGGCCGCTGCAGCAGCAGCCCGCGCTGCCGTGGCAGCCGCCGCTCCTGGCGGCCTCCGCCGCACCCATCGGCCCGCTGCAGCCGCCACACCAACAGCAGCCACCCGCCACCACCGGGCCTCCCTTGCTACCGTGGCAGCCGCCGCTTTTGGCGGCCTCCGCCACGGTCGCCGGGTCGCTGCAGCAGCAGCCCTGGCTGCCGTGGCAGCCGCCGCTCCTGGCGACCTCCGCCGCGCCCTTCGCCCCGCTGCAGCTGCAGCCGCCCCCCGTCACCACCCTGCCCGGGTTGCCGTGGCCGTCCCAGCCCCTCGCGGGCCCCGCCACGGCCATGGCCCCACTGCAGCAGCCGCTGTAGCAGCCGGCGCCGCCGCCACTCAGCCCCGGGCCAGCTACGACCGCGCCAGCGGGAGTTCCGATCCAACAAGTCCGGTTCCCGCCCTCGCCGTCACTGCTTCCGTCTTGGATCGCTACCCGTCACGTGTCGGCGGCGGTGAGGCTGCAGGCTGCTGCGCGCGGCCTCCTAGCGCGTCGGCGTGTGCGGGAGATGCGTGGTCTGCAGCTGCCGCTCCTCCAAGTTGCCCTTCGCCACGCAAAGGACCTCGATCTCGTCCGCTGCGTCGGGGATCTTGGGCATGCGGTTTCCCCCACGGGCGGCGGGCATGCTGTTTTCCCCGTGGGCAGCGACCTCAAAGTCTGCGACATCGGCGGTTGGGGAGGCGCACCCCTCCTCATCATTCTCCAACGCAAGCCCTCCACTCTTCTCTGTGCGGTGCAGACCAACAGCCGTCCGGCGGGGAGAAGGCATGGTGTCACCGACAGGAGCGCGCCGCGTAGCATCGCCGCATTCCATCGCCGGCCGCCGCGAGGGCGCCTTCGCTGGTCGCTATTGCGACCACCTCCAGGTGGCCATACGCATGCACCCCTTTTGTCCAGATGGTGTCCATGGGATCCAGGTGGCTGTACACGTGCACCTCTAACGTGCGGATGGTGTCCACCTTATGTTCAGGAGTCAAAAATAAAAAGTCCCAGTCCATTTCAGGTTGAGAGTAATAAAACAAGCCGAGATGTAAAAGGCTTGTTTTTAGGTGCTAGGTTTGTGTCGAGTCGAGTCATCGTTATAAGTTGGTTAGGTTGCAGCTCGAGGACGAGCTGCATGTCCAGGTGAGGTGTAGTGTTAGAGTACGCCATGGGCCTGCGGGGCCTGGGCTGGCAGTATAGCCCGTTAGTCTTAGGGTTAATTAGAGATAAGGGTCGCTTGCTTAGGGGTCAAGTAAGCCTTGCTTGGGAGTCAAGTAAACCTCTCTATATAAGGAGAGGAGATGTATCAATCTAATCAAGCAAGAATTAAGAAGGAAATCCCTTCCCTCTTGCCACCGGCCGTGGGCAAAAGGCCCCTTGCCGCCCCCCTCGCAGCCCTCAACCCTAGCAGCAGCCATAACATGCACTGAAACATGGTTTCAATCTTATGCCGCTCCATCTCCCACTGCTGCCTCCATCTGCACGTACTACACATATCACACAACTCCTTCGGCTGCAGCTGTACGTATGTTTTTACCTGTGCCACACAGTAGGCCTACTTCAGCTAGGACCTGATGCCGAGTTACATGTACATCTGTGGGCAAGTTAGGCTAATTGATCGTTCATAAAGATTCAAGAAATAAAATGTTGTTATTGTTGGTAGTAGATGTCGGTGGCAACTGTCGTCAATCAGGTTTGCTCCTGGAGTCCTAGTCCACATGTGGTTCAATTAGGAAACATAAGGACTATAAAATCTGCAAAGAAGCGCTGCTCATTTGGAAATTAGATAAGAAGAATAATTCGATTTTTTTGCTAAGTGCACTGCACACAGATCCTATCCAGATTTCTTCATTGAACTACATTTACTGAACCAGTTATCAGCAAGCAAGAGAAGCGCTTCTCATGCGGAAATTAATTAGTATTTTAGATAATTTGAAGCTAGTAATGAGAGCAATTATATTAGTTCCTTGAATAATCTAGTAATGTAATGAAATTCTAAAGCTTGAGGTAACACCGACTTATATGTATCAAACAAAGATATTCAGCAAAATAATTAAGCTTGCATTGATTTCAAGGTGACCACTGAATATGTTACTTTAAAGAATGTTAAAGTCAAAATATACAAAAATAACCCTAAAGAACATGACTGCAACTGACAATTATATAGGTTTGTTACCTGAAAATGCAGCTTTCGAAGATATTTGTTTTGTAGTGAATGAACGCCGCTTCATGTACCCCTTCCCTGGAGCTCCACGTTAGAGATCCTCACGACTGATTGGCAGTATATATAGAAATGAAACAAATCACAGTCATATTTAGTAAGCGGCTAGTGAGAGTCGTACATCAGCAGTTCATACATAGTTATGTACAACCAATCTGAAATTTATCTTGAGTCTAAAGGATTTTCTAAGAAACCAAGTAACTCAATCAATATTGGCACATGATGTGTTGGAAACTGAGAGGGGATGGGCAAATCTTGATAGAAGCAATGGGGACAGTGAACATCAACCAATCTAAACCCTAGGATTTGGGAGGGGTGCCATGCCTTAAGGGGATAAGTGGAAGAAGGGAGTCCGCGGTGTACCAGGTCGTCTTCGTCGGACACCGGTGATAGCCATCGTTGCCAGCGCTCGCGGCCTCAGTGACGTCGTGGCTGCCGCCGGTCGCCTCCTCTGTTTTACGTATGAAAGAACCGGAGGAGATGGGAAAGAAGCGTTATGAGGTTTAGAGGTTATATTAATGGCAATGGAGGGTAATACTTCTTAACTTCTCTAGGTTGTTTTGATTCCGCAAAAGTAAAATATAATCCGTTAATTGTTTTTTTAATGGGGAGATGTACGTGGAAACTGATTTGTGTTGATGGTACATTTTTTTTACATAGCGATATAACTTATTAAGGGCATTGGTGGGTAATTTTTTCTATCTTTTAATCCATTGGTTGTACTCGCATAATCAGTTTAAATTGATGGCTAGATGTTTCTAATTATTGTGGTATTTTCTAGCTAATTCTTCTTCTTTTGGTTAAACCGTTAAGTACTTTTTATATATAATAGATTAGTGTTTGTGCCAAGTAATGCCTTTACGATGATTTAGATGATAGTATAATTGATGTTGTTTGAAAAACAGAAAGTTTTACACCAAGTTTTGGAATTTCTATTCTATACTGGAACGTGATAAAATCCTGATTTTTTTACACAGTATTTCTATATGAATTTTTTACGTTGTCATAATTTTTCAGAATTTTTGGAGTTATATAAGTATGATTTTTATTCAGATTTTTACAGACTGTTCTGTTTTAGACAGATTCTGTTTTCTATTGCATAGTTCGCTTATTTTAATGATGCTATGGATTATATCGGGGGGTATAAGTCATGGAGAAGTTAGAGTACAGTAGCATTATGCAAGAATTAAATATGAATCAATTTATAACAGTACCTAAAGTTTAAGATTTGTTTGCTATACTAACGGATCTTACGAGGTTTCTGTCGAGTTTTGTGTGCTGAAGTTTTCAAGTTTTGGGTGAGATCACGATGGATGAAGGAATAAGGAGCGGCAAGACACTAAGCTTGGGGATATCCAAGGCACCCCAAGGTAATATTCAAGGAAGACCCAAGCGTCTAAGCTTGGGGATGCTTGGATGGCATCCCCTCTTTCGTCTACAATCCATCGGTATATCACTTGGAGCTAAATTTTTATTCATCACATGATATGAGTTTTACTTGGAGCGTCTTGTGCCATAGTTTTCTTTTTCTTTGTTTGATTTTTAGTTTGCCACAATCATCTTTTGTTGAAAACACCTTTTGAGAGGGACACACATTTATCGTGATTTGTTAGAATACTCTATGTGCTTCACTTATATCTTTTGAGCTAGGCAGTTGCTCTAGTGCTTCACTTATATCTTGTAGAGCACGGCGGTGGTTATATTTTAAAGAAATAGTAGCACTCTCATGCTTCACTTAAATATTTTTGAGAGTCTAATAAATAGTAATGGCAATTTGCACGGGTTATAAGATTAGTCCATAAAGGATAGGTATTCAAGAGGGATATAATAAAAACTTTCATGTAGATCACTAAATATGAAACGTATGGTTTAATGATATTGATATCGTAATATGAAAGGGTATTGGTTCATGATCATTGGTTAGTAGAAATATTGGTATTAAAGCTTGTTATTTACTTCTCATCTAAGTGTTGGTCATGGTATGGTGGGGAGGTTTGAGCATTTTTATGTCTGATTTGTGTTGATGGTACATTTTTTTTTACATAGCGATATAACTTATTAAGGGCATTGGTGGGTAATTTTTTCTATCTTTTAATCCATTGGTTGTACTCGCATAATCAGTTTAAATTGATGGCTAGATGTTTCTAATTATTGTGGTATTTTCTAGCTAATTCTTCTTTTTTTGGTTAACCCGTTAAGTACTTTTTATATATAATAGATGGCGCTTGTAAAATGAAGCAATCGCATTGTTAAAGTAAGGACATGTCTAACCAATGTTGTTGTTAATCTAATGCCTCCAGTAATATGATGCAATTAAACTGTTTTACAAATGCTACTCTCCTGCTAGATTTCTCATTATGATAAGTAAGTTGCTTCTTTACGCTGGTGAATGTCCTGGTGTCCCCACTATCCCATGCGCTTATACCAACTATTTAGCTGCTCTTAATCAAATGTAGCTGGTAAAACGAAGCAATGCCACCATTAATGTAATGGAATATTTGACCGATGTCATTGTTGATCATAATGCTTCGAGTAATATGAAGCAATGCTGCCGTTTTAAAATTTCCACTGTCCTTGCATGATTGCCATGAAGATAGATGCCTCTTTTCATTTCGTGTATGTTTCATATCTTGTTATTGACCAGTAACTGTTTTCTTTCTATCTTTTTGTGCAGATAGGGATATCCATTTCACCTCATTGCTATTGTGACCTTTTGGTGAACTTCACAAAACACTTTGTTTTTTTTAAAGAGTGTCTTGTGCAGTTCTACTAAAATGTCACATGGGCAATGTCTCTCGATTTTAGTGGAACTTCACAAAGGGTGATTGGAGTTCCTAACCTCTTCGTCTAACTCTGCTGGTAATCTCGTGCAACAGTTTATTAACCTTTGCAAGATTAGCCGTCACCATCACCACAATGGCACTTGATTTTAGTGGAACTACACAAAAGGATAAGCAAATTATAGTTGCACCTTCCATGAGCATGACAGCCAACCTTGACATTGCTCAAATTTTAGTGCAACTAATGAAGGAGAAGCTGCCAGCTCATGGGACCAAGCACATCTTCCTAGCTGCATGATGCAAACATTGCTTCATTTTAGGTGAACTGCACAAAAAGGTCGCATGAATTGAATCATCCATGTTGGTGACTGGTGTGAACCCGACTACAATGGCGTTGACTGCTGTTATGGTTCCCATGACCGGGTATGTTCCTTTTTGGTTGATTTTGAGCATTCAGCTAGTGATCTTGTGCTACTATTTTTGCACTGCTATGAGAAAGCAATAATGATACAGTTTTTGCTTCTTAATGTAATGCCACTAATAATTTGAGGCAATGTTTTGGCACCGCCAGTGCCACTGATAAAATGAAGTAATAATACAGTTATAATAGAGCTACTGTCTTAACTATCATCTCATTTCCAATGTAGATAATTTGCTGAAGGCATATCCGGGAGAATTGAGTCCATTTGCACTGCATCAACCACATAGCATGTGCACTGAACTAATTAAGTCCATGAGGTGTACCGTCGAGGTGGCGCGGCCCCCCTCTCTCCCTCGCAGCATGGCGAGCACCGTAATTTTAGTTGAACTGCACAAAAAAGGAGATTGGAATGACTCAAGGCCCCTCCTTCTACTGCCACACTGAAGTTGTTGATAGATGTCAACGAATCGCCATCATGGCAAGATACGGGGACCTGAAGAACAACTTGATCTCACAAAGTCATCTCACACTGGTGAGTACTGTCCTTCATCCACATGATCGTGCTTTGTCATACTGTGCTAGCATTGTATTATTTTTTATATAAAGCTATTGCATCACAATCTTTTTTCCCATTAAGAAAATAAAGTTGCTACAACTAGTGCCACTATTATAGTAATCATGATTTTTCATTATCTGTGCAAACAGGAATACTCAGCTACATATGTTGGGATGGTCAAAGCATTCGCCAAGTTCTTGGTGCTGGACAGTGTTCTTTCCCTTGAACTTGTGGAAATTCTTCTGCACCACATTTGCGCTAGAAGAACCCTCTGCCCCTTTCGCGTGTGAGTCCTTTGCTCTCGAGTTCTGCTCAACACTTAGATGACTGATGACATCCTCAACAGAGAATTCACGCCTCAAGTGCTTGAGAGAAGTAGCAAAGTTCCTCCATGAAGGAGGGAGTTTTGCAATAATGCAACCCGCGACAAACTTGTCCGGCAACTCACACTTCAGGAGCTCCAGCTCCTTAGCGATGCACTGTATCTCATGAGCCTGGTCCATATCTAGAAAATGTTCATCTGCCAATGTTTGACATGCGTGGCCGTAAACGGGACTGGTTTCAATGTTTCAGCAAATCCTTGAATCAAATTGCTTACATGAAGCATCGATCGATTTTATTTATTTGTTAACATTCTCACAACGTTTCAGTTAAACAGTAACTATTGGCTCTGATCTGTGAATCATTGAGATGCGTAGGCATCTTTGTTGTACTTATTATTTGAATCTTATGAGTTGGTTGTGAATCTTGCAAGACGTGAAACACGGCATGATGATGCAGAGGACAGCAACCCTAACAATCTGTTCAAACTTGGTAGTATTGTCTGTCTGAAAGAGCGACAAATGAGCTGTTTGCGTGCGTCCTGAGAATAATAATTCTAATTGTTTTGCATGTTGATTTTATGGCACTGATAGAATGATCCAATGCTTTGCTTGTTTTAAGAATAAAATTTAAGTAAAGCGACCACACTAACACTTGCTATTACAGTGCCAATGCCGACCCTCTCGTGAACGAACGTGTGGATGGAATAGGTTTCTCGGCTTCCACGCCGGTTTAATGGAGGCATTTGAATGGGTCGAGGGGGTGTTCAGTGGGCGAGGGAGGAGGGGGTAGTAATTGCTGCCGCCTGTACCCATTACGTTCACCGGCGATTGCACTTCCCCAAGAGTGGAAAAACGAACTGCTGCCACTGCCTACCCCCTACGTTCACTGGCGACAGTTCCCCAAGATTGGAAAAATGAACTGCTGCTGCCGCCCCCCAATACCCCACTACACACCGATCCCCAGTGTAAATAAGGAGCCCTCCGCTGTACATATCTCCCCATCGTCTTCATCTTCCCCCTGCCCCCAATCCCCACAAAACGAGAACCGCCACAACAACTCTGCGTGAGAAGAGATTCCAATGGCGATCCGAGGGGTGAGCCTGCTGGATATGGACTCCAGCAAGGAGTTCACCTTTGAGTTCGCCGTTCAGACCCATGGTAGCACCAAGTTGAATGTGATGTACACCAACGATACGGACTCGGTGAAGCTCTGCGTCGCCAAGTTCAAGCAGTGCCTACAGGACGAGAAGCACAAGGTCGCGGGACTAGACCTTGTGCCCATCCATCCGTCTCCTGATAGGGACCAGCGGATCGCCGTTGCCCAGGTATGCGTGCGGGATGAGGTTCTAGTCTACCACTACTATAGGGCCATCAGGGGTTCTGGAGCATTCGCCCATTTCATCGGCACCGCCGACTGCACCTTTGCTACGGTGGAGAGCAGGAAGAACGCCACTGTGCTTTACGATTCGACCATCTGGTGCAAGAAGCTCGTCGACATCCAGAAGCAATACAAGATCATCGGCAACGGGCAAGAGGAGGACTCCGTGGTTGACCTCGCCGCGGCCATCATCGACCCCTGCTACGCCAACATGAAAGAAGACATGGATACGAAGGACCTGAACATGTGGGAGATACCTCTGAATCTAGCCTACATCACCTACGCGGCCAAGGACGCATACGCATGCTACGACATGTACATGCGGATCTTGGACATGAGGGCGTGTCTACTTCCCGTGACCGAGGAGTACACGGACAGCCACAGTGTCACGATCAAGCGTGCCAGGAAGATCTAGATGGTGTAGTTTGTCTGTTTAAGCACCTTTATCATCTGATTGTTTCATGCATTAGCCTATGTGTTGTAATTATTTGTTTTATCCGTAATATTTCGTCTAAGAACCCATGAACCTGTTTGCTTTTTTTTCCGAGTGGCTATGAATCTGTTTGCTTATGTATGTAATAAGAGTACTAGTTCACATGGCTGCCGTGTTTCCTTTCTTTTTGAGGTCGAGTAGGTATCAACTGGGTTGTCGCTGCCCAGCCCAGGTTTCTTTTCTTAGGACATCCGCGGCCCACAACATACTTATGGGGATCTAGCAGTTGTATCATTTTTTTGTGCATTTTTTTAAGTCTGAGTGCGGTTTTCTGTAGGTTGCACAGTCGTTCTTTTTGCCTAGATTATCAGATAACTTCACTCAGGGTGGTCATCTTTGATCACGAACGACGAGAACAAGTTAAGTTTGATACCTCTTCCGTCAGTCCTTCTGGCAGCCATTAGATTGAAATCCAATGGCTGGCGTGCTTTGAATCTCCTTCCTCCCAACATATTCCCCTTCTCAGGTGGACCCAACAGGTCTCGTACACAGACATCGGGGACCAACCACCTATCCATTTGTATTTCTTTATTTTGTTTAATCTTTTGTCCTCTCTCTACAGCGGCTGGCGGCGCTACCGCGCACACCTCGACGACCCATCCTAGCTTATGCATGGCGCTGGCCAGGCCATCCCTCTACTCCCCCACATCTCCTTTTATTCTCTGGCGACGACAGCTCCACCGGCCGACCCAGCACCCAAACCAGTCAACCCTCGTACTCCCTCCGCCTGCGTCTTCCCCGGCTCCAGTTCGTTCCGGTCCGAGGTCTCGACGTCGTCCTCCGCCTTGGTGCTCTCGCCACAGCGCCGCCGTCTGTCGTTCTCAACATGGTCAACAAACGAGAGGAATCGGGAGATGACTGTACGTGGAGAGGCTCACAGTCCGGGCCCACCAGGTCCATGGCCGTACGCAAACAAGTTCCTCCTTATATATTGCAAAAAAATGCTTCCTCCTTATGGTATGTTGACATGTGGGGCCCGCGAGATTGTCACCGTAGTCAAGGTGGCTGTCATCCGGGACCTAGCAAGTAATCATTTTTTTCAGAGGTCGAACAAGTAACAACTGGGCTGTGGCCTGCCCAGCCTATGTTTTGTTGTTTAACATGCGCAGCCCACGACATGCTGACACAGTTGATCCAGCAGGTTTCAACTTTTTTTTTGAGGTCCAGTGATAACCCACAAGTATAGGGGATCAGTTGTAGCCTTTCTCAATAAATAAGAGTATCGAACCCAACGAGGAGCTAAAGGTAGAATCAATATTCCCTTCAAGTTCCATCGACCACCGATACAACTCTACGCACACTTAACGTTCGCTTTACCTAGAACAAGTATGAAACTAGAAGTACTTTGTAGGTGTAATGCTAGAACTACTTTGCAAGAATAAAACTAGGAGTACTTTGCGAGAATAAAACTACGAGTAATTTGCAAGATAATAAAAGTTAGTTGATTAGTAGAAAGCTTTTGTAACACAAGAGAAAGATTTGTCCCTAGGCAATCGATAACTAGACCGATAATCATTATTGCAATTTTATATGAGGGAGAGGCTTGAGCTAACATACTTTCCATACTTGGATCATATGCACTTATGATTGGAACTCTAGCAAGCATCCGCAACTACCAAAGATCATTAAGGTAAAACCCAACCATAGCATTAAGTAACAAGTCCTCTTTACTCCCATACGCAACAACCCCCTTACTCGGGTGTAACCTTCTGTCACTCTAGCCACCCACTATAAGAGAATTATGAACGTATTGCAAACCCTACAGCGTTAATCCCTCATGCTTGCGCGACACGGAGGGCACCATAGGACAGCACCAAAATAAAACATACAACTCAAACCAATCACGATCATCAATCAACCCATAGGACAAAAGAAATCTACTCAAACATCATAGGATTGCCACATATCATTGGATAATAATATATAGCGTTAAGCACCATGTTCAAGTAGAGAATTACAGCGGGAATAGAGAGGTTACACCGCTGCATAATGAGGGAGAGAGTTGGTGATGACGGCGGCGAAGTTGTTGGTGTAGATCGCCGTCACGATGGTTCCCCCGGCGGCGCTCCGGCGCCACCGGGAGAGAGGGGAAGAGAGCACCCCTCCTTCTTCTTCTTGCTTGGCCTCCCCCCTAGATGGGAAGAGAGTTCCCCCTCTAGCCCATGGACACCATGGCTCCCGGAGGGCAGGAGCCCCTCCGAGATTGGATCTCTCTCTCTGTTCTCTTCTGTTTCGCGTTCCCCTTTTCTGGCCGAAAACCGTTTCTTATATTCCCGGAGATCCGTAACTCCGATTGCGCTGAAATTTTAACATGACTGTTCTCTCGATATAAGCTTCCTTGTGGCCGAAGAAGATCCCCAACCGACTTACGGTGTCCCCACAAGGCATCATTGCACGGCCTAGGGGGGGGGCGTGGCCTGTTGACTTGTGGAACCTGTGGGCCTCCGTTTGCGTTGATTCCACCTCGCAAAAATCACATATATTCCAAAACAATTCTCCATAAATTTTTATCGCATTTGGAGTTCGTTTGATATGGATTTTCTGTGAAACAAAAAACAAGCAAAAAACAGGAACTGGCACTAGGCACTGGGCACTGGATCAATATGTTAGTCCAAGAAATCATATAAAATGTTGCCAAAAGTATGTGGAAATTGTAGGATATTGGCATGAAACAATCAAAAATTGTAGATACGACGGAGACGTATCATCCAGCAGGTATCAATCGGCCTCTGGGCCTCCCAGCCTAGCTTGTTTTATAACATCAGCAGCCCAACTTATGTTTGTTTCTTCGACAACTCACAGCTCAGTTCTATTTTTCTATACTGCTCAAAAAAAGAAGTTCTATTTTTCTATAAGAATGCCAAACTCAAATTATGTTTTCCCTTCTATAATTGTATATATATTTATATTTTATTTTATTACATATACTCCGTACATATATTAGAAGAACATAATGTTCCCCTTTGACCTGTCCTTCGTCCAACCTTTGTATAGACCTTCCCACTTCCTTTATTTTTGTTTTTTATTAATCCTATCTCTGATTTTTCTCCCATAGGTTTTACCTAAAACCAACTCAATTGTCCCACGTCTAGCCTAAAAAATAATAATACCCCACATCTTATTAACTCTTCGAAATAAATAATATTTTATTTGGTAAATCGATAAGTTCTTACCAAATAATAATTATTATTTAACAATAAGTTGGCAAGTTAATTCCCGGTGATTGCGTACATAAGCTTGCTAAGATTTTACGGACCAATGCAGTAATAGACGTGCAATCACGTGTTTATGCTCCGCAAATTATGTAGTTTTATAATAATAAAATGCCCGGCACCGGTTTATGTTTTTATAACATTTCTCCGACCTACCCCAAATGATATTTTCACCCAGCCCAGCAAAACCGTGTATTTTGAAAAATAATACAAATAGGCTGTAAATGTTAATAAAATATATAAATGGGCTGCATAGACTCTACATTATTGTTTCACCCAGCCCACCAAATGGACTGGCTGACATGTGGACCAATAGGTTGAAGCCTATGTAACGCGTTGTCAACTTAGTCAAAAAAAGTTTCTGACAGCCTTATCTGTTGGATGTACATCCAACGGCCGGCATTCTTCTTCAATCTCTCGTCTTCTTCCTCCAGCGCTGGCAGGACCGCCTGCTCCAGCCTCCGGCGTCCAGCAGCGCTGCTTCGCGCGCCTCGCTACGAAACGCTACCCCACCGACGGCCAGGCCATCCCTCCACTCCTCCGCACCTCCTATTATTCTCCGCCGAGTGTAGCCCCACCCCACACCCGAACCAGTCAAGTCTCGCACTCATCTCCATTTGTGACTCAACTGCCGCGTCTTCCCCATCTCTGGGTCGTTCCCGTCTGGGGCTGTGGGGCGTCGCCATCGTCCACTGCCTTGGTGCGCTTGGCGTGGCGTGTTCAACATGGTCAACAAACGAGAGTCATTGGAATACGACTGTATGTGGAGAGGCGACCCACGAGGTCCATGGTCGCACGCAAGGAAAGTGCCTCCTTATTACGCGGAAAAAAAGTTTCCTCCCCCTGATAGCTGGGACTCACCAGCTACATCTTCGCATGCAAGGAAGTGCCTCGTTATTACACGCAAAAAAATGACTCCTCTCCCTGACATCCGGGACCCACCAGCTACATCTTTGCACGCAAGGAGGTACCTCCTTATTATGCGAAAAATAAATGATTCCTCCCCCTGATAGCTGGGACCCACCAGCTATATCTTCGCACGGAAGGAAGTTCCTCCTTATTATGCGAAAAAATGATTCGTCCCCATGACAACTGGGACCCACCAGATTTGGAGGCTGACTTGTGAGCCTACTAAGTTGACGTGTACGCAGGGCTTTGTCAACTTAGTTAACAAACGATTCTAGCAGCAGTGACCGTTGGATGTTCATCCAACGGCTGTGCAATTTTGTCAATCTCTGATCTTCTTGCTCCAGCCGCCCAAACCAGTGCCTGCGGGACCGCCTGCTCCTGCCTCCCGTGGCCGGCTGTGCTGCCGCGCAGGCCTCACCGCCCCACCCTACTCCCACCGCTGGCCAGGCCTTCCCTCTATGCACCCACATCCCCTGTTATTCTCCGACGACGGCGGCCTCACACCACAGCCGAACCAGTCAACCCTCGTACTCCCCTCCATGTGGGCATCCACTACCACGTCTTCCTCGGCTCCACGTCGTTCCCTTCCTAGGCCTCGCCGTCGTTCACTGCCTTGGTACTCTCGACGCGGCGTAGTCAACGTGGTCAATGAACGACAGCCATCGGAAGAGGACTGTACGCGGTGAGGCTGACAGCTGGACCCACCAACTACATCTTCGCACGCAAGGAAGTGCCTCCTTATTACGCGGTGAAAAAATTATCCACCCCCCTGACAGCTGGGACCCACCTGCTATATCTTCGCACGCAAGGAAGTGCCTACTTATCCTCCCTGACAGCTGGGACCCACCCGGTCGAAGCGTACGTAGCGTTGTCTGTCTGGTCGCGAACATGTACGTACATACTGATCGATCGGTCTCTCTGCGACGATGAACCGTGGGCGTGTAAGGAGTGGCACGTGTCGTAGTAGAGCCCCCGACGTAGCAGTTCAGGCAGCCCCGTCTAAATTGTGTACACGTACGTACATCCACGCTGCAAAAAATACGGGCACGTACGTACATATGGGCGGGGTCTCGAACGCGTACTTGCGCATACGTACGGCCAGGGGTCGTGTACATGGAGAGGCAATGGACGGCAGCAACGGTGTCATGTTCATAGGCAGCCAACCGGCTGGGTCGGAATGGAGGAAACAGCGTCATGTTCATCGGGAGCCAAGCGACTGGGTCGAACGCGTCCTATTCATCGAGAGCCAACCGGCTTGGACGGAACAACCGAAACGGGGTCCTGTTCATCGACTCTGGGTCTGGCGTACCGCAAAACGGAGGAAACGGCCTTCTGTTCGAGCGCCTATGGTCGAAACGGGGTCCTGTTCATCGGCTGGGGGTCTGGCGTACCGCAAAACGGAGGAAACAGACTTCTGTTCGAGCGCCTACGGTCGAAACGGGGTCCTGTTGATCGGGAGGGCTCTGGCGTACCATAAAACGGAGGAAACGGACTTGTCCCCAACTGCCTACGGTCGAAATGGGGGTCCTGTTCATCGGGAGGGGTGTGGCGTACCGCAAAACGGGACTCCACGGGCTACTGTTCATCCACGGTCAACCTCCCTCCAGCCTCCACTAGCTACTGTTCATCCACCGTGGACTTCCTCTAGCCTCCACCGGCTACTGTTCATCCAGCCTCCACGGGGTCCTGTTCATCCACCCCCAACCGGCTGGCCTCCTCGGGGTCCTGTTCATCCAGCGCCAACCACCTTCATACGGCCAGGGTACTGTTCATCCACAGCAAACCCACCAGCTGGGGTGGGGCGTACGAGCGGCAACAGGAACTGTTCATCCACAGCCAACCAACCGGCTCGATCGATGCGTCTTGACTCATGTCTACGTGTATCGCGTGCGTGGCAGCAATGGGCACTGTTCATCAAGGGGCAACCCAACACCGGCTGGCTACGTCTCGCACGGGGGCTCGATCGGCTTCAGTAAGCAGCGAGAAGGATCGATCGGGTTCAGTTAGCAGCGAAGGGATCGCTCGGGTTCAGTTAGCAGCGAAGGGATCGCTCGGGTTCAGTTAGCAGCGAAGGGATCGCTCGGCTTCAGTAGGCAGTGGGATCGATTGCTCGGGTTCAGTACGTGTAGTAGTGCGAGGGATCGATCGATTGCTCGGGTTCAGTAAACGAACGCCTCGCTCGGGTTCAGTTAGCGAACGCGTCGCACACGCGTGCGCATATGAGAGAAACGCGCAAACCACACAGCATCGCTCGGCCCCGACCACCCACCGTAACCGGGAACTCCTCGAAAATTTCCTCGCCCTCAGTTCTACCATGATTTTTACGTCATGGACGGCCCAAAGAATGTCATGCGGGTGCGCCTCCGGCCTGCCCAGGACAAAAAGCCCATTTTCTGTCATAATTTTTTGACATAGAAGTAGGAGCCCACCACATCTGTGATGATACGTGTTTTTGTCACAATTATTGTCATAGAAGTGTCACAACCATGACAGAAAAAGTTTTCATTCGGGCCATAATGTCACGGATGTGTCTTTTTTTTGTAGTGTAGGGTTCTTGCCATGCAATCCAGCAGTGTGGCAAATTATTAAAGAGTAATATGCGGGACAAAGAATTGCCTCTACACTTGATTAGGCTCTCTATCATTTGTAGGATCTCAATTTACTCACTGGACCCACCATGCCGTAGGATGAAAAACTATTACCTTTGTAATTTCATGTCGAAGCTAGTCAGTCAAACGTGGCTACAAAGGCCTTGGAGATCATCTGGTTTACCGGTTGTTTTGTTGCAGCTATCCTTGGCTTAGTGCACCCCTCTGCTGGTTTTCCTATTTGGCTTAGCCTTGTGTTCTTTGATGTATATATTGTAGTTTCTGTAAGCTAGCTCTGCTCGATATGTAATAAGCACACTCTTAATCGTCCTAATGTTTTCCTTTTTAGCTTGATGTAGGAAGTGGGTGTTCTCACACTAGGAGTCTGTTTTTATATTTATACTTTTGAACTCACTTCTACTAGTCCTATTTATGGGGCTTCTACTGAATGGATCTAGGGAGCTCTCACTATTGATCTAAAAAAGAAGTAACTTCTTCATGTCAGGATGTAGTTCGTGCGAGGAGGGAAGTATGGTCAACCTCAAGATCAGGTTTTGAGGCTAGTCCTATGTGCCAGTTCCCAAATGATGCTGGATTACACACAAGGTGCTAGTTCCCTAATGATGCTGGATTAGACACAAGGTGCCAATTCCTAAATGATGCTGGATTACACACTAGCCAGGTGGAGTTGTCAAGTGTTCGTGTCCTCGTAGCTCTAGTAAAGGATGAAAGAAAGCGTGCAGTAGCCCTTGAGAATGTAGCCGAGTTCCTGAAGAAGCGAAAATAGCAATCAGATGCTCTCTTCACCCAAGCCAAACAAGAGATGGAAGAAGCCAGAAAGAAGCTAGCAGAGGTAGAGCAGGCTAAGCGTCTCCTGCTATCTAAAACTGTTGTCAATCTGAATTTTCATTCATAATAGCTAGGTTCAAAAGTTGATCCAGTCAGCATGCATATTTTGATGTGCGTGTGATACGTCCAATTTGCATCATGATTTCCTACTATTAATTAATATGTTTTTGATCATTATTTCACTTTATGGTACAATTCTTATGCCTTTTCTCTCTTATTTTGCAAGATTCACATGAAGAGGGAGATTGCCGGCAGCTGGAATTCTGGACCGGAAAGGGGTGAAACAGAGATAGCTATTCCGCACAACTCCAAATGACCTGAAAATTTACGGAGAATTATTTTGGAATATATAAAAAATACTGGCGAAAGAATTACCAGGAGGGGGCCCACCAAGAAGCCACAAGCCTGGGGGCGCGCCCTACCCCCTGGGCACGCCCCCAAGCTTGTGGGCCCCCTGGCAGGCCTCCGGCTCCCTCCTTCTGCTATATGAAGCCATTTGCCCTAGAAAAAAATGAGAAGAAGACTTTCGGGACGAAGTGCCGCCGTCTCGAGGCGGAGCCTGGGCAGGAGCTATTTTGCTCTCCGGCGAAGCGATTCCGCCGGGGAAACTTCCCTCCTGGAGGGGAAAATCGAAGCCATCGACATCACCAATGATCCTCTCATCGTGGGAGGACCAATCTTCATCAACATCTTCACCAGCACCATCTCATCTCAAACCCTAGTTCATCTCTTGTATTCAATCTTTGTCTCAAAACCTCAGATTGGTACTTGTGGGTTGCTAGTAGTGTTGATTACATCTTGTAGTTGATGCTAGTTGGTTTATTTGGTGGAAGATTATATGTTAAGATCCTTAATGATATTCAATACCCCTCTGATCTTGAACATGAATATGATTTGTGAGTAGTTACTTTTGTTCTTGAGGACATGGGAGAAGTCTTGTCATAAGTAATCATGTGAATTTGGTATTCGTTTGATATTTTGATGATATGTATGTTGTTGCTTCCTTTAGTGGTGTCGTGTGAACATCGACTACATGACACTTCACCATCTTTGGGCCTAAGGGAAGACATTGTGGAGTAGTAATTAGATGATGGGTTGCTAGAGTGACAGAAGCTTAAACCCTAGGTTATGTGATATTCCGTAAGGGGCTGATTTGGATCCATATGTTTCATGCTATGGTTAGAGTTGTCTTAATTCTTCTTTCATAGTTGCGGATGTTTGCGAGAGGGGGTAATCATAAGGGAGAGGCTTGTTCAAGTAAGAACAGCACCCAAGCACCGGTCCACCCACATATCAAATTATCAAAGTAGCGAACGCGAATCAAACAAACATGATGAAAGTGACTAGATGAAATTCCCATGTGTCCTCGAGAACGCTTTGCTTATTATACGAGTTCGTTCCGGCTTGTCCTTTGCTACAAAAAGGATTGGGCCACCTTGCTGCACTTTATTATACTTGTTACTTGTTACTTGTTACGAATTATCTTGCTACTAAAACTACCTGTTACCGCTACTTTCAGTACTTGTAGAGAATACCTTGCTGAAAACCGCGTGTCATTTCCTTCTGCTCCTTGTTGGGTTCGACACTCTTACTTATCGAAAGGACTATGATTGATCCCCTATACTTGTGGGTTATCAACACTCTTTTCTGGCGCCGTTGCCGGGGAGTGAAGCGCCTTTGGTGAGTGGAATTTGGTAAGGAAACATTTATATTACGTGCTGAAATTTACTGTCACTTGTCACTATAGAAAGTAATCCTTTTAGGGGCTTGTTCGGGGTATCTTCACCTCGACCGGAAGCATTGAGAGTTGCCCCTCAACCTACTGAACCTACTAAAATATTTATTATGAAATTCCTTCGGGTATGGTAGAGAAACTGCTAGCTAATCCTTATGCAGGAGATGGAACGGTGCATCCTGATGTGCACCTGATATATGTGGATGAAATTTGTGGATTGTTTAAGCTTGCAGGTCTATCCGGAGATGGAGTTAAGAAGAAGGTATTCCCTTTATCTTTGGAGGGAAAGGCATTGACATGGTATAGGCTATGTGATGATACTGAAACATGGGATTGGAACCGGTCGAAGCTGGAATTTCACCAGAAATTTTATCCTATGCATTTGGTTCATCGTGATCGGAATTATATATATAATTTTTGGCCTCGTGAAGGAGAAAGTATCGCTCAAGATTGGGGGAGGCTTAAGTATATGTTGCATATATGCCCCAATCATGAGCTCTCAAGAGAAATAATTATTCAAAACTTTTATGCTCGGCTTTCTCATGATGATCGATCCATGCTCGATACTTCTTCTAATGGTTCCTTTATGAAGAGGACTATTGAATTCAAATGGGATCTTCTGGAAAGAATTAAACGCAACTCTGAAGATTGGAAATCGACAAAGGTAAAGATTCAGGTATAAATCTTGAGTTTGACTGTGTTAAATCTTTTATGGAAACTGATGCTTTTCATAAGTTTAGTACTAAATATGGACTTGACTCTGAGATAGTAGCTACCTTTTGTGAATCTTTTGCTGCTCATGTTGATCTCCCTAAGGAGAAATGGTTTAAATATCATCCACCTATTGAATTAAATAAAGAACCCGTTAGTGTTAAAGAAGAAACAATTGTTTACAATGTTGATCCAGTTGTGCCCATTGCTTATATTGAAAAACCACCTTTCCCTGTTAGGATTAAGGAACATGCTAAAGCTTCAACTGTGGTTAACAAAAGTAATATAAGAACACCTAGAACTTCTGAACAAATTAAGGTTGAACCTAATATTGCAATGGTTAAAGATCTTTGGTTGATGATATTGATGGGCATGTTATTTACTTTTGCGATGAGGTTGCTAGAATTGCTAAACCTGTTAGAAATGAACGAGATATGCTAGATAAGAACAAGCCTGTAGTTGGCATGCCTATTGTTTCTGTTAAGATTGGAGATCATTGCTATCATGGTTTATGTGATATGGGTGCTAGTGTGAGTGCTATTCCATTTTATTTATACCAAGAAGTAATGCATGATATTGCACCTGTTGAGATTGAAGATATTGATGTTACTATTAAGCTTGCAAACAGAGATACTATTACACCACTTGGGATTGTTAGAGATGTTGAAGTCTTGTGTGGTAAAATCAAATACCCTACTGATTTCTTAGTACTTGGTTCACAACAAGATAATTTTTGTCCCATTATATTTGGTAGACCCTTCTTGAATACCGTTAATGCTGAAATTGATTGTGTTAAAGAGAAGGTTAGAGTTAAGTTTGATGATATATCTCATGAATTTAATTTCTCTAAGTTTAGTAGGCAACCTCATGATAAGGAATTGCCCAATAAAGATGAACTTATAGGTCTTGCTTCTATTGATGTGCCTCCTACTGATCCTTTAGAACAATATTTGCTAGACCATGAGAATGATATGCATATGAATGAAAGAAATGAAATAGATGAGTTGTTCTTTAAACAAGCACCTATTCTCAAACATAACTTGCCTGTTGAAACTTTGGGAGACCCTCTTCCACCCAAGAGTGATCCTGTGTTTGATTTAAAGCAATTACCTGATACACTTAAATATGCTTATCTGGATGAAAAGAAGATATATCCTGTTATTATTAGTGCTAACCTTTCAGAGCATGAAGAAAAGAGATTACTTAAAACTCTGAAGAAACACCGTGCTGCTATTGGATATACTCTTGATGATCTTAAGGGCATTAGTCCCACTTTATGTCAGCATAAAATTCATATGGAGCCAGACGCTAAACCCGTTGTTGATCATCAAAGAAGGCTGAATCCTAAAATGAAGGATGTGGTAAGAACTGAAATATTAAAACTTCTGGAGGCAGGTATAATTTATCCCATAGCTGATAGTAGATGGGTAAGTCCTGTTCATTGTGTTCCTAAGAAAGGAGGTATTACCGTTGTTCCTAATGATAAAAATGAACTTATTCCACAAAGAATTGTAACCGTTATAGGATGGTAATTGATTTCAGGAAATTAAATAAAGCTACTAGGAAAGATCATTACCCCTTGCCTTTTATTGATCAAATGTTAGAAAGATTATCTAAGCATACACACTTTTGCTTCCTAGATGGTTATTCTGGTTTCTCTCAAATACCTGTATCACCAGAAGATTAAGAGAAAACCACATTTACTTGTCCTTTTGGAACTTATGCTTATCGTCGTATGCCTTTTGGTTTATGTAATGCACCTGCTACCTTTCAAAGATGTATGACTGCTATATTCTCTGACTTTTGTGAAAAGATTGTTGAGGTTTTCATGGATGATTTCTCCGTTTACGGAACTTCTTTTGATGATTGCTTGAGCAACCTTGATCGAGTTTTGCAGAGATGTGAAGAAACTAATCTTGTCTTGAATTGGGAGAAGTGCCACTTTATGGTGAATGAAGGTATAGTCCTTGGGCATAAAATTTCTGAAAGAGGTATTGAAGTTGATAAAGCTAAAGTTGATGCTATTGAGAAAATGCCATGTCCTAAAGATATCAAAGGTATAAGACGTTTCCTTGGTCATGCTGGTTTCTATAGAAGATTTATAAAAGACTTCTCTAAAATTTCTAGGCCTCTTACTAATCTTTTGCAAAAAGATGTTCCATTTGTTTTTGATGATGATTGTGTAGAAGCCTTTGAAATACTTAAGAAAGCCTTAATCTCTGCACCTATTGTTCAACCACCTGATTGGAACCTACCCTTTGAAATTATGTGTGATGCTAGTGATTATGCTGTTGGTGCTGTTCTAGGCCAAAGAGTTGATAAGAAATTGAATGTTATTCATTATGCTAGTAAAACTCTAGACAGTGCTCAAAGAAATTATGCTACTACTGAGAAAGAATTTTTAGCAATTGTGTTTGCATGTGATAAATTCAGATCTTACATAGTTGATTCTAAAGTTACTATTCATACTGATCATGCTGCTATTAAATATCTTATGGAAAAGAAAGATGCTAAATCTAGACTTATTAGGTGGGTTCTGTTGCTACAAGAGTTTGATTTGCATATTATTGATAGAAAGGGAGCCGAGAATCCCGTAGCTGATAATTTGTCTAGAATGGAAAATGTTCTTGATGACCCACTTCCTATTAATGATGATTTCCCTGATGAACAACTAGCTGTGATAAATGCTTCTCGTAATACTCCTTGGTATGCAGACTATGCTAATTACATTGTTGCTAAATACATACCACCTAGTTTCACATACTAACAAAAGAAAAAGTTCTTCTTTGATTTAAGACATTACTTTTGGGATGACCCACATTTATATAAAGAAGGAGTAGATGGTGTTATTAGACGTTGTGTACCTGAGCATGAACATGAACAAATCCTACGAAAGTGTCACTCCGAGGCATATGGAGGACACCACGCGGGAGACAGAACTGCACACAAGTTATTACAATCTGGTTTTTATTGGCCTACTCTTTTCAAAGACGCACGTAAGTTTGTCCTCTCTTGTGATGAATGTCAAAGAATTGGTAATGTTGGTAGACGTCAGGAAATGCCTATGAATTATTCACTTGTTATTGAACCTTTTGATGTTTGGGGTTTTGATTATATGGGACCTTTTCCTAAATCCAATGGGTATACTCATATTTTAGTTGCTATTGATTACGTTACTAAGTGGGTAGAGGCTATTCCAACTAGTAGTGTTGATCATAACACTTCTATTAAAATGCTTAAAGAAGTTATATTCCTGAGGTTTGGAGTCCCTAGATATTTAATGATAGATGGTGGTTCACATTTTATTCATGGTGCTTTCCGTAAATTGCTTGCTAAATATGATGTTAATCATAGAATTGCATCCCCTTATCATCCTCAGTCCAGTGGTCATGTTGAATTAACTAATAGAGAAATAAAATTAATTTTGCAAAAGACCGTTAATAGATCTAGAAAGAATTGGTCTAAGAAACTTGATGATGCACTATGGACCTACAGAACTGCTTATAAAAATCCTATGGGTATGTCTCCATATAAAATGGTCTATGGAAAAGCATGTCATTTACCTCTTGAACTAGAACATAAAGCATATTGGGCAATTAAAGAACTTAACTATGATTTTAAGCTTGCCGGTGAAAATAGGTTATTTGATATTAGCTCCTTAGATGAATGGAGAACACAAGCTTATGAAAATGCCAAGTTGTTTAAAGAAAAAGTTAAAAGATGGCATGATAAGAGAATTCAAAAACGGGAATTCAAAGTAGGTGATCAATTTATATTATACAATTCTCCTTTAAGGTTCTTTGTAGGAAAACTTCTCTCTAAATGGGAAGGGCCATACATCATCGAAGAAGTTTATCGCTCCGGAGCCATCAAAATAAACAACTCCGAAGGCAATACTCCAAGGGTGGTTAATGGGCAAAGAATTAAACATTATATCTTAGGTACGCCCATTAATGTTGAAACTAATATTATTCAAACAATTACACCGGAAGAGCACATAGAAGAAACCTTCCGGAACGCTCCAGAATCCTGAAAAGTAGTAGGTATGTGGTACGGTAAGTAAACCGACTCCAAAACTTTCATAAAAGTACTTTCTGTTTGTTTTGGAATATATAAAAAATTAGGAAAATAATAAACAGTCCGAAAAGTGCACGAGGAGGCGACAAGCCTGGGGGCGCGCCCTACCCCCCAGGGCGCGCCTACCAGGCTTGTGGCTCCCTCGTGGACTTTCCCGACTCCGTTTTTCTTCCATATTACTTGTCCTGCATGGGAAAAATTCATTATATATACTCTCAGATGTTTTGACCACCGTATCGCAAGTTTTTCCTCTGTTCTTGTCTCATGCTGTTTTCTGTCAGATTTTCAGGGCCAAGCGCCATGTCATCTCAGGATTCGGACGGGGAAAGCTATGTCTCGCACCTTATTGCGAACCCTAGAGTCTATGGGGATATTGATCCCTATGGCTAGACAACTAATGAAGAGGAAGAGGCCGATATGAGGGAAAAGCAAAATCATTCCAGTGAGGAGGAAGAGGATCCCCCTCTGCCTCAGCCAGGAGATATGCATGTTGAATTCAAGAGGTCCAGCCTGCCCAATACGATGAAAGTACCTAAAGTTCAATTCACCCCTTTTCGTCATGTGCAGGAAGATTCGGATGAACTACGTCGCAAAATCTGGTATCTCGAAAGAGAGATCGACAAGTTAAAAGAAGAAATTTGTATCCTCAAGTGGAAGGACAAGCCCATCACTTCATCACCACCATCACCAAAGAAGGAGATTTGAGTACATGGGTATGGGCACCACCCTTGGCTTGTGCCAATCTTGGGGGAGGGGCCCCAGTATCGTATCACCATCACTTTTTATCATCATTATCTATCTTAGTTCGATCCTTAGTTATTTCGTGATTTAGAAGAATAAAGTTTTAGTATGATTTAGCTTCGAGTGCTTGCTTTGTGATCTATCTATGTATGTAATCGTGTGTGAAAGTTATATAATAAAGAGTAGTTTGAGTTGAGTGTTTTGCTTTTGTTGATCCAATCTTAGAAAAAATAAAGTGTATAAAAAATAAGATCACATGCTAATCCCATGGGAGTGATGACTTCACATAAAAGAAGTATAATTGATAAAACTTGTTGGAAATTAACAAACATAGCATTGGTCATTGTTGCAATTCATGAAAAAGTAATAAAGGAAGAGAGGTCTCACATATAAATACACTATCTTGGACATCTTTTATGATTGTGAGCCCCCATTAAATATTCTATGTCAAATAGTCGACGTTGGACAAGGAAGACAACGTAATGAGTTATGTTTGCTTATATTCACATAGAAGCTATATTGTTTTGGATCCTCTAACATGTGGTGCTTGCCCCCTATCTTCTGCTAGCCAAAATTCAGCACCAAGTAGAGATACTACTTGTGCATCCAAAAACCCTTAAACCCAGTTTCATGCCATGAGAGTCCATTATATCTACCTATGGATTGAATAAGATCCTTCAAGTAAGCTGTCATCGGTGCAAAGCAATAAAAATTGCTCCTAAATATGTATGATCTTTTATTGTAAGGGAAAATAAGCTTTGTACGAACTTGTGATGGTGAAGAAATAAAAGCGACAGACTGCATAATAAAGCTTGCTATCACAAGGGGCAATATAAAGTGACGTTCCTTTACATTAAGAGCTTGCACATCCAAAAAACAAAAATCGCATGACAACCTCTGCTTCCCTCTGCGAAGGGCCTATCTTTTACTTTATGTATTTACTTTCATGCAAGAGTCAATAGTATTCTCCTCTATTCCATTTTTATTTTCTCTCTTGGCAAGCATCATGTGGTGGGGATAGATCCAGGCATATATATCCAGTTGGATGTAGGTGATCATGAGTTATTATTGTTGACATTACCATTGAGGTAAATACGTTGGGAGGCGAAATTATTAGCCCCTATCTTTCTATGTGTCTGACTGAAACTTTTGCTCCATAAGTATGCCGTGAGTGTCAGCAATCATAGAAGACTAAATTATAGTTGAGTATGCGAACTTGCTAAACAAAGCTCTTACATAGACTATTTCTGATAATATGATGAATTGCAATTGCTTCAGTGACTGAGATCATAGTTTGCTAGTTTTCAATTTGGTTTATGGTTCATACTTTAACTTGTGATTGAATTGTCACTTTTTCATGAGAACTTTGACAATGATATATTGTTGTTATAATAAAGATCATGATGCTTCATGTCCGTATTTTATTTTTATCGACTCCTCTCTCTCTACACATGTGGTCATGATTATCGATTTCGGCTTTCGCTTGAGCACAAGCGAGGTCTAAGCTTGGGGGAGTTGATACATCCAATTTGCAGCATGATTTCCTACTATTAATTAATATGTTTTTGATCATTATTTAACTTTATGGTACAATTCTTATGCCTTTTCTCTCTTATTTTGCAAGATTCACATGAAGATGGAGATTGCCGGCAGCTGGAATTCTGGACCGGAAAGGGGTGAAACAGAGATAGCTATTCTGCACAACTCCAAATGACTTGAAAATTTACGAAGAATTATTTTGGAATATATAAAAAATACTGGCGAAAGAATTACCAGGAGGGGCCCCACCAGGAAGCCACAAGCGTGGGGGCGCGCCCTACCCCCCTGAGCGCGCCCCCCGAGCTTGTGGGGCCCCTGGCAGGCCTCCGTCCCCCTCCTTCTGCTATATGTAGCCATTTGTCGTAGAAAAAAAATGAGAATAAGACTTTTGGGATGAAGCGCCGCCGTCTCGAGGCGGGACCTGGGCAGGAGCTATTTTGCTCTCCGGCAGAGCGATTCCGTCGGGGAAACTTCCCTCCGGGAGGGGGAAATCGAAGCCATCGACATCACCAACGATCCTCTCATCGTGGGAGGACCAATCTTCATCATCTTCACCAGCACCATCTCATATCAAACCCTAGTTCATCTCTTGTATTCAATCTTTGTCTCAAAACCTTAGATTGGTACCTGTGGGTTGCTAGTAGTGTTGATTACATCTTGTAGTTGATGCTAGTTGGTTTATTTGGTGAAAGATTATATGTTCAGATCCTTAATGATATTCAATACCCCTCTGATCTTGAACATGAATATGATTTGTGAGTAGTTACTTTTGTTCTTGAGGACATGGGTGAAGTCTTGTCATAAGTAATCATGTGAATTTGGTATTCGTTCGATATTTTGATGATATGTATGTTGTTGCTTCCTTTAGTGGTGTCGTGTGAACGTCCACTACATGACACTTCACCATCTTTGGGCCTAAGGGAAGGCATTGTGGAGTAGTAATTAGATGATGGGTTGCTAGAGTGACAGAAGCTTAAACCCTAGTTTATGCGCTATTCCGTAAGGGGCTGATTTGGATCCATATGTTTCATGCTATGGTTAGAGTTATCTTAATTCTTCTTTCGTATAGTTGCAGATGCTTGCAAGAGGGGGTAATCATAAGTGGGAGGCTTGTTCAAGTAAGAATAGCACCCAAGCACCGGTCCATCCACATATCAAATTATCAAAGTAGCGAACGCGAATCAAACAAACATGATGAAAGTGACTAGATAAAATTCCCATGTGTCCTCGAGAACGCTTTGCTTATTATACGAGTTCGTTCCGGCTTGTCCTCTAATACAAAAAGGATTGGGCCACCTTGCTGCACTTTATTACACTTGTTACTTGTTACGAATTATCTTGCTACCGAAACTATCTGTTACCGCTACTTTCAGTACTTGCAGAGAATACCTTGCTAAAAACCGCTTGTCATTTCCTTCTGCTCGTCGTTGGGTTCGACACTCTTACTTATTGAAAGGACTACGATTGATCCCCTATACTTGTGGGTCATCAGCGTGCATCGACTGAGATGTATGTAAGTCTGTGATGCCAAGATGTGGCACATAATATATTTTTTCTGGGTCATGTAATAACTTACATTATTTCCAGAACAATAACAGATGAACCATTGGACATGGTATAGTTCACACGCAAGCCCAACATTCCAGGTTCAACTTTCACATCAAACTCATGTTCACAGATATCTTCACATTCATACATAATGTTCAGAACCAACTAATATCCATAGATGAAATAGTTTATGCACCCCAATGATTCACTTCAAAGGTAAAAAAAGATGTGAGTTGGATTACAAATAAAGAAAAATCTCTTGTTCTTAGTACTAACATCAATGCTTCTCCGAAACAACATTTAGTTCACAGCCATAACACAAATTCCTTCTGAGATCATTGATGAAAAAGGTGCATTCTTTACCAATGGCGGTGGAGGGACT
The DNA here is from genome assembly GCA_039707655.1 of Elymus sibiricus. Taxonomy (NCBI): domain Eukaryota; kingdom Viridiplantae; phylum Streptophyta; class Magnoliopsida; order Poales; family Poaceae; genus Elymus; species Elymus sibiricus. Next base: position 231,117,399 of record CM077668.1, read on the forward strand.
CCCATATAATTTTGTGGAGTTCCACTAAAATTGAGGTATCTACTTCTGTTTGCACAAACATGCCCGAGATGGAGAATGACATCCGTGTTTGGGCACTAGATTGACAACATCATATTGCTCCCTGTGTGACATTGCATCATTTTTCAAGTGGCATTGGATTGACATCAATAAAACAATGGCAATATAAGCGCATGGCTATATTGGGAGCTCCAACACCATGTAAAGTACCTCCACAGATGCAATAAATTGGCGAGGAAGAGCTGGTTGCCGAGAGCAACAAACATATCAGTGCGAGCACAACAAAACTAGACCGTATGAAATTAATTACATTTTGGACATTTTTTTAACTAAATGTGAAGCTCGTCCGGCTCTGGAGGTAATAGTCTAATGCCGACCGCTGCAGCCGTCTGTGCCTTCCGCCTCTGCCATAACTTCCCTATGTCCGACTGCGCTTCAGCCGAAGGGGATGACTCAGGGGAAGAGTGGCTCCTCCGCTTCCGTGAAGCCGAGGCGGGGGTCCACGGTGTTGTGCGCTAAACCGGCAACACACCGGGTTTATATGCCGGTGACGCGGTGGCGGTGGCCTTCGTGGGACCCAAGCGGCGGCGGCTCCCATGGTCTACTTTTCCTCGGTGTCGGCGGTGGCCACGGAGGTGCTGGCCGCCTCCGTCGGCAAGCCGCGGTTACGCCAATATTTGAAGCAGATGGCGCGGCCAGCCACGGTGCACTGGACGCCGTGCTCCCCCGCGTGCCGGCGTGGAGCAACTGCCCACTCCTCTATGAGCTGGCTTGGAGCGGCGAGTTGCTGCACCAGGGGCTAGCTTGGAGCGGCGGCTTGCTCCTCTGCTTGCCCGCCTGCAGCCTCGCCCATGGTACTGACGGCCTGGGGTGGGAAGGGAGGTGGAACAGCGAGTTGCCTGGCTCGTATCTGTAGGGTCGAGAAGATAGGTCTAGAGGGGGGGGGGGTGAATAGACTCTTAACCAATCAAAATTACAGTTTTTAATTCTCTTGGAATTTAGGCAGATTTTAACACAAGTTAAGATATCACCAAGACTTCGTACACATGGATATATAGAGATAAAGCAGCGGAAATAGTAAAGCATGCAATAGTGTGGAAAGTAATGGGGTAGAGAGGAGAAGATCAAACGCAATGAAGACATGGTGGTTTTTGCCGTGGTTCCGATAGGTGGTGCTATCATACGTTCACATTGATGGAGACTTCAACCCACGAAGGGTAATGGTTGCGCGAGTCCACGGAGGGCTCCACCCACGAAGAAGCAACCTTGCCTATTCCACCATGGCTTACGTCCACGAAGGACTAGCCTCACTCGGGTAGATCTTCACGAAGTAGGCGATCTCCTTGCCCTTACACACTCCTTGGTTCAACTCCACATGATCTCGGAGGCTCCCAAGTGACACCTAACCAATCTAGGAGACACCACTCTCCAAAAGGTAATAGACGGTGTTGTTGATGATGAACTCCTTGCTCTTGTGCTTCAAATTATAGTCTCCCCAACACTCAATCACTCTCTCACAGATTTGGCTTTGGTAGGAGAAGGATTTGAGTGGAAAGCAACTTAGGAAAGGCTAGAAATCAAGGTTCAAATGGTTGGATTGGAATATCTTGATCTCAACACATGAGTAGGTGGTTCTCTCTCAGAAAATGAATGGTGGAAGTATAGGCACGTTCTGATGGCTCTCTTACAAAGTAGGTGTGGGTGGAGGGGTATAAATAGGCTTCACCCAAAGATCCAACCGTTACAAGTATTTGACCCAACTCGGTGACACCGGACCAAAATCTTGGTGAGACCGACTAGTGTAAAAGACTTGAACGTTGGAGGTCCCGGTGAGACCGATCAGAACATCTCGGTGGGACCGAAGTGCAATGGCTAGGGATAAACCTCGTTTCGGTAGTTCCAAAAATTTCATCTCGGAAATTCTGAAGTGAAGTGACATCGTTACAGCAACTTGGTCATGCTGTCTCGGTGAGGCCGAGAACCATTTCGGTTGCACCAAAAAGTTTGGCTTTGGCTTTGGCAATGTGTGTGGTTGATGTCCTGCAAGTGCACAGGGCTGTTGTAGCACCTTTGTGATAAGTAAAGTGTCGAACCCACAGGTAGCTTATAGGAAGGCACCACAAACCCCGTAGCTACGCTGTCACTTAACGAGCTACGTACGCACCCAAACCGGAGTTTGGAAATAGCCTATTCTATAAGTTGCTAGGGAAACTAGATAAAAAGGTGTTTAACTAAACTAAGAACGAGAAGGTAAAAATAGGAACAAAAATAGACTAAGTTAGTAGTGAAGGTGCTTGAGTAGTAAAGTGTTCTCTAGGACTCCGAAGTCATTACCACAAATATGACCTGCGCATCTAGTGCGGAGCAAACGCTCTCTATTGTATCCTCTATCCACTCTTCATGTGCCTAAGTGGGCGGTCCCCGGTACAGTACACGTTCTACTCGAGGTAGACCTCGTGCCACACACGCCACCATCATGGTCTCCCCCATAGGGTTACAATCACATGATAATTAAGGGTCTCCCCGTGGACGCGGCCATATATGGGTTAACCTGAACTCCCCTATCAACTTTGCAAAGACTAGGTATTGAGGTTTTACTGTCACCTCGAATTCCCTCAATGTTCTACCCTATGCAGTGACAGTAGTTCCTCCACAGCCAATCACGGCAATAGTGCGAGCGAGGCCTCCTCTCAACACTCGCGAGAATACTAACTTGAACATGAACAAGAACATATTGGATCGCTTGAAAATAATAATACTAATCATAGAAGAGTTCATCCGTATCCTTGAGAACAAATACATCTACTCAAACATGAAGGTAAGGGTCAAGTTACAAGCCGGCATAGAGCCGGTGAAGGGAGGAGGTGATGATGATGATGATGATGGCAGTGGCGGCGCGATGGAGATGATGGTGATGATGGCGCCGGCGTGATGGAGAGGGCACCGGCCCGAAGGCCGGTGCTCGCGTGGTGGAGCCTCCTCCTCTTCCTCTTGATCTTGTCCCTTCCTCTATTGTGGTGATGGAGCAGCAATGGAGATGGAATTGGATGTGTTGGAGATGAATGGCGTGGTGTATGTTGATTGGCGGCGGCTAGGGTTGAGGATGACATATATAGGAGCCTCCTAGCCTCCTCCCTTGATGGGCTTCATCCAAAGGCTCAAGATGAGCCTTATCCTCTCCCAATCTCTTCTTTACGAGCCAAGGATCTCGTGGGATCGAATGGGGACGAGATCGGTGAAGAATCCCGTCTGGAAGGGCAACTTTTGAAGCTGTCTGCACGTCAAACGATCACCGAAACGACCGCGTGTGGTCGTTCGGAACGCCGTCTTTCATTCTGTCTTTTTGTGCTTCTCTTCTCCAGTAAAAAGACCGCCATTTCTTCATACGAACTCATAATTTGACGTTCTTGGACTCGTTGGATTCGTATGAATGACGCCGATCCATTTCTGGTCTTAGATCTTGATTTGGAGCACTTTGGAAAAAAAAATGAGTTTTTCCGACCTTCGAAATGGCTAAGTCTGACCCCTGGCTGACTCCGTATCAACCCCATCCTTGGTCCTTTCATCGTGCTTGGTCCTAGGTTGCTCCAAAACACCTGTAGACACAAGAAAACAAAGAAAAACCAAATAAAATACTAAATGTGCAATGCTCACAATGATAAGACCAAAAACCGGTAATCATGCATAATGGACAACTATTTGGTTCAATGGGACATGATATATGAAGAGAACATGCAATAAATGAGCTCTAAAAATGCGTAAAATATAGAGCCATCAACGTCCCCACACTTAAACCTTGCTCGTCCTCGAGTAAGAAGGCTGACTACCAAAAGCTCAATGCTACCAACTCTAAAGCATTCATTGAACCAAACCCCAAAGTGATATCCATGTTCATCGTGCAAGCATGCAAAAGTTAACCAGCAAGGGAGTAATACAAGCTATCCTCTTAGTTCCATTGCCATGGAGGTCAAGAAAGAGGAAAATATTTTTGTGGAGCCCAAATTCCCATTGCCAAAGGTTTAGAGAGAAGGTCAATATTATGTTGGGAACACATCAATGACAATCATAGAAAAAAATAAATCTTGCATTAGAGATCGCTTCAAAGACACCAACCCGAGGCATACCAGGTACAATAGCAAAATCGTCTGTCTACGTTATTAGACCACTCAACTACCTATGCAGCACTGGGCGCAAGCCTATGCCTCACACCTACGGGAATGATAGAAAATGGTTGGGGTTTTGAGAAGTCAAAAATAAAGAAAGTCTTGCATCAACGTAGTTGACCATTAGGCTATGGAGAAGGCCCTATGATCGATGTTAACACAAGGAGTAGTGATCGCCATGCAACTAGGATGCACATAGAGCTATGAATATGTGAAAGCTCTCCTATGGACTAAGTGGGGGTGCATCCAACTTTCTTGCTCATGAAGACCTAGAGCTTTTGAGGATGCTCGTCATCGGAATATACAAGCCAAGTTCTGTAATGTAAGTTCCCCACTGGTATGAAACTTATGAAGCTCATGTAACTTCCTACTTTACAGTGCATGAAGTGGTGCTACTTTGAAGCACAAGTGTGGTAAATGGATAGTAGCATGCCCCTTCTCTCTTTTTCTCTCATTTTTTTTTCTTTTTTCTTTTTCCTTTTATTTTTAGAACAGTATCATGGACCTCATCCCCACTTTTTCGAGGACTCATAAGTCTCCACCATTCTTTTCCTCACTGGGGCATGTTCTAATAATGATGATCATCACACTTTTATAAGGACTCACTTCAACTGAATGTTATCATAACTCAAAACTGAAAACATGAGAGAAACTCTATATGATGAATGTCTCTGGCAGTGTACCAATATGTGCAATGATCCGGCATAGCATAGATATCAAAAAACGGACAAGCCATGAAAATATCGAGCTAGCCATACTATGATCATGCAAGGCAAATGAAAACTTGTCTCTAGTCATGTAATGTAATATGATGGTAGTGCATGGCGATATGCTCGGAATGGCTATGAAAATGCCATGTAGGTAGGTATAGTGGCTATTTTGTGGAGATGGGGTGTCTTATGTGTAGGAGAACAAGAGAAAGTCCTCCCATGTGTTTGGATGTACCTGCGAAGTTTGCTCCAAGTCCCAATGTGAGAGTGGGCAATGCACGGTACCGTAGAGGCTAGCAATAAAAGATGAACGAAAGTGCAAAAGGTTTCGAACTTGCCTTAGTCATAAAGAACTCAAACACTACACAAGAGTATCGCGGTGTCATGTTGCATAAGACTCAAAAGCTAAGTACCCCGAGGGGATAGTTTGGCGGAGATAAACCCCATTGCGCGTCCCGGATCAACCAAAGATGCTGGGTTCATCAGCAAAAAGCCTCTACAATCATTCAATCGCTAATCAAGCCACCACTAGAGTCCCCAACTTATGTAATTAGGTGAAAGAAAGGCAACAGTTCAAAGGACTCCTTTATTGGGTTTTTGATAAAAGAACATGGCAATGTTTTTTTAGAAGATAACAAGATTCCCCCAAGCTAAGTTAGACAAATGCAACGCAAGCATGTCAAAACAGCGGGACACACTAATGCATAAAAACCATATGATCAAGAGCATTGCACAAGACACTACACATGCAAAGTAACCTCCCCACGCTTAGAACTAAACTAGGGAAAATTACGAAAGTAAAGAGAAAATGCAGTTATTAAAAGAGAGTGTGAGAAGTGGTTACCTCCCCTAAGCTTAATTAAGCAAAGGGTTAGACACCTTTACCATTGAGGCGCATATGACCTATGTTCTAATAGACATGGACCTTGCTTCAATAGATATCCTTGTTGTGGTCCGGTGGCTGCCCTCTGATAGAACCTACTAGAAAGAAACTAAAAAGGAAACGAAACATTTTTGTGCTTTTCTGGTTTTTCAAAAAAAAATAGCACAATGGATTAGTGATACGACTCCAACGTGTCTATAAATTTTTATTGTTCCATGCTATTATAATATCAATCTTGGATGTTTTATATACATTTACAAGAAATTATATATCATTTTTTGGGACTAACCTATTAACTTAGTGCCCAGTGCCAGTTGCTGTTTTTTGCCTGTTTTTTGGTTTTTCAGAATATCAGTACCAAACGAAGTCCAAATGCCACGAAACTTTTTGGAGATTTTTTTCTGCACATAAGAGACACTAGAAGCTTCGGGAGAGGGCCAGAAGACAGAGGAGGTGGCCACGAGCCACCAGGGCGCGCCCTGGTGCCTCGTGGCCCACCTTTGCTCCGTTTGACCTAATTCCACCTCTATAAATTCTCTAAAATTGGGAAACCAATAGAGGAGTCCATGAAATACTTTTTCCTCCGCCGCAAGTTCCTGTTCTCGAGAGATCCCATCTGGAGGCCTTTTTCGGCACTCTGTCGGAGGGGGATTCGATCACGGAGGGGCTCTACATCAACCTTGCTGCCCTTCCGATGATGCGTGAGTAGTTTACCATAGACCTTTGGGTCCATAGTTAGTAGCTAGATGGCTTCTTCTCTCTTTTTGATCTTCAATACTATGTTCTCCTCGATGTTCTTGGAGTTCTATCCGATGTAATCACTTTTTGCGGTGTGTTTGTTGGGATCCGATGAATTGTGAGTTTATGATCAGATTATCCATGAATATTATTTGAGTTTTCTCTGAACTCTTTTATGCATGATTGATATAGCTTCGTATTTCTCTCCGATCTATTGATTTGGTTTGGCCAACTAGATTGATTTATCTTGCAATGGGAGAGGTGCTTTGTAATGGGTTCGATCTTGCGGTGCTCAATCCCAGTGACAGAAAGGGACATGACACGTATGTATCATTGCTATTAAGGGTAAAAGATGGGGTTTATTCATGCGTGAGTTTACTTTGTCTACATCATGTCATCTTGCTTAAGGCGTTACTCCGTTCTTTATGAACTTAATACTCTAGATGCATGCTGGATAGCGGTCGATGTGTGGAGTAATAGTAGTAGATGCAGAATCGTTTCGGTCTACTTGTCTCGGACGTGATGCCTATATACATGATCATTGCCTTGGATATCGTCATGATTATTTGCTTTTCTATCAATTGCCCAACAGTAATTATTTCACCCACCGTATGCTATTTTCAAGAGAGAAGCCTCTAGTGAAAACTATGGCCCCTGGGTCTACCTTTATCATATATTGAAAATCCTAAAAATACCTTGCTGCAATTTTACTTTATTTATTTTATTTTGTATTTTTGTTCGATCTATCTATCTATCTATCACCATACAATTTAATCTTGCAATTAACCGCCAAGGGATTGACAACCCCTTGTTCGCGTTGGGTGCGAGGATTTGTTGTTTTGTGTGCAGGTGCTGCTAACGAGTTGTTGCGTGATTCTCCTACTGGATTGATAACCTTGGTTTCATAACTGAGGGAAATACTTATCTCTACTATACTACATCATCCTCTCCTCTTCGGGGAAATCCCAACGCAGCTCATAAGTAGCAGGAATAATTTCTGGCGCCGTTGCCGGGGAGACATCATCAACATCTATCAAGTACCTACGCATAAACTTTCATCTCCTTGCATTTATTTTATTTGCCTTCGCCTCTCATTTTCATCTCCCCCACTTCTAATTTTTTTTTACAAAAATACAAAAATATTTTCCGTTTGCCTTTTTCCTTGTTTGCTTGCTTGTTATCTTGTTTGCGTAGCCACGATGTCCCAAGAAAATACAAAATTGTGTGATTTTTATAATACTAACAATAATGATTTTATTAGTACTCCGATTGCTCCTCTCGCCGCTAGTGCGGAGACTTGTGATATTAATGCCACTTTGTTAAATCTTGTCATGAAAGAACAATTTTTTGGTAGTCCTAATGAAGATGATGCATCCCATCTTAACACTTTCGTAGAATTGTGTGATATGCATGTGGATAATGATATTGTGAAATTAAAATTATTCCCGTTCTCATTGCGGGATCGTGCAAAAATTTGGTTTTCATCTTTACCACGAAATAGTATCGATTCTTGGGATAGGTGTAAAGATGCTTTTATTACCAAGTATTTTCCTCCCGCGAAAATTATTTCCCTTAGAAATCAAATTATGAATTTCAAGCAAATTGATCATGAACATGTTGCCCAATCTTGGGAAAGGATGAAATTAATGATAATAAATTGCCCTACTCATGGTTTAAATTTGTGGATGATCATACAATTTTTTTATGCGGGATTAAATTTTGTTTCTAGAAATCTTTTAGATTCCGCCGCGGGTGGTACTTTTATGGAGATTTCATTGGGGGAAGCTACTAAATTGCTTGATAATATTATGGCAAATTATTCACAATGGCATGCTGAAAGAGTTCCTACTAGTAAAAAAGTGAATTCTGTTGAAGAAATTAGTACTTTGAGTGATAAAGTTGATGCGCTTATGAAATTGGTTGCTAGCAAAAATACTCCTATTGATCCTAATGATGTGCCTTTATCCACCTTGATTGAGCACAATAATGATCCCATAGATGTGAATTTTGTCTCGCGAAACAATTTTAATAGTAATGCTTATAGAGGTAATTTTAATCCTAGGTTGTTTCCTGGAAATTCCTCTAATAATTATGGAAATTCCTATGGTAATCCTTATAATAATAATAATAATAGTAATAATAATAGGATGCCCTCTGATCTTGAAAGTAATATTAAAGAATTTATTAATGCTCAAAAAGTTTTCAACACTACGATAGAAGAAAAAATAAGTAAACTTGATGATATGTCTAGGAGCATTGATAGAATCATTCATGATGTGGAAAATCTTAAGACTAAACTTTTGCCACCCAAAATTGATATTAATGAATCAATTAAAGCTTTATATGTCTCCATGGATGAGAGTAAGAAAAGAACCGCTATGCTAAAAGCTAAACGAGAATTTTTAGAAAAAGCGATTCCTCCCGGTTTCTATCGTAGTAATGATGAGGATATTAAAATGATTGGTGTTTCATCTATTGATTCGTTGTTTAACAATATAAAACATGATGAAAAGGGGACTGAAGAAGATTCAACTTTAGCTAGTAGGCGTCCCCATAGTTCGGAGGGTGAAAATCTTAATGAAAAAATTGATAAAAGTGGGTTTGGAGAGGTAAAAACTTTAACTAGCGATGTGCCCACTCTCTTGGATTACAAAGACTTTATTTATGATAGTTGTTCTTTGATTGAGTGTATTTCTTTGTTACAATCCATGCTAAATTCACCCAACGCTTATGAACAAACCAAGGCTTTTACTAAACACATTGTAGAAGCAATGATGAAAGCGTTAGGAGAAAAGCTAGAACTAGAGATTTCAATTCCTAGAAAATTATATGATGAGTGGGAACCCACCATTAAAGTTAAAATTAAAAATTATGAGTGCAATGCTTTATGTGATTTAGGTGCTAGCGTTTCCACAATTCCAAAATCTCTATGTGATGTGCTAGGTTTTACCAATATAGATGAATGTTCTCTTAATTTGCACTTGGCGGATTCTATTATTAAAAAGCCATTGGGTAGAATAAATGATGTGCTTATTCTTGCAAATAGAAATTATGTGCCTGTTGATTTTATTGTACATGACATTGATTGCAATCCGTCTTGCCCCATAATACTAGGTAGGCCTTTTCTTCGAACTATTGGTGCTATTATTGATATGAAAGAAGGTAATATAAGATTTCAATTTCCATTAAAGAAAGGGATGGAACACTTCCCTAGGAAATGAATTAAAGCAACCTATGAATCCATTATGAGGGCCACTTATGGAATCAACTTGAAGGATGACAATACTTGAAACTATGCATTATGCCTAGCTAGGGGCATAAAACAATAGCGCTTGTTGGGAGGCAACCGAATGAATAAAATAAATTTTTGCTTTTTATTTCTGTTCTTGTGTGTTTTCACAATTATGCTACTGTTATGAATGTGTTCTTATGTTTTAATTAGTGTTTGTGCTAAGTAATGCCTTTGGGATGATTTGGAAGATAATATAATTGATGCTGTTTGGAAAACAGAAAGTTTGGCGTCCAGTGCTGGAATTTTAATTCTGTACTGGAACGTCAGGAAAATCTGAATTTTTTACAAAGTATTCGTATATGAATGGCCCACGTTGTCCGAATTTTTCAGAAATTTTTGAGTTACAGAAGTATAGCTTTTAAATAGATCTTTACAGACTGTTCTGTTTTAGACAGATTCTGTTTTTGTTGCATAGTTTGCTTATTTTGATGAATCTATGGATCGTATCGGGGGGTATGAGTCATGGAGAAGTTGGAGTATAGTAGAATTATGCCAATATTAAATATGAATCAATTTACTACAGTACTTAAAGTTAAAGATTTATTTGTTATACTAACGGATCTCACGAAGGTTTTGTGGAGTTTTGTGTGATTGAAGTTTTCAAGTTTTGAGTGAGATCGCGATAGATGAAGGAATAAGGAGTGGAAAGAGCCTAAGCTTGGCGATGCCCAAGGCACCCCAAGGTAATATTCAAGGAAGACTCAAGAAACTAAGCTTGGGGATCCCCCGGAAGGCATCCCCTCTTTCTTCTACCAACTATCGGTAATTTTACTTGGAGCTATATTTTTATTCATCACATGATATGAGTTTTGCTTGGAGTGTTGTGTATTATATGAGTCTTTGCTTTGTTTGCTTTTTAGTTTGTCACAATCATCTTTGCTGGACACACCTATTATTGTTTGTTAGAATACTCTATGTGCTTCACTTAAATCTATGTGCTTCACTTAAATCTTTTGAGCTAGGCAGTTGCTCTAGTGCTTCACTTAAATCTTTTTGAGCACGGCGGTGGCTATATTTTGAAGAAATATTTGAACTCTCTTGCTTCACTTATATTATTTTGAGAGTTGATAAGATTAAATTTTGAAAAAATATTTGCACTCTCATGCTTCACTTATATCTTTTTGAGTGTTGATGATAGTAATGGTAATTTGCACAAGAAATGAATTTGGTCCCAAAGTGATGAATATTCAAGAGGGATATAATAAAAACTTTCATGAAAGATCATTGGATATGATAAGTTTGATTCCTTGCAATAGTTTTGTGATATGGAGATGATAATATGTGAGTCATGTTAGTGAGTAATTGTGATTTAATAAGAATATTGGTGTTAAGGTTTGTGATTCCCTATGCATGCACATAAAGTCAATAGTTATGCAACGAAATTATATCCTACTTATGGTGCATTATTCGGTGTTAGTTATGTTCAATGCATGTTTATGACCATTTTTGCTTTTTGGTTGGTCGCTTCTCAATCTATTTGCTAGCCTTCATTTGTACTAAGCGGGAATACTGCTTGTGCATCCAACTCCTTAAACCCAAAGTTGTGCTAAATGAGTCCACCATACCTACCTATATGCGGTATTTCCATGCCGTTCCAAGTAAATTTGCATGTGCCAACTCTAATTTTTCAAAATGATTTTCCGTTTTGTGTGTCCGTACCGCTCATGAAGCGGCAGGGGGTGGCTAATATTTTCCATGCTAGGTGTGTTATTCTCACGATGAATGTTTATTCACTTGTCATTGCACGAGAGAGTGGCAGGTAATAGGGATGCCCAGAACCTAAATGAAAAAAAAAATGATAATAATAATAAATTTCTTGGAAAGTGTTGGTATGGAGGGCACCTGTGGATACGGCTAGCCATGGATTGTGAAAGAATGGTGGAAAGGAAATAAACTTTATTTTCTGTTTGGGAACCGCCTATAATGTGTCTATCATGGAAGATATTGGGAATTCTTGGTCGTTTTCGTTGATAGGAAAAGCATGCCTCTCAAAATAATTTTATCTCTTTAATTTAAGCCTTGAGCTCTGGCACATTTGCAAATCTCTGCTTCCCTCTGCGAAGGGCCTATCTATTTACTTTTATGCAATTTTTATTTTTATTTTGAGTCTCCATCTTCTCTTACAAAGCACCAACTAGAGAGCACTATTGTCATACTTGTTTATTGTTTGTAGCTAATATTGAGTGTGTTTCATGAATGGATCAATGATTGAGCATAATAGGCTAGGGATAACTTTCTTTAGCGTTGATATTTTGAAAGACATGGTTGCTTGTTAGTATGCTTGAGTATTTATGTCTTCATGTCAAACTATAGACTATTGCATTGAATCACTCAAGTCCAAATGTCCATGCTACAAAAGAAAAGAGTATATGATGAATATGATAGGTAGCAATCCACATCAAAAATTCTGTTTTCATCATTTACCTACTCGAGGACGAGCAGGAATTAAGCTTGGGGATGCTTGATACGTCTCCAACGTATCTATAATTTTTGATTGTTCCATGCTATTATAATATCAATCTTGGATGTTTTATATACATTTACAAGCAATTATATATCATTTTTTGGGACTAACCTATTAACTTAGTGCCCAGTGCCAGTTGCTGTTTTTTGCCTGTTTTTTGGTTTTTCAGAATATCAGTACCAAACGAAGTCCAAATGCCACGAAACTTTTTGGAGATTTTTTTCTGCACATAAGAGACACTAGAAGCTTTGGGAGAGGGCCAGAAGACAGAGGAGGTGGCCACGAGCAACCAGGGCGCGCCCCAGGGGGGGTGGCGCGCCCTGGTGCCTCGTGGGCCCACCTCTGCTCCGTTTGACCTAATTCCACCTCTATAAATTCTCTAAAATCGGGAAACCAACAGAGGAGTCCACGAAATACTTTTTCCGCCGCCGTAAATTACTCATGCATCACCGAAAGGGCAGCAAGGTTGATGTAGAGCCCCTTCGTGATTGAATCCCCCTCCGACAGATCCCATCTGGAGGCCTTTTTCGGCACTCTGTCGGAGGGGGATTCGATCACGGAGGGGCTCTACATCAACCTTGCTGCCCTTCCGATGATGCGTGAGTAGTTTACCATAGACCTTTGGGTCCATAGTTAGTAGCTAGATGGCTTCTTCTCTCTTTTTGATCTTCAATACAATGTTCTCCTCGATGTTCTTGGAGTTCTTTCCGAGGTAATCACTTTTTGCGGTGTGTTTGTTGGGATCCGATGAATTGTGAGTTTATGATCAGATTATCCATGAATATTATTTGAGTTTTCTCTGAACTCTTTTATGCATGATTGATATAGCTTCGTATTTCTCTCCGATCTATTGATTTGGTTTGGCCAACTAGATTGATTTATCTTGCAATGGGAGAGGTGCTTTGTAATGGGTTCGATCTTGCAGTGCTCAATCCCAGTGACAGAAAGGGACATGACACGTATGTATCATTGCTATTAAGGGTAAAAAGATGGGGTTTATTCATGCGTGAGTTTACTTTGTCTACATCATGTCATCTTGCTTAAGGCGTTACTCCGTTCTTTATGAACTTAATACTCTAGATGCATGCTGGATAGCGGTCGATGTGTGGAGTAATAGTAGTAGATGCAAAATCGTTTCGGTCTACTTGTCTCGGACATGATGCCTATATACATCATCATTGCCTTGGATATCGTCATGATTATTTGCTTTTCTATCAATTGCCCAACAGTAATTTGTTCACCCACCGTATGCTATTGTAACATCCCCATGTATTAAGCTACAGTGATCACCCTTTTGATAATGCCAAGTCACCATGATTAACTGTGCTTGATCATCATTTAAATCATATCTCATTTCAAATTCCAATTCAAATTAAAATTCTAATTTAAAGTGAAAATAAAAGTTGTTCAAAACCAGAAACTAAAATGTTCATAATATTGCAAATAATCCAAAAGGAATTATTAAAATATAATCAACATTAATTGAATTAGTTAAATGACTCTAACAACATGAAACAGTATCAAAACAGAAATGTTTAATCCATTTTCATTTAGTTAAAATTCAAATGAAATCATATTGTCTTCAAACCAATTTCTGGTAGTAGTTAATATTGCATTGAAATTATGTGGCTAGTTCACATGTTTTACAAAAGTCAAATGGGGGCCACACCTTTTGCAAAACAGAAAAGAAAAAAAAAGAGAAAACAGAAAAGAAAAAGGCCGCGCTACTGGGCCTAAGTCACTTGCGCGGCCCAGCCCAACTAGGCCTTCCCCTACCCCCGCACTGCTCACCCGCCTCGCTCGCTGTCAAACACCGAGCGCGCGCACCTCGCCCTGGCCCCCCCTCTCTCTCTGATCGACAACGCGACGCCGCGCCCGCTGTGGAGGATAAGAGCGTCTCCACAGACCCCCTTGGCGAGCCCTAGTTGTCCCTCTCCCTCTTCCCCACTTGCTCTCACCTCACCCGACGCCGCCATGATCGGCCACCGCTAGAACTCGCGGCCACCGTGCCCCGATGGCCGCTCCGCCATGTCCAGCGTCACCGCCATCCTTGACTACGCCGCCTACCCCGACCGGTTGGAGCTCGGAGCCGCCACCGCGATGCCCGCGAGCTCGTCTTGAAGCTTCGTACGCCGGAGATCGCCGCCTCGATTCGCCGCCGTCGCGCTTCCCCGAGCTCACTTTCGCACACCTACGGGCTCACTGTGAGCCTCTGCTTCCTTCCCCCTCTCTCTCGTCGCCGTTAGCTGCCCGTAAGCGCCGCCCCCAATGTGCCCGAATGCGCCTCCGCGGAGTTCGTCGCCGGCGAGTCTCCGGTGACCATTTGGTCCCGGGCTCATGCCCGTTAGCCTCGCCGCGCAGCGTAGGCCTCGCCTACCCTCTTCATTTGCTCGCGCGCACACCGTAGCAACTAAACCGAGCGCCGCCTGAGAGCCCCGCCGCCCGACGTCGTCGCCGGCGACCATTCCGGCCACCCCAACCGCCGTGACCCCCACCATCGGACGCGGCCTAGAGTGCTCGTTCCAGAGAGCCAAAGCACGCGCGAAATGGTGCCCCACAGAATGATTCCGAGCTCGCCGGAGTTGCCGCCGCGCTCGGGCTCGCCGGAGTAGCTCCGGCAGCCGGCGCTGACTCGGCGCTGACGTGGGCGCCTCTGGCCCCACCGCTGTGCCGCTGACTGCTGGGCCCCGCGGGCCCAGTTGACCCGGTCAACCCGCTGACTCGGCAGCGTGGGCCATTGACATGCGGGCCCCACCATTTAAAACATTTTTAAAAATAAATAAAATGTTAATTAAAACGTTAATTAATCTGTTAGTTAATTAGTTAACTTAATCAGTCACTGACAGTGGGTCCCACCATTTAATTAGTGAAATTAGGTAGTTTAAACTACTGGTTAATTAGTCTAGTCTATGACAGGTGGACCCCACCCGTCAGGTTGACCAGTCAACTGGTCAGCTGACTGCTGATGTCACAATGATGTCATGCTGACGTCACCAAATACTGTTTCGGATAATTCTAATTTAAATAATTAAAACAATTCCAGAAAATGATTAAAACTTTGAAAAATCATATAAAATAAACCGTAACTCGGATGAAAATAATTTATATATGAAAAACGATCAGAAAAATATGAAGAATCCGAATATGCCATCCACATACCTGCCACACCCCTCTAACATACTGAACATGGAACTTTTTGTCTGTTTTCGATAAATGAATAGTGCATGACCTTAATAAAATAAATCCAAATAAATTCCTAAATTATCTAAAGCAGTTAGATAGGCATTATATCACCTCTGCATATTATTTAGGCATGTCATGCATCTCTGTTGCATTGTTTGCCGTGTATTTATTGTTTCTTCCCCCTCCTTTTCTCCCGATAGCCCCCGAGACTACCGATGACACTGCAGTGTACGACGACGTCACCGACGACCAGACCCCTTCAGCTGAGCTTCCAGGCAAGCAAAACCCCCTTGATCATCAGATATCGCCCATTCCTTCTCTCTTATGCTTGCATTAGTATTGCTTCTGTTGTTGCTCCAATAGCTCCTATTCCGATGCATAGCCTGATTTTGTCGCCTGCTACTGATACATTACCTGCTATCCTATGATGCTTAGTTAGCTATACTGTTGATCCATCTGTGGCCCTTCACCCTTGTCCGTTTGCCATGCTTGAAAGCGGGCCGTGATCACTCTGGGTGATGATCACGGAAATGTTTACTTATTGCAATACTTAAACTGTTAAAGTCGGGCTGGCCCTAAGGGTGCCCGCGAGAGAATAATATTAAAGACGGGTCGGCTCCAAGAGCACCCGCGCGTCATGTGATACTAAGTCGGAGCGACAGGAACCCTGTTCGTCTCTGCGAGTTACTAAACACGCCTAATGGATTTGGGTAATCTGAGTTGGCTACGTGCCTATACGCACTACCACCACGTGGGATAATGGTTTAATGGGGCCCTCTACATCGTAGTATCAGCCGAAAGCTCTTCAGACGTCACAACTCAGAGATGCGGGCTGATTGCTGGGGTGGGCTGGTTACGTCACTTGTGTATACAGTGTCGCGCCTGGGCCCCGGCCAGTCTCGCAACGTGCAGGAGTGTAAAGGGTGATGGTGTGGCGCCCCTGCTAGACCATGCACTAATCATACACGCAAATGCACACGATCGAGATCAGAGAGTCACGGAAGATATCACAACACAACTCTAGACACAAATAAAATAATACAAGCCGGGGGCCTCGAGGGCTCGAATACATAAGCTCACAGTCATACAAGCATCAGCGAAAGCATTAGATATCTGAGTACAGATATAAAAGTAAAACAGATATGCCCTAACAGGCGGGGCAAAACAACAACAACGATCGAAAAGGCGCAGGCCTCCTGCCTGGGAGCCTCCTAACTACTCCTGGTCGGCTGGCTCAACCCAGTAGTAGTGGCCTCCGGGACTCTCCTGGTAGTAAGCTCCTGCAGTGGCATCTGGCTCCTGGGCTCCATCGTCTGGTCACAAGTATCGGGTATGGGGGAAAAGAATAGCAAAGCATCCGTGAGTACTCATCCAAAGTACTCGCAAGACTGACATCAGAACTATGCTAATTATGCATTGGTATCAAAGGAATGGGGCTATATCTTTGGACTGAACTGCAGAATGCCAGAATAGAGGGGGGGAGAAGCCTAGCCTATCGTAGACTAGCATCTTCAAGCAATCTTGCAGCATCAGAAGAGAGTAGATAATAGTAGCATACATGTGGATATACAACAGCAATGCCCTGAGATCCTTTCTCGACTCCCTGCGAGAAAGCAATCCCGAGAGTAGTATTAACAGTTTAACATGAATCATCATTAATTTGTAGTTGTCATGGATCAGGATACAACTCCGAGCGTCCTGTTACCGTGGACACGGCTATTCGAATAGATCACTTCCCTGCAGGGGTGCACTACTGTTACCTAGCACGCTCGATTACATCTGGCCGGACACACTTGCTGGGTAATGCCGGCCTCGGGTAATCGACACGAAGTAGCGTCCTACCTAAGCTTAGCAGAGAGGTTAACACGCCGGTCTAAATCCTAAGCACGAAGGGGTCTTGGGCCATCGCCCTCCGCACTCCTGCACGTTACGTGGCTGGTCGGGGCCCAGGCGCGACACTGAATACACCAGTGACGTAACCATCCCACCCCAACGATCAGCCCGCATCTCTGAGCTGCGACGTCTGAAGAGCTTTCGGGAGAAACGTACGACGTAGAGGGCCCCATTTAACCATTATTCCACGTGGTGGTAGTGCGTATAGGCCATTGGCCAACTCAGATCAAATACCCAGTTCCGTTAGGCGTATTTAGTAACTCGCAGAGATGATCAGAGTTTCTGTCGCTCCGACTTGAGACCACTCGCGGGTACTAATGGTGCTTACCCGTCTTTAACATAGTTCTCTCGCGGGCACCCTTGGGGCCAGCCCGACTTTACATTCCCCGCGGGTACCTCTCGAGGTGGACCCGCCTGTAACAAAGGTTAAAGTAACCGCGTGTCCAAGTATCGAGGAGGAATCCGAGGAATCACCCTCGATTGATTCCCACTCGAGGAGTTGCACGACGGGAGCTTATCGGAGGTGATGGAAAAGGAATCACCCTCGTTAACACACATCTGGGTAGCTATTCTACAGAGGCACCATCGAAAGTGAGATAAGAGGTGTCACCCACGGCACCCGATGCCAGCTCTGTAGAGTCGAGCAATTTAGGGGGGGTGTGCGGTGATGTGCTGTTCTCAGCCCGTTCGATCACATTGATCGGGGCACCAGCACTAAAGCGGAGCAACTACAGCAAGGAAGAGGGGCCACAGATGGTTTTCCATCCAACCTATACTAAGCAGTTTAGGATAACAGGCAGGTATCAATAACAGTTACAAGAACAGGCTATGCATCAGAATAGGATAAAGCAAAGCAGCGGCAATTTCTAATGCAAGCAGGAGGGAGAAAGAATAGGTGATATAGGTATGCGTCAAGGGGGGTTGCTTGCCTGGAAGCTCTGCTGAAATGGTCTGGTCTTCAGGGGCGTAGTTGTACTCGGCAGCAGCGTCGGTCTCGGGGTCTATCGGGAGAGAAGGGGGAGAAGAAACAATAAATACACGACAAAAATGCAACAGTGATGCAAGACATGTCTAAATGATATGCAGAGGTGTTTTACTGCCTATCTAAATGATTTAGTTAATTTAGGAATTTAATTGGATTTATTTTATTAAAGTTATGCACTATTCATATACCGGATACGGGCAAAATGTCCCATGTTCGGTATGTTAGAAGGGTATGGCAGACATGTGGATAGGTTATTCAGATTCTACAAATTTTTCTGATCATTTTTCATATATAAATTATTTTTATCCGAGTTACGGTTTAAAAGATATGATTTTCTAAAGTTTTTATTAATTTCTGGAATTATTTAAATTATTTAAATTAGAATTATCCGAAACAGTAAATGCTGACATCAGCATGACATCACTGTTACGTCAGCAGTCAACAGTACTGGTGGGTCCCACCTGTCAGTCACTGTTTAGATTAATTAGTGATTAATTAAGTAATTACAGATTAATTAGGTTAATTATTTAATTACTTTAATTAAACAGGATTAATTAAGGTTATTAATTAGTTAGTTAGTTAATTAATAATTAATTAATTATTTATTTATTTTTATTTTTCTTTTTCGATTTTCTTTTTAATTCTTTTGTTTTCGTTCTAAAAACGGCGGGGCCCCACTGGTTAGTGAGCAAAGCGGACATGTCCGCCCGGTGCCCGTTCGGGGGCCGGACATGTCCGGTGGCTAAATGCGCGCGCGGGCACACGGCGGCCGGACGTGTCCGTGGCTACACTTGTGCGCGCGCGGACACGCAGCGGCCGGCGACGAGGGGAAGCGTCGAGGGGGCGCGGCTGTGGCTGGCTGCGGGCGGAGCCACGGCGGCAGCGGACGGGCGAGTGGGCGCGGACGAGCGCAGCGAGGAAGGCGGCGGCGGTGGGCGGCACAGCAGCAGTGCGGCGAGGCGGGCGCAGGCGAGGACGGCGGGGGCACGGCGATGCGCGGGCGCCAGCGCGCGCGAGGCCAGGCGCGCGCGTGCGAGGCGGGGCAATGCGGGGCGCGGCGGACGGCGAGCAGAGGCGGGGGGGAGGCGCGCGAGCGGGCTACGGGGACGCGGTGACCGGACGGGGAGGGAAGGCAGAGGCCGGGGCCTCACCGGCGTCATGGGGAGAGGGGGCGGCGAGGCTCGGTGGAGCCGGCGAGGGGGAGGTCGGGGAGGAGACAGCGACGGCGGGGAGGCGACGGGCGAGGCGGCGACGTCGGGCGGCGGCGGGCGCCCGAGAGAGAGAGGCGAGGGGGAAATGGGGGATCGGGCTAGGGTTTGGGTGTCCCCTGGGGGGATAAGTAGAGGGGAGGGGGGCCGGCTGGGCCACGGCCCAGTAGGGGCCAGGGGCTTTTCTTTTTATTTTTTTGTTTTCTCTTTTCTGTTTTCTATTTTATTTCTCTGTTTTGCAAATTGTCTGACCACTAGATGACTTTTGTAAAATGCAAATGTGGCCCATTTAAATACTAGGTAACATATGACACTGCCAGAAATTGGTTTGGTGAAATAATTATTTCATTTGCAATTTGTATTAAATAAAATGGTGTTTAATGTTGTTGTGAGCTACTGTTTGAGGTTGTTGGAGTCACTTAGTGATTTTTAGTGATGTTGTTTTCCTGAACATATTTAGTTATGAATTATTTGCTATTTAATGAACATTTTTATTTCAAGTTTGGACAACTTTTATTTTTCACTTTAAATTTGAATTGCATTTTGAATTGGAATTTGAAATGAGGTATGATGCGATGATGATCAAGCACTGTTCAACTTGATGACTTGGCATGATTAAGAGGTGATCACTGTGCTTAGTACCTGGGGATGTCATTGTTGGGGAACGTTGCATGGGAAACAAAAATTTTCCTACGCACACGCAAGATCTATCCATGGTGATGAGCATCTACGAGAGGGAGAGTGAATCTACATACCCTTGTAGATCGCTAAGCGGAAGCGTTAATAAACGCGGTTGATGTAGTCGAACGTCTTCGCGATCCAAATCGCCGAGCGTCCCGCGATCCAATCACGATCCTTCCGATCTAGTGCCGAACGGACGGCACCTCCGCGTTCAACACACGTACGGCTTGATGACGCCTTCACCTCCTCGATCCAGCGAGCGATGATGAAGTAGTGGTTGAGTTCCAGCAGCACGACGGCGTGGTGATGGTGGTGAGGAACAATCTCTGCAGGGCTTCGCCAAGCACTACGGAGATTATGACGGAGGAACTAGGGGGCTAGGGTTGCCGGCACACGGCTTGGGAAATCCTGATGTGTCACGTGTGCTAGCCCTGCCCCTCTATTTATATGTTGAGCCTTGGGGTCTAAACTTGGAGTAAAAGCCTTCTCCGGGTCGGTTTTGCCCGCACAAGGTCGGTTTGGCCCGCAGGGAAAGAGTCCAACTCGGATCCCTGCCGAACCGTGCACAGCCGCGCACAAGCGGTAGTACCGCTTCACACAAGCGGTAGTACCGCTTGGGCGGTAGTACCGCTTCACACAAGCGGTAGTACCGCTCGGGCGGTAGTACCGCTTCACCAAGCGGTAGTACCGCTTACGCGGCAGCAAAACTACTTTTGCACTTTCCAATACCTCGTGGGCTTTATCCCTTTGGCTCATATAAAGTGTTGCTGCACCCGAACACTTCGGTAAACATCCGGAACCCATTCCGGTGAACTCTGGAACTCTTCCGGAGATCGAAACACTATTATCACATATATCAATCTTTACCTCCGGACTATTCCGGAGATCCTCGTCATGTCCGGGATCTTATCCGGGACTCCGAACAACTTTCGGTCACCAACATAATAACTCAATTATACTAATCGTCACCAAACGTTAAGTGTGTAGACCCTGCGGGTTCGAGAACTATGTAGACATGACCGAGACACCTCTACGGCCAATAACCAATAGCGGGACCTGGATGCCCATATTGGCTCCTACATATTCTACGAAGATCTTTATCGGTCGAACCTCTATGTCAAGGATTCAGTTAATCCCGTATGCTGTTCCCTTTGTTCTTCGGTATGTTACTTGCCCGAGATTCGATCGTCGGTATCACTATACCTAGTTCAATCTCGTTACCGGCAAGTCTCTTTACTCGTTCCGTAATACAAGATCTCGTGGCTAACACTTTAGTCACATTGCTTGCAAGGCTCATTGTGATGTTGTATTACCGAGTGGGCCCTGAGATACCTCTCCGTCATACGGAGTAACAAATCCCAGTCTTGATCCATGCCAACCCAACAGACACCCTCGGAGATACCTGTAGAGCACCTTTATAGTCACCCAGTTACGTTGTGACGTTTGATACACACAAGGTATTCCTTCGGTGTCAGTGAGTTGCATGATCTCATGGTCAAAGGAACAGATACTTGACATGCAGAAAACAATAGCAATAAACTGACACGATCAAATGCTACGTTTACAGTTTGGGTCTTGTCCATCACATCATTCTCCTAATGATGTGATCCCGTTATCAAATGACATCTCATGTCCATGGCTAGGAAACCTTAACCATCTTTGATCAACAAGCTAGTCAACTAGAGGCTTACTAGGGACACAGTGTTGTCTATGTACCCACACATGTATTTGAGTTTCCAATCAATACAATTATAGCATGGATAATAAACGATTATCATTAACAAGGAAATATAATAATAACCAATTTATTATTGCCTCTAGGGCATATTTCCAACAGTCTCCCACTTGCACTAGAGTCAATAATCTAGTTCACATCACTATGTGATTTACATTGTAATGAATCGAACACCCATGCAGTTCTGGTGTTGTTCATGTTTAGCCCTTGGAAGAGGTTTAGTCAACGGATCTGCAACATTTAGATCCGTGTGTACTTTGCAAATATTTATGTCGTCCTCCTTGATGTAATCGCGGATGGAATTGAAACGTCGTTTTATGTGTCTGGTCCTCTTGTGAAATCTTGGTTCCTTGGCTAGAGCAATGGCACCAGTATTATCACAAAACAGAGTCATTGGGTTAAGCGCACTAGGCACTACTCCAAGATCTGTCATGAACTCCTTCATCCAGACACCTTCCTTCGCCGCCTCCGAGGCTGCGATGTACTCCGCTTCGCATGTAGAATCAGCTACCATGCTTTGCTTGGAACTGCACCAGCTAACCGCACCCCCATTAAGAATAAATACGTATCCGGTTTGCGACTTAGAGTCATCCGGATCAGTGTCAAAGCTTGCATCGACGTAACCCTTTACGACGAGCTCTTGATCACCTCCATAAACGAGAAACATGTCCTTAGTCCTTTTCAGGTACTTCAGGATATTCTTGACCGCCGTCCAGTGTTCCATTCCTGGATCACTTTGAAACCTTCCGGCCATACTTATGGCAAGGCTGACATCGGGTCTTGTGCACAGCATTGCATACATGATAGAGCCTATGGCTGAAGCATAGGGGATGACACTCATCTTTTCTCTATCTTCTGCAGTCACTGGGCATTGAGTCTTACTCAACTTCACACCTTGCAAAACAGGCAAGAACCCCTTCTTGGACTGATCCATTTTGAACTTCGTCAAAATCTTATCAAGGTATGTGCTTTGTGAAAGTCCTATTAAACGTCTTGATCTATCTCTATAGATCTTGATGCCTAATATGAAAGCAGCTTCTCCTAGGTCCTTCATTGAAAAACTCTTGTTCAAATATTCCTTTACGCTTTCCAGCATTTCTATATTGTTTCCAATCAGCAATATGTCATCCACATATAATATTAGAAACGCTATAGAGCTCCCACTCACTTTCTTGTAAATACAAGCTTCTCCGTAAACTTGTATAAACTCGAACGCTTTGATCACCTCATCAAAACGAAGATTCCAACTCCGAGATGCTTGCACCAGTCCATAAATGGATCGCTGGAGTTTGCAAACTTTGTCAGCATTTTCTGGATCGACAAAACCTTCTGGTTGCATCATATACAACTCTTCCTTAAGGAAACCGTTAAGGAACGCTGTTTTGACATCCATCTGCCAAATTTCATAATCGAAAAAGGCAGCTATTGCCAACATGATTCTGACGGACTTAAGCATCGCTACGGGTGAGAAGGTCTCATCGTAGTCAACTCCTTGAACTTGTGAAAAACCCTTTGCCACAAGTCGAGCTTTATAGACGGTGACATTACCGTCCGCGTCCGTCTTCCTCTTAAAGATCCATTTGTTCTGAATGGCCTTACGCCCTTCAGGTAATACTTCCAAAGTCCATACTTTGTTTTCATACATGGATCCCATCTCGGATTTCATGGCCTCTAACCACTTCTCGGAATCCGGGCTCATCATCGCTTCTCCATAGCTCGTAGGTTCATCGTTGTCTAACAACATGACCTCTAAGACAGGGTTGCCGTACCACTCGGGAGCAGTACGCGTCCTTGTCGACCTACGAGGTTCGATAGCAACTTGATCCAAAGCTTCATGATCATCATCATTAACTTCCTCTTCAGCTAATGTAGGCTCCACAGAAACAACTTTCTGCGCTGCGCTACTCTCAGGTTGAAGTAAAGGTTCAACAACCTCATCAAGTTCTATCTTCCTCCCACTCAATTCTTTCGAGAGAAACTCTTTCTCAAGAAATGTTCCGTTTTTAGCGACAAACACTTTGCCTTCGGATCTGAGATAGAAGGTATACCCAACTGTCTCTTTTGGGTATCCTATGAAGACGCATTTCTCCGCTTTGGGTTCCAGCTTTTCAGGCTGAAGCTTTTTGACATAAGCATCACATCCCCAAACTTTAAGAAACGACAGTTTTGGCTTCTTGCCAAACCAAAGTTCATATGGTGTCGTCTCAACGGATTTCGATGGTGCCCTATTTAAAGTGAATGCAGCTGTCTCTAATGCATAACCCCAAAACGATAGTGGCAAATCGGCAAGAGACATCATAGATCGCACCATATCTAATAAGGTTCGATTACGACGTTCGGACACACCATTACGCTGTGGTGTTCCAGGCGGTGTTAATTGTGAAACAATTCCACACTGTCTTAAGTGACTGCCAAACTCATAACTCAGATATTCTCCTCCTCGATCAGATCGTAGGAATTTAATCTTCTTGTTACGATGATTCTCAACTTCACTCTGAAATTGTTTGAACTTTTCAAATGTTTCAGACTTGTGTTTCATTAAGTAAATATACCCATATCTACTTAAGTCATCAGTGAAGGTGAGAAAGTAACGATAACCACCGCGCGCCTCAATGCTCATCGGACCGCACACATCAGTATGTATGATTTCCAATAAGTCACTTGCCCGTTCCATTATTCCAGAGAACGGCGTTTTAGTCATCTTGCCCATGAGGCATGGCTCACATGTGTCAAGTGATTCAAAATCAAGTGACTCCAAAAGTCCATCAGCATGGAGCTTCCTCATGCGTTTTACGCCAATATGACCTAAACGGCAGTGCCACAAGAAAGTGGTATTATCATTATCAATTCTACATCTTTTGGCATCAATGTTATGAACATGTGTATCATTACTATCGAGATTCAATAAGAATAAACCCCTCACATCGGGTGCATGACCATAAAAGATATTACTCATATAAATAGAACAACCATTATTCTCTGATTTAAATGAGTAACCGTCTCGCAATAAACAAGATCCAGATATAATGTTCATGCTTAACGCAGGCACCAAATAACACTTATTTAGGTTCATCACTAATCCCGACGGTAATCGAAGAGCGAGCGTGCCGACGGCGATCACATCAACCTTGGAACCATTTCCCACGCGCATCGTCACTTCGTCCTTTGCCAGCCTCCGTTTATTCCGCAGTTCCTGTTTTGAGTTGCAAATATGAGCAACCGCACCGGTATCAAATACCCAGGCACTACAACGAGAGTTGGTAAGGTACACATCAATAACATGTATATCATATATACCTTGTTTGTTGTTGGCCGCCTTCTTGTCAGCCAAATACTTGGGGCAATTCCGCTTCCAGTGTCCAGTTCCCTTGCAATGAAAACACACAGTTTCTGGTTTGGGTCCAGCCTTGGGTTTCTTCACGAGAGGAGCAACTGCTTTGCCACTCTGCTTGGAGTTACCCTTCTTACCCTTGCCATTTTTCTTGAAACTAGTGGTTTTATTGACCATCAACACTTGATGCTCCTTCTGAATTTCAGACTCAGCGGCTTTCAGCATCGCAAACAGCTCGGCGACTGACTTGTTCATCCCGTGCATGTTATAGTTCAACACGAAGCTCTTGTAGCTAGGTGGCAATGATTGAAGAACTCTGTCAGTGATAGCCTCTGGCGGAAGGGGCATCCCTAACTCAGCCAGACGGGTGGAGTACCCAGACATTCTGAGCACGTGATCACTGATAGACCCGTTCTCCTCCATCTTGCAAGCATAGAACTTATCGGAGATCTCATATCTCTCGATCCGGGGATTCTTCTGAAAGATAAACTTCAACTCCTGGAACATCTCATATGCTCCATGACGTTCAAAACGTCTTTGAAGTCCCGGTTCTAAGCCATACAACATTGCACATTGAACTATTGAGTAATCATCAGAACGAGCCTGCCAGGCGTTCACAACGTCTAGAGACTCAACTGGAGCGGGTGGATCACCAAGCGGTGCATCAAGGACATAAGCCTTCTGGGAAGCCGTAAGGATAATCCTTAGATTACGGGCCCAGTCCACAAAGTTACTTCCATCATCTTTCAACTTAGCTTTCTCTAGGAACGCATTAAAATTCAGGGGTGCTACTGCGCGAGCCATGATCTACAACATAAATATAGCAAAGACAACTTAGACTATTGTTCTAGATAATGAGTTTTAGTTAATTATATTACTTAAAAACTCCCACTCAAATTGACATCCCTCCGGTCATTCGAGTGTAACATGATCCAAATCCACCAACTCAAGTCCGATCATCACGTGAGTTGAGGTGGTTTCAATGGTGAACATCTTCATGTTGATCATATCTACTATATGACTCATGTTCGACCTTTCGGTCTCTTGTGTTCCGAGGCCATGTCTGTACATGCTAGGCTCGTCAAGTTTAACCCGAGTGTTCCGCACGTGTAACATGGCTTACACCCGTTGTATGCGAACGTAGAGTCTATCACACCCGATCATCACGGCGTGTCTCGAAACGACGAACTTTCGCAACGGTGCACACTTGGGGAGAACACAATTTATCTTGAAATTTAAGTGAGGGATCACCTTATAATGCTACCGTCGTCCTAAGCAAAATAAGATGCATAAAAGGATTAACATCACATGCAAATCATAAGTGACATGATATGGCCATGAACTTGTGCTTTTGATCTCCATCTCCAAAGCACCGGCATGATCTCCATCGTCACCGGCATGACACCATGATCTCCATCATCTTGATCTCCATCAACGTGTCGCCATAAGGTTGTCGCGCCGACTGTTGCTTCCACGACTATTGCTAACGTTTAGCGATAAAGTAAAGCATTACATAGCGCTTAATGATTGACACGCAGGTCATACAATAATTAAAGACAACTCTATGGCTCCTGCCAGTTGCCGTATTCATCGACATGCAAGTCGTGATATTCTATACAAAACATGATCATCTCATACATCACATATATCTCATCATGTAATTGGCCATATCACATCACAACATACCCTGCAAAAACAAGTTAGACGTCCTCTAATTGTTGTTGCAAATTTTACGTGGCTGCTACGGGTTTGCAAGAACCGTTCTTACCTACGCAAAACCACAACGTGGTGTAGTGATTGCTTTTTGATCTTCTAAAAGAACCCTCTTCATTGAACCGATTCAACTAAAGTGAGAGAGACAGACACCCGCCAGTCACCTTTATGCAACAAGTGCACGCAGCGGTGAAACCAGTCTCGCGTAAGCGTACGCGTAATGTCGGTCCGGGCCGCTTCATCTCACAATACCGCGGAATCAAGTATCAACTAGTAACGGCAAGCAATATGTATACACCCACGCCCACAACTCGTTTGTGTTCTACTCGAGATCTCATCTACGCATAGACCTAGCTCATGATGCCACTGTTGGGGAACGTTGCATGGGAAACAAAAATTTTCCTACGCACACGCAAGATCTATCCATGGTGATGAGCATCTACGAGAGGGAGAGTGAATCTACATACCCTTGTAGATCGCTAAGCGGAAGCGTTAATAAACGCGGTTGATGTAGTCGAACGTCTTCGCGATCCAAATCGCCGAGCGTCCCGCGATCCAATCACGATCCTTCCGATCTAGTGCCGAACGGACGGCACCTCCGCGTTCAACACACGTACGGCTTGATGACGCCTTCACCTCCTCGATCCAGCGAGCGATGATGAAGTAGTGGTTGAGTTCCAGCAGCACGACGGCGTGGTGATGGTGGTGAGGAACAATCTCTGCAGGGCTTCGCCAAGCACTACGGAGATTATGACGGAGGAACTAGGGGGCTAGGGTTGCCGGCACACGGCTTGGGAAATCCTGATGTGTCACGTGTGCTAGCCCTGCCCCTCTATTTATATGTTGAGCCTTGGGGTCTAAACTTGGAGTAAAAGCCTTCTCCGGGTCGGTTTTGCCCGCACAAGGTCGGTTTGGCCCGCAGGGAAAGAGTCCAACTCGGATCCCTGCCGAACCGTGCACAGCCGCGCACAAGCGGTAGTACCGCTTCACACAAGCGGTAGTACCGCTTGGGCGGTAGTACCGCTTCACACAAGCGGTAGTACCGCTCGGGCGGTAGTACCGCTTCACCAAGCGGTAGTACCGCTTACGCGGCAGCAAAACTACTTTTGCACTTTCCAATACCTCGTGGGCTTTATCCCTTTGGCTCATATAAAGTGTTGCTGCACCCGAACACTTCGGTAAACATCCGGAACCCATTCCGGTGAACTCTGGAACTCTTCCGGAGATCGAAACACTATTATCACATATATCAATCTTTACCTCCGGACTATTCCGGAGATCCTCGTCATGTCCGGGATCTTATCCGGGACTCCGAACAACTTTCGGTCACCAACATAATAACTCAATTATACTAATCGTCACCAAACGTTAAGTGTGTAGACCCTGCGGGTTCGAGAACTATGTAGACATGACCGAGACACCTCTACGGCCAATAACCAATAGCGGGACCTGGATGCCCATATTGGCTCCTACATATTCTACGAAGATCTTTATCGGTCGAACCTCTATGTCAAGGATTCAGTTAATCCCGTATGCTGTTCCCTTTGTTCTTCGGTATGTTACTTGCCCGAGATTCGATCGTCGGTATCACTATACCTAGTTCAATCTCGTTACCGGCAAGTCTCTTTACTCGTTCCGTAATACAAGATCTCGTGGCTAACACTTTAGTCACATTGCTTGCAAGGCTCATTGTGATGTTGTATTACCGAGTGGGCCCTGAGATACCTCTCCGTCATACGGAGTAACAAATCCCAGTCTTGATCCATGCCAACCCAACAGACACCCTCGGAGATACCTGTAGAGCACCTTTATAGTCACCCAGTTACGTTGTGACGTTTGATACACACAAGGTATTCCTTCGGTGTCAGTGAGTTGCATGATCTCATGGTCAAAGGAACAGATACTTGACATGCAGAAAACAATAGCAATAAACTGACACGATCAAATGCTACGTTTACAGTTTGGGTCTTGTCCATCACATCATTCTCCTAATGATGTGATCCCGTTATCAAATGACATCTCATGTCCATGGCTAGGAAACCTTAACCATCTTTGATCAACAAGCTAGTCAACTAGAGGCTTACTAGGGACACAGTGTTGTCTATGTACCCACACATGTATTTGAGTTTCCAATCAATACAATTATAGCATGGATAATAAACGATTATCATTAACAAGGAAATATAATAATAACCAATTTATTATTGCCTCTAGGGCATATTTCCAACAGTCATAGATGGGCCCAAGACCCCTTTGCGCTTAGGATTTAGACCGGCGGGTTGACCTCTCTGCTGAGCCTAGGTAGGACTGCGTCGTGTCGATCACCCGAGGCCGGGTATTACCCAGCAAGTGTGTCCGGCCAGATGTGATCGAGTGTGTTGGGTAACAGTAGTGCACCCCTGCAGGTAAGTTATCTATTCGAATAGCCATGTCCACGGTAACAGGACGCTCAGAGTTGTATCTTGATCTGCTACAACTACAAATGGATACCAAGTGATTACTAAACTGTTACTACCGCTCTCGAGATCACTTTCTCGCAGGGTAGTCGAGGAAGGATCTCAGGGCAATACTACAATATGTTTGATTATATAATATCTTGATCTACTCTCTTCTGATGCTGCAAGATTACTTCAAGATGCTAGTCTTCGATAGGCTAGACTTCTCCCCCTCTACTCTGGCATTCTGCAGTTCAGTCCAAAGATATAGCCCCATTCCTTTGATACCGATGCATACTTAGTATAGTTCTGATGTCAGTCTTACGAGTACTTTGGATGAGTACTCACGGTTGCTTTGCTATCTTTTTCCCCATACCCACTTGCTGCAATCAGACGACGGACCCCCGGAGCCAGACGCCACCGCAGGAGATTACTACCAGGAGAGTCCCGGAGGCACGTACTACTGGGTTGAGCCAGCCGACCAGGAGTAGTTCGGAGGCCCTAGGCAGGAGGCCTTCGCCTTTTCGATCAGTGTCGCTGTTTGTGCTAGCCTTCGTAAGGCAAACTTGACTAACTATGTCTGTACCCAAATATTATGGTTTGTATGACTTATGTATTCGGGTCCTCGTGACCCCTGGTTTGTAATATGAGGATTTATGTTTAAATTTGAGTTTAGAGTTGTGTTGTGATATCTTCCCGTGAGTCTCTGATCTCGAGCGTGCACGTTTGCGTGTATGATTAGTGCACGGTCGAGCAGGGGCGTCACAGCTATTTTCAAGAGAGAAGCCTCTAGTGAAAACTATGGCTCCCGGGTCTACCTTTATCATATATTGAAAATCCTAAAAATACCTTGCTGCAATTTTACTTTATTTATTTTATTTTGTATTTTTGTTTGATCTATCTATCTATCACCATACAATTTAATCTTGCAATTAACCGCCAAGGGATTGACAACCCCTTGTTCGCGTTGGGTGCGAGGATTTGTTGTTTTGTGTGCAGGTGCTGCTAACGAGTTGTTGCGTGATTCTCCTACTGGATTGATAACCTTGGTTTCATAACTGAGGGAAATACTTATCTCTACTATACTGCATCATCCCCTCCTCTTCGGGGAAATCCCAACGCAGCTCACAAGTAGCAATTAGTAACACAAGTGATAAAAATATTTGTCTCAACAAGATTGGTTCATGTACCTAAGCACCACGCTTAAGTAAACAAACTATGTCTAGAAGACAACTGTGCTCCTAGATTGGTATGAAGTGCGTGTGAGACAAGATATGGAACACGAGTGTGCAGCTCCCAAGTGCCTAATTAAAAGAGAAATCTCACTTAAGGTGAGACTCACTACTAAACAACTTTATTTGAGCAAGGTTCAAATTGAAAAGCATTACCGGGCACTTGTTGATGAAGTTCATCATGATGAAGCAACCAAGTGGCTTGTGTGGATATTTATACGGTTGGCACCATACCGTACATGTCTCCACATAAGGTCCAAGCCCCTGTGAAAATAACACACAAAATAAAAACATCGATCCGGTATACGAACAGAGTTCGTATACCCAACCGGTAAAAAGAAATAAAGAAAAACATAGTTGCTAAAGAGAATTATTGGCTAAATGGTTTCAGAGGTAATAAACATTTAATTATAAAGAAAATAGTTAGTTAGAAAACTCCTCATCGACCTCAGACATCGAAAAAGAATCTATTGGAGGTATTTTTGCCCTCATACGGGCGCTCAAACGACCAGTAGCGGTCGTATGGAACACCGTCGTTCGCTCTGGGAGATGCTCGTTGTGGACGCCAGGTGAAACGACCGCTTGTACGGGCACGAGTGATCGTACGGTAGGTCGTCTTTTGTTCTGGTCTTCTTCTCTCTTGTGGCCACGAGCTCGTACGGGCACTCAAACGACCAAGGCGGTCGTATGGAACACCGTCTTTTCTCCTGAAGCTACAGAACTTCATGAAAAAAATTGTGCTTCCTCCTCACGTTAGGCACATAGCAATATTGCAATAAAAATAGGAGGAGGTATGCAACTAAAACAGGCTACCGACATGCTATAGATTTTACCAATGAAAACTACACAAAACCAACTCAAATAGCAACTACTCAAAATAAAAACAAAAGTTCCAATGCAATCATGAAATGCAACTAGACTCAATACACAAAACTAAGAAAGACACCTACGGACTTCCTGGTTACCTCCCAGGCTGTGCTTTCTTTATAGCTGTATAGCTAGGATTCGGTGCTCCATATGGTCATCCACCCGGATCACAAGGGATATCAACCCCGAGTGTCAGACCAGACTCCGACCGGGGTTTGGAGCACCTCATAGCAGGGCTTAGTCAGAGTCATACTCTCTTCCGATGCATTGGCATCATATATGTAAATTCATACTCGCTCTTTGGCGAGTACCGATGCACACGGTTCAGCTGAGATGCCTGAAAGGTCAGTAGCTGCAATTTCATAATATTTTTAAAACAGAGAGGATATGGAGCAGCAAGGAAATTATAACCATCTTCTTCTTTTTCTTCTTCTGTGTACCTGGGAATGTTAGTATCCAAATTTGCAAATTCAATATCAAGGCTATTATCATCTATAAGACTTTGCAATTTACTCTCCAAAGGAGGTGTATGGATAGCCAGCAGAAAATCAGCCCATATATCATCAAAATCAATTTCAGAATATGCAATTTGGGGTTTGTCTAATATCGACAAATCCACAGGTAACGAGGAATGATCAGGCACCATGGTGGTTGCATCACTCTTTGATAAATCTCTTAATGCAAGCAACTCACCCTCCTTTTGTGCTATCTCATCCCTAAGATGAATGCCAATTGGTGTTTCATCAAAAGGAGTCATCGGAGGCACATCGGGAACAATTCCAATATCTAGTTCATCTCTAACAATAAACTTTGAAACATCAGCCCTCACTATATCCTCTGGTGGAGAATATTCAAGCATTGTTTCAATAGGTTCCATGAAAGCTCTAACAGAACGTAGATATGATAAATGATCATCGAGCTGGGCATTAATTGTGTCTAGGAAGTTACCATGATCAGTAGGAGTTGTCGGAAGGCGGCCTTTCCCTCCTTCATCTCCATGTTCATTTTCCTTCTTGTCTCCTAGACATACTTCCTGGAATGTAGCTTCCAGTGTATTTTTCTTCCACCGCTCGAGTATTTCCTTCGTTTCTTTCAAGAGGTTATTTTCCTGCAATTGAGAGCCTTGGGAGATCGCGGCGAACCGCTTCTCATATTCCATGAAAGAAGTATTTCTATTAAAATTATTAGTAATGCAGTAGTCATGGATAATCTCCAAGTCCTCCTTATACTCAGAAACCTCTGGATAATACGGAGTAAGCTCCTTTACCCTTCTCATAAGTTCGGAGGTTCAAAGGAATAGTACTTGCTCCTCAATCGATTCAACATAATCAAAAGGATAATCATCATGATTGTATGACGATATAACAAGGCAAGGGTGGAACTTGCAACTAAAGCTCAGATGTTCATTGGACTTGCAATATTCACAAAAAGTAGCGAATTTAAGTATACCTTCAGCGTAGTAATCCAATGACTCTAAATTTTGTTCCACATCAAGACCTTTAAAAGAAAATCTGTAATGTGCATACGTCATTCCTCTCTTCTCGATTTGTTCTATTGCAGCATCTGCAGAAGACATCTCAGTGCAAGACATATTTTTGATATATATATTTTGGTTAAGATAAAAATAGTAAGATAAATAGCAACAAACGAAACAAACTAAGTGCGAGCGGGTAAGTAATGACCAAGCGCTATGCTCCCCGGCAACGGCGCCAGAAAATGCTTGATGTCCTGTAAGTGCACAGGGCTGTTGTAGCACTTTCGTGATAAGTAAAGTGTCGAACCCACAGGGAGCTTATAGGAAGGCACCACAAACCCCATAGCTACACTGTCACTTAACGAGCTACGTACACACCCAAACCGGAGTTTGGAAATAGCCTATTCTATAAGTTTCTAGGGAAACTAGATAAAAAAGGGTGTTTAACTAAACTAAGAATGAGAAGGTAAAAACATGAACAGAAATAGACTAAGTTAGTAGTGAAGGTGCTTGAGTAGTAAAGTGTTCTCTAGGACTCCGAAGTCATTACCACAAATATGACCTGCGCATATAGTGTGGAGCAAACTCTCTCTATCATATCCTCTATCCACTCTTCATGTGCCTAAGTGGGCAGTCCCAGGTACAGTACACATTCTACTCGAGGTAGACTTCATGCCACACACACCACCATTATGGTCTCCCCCATAGGGTTACAATCACATGATAATTAAGGGTCACCCTGTGGACGCGGCGAGATATGGGTTAACCTGAACTCCCCTATCAACTTTGCAAAGACTAGGTATTGAGGTTTTACTGTCACCTCGAATTCCCTCAACGTCCTACCCTATGCAGTGACAGTAGTTCCTCCATGGCCAATCACAACAATTGTGCGAGCAAGGCCTCCTCTCAACACTCGCGAGAATACTAACTTGAACATGAACAAGAACATATTGTATCGCTTGAAAATAATAATACTAATAATAGAAGAGTTCATCCGTATCCTTGAGAACAAATACATCTACTCAAACGTGAAGGTAAGTGTAAAGTTACAAGCCGGCATAGAGCCGGTGAAGGGAGGAGGTGATGATGATGGCGGCGGCGGCAGCGCGGTGGAGATGATGGTGATGATGGCGTCGGCGCGATGGAGAGGGCACCGGTCCGAAGGCCGGTGCTCGCGTGGTGGAGCCTCCTCCTCCTCCTCCTCTTGATCTTGTCCCTTCCTCTATGGTGGTGATGGAGCAGCAATGGAGATGGAATTGGATGTGTTGGAGATGAATGGCGTGGTGTATGTTGATTGGTGGCGGCTAGGGTTGAGGATGACATATATAGGAGCCTCCTAGCCTCCTCCCTTGATGGGCTTCATACAAGGGCTCAAGATGAGCCTTATCCTCTCCCAATCTCTTATTTACGAGCCAAGGATCTCGTGGGATCGAACGGGGACGAAATCGGTGAAGAATCCCGTCTGGAAGGGCAACTTTCGGAGCTGTCTCCATGTCAAACGACCGCCAAAAAGTCATTCGGAACACCGTCTTTCATTTTGTCTTTTTGTGCTTCTCTTCTTCGGTAAAACGGCCGCCATTTCTTCATACGAACTCGGAATTTGACGTTCTTAGGCTCGTTAGATTTGTATGAACGACACCGATCCATTTCTGGTCTTAGATCTTGATTTGGAGCACTTTGGAAAAAAAATGAGTTTTTCCGACCTTCGAAATGACCAAGTCTGACCCTTGGCTGACTCTGTATCAACCCCATCCTTGGTCCTTTCATCGTGCTTGGTCCTAGGTTGCTCCAA
The DNA here is from genome assembly GCA_039707655.1 of Elymus sibiricus. NCBI lineage: Eukaryota > Viridiplantae > Streptophyta > Magnoliopsida > Poales > Poaceae > Elymus > Elymus sibiricus. The sequence continues at coordinate 231,152,196 of CM077668.1, forward strand.
AACACCTGTAGACACAAGAAAACAAATAAAACTAATAAAAACGAAATAAAATACTAAATGTGCAATGCTCACAATGATAAGTGCAAAAACCGGTAATCATGCATAATGGACAACTATTTGGTTCAATGGGACATGATATATGAAGAGAACATGCAACAAATGACATATAAAAATGCGTAAAATATAGAGCCGTTGGTTATCAACTCGATGAGTCCGGGATGTGGAAATTTGGTGGGACCGAGATGATGCTTTTAGGGTTTTGAATAGAAGTGATGTGGAGAAATGTTTGAGGGTTTTGGAGCAATACCACTAAGCACTTGAGCAATTGAGTCATGATCAAAACCTCATCCCCTTTTAATAGTTTTGGCTTTCCTATGGACTCAATGTGATCTTGGATCACTTAACCAAAAATGAAGAGTCTTGGAGCTTTGCCAATATTTGTCCTTAGCATTTTGAAGGGGTCCACATCTTCTTGTCCTTGCCATGCCACTGTTGAACTTATCTAAAATATACTAGATAAAAGTATTAGTCCAACAACATGTATGTTGACATTAATTACCAAAACCACCAAGGGAGCAAATGTGCTTTCAATCTCTCCCTTTTTGGTAATTGATGACAACATACATCAAAGCTTCAAGTGGAAATGTAAATGGAAGATTGTATGAAAGCTTTGAAGGAAACATGTAACATGCATATGCTCCTCCTACAAGTGTGCAACTAGTAAGTAAAGATAGCTTATGGATAGTAGAAGCACACAGTGAAGGAATTGTAATGAGTCACATGTATCTTGGCTATATGCATCAGAGCAACAAGATGAAAGTGAAGTACTCTCATGTCCATGATTCTCTCTTGCAAACAATATGCAAGAGGTCATCATGCACATGAGTATGATGCACATACTTACCTTGAGGTTCTTGATCATATTCCCAAAGAAATACACTTGAGAAAATAGGGTTAGATAACACAAGATAACTTCCCTACGAAAAGACACAAGATCAACAAGAGTACCAAGATTGGGATGACATGTAGAAGAGAGTATCACTAAGTGAGTACTTCTTTTATATACAGACATGTCCCCAAAAAGTCAAATAAGATATCCAAGATAAACTTTCAAGAGTTTCTCCCCTAAAGTGAACTTCCTCTCCCCCTGAATCTAGCATTGGATATTGGGAGTAGGTAGGGTGAGAAAACACCAGAGCAGTCAGAAACAGAAAGACATGTTTCTCCCCTCTTAGAAACATGTAGAATTCAATCCTCTTATAAAATGCATCACTCTCCCTTAGGATATACCTTTAGATATGGGAGAGATTGTGGTGATAAGCTTTGATGTGCATCTCTCTCCCCCTTTGACATCAATTTCCAAGAAGGGGTAGCTTCAAGGGTATTGGTCAAGTGGGTGTGGTCCTTGAGAAGCATAGCCAGCCATGATATAATGTCAGATGCAGGCAGAGGGAAAGAATCATTGAGTGGAGCTGGAGCAGAAAATACAGGAAATATTTGACAGAAAGTCCTTTGAGCAATGAAATCGGTGACTCCGAGTTGGATCGATCGGTGTAGCCGAGATCGGTGTATCACTAAAGTGCAGTGTTAAGTGCATTTCGGTGTGTCCGATGTATTCAAAGTCGGTGTGACCGAGTTCATCGCGCAGAGAAAATTTTGTCAACTCAGCTCACTAGGCAATAGGCTCTCACAAAGATTTTCAAGGAATTCAAATAAGATATGTAATGAATTTTTTAGAAGACAGATAACTAGCAGAAGAAAGAAAAGAAATAAAGAAACATCTAGATGAAGTTTTTTTAAAAGGAAAGAAACACACACAAACAACAAGAGAGACACAGGAGAACTTCATCTAGAGGGGTCGGCGACTAGGTCACCTATGTTAGAGTATATTGACTTAGGAGTCAAGTGAGAACACTTGATTATAGGTCATACTCATCGTTAAGCTCAAAATGGGATTGGCATTTTTCATTTAAGCATTTCAATGTATTCACATCTTGTTGAGTTGCTTTAGCTCATGTCTTCGAGTAAAGCTTCTCTAAGATGTGAGAACTTACATTGGGATTTTTGGTGTTGATGTCCATCATGTAGTTGAACTTGAGGTGGATGCTCGTGGAGTGAAGTTGGGAGCAATCCTATCATTTGTAGTCCATCTTCCTAAATGGGTTAGATTTGCAAGGAACAACATATGTATCCAAATTGACAAGAATGAAGTATAGAATCAAATATTGTCAAAGGATATGTTTGAGTTGTCTTGTTCCTTGGACACACCAAAGATTTAGATACTTGGTCCAATTTTCTTGGTGCATATTACCATTACTATTTATTAGACTCTCAAAAAGATATAAGTGAAGCATGAGAGTGCAACTATTTCTTTAAAATATAACCACCGCCGTGTTCTAAAAGATATAAGTGAAGCACTAGAGCAACTGCCTAGCTCAAAAGATATAAGTGAAGCACATGGAGTATTCTAACAAATCATGAAAAATGTGTGTCCCTCTCAAAAAGGTGTGTTCAGCAAAGATGATTGTGGCAAACTAAAAAGCAAACAAATAAAATAAAACTATGGCACAAGATGCTCCAAGTAAAACACATATCATGTGATGAATAAAAATATAGCTCCAAGTGATATACCGATAGATTGTAGAAGAAAGAGGGGATGCCATCCAGGGCAGCCCCAAGCTTAGACGCTTGGGTCTTCCTTGAATATTACCTTGGGGTGCCTTGGGCATCCCCAAGCTTAGGGTCTTGCCGCTCCTTATTCCTTCATCCATCGTGGTCTCACCCAAAACTTGAAAACTTCAGCACACAAAACTCAACAGAAACCTCGTGAGATCCGTTAGTATAACAAACAAATCTTAAACTTTAGGTACTGTTATAAATTGATTCATATTTAATATTGACATAATGCTGCTGTACTCCAACTTCCTCATGGCTTATACCCCCCGATACAATCCATAGATTCATCAAAATAAGCAAACTATGCAACAAAAACAGAATCTGTCTAAAACAGAATAGTCTGTAAAGATCTATTTAAATGCTATACTTCTGTAACTCCAAAAATTCTGAACAATTAGGACAACGTAAACAATTCATATACCAATACTATGTAAAAAATTCATAATTTTATCACGCTCTAGTACATAACCAAAAATCCAGCACTGGACTCAAAACTTTCTGTTTTCAAACAGCATCAATTATACTATCATCCAAATCACCCCAAAGGCATTACTTGGCAAAAAAACTAATTAAAAGATAAAAACACAATCATAATAGAAGCTAAAATTGTGTAAACACACAAAACAGAAAATAAAAGTATTGGGTTGTCTCCCAACAAGCTCTTTCTTTATAGCCATTAAGATAGGCTTGAGATTTCAATGATGCTCACATGAAAGATAATAATTGAAACACAAAGAGAGCATCATAAAACATGTGACAAACACATTTAAGTCTAACATACATCCAATGCATACGAATTTTATAGGAAAACAAATTATCAAGACAAACAATATCTAGCATATGCAAATAGGAAGAATGAAGCATTAATAATTTCAGCACAAAGAGAGGTAATTTAGTGACATGAAAGTTTCTACAACCATATTTTCCTCTCTCATAATAATTACATATAGGATCATAATCAAACTCAACAATATAGCTATCATATAAAATACTATATTTATGATCCACATGCATAAAAGTTTTATAATCTTCCAAGATAGTGGGATTAACATCAACTAAAGTCATGACCTCTCCAAACCCACATTTATCAAAAATTTCATAAGATTGAACACTCTTCGAATATGTGGGATTCCTTTTACCTAAAGTTGACACTCTTCCAAACCCACTTTCAATATTATTGCAAATTTTATTATCAATAACATATACATCATGAGTTTTAAATAAGTTTCAAGATCATAAGAAGCATTATCACCCCAATCATGATCATTGCAATAAGTAGTGGACATAACAAAATTATCATCCTCAAGCTTGTAGCTTTGCATATCATTAGCACAATTAACATTAACATTATTGCAATCATGCTTTTCATTCCAGGAGCTATCAAGTGTGGGTGCAATAGCAATAATTTCATTTTTAACATAAGGAACTATAGCAAGTTCATCTCCATAAGCATCATTAATATTGGCATCATGGCCATAAGAATAATAAACATCACGTTCATCAAGAGGGGATATTTCAGTTGAATCAACGAGATCATGATTATCTATAGATTCTTGCATATCATTATTTTCTTCGAAAGCAGCATGCATTCTCTCAATAAATTCATTAACATAGGCATTAGGAGCATAGTTTTCATAGCAGTATTTAAGTATGGAAGAATTTTCAGATTTGTAGAGAGTAGCATCATACTTTTCAATTAAAGAAGCAACTTCATAAGCACCCTTAAAAGCAACAAATTCTTCGATTTGTTCGATATCATAGTAACTATAAACACCCTTGGCATAAGAAGATAAGATTTCATTATCATTAAACTCACATAGGTAGGGAAGGTGTTTTTTAGGGTCATTAGAGCAACAGGTAAAATCATAAATTTCACATAAATTCCAAGAATAGCATAACAAACAATTTATTTGATTCCATAAGAGTCTCCCTTTTTGAGATATACGGTGACGCACAAAATAAGCATGCTCATCTAATGATTTTCCCTCAACTAAACTAGTTGGGGTTTCAGCACGAGCACAAATGGATCGAAGATGATCCAAGTAGAAACTTTAAGTGGATCCATATGTCTATATTTTTATTTTCATTGAGTCACACAATTATAGCTAGCAAACAAAATAAAATATTTTTGTGTCTTTTTGTAAAAAAAAATTAGAAGTGGGGGAGATGAAAACAAGAGGCAAATGCAAATAAAAAGGCAAATGAAAATAAGAGCAAGTAGATGATAGTTTATGCGAAGGTACTTGATAGGTTTTGGTGATGTCTCCCCGGCAACGGCGCTAGAAATTCTTCCTGCTACTTGTGAGCTGCGTTGGGATTTCCTCGAAGAGGAGAGGATGATGCAGTACAGTAGAGATAAGTATTTCCCCTAGTTAAGAACCAAGGTTATCAATCCAGTAGGACAACCACACAGAACCTCGTTAGCAGCACCTACACACACAAAAGCAAATACTTGCACCCAACGCGAACAAGAGGGTTGTCAATCCCCTTGGCGGTTACTTGCAAGGATTAATTCTGATAGTGATAGATAGATAAATAAATTTCAAAACAAAATAAAGGAAATAAAATTGCAGCAAGCTATTTTTGGATTTTATATATGATGGATAATTGACCCGGGGGCCATAGTTTTCACTAGAGGCTTCTGTCTCGAACACATAGCATACGGCGGGTAAACAAATTACTGTTGGGCAATTGATAGAAAAGTGCATAGTTATGACGGATTCATGGCAATGATCATGTATATAGGCATCACGTCTGAGACAAGTAGACCGACTCCTGCCTGCATCTACTACTATTACTCCACCCATCCACCGCTATCCAGCATGCATCTAGGGTATTAAGTTAATGAAAACAGAGTAACGCCTTAAGCAAGATGACATGATGTAGACAAAGTAAACTCAAGCAATATGAATAAACCCCATCGTTTTATCCTTAATGGCAACAATACAAATACGTGTCTTGTCCCCTACTTTGTCACTGGGATAGAACACCGCAAGATTGAACCCATTACAAAGCACCTCTCCCATTGCAAGATAAATCAATCTAGTTGGCCAAACCAAACGGATAGATCGAAGAGAAATACAAATCTATAAAAATCATGCATAAATAAGCTCAGAAAAGACTCAAATATTTCTCAAGAATAATCTGATCATAAACCCACAATTCATCGGATCCCAACAAACACACCGCAAAAGAATATTACATCGGATAGAACTCAAAGAAGATCGAGGAGAACATGGTATTGAAGATCAAAGAGAGAGAGGAAGCCATCTAGCTACTAGCTATGGACCCATAGGTCTATGGTAAACTACGCACACATCATCGGAAGGGCGGCAAGGTTGATGTAGAAGCCCTCCGTGATCGATTTGTCCTCCGGCAGAGTACCGGAAAAGGCCTCCAGATAGGATCACGGATGAACAGAAGCTTGCGGCGGCGGAAAAGTTATTCGAGGTGGCTCTCTAGTATATGGGGAATATTTGAGAATTTATAGTCTTAGAATTAGGTCAAGAGGTGCCACGAGGGGCCCACAAGCCTAGGGGGCGCGCCTACCCCCCTGGGCGCGCCTCCCGAGCTTGTCGCTCCCTCGTGACTCGTCCGGTCTTCTCCTGAACCTTCTAGGTTCTCTCTTGGTCTAGAAAAAATTAATCCACAGTTTTTTCTTCGGTTGGACCCCGTTTGATATAGATTTTCTGTAAAGCGAAAAACAAGCAAAAAACAACAAATGGCACTGGGCACAAGGTTAATAGGTTAGTCCCAAAAAATGATATATAATTGTATATAATTGCATATAAAACATCCAAGATTGATACTATAATAGCATGGAACAATCAAAAATTATAGATACGTTGGAGACGTATCAGTGTTCAGCCTGGCGTGCAGCGGGTGCCGCTCTCTTGGCCGGCGCGCCAGTTCAATGCCTGTGCCAGTGAGAGGTCGCGTCCACTCTAGCACCGGGTGAGAGAGGACGGCACGGTCCGCAGATCGGGACGCGCCGGCAGTGTGTCTCCTACCTCACCGATGGCGACCGCATCAACGCTGCATCGCCGCCCTTCCACGGTGGATAGGATCGGGTCGGATCTTTCACCGCCAGTGAGGAGAGAGACAATGGCTACCTCCCATCTTGTATATATCAGGAGAGGGTGAGAGTGTGAAGGGAGCAACCCTGGCTAGTAGCAAGCGCTGAAACTCCAGCCTGCGTGTATAGTGACGATTTTCATTTTTCGCTCCATACCAATCGTTTTAATAAACTGTATAACGCGCCATTGAAAAAGGAACTCGTGTCTTGCTAAAAATGTATTTTATAAACATGGCAACTCGATCAGTAGCAAGCCACTGCCTCCACATCGTTCACGTGTGGTCCCGAACTGTCAACACATGCGGATCAAATTATCACGCGAGCTGACTCTTTGTACAAAAGTGCGCTCCACCACTTACCCGGTACCTGCGCATGCAGAAATCGTGCACCTACGGGTTTATTTTTTTATGGTGCATTATGTAACTCTCATGTGTGCGAGACAGCGAGAGACCGACTGCGTGCGCCTCTTCTCTTCGTATATGTACTCCAGTGTTTGTGTGATGTCCAAAAAATAATAATACTCCAGCGTTCCTGTGGGGTCCGTTGGATCGTCGAACGGACACAGGTAGAGGTCGTAAAAAATTGCAGAAAACCCCTCAAAGAGTCTCAAAATTTTCCTCAGGTCTAAAGGTTGTATCCACGATCCAACGGCCCGAAAACTCTCGTATCATGGGAGCATGGGAGGCCTTGGAGCACCAGATTTTTTCCTACAAGGGATCGTCCTACAAACAAATGGTGTGTGTGTGTGAGAGCCGGATAGAGAAAGAGAGTAACCTAGAGAGAGACAGGGAGGGGGGAGAGCATGCATACGAGAGATCGACGTCGAGATAGATCGTGTGTCTGAAAGAGAGAGGGGGAGAGAGAGAGGAGGGAGTGCATGTGTGAAAAGACACGAAGAGTGTGTGTGCGAGAGGTATCGACATAAAGAGAGACGGTAGCTAGTGTGTGTGCACGATTGAGAGAAATAAAGGTAGACAAAAGATCAAGGATCAGAGAGAGACTTTGGAGTATGCGGGTGTGAGAGAGGTAGGGAAGAAGGCTCGGTGATCGATGGAGTGCGTGTGTGTGCGACGGAGAGAGAATGGGAGAAGTCACATGGAGTACACATGAATGGTTAGGGAGTGAGATACATTGTGTGCAAGGGAGGCCTAGAGAGACGGGGTGCATGGAATGAAGGGGCCTACAAACATTATGTGAGAGAGACCTAGAGAGAGTGCAGGAGAAAGAATGCCGAGTGCGTGTGTATGTGTGCTACGGAGAAAGAGAGTTCTTGCTACAAACAAATAGGGAGCGCGGGAGACACTACACAGAGACGGCGTGTTTCAAGAAGGAGCAAGATATCTACATAGATACAAGGGGCGCAAGAGAGACAGCATATACGAGAGAGGGAAAGCGAGAGTGTGTAATAGATTGATAAACCTAGCAAGATGCTGGTCGATAAGTGTGTGTGGGAGAGACAGGAGTCGAGGTGCGAAAGGGAGAGTTGTGTGTGTGTGTGTGTGTGAGGGAGACGGGAGTCGGGAAGGGGCGGGCGAAAGCAAAGAGGGGTGTGTGTGTGTGTTTGTGAGAGAGTTAGAGAGAGAGAGAGAGTGTGTGTGTGTGTGTGTGTGTGAGTTTGTCTGACCAGTAAACAAAGGAATAGTTTCAGTTTTGGAACGGAGGTGAAGAGGGAAAGGAGACCCCGACAAACGGTGTGTGTGCGAGAGAGAGAGATAAATTTTAGTGGTAGGATATCTAGAAAGAGATGAGGTGCGTGAGAGATCCCTAGCGAGAGAGAGAGACAAAATGAAAGCCGAGTGAGAGAGTGTGTGTGGTGTGGAAAAATAATGCTAGGTAGCTGGAGAGATACCAGAGCATGATAGAGACGTAAGATATAATGAAAGCTGAGTGGTCTATAGAGATAGAGATAGTGTGGCACTTCTCGAGAGACCGTGTTTGTGAAAAAAGAGAAATATGTACTGAGTGTGCGGGTGAGATAGAGAAAAGAGAGTGATAGCTATATGAAGGAGCACGCTAGAGAGACCTAGAGAGGGATGGGCATGAAAGGAGATTCAAATATTTAGTTGTGTGTATAAAAGATGTCAACATAAAAGGGATTCAAATATTTGATTTAGAGATGATGATACATGTAATTCATACTCGAACCAGAATTGATCTATCAAACATCCATATTCATTTGAATTAGGGCACATGTCTGTCATTTAATTTCTTGATATTTGTGATCCATGCACTTGAGTTGAACATAAAGTGGTTTCAAATATTTGAATTCAACCTTATGAATTTGAGATTATGACATTTGTAAACCATATTTATATATAAAGGGTGTTATGCTTTTGAAAGTATATATAAAAAATGATGTATATAGATTTGTATTCAAATATAAAATGGATCCTGCCCAAAAAAAAGAATACAAAATGGATTCGAATTGAGATGGCACGGTAAATGTGCAAGCTTATTCTCCTAAAATTTGAATGAAGCGGCGAAACACCGCCCGAAACCAAATTTGGGAGATGGAAATTACTGCCTATGCCCTGACACGCAAAACCTGCAGGCTCGATTTCTATAGGTCTCGATAGGGGTAGGTTTGTAATTTCACTCAAACGTGACATAACCTCCTCTCACCCTAATTCACACACGGTGATACGTCTCCGTCGTATCTATAATTTTTGTTCATGCCAATATTCTACAACTTTCACATACTTTTGGCAACATTTTCTATTATTTTTGGGACTATCATATTGATCCAGTGCCCAGTGTCAGTTCCTGTTTTCTGCTTGTTTTTTGTTTCACAGAAAATCCATATCAAACGAAGTCTAAACGCGATAAAATTTTACGGAGAATTATTTTGGAATATATGTGATTTTTAGGAAGAAGAAACAATGCAAGACGGTGCCCGAGGTGGCCACAAGGCAACAGGGCGCGGCCCTAGGGGGGTCACGCCGTGTTGCCTTGTGACTCGTTTGAATGTCGGTTGGGGCCCTTCTTTCGCCGCAAGAAATATTATTTCCAGAGAAAAATCCCCTCAAAATTTCAGCACAATCGGAGTTACAGATCTCCAGGAATATAAAAAACGGTGAAGGGTCAGAAAACAGACGCAAAACAGAAGAGAAAGAGAGAGAGAGAGAGAGAGATCCAATCTCGGAGGGGCTCCTCCCCTCCGGGAGCCATGGTGGCCATGGACCAGATGGGGAACTCTCCTCCCATCTAGGGGGAGTCCAAGGAAGAAGAAGAAGGAGGGGGGCTCTCTCCCCCTCTCTCCCGGTGGCGCCGGAACGCCGCCGGGGCAATCATCGTGACAGCGATCTACACCAACAACTTCGCCGCCGTCAACACCAACTCTCTCCCCCTCTATGCAGCGGTGAACACCTCTTCTCCCCGCTGTAATCTCTACTTAAACATGGTGCTTAACGCTACATATTATTATCCAATGATATGTGGCAATCCTATGATGTTTGAGTAGATTCGTTTTGTCCTATGGGTTGATTGATGATCGTGATTGGTTTGAGTTGTATGTTTTATTTTGGTGCTGTCCTACGGTACCCTTCGTGTCGCGCAAGCATGTGGGATTACCGCTGTAGCTTGTTGCAATATGTTCATAATTCGCTTATGGTGGGTTGCGTGAGAGACTGAAACACAAACCCGAGTAAGGGGGTTCTTGCGTATGGGAGTAAAGAGGACTTGTTACTTAATGCTATGGTTGGGTTTTACCTTAATGATCTTTGGTAGTTGTGGATGCTTACTAGAGTTCCAATCATAAGTGCATATGATCCAAGTACGGAAAGTATGTTAGCTCATGCCTCTCCCTCATATAAAATTGCAATAATGATTACCGGTCTAGTTATCGATTGCCTAGGGACAAATCCTTCTCTTGTGTTACAAAAAGCTTTCTACTAAACAACTAACTTTTATTATCTTGCAAATTACTCATAGTTTTATTCTTGCTAAGTACTTCTAGTTTTATTCTTGCAAACTTATCCTATTACACCTACAAGTAGTTTTATTCTTGTTCTAGGTAAAGCGAACGTTAAGTGCGCGTAGAGTTCTATCGGTGGTCGATAGAACTTGAAGGGAGTATTGATTCTACCTTTATCTCCTCATTGGGTTCGACACTCTTATTTATCGAGAAAGCCTACAACTGACCCCCTATACTTGTGGGTTATCAAGACATTTTTCTTGCGCCGTTGCCGGGGAGCAATAGCGTGGGGTTGATATTCTCGTGTGTGCTTGTTTGCTTTATCACTAAGTAGTTTTTATTTTGTGCTCTTATTTTCTATCTTTAGTTATGGGTAGGAAATGTAAAATACCAAAAAAAATAGTTGTACTTGCTAAACCAATGGTTGAAGAACCACCCAAAATCTATCATACTGTTGAAGCTTTCTACTTGGATCATCTTTGATCCGTTTGTGCTCGTGCTGAAAACCCAACTAGCTTAGTTGAGGGAAAATCATTAGATGAGCATGCTTATTTTGTGCGACACCGCTTGTATCAAAAAGGGAAACTCTTATGGGATCAAATTAATTGTTTGCATTGCTATGCTTGGAATTTATGCGACATATATGATTTTACTTGTTGTTCTGAACTGAAGACCCTAAAAAACACCTTCAGTACCAATGTGAGTTTAAGGATAATGCAATCTTATCTTCTTATGCCAAATGTGTTTATAGTTACTACGATATTGAACAAATTGAAGAATTTGTTGCTTTTAAGGGTGCATATGAAATTGCTTCTTTGATTGAAAAGTGTGATGCTACTCTTTACAAATCTGAAATTTTTTCCATACTTAAATATTGCTATGAAAATTATGCTTCTAATGCTTATGTTAAAGAATATATTGATGACATCTCCGCTGTCCAAGAAGAGACTAATGTTTTGAAGGAATCTATGGAAGAAGAAATTGCTGAAACTGTGAGCTCATTAGATGAAAAAGATGAGGAGGAGAGCGAAGAACAAAAGTAGGAAGAGCAGATTGATCACCCGTGCCCACCTTCTGATGAGAGTAACTCTTCAACTCATACATTGTTTAATTTCCCTTCATGCTTACCGAAGGATGAATGCTATGATAATTGCTATGATCCCTTTGATTCGGTTGAAATATCCCTTTTTGATGAAATTGATGCTCGCTATGCTTGTGGCCATGATGCCAATTTTAATTATACTTATGGAGATGAACTTGCTATAGTTCCTTATGTTAAGAATGAAATTTTTGCTATTGCACCCGCACATGTTAGTCCTATTATCTTTTTGAATTCTCCCAACTACACTATATCGGAGAAGTTTGCTCTTATTAAGGATTATATTGATGGGTTGCGTTTTACTATTGCACATGATAATTTTAATGAATATAATATGCATGTGCTTGCTGATCCTACTTGCAATTATTATGAGAGAGGAACTACGTCTCCGCCTCTCTATGTTTCCAATACGATAAAATTGCAAGAAACTACTTATGCTATGTATCGGCCTTTATTATGTGTGCATGAATTGTTCTTTTATGACATGCCGATGCATAGGAAGAGAGTTAGACTTCGTTATTGCATGATATATGTTGCTTTGTGCTCACTACTAAATTACAAATCATTGTTAATTAAAATTGGCTTTGATATACCTTGGGATCTGGGTGGATCAATTACTTAAGCACTTTATGCCTAGCTTAATGGCTTTAAAGAAAGCGCTGCCTGGGAGACAACTCAGAAGTTTTAGAGAGTCATTTTATTCTGTTGTGTGCTTTTAAAAAAGTTTAAAAACAAAAATATATAGAGGGGAACCTAAAACTTTTCAAAAAGAAAAGTGAAAGTGAGAAAGACGAACACCGTTGAAGTGGGGGGCATCCTTGAACTTTGTTCATGCCCATGGAAACTTTGTGAATCTTGATTACAGAAACTTTTCAACAAAAATAATTATCCCCTTGTACAATTCCATTGTATTATAAAAATAATGTGCCAAGATTTACCTTTAGGATGTTTAAATTGCTTGTTTGGTATGTGCTGTGAAATAACAGAAACTTTTGCTGTAGTGTTTGAATTTCTATATTTTACTGGAACGTGCAAACATTCTGAAAGTTTTTACACAGTACTGCTATGCAAATTTTTTATTTTTTACTAATTTTTCAGAATTTTTTGAGTTACAGAAGTATATGTTTCATTTGCATCTTTACAGACTGTCCTGTTTTCACAGATTGCTGTTATAGTTTCTTTATTTGCGCATGTTTGAAATCTTGTTGAGCCCCATTGACTTGGGAGCCATAGAATTGTGATAGCATACAGTGGGTAATGTTTGATTATAATTATACAATAAAGTTACAGCAGGACATGATGGGATTTGATGGTATATGTACTAACCCCTCTAATAAAAAGTTCGATTAACTTTTGTGTGGATGAAGTGTTCGAAGATCGAGGAGGTATCAATATGAGGAGAATAAGGAGAGGCAAGAGTTCAAGATTGGGGATGCCCAAGGAAACCCAAGTAAATATTCTAGGAAACTCAAGTGTCTAAGCTTGGGGATGCCCCGGAAGGCATCCCATCTTTCTTCGACAATTATCGGTATGTCTCGGTTTTTGTTTTGTTCACATGATATGCGTAAATTATTGGAGCGTCTTTTGTGTTTATTTTTCCTTTTTTTATGCACCATGCTGGTATGAGATAGTCCTTGGTTGATTTATATAATGCTCTTAGCACTTCACTTATATCTTTTGAGTATGGCTTTATAGAATGCTTCATGTGCTTCACTTATATCATTTGAAGTTTGGATGCCTGTTTCTCTACATATAGAAAACCGTTATTTGTAGAATGCTCTTTTGCTTCACTTATATTTATTAGAGTGTGGGCAAGTCTTTTGTAGAAAGAATTAAACTCTCATGCTTCACTTATATCTATTTGGAGAGTCAACAGGAATTGGTCATTCACATGGTTAGTCATAAAATCCTACATAAAACTTGTAGATCACTGAATATGATAAGTTTGATTCCTTGCAATAGTTTTGCGATATTGAGATGGTAATATGTGGGAGGTACTAGTGAATGATTGTGGTTTAGTAAGAATATTTGTGTTAAGGTTTGTGATTCCCGAAGCATGCACGTATGGTCTGTCGTTATGCTAAGAAGTTGGAGCATGATTTATTATTGAGTGTCTTCCTTTGCATGGAGGTCGGGGCGCGCGATGGTTAACTCCTACCAACCTCCCCCCTAGGGGCATGCGTAGTAGTACTTTGATTCGAGGGCTAATAGACTTTCGCAATAAGTATGTGAGTTCTTTATGACTAATGTGAGTCCATGGATTATACGCACTCTCACCCTTCCGCAATTTGCTTGCCTCCTCGGTACCGTGCATTGCCCTTCCTCACCTCGAGAATTGGTGCAAACTTCGCCGGTGCATCCAAACCCCGTGATATGATACGCTCTATCACACATAAGCCTCCTTATATCTTCCTCAAAATAGCCACCATACCTACCTATTATGGCATTTCCATAGCCATTCCGAGATATATTGCCATGCAACTTCCACCGTTCTTTTTTATATGACACACATCATCATTGTCATATTGCTTTGCATGATCATATAGCTAACATAGTATTTGTGGCTCAGCCACTGTTCATCATTTTTCATACATGTTACGCTAGTATCATTGCACATCCTGGTACACTGCCAGAGGCATTCATATAGAGTCATATTTGTTCTAGTTTCGAGTTGTAATTTTGAGTTGTAAGTAAGTAAAAGTATGATGATCATCATTATTAGAGCATTGTCCCAGTGAGGAAAATAAAAATAAAAATAAAAAAATGAGGCCAAAAAGAGCCCACGAAAAAAGAGAAAAAGAGAAAAAAAGACAAAAAAAGAAAAAAAATGAGAGAAAAAGAGAGAAGGGGCAGTGTTACTATCCTTTTCCATACTTGTGCTTCAAAGTAGCACCATGTTTTTCATATAGAGAGTCTCCTATGTTGTCACTTTCATATACTAGTGGGAATTTTTCATTATAGAACTTGGCTTGTATATTCCGATGATGGGCTTCCTCAAATGCCCGAGGTCTTCATGAGCAAGCAAGTTGGATGCACACCCACTTAGTTTTCAGTTTGAGCTTTCATACACTTATAGCTCTTAGTGCATCCGTTGCATGGCAATCCCTACTCCTCGCATTGATATCGATTGACGGGCATCTCCATAGCCCGTTGATCTGCCTTGTTGGGGATATTCGCCAGCGTATAGACCCGGCAGGGTGATGACCCGGCCATAGAGCAGGCTCAGCGGGTCAACTTACTGCAGGGCTAAAGGACTCTTGGCGGGCCGGCTTGAGGAAGCTTAGCGGGAAAGGCTGGCTTAGGCAATGGGCCGGTTCATGAGGAAGACGAGTGGCGAGAAGGCCGTCTTGGAGGACAAGTAGGAAAGAATAGGAGATGGGTCAAAGGATGACCCGGACTCTCATGTAATCTAGGGTTCCACCTGTATATATAAAGGGGAGTACCTATGCGAAAAAGACTAAGTTGCAATCTATCGAAAGCTAGGTTAGCGAATTCGCATCCTTGTAATCGAGAACCACAGCAATATAATCAAGCAGGACGTAGGCTTTTACCTCCACCGTGAGGGGCCGAACCTGGGTAACCCGGCGTTTTCCCGTTCCCGATCAACCCTGTTAAGCTTCCACACTTGTGCGATGGCCTCATCTCCAAGTCCTTTCACCAGGGCATCTGCCGTGACAAAACCACGACAGTTGTCGCCCACCGTGGGGCCTACGCACGGTGGAGTTGAGTTCTTGGCGGGATCTCTCTAAGGGTTCGGGAAGTACGCGGTCAGCATGATGACGAAGAGCCGCCGCGGGAAGCTCTACATCGACGATTCATACTGGGGCCCCAAAGCCGACTCAATCGAGTACGGGTACCGGGTCCCCCTCGGCAAGATCCATACTTTCATCGGCATGGTCGGCGAGTCGGCCGCCGGGTTGGAGAACATCGCCGGTGTCGAGCTGGCGCGTCGTGCTAATCCGAGCCAGGCAAGACCCGGCCCCACTCGAGCCGGACGGAACCATGCCTTTGTAGGGTTCACCCAAGGGGTGGCCTTGTCGGAGAACTCCCTATCTGGAGATGATACGCTCGTTCAGTTTGACGGCGAGTCTTCAACAGGAGAAACCGAGTCGATCCGTCCTCTGCACGATGGAAGGCTCGGATATGCGGACGACGTCTTTCCAGAGATCCCAGATCCGCCTCGTTTTGCGGTGGTATACATGGCGGGAAGACATGATCCGGTGCGTGACCCGGCCGATCCCGCGGCCGGGCAGAATCTTACCCTTGCCGGCTCAGGAGGAGCCGGCGCATCGGCTGCTGGCTCACAAAAAACTAGGTGCAGGCGCTCGCGGACTTGAGGAACACGCTGGCAGCCCTGTTGGCCGAGCCGGTCATGGCGGAGAACGCAGCAGCGCGCAACACGGAGATCACGAAGTGTCGCGATCAGATGGCCAAGATCCAAGAGGATATCAACACAGAGAACACACTCATGGCTCAGATACAGGCCGGGCTTGCCGAAGAGCGGCAGTGTCTGGATGAGGAGGCGAGTTACTTAAGCCGCCGGCAGGCCGAGTCAGAACTTGTCCACCAGAGGCGTCATCAGAGCCGGCTTCCAGTCGATCTTGAGCCGACTCAGCTGTTCACCACGCCGCCGGCTCTGGCGAACTCGGGGGCTGGAGTTGTCCCCCCAGGAGGACCGCCTCAACAGCAGCCGGCTCATCTGAGGTAGCCGGCCCGGCATCGCACGCCGGATCAGCAACAGCAGCCGCCGTCTCACCGGTTCCAGACCCCAATTGGACACTACTCTAACCCGGTTGATAACGCGCTGGCAGCGACCCACAATTTGGCAGCTATTCCGATTGAGGGGGACGGCCCGATTCAGACAGAGACCAGGAACGCTATTGCGATGCTCAAGACAGCAGTAGTCCAGCATGCCAACTACTCGCATAGCCGGCATCGTCTTCACTCAAGCCCTCACCAGAGTCGTACCAGGAGCCAACATCCGGAGTCACCGGCGGTCTCCAGCAGCGCACACCGTAGGAGAGCCGCCCAGCCGCTTGCGGAGCAGCACCAGCCCAGGATCCCGCAAGACATTGTGGACGCCGCTCGAGCCCTACGAGCGTGGGAGGAAGAAAATGCGCGTGCAGGGCACAACCCACCGGCGCGCATCAGTCAGCTGGCGCACGTCAACCCGCCAGTAACACCTGTCCCACCCAACACAACCCAGACAGCCGGCCAACTCGGGGGCTTATTAAGTCGCATGATCGGAACTCCTTGTTTGATACCAGCGCTGCGAGAAGCGCGCATACCCCCAGATTTCAAGGGTCCTCGCAAGGTTCCTAATTACACAGCGAATCTGGAGCCCACCGAGTGGATCGAGAGTTACGAATTGGCTATGGACTTATTGGGCGTGAGCGAGGCAGTGTGTGCACGTTATTTGCCTCTCATGTTGGAAGGCCCCGCTCGCACCTGGATGAAAAACTTACCGGTGAATTCTATCAACACGTGGCAGGAGCTGAAGGAGCGCTTCATCAACAACTTCCAGGGAACCTGTAAAAGGCCAACCACCATTGTTGATCTGGAATGATGTGTTCAGCGCGAGGATGAGTCGGCGCACCATTGGGCTCACCGGGTTGCAGAGGTTATACATAGTTCTGACAGCATCTCGGCGGCTCAGGCAGTGCTTGTTCTAGAGCGAACATGCAAGTTTCAGCCACTGGTCCAGAAGTTAGGACGACTCAAGAGAAAAACCCGGGATATGGGTCATCTGATGGATGTCTTAACCCGGTATGCGGAGTCTGACAATACTAAAGACCCGCCGTCTGATGAGGAGAAGGCCGGTAAAGACAAGAAAGGCGGTGGCAAGGGCCACCAGCAGAACAACGGTAATGGGCAGAACAACAATGGTGGTAAACGCAAGGGTTACGACGGCAGTTCCAATCTGGTGGCGAACACAAATGCAGAGAATAAAGGTCTGCGTCAGAATGACGGTTCTAGGAGGCAGTCCTCTAGTAATCGCCCTCTCACTTACGAGGAAGCTCTCAAAGCTCCTTGTCCGAAACAGAGTTACAATGGTAAGCCATCCAGTTACTCCTGGGAAAATTGCTATGTCATGCAAGAGTTTGCCAAGCGGGTCTTCCAGAATCATCATAATGGGGGCGGCAATGGCGGACAACCCGCCAACCAGGGACCCGGCTTCTCAGGAGCCGGCTTGCAAGGGCCCTTCTTAGGGCCCGGTTTCCAAGGGAACAGCGGTCAAGGCGGCGGGTTTCAGGGGGCTGGTAATACTGTAGGCGGCAATCAGCGATACAACCAGGGAAATCAGCACCAAGCTGGTGCGACAGGGTTTCAGAGTAACCCAAAACAGTTGAATAGCGGACAGTATCATGTTTTCACCACCAGTACCTGCAAATAGGATTGGAAGGTGCAACGACGAGCCACCCATGCGATTGAGCCGGCAACTCCTTATTATCTCAACTGGCCTAAACAGCCGGTTACCTGGAGCAGGGCGGATCATCCTGTCCTCCTCGATCACCCTGGCCACCTGGCTTTGGTGGTTGCGCCACAAGTCGGCGGTTATACACTGACTAAGGTGCTCATGGACGGAGGCAACAACATCAATATTCTGTACTACGACACGTTCAGGCGGATGAATCTGTCCGATAAGCAGTTAACTCCGTCCTCTGCGGTCTTCCATGGCATTGTTCCTGGCAAGTCAGCCTATCCCATGGGAAGAATCTCCCTAGAGGTGGCCTTTGGCTCAGAGGATAACTGGCGTTCTGAGTTTCTGTCCTTTGAGGTAGTTAAGCTTAAGAGCGCATACCACGCCTTATTTGGCCGGCCGGCTTATGCGCAGTTCATGGCACGACCGTGCTACGTTTACCTGAAAATGAAGATGCCAGGGCCAAGGGGAACCATCACAGTGGAAGGCAACCGGAAGATTGCACTCGAGTGCGGGGAAGGAGATGCAGCATACGCCGAGACGGCTTGCGCCACAGAGGAGTTGCGGTATTATAAGGACAATGTCGACCCGTCTGATAGGACCTCCCTGAAGAAGCCCACGACGGAGTCGGACCTGTTACTCAAGTTCAAGTCGGCCAGAGACACAAAGCAAGTTGATTTCACCCTGGGCAATTCATCAGAGCAGTTCACCATAGGGGCAAACATGGATCCTAAATAGGAAAGCGCGCTCATCGAGTTCATCCGTGAGAACCGGGACATCTTTGCGTGGAAACCTTCTGACATGCCAGGTGTACCGAGAGAACTCGCTGAGCACTCCATTAATGTGGATCCCAAGTTTAAGCCAGTTCGCCAGTATCTCCGTCGCTTTAATGAGGAAAGGCAATTGGTGAAGAAGTGGCCCGGCTCCTAGCTGCTGGGTTCATCGTTGAAGTCTTCCATCCTGAATGGCTAGCCAACCCAGTGCTTGTTGTGAAGAAAAACGGGACTTGGAGGATGTGTGTTGATTACACAGACCTGAATAAGGCTTGTCCTAGTGACCCCTTTGCCTTGCCCCGTATAGACCAGATCATTGACGCTACGGCGGGTTGCGAGTGTTTATGCTTCCTGGATTGTTAGGACCGAGAGTATATCGACCAGCGGGGGGTCAATGGGAGATTCAAAAATTCTTGCGAATGTTTTGAACTGATCCCAAACACAGCAGCGGAAATAAGGTTCGGTAGAAAAACACTTAATCAAGCTCACTATTGAGGAACATATCTATCGGTGTAGAAAGCAGTAATAGTTCGAGCACAAGTTTGACAGATACGATGGTAATGCAATATACGAATAGATACAGTAGCACGAGAGAAAACAAGATATGAACTGCGATGGAAATGCATGGGTAATAGTGACAAGGTGAATCGATACGGTATTGAATGAAATCACGCTGACATGCAGAAGTACGAAGAAAAATAAATTAGACGGAGACGACAGAGATGAATGATGAGATTGTGAAAGATAAGTAGCGAACTATGATTGATCAGATAAACCTATCGACACAGAGCATGAAAGTAAACTGCTGAAGGAAATGCAGTAATGTAGAATGAACCAGTGGTGCTCGATGGCGACAGATGGATTTGGTAGACCAGTTCGCCCTTCTGCCAAAGGACTATGTCTGGTTGGAGGGGTTGTGATTTAACAGAGAAGATAAACTCTCTTCGCCCTATTCTCCTTCAACTCGGAGCTGATCAGACTCCAGTTGATTTCACTCGTGGTAGATACTTGTCGGCGATCTCCAAACCTTTGACAGACTTCTTCGCAAACCACAATGACTCTTGGTTGCTGAAGATCTTGCTCGGTGAAGACAATTACTCTTCGAAACTCGAGCCGACACCTATCCGTCTAGAGAGTGCGCAGCTCTCAAGAGTAATAGGTACAAGAACTCTAACTCAGAACTACTGTGATGCTCAACCACTGTCTAAGTTTTGGCTCTTGATTTTTCTCTCGGTGGATCTTAAACTCAAATCACTCGGAGAGGGGATGCTCAATCAATCTTCTCAGAAATCTTAAGCGGAGCAGCCAACGGGCAACATTGGAGCGGGGTGGCTATTTATAGCCGCAGCCTTCCCGGAAGGGAAAAGACCAAATTGGACATGTGGAGCAGCCAATGGCCGAGTGACACGAGTCCAACGGTCAGAAATTGAGCACAACGGTAACATTCCTTGCGGAGCAAGTAATGCTAACTCCTCAGTTTGAAAGATATCTCCTGTAGTACCTAAGAACAATGTCTTCTACTGGCAGGTTATCATTCGAAGCATAAAGAGATTTCTCTCAGTCTTGCATAGGTTTGGGCTAAACATCACAGCGGATCTAAGCTTCGAGAACCTATACCCCTCTTAATAGTACGGAGGTCCTATGACTCAAATAAGACAAAGAAGAACAACGAAACAAATGCTACGTCTTCACTTTGTCTTCAATCTTCTCGGTCGCAGTCATTTTTCTTCGGACAGAATCACCGAACCAATTGCTTCGCTACAGCAATAAATTTTTGAGGGGTTAATTCCTTCACATCAATCTTCTCGTCTACATGACTCCAATGGATGTAGCTCATTCTTCTCTGCTACGCAGATATTCTTCGGTGAAGTTCCTCGAACTTGACACCGGAGACAACATTCTCTTCGGAACTACATGGACTATTTCTCTCTGTGTGCACTAGCAAACAAATCAGTCCATGCTTGTTTCTGTCAACAATCTCCAAAACACAAGAGGGCAAATATTGCACCAACAATCTCCCCCTTTTTGGACGATTGTTGACAAAACAGAATACATCGAAAGATAGAAGAAAGAATGAAATGGAATGCGAAGGGTAATGAAGGACGAGAGATAATCACGAAGATAAAGCACGCTCCCCCTGAAGGTATGCATCATTCTGACTCAGAGTAAGCATAGGAGATAAAGTGGAGGGCAGCGAGGTGAATCTTCGTGTGAGTGACATTGACAGATGATCTCATTCGTAGTCTCATCCAATGCACTCGATGGTGTCTGATGTATTTCCTGCCACACACAACCTTTGAAATAGATTTGTTAGATAGTGAGTTGTGGCAATGAATAAGACATGAAGATTTTCTCAGAACACTATTTGAATCCACACGAGATATAGGTTCCCTACAAGTTAGATATTTGAGGAAAATCGGAGCCAGGGAGTCACAAGTATATTGTTCGGAGTAGATATGCTTCAGACGAGGTTTTCCTGCAACAAGGATGATATGATAGAAATATGCGAGGAAAAACAGCTTGTGAGACAGATAGAAAGAATTCTCTTTTGAATCATGAGTAAATTTACTCTGAAGCAACCTTTCTTCTCCTGCATCATTAGATAGCGAAAGATAATCATAGGAGTATATCTAAGTGGAAGATATATGTAATTTCAAGGAGTGAGATATCTCTTTTAGAGAAGCATGATTTCCAATCCTCCTTGAAATGCTTTCACTTTACCCTGCATGATAGATAAGTATCGAGGATAATTATCGATAGCACCTGCAAACAGATAACTGGAAGCAAATATAGCATTGCAGGGGGGGTTATTAACGGTACATGACGACGCAAGTATTCCATCACCACAGGTGGTGAGATCAAGTTCCATGGACAAAAGCAAATAGATCAACGACCAAAACCAAATTGTTCAACTGAAAAGCAAATGGTGAATGGAAACACCCTACAAATGACCCGCTTATCTATCTCTCGATGTTCTTCTCCCCTTTTTGTCAACAAGTGTCAAAAAGGAAAGAGAATGCATGCGAGGAACTACTCGTCCGAAGAATCCCCAGAACTCGAACTGTTCAGCGAAGCAGAGCAAGCGATGGTCGAGGCCGAAGCAGGAGTTGGAGATGCAACACGGGCTTCGGGATTAGCTTCGGGAGTAGCAGCGCGAGGTGCATCTGGCTTGTAGATGAATGTGCCTGCTGTGTCTTCAAGTTCATCATCGGGTTCAACAAATAGCAGATCGGTGGAGGCAGAACGTTGAGGAAGCACTGGGGTTTGCCTTCGGATGCGAGGAACTTCAAACAACTCCAGATGATCATAATCTTTCTCGATACCCTTGGCAGATAGTTGAGTGCGAGAATAATGCTTGCGCAGAAGAGTCCAGGAGCGCTTCTTTTGTTCCTTCTCATATAGAAGAGCTTGGCGAGCATAATTGTGAATCAGATTGATCTCAGTCATCATTTCTAACTTCTCTTTGCGATCGAGCTTGATGTGACTTTCCAGAGCTTGCTGAGTGTGAAGACAAATCTCATACAGTGAGGGATTTTCTTCACGAGGGATTTCGACTATTGCCTTCTTGACCTTCGGAGCTTTAGCAGAGGCAGAGGCAGTAGCATCAATAGGTGTCTTCCCTTTGCCGATGTCTTTCACGATCCGGAGAGTGTCTCGGACTGGTGGAATGAAAACTTTCGGAACATGTGGGCAGAAAAACTTTTTCTCAGTAAGCTGCTCAATAGCAAAAATGACCCATGGTGCATATGGCTTCAAGACTTGAGGGCTATCAGCTGCATAGGCCAAGTTGCGAATGAAAAGGTCCAGAATGTCAAACCGAATGGCATGAGCTATTGCTTGAAGAGCATTTGCCACGATGCCATGAATGGTTTCTGGCATGTTTGTTGGCGTGAGGGAGTTGCAGAGGATATAAACAAAACTTTGTTCTCATAGGCCAGATTCTTAGGATTTGCCTCGGTACATTCATCACCAACAAGTTTGGGATCCATTAGCATATGAAGTTCGGCTTCGGAAACATCCCAGTAGTGCAGTCTGTGTTCCCGAGTGGCATCAAATTCACACAGAGGGAGGTTCAACAGAGCTAAGAACTGGTCAGCCAAACATTTGATCTTTTCTTCTTCGGTCATCCATTCGAGGATCCAAGTACTGCTATTAGCAAGGTCCCCTGAGATATAAAGAGTGGCATAGAACTGAAGGATTACTTCACGATTCCAGCCATGATTGAAACGGAGGAAACTCTTCAGGAAGACTTGTTCAATCTGCTCGATGGTGTGATGGAAGCAAGGTAAACTCTCGAGCTCGGCGAAATCCAGAATGTTGTGCTTGAAGATGAGATTCTTGCCGTACAGAATGCGAGCATTGTACACGGCTTGTTCCTTCGTCCAGAATCTTGGTGACAAGGAAGTTCTTTCTCCATCATATGGGCTGGTTCCAAAGAATGCAAGTTTTGAACGATGAAACTGCTCGTTGAAAGCTGGACCATTCTGGCCATCATCGACAGGAAACAAAGGATAGGTCTCCAATGGGTTTCTCAGTGGTTCTTCATCGGCCATAATCCGGGTCCGAATGTCATCAGGTGTAGGCACTCCTTCCTCAATAGGCTTGAGAGGAGCACGTGGCATCCTTGATTTTTCTCGTGCAGATTGCTACGAAGAACTTGACTGACTACCATTTTTGCTTGCTAGAACTCCTTCACCTGTTTTCTGGCTTTCGTACACAAGGGCCTTTTCTTTCTTTGCACTTTCTCCGGCTAGAGGCACAATGACCTCTTTCTCAGACGGTCGAGTCACAACTGGTGGTACAATTACTTCTTGAGCCATCGGCTCATCTGATTTCTTTTCTTCCTCTACCAACTATGGTGCAGTGGTAAGAGGAGCAGGATCAACATCCATCCGGGTAGGGGCACCAGATGATGAGACCGGGGGTGTTTTCTCTCGGGAAGCATTTAGCTCCCCCTCACTCTTGTCATTCTCCTCCTTATTTGGTTCGGAGGGCTCTGCTTGCAATGTTCTCAGTGGCGATGGATCGGCCTTCTCAACTTCAATTTCTTCATCAACCTCATCAACTGGGGATTGCTGCTTAGGAGGTCATTTTCTTCATCAGTCTTTTCCAGGAATATATCAACAACTTCATGTTGCTCTTGGGCTACTGGAGCTGGAATAATAACCTCCTCAGTGCCAGCTTGCTGCATAGGTTCATCTTCATGAGGTGGAGATGGTGGAACCTGCTGCAAGGGTGCATGGGAGTTCAGTGGAATAGGCTCAGCAGTGACAGTCTGAAGGCGGCGGTCTTTGTTAACTTTCGGTTTGTTCATTCTCGCCCTAGCCTTCTGACGTTTTTCTTCTTGAACCCTTCTTCGAGCAAGATCTGCCTTGCGGTCAATCTCCTCGTTCCTTCTGTCACAAAACTGCGATACCTCCATGTGCAAGCGCGAGTGGCAATCAATTTTCTCATTGCGTAGGACATTGAGGGCCTTGGTGAGTTCAACGATTTCTTTGTTCAGCTTTTTCCTTTCGGATTCAGTTTTGGCCTCATTCCTCATTTTCTCGACAGCTTGCTTGTCTTTGACAGCTTTACTTAGCTTCTTGGAGATTTTCCTCAGCTTGATGAAACACTTCGTTACTAATTCAGTAACATCATCAGGCAGTCCCAGACCGCTCACATCATCAGATTTCGAATCAAAGAAGGCAGCACTGTCAATCACATCGATCATGAAGTTGAAATCATACTTCTGTTCCTCTGTGAGAGCAGGAACAGTGTGCCTGGCCTTCTTGGCAAATACATTAGCTTTTTCATCAGACTGCTGCTTTCTCTTCGCTGCAGTGCTTGTCGAA
Organism: Elymus sibiricus; assembly: GCA_039707655.1. NCBI lineage: Eukaryota > Viridiplantae > Streptophyta > Magnoliopsida > Poales > Poaceae > Elymus > Elymus sibiricus. The sequence goes on from CM077668.1 coordinate 231,176,987, forward strand.
GTTCTCGGAGCTACAGAACCCGAAGGTTTGTCAATGAATGGAATGGGTGCATGCCTGGGTGATTTCCTTGGAGAGGGTAAAACTTTCATTGGAGAGGGGCTCTTCGATGGCTTGTTGAGAGTGGCAAGTCGATCATACAGTGGAATTTCATCAGGGGTTTCTTCTCTGGATGACTCATCAGACGAGTCAGGAGCTGCCTTCTTGATTCTCTTAGCGACAGTTTTCTTTTGGGGTGCACGAGGAGAAACTGATTTCCTAGACTTGCTTTCCTTGGAAGCAGATGCACGATCCTTCTTCTTCTGTACGTCTTGCTGGGTCAGCGCGACGTTTTTTGCTTCAACTTGGTTTTTCTACACTTCTCTAGCTTCATGCTTGGCTTTGGCCTTCGCCCTCTTAGCCACTTCCTCGGGAAAATCAGCGATGGTTTTGAGAGAATCGGGGTGAGCATTAGAAGGCTGTGGTGGTCTGACTTTTTCATCATCGGGGCCAATGCAGTTTTCAGCAATGCAGTCATTCCATGATGGTGTGAAGGCAAACAGAATCTGGTACTTCTCGCGAACATTTTCATATCTGTACCATTTTCCTGCCCAGTGGCGGCGAATTCTTTGAAGCCTGTTGTTGCGGTCTGTCGTTGATTCACCCTCAGGTGGAGTTCTGTAACTATCAGGATCAGACATTTTTGCAGTGGTATTCTTTTCTCTGCCGCGATCGCCCTTCTTAGGATTTCCATCAGAGAAGATGGTTAGGGCGTCGGTGACCAATTCATCCTCGGGCTGACTGTGAGCAGAGGAAATTTCCTCCTCATATTCTTCGGATTCAGTCTCTTATTTCTTCTTCGAAACCTTGGGTGGTTTTGAAGATTTTCCACCTCCAGTCATTCTCATTCGTTCAGACCTTGATGGAAACTGAGGCAATTCTTCTTCAGAATCTGAATACTCTTGCAAACTCTGTGCCATGACCAACCTGTGAAATAGAATAGATGCGAGGGAAAAGGAAGGGTCACAAGCATGCACAGAAAGTATTTTGAACAAAATTGATTTTGACGGAGTCCAAAGGAACTCATGGTAAACCAAAAAGATATCCTTGATAGATTGTACAAGCTAGCCACAGAAAAATAATTCTAGGCAGGTTGATAGCCATCTAATCTTTCGGATAAATACACATGAATCCTAGGACGAGGAAACAAGTACGAGGAAGATCTACAAACCGTACAAGTCAAATCCTAGTGACTCCTAAAGATCTACCGCAGTGAAATAAATCGAAGAAAATAGCATCGATAAGAACTGCCCTAAGAACAGAGATATGGACAGGAGCAGTTCCGGATCCAAGCGCCCGAACTTGGCGACTTGAATGAACTACGGCAATGCGGGAGGAAGGATTACCGCACGGGCGCGATCAGCTGCGACGAGATTTCACCGGAGTAGCACGGCGGAGCTTCTCGCCGGAGTTGCTTCGAGCACGGGCTCGGGTAGAGGTGGAACGAGGGTTTGAGGAACTGAGGAAGAAGACGCGACGCGGTGAGGGATATTTATAGCTGGAGAGCTGAACCTCCTCTCCGAAATCTACGGCCCACAGTTGCAGGACGTTCCGCATTCGACGAACGCGATCATGATTGTGGAGATCGTGGGCACGTGGCAACCGTTCTCTGCGAGAAACTCGGGAAGAGAGCGGGAGTTCGAAAGATTTGAGGAAGGGCTTAACGCCAAAAAAATGGATACAAGTTCGAAGTTGATTTCTTTCACGACCAAGGACGTCGGATAGAGATCTCCTTCAGATCAAATTGTATGCTTGTGACGGACAGCATAGATTTGGATGAGAAAGAATAGAGGGATAAAAGGGTCCGAAACAAAACACTCAGCCAGAAGAGAAGAAACACTAAACTGAGAGCTATGAGTGAGTTGTTCATCGGACGAAACACAAACACGGCAACTCGAAGACAAACAAAAACAACAAAAATAAACACAAGGAACTGTCACCAACAATGTAGATCTCAGGGCTATGGATAAGCGAATAGAATCCCTGAGAGAGAGTTCCTGCAAGACGAGTTAGTTCTTTCTCGCAACCCACACTTGTGTGGGCAGCGCAGACCTCATTTGTCTTGACTGAGCAGGGACGTTCCTTCGTTAATCTCTGTAGTTTGCCTATACATTTCGAGAGTAATCATATGAATATGCATTGAAATTGTTCCCAGAGACATGAGCATAATGATTCGAGGAGATACACATGTACTCCTTTTGTCGAATGTTTGATCGATATTCATTCGAGGAAGTTGCAGAGCCAATCTGCGAGTGATTATTATTTCCTCGAAGAGAGTTACTCTGCATATTCAGGTTAGCAGTGACAGATAAATTTTCAATGATGCACTTCTTCACCCAGATTTGCTTCTTGGGTGAACCAGACCTGCAGTTAGTCCCAACATACCGAGCAAAAACCTTACCATTCTGTTGTTTGAAGAGTTTGTAATTTGAGTTATCAGACTCGTCAAAAACAACAAGAATGGGAGTGTCATATCCAGATAGGAGTGCAGGTTCGAGAGTTTTGCTTTTACCAAGAATCCAACTCGTTCGAGGATATTGCTCGGGAGTCCAGTAGGTTCCATCAACGTTGAGTTTCCTTTCGAAACCCAATCCTTCCTTTCAGGGATTTTTGTGCAGTATTGACTTCTTGAGCACATCACAGAGAGTTTGATGCCCTTTGAGGCTCTTTAGCATTCCTGTCTCAAGCAAGTTCTTTAGCCTGCAATTTTCATCAGAGATAGCAACAAATTCCTCGGAAGAGGGGTTAGAAATATCATTCGTAGTGGTTGCAATATTCTCGATGACAGCATTGGCTGATTCTGCATTCGAATCAACATTTGCTACGTTCTAGGTATTTTGAGCAAGGAGGCATAAAATCATCAGGAAGTTTTTCAGATTACTCGGCGAAGAGAGAAGCTTTTTCCTTCGCAAGCACATTATAAGACTCTTTCAGTGACTCAAGTTCTTGATTCCTGCTAAGGAGTTTATCTGATAAACTCTCGTAGTCAACTGCAAGAGAATCATATCGTTTGGAAAGATCATCAATCGTTGAAGAAAGAGTATCATCCTCTTCAGTCAACTCTTGATTCTTCTCCATCTCTTCGACCAGTAATCCTTTGGATTTCCTAAGATTCTTCTCAAGTTTTTCAAGCTCATCTTATTGAGATTTTGCAATCTTAACAAGTTTGGCATAGGCAATGTATTTAGAGGAATATTCAGTCATAGATTTTCGGTGCTTTGCTGATACCTGATCCTTTGAGGTTTTTGCCATGAGACAGAGTGCGATTGGTTCATCATCACTTGAAGCATTATCATCAGTGTCTGATTCGAGTGACTTCTCGGATGATTCAGAAGCGACGAATGCATTGCCTCTTCCTAGGCTTCTGTGAAGCTCTTCGTCTTCTGATTCGGATTCGGATGTCTCATCTTCAGATTCCATATTCATTTCAGCACACACTCTAGTCAGCTGCGATATTCTCTTCATGCTCGATTCAATGGTTGCTCTGGTTTGCACGTCAGTGACTGGTCTCGTCGAAGAGGATGCGAAAGAATTATTTTTCTTCGAGAGCTTAGTGTGACGGTCCACTCGAGTAAATCTAGAGCAGTGAAGATAAATCCATTTGTTGCTAGGTTTTTTATCTTGTTCCCAGCAAGGCCAGTCTTCTATGTAGTGACCGAATTGTTTGCACTTGAAGCACTTTATCTCTTTCGGCGGTAATCTTGTTGAAGATTCAGGCAAGTCAACTTCGTCATCATTTGTGAGACACAGATTTTGTCTTCTGAGATCACCTAGTCTTTCTGTGAGCATTTCAAGCTCTCTTGTGATAGTGTGTTGATTCTCGATATCTTCTTCTTGTGAACTGCCATAATGTGAAAGAATTTCTCCTTCGCTTTCCGAAGCAGATTCTTGATACCCATTTTCAAGTTCCATCTTTTCTTCCTGAATAGACAGCAGCGTCATGACCTCGACGTAGTGAAGTTCTTCATAGTTTGGTCTTTGCTTGATTTCAGCTACGATTGGATCGAAGGTTGCATCAAGAACACTCAGCAGCTTGTTGACCACATCTTTATCGGTGATATCTGTTACTCCACGTTGATGAAGTCTTTCAACAATATTTGTCAACCGATCAGTGAGTTCCATGGCACTTTCCCTACGAAGACTTCTGAAACCAGCAAACATGGCACGAAGCATATCAGTGTGTGGATCTGTGCTGGCAATGAATTCTTCATGAACTGTTTTGATGGAATCCCAGAGTTGCTTGGCAGTGTCAAGCTTTCGGAACCGAATGAAAATGTCTTTCGAGATACTGTCATAGATAATATCTTTTGCTTGAGCATTCAACCGCATTTTAGCCTTGTCATCGGAAGTAGGAGCATCAGGGTGCTGAACAGTGTATCCATTTTCCACAATCTGCCAAAGTTCAATGTTGATGGCTTGAAGTCTGATTTTCATTCGCTCTTTCCAGTAAACATAGTCATTTCCATCGAAGATAGGAAACCCTTCAGAGTGCGAGGATCTACCTGCATACGACATACTCTAAACTCCAAGGTTGTTAGACCTTTAATAAACAGAGACAGGGAGTACCTGCTCTGAAACCAATTGTTAGGACCGAGAGTATATCGACCAGAGGGGGGGGGTGAATGGGAGATTCAAAAATTCTTGCGAATGTTTTAACTGATCCCAAACACAGCAACGGAAATAAGGTTCGGTACAAAAACACTTAATCAAGCCCACTATTGAGGAACATATGTATCTGTGTAGAAAGCAGTAATAGTTCGAGCACAGGTTTGGCAGATACGATGGTAATGCAATATACGAACAGATGCAGTAGCACGAGGGAAAACAAGATATGAACTGTGATGGAAATGCACGGGAAATTGTGACAAGGTGAATGGATACGGTATTGAATGAAATCACGCTGACATGCAGAAGTACGAAGAAAAATAAATTAGACGGAGACGACAGAAATGAATGATGAGATTAGGAAAGATAAGTAGAGAACTATGATTGATCAGATAAACCTATCAACACAGAGCACGAAAGTAAACTGCTGAAGGAAATGCAATAATGTAGAATGAACCAGTGGTGCTCGATGGCGATAGATGGATTTGGTAGACCAGTTCACCCTTCTGCCAAAGGACTACGTCTGGTTGATGGGGTTGTGATTTAACACAGAAGATGAACTCTCTTCGCCCTATTCTCCTTCAACTCGGAGCTGATCAGACTCCAGTTGATTTCACTCATGGTAGATACTTGTCGGCGATCTCCAAACCTTCGACAGACTTCTTCGCAAACCACAATGACTCTTGGTTGCTTAAGATCTTGCTCGGTGAAGACAATTACTCTTCGACACTCGAGCCGACACCTATCCGTCTAGAGAGTGCACAGCTCTCAAGAGTAATAGGTACAAGAACTCTAACTCAGAACTACTGTGATGCTCAACCACTGTCTAAGTTTTGGCTCTTGATTTTTCTCTTGGTGGATCTTAAACTCAAATCACTCGGAGAGGGGATGCTCAATCAATCTTCTCAGAAATCTTAAGCGGAGCAGCCAATGGGCAATGGTGGAGCGGGGTGGCTATTTATAGCCGCAGCCTTCCCTGAAGGGAAAAGACCAAATTGGACATGTGGAGCAGCCAACGGCCGAGCGACACGAGTCCAACGGTCGGAAATTGAGCGCAACGGTAACATTCCTTGCGGAGCAAGTAATGCTAACTCCTCGGTTTGAAAGATATCTCCTGCAGTACCTAAGAACAACATCTTCTACTGGCAGGTAATCATTCAAAGCATAAAGAGATTTCTCTCAGTCTCACATAGGTTTGGGCTAAGCATCACAGCAGATCTAAGCTTTGAGGACCTATACCCCTCTTAATAGTACGGAGATCCTATGACTCAAATAAGACAAAGAAGAACAACGAAACAAATGCTACATCTTCGCTTCGTCTTCAATCTTCTCGGTCACAGTCATTTTTCTTCGGACAGAATCACCGAACCAATTGCTTCACTACCGCAATAAATTTTTGAGGGGTTACTTCCTTCACATCAATCTTCTCGTCTACATGACTCCAATGGATGTAGCTCATTCTTCTCTGCTGCGCAGATATTCTTCGGTGAAGTTCCTCGAACTTGACACCAGAGACAACATTCTCTTCGGAACTGCATGGATTATTTCTCTCTGTGTGCACTAGCAAACGAATCAGTCCATGCCTGTTTCTGTCAACGATCTCCAAAACACAAGAGGGCAAATATTGCACCAACATGAATGCTTACTCTAGTTATCATCAGATCAAAATGAAGCTGGAGAACCAGGAGAAGACGGCTTTTGTCACACCTTTTGGGGCTTTCTGTTATACAACCATGCCGTTTGGTCTGAAGTGTGTGCAGGCGACTTACCAGCGTTGTGTCCAAAGCTGCTTTCATAAACAGATCGGGCGGAATGTTCATGCTTATGTGGATGATATTGTGGTTAAGTCTTGGAAGAAAGAAACCCTGTTGGAGGATCTCAAGGAAACGTTTGACAATCTCCGTATCTTCCAGATGAAGCTTAACCCAGAGAAGTGTGTTTTTGGTGTCCCTACAGGAAAGCTTCTCGGTTTCCTTGTTTCCGAGCGTGGCATTGAAGCTAACTCGGAAAAGATCAAAGCAATCACGACTCTAGCTAAGCCGGCCAATCTGAATGTCGTCCAGAAGCTGGTTGGGCGGGTTGCGGCGCTGAGCCGGTTCATAAGCCGGCTTGGAGAGAAGGCAATTTTGTTTTACCAATTTCTTAAAAAGTCAGATAACTTCGTCTGGAGTGATGCTGCAGATCAGGCTTTCGAGGCCCTCAAGAAGCAGTTGTCTGAGCCGCCAGTTCTTGCTGCCCCTCGCGAGAAGGAGCCGATGTTGCTATATATTGCTGCTAATAACAAGGCTGTAAGCGTGGCAGTCGTTGTAGAGCGCAAGGAGGATGGCAAGGAATATCCAGTTCAGCACCCCGTGTACTATGTCAGTGAAGTATTAACCGAGTCCAAGCAGCGATATCCGCATTGGCAGAAGCTGGTCTACGAAGTGTTTATGGCTAGTCGCAAACTGAAGCATTAATTCCATGAACATCCGGTCACTGTGGTCAGCTCGGCACCTCTTGGGGATATAATCCAGAACCGAGAGGCCACAGGCCGGGTTGCCAAGTGGGCTATCGAACTTGGCCCGCATCATCTTAAGTATGTGCCACGCACAGCAATCAAATCCCAAGCATTGGTGGATTTCGTTAATGATTGGACAGAGTTGCAGGCTCCCGAAGAAAAGCCCGACACAACATACTGGTCCAAACACTTTGACGGCTCAAGGCAGCTTGAAGGCTCGGGGGCTGGAGTTGTGATTACTTCCCCACGCGGAGATAAGTTCTGTTATGTTTTAAGACTAATGTTCCCCGGTACTAACAATGCAGCAGAATATGAGGCCTTGCTTCATGGGCTTCAGATGGCCAAGGAGATGAACTTGAGCCAGGTCAGATGCTTGGGCGACTCAGACTTGGTGGCCCAGCAGGTTTCTGGTACATGGGATTCCAAGGATCCCCTTATGGCGGCTTATCGGCATGCGGTCACCAACATCGCTGGACACTTCAAAGGTTATCAAGTTGATCATATTGATCGCCGACAAAATGAGGTGGCAGACGCACTCTCTCGTTTGGGTTCTCAGCGCAAGCCGGTGCCGCCAATGTGTTCCTGGACGTTTTACACAACCCGTCTGTCAAGTTGCCAACAGAGGAGGACTTGGCTATTCCTAACCCGGAGGCGGCTCTAGTGGCTGCTATCCACGCTACACCTGATTGGACGGTCCCCTACTTGGCTTACTTAAGCCGGGGAGAACTGCCAACAGAGGAAATCCTTGCACGACAGATCATCAGACGATCCAAGTCCATGACTATCGTCAACGGCGAGTTGCATCGGCGTAGTGTCACTGGTGTCTTTCAGCGTTGTGTTTCACTGGAGGAGGACCGCACAATTCTCAATGAGATTCATTTGGGTGACTGTGGACACCATGCCGGCTCACGATCACTGGTCGCGAAAGCTTTCCGGCACGGTTTTTACTGGCTCACAGCTCATGCTGATGCAGAGGACATTGTATGCAAGTGTGATGGTTGCCGGAATATGCTCGCCAGGCTCATGTGCTGGCTCAAGAGTTGAGGATGATTCCGATAACTTGGCCTTTTGCGGTCTGGGGGCTTGATATGGTTGGACCCTTCAAACATTCTAAGAACAAGCATACACACCTACTGGTGGCTGTGGACAAGTTTACCAAGTGGGTTGAGGCAGAGCCAGTCAGCCGTTGTGATGCTGCTACAGCAGTCAATTTTCTGAAAAAGCTGATTTTTCGTTTTGGTTATCCGCATAGTATAATTACAGACAATGGCACCAATCTTTCCAAGGGAGTCATGAAGCAGTTCTGTCAGCAAGAGCATATCCGGCTTGATCTAACATCAGTTGTGCATCCTCAGTCTAATGGGCAGGTAGAAAGAGCCAATCAGGAATTGCTGTGTGGCATCAAACCCCGGCTCATGGTACCTTTGCAGCGCACGCCGGGTTGCTAGGAAGAGGAATTACCTGCGGTGCTTTGGAGTATACGGACTACTCCCAACAGGTCAATAGGCTATACGCCGTTTTTCCTGGTCTATGGTGCAGAAGCTATACTTCCAAGCGATATCCGTCATGACTCGCCTCGCGTGACGGCTTATGTGGAATCTGATAATGAGAAAGCTCGACAAGATGCTCTTGATGCTCTGGAAGAAGAACGCGAACTTTCCGCGTCCAGATCAGCAATTTATCAGCAAGACCTACGTCGCTATCATAGCCGTCGAGTTCGAAGCCGCACTTTTCAGGAAGGTGACTTAGTGCTCCGTTTGATACAAGACCAGACATGCATGCATAAGCTTTCACCACCTTGGGAAGGGCCATTTGTGGTCAGCAAGAATCTCAACAATGGGTCATATTACAGGATTGATATACGTGAGGCAGATAAATCACGTACCTCTGAGGAGGAAACAAGCCGGCCCTGGAACATTGCCCAACTCCGGCCATATTACACCTGAGTCATCGACTGGGTCACATCTGTGTACATACCTTCTATCATGTGTATACCTATTTTTGATCAAATAAAATAACGACCAGCAGCACTGTGTAAAAGTGTTGTTTCGCCTTAAAACTTGTGTGCTAGATCTTTATTTGTTGATCTTGGTTACTTGGGGACTTCCAACTCAATTGAGTTTAGCTTACAAAACCCTTTAACCCGGCGAGATGCCACAAAGTTGGTTAAACCTGCCTGTTAGCAAGATGCTACTCCCTAAAAAAGCGACCCGGCGTACGTCTGATGAGTCAATCACATAGGTGACCCTGAATTCATCAGAGTTAAAACGTTCGATTGGTTGCGTGAGAGCCGGCTTTCAGAAAGCGAGGACAAACCAATAGGCCAAAGTGCCAGCTTCATGAAAGCAAAATCAGACTTGAGGTTTATAAGCCGGTCTTTCAAGCTGGGTGTTACAAAAACCGGCTTGTCGCAGTCATGTTCCTTTTTTCTGCATTCATTCCATCTCCGCATGCATACATCCATACATAGCATTTACTTTAGTTCACTTTGGTATTCTTGAGTCATTACAAACAGTAACAAAGATTACTAGTTATTTATGTGATTTCATCAAGTTGTATGCAATTGTTATTGTTTCAGCAAAATTACTCAAATTTACAAAAACCGGCTCTCGAAGCCCAATAGAGGATTCACAGAAACAAGGCATCCACAAGGTGTTTGTACAGGCAATAGCGAGCGCAGTACACGATGGCACTGGCATCAACAACAAGTGACTCATGCTACGCTATTACAAGCCGCCCATCAGCTGCGGCCACGACAAAATTTTTCCAGTTCAGATTACAAAAGGATAAGCCGGCGTTTTATGCCGCCGGGTTAGAGCTGGCACCCGCGCCCGATGAAGCACCATGTGCCGGCTCTTCGTGGCCGTCGTCATCCTCCGCCTCTTGACTTGACTCGCCGATTGACCACTGAAGTGAGCGCAACGCTTCAAATAGGGCATCGGTTGTTATCAGGGAGGAGGGGTCGACTTCAGGAGCGAAAGATGGCTTACGCGTTCGGGTTAGAGCAACCGGCTCATGATTTGGCATTTCCATCCGCTCGTTCTCCTTTGTATAGCCGGCCTAGTACTTGGTCAGATCTACTTCTTCGGCAATCTCGGTGGCTGCAACCCGGGTTTCTTTGATACAGCATTGAAAGTCTTTCTTGGTGAAAGGCGAATTGTCCACATTGAACTCTGGGTACCCGCCCACAATCTGAGCCGGGTCAAGTTCTGGCACATATGCCTTGGCTCGGGCTAGCGCTGTTAAAGCCCTAGTGCGGCAAGCTGCCTTCTTCCAGTCATCGAACCACTTGGGCACGACTGACAGCTCTTTAAATGTGTCAGCAATCAACTGCGGCGGCGCCTTGGTGTTCTTTGCGGCCATTATGCAACGACAGCCGCCTATGTATAGCTGCTCTACGAGGGTATACACCGCCTTTAATTTCACCAGTGGTTGCTGCACCAGCGTTTGGTTCTTGTGACCTGCAAAAATAAGTATACATGATCAGATAAGTCGGCTTAGCATATTTAAGTCGGAATAGTTGGTGCATGGTGGTCTGTTTTGCTTACCAAAGATGGCCCGGCACATGGCGGTGATCTGGCCTTTTAGAGTCGCCAGCTCTTGAGTTACCGGCTCAAGTTTGGATTCGGCCTCTTCAGCTCGCGTGGCTAGGGCGGCTCTTGCAGCTTCAGTTTCTTGCAAGGTGTTCCTCACAATGACCAAAGACTTATTGGCTTCAGCAGATGCTTATTCAACCTCTTTACGCAACTTTTTCTCATTCCTTGCTTCCTTTCGGAAGAAGGAAGCCTGGGCCTCTACTTGATTCAGCATATCCTGCACGACAAGTTCAGTTATCTCATAGGCCTGTCCCGAGCCGCCCTTCCGGCCAACCCGGCACATGGGGGCTACATATTTTCGCACTTATCAAAAATGCAAAACAAGCAAGTTCCATGCAGATGCAGGCATTCTACATGGCACTTGGGGGCTAATGCATGATTTGATCTTAGTGGACAGGGAGACCCGCCCGTCATGATATGACGAGCCGGCCTTTGGAGGTGCCAATGGAGGTTATGCAGGGGAGATAAAATTTGGAAGTCCCAGGTCATCATTTCATAATGACCCGGCCCTTGGGGGCTACATATATATATGGTGCATGGCAGAAGGCGCAGTTACCTCATACTTCCGCTTCATGGAAGATATCATCGCAATCTCTGTGTCCCGGCTCTTAGACAGCCGGGTCAGCACAGCTTGGTGCAGGGTACTGGCGTCTTGATCTTCAAAGGTAGAAAAGTCAAGAGCCATCTTCCCCTTATCCTTTGAGGCCAGTTTAGGCTTGGCGGGAATTTTGGTAAGAGCTATAGAAGCCTCTGGTGGAGCAGTTTGTTGTTCTCTAGTCACCAGTACATCATCCTGAGCCGGTGGCGCGTGCTGCTCTTCAGGTTGCTCCTCAGTTGGATTCTCTCTCTCCTGAACAACAGGAGAGGGAGTGCGAGCCGGGCTTGCGGTATCTGCAGGCGGTGGGCTGTTCTGGAATGCCGGCTCATCCTGGGTGACCAAGGTGGCCTCCTCTTCTTGAGGGCCTGTTTGAATGACCGGGTCAGATGACCCGGCAGTTGCTTTCTTCTTAATGGCCTTGGCGCTGCACAAGGAACAAGGAGTTATTTGTTTAAAGGGTGAGGAATAAGAAATCACTGTGTCACAAGAATGGTTACATTACTTACCCAGGGTTGATGTTGAAAGCCGGCGCCTGAGTAGTGCTTGACTCGCCTGAGGAGGGGGACATCTGATATGCCGAGTCATTTAAATGTAAGGGCGCCTTGAAACGACCAGCTAGAGGAAAAGAGGGAGTTGGACTAAGAAGCACCTCTGCCCGCGCTCTACGGGATGGCGGCTCATATGGAAGCCCGCCGCTTAACTCGCCTTCACTGCTCCGGGTCTTCCTTTTGGAGGTCCCGGCTTGCTGTGTCTTCTTCAAAACAAATTGGGGATCCAAATGAGCGTCCTGGTGAGAAAAAGGGACCTTACGGACGTCAACCCGGGGTTTCCTTCGAACCTTGCAGATTACAACCCGGGTTTTCTCCCGAATAGGTATTGGAGAGTCAGAGTCTGAAGAGATCAAAGTTACCTCTGGCTCGATGGTGTGGCTAAATTCAGCTTCATCCTGAAGAGAAGGGGCGATGGCAAGTTGAATAAAAAGACGACCAAGCGAGTCGAGTTCTACCTCAGCCTCATTTTTTGTAGCCGCCTCATCAACATCAGCCGGCTCATCTTCTTGTTCCACTGGAGCAGGGGCAGGTTGTCGAGGTTTCTTCTTTTTCCAAAACTAATCATCTGCCTGCATTTATGTGAGTCGGCAGCTAAGAATGAGATGAAGAAAGCGAGCCAAGAATAGAATAAGAAAGTGCAAGCACTTACTGAAGGAACATGATTGGTCAAGCAGAAGGGTGCTAGCCCAGTCTTGTTGCATTTCTCTTGAGGCTCTCCTAGTAATTTCTTGGTGGCTTTATTGATTTCACCCACGAACAAATTAGCTTGACTGAAGCGTTGAACGTCAGCTGTCTCACCAGTATAATTGCACATCAAGTCGCCCCTCTGGCTAAGGGGCTGGATTCGCCAGCTTATCCAACACCGGGTCAAGTCGATCACGGTGAGGCCATTAGCAGTTAAGTCCCTTAACTTGGAATAAATGGGGGCAACTTGCTTACGTTCCTCTGTTGAGAGCCAACCCAGAAAGGCAACTGTGGCGTTAAGCCGGTCTAGTCTGTAACCCGGTAGGGGGTTTTCACCTTGAGGAGCAGTGTTTTTGCAATAAAACCAAGTCTTGTTCCAGCCTTTGGGATGACTCGCCAGCTTGGCCTCAGGAAAGGGAGTGTTTCTTCGCCTTTGAACAGAAATGCCACCAAGTTCTATACTAGGGCCATTGGTGAACTCGGTCTGATGGTTGATGTAAAAGAATTCTCGGAAGAGAAGGATAGTTGGCTCTGTCTAGAGGTATACTTCGCAGAAAACTTGAAACTGGCAGAGATTGGTGATTGAGTTTGGACCAAGGTCCTGTGGCCGGAGGTCAAAAAAGTTGAGAATGTCACAGAAGAATTTTGACCCGGGCGGACGAAACCCCCTCTGGAGATGATCTGCAAAGACAACCACTTCGTCTTGCTTGGGCTGAGGGGAACTCTCTTCATCAGGCGCTCGCCAGCTAATTGTCTCTTGAGCCGGCAAGAGGCCTTGCCCCACGAGCTCGTTCAACATGAGAGTTGAGACATGGGATCTAACCCAGTTGCAGGCCTTGTCGGTCTTGGGAGCCATGAAGACTCAAGCCTTCCGCTGCAAGGTAATAACGATAAGCCGGCACGTTAGGTTGATGAGGGACAAGCCATCATGATATTTGAAGCTATAACCTGGCAAAATAATAAGACGACCATGATTGCTAAAGCCATGTCCCGGATTATGCAAGCCACCGAAAGCGGTGATAAGCCGGTATAACAATGAGTCGGTGCCAGTGATTCAGTGATGTTCTGGGTTTTCGCTAAGTGTTGAGCTAGCTACCAACAAGAATCCAACGGAGCAACTACTTTTATAGATCTAAAAAATACTTTGGAAAAGAAAGTTTAAAAACCTAAACATCGGTGAATACGAGAGCCCGTTTGCAATGGGGGTCTGTGGAAAGCAGTACAGAGATTTGGATGGGAAAAATGGCATCGCCGCAATACTAAAAGGGCCCATTCATGTGATTCCAATGAATCTAGATCTACTAATAGGAGGGGAAGATGAACACGGTCAAACCACGACGAACTGCACAGAGAATGGGGCGTTACAGATCTAAAGCGAGAATTATTTGGGTGTACCTATGTGTGGCGGAGGTGGCCGGAGTGTTCTGTATGAGCTCCGGCGGCGACTGGGGCGACGGAGAGGACGCGGTTGAGGTCGTTGGAGAGCTCGAAGGCGGCGGCGCTTCGGGTGTGAGAAGTGGCGGATGTGAGGAAGAAGAAGAGCAAGAGGTAAAAGGTAATAGTGGGGGTGAGCTGGCCTCTTTATAGGCACGGTAAAAATTGAAACGGCAGGTGCGGAGCCCCAGGCAACGCAGTAATTTTCGGCTGCGGGCTCCTCGATTTTCACGCCTGACAAGACCATACAAACCCACTCAAAGATACAGCATGATGTCATTCCGGATTTTGCGGAAGTGGATTGCGACGTCATGAGGAAAAGGAGATACAAGATGCTAAGTCTGAAAACGAAGGAATGACCCGGCGATCTACTTAACCCTGGAAATTGGGCCAGTCAAGACAGCGTTCTAAAGGACCGGCTTGGGAAGCATTTGGAGAATATCTTACTAATGTTTGTTTTCCAGGGTGAAGTTTAACATGAATGAATTCAAGTCAAACTGAGGGCTAATGTTGGGGATATTTGCCAGCGTATAGACCCGGCAGGGTGATGACCCAGCCATAGAGCAGGCTCAGCGGGTCAACTTACTGCAGGGCTGAAGGACTCTTGGCGGGCCGGCTTGAGGAAGCTTAGCGGGAAAGGCCGGCTTAGGCAATGGGCCGGTTCACGAGGAAGACGAGTGGCGAGAAGGCCGTCTTGGAGGACAAGTAGGAAAGAATAGGAGACGGGTCAAAGGACGACCCAGACTCTCATGTAATCTAGGGTTCCACCTATATATATAAAGGGGGGGTACCTATGCGAAAAAGACTAAGTTGCAATCTATCGAAAGCTAGGTTAGCGAATCCGCATCCTTGTAATCGAGAACTACAGCAATATAATCAAGCAGGACGTAGGCTTTTACCTCTACCGTGAGGGGCCGGACCTGGGTAACCCGGCATTTTCCCGTTCCCGATCAACCCCGTTAAGCTTCCACACTTGTGCGATGGCCTCATCTCCAAGTCCTTTCACCAGGGCATCTGCCGTGACAAAACCACGACACGCCTAGTTGATGCGAGACTTTCTCCCTTTTTGACTTCTCCTTATTGATACCTACCACCACATTCTATTCCACCTATAGTGCTATGTCCATGGCTCACTCTCATGTATTGCGTCGGGGTTGAAAAAGCTGAAGTGCGTTAAAAAGTATGAACCAATTGCTCGACTGACATCGGGGTTGTACATGATTTATATTTTGTGTTAAGAAGATGGAGCATGACAAGGCTATATGATGTTCTAGGGATATCGTTCTTTAGCATTTTTATTCTGAAAGGCATGATTGTTTGTTGGTATGCCTGAGTATTGATGTCTTTATATCAAATTATAGACTATTGCTTTGAATCACTCGTGTCTTAATATTCATGCCATGATTAGATTACATGATCAAGAGGTAGCATTCCACATCAAAAATTATCTTTTTTATCATTTACCTACTCGAGGACGAGCAGGAATTAAGCTTGGGGATGCTGATACGTCTCCCTCATATCTATAATTTTTGATTGTTTCATGCCAATATTCTACAACTTTCACATACTTTTGACAACATTTTATATTATTTTTGGGACTAACATATTGATCAAGTGCCCAGTGCCAGTTCTTGTTTTCTGCTTGTTTTTTGTTTTGCAGAAAATCCAAATCAAACGAAGTCCAAACGCGATAAAATTTTACGGAGAATTATTTTGGAATATATGTGATTTTTAGGAAGAAGAATCAACGCAAGACGGTGCCCGAGGTGGCCATAAGGCAACAAGGCGCGGCCCTAGGGGGGTCGCGCCGTGTTGCCTTGTGACTCCCTCAAACGTTGGTTGGGGCCCTTCTTCCGCCACAAGAAAGATAATTTCTAGAGAAAAATCCCCTCAAAATTTCAGCCCAATCGGAGTTACGGATCTCCGGGAATATAAAAAACGGTGAAGGGGTCAGAAAAGAGAGAGATCCAATCTCGGAGGGGCTCCTACCTTCCGGGAGCCATGGTGGCCAAGGACCAGAGGGGAACTCTCCTCCCATCTAGGGGGGAGGCCAAGGAAGAAGAAGAAGTAGGGGGGCTCTCTCCCCCTCTCTCCCGGTGGCGCCGGAATGCCGCCGGGGCAATCATCGTGACGGCGATCTACACCAACAACTTCGCCGCCGTCAACACCAAATCTCTCCCCCTCTATGCAGCGGTGTAACACCTCTTGTCCCCACTGTAATCTCTACTTAAACATGGTGCTTAACGCTATATATTATTATCCAATGATATGTGGCAATCCTATGATGTCTGAGTAGATTCATTTTGTCCAATGGGTTGATTGATGATCATGATTGGTTTGAGTTGTATGTTTTATTTTGGTGCTGTCCTACGGTGCCCTCCGTGTCACAAGCATGTGGGATTACCACTGTAGGGTGTTGCAATACGTTCATAATTCGCTTATGGTGGGTTGCGTGAGTGACTGAAACACAAACCCGAGTAAGGGGGTTGTTGCGTATGGGAGTAAAGAGGACTTGTTACTTAATGCTATGGTTGGGTTTTACCTTAATGATCTTTGGTAGTTGCGGATGCTTGCTAGAGTTCCAATCATAAGTGCATATGATCCAAGTACGGAAATTATGTTAGCTCATGCATCTCCCTCATATAAAATTGCAATAATGATTACCGGTCTAGTTATTGATTGCCTAGGGACAAATCCTTCTCTTGTGTTACAAAAAGCTTTCTACTAAACAACTAACTTTTATTATCTTGCAAATTACTCATAGTTTTATTCTTGCTAAGTACTTCTAGTTTTATTCTTGCAAACTTATCCTATTACACCTACAAGTAGTTTTATTCTTGTTCTAGGTAAAGCGAACGTTAAGTGTGCATAGAGTTGTATCGGTGGTCGATAGAACTTGAAGGGAGTATTGATTCTACCTTTAGCTCCTCGTTGGGTTCGACACTCTTATTTATCGAGAAAGGCTACAACTAATTCCCTATACTTGTGGGTTATCACACGGTATCGCTCTGATGTCTGAAATTTTAAATGGGGGCTAAATTTGTAGCTTTCCCCGCATCCGAGACAAGCGCGTCCGAAAGACATTGTTCCCCCTACCTCTCTCCCTCCATTTCCCCATTCGTACTCTGTGGGCGCCAAAACACCCTCTCCACCCCCAGCATCCTCCGTCTGCCACCCCATCCGCCACCGTCCTCCTCCACCATGCCGGAGCTGATACCCCGACGCCGTCGTCCATTACAAGAGATCGACATCTCTCATCCACGGCTACAGACTAGGACCCTTGCATCGCGTCCTCTCGCTTCACCCGTGTCGTCGTCCACCTTGCCAGGGCCGCTCCTACGACCGTCTCTTCCACCGCGCTGGGACATATCCCCCGCCGCCACCGTCTGCCTTGCCAGATCTGCTTCCACTCCGCCGACAGCCATCACAACCGCAGCACCCTCAACTTCTCAGCAGATGCCTACACTGGTACATCGAACTGCTATACAAACGGTTTTTACCCCCTTTCCACGATGGAGTTTTAAACCGTCGCCTTGCCTGTGTGTGCGATAGGGGGGGTCTTCCCACATGACCCAGAAACCGTCGGTGATAGGGAGCACGCAAGCATACGTTTCGCAGAACTAAGCATATGTGATGCCCGATCTATCCCAAACGCGACTCGTCACACAACTGTTTGTGATCTATCGAATATCCCAAACGCTCCATCCTTGCTACTCGTGTGTGCTCGCATTACCATCGCACTCGGTATTCTGTGGTGCAACGTTTACGATGTGCGCCCCATCACAAACAGTTCACGATTGTAAAACGTGTATGGTAAGGAGACTATCACACACATTCACTTCTCCCGAACCGTATGCGATATATAATCAAGAAGATTAGTTAATCATCGTACGAGTGTCGGATAGGATTACGAAACATCAAACTGTCGTACCATTGTTGTACATGATAACTATCACACACACTATTCTGTGGTGCAAACGTTTATGATGCGTACGACATCAGAAACAGTTCATGATTGTAAAGCGTGTACGATAAGGCGACTATCACAAACATTTAGTTTGCTAGCACTGTTTGTGATATTGTTTGACATCACACACGCTTTGCAAAAGGCAACTGTGTGCATGGTCGCACACGTTTCCTCTCTGTGAACTGTGTCGGATTATGATGTATATCACACATGATGTGCTTCACAGACCATGTGCACCGTAATGACCTGCACAGCGTATTTTCACCCGAATTTAATCGCTGCTATTTAAAATTGTACCGAATTTGAATTTGAAAGTAGGCTATAACTTTATTCACATCCATCAGGTTCAACAACCAATGCATTATTCGATTCACGGGTACATATGTTCAAGAGTTACATAAAAAAAAGAATTACATATGCACCAAATAAAGAATGATGAACCAGGGTTGTATACTTGTACTATTAAAGACAGTAAAGAAAGAGGCGAAAGACATTCTGATTGCTGAACAAGGTGAAGCGGAATGCCCATATTGTGCCCTCCTCCATGCAGAAGGCACGCACGACTCTAGTCCAACCCCTTGTGATGGCCGACCGCCCATCCTTCACTGTCTTCATGACGACATCTAGGTAGTCATTGTGTCCTGGTAGAAATACTTTAACCTTTGCATGCCCACCAATCATGTAGTTTGAGAGGTAATCTTGAGTAAACTGCTTTGGGAACCACTACAAAGGAAAAAGATTCAGACATTGTCATCTAACACAACTCATTATGGGCAGTAAAAAGAAGGCTGCAGAGTTCTTACTTACCATCCTGCAGTTCACTATTGTCTTGGATAAAGTGTAAACAAATAGTTTAATTGCCATCTTTTGACCCATTTTACTAATAATCTTTATCAGTTTCCTCACTTGATGTTGGTTCAAGAATATCTCATTGCCCCATACGCAAAAAGGGTCGAAGCGCGGATCTTTACCAATGGCATATGTACCTAAAAGCACCAAGTTAATATTAGAAGCTAAACAGCAATTGCACAATGATGTAGTACAACACTCCCTCCGTCCCATTATATAAGATCTTATTACATCCAATATACTCACATATTCGATGAATTATCATCTTATATTATGGGGCGGAGGGAGTTTATTACATTGTTACAAATATCGGCCGATTAACTGCTGTTAACTGCTGCTGTGTTGTTGCTATTGCTGCTCTTCTATGTATATCTAGACATCATCAGAACATTAAGGTAACACTCTTCCTTGTTGCTATGTAGCCTAGGATTGCATATTTAGACATTCAGTACAATGCATGTTGCTATGTAGCCTCAGATATATTAGATATGGCCCTAGTTAACCCACCGATAAATGGGTTACAGATATATTCAGTTAAATGTCCGATTCACCGATTAATTCCTTATCAGCCCCTGGCCTATATGGTACCAGCTACCGATATCCTGAACAGTGAGTATATATAAGCCATGGGATGAAACTAACCTCGATGGAAAATAGCAGTCATTCCCAATATTGTCCTGTGTAAGTACATCAAAAGGCATGTTAAGCACAACAGGCTAAACATCAACCAAATATATCCATGGTAGACAACATAATCTCCAAATGATAGCTTCAGTGTGCAGGTTTAAGCACGCTAGTTAAGCAAAACAAGAAGTGGAAAGGTGTGTTAACTGCACAGTTCATACTTGCACATATAGAACATCACATTGTGAATAACTGAAATAAACAAGGCATACTACGAACAACCAAAGATAGCAATTGAAACTAGACATATGCTAACTACAAACAACCGAACAACCAAAAACCGTTAAAAGAGGCATATGCTCGCTACAACAGGCTTAACAACAAGCAAATAATCATTCATATTGGTATTGTTGAAACTGGTATTGATGAAATTGAACTGCACAGTTCATACTTGCACATATAGAACATCACTTTGTGAATAACTGAAATAAACAAGGCATACTACGAACAACCAAAGATAGCAATTGAAACTAGACATATGCTAACTACAAACAACCAAACAACCAAAAACCGTTAAAAGAGGCATATGCTCGCTACAACAGGCTTAACAGCAACCAAATAGTCATTCATATTGGTATTGTTGAAACTGGTATTGATGAAATTGAACTGCACAGTTCATACTTGCACATATAGAACATCACTTTGTGAATAACTGAAATAAACAAGGCATACAACTAACAACCAAAGATAGCAATTGAAATTGGACATATGCTAACTACAAACAACCGAACAACCAAAAAACGTTAAAAGAGGCATATGCTGACTATAACAGGCTTAACAGCAAGCAAATATAGTCATTCATATTGGTATTGTTGAAACTAGTATTGATGAAATTGTACTACACAGTTAATAGTTGCACATATAGAGCATCACACCGTGAATAACTGAAATAAACAAGGCATACTGCAAACAACCAAACATAGCAATTAAAACTGGACATATTCTCACTACAAAAGGGGCTCGACAAAACAAATCATTGGTTCCCCCCTGTGAAGAGGCTGATGTCTACTACACAACTTATTCTTGTAGACTCGTGTTGGGCCTCCAAGCGCAGAGTTTTGTAGGACAGTAGCAATTTTCCCTCAAGTGGATGACCTAAGGTTTATCAATCCGTGGGAGGCGTAGGATGAAGATGGTCTCTCTCAAACAACCCAGCAACCAAATAACAAAGAGTCTCTTGTGTCCCCAACACACCCAATACAATGGTAAATTGTATAGGTGCACTAGTTCGGCTAAGAGATGGTGATACAAGTGTAGTATGGATAGTAGATATAGGTTTTTGTAGTGCGAACAATAAAAAACATCAAGGTAGCAAGTAACAAAAGTGAGCATAAACGGTATTGCAATTCTTAGAAACAAGGCCTAGGGTTCATACTTTCGCTAGTGCAATCTCTCAACAATGCTAATATAATTGGATCATATAATCATCCCTCAACGTGCGATAAAGAATCACTCCCAAGTTCCTATTAGCGGAGAACATAAGATAGAAATTGTTTGTAGGGTACGAAACCACCTCAAAGTTATCATTTCCAATCGATCTATTGAGCTATTCCTATAAGTGTCACAAACAGCCCTAGAGTTCGTACTAAAATAACACCATATGATACACATCAACCAACTCTAATGTCACCTAGATACTCCAATGTCACCACAAGTATCCGTGAGTTGATTATACGATATGCATCAAACAACTTCATAATCATAATATTCAATCCACACAAAGAACTCCAAGGAGCACCCCAAAGTTTCCATCGGAGAAAAGATAATGAAAACGTGCATCAACCCCTATGCATAGATTACCCCAATGTCACCTCGGGAATCCGCGAGTTGAGTATCAAAACATATATCAAGTGAATCAATATAATACCCCATTGTCACAACGGATATTCATATGCAAGACATACATCAAGTGTTCTCAAATCTGAAATATTCAATCCGACAATAGTGAAACCTCAAAGGTAAAAACTCAATTCATCACAAGATAGAGAGGGAGAAACACCATATGATCCAACTATATTAACAAAGCTCGCGGTACATCAAGATCGTGCCAAATCAAGAACACGAGAGAGAGAGAGAGATCAAACACATAGCTACTAGTACATACCCTCAGCCCCGAGGGTGAACTACTCCCTCCTCGTCATGGAGATCGCCGGGATGATGAAGATGGCCTCCGGTGATGATTCCCCCCTCCGGCAGGGTGCCGCCAAGGGCTCTAGATGGGATCTCCTTGGTACAGAGGCTTGCGGCGGCGTAAAAACTCATCTAGGTTAACTTTTGGGTGTTTCTAAATATATAGCATTTTTCAGCGTTGGAATCACGCAAAGAGGTGCCACAGGGGGCCCACGAGGCACCAGGGGACGCCTGGGGGGGTGGCGTGCCCTGGTGGCTTGTGGGGCCCCTGTGGCTCTTCTGCTGCTCCCCCAAAGCTTCCTGGGTCTGTTTCCTTCCAGAAAAAATCATCAAAAAGTTTCGCTGCATTTGGACTTCATTTGATATGGATTTTCTGGAAAACCAAAAACAAGCAGAAAACAACAACTGGCACTGGGCACTAGGTCAATATGTTAGTCCAAAAAAATCTTATAAATGCCATATAAAAGTGCACAAAAATCATACAAAACTATAATAAACATGGCATGAATATTCATAAATTATAGATATGTTGGAGACGTATCAGCATCCCCAAGCTTAATTCCTGCTCGTCCTCGAGTAGGTAAATGATAAAAGAAATAATTTATGAAGTGTGAATGCTAGCATAGTGCATAAGTTTGATCATGTGACGCCCCCGACTTAATCGTGCACTAATCATACACGCAAATGCACACGATCAATCCTAAGGACTCACTTGAAGATATCACAACACAACTCTAAACACAAATAAAGTCATACAAGCTTTATATTACAAGCCAGGGGCCTCGAGGGCTCGAATACATAAGCTTGAGTCATACAAGCATCAGCGGAAGCATCAGATATCTGAGTACAGACATAAAAGTTAAACAAGTTTCGCCTTAAGAAGGTTGAGCAAAACAACGACACTGGATCGAAAAGGCGCAAGCCTCCTGCATGGGTGCCTCCTATCTACTCCTGGTCGTCGGTGGTCTCCACGTAGTAGTACTCTCCACCAGAGTGATAGTAGTAGTCATCGACTGGGGCAGCTGGCTCCGGGGCTCTGTCATCTACTCGCAGCAATCGGGTATGGGGAAAAGGGGAAGCAAAGCAACCGTGAGTACTCATCCAAAGTACTCGCAAGACTTACATCAGAACTATTCTACTTATGCATCGGTATCAAAGAGAGGCTGTATCAGTGGACTGGACTGCAGAAATGCCAGAATAGAGGGAAGGCCTAGCCTATTGAAGACTAGCATCTTCAGCGTCTTGCAGCATTAGAAGAGTGCAGATTAGTACATAAATATAGTAGTAGCTACAAGTAGTAACAACACCCAGAGATCCTTCCTCGACTCCCTGCGAGAAAGCGATCCCAGAGCTGTAATATCCATTTGCATCTCAAGTAACCATTTCTAGTTGTACCAGATCGGGATATTTTCCGAACGTCCTGTTACCGTGGACACGGCTATTCGAATAGATATACTTCCCTGCAGGGGTGCACCAACTTACCCAACACGCTCGATTAACTCTGGCCGGACACACTTCCTCGGTCCATGCCCGGCCTCGGCTGATCGACACATCGTAGCCCTACCTAGGTTCAACAGAGAGGCCAGCACGCCGGTCTACATCCTAAGCACTCAGGGGTCTTGGGCCCATCGCCCTTTGCACTCCTGCGCGTTGCGAGGACAGTCGGGACCAGACCTAGCCCCTGTATACACACGTAGGCTTTCACGGTCCACCCGGGCGCGTGCCGCTCAACTGCTGACATCTGAAGAACTTCGGCTGATACATACGATGCCGAGTGCCCATACTATTCCCGTGTGGTGGTTAGTGCGAAAAGGCCAGAGGCCTACTCAGATCACATATCCTAACCCATTAGTGTGTTGGGAGCTCGCGGAAACGAGCAGCGATCCATGATCTGTTGTCCCGTCGCCCCGTCTCGTGGACTTACGGCAAGGGCCAGGAATGCCCGGCCGTGCCACGTAATTATCTCGCGGGTACCCTCACGGTCAACCCGACTCTACATCTCTCGCGGGTACCCCTCGGGGTCAACCCGACTTCCACAATTCCTGAAGTATAAGCAAGGTATCCGTGTGTTTATAACATCAAGAAGGAATCCGAGGAATCACCCTCGTTGGATTTCCACTCGATGTGTCCATCAAGGTGAACTCGGAGGAATCACCCTCGATGGGTTCACACTTGAGGGGTTGCACGACAGAGGCTTCATCGGAGGTGGTGAAAGAGGAATCACCCTCGGTAACCCACAACCGACTAGCTATACTATAGAGGCAACATCAGGAGTGAGATAAGAGGTATCCCCCTCGGCACTCGATGGTAACCCTGCAGAGTCGTACAACTTAGGGGGTGTGCGGTGATGTGCTGGTCTCAGCCCATCGATCACATAGATCGGGGCACTGGAGACAAAGCGGGGCAACTAGGACAAGGATGAGGGGCCACAGATGGTTCACTAACCAACCTATACTAAGCATTTAGGATAGCAGGTAAGGTATCAATAACAGTTACAAAAACAGGCTATGCATGAGAATAGGTAATAACGGGACAACAATTGTAGCAATTCTAATGCAAGCATGAGGGAGAAAGAATAGGTGATATAGGCATGTTCAAGGGGGTTTGCTTGCCTGGAAGCTCTGCGGCAAAAGAGGGGTCGTCGGTGGTGTAGCAGTCCTCAGGGGCTACGTCGGTACAGGGATCTACCGGAGAGAAGAGGGGGAGGAAACAGATGAAATACACAGCAAACAAAAGCAACACAGAGCATGACAATGCTAAAATGCAGTGCAGGGGTGACCTAATGTGTCTCTAAGGAATTTTAGGAATTTTAGGATTTAAATTGAAATTATTAGCCGGTCTGTATGCACTATTCATCTACCGGAAATAGACGAAAAATTGCGGGATCATCTACGTAGAGGGTCCCAGCATGAAAACAGAAAGCACGATCGGATTCGTAGGATTTTTCTGAGCAATTTTCATGTAGAAATTTTTTCCATCCGAGCTACGGATTAATTTCTACGAATTTCCGAAGATTTAAACAATATCCAGAAATTCCTGGAATTATTTAATTCGAAAATATTCCAGAAATCCTATTTGCACCCAGTGGCTGCCTAGCCACAGAGGCTGACATGTGGGGTCTGGGGCCCAGTTGACTTAGTCAACTGCCCAGTCAGCAGTCAACTCTGTTGACTATTGACCTAGTCAAACTGGCCAGTGGGACCAGGGTGTCAGTGACTCAGAGGCTAACTAATTTAGTTAAACTAATTAAACTACAGTGGCGGCCACTTGTTAGTGTGATTAGCAGTGTATTAGCACTAATTAACTAGCTGACATGCGGGACCCACCTGACAGCGAGTTGACCAAAATCAACGTGGTCAACGGCGGCCAGGGGGCTCACTGGCAGTGACCCAGGTGGGCCCCAGGCCGTGCCACGCTGGCGGCCGGCGCCGGAGCCGCTCCGGCGAGCCCCAAACGCGGCGGCGCGACCCAGCCAGCATCGGATTTGCTCTACAAGGGGCCAAATCGCATGTTTTTGGGCTCGTTCGAAGGGCCACTCTGTCGCGTGTCGATCTACGGCGTCGTTTAGCACGGGGGTGGCCGGCAGGGGCGTCGGTGATGACGCTGGCGGCGGGGAGTTTCAAGAGCTCCACGGAAGCAGCAAAACAGCGCGCGCGAGCAGTTAGAGAGGCCCGGCCGCACTACGAGAGTGCTCCGAGCACAATGGCGTGCTCGGACGGCCACGACAGCGACAGGAACAACGGTGGCGAGCACGACAGTAGAGCGGAGCTCCGGCAATGGCGGCGCGATGCGCACGGCTAGCTACGGGCGAGGCAACAGCGTGAGGACGGGGAGAGAAGGGGCGGAGCTCACCTAGCAGGCTCAAGGTGGCCCGGCAACATGTTAGTAGCAGAAGGGTGGCCGGAGCGGACGGAGCTCGCCGACGGCCGAGGCGAAAGGGGGCGGCTCGATCCGCGGCCTGCAGCGCTCCCCAGCTACAGCGGCTTGCCATAGGGGATGAGGTCGAGCGCGGCAAGGCCTCCAGACATGACGGAGGGAGGCGGGGACGACAGTCGCCGCGGCGGAGACGGACGGTGCCGGCGGCTGCGCTCGGGAGAGAGAGGGGAGAGCAAGCGAGCGCTGGAGAGGAAGAAAGGGAGTGCTGAGGAGTCCAGGGGGAAGGAACGAGGGCCGGCCTTATCCTCCACCCAACTGCCCCGGCGCTGTGGCGGCTGCGGACGGCGCGATGAGCTACTGGCCCTGGCGCGGGCGACACGGTGGTGGGGGCAGGTAGAAGACCCTGTTCCAGCGGGCTGGGCCGGCTGGGCCAGCGCCAGGTAAGGCGTCGCCCATTTTTCCTTTTTCCATTTTCTGTTTTCCCCTTTATTTATTAAACAGAGAGGGAAAAGGAATTATTTGGGCATCCAAACCACTTCAGAAAAATGAGGGACTTGGCCACAAATATTCCTTGTAATATTTGGCACTGCCACAATTATTTTGGAGGCCAGATGAATCCATTTGTATTTTTCACAAATAAAATAGCATTTTAAAATGCCGAAATTGCATTGTTTTAATTGCTACTGTCCATCTTAGCACTTAGGTGATGTTGTTTTCCTTAAGATTCAATGTTTTGGAATTTTGGCTAAATGATGAACTATTTTGCAGCAACTTTGGTGCAACTTCATTTTCATTTGCAAAAATGACTTTGAATTCAGAGAGGAGTTTGAAATGAGATATGAAATCACTGTGATCATTCCTCACTAATCAAAGTAGCTTAGCATTAACATGGTGATCACTGTTGCTCATTTACAGAGGGTTGTTACAAATTCTCCTCCTCTAAAAGAAATTCTCATCCCAAGAATTCAAGAGGTAGAAGCAAAAAGGTCGGGGTATTCTTCCCATAGGCTATCTTCACGTTCCCAAGTGGCTTCATCTTCAGTATGATTTGACCACTGTACTTTGAGGAACATGGTTGCCTTCTGACGGGTCAGACGTTCAGGTTGATCCATAATGCGGATCGGATGCTCCTGATAAGATAGATCATCTTGCAAATCGAGCAATTCATGATCCACTGCTCGGTGCGGAGATTCCTTGAAGCAACGGCGAAGTTGCAACACATGGAAGACGTCGTGGATGTGAGAGAATTGCGGCGGCAACTCCAATTTATATGCCACATGTCCACGTCTGGCGAGAATGCGAAAGGGGCCGATGTAGCGAGGAGCTAACTTACCCTTGATTCCAAAGTGATGAATGCCCTTCATAGGAGTAACACGCAGATAAGCTTGCTCACCAGGTTGATAGATCGATCCCGAGTGTTTACGATCATAATTGCTCTTCTGGTGAGACTGGGCCGCCTTGAGATTTTCCCAAACAATACGGACTTGCTCTTCAGCGTGTTGAATAATATTCGGACCAATGAGCGACCGTTCCCCAGTTTCTGACCAATTCAGAGGGGTCCGACACTTACGTCCATAAAGTACCTCGAAGGGTGCCATTTTCAAGCTAGCTTGATAGTTGTTGTTGTATGAAAATTCAGCATACGGGAGAGATTCCTCCCACTTCTTGCCAAATGAGATGACACAAGCACGCAGCATATCTTCAAGCACTTGATTCACTCGCTCAACTTGGCATTGGGACTGGGGGTGATAAGCTGAACTCCAGGTTATATGAGTTCCCATAGCTTCTTGGAAACTTGCCCAGAACTTAGAGGTAAAGAGGCTGCCACGGTCTGAACTGATCTCCTTCGGAATACCTCGGAGTGTTACAATTCTGGAGATATACAAGTCTGCTAACTGACTAGAAGTGATCGTCTCCTTTATTGGCAGAATGTGTGCAACTTTGGAGAGTTGATCAATGACGACCAGAATACACAGCAAACAAAAGCAACACAGAGCATGACAATGCTAAAATGCAGTGCAGTGGTGACCTAATGCGTCTCTAAGCAATTTTAGGATTTAAATTGAAATTATTAGCCGATATGTATGCACTATTCATCTGCCGGAAACAGACGAAAAGTTGCGGGTTCATCTACGTAGAGGGTCCCGGCATGAAAATAGACAGCACGATCGGATTCGTGGGATTTTTCTGAGCAACTTTCATGTAGAAAGTTTTTCCATCCGAGCTACGGATTAATTTCTACGAATTTCCGAAGATTTAAACAATATCCAGAAATTCCTGGAATTATTTAATTCAAAAATATTCCAGAAATCATATTTGCACCCACTGGCTGCCTAGCCACAGAGGCTGACATGTGGGGTCAGGGGCCCAGTTGACTTAGTCAACTGCCCAGTCAGCAGTCAACTCTGTTGACAATTGACCTGGTCAAACGGGCCAGTGGGGCCAGGGTGTCAGTGACTCAAAGGCTAACTAATTTAGTTAAAGTAATTAAACAACTAGCGGGGCCACTTGTCTGTGTGATTAGCAGTGTATTAGCACTAATTAACTAGCTGACACGCAGGACCCACCTGACAGAGACAGAGGGGGAACAGTGTGCGCGTTGACCAAAGTTAACGTGGTCAACGGCGGCCAGGGGGCCCACTGGCAGTGACCAAGGTGGGCCCCAGGCCATGCCACGCTGTCGGCCAGCGCCGGAGCTGCTCCGACGAGCCCCAAACGCGGCGGCGCGACCCAGTCAGCGTCGGATTTGCTCTACAGGGGGCCAAAACGCGTGTTTTTGGGCTCGTTCGAACGGCCACTCTGTCGCGCGTCGATCTATGGCATCGATTAGCGCGGGGGTGGCCAGCAGGGCGGCGGTGACGACGCCGGCGGTGGGGAGTTTCGGGGGCTCCGCGGAAGGAGCAAAACAGCGCGTGCGCGAGCAGTTAGAGAGGCCCGGCCGCACTACGAGAGTGCCTCGAGCACAATGGCGTGCTCGGACGGCCACGACAGCGACAGGAACAACGGCGGCGAGCACGACAGCGGAGCGGAGCTCCGGAAATAGCGGCGCGACGCGCACGGCTAGCTATGGGCGAGGCAACAGCGCGCGGACGGGGAGAGACGGGGCGGAGCTCACCTAGCAGGCTCAAGGTGGCCCGGCGACAGGTTAGTAGCAGCAGGGTGGCCGGAGTGGACGGAGCTCGCCGACGGCCGAGGCGAAAGGGGGCGGCTCGATCCGCGGTCTGCAGCGCTTGCCAGCTGCAGCGGCTTGCCGCAGGGGATGAGGTCGAGCGCGGCAAGGCCTCCGGACACGGTGGAGGGAGGCGGGGACGACAGTCGCCGCGGCGGAGACGGACGGTGGCGGCGGCTGCGCTCGGGAGAGAGAGGGGAGAGCGAGCGAGTGCTGGAATGGGAGAGAGGGAGTGGCGAGGCGTCCAGGGGGAAGGAACGAGGGCCGGCCTTATCCTCCGCCCAACTACCCCGGCGCCGTGGCGGCTGTGGACGGCGCGGTGAGCTACTGGCCATGGCGCGGGCGACGCGGCGGCGGGGGTAGGTTGAGGACCCTGTTCCCGCGGGCTGGGCCAGCTGGGCCAGCGCCAGGTAAGGCCTCGCCCATTTTTCCTTTTTCCTTTTTCCATTTTCTATTTTCCCTTTATTTATTAAACAGAGAGGGAAAAGGAATTATTTGGGCATCCAAACCACTTCAGAAAAATGTGGGACTTGGCCACAAATATTCCTTGTAATATTTGGCACTGCCACAATTATTTTGGAGGATAGATGAATCCATTTGTTTTCTTCACAAATAAAATAGCATTTTAAAATGCTGAAATTTCATTGTTTTAATTGCTACTGTCCATCTTAGCACTTAGGTGATGTTGTTTTCCTTAACATTCAATGTTTTGGAATTTTGGCTGAACGATGAACTATTTTGCAGCAACTTTGGTGTAACTTCATTTTCATTTGCAAAAATGACTTTGAATTCAGAGAGGAGTTTGAAATGAGATATGAAATCACTGTGATCATTCCTCACTAATCAAAGTAGCTTAGCATTAAGATGGTGATCACTGTAGCTCATTTACAGAGGGGTGTTACAAATTCTCCTCCTCTAAAAGAAATTATCGTCCCGAGAATTCAGGAGGTAGAAGCAAAAAGGTCGGGGTATTCTTCCCGTAGCCTATCTTCACGTTCCCAAGTGGCTTCATCTTCAGTATGATTTGACCACTGTACTTTGAGGAGCTTGGTTGCCTTCTGACGGGTCCGACGTTCAGCTTGATCTAGAATGCGGATCGGATGCTCCTTATAAGATAGATCATCTTGCAAATCGAGCAATTCATGATCCAATGCTCGGTGCGGAGATTCCTTGAAGCAACGGCGAAGTTGCAACACATGGAAGACGTCGTGGATGTGAGAGAATTGCGGTGGTAACTCCAATTTATATGCCACATGTCCATGTCTGGCAAGAATGCGAAAGGGGCCGATGTAGCGAGGAGCTAACTTGCCCTTGATTCCAAAGAGATGAGTGCCCTTCATAGGAGTAACACGCAGATAAGCTTGCTCACCAGGTTGATAGATCGATCCCCAGTGTTTACGATCATAATTGCTCTTCTGGCAAGACTGGGCTGCCTTGAGATTTTCCCGAACAATACGGACTTGCTCTTCAGCGTGTTGAATAATATCCGGACCAATGAGCGGCCATTCCCCAGTTTATGACCAATTCAGAGGGGTCCGAAACTTACCTCCATAAACTACCTCGAAGGGTGCCATTTTCAAGCTAGCTTGATAGCTGTTGTTGTATGAAAATTCAGCATACGAGAGAGATTCCTCCCACTTCTTGCCAAATGAGATGACACAAGCACGCAGCATATCTTTAAGCACTTGATTCACTCGCTCAACTTGGCCTTGGGACTGGGGGTGATAAGCTGAACTCCAGGTTATATGAGTTCCCATAGCTTCTTGGAAACTTGCCCAGAACTTAGAGGTAAAGAGGCTGCCATGGTCTGAACTGATCTCCTTCGGAATACCGTGTAGTGATACAATTTTGGAGATATACAAGTCTGCTAACTGACTAGCAGTGATCGTTTCCTTGACTGGCAGAAAGTGTGCAACTTTGGAGAGTTGATCAATGACGACCAGAATAGCATCGTGACCCTTTTGTGACCTAGGAAGGCCAGTGATAAGATCCATCTGAACCTTGTCCCATTTCCA
The DNA here is from genome assembly GCA_039707655.1 of Elymus sibiricus. Classification (NCBI taxonomy): domain Eukaryota; kingdom Viridiplantae; phylum Streptophyta; class Magnoliopsida; order Poales; family Poaceae; genus Elymus; species Elymus sibiricus. Next base: position 231,207,678 of record CM077668.1, read on the forward strand.
TTCAGGAATAGGAAGCAGTTGCAGAATTCCAGCAGGCTTCTGATGTTCTGCTTTGATGCGACGGCAAACGTCACATTCTGCCACATATCGAGCAATGTCTTGCTTCATTTTAGACCACCAGTATCTTTGGCGGAGGTCACGATACATCTTGGTGCTACCTGGATGAATAGATAGTGGTGTATCATGTGCCTCCTTCATAACTTTGTCGGTCATAAGCTCGAACCGAGGTACCACAATGCGATCTCTGAAGTACAAGGTTCCATCTTCAGCAAGCGAGAAATCTCTAGACTTTACAAGGTCGAGATCCCTTTTCATCCGATCAACTTCAGCATCTTTAGCTTGTGCAGATTTAACAGCTTTCTCAAGATCTGGCTGTAAAACAAGGGTATTAAGAGAACCCTGTGGAACGATGTGAAGGTTCAGCTTGCGAAGTTCTTCATAAAGATGGGGTTGAGCTCGCTGAACCATGAGGTTGTTACAATAGGACTTGCGACTCAAAGCATCGGCCATCACATTAGCCTTGCCAGGGGTATAAGAAATACCGCAGTCATAGTCTGTAATTGTTTCCAACCAACGTTGTTGGCGGAGATTGAGATCCGGCTGAGTAAACAAATACTTTAGACTCTGATGATCCGTGTATATCTCACATCGATTACCAAGGAGGTAATGTCGCCACAGTTTCAATGCATACATCACTGCAGCAAGTCCAAGATCATGCACCGGGTAGTTCTCTTCATGAGGACACAACTATCGCGAGGCATAAGCAATCACTCTGCGCTCTTGCATCAGGACACAGCCTAATCCTTGATGAGAGGCGTCGCAATAAATCACGAAGTCTTTGCGAGAATCCGGAGGAGTAAGCACTGGTGCAGAAGTCAGCTTGTCCTTGAGAGTCTGGAAACTTTCCTAACATTTATCTGTCCACACAAACTTAACGCCTTTGTGAAACAAATTAGTCAGAGGCTTGGCAATCTTTGAGAAGTTCTCGACAAATTGATGGCAATAGCTTGCTAGTCCGAGAATACTTCTGACTTGCTTGACATTCTTCGGGGGAGTCCAGTCAAGAATAGCCTGAACCCGCTCTGGGTTGACAACAATACCATCCTTGGAAATCACATGACCAAGGTAGGTTACTTCAGATAACCAGAACTCGCACTTGGAATATTTGGCATATAGCTGATGTTCTCAAAGCTTTTCCAGAACAAGACGAAGATGTTCAGCATGTTCTTCCTTATTCTTGGAATATACCAGAATATCATCCAGATATACCACGATGAATTTGTCGAGGTAGTCCATGAAGATATAATTCATCAGGCAGGAGAACGTTGCTGGAGCATTAGTTAAGCCGAATGACATAACGGTGTACTCGTATGAACCATACCGAGTAACAAAGGCGGTCTTGGGAATATCCTCAAGTCGAGTTTAGAGAATACTGATGATCCAGCATGTTGATCATACAGATCGTTGATCCGAGGAAGCGGATACTTGTTCTGAATAGTGGCCTGGTTAATAGGTCAGTAATCTTGGACCAACCGGTTCGTACCATCTTTCTTTTTGACAAAGAGAAAAGGTGCTCCCCAGGCAAAGGAACTTGGACGAATGAAACCCTTGCGAAGTGATTTGTCGATTTCCTCCTTAAGCTCAAGGAGTTCATGCGGCGGCATCTTATAAGGATGCTTCGCAATAGGAGTGGTGCCCGGTTTTAAGTCGATAACAAACTCGACAGCTCTAACAGGGGGTACTCCTGGAAGTTCCTTTGGAAAAACATCTTGGAAGTCGCGAACGACCGGAACGTTTTCGATCCCCTCAAGAGGAGAAGCGTTCAATGCATTCAGGGCATAAATTTGAGCCTCAGCATTTTGAACGATATGAGCTTGGTAATTTACTATCTCATCCGAGGGGTGCAGAAGTTGGACGGCTTTAGTGGCAAAATTGATTAAGGCGGTGTGAGCCTTCAACCAATCCATTCCCAGAATGAGGTCAACCTTGGAAGACTTCAAAATAATGGGAAATGCATGGAATTCCAACCCTTCAACTTCAATGGTAACATTGGGGCTGAACATAGAGGTTTGACAATGGCCCGCGGGAGTGTTAACCACTAACGGCTGGTGCAAATTTTCATGTTTAATGCCATGCATGAATGCAAATTCTTCTGATATGAAAGAATGTGATGCTCCTGAATCAAACAAAACAGAAGCTGGTACTAAATTAACAGGAAGTGTACCCATCACAGTAGCTGGTTGATCTTGATCTTCATTCATGTTGACATGATAAGCCTGACCACGACCATAAGAAGGTCTGGCATTGAAGTTGCGAGGCTGATTGTTGCCACGGCCATTACCACGGCCAGCAGATGGAAGTGCCAACTGATTCTGGTTCTGACGGCAGTCTTTAGCACGATGACCTGGACGTCCACAAGTGAAACACAGTCCATCCTCGGGACGGGGAGCAGGAGCTCGAAGCAGTGGAGCCTGAGGTCTTGGCTGCCTCGGTGGTGGAGGAGGCAGACGAGGTGTAGCATAGGACGGCCTTGGTGCAGGAACAGTCGGGCGATACACGCTATGTGGAATCCATATGCGGCGCTTCTGTGAGGACGAGCCCGAAGATGAGCCCGCCTCACGGGTGCGTTTGAGCGCATCCTTGTGATCCTTCAAACCAGTCTCAACCTGGATAGCCTTGTTCACCAAGGTGGCAAAGTCGGCAAAGTCTTGGACTAGCAGTGCGAGCTTGATATCTGGGTTGAGCCCTTCACTGAACTTCTCTTGTCTGTGGGCATCAGTAGCAATATCCTCTTCAGCATAGCGAGATAATTCAAGAAACTCCCGCTGGTAAGCTTCCACAGTCTTGTTGCCCTGAGTAAGGTTACGGAAGTCACGGTTCTTCCGTTCCATAACTCCTTGCGGAATGTAACGGGCACAGAAAGCAGCCTGGAACTCCACCCAGGTGATGATGGTTCCAGCAGCTAGGGTATGCTTGTGACTGTCCCACCATTGAGCTGCGGGTCCTTTCAGAAAGTAGGAGGCAAAAATGACATAGCTGGCAGGGGCCACATTGGCTGACTCCATCTCATATGTGATATCACGAAGCCAGTCATCAGCATCTAGTGGCTGAACTGAGTTGCGGAAGATGGTTGGGTTGAGGCGCACAAACTCTTGCAAAGTTATTGAGGCTGGCTGCTGGTTAGCATTCGGACGAGGGAACTAATCCATAAGCCCTTGCATAAACTGGCAGTGCATTTCAAATTGTTGCATCATTGCAGCCATATAGTCTCGCGGTGGTGGATTGTTGGCACCACGGCCATGACCTGCGGGTCTAACCATCCTGCTAAAATCAACAGGGGTTAGTTTAGCAACGAGTATTGCAGTTGTATGGAATCATTCTTGAAGTAACAAGCACAACAAATGGAAGTGTAATAGATACAACATCATAGTCAAACATGACATACAGATCCATACATAGATTCGGTTACAAGCCAGCGTTACAACAGCGAAAAGGAAAGCTAAACAACTAGGCGGCATGTAGGCATGCGGTGGAGGGATACAACAACGGGACATAGCGATACCTACATCAACGTCGGAGAAAACCACTGAAGCCAGGCAGCTGCAGGTGACGACGCAGGGTACCCTCGATGTAAGGATCCTGCGCTCCGTGAACACTCTGGTACAGCACCTGGTCGCGAACTGGAAGAAGAGGACCACGTGGAGGAGTACAACCTCCAACAGCAGGCCACTCAAGACCTGGCGGCATCTCCATCCTGCGCGGGTAAAGGATGTACTCTGGATGCATCCGTGCACTGACTGCTGGCAGCAGCTGTGTCAAAGCATCGTAAAGACAAGCACGAGTGGCGTACAACTCGACAGCAAGAGCTCGGGCAGTATGATCCAGAGCCTCAGTGTACTGTACCAAAACCTGCGGGTCATAGCGACGTCGCACGTACGGGGTACAGACAGCAGTGTAATATCCACTCTCATCCCCAGCGGGGGCATACGGGATATATCTGAAAGCGGTCTCCTCCAAGCGACTGGGCTCTCCACGGAGACGGGTAATAGTAGTATAGGCAGCATCATGGACGGCCATATCAACAGTCACTCCAACACCATGAAAGGTGTGCAACTCAGTGCTGGAGTTGTTCTGCCGATCAAAGATACGAACCACAACGTGGTACTGCTCCTGGTTGAACTCGCGATAGTCCTCGTAACTAGTGTACTTGGGGTACCAGCGATATCCCAGCCTGGTCAAGAGATTGACCAAGATAACAGAGAACCCAGTCGCATCAACAGCCATAGTGTGGTGTATGAGCTGTCTTGCGGGACGCATCTGAAACATGGAGCGCAAGATGTCAAACGACAGAGTGAGAACCGTATGATAGCATTGGAAAGAAATGTTGCAGATAATCCAGCTCTCCGGGTGAATGTGATTACGAGAACCTAAAGTTAGAGTTAGCAAAAACTTTAACCCGAATAGAAGAGAAATTAGAGTCCCAGAGTAAGGAAGAGGAATAAAAGATCCTAATACCACCCATTGGCGACGTGGGCCCGTAAGCCACACAGCCATGTTAGTAAAATCGTTTTTCAAAGACTAGACTCAACTTCGGTCAAGGAGTTGGAAAGGGGGGGTTCCTACAGGCAGTCCGCTCTGATACCAACTTGTGACGCCCCCGACTTAATAATGCACTAATCATACACGCAAATGCACACGATCAAGCCTAAGGACTCACTTGAAGATATCACAACACAACTCTAAACACAAATAAAGTCATACAAGCTTTATATTACAAGCCAGGGGCCTCGAGGGCTCGAATACATAAGCTTGAGTCATACAAGCATCCGCGGAAGCATCAGATATCTGAGTACAGACATAAAAGTTAAACAAGTTCCGCCTTAAGAAGGCTGAGCAAAACAACGACACTGGATCAAAAAGGCGTAGGCCTCCTGCCTGGGTGCCTCCTATCTACTCCTGGTCGTCGGTGGTTTCCACGTAGTAGTACTCTCCAACAGAGGGGTAGTAGTAGTCATCGACTGGGGTAGTTGGCTCCGGGGCTCCGTCATCTGCTCGCAGCAATCGGGTATGGGGAAAAGGGGAAGCAAAGCAACCGTGAGTACTCATCCAAAGTACTCGCAAGACTTACATCAGAACTATTCTACTTATGCATCGGTATCAAAGAGAGGCTGTATCAGTGGACTGGACTGCAGAAATGCCAGAATAGAGGGAAGGCCTAGCCTATCGAAGGCTAGCATCTTCAGCGTCTTGCAGCATTAGAAGAGTGCAGATTAGTACATAAATATAGTAGTAGCAACAAGTAGTAACAATGCCCAGAGATCCTTCCTCGACTCCCTGCGAGAAAGCGATCCCGGAGCTATAATATCCATTTGCATCTCAAGTAACCATTTCTGATGTACCAGATCAGGATATTTTCCGAGCGTCCTGTTACCGTGGACACGACTATTCAAATAGATATAATTCCCTGCAGGGGTGCACTAACTTACCCAACACGCTCGATTAACTCTAGCCGGACACACTTACTCGGTCCACACCCGGCCTCGGCTGATCGACACGTTGTAGCCCTACCTAGGTTCAACAGAGAGGCCAGCACGCCGGTCTACATCCTAAGCACTTAGGGGTCTTGGGCCCATCGCCCTTTGCACTCCTGCGCGTTGCGAGGACGGCTGGGACCAGACCTAGCCCCTGCATACACACACAGGCTTTCACGGTCCACCCGGGCGCGTGCCGCTCAACTGCTGACTTCTGAAGAAATTCGACTGATACATACGACGCCGAGTGCCCATACTATTCCCGCGTGGTGGTTAGTGCGAAAAGGCCAGAGGCCTACTCAGATCACATATCCTAACCCATTAGTGTGTTGGGAGCTCGCGGAAACGAGCAGCGATCCACGATCTGTGGCCCCGTCGCCCCGTCTCGTGGACTTACGGCAAGGGCCAGGAATGCCCGGCCGTGCCACGTAATTATCTCGCGGGTACCCTCACGGTCAACCCGACTCCACATCTCTCGCGGGTACCCCTCGGGGTCAACCTGACTTCCACAATTCCTGAAGTATAAGCAAGGTATCCGTGTGTTTATGACATCAAGAAGGAATCCGAGGAATCACCCTCGTTGGATTTCCACTCTATGTGTCCGTCAAGGTGAACTCGGAGGAATCACCCTCGATGGGTTCACACTTGAGGGGTTGCATGACAGAGGCTTCATCGGAGGTGGTGAAAGAGGAATCACCCTTGGTAACCCACAACCGACTAGCTATACTACAGAGGCAACATCAGGAGTGAGATAAGAGGTATCCCCCTCGGCACTCGATGGTAACCCTGCAGAGTCGTACAACTTAGGGGTGTGCGGTGATGTGCTGGTCTCAGCCCATCGATCACATAGATCGGGGCACATGATACAAAGCGGGGCAACTAGGAGAAGGATGAGGGGCCACAGATGGTTCACTAACCAACCTATACTAAGCATTTAGGATAGCAGGTAAGGTATCAATAACAGTTACAAAAACAGGCTATGCATCAGAATAGGTAATAACGGGACAACAATTGTAGCAATTCTAATGCAAGCATGAGGGAGAAATAATAGGTGATATAGGCATGTTCAAGGGGGTTTGCTTGCCTGGAAGCTCTACGGCAAAAGAGGGGTCGTCGGTGGTGTAGCAGTTCTCAGGGGCTACGTCGGTACCGGAATCTACCGGAGAGAAGAGGGGGAGGAAACAGATGAAATACACAGCAAACAAAAGCAACACAGAGCATGACAATGCTAAAATGCAGTGCAGGTGTGACCTAATGTGTCTCTAAGGAATTTTAGGAATTTTAGGATTTAAATTGAAATTATTAGCCGGTCTGTATGCACTATTCATCTACCGGAAATAGACGAAAAATTGCGGGTTCATCTACGTAGAGGGTCCCAGCATGAAAACAGAAAGCACGATCGGATTCGTAGGATTTTTCTGAGCAATTTTCATGTAGAAATTTTTTCCATCCGAGCTACGGATTAATTTCTACGAATTTCCGAAGATTTAAACAATATCCAGAAATTACTGGAATTATTTAATTCGAAAATATTCCAGAAATCCTATTTGCACCCAGTGGCTGCCTAGCCACAGAGGCTGCGGACGGCGCGGCGAGCTACTGGCCATGGCGCGGGCGACACGGCGGCGGGGGCAGGTAGAAGACCCTGTTCCCGTGGGCTGAGCCGGCTTGGCCAACGCCAGGTAAGGCCTCGCCCATTTTTCCTTTTTCCATTTTCTGTTTTCCCTTTATTTATTAAACAGAGAGGGAAAAGGAATTATTTGGGCATCCAAACCACTTCAAAAAAAATGTGGGACTTGGCCACAAATATTCCTTGTAATATTTGGCACTGCCACAATTATTTTGGAGGCTAGATGAATCCATTTTTATTTTTCACAAATAAAATAGCATTTTAAAATGCTGAAATTGCATTGTTTTAATTGCTACTGTCCATCTTAGCACTTAGGTGATGTTGTTTTCCTTAACATTCAATGTTTTGGAATTTTGGCAAAATGATGAACTATTTTGCAGCAACTTTGGTGCAACTTCATTTTCATTTGCAAAAATGACTTTGAATTCAGAGAGGAGTTTGAAATGAGATATGAAATCACTGCGATCATTCCTCACTAATCAAAGTAGCTTAGCATTAAGATGGTGATCACTGTAGCTCATTTACAGAGGGGTGTTACAGATCAATGATAATTTCAATCACTTTTTCTCGCATCAATATATATCATTATCAGTAGCTCATCTCATAAAACTTCTCATGATCAAGTAGCAAGCTATTCACATGTTTAAAGTATAGGCCATAAACTTTCTTGAAAACTAACAAACTATGTTCTCAGTCATCAAACAATTGCAATTCATCTTATTTTCAGGAAGGGTCTATGTAAGAGCTTTGATCTAGCAAATTCCACATACTCAACCATCATTTAGTCTTCCATGATTGCTGACACTCAAAGCATATTTTTAGAACAAACCGTTTCAGTCAAACACATAGGAAGATAGGGGCTTAATGTTTCGCCTCCCAACTTATTTATCTCAGGGATAATGTCAACAATAATAACTCATGATCACCTATATTCAAATGGATATATGTGCTTGGATCTTTCCCTACCACATAATGCTTGCCAACTACAGAATAAATAGAGCGGAATAGGGATGAACATTAATGACTCTTGCATAAAAGTAAATACAGAAAAGTAAAAGATAGGCCCTTCGCAGAGGGAAGCAGAGGTTGTCATGCGCTTTTTGTTGTTGGATGCACAAGCCCTTAATGCAAAGGAACGTCACGTTATATTGCCCCTTGTGATAGCAACCTTTATTCTGCAGTCCGTCGCTTTTATTTCTTTACCATCACAAGTTCGTACAGCGCTTATTTTCCCTTGCAATAAAAGATCATACATATTTTAAGAGCAATTTTTATTGCTTTTTGCACCGATGACAACTTACTTGAAGGATCTTATTCAATCCATAGGTAGATATAGTGGACTCTCATGGCAAGAAACTGGGTTAAGGGTTTTTGGATGCACAAGTAGTATCTCTACTTAGTACGAATTTTTGGCTAGCAAAAGATCCTAAGCAAGCACCACATGTTAGAGGATCCATGACAATATAACTTCTATGTGAATATAAACAAACATAACTCATTACGTTGTCTTCCTTATCCAATGTCAACTACTTGATCAAGCTTGAAAATAATTAATGGGGGCTCACAATCATAGAAGATGTCCAAGATAGTATATTTATATGTGAAATTTCTCTTCCTTCAAAAAAATTTCATGAATTGTTCAAGTGACCAATGCTATGTTTGTTAACTTTCAATAAATTTTACCACTTATACTTCTTGTATGTGAAATCACTACTCCCCATGTGACAAGCATATGAAGCATATAAATTTCAAATTTATGATATTCAATTCATTTCAACAATTTACTCATAGGATATAAGTGAAGAACAAGAGTAAATGACAAACTACTCCAAAAAGATATAAGTGAAGACCAAATGAGTAGTTAAGTAAATAGGTAGCTATGTGAGGACTCTCTCTCATTTAAAAATTTCACATCTTAAGTATTTTATTCAAACAGCAAAGAAAACAAAATAAAATGACATTCCAAGAATAGCACAACTCATGTGAAGAAGCAAAAACTTAGTCTCAACCAAGACTAACCGATAATTGTTGATGAAGAAAGGTGGGATGCCTACCGGGGCATCCCCAAGCTTAGAAGCTTGATACTTCTTGAAATATTATATTGGGATGCCTTGGGCATCCCCAAGCTTGAGCTTTTGTGTCTCCTTAATTCCTCTCATATCACGGTTTCCCTAAATCTTAAATACTTCATCCACACAAAACTCAACAAGAACTCGTGAGATAAGTTAGTATAAATCAACTCAAAACCTTAACATTCTCTACTGTAGCAGATTACTAAAATTATAATTAAACATTGCATACTAAATGCCTCTGCATATTTAATACTCCTATCCACAAATGGAAACATTAAACAAGCAACATATGCAAACAATGCAACTATAATCGAAATCTGCCAAAACAGAACAGTCTGTAAAGGGGGAATAAGAATTCATACTTCCCTAACTCCAAAAATTCTGAAAAATTACCACGTGACAGAGAACTCATGCATGCTTGCTGTGTAAATATTTCAGATTTTTACCATGCTCTGACTATTCAGGAATATTTTGAACATAACAGAAAACTTTCTGTTTTCAAACAGCAACACATAAACTTGCAAACTGGGCATGGTAAAGGCTATAATTGGCATTTTATTGAACTAAAAGATAAAAAACATGATTTATTGATAGCATCAAGCAAATCTCAACAAAATAAAATGATGCTCCAAGCAAAACTCATATTATGTGACGAATAAAAATATAGCTCCAAGTGAGGTTACCGATAATGTTGAAGACGAAAGAGGGGATGCCTTCTGGGGCATCCCCAAGCTTAGTTGCTTGGGTCTTCCTTGAATATTACCTTGGGGTGCCTTGGGCATCCCCAATCTTAGGGTCTTGCCACTCCTTATCCTCCTCATATCGATATCTCACCCAAAACTTGAAAACTTCAATCACACAAAACTTAACGGAACTTCGTGAGATAGGTTAGTATGATAAAAATAAATCATCCACTTAGGTACTGTCAAGACAAGATTCATAATTTTTCTCACATAATTCCTACTGTATTCTATCATTTCCACAATTTATATTACTCAATATAAGCTATGGAAACACTAAAACAAGCAAACTATGCATCGAAAACAGAATCTGTCAAAAACAGAACAACGCGTAGTAAGAGATTTAAAAAACATACTTATGTACCTCCAAAAATTCTGAAAAATTAGGAAAACGTAAAAAATTTGTAACCCAATTCTCTTTAAAAATTTCAGAATTTTATCACGCTCCAGTACATAATATAAATTCCAGCACTGGACACAAAAGTTTCTGTTTTTGCACAGAATCGAATCAACAAGTATCCACACTATCCCAAAGACTTTACTTGGCACATTATTGAAAGAAAACATATAAAACATGATTAATACAGTAGATTAATCATGTGGACACACAAAAACATTAGGTACAAATATTGGGTTGTCTCCCAACAAGCGCTTTTCTTTAATGCCTTTTAGCTAGGCATGATGATTTTAACGATGCTCACATAAAAATAAAGATTTGGAACATATAGAGAGCATCATGAATCATATGTTACTCTCTCATAATAATTTTCAGTAGCATCATGAATAGATTCATCAATATAGCTATCACGTAAATCATTCTTTTCATGATCCACAAGCATAGATTTTTTATTACTCTCCACATAAGCAAATTTCTTCTCATCAAACATAGCATCCCCAAGCTTGTGGCTTTGTATATCATAAGCATAATCACTTTCATCATTAATAGTATGAATAGCACCAATAGTATAATAATTATCATCATAATTTTCTAAGTTGGTGCCAAAAGTATTCTCAAGATTATAAGAAGTATCATTATCTTCCCAATCGTAATTATCACAACAAGTAATAGGTATAATAAAATCATCATCAAGTGTATCATCTTCCACAAGTATTTTTGATTCATTCTCATGAGGCACAACAATAATAGGAGCAACATTATTTGGGAGAGATACCTTTTTACCTCTACTTTTCCTTCTTTTCTTTTTCTTTACCGCATTATGTGTGGGTTTATTTAATTCTTCCGTGGTTCTTATTGAAGAGATTGGTTGGATAGGAGGCTCCTCCTCATTACCTGTTTCATCATGAGAGAAAATAGGAGGGAAAGGGGGAATCTTTACCCTTCTATTAGTATTTCTTTTATATTCTATTTGTTTTCCCTTTTTCTATAGTTGGCAATATAAGCATTCTCATTGCAATTTACCATACAAAACATATAGATTTCTTTTAGATTAGTTTCAATGTCATCCGTGAGAATGAATACTTCAAACCAACTATTTTTATGTGTCAATTATTCACACCCCAAAAATAGAATAAGCTCATTATAAAGTTCAAGGGTGGTCAAGTTATTGCAATATTTGGCCATGATTTGATCGTGAAAAAGTATGCATTGAAAATTAAGATGACCAACCTTATTGCAAAGTTCACAAGTAATGGGATAAAGAGAGCATAATTTCATAGCAAATTTATCTATCACTTTGAGCAAAAAATTGGTTCTATCATGTTTATGCTTATTGCAAAATCTATCATCCCTATAAGGCATGTCTTCACAAACTTTATGCACTCCACAAAAATTGACATGCTTATAAGAAAGATTTTTGTCATGACTAGTGCAATCATCTTTAGTATTTTGGATATTCATAGAATTCATACTAACAACATTGCAATCATGCTCATCATTCAAAGATTTTATGCCAAACATTTTATTGAATTCTTCTTCTATAAATTGGGCACAATTTTCTGCTCCATCATTTTCAAGAAAGACATTATAAAGACGAATAATATGAGGCAACCTCAATTCCATTTTTTTTGTAGTTTTCTTTTATAAACCAAACTAGTGATAAAACAAGAAACTAAAAGATTCGATTGCAAGATCTAAAGATATAACTTCAAGCACTAACCTCCCCGACAACGGCGCCAGAAAAGAGCTTGATGTCTACTACACAACTTATTCTTGTAGACTCGTGTTGGGCCTCCAAGCGCAGAGTTTTGTAGGACAGTAGCAATTTTCCCTCAAGTGGATGACCTAAGGTTTATCAATCCGTGGGAGGCGTAGGATGAAGATGGTCTCTCTCAAACAACCCTGCAACCAAATAACAAAGAGTCTCTTGTGTGCCAACACACCCAATACAATGGTAAATTGTATAGGTGCACTAGTTTGGCGAAGAGATGGTGATACAAGTGTAGTATGGATAGTAGATATAGGTTTTTGTAGTGCGAACAATAAAAAACAGCAAGGTAGCAAGTAACAAAAGTGAGCATAAACGGTATTGCAATGCTTAGAAACAAGGCCTAGGGTTCATACTTTCGCTAGTGCAATATCTCAACAATGCTAATATAATTGGATCATATAACCATCCCTCAACGTGCGATAAAGAATCACTCCCAAGTTCCTATTAGCGGAGAACATAAGCTAGAAATTGTTTGTAGGGTATGAAACCACCTCAAAGTTATCTTTTCCAATCGATCTATTGAGCTATTCCTATAAGTGTCACAAACAGCCCTAGAGTTCGTACTAAAATAACACCATATGATACACATCAACCAACTCTAATGTCACCTAGATACTCCAATGTCACCACAAGTATCCGTGAGTTGATTATACGATATGCATCAAACAACTTCATAATCATAATATTCAATCCCACACAAAGAACTCCAAGGAGCACCCCAAAGTTTCCATCGGAGAAAACATAATGAAAACGTGCATCAACCCCTATGCATAGATTACCCCAATGTCACCTCGGGAATCCATGAGTTGAGTGCCAAAACATATATCAAGTGAATCAATATAATACCCCATTGTCACCATGGGTATTCATATGCAAGACATACATCAAGTGTTCTCAAATCTGAAATATTCAATCCGGCAATAGTGAAACCTCAAAGGTAAAAACTCAATTCATCACAACAAGATAGAGAGGGAGAAACACCATATGATCCAACTATATTAACAAAGCTCGCGGTACATCAAGATTGTGCCAAATCAAGAACACGAGAGAGAGAGAGAGAGAAATCAAGAGCACGGCTGTAGGGTGCCCTCCCTGATGTTGTAGATGTGCTCTTTCCCCTTGGAAGAGGCGGAGAGGGTGCCCTCCTCGTGGTCGCCGTCGATGAGGTCTGACTTGGCAGCTGAGGATCCCAGGCCAGCGTCACAGAATGTGTCCTTCAGAAATGACAAAAGGGGCTTGATGGCGATGTAGGATGGTAAATTCTTGACAGTGAGCCAGAGGAGATCAGCGGCAGGGCCATGGATGAGATCGACGGCAGTTGAACCCGAGGGGTTGGGGTGGGCTACTTAACCTGTGACATAGCCCGCGTCAGGCCGTCGCTGTCGATGACCTCGATGTTGTAGCCGGCGTCCGCGACATGCCATCATACTCTAGCCCACTGATTGAGAGCTTGTGGCCAGTAATCGTCGTCAGCTTCATCGGCGGCCACCTCGCCGACGTCAGGCGAAGAGGCCGCGATAAACCTCTTTTGGGCCATTAGCTCCTGGAGCTCCACGGGAAGTGTAGCCGGGCTTAGGCTGCGACGCTCTGGAGTGGGGGAGGGGGATGGGGATGGGTATCTGTGGGAAAGGGGGCATTTGGCAGGCGTCATCTAAGAAACTCAGGGCGGCTAGGGTATGGAGATCGGTGGGTAACCTGCACGGGCAAACCGGCAGATGTTGACGATGGAGGCGGCGCGGCGGCGGCGGCGACCTTGCTAGGGTTTCGAGCCAGGGAGGGGTGGTGTGTGTGTGTGCGCGCGCGTGGAGTTTTTGGGGTGTGTGTGTGGAGGGGGGGCAAGGTGGTGTTTGAGGAAATGACGCGGGTACTAAAAATTTTACTAGGCGGGAGTAAACTGCCGGGGCTACTGAAAATTTGGATGAAGGGATTGAGCAACAAAAATCGCACACGGTCCAAACATAACAAACGCGTGCTATCAAACAGAAAAACCCTCCATGCAGCTAGATATTTTTGAGGGATGCAGGCGGGAGCGGGAGCGAACAACATCGCACACGGTCGAAACATAATAACCGTGTGCTATCAACCAGAAAAACCTCCAAGCGGGTAGATATTTTTGAGGGATGCAGGCGGGAGCGGGGGGGGGGCAAACATCATCGCACACGGTCGAAACATAATAATCGTGTGCTATCAAACAGAAAAACTTTCCAAGCGGGTAGATATTTTTGAGATTGCGAGGGAAGCCTCGTGGAGCCCAATCTACTATGCTGATGTGGGTGACAGGGGCACGGGCGTGGCACAAGGGTAGTCTGAGGGAACCGTGTGTGTTGCGTGGCCAAAAAAACGTGGGAAAGGGTCAGAACACGAACACACTTGCATGTGGACCAAATATATGTATGAAAAGGCTGGTTTGATGTTCAAATACCCAATGCACAACTTTGATGTGGCACTTGTCTCACAAAGCGCACATCATTGCTAGTCCGCCACCCCCCCCACTTCGTGTGGGCGGGAGGGGAATCCTAGCTATGAATGCATGCCCCCAAATAGCTAGGTCTGACATATCACACCCTACCATAACACTAAGCCTATAGGAGTCCATCATGGTCAAACCCCCCTTTCGCTTCCGGTCAAAGGTGGACCGTGTGCGGGCCCACAAATGTGTGCTTGTGGTACGAGATGGGTGAGACCACATACGAACCACCTGCAAGTGGCCCAACTATATGTATGAAAAGGGTGGTGTGATATTTAAATACCCAATTCACAACTTTGATGCGGCACATGTGCCTCGCAAATTAACCGGACATCCCTGACCCCACGGAGGTTCAGGAAGTGCGAAGTACCCCCCCCACCCCACCCACACACACACACACACACTTTGAGTCGGTGGGAGAGGGCATCTCACCAAGACGTAGTGTAACACGGACCAAGAAGAATCCACCTTGGTCGTATAACCTCTCTCTGGTTGTTGGTCAAAGTGATGGACATCCACGCGACCCGACAGATGAGCTAGCTCGCCGATAACCATGCAAGGGAGCAGTGCCCGAAGACAATCACCGCATGCATGTGGCCCAAACATATGTAGGGAAGTGTTGTGTGGTGTGTTTGAATACCCAATGCACAACTTAAGTTGATGTGGCATGGTACCGTGCTATGGAACCGGAAAGTCCCCACATGGAGCGAGGGTCCACGACGCGTACCATGTATGTCACCCCACTTCGAGCCGGTGATGGGGATTCATGCATACACATGCGCTCAAACTTAGGTCTGGAATCTCACCATGACCTACTACACGGTAACACGAGCCAAAGAAGAAGAATCCACCCTGGTAACCTCTCTCGTTGTCGGTCAAAGTGATGGACGTCCATGCGGGCCCATGAATATATAGGCTTGCCGCCGATAACCACGTGAGGGAGAGTACTGTCCGAAGACAACCACTGCATGCATGTGCCCCAAACATATGTATATGGAGGTGATGCATGCATGTTTGAATACCATGCACAACATTGATGTGGCGCCCGCGTCGAAAATCATACAGTCCCCACACAGAGCGAGATCGGTTCATGACGCGTCGTGTGCTGCCCCCTCCCCCCACTTCGATCCGGTGGGAGGGATTCATGCATGAGTACACATGCATGCGCTCAAACTATATTATGTAATCTCATAGCATGATCTATACCGTAAGACAAACAAAAAATTAATCCCCTCCTAAGTCAAATTAACCTCTCTCGCTGTCGGTCAAAGTGATGGACCAAGCGGGCCCACAGATGGAAAGCATCGATATCGCCCATAACCGCGTGAGTGAGTGCCAGAGGACAACCGCCATCGCTTGCATGTGGGCGAAAACATATGTATGTACGGAGGTGTGTGGTTTTTGTGATGTTTGAATACCCAAAATGCACAATTTTGATGTGGCACCTGCCTCGGAAACCATAAAGTCCCCACACAGAGCGAGGTTCATGACACGTAGTATATGCTGGTCCCATCCCCCTCTTCGACGCGTACTATATACTCCTACAGTAACACAAACCAAAAAGAATCCTCCTTGTCGGTCAAATTAACCTCTCTTGTTGGGTCGAAGTGATGGACGACGACCTCGCGGGCCCACAGATGGAAGCATCACACGCGAGTGAGTGTATTGTAGGATAACCACCGCCTGCATGTGGCCCAAAGAGGTGTTGTGTGATGTTTGAATACCCAATGCACAACTTTCATGTGGCACCTGCCTCGAAAACCGGAAAGTCCCCACACGGAGTGAGGTTCATGACGCGTAGTATATGCTGGTCCCCCCCTCTTCGACGCGTACTATATACTCCTACCGTAACACAAACCAAAAAGAATCATCCTTGTAGTTCAAATTAACCTCTCTCGCTGTAGGTCAAAGTGATGAACAATGACCTCGCGGGCCCACAGAAAGCGTCACACGCGAGTGAGTGTCCTAGGACAACCACCGCCTGCATGCCCAAAGAGGTGTTGTGTGATGTTTGAATACCCACTGCACAACTTTGATGTCTTCGCAAACTGGAAATGCCCTAGACAGAGGTTCACGACGTGTCGTAGTCCCCCTCACTTCGAGCCGGTGGGAGGGATTCATGTGTACGCACACGCGCTCGAACTTTGATCTGGAATCTCACCATGATCCTCACCGTAACTCATCCCAAGATGAATCCACCTTTGGTCAAATGCCTCTCGATGTCGATGAAAAGTGATAACCTTCACGGGCTAACGAATGGGCGCATCGCTGATAACCGCACGAGGGAGTGTCCGAGGACCACTATGCATGCATGTGGCCCAAACATGTATGTATGAAAGGGCCGTGTAATGTTTTAAATAACCAATTCACGACTTTGATGTGGCACCTACCTCACAAAACAGTCAACCCCACACGGTGGCTCATGACTCACAGTGTACTGCCGGACCCCCCCCCCCCCGATACACACACACCGCACCACCACCGCCACTATGAGGTATGTTAAACTTTTTCCGTGGTGAACATATGTGACCAAAGGAGTGTCGTGTTAAAATTTGGAAGAAAAAAAAATCAGAGATCGTCATTTGGACGTTTTTATACATAGATTGATTTCCTAGGGATATAATGTGCAAAAATCAAATTTGAGCTACATGCACACGTGATAGTGCACCAAAATGGATTGGAAAATCGTATGTGTGTCTCTGGGTGCATGTTTAGTCCCCATGCAAGAAATTTCAAACATTGAGAATCTTGATTTTTAAAATCCAGTAAATCCAAAACTTAGTTGAAATTCATGAAACTTATCGTGGTGTCATATGGACACCAATAGACTATGATATTGTATTGTTTTTTCAAATTTGAGCCACGTTTTGATATATTATTCTTACAAACATGAGATTATTAATAATTGGCATCCAATATCGCAAATGGAGTATTTATTCGTACTGTGGGCGTTAGACCAACAATGTACGTGCCATGCTTCGGTTAAGTAATAAAGCGGCAGAATTAATCATCAAAAAAGAAAAACAATATACGTGCTGCCACCCGTCCCATATGCCGTGCGAGCAGACGTGAGTTGACGGGACGCATGCGAGCAGTCAGCCGCACAGGCAGACCGGAGGCGTGCGGGCAGGTGTGTGAATTGACGGGAGGCGTGTTCGCTGCGCAGTGTCACCGGGAGGCGTGCGAGTAGCTGTGTGAAATGAAGGTAGGCATGCGAGCAGTCCACTGCGCAGGCTCACCGGGAGGCGAGCCAGCCCTTTGACCGCCGCCCGCCTCGCTCCCCACTGCTCCATATTAATGGCGCGCCCGAGCTGCTAGTTATAATAGGTGGCCGCACCCCCCATTCTCGCTACATACACAATCCTCTCTCTCCGCCTGCATCTTCGACGCCGCTCTCGGTCTTCACCGCCATCAGTGTATGAGGATGCCGCCGAAGCGCACCATGAGAGGGAGTGGCAACGCCGGGGCTGCTGAAGCACCTGAGCACGGCGTGAAGCTAGAAACAGAGGTTGTCGTCACCGCCGACGAGGTCTCGCGCGGGCAGAAGGGCGACGGCGACGGCGTCGTGCTTCCACTGCCGGAGCCAAAGGTCCACATCAACTCCAGCGACGACTCCGACGACCACTCCGGCGACGACTCCGACGACGACGGAGAACCGGTTAGTCATCTATACCCATTTATGTGGCAAATATATCCTAGGGTTTCTCTAGTTAGTCCTACCTCCCCCTTTTGGAATAGAAATCCTATGGTTATGTTCTCTCAATCCATGAAATCTGAGTTAGATTCGATAGATCTGTGTAGTGTATTGATTGTTTGAATGGTACAAATGATAAGTGATTAATTGTTTCTTCTGTACAAATGATTTCTGCTAAAAGTCCGACTAGGGACCCCTTTGGGGCGCAGGATAACTTGTAATCCTCATACTTCTGTCGTTGTGTATTTCCCTTTAGCTGTTGCTTTCGAACATCTCCTCTTAGTGAGCTGATGTATGACACTATGAGGGTTTCATTCAAGTAATGGAACCGAGGAGGAGCCTCCCAGTTCTTCTAAAATAATAATCCGACTAGGGTTAGTGTTGCTAATAATTCCTAGCCAGATCTTGACAATTGATTTTGATGCCAAAAGTCGTTGGCATGCCAAATTTTGATCCTACTTTACGGCATGTAAATTGGTTTGATGCCAAAAGTCATCGGCATGCCAAATTTTGGCAACTCCCAAATATTCGCTAGAGATTAGTTTGCATTCCATTGTTCATTGCCAATCTCACAAAAGGTTGCCAAGTGTTGGCAACTTTTGATTTTGCCAAATGTCGGTTGCAAACCAAACTTTTGATTCTGCCAAACGTTGGTAGCAAACCAATCAGACTCTTAATTTTGTTGCACTAAGTTGTGTGCTCTCTATTTATGCATTTCTTTCATCAAGATCACTTGATTATTTAGGGTTCACGCTGTCACAGGATATATTATGTTTCATAAACTCTTCCTACTGAATTCGCATTATTATAAAATATACTGACGCCACATTTTTTACTATATGTATAGGTGCTATATGACTATGTCAACAGCGAGGACAAAGACGCCCAGAGGAGGTACAAGAGGCAAAATCTCAGGGAGCTTTATGCAGGACTGCTTAACAGACGTGTGAGGACCTGGAATATGGGCTTTGGATGCCCGTTTTGCAACCAAAAGCTTCATCACGAGTATGAAAATGTTCTGGCGCATGCAAGAGGACGAGTCGTTGGCTCCTTCAAGCAGAAGTATTCTCGCAGGGTGGCGCACGCCGCGTACGCTGAGTACCTGGAAAAGCTTCACCTTCGTGCAGGCTTGCCGGCAGATGAGATGTGGGATTGAACTATGGCTATGTAGTGTCTTAGTTATATGCTTGAGTATGCTTAATATCGGTTGAACTATGGTTGAACAATGCTTGAGTACGCTTATTATCTATGCCTGAGTATGCTTATATATAGGGTGGGTCTATTCTACCAACCCCCTTAAGACCTTATTCTACCAACATTTGGCCTTATTCTGCCAACACTTCGGCACTGCAAAAACCCCGAACCGAATCACATTGAAAAATAAAAAAAGAGCAGCCCACCCCACCCACCTCCTTCCCCCACTCCACCCCAACCTCTCCACCCTTCCACCCACCCCCGAGCTATCTCCTGCCCCCGCTCTACCCCCAAGCACGCCTTCCGGCGATGGATCCTGGCCGGCAACTGCCACCAGCGCGCCTCCCGGCGGCGGATCCGGGCGGGCAACCGCCCCCAGCGCGCCTCCCGCTGCAGATCTGGGCTGGCAACCACCCCCGCCTCGGCCACCACCACGGGCCGCCCCGACCCCGGAGCCCACCTACTGCCCCCGCCGCGGCTCGGTGGCATGCTGGCCCTCTCCACCCACCCTGGACCGGCCGCAACACCTCCAACCCCTATCCCGCCCGGATCCGGCGAGGATCCACCGCCACCGGCCCACCCGACCCAGCGCGCCCGACTCTACCCCGGCACTCCCCTTCCTCTGCTGCACACCTCCTCCGGCTAGCACCTCGGGAGGAGCCGGACCCCCCACCACCGTGCGACTGTGCCTTCTCCTGGCAGCTTTCCTCGTCCCCGTCGACGCGGGATCCCGTGACGCCTCCCCCCCTGACGAGCTCCCTTCCCCGGCCACCACTCCCGCCACTTCTTGCATCCCCTCAACCTCAAATCTACGCCGGCGACCTCCACCTCACCGACGACCTGTGGCTCCACGGCGTCGCCAGCCCCCTTGCTCGTCCCGATGTCCGCTTCTGTGCTGCCCCTTCGGTGGCGGTAGAGACGCCGGCAGTGGTCGCCTGCACCACAGCACGCGGGCGGGCGCCCATCCTCTGCTGCCGCATCCTCTGCTCGCCACAGGCATGTGGGACGACGCGGGACAGGGGCGACCGCGCATCCGTGCGGGCGTGCAGTTCGCGGGCAGAGCAGGTGCGGTACACTGGGTCCGATGCTGCAGTTTGTTCAGTACGCAGTTTGGTTCAGTGCTCGGTTTCAGTCCAGCTGCTGCGCGCCTCCAGCCGTGCGGGCCGCCGCCTCGTCCAGCACAGCTCACCGGCCTGCTCGCCTATGGCAATTTTTTTGCAGTTCACTATTTTGGTGTTCCTCTGAAAGAGAAATCGAAGTGCAAATGCAGTCCGCTGTTGTTTGCTCTTGAGGGTCACTACACTGCCTGTCCGGGCGGAGTGCATTTTTGCATGTTTTTCAGCTCAACTGCACTGCACATTTCATTTTCAGCTCAACCGCACTGCACAGCTCAACCACAAATGCACTGCACTGCACAGCTCAACCGCACTGCACCAAATCGCCCATGTAGTTCATTTTTTCTGTTCAGTTTTGCTTTGTTCTGCATGTGTGGTGCAGTTCTCTTCTAGTTATGCTACAGTGCGATGCTGGGAAGACGCGGGATATAGTGCAGTTCGGTGTGCGTGTCATGTGTAGTTTGCGGGCGACGTGGCGTGCAGTTCCCTAGCGTGAGCACGTTGTTCGTGGATGTGGCTTTTATTTTTGCAGTTCACTGTTCGTGTTCGAGTAGTCCAAAAGCATGTTTCTCTGTGATGTGGGATGTACAGTTGTATGCAATTGTAATTGTGTAGTCCAAAAGTATGTTTTCTGTGATGTTGGATGTACAGTTGTATGCAATTGTAATTGTGTAGTCCGCTTCACCTCGTCTCATGTAGTTCACTTCAATTTGTGACGTGGTTCACTTCCTCACCATTGTGAATTACACTTGTCTCGTGCAGTTTCGTGTGTTCTCAAAAAAAAAGTGCTACCAAGAGGTTCACTCCTCGTCTTCAAGCAGCTCATAAGTTACAGTAGTAGTTCATTTGAAAAAAATGTGCCTTCATCCAGGCAAATTGATGTGGTCACAAAATTGACAAAAATTGATGTGGTTCACTTGCAAAATTGATGTGGTTCACAAATTGGCAAATTGATGCGGTTCACTTGGCCCATCCCCGTGGTCCAGTCTCGTTCATAAAAAATAGTTAGAAAAAAGAACAAAAGTAAATTATGCATTTCTCTTGCCAGTCTGATGCAGTGTGGTCGTCAGTCTGAAGCAGTGCGGTTTTATGTCCGATGCAGTTCCCTCGTCGATTTTGGTGTCGCGAAAAACAGAGTGTCCGCATTTCGGTAAAATCAAAACTGCTCTTAAACCGTAAGGAATTAGAGAGAGTGTTCTACATGAAAAAGTTGCGCCTCGTCGATATCTTTCCAACGGCATATCATTTGCATCATTCCGACCAGCAGTTTGTAAAAATTCGCAAAAAAACGGCCGCTGCCACCTGTCGTCCGCCGCACCATTTTCAAAATTAATTTAAAACCGTAAGTAATCTCAAAAACATTTCTACATATGAAAGTTGCGCCTCGTCCGTAGCTTTCCAACGGCGTATCACGCGCCTCGTTTCGACAAACGGTTAAAAAACTGGAGTGAAAACAGTACCGAAAATTGCAAAAAAATTGAAAAAACGGAATTCCGCGATTTACTAAATTTGAAATTGCTATTAAACCGTAACGAATTAGAAAATGTAATATATATGAAAAAGTTGCGCCTCGACGATATCTTTCCAACGGTGTATCATTTATTTAATTCCGACGAGCGGTTTAGAAGAAATCGCGAAAATACGCTCGCTGCCACTCGTCGTGCGCCGCACCATTTTCGAAACTGCTCTTAAACCGTGATGAATCTCGAAAAAAAATATTATATGGCGAAGTTGCGTCTAATCCATAGCTTTCCAACGGTATATTACACGTCTTGTTCCGACAAACGGTTTAAAAACTGGATCGAAAACAGTACCGAAAAAACACTACGTGCAGTTTTTTTCGACGAGAAGTTCACTAGTGTTTGTATTGCTGTACCTTTGCTTCAGAAGGTGCAGTGCCCTCGCGTTGAGCGTGCATTTCGGATGTGGGCAGAATAACTATTCTGCCAATATTGGCTGAATAGACGGGCTATATATATATATATATATATATATATATATATATATATATATATATATATATATATATATATATATATATATATATATATATATATATATATATACATATCTATGTTTACTTATGTCTAGATGTGGGATGAGTATGCAATCAGTCTGGTTGATGGAATTTTATGCTTCTCTTATACCAACATATGGTTGCCCACACCAGTGGCGGACCTAGAAATAGAATAGAAGGTGTGCACACTTTAAAAAAATTGAGACTATTTCAATTAGCTTGCATGGGCCTTAAAAATCAGCCAATTTTTACATGGTGAAAAATGTTTTCCAAAAATCTGGGTGTGCCATGGTACACCTGGCACACCCCTGGGTACGCCACTACCCACACCACACACAGAGTGATGTTAATCGCACACGGTTGAGTCTACCAAACCGTTGCCTCCGAAACGCATTCTGGCCTCTGGGACAGAAAACCCTCACCACCCAATTCAAAAAGGAAAAAAGAAAACCCTCACCACCCCCCACGTCACAAAACCCTCACCCCCGCCCACCACCTCCCCCCTCCCCGTCCCCAGTCGCACCTGCACTCCTTCGCGACTCTGCATGTCACTGCCTATCACCGCGGCAACCACTTAGCTCGATGCCTGTCGCCGACGCCAGCTGCCGGCAAACCCCATCGCATTTCGCCACTGCCGCTTGCCGCCACCTATCGCCACCGACTTTCTCGACGCGGCTTGCCGTTGGCCGCAGCTCCGCCCGATTGGGGAATCTGCGGTATTGGAGCTTTTTCTCATGGAGAACCAGGTAACTAATTTACTGAAATATTTGATCATCTCTTATCCCAGTCCGTCTGCCCCTTTTAATCACCTGGCCGAAATCGCCGTGGATTCATTTTTCTTCTAGCTGATTCGAGGGTTTTCTTTCATTCATAGAGTGTACAGTGCAAGGAGACATCAGGCCTATGCGGCCTCGGCCAGATAGCCGAGAAGTTCCATCTCACCGTACCAGCTGGCTTCAGGAATCGCACGGTATGTTCAATCTCACCCTACCTCGGTTGTCATGGCCTACTTTTTTGAACATATAGTATATATTGCTACATTTGGATAAAAGGTGCCACATGTAGTATATACGTCAAAGGGGATTTTTCTTCTTCCTATATTAGGCAAATTAATGTTGTAATGTTCTTTTGATTACTCTCATATTTGCATGACATCATGGTTACACTATCTGTTTAACTATAAATTTGTGTCCTTTGATTTCAACTGTTGTGTATTGTTCTTTTAGTTACTCCCATATTTGCATGTTACCCTATTCTTTAACAATCTTATCATTTCCTGCAGTACATCCCTTGCTTTGCAACAGCAACTGTAGTACACAATCTTGGCCTTTACATAACTGAAGACTCCAGGAATGTCATATTGAACACAAACCATGGATTTACAATCGTTGCTTCTGTAAAACTTGATGAACATGGTCACTCCTATTTTGGCGCGGGACTTTGGACAGAAATTTCTAAGTTTTATGTAGCGAAAGCTGGCACTAAAATTGCACTGCACCTAAAAGAGCCTGGTCATATGATATATGCTAACTTCCCCGACAATATCATCCGTCTGGACTTTGTTCCAAGTAAGTGTTCTTTTCAAGTATCTGCATGTTGACTTACCTAGCAATATCAAAGTAATTGTGTAGTATTTAAGCAACCAATAGGGATTCCATTTTCTGACTCTGTTAAGTCTGTTCCTACCTAGTAACTTCTAGTTACCAATACACTTTTCTTCTGCCCTGTTCTAATATTCCCTATCCTCCCACTCCTCCAGTCCTATCAGATAGCGTCGCCGCCGAGGAGACTCCGGAGGTGGAGGACGAGGCTGCCAACAAGCAGAGGCAGGTCGATCAAGAACTGCAAGCGACTCCGGCGGGCCTAGACTTCATCAGCAACCTCCCCTATGATATGTTGATCGTCATCGTCTCCCTCCTCCCAATCAAATATGGCACGCGGACAACCGTCCTTTCCCGACGGTGGCGCCCCCTATGGCATTCCACCCCTCTCGACCTCATCGACGTCCACAAGATCTGCCATGGCTATTGCAAAAGCTTGGACGCATTGTCCCAGATCCTCGGCAGGCACCTTGGCCCAATCAGAGGCCTTATCATGGGCAAGTTCTGTTCCAACGGCAAGGACCGAGACAAGCTTGATGAGTGGTTCCGATCCCCTGCCCTAGATCACCTCGAGGAGCTCAGTTTTAATGATGGACATATGCGCTTGCTGCCACCGTCCGCGCTCCACCTCGCGCCCACGCTGCGGGTCGCCAGGTTCATGAATTGCCATTTGCCCCCGATTAATGACGCGCCCGCTCTTTTTGTCCCTTGACTGAAGCACCTCGAGCTCGTCACCGTCTGCATCCCCAAGGATGACATGGAGCGCCTGCTCCACAGCTGTACTACACTCGAGTACCTTCGTCTTTAGGCAATCAATGGGTTGAGTAGCTTCCACATCACCTCCATGCCTCTTCGGACAAGTTATGTGTGTTGCTGGTGCTGCAACAAGAGATCACAGAAGGTGTATCACAGTATGGTCATTGAGGACACACCTTTACTTGAGATATTACTTGTAGTTGATCAACAAGGTCCAACAAGAATCAGTGTCATTTCTGCACCAAGATTGACAGTGGTGGGCTACTCGTCTGTCAAATTCTTCAAACTTGTTATTGGATCCACACCTGTTCAGGTACAACATTCGCCTTCTTCTTCTCCTTCTTGAATTAACATGTTTTCTAATTTTGAAGATGTATGTTCGTCTGTCATCCAGAAAATGAACCCGACAAGCTTGACAACGTATCTGCGCACAGTGAAGGTCTTCATAGTAGAATCTATCCGCCCCAACCTGGATGAAGTTGTCAGTTTCCTGCGATGCTTTCCGTGCCTGGAGAAGCTATATATCGAGGTGATGATCCTTTCCTGTCAAATGTTAACCATAAGGGAGTTCAATTTTTTGGTACCTTTTCCCAAGTTTACAATGACGAATGTACTACAATTTCTGAAGGAATTTTGGAGGATTTCAGTACATTGATGTTTTTTTCCCTACAGTGCTTGCTTGATTCATAAGGTTACAATCCATATGCATTTCTCCTTTCAATTCATCTATACTAGTTTTCGTAGGTAAATTTCCATCCACTCCAACCTCTTGGGAAGAAGCCTACGTTTTTCTAGATTGTAATCAAATGCCCATGTTAATCATGTAGGACCGAAGATGGCATGTCACTCTATTCATGTATTTTAGAAATCCTGCAAATCAAAGAGACCTGTAGTAGTGTTCAAAACTGCATGTAGGCACTAATACGTTCTCTTCTTTTACAAATAAGATTAGGCCTAGTAGTGGATAATGTGAGACAATAAAACAACCACATCGAATGCCTTGATCTGCATCTCTCAGAAATTACTTTAAACTCCTACCGAGGGACCTTACTGAAGATTATATTCGCTAGGTTCTTTGTTTTGAGAGAAATGGTGCTAAAGGTAATGAGGCTAGCCCTACATTTGCTTCGCAAAACTGAATGGTTTGCTGATCAGCGCCGGCGGCTACGGCAAAATGGAAAAGGCTCTGCAGAACCTGAATTTCATTTTGGAAGTTCAGCTGACAGAGTAATCGGAAGTCATTATGTCAAGCCCATACATGACTTGTCAGTGGTTGATCCCTTTGCAGAAATGTTGAGATTTCGAAACGGGTGTTACAAGTTGTAATATCAGTTTGAACCTCTCATATGTCCAAGTTTAGCTGATCAGCGCGGGCGTCTGCAGCTGCATGAGCTGAATTTCAATTCTAATATCAGTTTGAACCTTGTAATTAATCTTCGAATTTGAGTCTTCTAACTCTGGAATTTGAACCTTGTAATATTTCGGGCTTTTGTGGTACAATCGTTGAAATGGCATCGTATGAGACTCATATATTGGTAGTACTATTTTGACATTTATATGCAATGGACGATTAATATCTGGACCTCAATGGAATTGATTTTATTTACCATTCTCGAATGTGTTTCCCCTGTCGATCTCAATCGCAAACGATCTATATTGCGGACACGACAGCGATCTTCGACATTATTGTACACAGTTGGTTTCCTTAACTGTGTGCCCAGAATTATCGCACTCGAGTGTCCATAATTACCCGTCTGTGTAACTTTGACCTCATCACCCACGGGTAAACTTGGCGCCTCTTCGAGCCCATGCGTGGTCAAACGAAATGTGTGTGGGGTGCTCAACAGGTCAAGCGTGCACTGGAATCCTCCGCTTGGAACGTGGTGACAAGACATGATGATTACAGGCCATCCGGCCCACATTTATTACAGCGGCCATTTAACCCTTGTGTCTCTTCAACCTTTCGATCACGCCCCAGTATTGCAAGAAGCACACCCACGACGACAAATACAGAGAGAGTATCCTGCGCGGCTCCAATGGCGGTCCCAGCGGCTGCCGACGACGAGCGGCAGTTCACCATGCATACCGTAGTGGACACCCACAGAAGGTTCACGGAGCTGTCGGTGGTGTACACCAACAACCCGATCTAGGTGGAGAACTCCATCCACACTATGGAGTTGTTGCTTGCTGCGGAGAAGTACAAGGTGGTCGGGTTCGACCTCGAGTACACCCGCGCTCGTGCCGGGTCTCGTCACAAGGTCGCCATCGCCCAGATGTGCATGCGCAATCACGTCCTCGTCTACCACTATTGCCTAGGCACAAGTCCTTGCGAGCATTTCGCCAGGTTTGTCAACAGCCCCCACTACGTGTTCGCTACGGTGGACATCACCAACGATGTAAAGGTGCTCAAGAATTCGGGCATCGCCTGCCAGAATCTTGTCGACATCCAGGGCCAATACAAGATTTGGGGCAGCAAGAAGCATGAGAAGGACTCACTGGTTCACCTCGCCGAGGCCATCATCGACCCCTACTACAGAGACATGAAGGATTCCTGCAACAAGGACAAGTGTGCCTGGCACTCGGCCTGGATGGAGAAACTCGACGAAGCTCACGTCGTGTACGCGGCCAAGGAGGCATACACGAGCTACGAGATGTACAGGCGGATCGTTGACATGAGTAAGTGCCTCCTTCTTCCCCAAAACGGCCAGGGATCCAGCCGGAAGCAGAGCAATGGCAAGCGTCGTCACAACAAGAAGTAGATGATTAGATGATCATTTCTCCTAGTTTAGTATGCATGTAATTGTTTACTTTGGTGTGTGTGGTCACTTATGTAATTGGATGTTTTATTTGGTTATGCAACAATGTTCTTATAAGTATATATATGTTGTTGTTGTGTAGACAGAGCATAGATGTTGTGTGGACAGAGCAAATCACATCGGCCATGGGCTAAACTAGGGAACCCGTCGGTGATGATTTCATCAATCGCTGACAATTGTATACCAGCAAGCATTTGCCCACAACACACACGGGCTATTAGCAGGAATCGTCCGTGTTGTTATCCGTCTTCCCACACATTTCAGATTAATGACATGTTTGCCACATATCACACACATCTTGTGAAGTTGAACCGTTTCTGTTGTGTTGGGTAATCGCAAATAGTTCATCCGAGTGAACCACTTGCCGTATATCGCACACACCTTGATCTGCCTGACCGATTCTGTTGTGTTGGGTAATCACAAACAGTTCATCCGAGTGAACCGCATGCCGTATATCGCACACACCTTGATCTGCCTGACCATTTCTGTTGTGTTGGGTAATCACAAACAGTTCATCCGAGTGAACTGTATGCCATGTATCGCACACACCTCGAACTGGCTGCCCGTTTCTGTTGTGTTGGGTAATCACAAACAGTTCATCCGAGTGAACTGTATGCCGTGTATCGCACACACCTCGAACTGGCTGCCCATTTCTATTGTTCTGGCTCATCGCAAACAGTTCGTATGGATCAACTGTATGCCACGTATCGCACACGCGCCTCTAATCTGAATCATTTTTGATGTCTTCGGCATCGCAAATAGTTCATCTTATTGGCGACGGTTTGATTACGACACCGTTTGCGATGCATGCATCGCACACAGTTTGGTCGCGGGGTCTCTGATTCATGTGTCGCGTTAGCGGTCGCGTGCAGTAGTGCTACACGGCGCCGCAACAGAGGCGGTACTCTTTCATATCTGCTCAAGTTATTTATCTCAGCCAAAAAATAGATCGCCACTGCTTTACTGTGATTTCTTGTCCATCACTTAGAATCTTACTTCTTAGTTGAAAGCAAACATTGTTTGTGAAGTAGCCTTTGTCCCCTTTGCACCTTCAGATCTGCCATGGCACGCTCAACACTATACTCGCAATGCTTATGGTTTTCCCCTTTTCTATTCACTACCATCATCCTAGGTGCTTCGTGTCGTGCCAGCACTGCTCCTCAACCCATCAAGCGAAACAACATGCCACTCATATTTCCAAAGCTTAGTTGTTCGAATATGAATCTGATATGATGCTGATATTACTAAAACAGAGAACATTTAATTGGTCAGCTAATATTCCTACTTTAGTTTCGAAAAAGCATGTGTGCCACATATAGAGAGACATCAGGGAATTGCATTTCTTTATGCGCTCTGGTTCATCATGGGTGGGCAACGAACATTGTAGTATCCAAAATCTGCTTGCTCTTCTTTAACATGTTCCTATTTTGTTCTTCTTTAATAAGTATAGTAGTACAATATGTTCCTTGCCTGGAAGAGGAGCTGGGACATTTGCAATCGGGAGGTCTATTGGTTCGCTTCTGATGGATGCTTTCAACTCTTTGAGTTGGTCTGTCATAATATCCATGAAATGCTGGGAGCTGTGTCGCCTTTGAGAGTCTAGACTGCTAGTAATAGTAGTGCGCCTTCAGTTGAAGAGAGCTACCCCTGTAGGGGATCCTAAGCCTTTCTAGCCGTACCGGCAATACAAGCCCATATTTTCCAGCTAGTTCCACTTTCCCGATTTTACTCGTGATGCTTAGGGTTTCCCATTTTATCTACACTATGATTTGTATGTGCTTTGTGTCGTACTAGCAGCACTCCACCCTTCAAGCTAAACAACACACCACTCATAATTCCAAAGTGTCGGAGTCTAGGATCTACGTCCAAGAAACTTCTCCAAGAACTTAGGATTCGAACTATGGGAGACTTTGCTTGGCAGCCTACGACGGGACTACGGCGCGGACACGACGAACTCGCCGGCTCTCACCAGACACGAAGGGGACGCGCGAGCTGCCCAGGTTCGGGCCACTGTGCGGTGTAATACCCTACTCCTGCTTGTGTTGGATTGCTCTGTGGAGAGCCTGTGCTTGAAGTACAAGAGGTGCGGGGGAGAATGGTTCGATCCCCTTACATGGAAGCAGCCCTGCCCCTTTTGTAGTGCCTCGGTCCTCTTCCCCGAAAATATGAGCAGGAAAGGGTTGCCACAGGGCGCAATTCAAAAGGGGGACAAGAGCGCAGGCTTATCCTGACTAAAGGCGGTCTCCGCCTGTCAAGGCAGCTCCTTGTGACGCGCTGGTGGGCTTGGCGACGAACTCCGTCCTGGCGCGCTGATCCGTCCTAATCTTCTATCACCAAAGAGGAAAACCTTTGGGACTTGCTTTTGGGGAGGCAGATGCCACTGCTCCCTTATCACCAAAATGGAAGCTGGCTCGGTCACGCCCTGCTGTTCTTATCCTGACAGCGAGACGTAAACCATGTGCTGGACGCGGAGCCCTGCGGCGGGCGCCGCATGGCTTGCTTCATGAGGGGGCCTCGCGAGGGGAACCTCGCGAGGCATCCTGGTGCTCGGCGGCCTCGACAGGGCTTGTCCTGACGGCGAGGGGCCTCGCGAGGCTCGCCCCTCGCGAGGCGGCTTCCTCCGGAGCAGCCTCGGCAGGGCTGCTCTCATGGGCCGCCCCGAGCGCGGTCTTCTGGGCCAGAGGCAGATGGACCGTGGTACCCAGGTTCCCACTGGGCCGACAGTAGCCCCCGGGCCCGCGGCACGCACGTTCCACCCGCAGGGGACGAAACGCCGCAAGGCCCACTGAACTGCTGGGCCCAGAGGCGACGCATGGCGGCTTTCGCGGGGAGGGTCGCCCCCACTCCCCACGACGCCTCGGTAACCGCCGTCTTGGCGATAAAGCCTGCCCGTGCGGGGCGCATGCACGTCATTGCTCTTCGTCCCCATCTTGCCCTTCATCTCACGCGAGCAGCTTCTCTGTTGCTCCTCTCCTAACTTCCATCCTCTCCTCCGCCATGGCCCCAGGCAAGAAACCCGCGACCGCCGAGGCCTCCTCCAGCAAGAGCGCGCCGGCGGCGGAGCTGGGTCCGGCCCTGCTGCCGGCCATCATCAATGAGAGCGGGCTGGCTAAGGTCCGCCCTCACTTGGCCTCCACGCATTTCGAGGGAGGCGCCACCAAGATCTGGCCGGGCTCGCACCCACGGCGGGACCTCGGACCCACAGTGGTCGCCGTCTTCTACCACTCGCTCTTCGCCGGGCTGGTGCCGCCCTTCTCCGACTTCCTCCTCGCCATCCTAGAGCATTATGAGATCCATCTCCTCCACCTTCACCCCAAATCTGTCCTCGTCCTAGCCCTCTTCGCATACCTCTGCGAGGCCTTCCTGGGAGTGATGTCGTTTGTGGCGCTCTTTCGAACCTTCTACAGCATGCGGGTCTTCTCCTCAGGAAACCACCGCACCGGAGGGGCCTCCTTCTGGATCGACGACGAGATGGGCAAGCTCTTCATCGACATGAAGATCTTGAAGAAGGTGGAGAACTTCAGGTCGCGTTGGGTCTATGTTGATGCCCTGCAGACCAGCCCCCTCTTGGCGATCCCCACCGAGCCGGCCGAGAAGACCCCCCGCTGGGAGCACAAGAAGCTCAGCGGCGCCGCCCTCAGGCCGATTCTGGAGAGCCTGGCGGAGCTGCGCCAGGCCGGGCTCACGGCGGGCATGATTGCCAAGGAATTCCTCCGCCGCCACTTCGCACCCCTGCAGAAGCACTCGCGCCTGGTGTGGGGGATCACCGGTTCCGAGGACCGGATTTGGCTGGCGTCGGAGCCCCTCTCAGCTGAAGTGGTGGCCGAAGCTTGGGAAGTTATATTTCCCGGGGAGGCGGAAGAGATGCCTCGCGACGCGCGCCCATTGTACCGCTGGTCCAACTGGGATGAGCTAGTAGCGACGATGCCCCAGTTTGACCAGTGGGGATTGATCCAGACGGACTACGAGAAGCCCGACGAGCTCCCCGGAATTCTTCGGAGTCGGGGTCCGTTTTAGGCTGAGGGGATGCCTCCTTCTCCGTGATGGAGAGCAGCGAGGAGTCGCCCCCGTCGTCCCCTCCTCCTCCGCCGGTGCGCCGCCAACTCTGGCTGGGCGAGGACGAGGGTTACGACGAAGACGCATTCCGCGTTGTGCCGGCAAGGGGCGGAGGAGATGGCGGGTCGGGGGCCGACGAGCCCCCTGAGAAGCGGGCAGAGGAGACTGCCAAGGCCGACGACCTCGATGAGGCTCACGCCGTGCCCTCGGGTGGCCGCCCAGGCGCGTCCCGCGACGGGAGCAGCAGCAGCAGCGGGGCCATCAAGGAGCAGAAGAGGAGGCGATTTTACCCCAACGACGAGTAAGTTCCGTCTTTCCCCCTCCGTCAATCTCTGCCTTTCGACCGATGCGGTCCTGTTGAGCCTTCACCTGCGTAGGAGCCTTGATCCGGCTGCCGAGGGGGAGAAGAAGACCAAGAAGAGGAAAGCCGAGGCCAAGGGGCCCTCCCCTCCTCTGAACACTGCCTCGCCTGCCGCGCCGACGCCCCCGGGGCGAAACCGGGGGGTGGCGAGGAGACCACGCTAGTGCCTCCCGAGGCGGTCCCCGTCATCGATGCCGAGATGGCGGGGAAGGGGGGCGAAGCGCCGACCCCTCCCCAGCGCACCACGCCCGCCATGGCGGAGAGCACCGCAGCCCTCACGGGAGCCACCTCCGTGCCCGGGCGCTCTGACGCTGAGGCGTTCAAGGTGGCGCCGGAGCGCGGGATGACGCCGCCGGCACCGGAAGTGGCCATCCCGAGCCCCCTGCGCCAGATGGCGAGTGCAACCCCTGCCGAGGGCGATGGCGCGGGACAGCCGGAGGGGCTCGAGGTCGTGCCCTCCCGCCTGCCGACGCCTGCAGGCGATGAGGAGGCCCGGGCGAGCCGTGCCTTGGAGCTGCGGGGGAGCGGTACCGCGCTCTAGAGCGGGGCCGTCAGCGGCGTCAAGGCGGCCCTTGAGGCCCTCGAAGGTGAGCTCGGGAAGGAGGCGGAGCTCTGTGCGGAGGAGCGGCAGAGGCTGGCGGAGGGGTGGAGCTAGCTTCGTGAGGCGGCGAAGCTCGACCGCTAGCGGGACGGGGAGGCGCAGGCGCGGCGCGAGCAGCTCGCCAAAGAGGCCCAGGCGTCCCTCGCGAAGGCCCTTGAAGACGCCCAGGAAGCCAAGTGGCGGCGGGAGGAGGCAGACGCTTATGAGCAGGCGCTTCAGGAGCAAGCTGCCTCGCGCGAGCGCCGGCTTAAGGCGCGGGAGGAGGCTGCGAAGGCCCTAGAGGGCCGGCTCGCGTCCCGCGAAGCCGAGCTCCCGAAGCGTGAGGAGGAGATCCTCAGGGCCCAGGAGGCGGTCGCTACCCGCGAGGCGAACGCCAAGACCCTGGAGGACGAGCTCGCGGCATCTGTGTCCGCGCAGGAGGCAGAACGGAAGCGCCTGCTGGCGAAGGAGCGTGAGCTGGCGACCGCCCAGGCCACTGTCGATGAGCAGAGGAGCCTCGCGGCCAAGCGGGACGAGCTCCAAGCCGAGGTCAACGAGCTCAAGAAGCAGTTGCTGGACACGGATGCCACCATCGAGGAAGCATGCCGCGACCTGCTGACCCAGGCGACGACGCGGCTCTTCAGCAACCTCCTCCGCCTCGACGATCACTTCGACTTCGGATGGGTGGTGACCCCTGTCCCCGCGGAGCTCCGCGAACCCCTCGAGGAGGCTGTGAGGGAGCGCGTGGCCGTCTTCGTCGGGCTACACGCCTTTGAGCCTGAAGTCAGCGGGGGCAGCGGCGAGCCCCCTCGTGATGGGGGTGGGAGCGGCGGAGGCGCCTCACACACCTAAATTTTCCTTGACCTGTTGCCGTAATAGGGTAGATGCAGCCCCGTGGGGGCGCGAGAACATTTGCGTGGTACCTTTGCTGTTAAGTACTTGATGTTTAAAGCGTTTCCGTTTTTCCTCTTGCGGCCTTTAACTCCCCTTTACATTGCCTTTGTGCCCCGTGTCACTAGGACCCAGCCCCCGAGGCAGGCTACACCGTCGCTGGGATGCCCGGAGCGCGTGCTCGGCAAGGCCAGAGGGTGTAGGGCTCTTGGGGCTAGTAGGAGTCCCTGAGGCGCGATGCTCAGGGTCCCCCCCCCCTTGACGCGCAGGCGGCTTGTGCCGAGGAAATCAGGATGCCGCGAGAGGGAAACGAGAGGGAAGAAGACCCGAGGGGTGTTTTAGACTTAGCTCCTTGGAGGCGTGCGGCCTGGTGCGAACCCCTCATAGGGCACGGCTCATGAGGCGCGATCCCTCGTGAGGCCCTCTGCCCGCAAGGCCCACCGCGAGGCCTCCCGAGGGGGGGGGGGCTCCTGAGGCTTTCGTACCCTGCACCAGGAAAACTGCCAAGTTTTTGCAAATAGTGCAGCAGGGCGGGCTCGCGAAGTCGCCTGTGGGTGTTACTATAGGATCGAAAGTATGTCTAGAGGGGGGGTGATTATACTACTTGACCAAATAAAACCTAACCTTTTCCCAATTTTAGTTGTAGGAAGATTTTAGCAATCATACAAGTCAAGCATCACCCTACACATGCAATTCTAAGAGTATAGCAGCGGAAAGTAAACAATTGCATATGTAAGTAAAGGAGGGGATCGGAGATTTCAAACACAATGAAGACACAGTGGTTTTTGGAGTGGTTCCGATAGGTGGTGCTATCGTACGTCCACGTTGATGGAGACTTCAACCCACGAAGGGTAACGGCTGCGCGAGTCCACGGAGGGCTCCACCCATGAAGGGTCCACGAAGAAGCAACCTTGTCTATTCCACCATGGCTTACGTCCACGAAGAACTAGCCTCACTCGGGGTAGATCTTCACGAAGTAGGCGATCTCCTTGCCCTTACAAACTCCTTGGTTCAACTCCACATCATGTCGGAGGCTCCCAAGTGACACCTAACCAATCTAGGAGACACCACTCTCCAAAAGGTAATAGACGGTGTGTTGTTGATGAACTCCTTGCTCTTGTGATTCAAATTATAGTCTTCCCAACACTCAAACAACTCCTTACAGATTTGGCTATGATGGAAGAAGGATTTGAGTGGAAAGCAACTTGGGAAAGGCTAGAGATCAAGGTTCAAATGGTAGGAATGGAATATCTTGATCTCAACACATGAGTAGGTTGTTCTCTCTCAGAAAATGTATGGTAGAAGTGTAAGCACATTCTGATGGCTCTCTCTCTCTTGAGAAGGAAGTGGTGGAGGGGTATATATAGCCTCCACACAAAATCCAACCGTTACACACTTTTGACCCAACTCGGTGGCACCGATTCAGAAGACTCGGTGGCACCGAACTGTGTAAAAGATATGAACGTTAGGAATCTGGGTGGGACCGATAGGAACAACTCGGATGGACCAAAGTGCAATGGCTAGGGCAAACCTCGTCTCGGTGGCACCGATTGCATCAACTCGGTTGGACCGAAGTGAAGCAATAAGGCAATAGAGAGTTGGCAAGCCATCTCGGTGAGACCGATTTGCAAAACTCGGTGAGACCGAAGTAAGTGCAAACGATTACAGAGAGTTGGCAAGGCCATCTTGGTGAGACCGAGATCCATATCGGTGGATCCGATTTGTTAGGGTTTTGGCAGTGGCTAAGTCTAGGTGAACTCGGTGGCTCCGGATAGGAAATTTCGGTGGGGCCGAGTTGGAATGTAGGTTTTGGACAAATTTGGGGTAGAGAGAGTGGTTGAGGGTTTAGGAGTACTGTCACTAAGCACTTGAGCAAAAAGACCATTAAGCAACACCTCATCCCCTTTTAATAGTGTTGGCTTTCCTATGGACTCAATGTGATCTTGGATCACTAAACCAAAAATGTAGAGTCTTGATCTTTTGCCAATCCTTGTCCTTAGCATTTTGAGGGGTCCACATCTCTAGTCCATGCCATGCCAATCATTGAACTTCCTAAAATCTTTAACTTGAATGGACATTAGTTCAATGAGATATATGTTGTTATGAATTACCAAAACCACCAAGGGAGCAAATGTGCTTTCAGTTACGCGAGGAGACAAGAGCACCAAGGACCTAGTGAGGTGGCGTGCACGGGATCAGGCCCGCGAGCCAGAGCTCAGTCGCTTGGGTTTTTCAATGCTGCTGGAACTGACCCGAGCACAGACACCGTGCCCAGCCCCCGCTCGCATGACAGGCACGGGCGAGACCATGAGCGCGCGCCCTGCAGCGGTAATCACATAGGGTTTTGAAGGAAATAAGCTTTACTGATGCATGAAGCAAGTTCATTACATAACAGAAAGATACATGCTGCCATGTTCGACATGGGTCAGCTTGAGGATGTGACGGCCGAGGGGCCCTCAAGTAGGCCGCCAGCGCGCGGCATGGGGCATCCGCCAGCGCTGAGCATGGGGCTTCCACGAGAGTGGGAAGGAGCTCTCATGTGCCGAAGGCAGTGCGGGTAGAGAGAGCCCCGGAGCGTGTACAGCTCCATGTCGCTCGTATCCGTGGGGCACAGATAGAACTTACGGTGATGGCGGGCATTCCATGTGTTTGGTACCGGAACACCCGCCTTCGTCATGAGTGGGGCCACGGCGGGCCGATGGGCGAGAGTTAACCACCTCCGTATTCCTTGCGATGTGGGGCTCCAGGCTCATGCGCATCAGCCTCGCGAAGGTGGCTGCTGCACCCTCCAGGCCGAACGGCATATGCATGAGCCAGGGCGAGCCTGCGGCAATGCACGGAGTAGGGAAGGGGCCTGCGGGGCAAGCCTGGTTGAGGGCTATGAAGTCGACGCACATGCGCACGCTATCGCGTGGCCTGGCGACGGGGGTGAGGCTGGCGATCCTCCTGGGGTGGGGGGCTTCACGTGCGATTCCAGCATCCTGGGGCTTGTTGACTTCTTGGGTGACGTCTTCCTGCTTCTTGGGTGCTTGACGATATTCCTCACGCTTGACGGGCCGCGCACTCCGGCACGTGGCTGAGTGGTGCTCGATCACCTCCCTCGGCAGGCTGGGCGCGCCTGATGCTGTCCAGGCCAACGCATAAGGGCACGCCCGGAGGAAGGTGACGAGCGCGCCTTCCTATTTGAGGGAGGGCCCGCCACTAGCGGCGAGGGAGGGGCCTGCTTCGCCCCCATCCAGCGATGCGTTCTTGGACTCGACCCGCGCCTGAGGGAGCAGGGGCTTCTTCTTCACAGGCGCGTCCTCGGCAGGCCCAGGCGCGTCCTCATCGGCCGGGTACGCGACGGAGGCAGTCTCGTAGGAGTGCTCGAGGGCCTGCAGCGCGTCCTTCTCGTCGCAGCGAACGGTGAGGGTACCGCGGCTGCCAGGCATCTTGACGAGGCCGTAGGCATGGTGGGTTGCGGCCATGAACTTGGTGAGCGCTGGGTAGCCCAAGATGGCGTTGTAAGGCAGGCCGATGTGAGCCACATCAAAGACGATGAACTCCGTACGGTAGTTCTTGCGGGTGCCAAAGGTGACGGGAAGGAGCACCTGCCCCAGGGGGACCGTGGAGCTGTCGGTGACGCCCGAGAAGGGCCTAGTGGGCATCAGGCGCTCGTAGGGCACTTGGAGCGTCTCGAAGGTCTCGATGGAGATCACGTTGAGGCCGGCGCCTCCGTCAACGAGGGTCTTGGTGACGACCACGTTGCTGATGGTAGGCGTACATAGTAGGGGAATGGCGCCCACGGCCTTCGTGGACTTGGGGTGGTCACCGGCGTCGAAGGCGATGGGGAACTCGGACCACTTGAGGCGACCGGTGGAATCGAGCGATGGGAGGGCCGCGTTCACCTCCCGAGAGAACTGCTTGAAGTGGTGGTTGGACGGAGGGGCCTGGGCCCCGCCAAGGATGCAGGCCACCCTGCGGGGCTCCTGGTAGCCCCCAGCATTCTCAGCGGGAGGGGAGTCATGGGCGCGTATCGGGGCAGCGTTGGCCGGAGGGTCAGCCTGCCGCGGCTGGTTCTGCCAGCCCTGACGGTTGCTGTCACCAGCGCCGTTGTTGTGGTTGTCGCCCCAGCGGCCACCTCCGTTGCCACCACCGCGGCCCTTGCCGCGCTGCTTGCGGCGTTCGGTGCGGCCCACGCGAAGCAGCTTGAGCTCATGGCAGTCTTCTGTGTTGTGGGAGTTCATGTTGTGGTAGGCGCAGAAAGGGCGGCCGTCCTTCTTGGCCTCGCCACGGTCGCGGCCACGCTTGCAGTCTGGCTCCGCCGTGAGCATGGCTGGGCCCGTGCGCTTGGTGTCCTTGACCTTGGGCTTCACCACGTCAGGCTCAG
The DNA here is from genome assembly GCA_039707655.1 of Elymus sibiricus. Lineage (NCBI taxonomy): Eukaryota > Viridiplantae > Streptophyta > Magnoliopsida > Poales > Poaceae > Elymus > Elymus sibiricus. The sequence goes on from CM077668.1 coordinate 231,245,736, forward strand.
CGTCAGCGTTGTCGTGGAGGAAGAGGCGTCCCTCATCGGCCTTGGCGCAGCGGTCGGCGAGGACGAACAGCTCTACCACGGAGTCAAGCTCGTCCCTGACTGAGAGCTTCTCACGCATCTTCACGTCCGTGACGCCACTGGTGAAGGCAGAGACAATCGCGGCGTTGGAGGCCTTCGGGATCTTGTGGCGCACTTGGCTGAAGCGCTGGATGAACTTGCGAAGGGGCTCGCCAGGGCACTGGCGCATGTTCCGCAGGTCGTTGATCGTGAGGGCGCGGTCGCTTGTGCCCTTGAAGTTGGCGACGAACTGCTTGCACAGGTCCTCCCACGAAGAGATGGACGCCTCGGGAAGGTTCATGAGCCACGAGCGCGCGGTGTCCTTGAGGGCCATGGGGAACCAGTTCGCCATGACCCGATCGTCCCCCCTCGCTGCCTGGATGTTGATGGTGTAGAGCAGGAGGAACTCCGTGGGGTTGGCGCTGCCATCGTAGCGCTGAGGGAGCTCTGGCTTGAACTTGTCGGGCCACACCACGCGGCGCAGCTCGAGGGCGAGGGCCAGGTAGCCCCCGTTGGTGACCGCTCCACCGTTGAGGGCTGCGCGGTTCTGGCGCCCAGCCATGGCGACGTCGTGGAGGACGCAGTCCTGGCGGTCGCGCGCCCCCTCGAGGCCCACGCGCACGTCCTGGGGCACGCGGTTGACGATCTGGCAGCTGTCGCCGTCGCCGCCCGGCGCGAGCGAGGCGCGGGACGGCTCAGGGGCGCACGTGGCGGTGCTGCGCTCGGCCACGTCGCGGTCCGGAGGAGGAGGGGGAGGAGCGCCGTGCCCGGCCTGGTCGGCACAGGACGGCGGAGCAGGCAGGGAGCGGGAGGGCTCCTGGCCGTCGCGCGCGGCGTCGACGAGCTCGGTGATGCGCCCAAGCCAGGCGTCGTAGGCGCTCTCAGTGGGGCGGTAGTGCAGCAGCTCCTGCGCCTTGAGCAGCGCAGCGCGCGGCGCGGGGGGATCTCGACGTGCGAGCGAGGAGGTGGCGGCGGAGGGGCTGCGCGCCTGCTCGTTCACTGACGGGTGGGCAGAGGAGGCCACGCGCTCCCCCACGGGCTCGGTGGTGGCTCGAGGGCGCCGCGGGGACCCTGACAACGGCACGGCACGCAGCGCATTCCCGGCGAGCGGCGGTGGCGTCCATGTCAATGCGGATGTCAAGGTCGAAGGCACGAAGATGGCAAGTCCCCCTACCTGGTGCGCCAAATGTCGGAGTCTAGGATCTGCGTCCAAGAAACTTCTCCAAGAACTTAGGATTCAAACTCTGGGGGGCTTTGCTTGGCATCCTACGACGGGACTACGGCGCGGACACGACGAACTCGCTAGCTCTCATCGGACACGAAGGGGATGCGCGAGCTACCCAGGTTCGGGCCACCATGCGGTGTAATACCCTACTCCTGCTTGTGTTGGATTGCTCTGTGGAGAGCCTATGCTCGAAGTACAAGAGGTGCGGGGGAGAATGGTTCGATCCCCTTACATGGAAGCAGCCCTGCCCCTTTTGTAGTGCCTCGGTCCTCTTCCCCGAAAATTTGAGCGGGAAAGGGTTGCCACAGGGTGGCAATTCAAAAGGGGGACAAGAGCGCAGGCTTATCCTGACTAAAGGCGGTCTTCGCCTGTCAAAGCAGCTCCTTGTGACACGCTGGTGGGCTTGGCGACGAACTCCGTCCTGGCATGCCGATCCGTCCTGATCTTCTATCACCAAAGAGGAAAACCTTTGGGACTTGCTTTGGGGAAGGCAAATGCCACTGCTCCCTTATCACCAAAATGGAAGCTGGGCTCGGTCACGCCCCGCTATCCTTATCCTGACAGCGGGATGTCACCCATGTGCTGGGCGCGGAGCCCTGCGGCGGGCGCCGCACGGCTTGCTTCGTGAGGAGGCCTCGCGAGGGGAACCTCACGAGGCATCCGGGTGCTCGGCGGCCTCGGCAGGGCCTGTCCTGACGGCGAGGGGCCTCGCGAGGCTCGCCCCTCGCGAGGCGGCTTCCTCCGGAGCAGCCTCGGCAGGGCTGCTCTCATGGGCCGCCCCGAGCGCGGTCTTCTGGGCCAGAGGCAGACGGACCGTGGTACCCTGGTTCCCACTCGGCCGACACAAAGCTTAGTTGTTCACATACGAATGTGATATGATAATGATATTAGTTAATAGACACACATTTAATTGGTCAGCTAATGTTTCCATTTGAGTTCCCAAATGCACTTGGCCACATATAGAGAGACAGCATCGAATTGCATTTCTTTGTGCGCTCTGGTTCATCATGGGTGCACGTGGGCAACGAACATTGTATTATCCAAAATCTGCTTGCTCTTCTTTAACATGTTCCTCTTCTGTTCTTCTTTAATAAGTAAGTAGTACAGTATGTTCCTTGCCTGGAAGAGAAGCAGGAACATTTGCAGTCGGTAGGTCTATTGGGTCGCTTCTGATGGATGCTTTCAACTCTTTGAGTTGGTCTGCCATAATATCCAGGAAATGCTGGGAGCTGTGTCGCCTTTGAGAGTCTAGACTGATAGTAATAGTAGTGCGCCTACAGTTGAAGAGAGCTGCCCCTGTAGGGGATCCAAAGCCTTTCTAGCCATACCGGCAATACAAGCCCATATTTGCCAGCTAGTTCCACTTTCCCAATTTTACTCGTGATGCTTAGGGTTTTCCCATTTTATCTACACTATGATTTGTATGTGCTTTGTGTCGTACTAGCAGCACTCCACCCTTCAAGCTAAACAACACACCACTCATAATTCCAAAGCTTAGTTGTTCATATGCGAATGTGATATGATAATGATATTAGTTAACAGACACACACTTAATTGGTCAGCTAATGTTTCCACTTGAGTTCCCAAATGCACGTGGCCACATATAGAGAGACAGCAGGGAATTGCATTTCTTTGTGCGCTCTGGTTCATCATGGTTGTGCAACGAACATTGTATTATCCAAAATCTGCTTGCACTTCTTTAACATGTTCCTCTTCTGTTCTTCTTTAATAAGTATAGTAGTACAGTATGTTCCTTGTCGGGAAGAGGAGCAGGGACACTTGCAGTCCACAGGTCTATTGGGTCATTTCTGATCGATGCTTTCAACTCTTCGAGTTGGTCTGCCATAATATCTAGGAAATGCTGAGAGCTGTGTCGCCTTTGAGAGTCTAGACTGATAGTAATAGTAGTGCGCCTTAAGTTGAAGAGAGCTGCCCCTGTAGGGGATCCAAAGCCTTTCTAGCTGTACCAGCAATACAAGCCCATATTTTCCAGCTAGTTCCACTTTCCCGATTTTACTCGTGATGCTTAGGGTCTTCCCATTTTATCTAAACTATCATCTACGTAGGTGCTTTGTGTCGTACTAGCAGCAGTCCACCCTTCAAGATAAAAAACACACCACTCATATTTCTAAAGCTTAGTTGTTCATATACGAATGTGATATGATAATGATATTAGTTAACAGACACATTTAATTGGTCAGCTAATGTTCCCACTTGAGTTTCCAAATGCACGTGGCCTGGTTTATCATGAACTTAGTTTCCAAATGTATAGAAAGAAGTGGAATCTCCATAATATGCTTCGTCTTCTATTCTTTATCATGTTCCTCTTCTGTTCTTCTTTAATAAGTACAGTATGTTCCTTGTCAGGAAGGGGAGCAGGGAGATCTGCAGTAAACAGGTCTATTGGCCGCTTCTACTAGATGCTTTCAGCACTTCGAGTTGGTCTGCCATGATATCCAGGAAATGCTAGGAGCTGTGTGGCCTTTGAGAGACTAGACTGATAGTAACAGTAGTGCGCCTTCAGTTGAATAGAGCTGGCCTGTAGGGGATCAAAATGCTTTCGATTAGTAGCTACAATACAACCCCATATTTTCCAACCAGTTCCACTTTCCCTATTTATTTATGATGTTATGGTTTCCCCCTTTTATCTACACTACGATCTGCATAGATGCTTCAAGTCGTACTAGCTGCACTCCATCCTTCAAGCTAAACTACATGCCACTCATAATTCCAAAGCTTAGTTATAAAATTCAAATATGATACGATACAGATACTAATAAAATAGAGACACATTTAATTGGTCAGCTAATGTTACTACGCGAGTTTTGAAATGCAAGTGCGCCTTATATAGAGACATGAGGGAATACTATTTCTCTGCGCACTCTCGTCATCATCGTTTGGCAATAAACTTTGTATACAGTATATGTTGAACCTATTGTCGATGTATAAAACATGGGTATTTTATACCCTGACTTATGCACAGACAGTGGCAGCTTCCTTGCCGGCCAAGGCCTTGCCGGGAACTGCCAAGACCAAGATTCAGAGTCCAGCCAAAGAAGCTACCAGAAAGAAGCTCAAGGCATGACACTCAACTAGTACCAAAGATGAAGACGTTCCTTGCCGGCAAGGCTAAACCGGCAAGGTAAGGACCCGGCAAACTCCGCACCGGCAAGCTTATACCAGCCCTCCGGCGCTCCACCTCGCTGCACAGGTGTTCGCAGACAAGTGAGGTGTCGACCGCGCAGGCTAGTTGGTAAGACTTGTCGGACACATGTCGGCACGCTGGGACAAGATTTGCTTCTAAAGACACCCGTCCAGGAGGCATGTCAGGATAATACGAGGTAGCTGGGCAAGCGGTGCAAAAACCTTGCCGGGACTACCTCTCCACATGACACCTAACGGCGCATTTAATGCCTTTGTCCTAAACTGGCAGAATTAGGTATGATAGCACTGTTTGCTATCTAGTCACGATGTAATTACTGTTTTGCCACTGTGGTAACCCCTTAAGCTATAAAAGAAGGGCCAAGGCAACAATTTAGAGGATTCGGACCCCTTTTCAAACACAAGCACCTCTCGTGTAGCTGCTCTCTCCACGCCTTGCCGGGGAGAAGCGCTCCTTGTACTATGCTCCCATACCACTAATACACCAAAGGCAGGAGTAGGGTTTTACGCTTCTCAGTGGCCCGAACCTGGGTAAAATCCCTCGCGTCCCATTGTTCATGCTCTTTGTGCACGTCGATCTTCCCCGCCGAACCACAAGGGGCCGCATGGCCCCATAGATGGTCGCAACCCCGACATCTTTGGCGCGCCAGGTAGGGGTGGAGCGCTGTGCGAACCTTGATCAGTGGACCGCGCGTCTTCTTCATCTTCATCATCAACTTCATCACCGTCCTTCTCGTCGTCGATGGCGCCCAAGAAGAAGGGCATCACGATGACGGCCACCTCGCTTGCGTCCGCAGGCGGCGCAGGCGACGCAACCAATGCGGGCAGCGCGGGTACTGCGGTCGGTGCGACCAGCGCAGGCGGCGCGGTCGTTATGCCCACCACAGTCGGCGCAAGGGACGAGCACGACGGAGCCGGTCGACCTCCTCGGTCCTCTGGCGAACGGAGCCGCGGCGGCGCAGGCGGAGCGGACGGACGTCTTCCTCCTCCTCCTCCCCGCCGCAACGACGAACGCAGCCACCAGAGCGGCAACGCCTGGGCCGGCGCGGGCCGAGACCCCGCTGCGGCGACGTCCAGGGACGCTGCTTCAGGACAGACGACGCGCCCCTCACACAATGGGCGCGGTACAGCCCCAAGCGGCGCCAACGACTCCGGGCAGCGGCGACCCCACGGCAAGACACCTGTGGACCAAATCCCAGATCCTCAGGCACCGCCTCCGCCACGGCGACCTGCTAATGATCATGTGCCACGGCAGCAAAACCGCGATGGCGCTCCTACTGGCTCTGCCAGGAGTAGAGCGACGTCGCACCCTTCGCTCCCAGCCATGCCAACCACAGCGGCAGAAGCAATGGCGCGAGCTCAGATGCTGCTAAACTTCCCTCCGGCAGCAGAGAAGATGGACGAGTGGAGAGCCACCATCCAGAGCTTGATCGGATTTGCCGAAGCCGGTAAATTGCAGCAAGCGGAACCCTCACGGCGTCCGCAACCAGCGACGGCATCTCCAGCTGGTGGCCGCGCCGACGGAACTACACTAACGGTGCAGTCACCGCCACGGCAACAGCCTCAACAGCAGCAACGCCAATAGCCGCGACAAGCCCAGCAGTCTTTTGGACCCGACGAGATGTCGATCGCGTCTTCGGATCCACGAGCGCGGCAAGATCAGCGGCAAGTGCTATGAGACAGGAGGGCTAAAGACGCCCGCACCACCATCGAACGGCGCCGCGAGGCGCGCCGACAATCCGACGCGCGTAATGGCCCCATCGTTGACGAGCCTGCGCCGGGTGTTGGCGGATACCTACCTTATGAGGTTGGGTGTCCTGCCTTCACTCGCAAGCTGCAGCAAGTCCGATGGCCGTCCGTTCGAGCCTTCAAACCGGAAGTGCCAGAAAAATATGACGGCAAGCTGAACCCGGCAGAATTTCTGGGCATCTATACGATTGTCGTACTAGCTGCCGGAGGAAGAGATGAGAAAATCCTCGCCAACTACTTTCCGTTGGTGCTGAAACCCAACGTGAGGTCTTGGCTGATGAACTTGCCGGAGAACTCCATCTCTTCGTGGTCAGACCTATGCAACGAGTTCGTTGGTGCCTTTACCGGAGGCCACAAGGCCCCTGGACAGCCCAGCGATCTGCAGGTGATCCCGCAAAGAGATGGTGAAGCCTTACGCAAATACATCCAGAGGTTCAGCCGTGTGCACCGCAACATCCCAGACGTGCACCCCGCGGCCGTGATTGCCACCTTTCACACGAATGTGCGCAATCGGAGGATGCGGGAGAAAATGAATGTTAAGTTGCCCAAGACCGTCAACGAGCTCTATACGTTGGCGGATAAGTGCGCACGGGCCGAGGAAGGAAGAAGGCTTCCCGGGGAGGACGCTGGCGCCGAAGTAGATTCTGAGGACGATGATGCTGCCACCCCAGGGAAGAAAGGCCGAAAGCGCAACAGGAAGCGCAAAGGCAAAACTGTTATGGCTGTCGAAGGCTCCGGCAACTCCGAGTCCGCCAAGAAAGCCAAGACTGAGAACTCCGGCAAGGAGGCTGCTGTATGCGCTGCTTGCCAGGAGGCGGCGGCTAACGAGAAGGCCGGCAAGTCAGATGGGCCATACTGCAAGATTCACAACACCAAGGGCCATGATCTCCAAGAGTGCCGACAAGTCGAGCACCTTGTCGAAAAATAGAAGGCTGAATATGAGAAGCGCGACAAGGAAAAGGGCCAAGATGGTGCCGGTTTGTCCGGTAAAAAGGGCCACGGTGGTCGGGGAGGCCGCCGCGGCAAGGCCAAACAGCAGAAAGAAAAGCCTGCTAGAGGCCGTGAGAAGAAAGACGGAGATGATGGAAGTGAGGAAGAAGAGGATGACGATGAGACCAGCGAACAAGAATTCCAGAAGGCAACCGACGCCATGTGCGTTGACGGAGGCGCATCTGTGCACTCCTCTCACCGCCAACTTAAACAGTGGGCTCGAGAAGTTAACGCAGCAGAGCCGGCAATGGGCTCTCAAAAGCCACTCAAATGGTCACACACGCCTATCATCTTCGATGCTGAGGACCACCCTGATCGCATAACTGCGGTCAGGTGTTTGACGTTGTTGGTCTCACCAACAATTCGCAACCTCCAGGTAACAAAGATGTTAGTTGACGGTGGGGCCGGTCTGAACCTGATCTCTCCGGAAGTTATCAAGAGGCTGCAGATCCCCGATGAGGAACTCGAGAGAACGGGCACGTTTCAGGGAGTGAACCCGGGAAGGAGCCAGCCCAAGGGGAAGATCACTTTGCCGGTAACGTTTGGCGGGGAACTGAACTATAGGACGGAAAAGATTGTCTTTGATGTCGTCAAGACCCCCTTGTCATACAATGGAATTCTTGGCCGCCCGGCTTTGGCAAAATTCATGGCAGCATCCCATTATGCTTACAACACATTGAAGATACCAGGGCCGATGGGTGTCATTTCCATCAACTCCGATAAGAAAGATGCAGTCGTTTGCGTCGACAAGATGTACAGAGATGCGGTTGCAGCTGAAGCCGCCAAGGCGCCAGCTCCCGCCAAGAAGAAGGAAAAGAAGAACTCCGGCAAGACCTCTAGCAAGGATTCCGGGAAGCGCACCTCTTCGGAGTGCTGCGCACCCGTTGAAGACTTGCCGGAGTGCTCTGCCGGTAAGAGATCCAAAGCCCCTGCACCGGCGACCAAGAAGGTGCCGGCAAAGGAGGGCGGCGCTGACGGTACCTTCACTGTCAGCGCCACCCTTGACAGCAAATAGGAAAGCGCGCTCGTTGCCTTCCTGCGGGCAAATGTCGATGTGTTCGCATGGCGACCGTCTGACATCCCCGGCGTTCCCAGGAAGGTAATTGAGCACCACCTTGCCATCTGTCCCCACGCTCGGCCCATCAAACAGAAGGTCCGGAAGCAAGCTTTGGAGCGGCAACAGTTCATTGCCGAAGAAATCAAGAAACTCGAAGCGGCATGCCTGGTCAGGGGAGTGTTACATCCCACGTGGTTGGCAAATCCAGTGGTGGTGCGCAAAGCAAACGGGAAGTGGAGACTTTGTATTTACTACACTGATATCAACAAAGCTTGTCCAAAAGATCCTTTCCCATTGCCGCGCATCGATCAGATTGTGGACTCCACCTCTGGCTGTGATCTGCTCTCCTTCCTTGATGCATACTCTGGATACCATCAGATATTCATGGCCAAGGAGGACGAGGAGAAAACCGCATTCATTACTCCATGTGGCACATACTGCTTCGTGCGTATGCCTTTCGGATTAAAGAGTGCCGGTTCTACGTTTGCATGAGCAGTCCAGATTGGTTTTGGGCCCCAGCTGCATAGGAATGTGGAAGCCTACATGGATGACATAGTGGTCAAAACCAAGGACAAATCAACCCTCATTCAAGACTTGGAAGAGACATTTGCAAACTTGCGCAAGATTAATCTGAAGCTCAACCCCGAGAACTGTGTGTTTGGCGTCCCGTCCGGCAAGCTTCTCGGGTTCTTTGTATCTTAGCGAGGAATTGAAGCAAATCCCGACAAGATCAAGGCAATTGAGCAGATTCAAGCACCGAAAAGCGTCAAGGATGTGCGGCGTCTTGCCGGTTGTGTTGCTGCTTTGAGTAGGTTCATTTCAAGATCTGCCGAGCGCGCCTTGCCATTTTTCAAGGTTTTGAAAAAGGCAGGACCAATGAAATGGACTCCGGAAGCGGAGGCCGCGCTGTAAGACTTGAAAAGGTACCTCTCCTCTGCGCCAACACTAGTCACGCCTAGACCACAAGAGCCGTTGCTGCTATACATAGCGGCAACGAATCAAGTAGCTAGTGCTACATTAGTGGCGCAGAGGGAAATCGATGACGAGGAAGCAACCACGGCAAGCCCATCCAACGGCAAACCGGAATCTTCTCCCGCAGGGTCTGACGCCGACGTGACGAATACAGCGCAAGCGAATGAAGCTGGTCAGCAAGTGGTGCCAAAGAAGAAAGTGGTGCAGCGGCCTGTTTATTTTGTTAGTTCCCTTCTGCAGGGGTCTAGGTCAAGATATTCGGGGGTGCAGAAATTGCTTTTCGGCCTTCTTATGGCCTCAAGAAAGCTGCGCCACTACTTCCAAGCACACGAGATTACCGTCGTCACTCGCTTTCCGTTGCAACGCATCTTGAGAAATCCAAAGGCAACCGGCAGGATAGTGGAGTGGGCGTTGGAATTATCAAGCTTTGCACTCAAGTTTGAAAGCACTTCAACAATCCAGAGGAGAGCCTTGGCAGAGTTCATTGCTGAATGGACACCAACACAGGACGAAGAGATTCAAGAAACAGCTCTCCCCGGCAAGGAAACAGCAAAAGAATGGATTATGTACTTTGATGGTGCCTTCTCGCTGCAAGGCGCCGGTGCCAGAGTGCTGCTTATCGCACCCACCGGGGAGCACCTCAAGTACATGGTCCAAATGCACTTCCCCAGGGAGCAAGCTACGAACAACACTGCTAAGTACGAAGGACTCCTTGCCGGTATCAGGATCGCGGTAGACCTTGGAATCAAAAAATTGATCATCCGCGGCGACTCGTAGCTTGTTGTAAAGCAAGTGAACAAAGATTATCAGAGCCCGTTAATGGAGGCGTATGTGGAAGAAGTGAGGAAATTGGAAGATCACTTTGGCGGTTTGCAAACAGAGCACATCCCTCGTGCGGAAAACAGCGTTGCTGATGGCCTGTCAAAGTGTGCCGCTCAGAAGCTTCCCGTGGAACCGGGGACTTTTGTACTCCATTTGAATCAACCAACGGTCGCCCCATCGATGCAGGCCAGCAAGAGAAGGAAGTTAAGTACCGGCAAACACTTTCCGGTAGAGCTCCCGGAAGCCACCGGCAAGGATGTTGCCGGGAACAATGACACGGTTGCCGGTGAGCAGCCGCTGAGCGTAGAACCTCAGGTTCTTGCCGCAGAAGCAAGCGCTCCCGCAGCCGAAGAGATGCCTTTAGTCCTTGTCGTCGAGCCACAGCCTCCGACGTGGGCGCAACAGATAGTTCGTTTCCTTCAAACAGGAGAGCTTCCCGATGAGCATGGAGAAGCGGAGAAAGTATGTTTCAGTTTGTGGATAACATCCTGTACAGGAAACGACCAAACGGTGTGAAATTGAAGTGTATCTGCCGGGAAGACGGACTAGAGCTGTTGGCAGAGATACATGGAGGCATATGTGGCTCTCACATAGGATCAAGAGCACTCGCCGGCAAAGCTTTCCGGCAAGAGTTCTTGTACGTCGCCATCGACAAGTTCACAAAGTGGCCTGAAGTGGAGCCAGTGAGGAAGGTGACAGCGCAATCAGCCATCAAGTTCTTTAAAGGATTAGTTTGCCGTTTCGGGGTCCCTAACAGGATCATCACCGACAACGGCACGCAATTCACGAGCCGCACCTTCATGCAATATATCCAAGACCTTGGCAGCAAAATCTGTTTTGCGTCCGTCGCTCACCCGAGAAGCAACGGCCAAGCAGAAAGGATGAATGCTGAAGTGATGCGTGGTCTCAAGACAAGAACTTTCAACAAGCTACGCAAGTGCAGAAAGCGCTGGGTTGATAAGTTGCCGGCGGTTCTTTGGTCACTCAGGACGACACCAAATCGAGCTACCGGCCAGACACCCTTCTCCCTAATCTATGGTGCAGAAGAGGTGCTCCCCACGGAACTCATATACGGGTCACCTCGAGTGCTCGCTTACGATGAAGCTAAGCAAGAGCAGCTGCGGCAAGACAACGCGTTGCTCCTTGAGGAAGATCGTCTTCAGGCAGCTGTGCGAGCTGCACGCTACCAGCAAGCCTTGCGCCGCTACCATAGCCTCAAAGTGCACGCCCGAAGCCTTGAGGAAGGCGACCTTGTTCTTCGGCACGCTCAGTCCGCCAGAGGATCAAACAAGTTGACGCCAAAGTGGGAAGGCCCTTACCGGGTAGTACGAGTCACTAGGCCTGGCGCAGTCCGGCTGGAGACCGAAGATGGCACCCCAGTGCAGAACTCATGGAATATCGAGCATCTTCGCAAGTTCTACCCGTGAGGCGCAGTTGCCGGGACATCTCCTGGCAACCTCTTTTGTACAAGCCTTGTCGACAAGACATGTAACCCTTTGTAGAAAGCCAGACGCAGACCCTGTGCATAGTAAAGCTAAGTGTTTCGCAACTTCTCGTACATATTCATTTACGTGTCCATGCATCTGATGTTGTGATTTACAGTTTAGTTTGTATGAAATGACTAGCGGACCGTCAAGGTTCCTCAACCGCTCTTTTCTCTTCTTTCTTTTTCTTAAAAGGATAAGAAGGATCCCTCGCGCGCAAGTTTCCCGGGGGGAGTGGAGACGGGTACTATTTTTAATGACATTCAAGTGATCATTTCACGCAGCAAGAGAAATGACGCAGGGAAAAGCTAAATTGCAAAACTTTGAAAAGTTTTCCTTAATTACATTCGCGTTCTCCCTTGAACGATTTTGCACTTTGTATGAGAAATCTGCACGCGAAGGAACCTTGTCGCAATCATTCGCGCTCTTATTTTGTTTCAAGTCCGCTCGACAACTTAAGTAGCTGCAGTGAAAACGGCTAAGGAAAACTTGCCGGCGGCGGTACTTCCGGCAGGCTGCTAAGGACCCGTTCCTCAAAGCGCTCGCGGCAAGTACACACTCCGGCAAGCTTGCCGGTAGTGGCGTTTCCAACAGGCTGCTAAGGACCCGTTCCTCAAAGCGCTCGCGGCAAGCGTGTGCACCGGCAAGCTTCCGAACAGCGTAGGGATACAATCGTTCAAAGGCAAAATAAAACGAGGGAAACAACATGCATTTGTCTAAACCCGACAACGATAAGATTTCCATTAAGAAAGAGTTCGATTACATTTTCTTTGGCCCCTTGACAGGGTTTATCTCAAGAGCAACGCGAGGGCAAAAGGGGCGCCTGGGATGGCTCGTTGCCGGAAGACCAGATGATGGTGCTGTCGGTGATCAATACGAGACGAAGGAGTCGGAGCCGTCGTCCTCGACCTTCACGCATGGAGCGCCGCCGTCATCATCGTCATCCTCGGTCTCGCTGGAGGAAGCGGTGTCGGAGTCGCTCGAGCTTTCCGCGCAGCACTCCAGACGAGCGCCTGAAGCCCCGAAGAGCTTCACGACGAGCGTGTCGGGTCCGTCCAACCTGAAGTGGAGGAGATGCCCCTGCCCCAGGCAGCGAGCACGGACGAAGGACTTCCACCCCCGCGTGAAGTACAAGATGCCGTTGGCGGAAGTCTCGACGGCCACCCAGACCGAGCCGTTGCAGCAACCGTCAAAGCGCAACCACAAGCCGCGCAAGTCAACGCCCTCCGTCTCCCTGGCGAAGGGACGGGCAAGCCGCAGCCGGCTCCGTGGCCGGTCGCGCAGCCCCACGACAAACTCGCGCGCCGTGTCCTCCGTATGGCCTTCTGCCGGGGGCTGGATGGCCGGGGACGGAGTAGCGAGTGCACCGCCACGGCCACTTCGACCCCAGGCGCCGCGTCTCCCACGACCACGTCCTGCGGTTCCTCCCTGAGCGCTGGGGGCAGCCTCCGCGGCCGTAGCTGAAGCGCCGGCATGATCCCGAAGAGAGGCCCTCGTAGCGGCGGCAGATCCACGAGCTCGCCCTCTCCCCCTTGCCATGGCGATCGCGGAAGCGGGGGGAAGGAAGGGGAAGAAGATGGAGATGGCGGCTGTGGAAAGGATGGGATGGAAGAAGTGGATGAGCGTCGCATCCCCGCGGCCCTCTTCTTTATAGGGAGAGCGCGGGGGATGGCTCCCCACCGTCTTCAGGCGGCCGCCCAGCCTCCCTAATCCTGCACTCTGCACTCTCGGACGGACACATTACTCCAGCGACCGTCCAAGTTCGCCAATCCCGCGTTCTGCGCCCATTACCAGGCGCACCACTCCAACGACCGCCCTTCTCCACCAATCCGCTGCCCTGCATGCATGCAGACGCACGTGATGTAGGAGCGCAGAAAAAGGAGAAATAAAGGCAGACGGGGCAGTTGTCTCTTGCCACGCGAGGCTAAACGCCCGTCGATTCAATTCCAACGGCAGTTTCCCGCCGCGTGTCTGTGCATTGTTTGGGCCTAGCCCAACGACGATTCGGACGCGCGTATGGCCCAGGCCTGGGGGCTCCTATCGGTGTATAAAACATGGGTATTTTATACCCTGACTTATGCACAAACAGTGGCAGCTTCCTTGCCGGCCAAGGCCTTGCCGGGAACTGCCAAGACCAAGATTCAGAGTCCGGCCAAAGAAGCTACCAGAAAGAAGCTCAAGGCACGACACTCAACTAGTACCAAAGATGAAGACGTTCCTTGCCGGCAAGGTAAGGACCCGGCAAGCTCCGCGCCGGCAAGCTTATACCAGCCCTCCGGCGCTCCACCTCGCTGCACAGGTGTTCACTGACAAGTGAGGTGTCGACCGCGCAGGCTAGTTGGTAAGACTTGTCGGACACATGTCGGCACGCTGGGACAAGATTTGCTTCTAAAGACACCCGTCCAGGAGGCGTGTCAGGATAATACGAGGTAGCTGGGCAAGCGGTGCAAAAACTTTGCCGGGACTACCTCTCCACATGACACCTAACGGCGCATTTAATGCCTTTGTCCTAAACTGGCAGAGTTAGGTATGATATCACTGCTTGCTCTCTAGTCACGATGTAATTACTGTTTTGCCACTGTGGTAACCCCTTAAGCTATGAAAGGAGGGCCAAGGCAACCGTTTAGAGGATTCGAACCCCTTTTCAAACACAAGCACCTCTCGTGTAGCTGCTCTCTCCACGCCTTGCCGGGGAGAAGCGCTCCTTTTACTGTGCTCCCATACCACTAATACACCAAAGGCAGGAGTAGGGTTTTACGCTTCTCAGCGGCCCGAACCTGGGTAAAATCCCTCGCGTCCCATTGTTCATGCTCTTTGTGCACGTCGATCTTCCCCGCCGAACCACAAGGGGCCGCATGGCCCCATAGATGGTCGCAACCCCGACACCTATCACCTGCCAACTATCATTACTTCTGGAGCTCCCAACAGGGAGCCTATTTTTTTAGCAGTAGTGCCAGATTATATTAATGTACGCACCAAATTACAACACACATGGGCTCTCTCATCAGAATTCCAGAGGTAGCACACAAGGGTTTACAGGGAGCCCCTATTATATTAGGATATCCTATGCATTTCAAAGATAATCTCACTACTATTTATGTTTTCATGCATATCAGATATTGAACATGATCACAATGAATATGAGAATGCGCGCATTAGAAGAATACTGTGGAAATGTGCAATGGCTAACAAACTTGGCATCAAGGGATTGAGTTCCATTCTGGATGGAATGAAACCCACACGCTCCCCACCTACAGATTCGTGTTCAGAATATGATCCTAATGACTATTCTGAGCTCGTGCAGTCAAAGGCAGATCGCCTATCATGTTCACCCATCAAGGTGCTTGTTCTAATTAGGCAAGGTTTTGTTGGTTGCACGTATCTTGCATAAGGTGTCTTGCATTTCTTCTACTTCGTTGCACCGCCATCTGCTTAGTTTACTCATCATATATGTGAAGATGCCATGCCCATCCATTATCAATACCTATTCCATCTGTCATCATACCATGTTTTTCCATTCAAATGTTGTTCTTGTGTATCAGACATCCAAAAGGAAGAGGGTGATTGTAGAACCAGAAGGAGTGCAAACAAAGTCTTTGAAAAAGGTGGTGGTACCGGAGAAATCAGATAGCACCCCACTTATATTGGCGATAGAACCAGCGCCAAAAAACCTAGGCCTGACTCCAGCAGACTGTACCCATACTCCACTGGCCATACCACTAGCCCCACCACACAGGAACCGCACTCCATCAAAAGGTATGTCAATTTCAATTGCCATAGCATCAGCCGTACCACCGAAAAATCCCAGTCCAGCAAAAAGTACACCAAATCCACAGGCCAAAGACCTATTCCAACTGCAGAGTGCCCCAATTCCCGCAGATTGGAACCCCATTCTAGTTATTCCCAGTTTGAAAGACAATGCTTTCAATGTTGTTAGGAATCACGTGCGTATCTTCCCATCATGGGAAGATTATAGTGAAGACAAACACCATTTTCACATCTTCCTATCCCACTTACATGTAAGTGCTATTATTCATGGTGATTATTGTCTTGTTTTATGTTGATTGAACACATCAATGATTTACATTACGTTCTTCTAAATAGGTGAGGGTCAATCTGGATAGTCATGACAAGCAAAGCTTGCTTGCGCTTTTCAAGGACGCGTTGCAGCAGTATCGGTGTTACCTGAGGAAAACACACTTTGACGGCAAGTCTATATACAAAATTTCGGTGAAGTCTCCTGTGCTAAATTTACAAGATATTGAATGGAAAAACCTTGGTATGTGCTGGTCTCATCCCCAGAAAGAGGTACTGTCTATGAGATCACATGACAATTTGAACTCCTACATTTCTGCATGTGCCTTACCGATCTCTTTTGCAGGAAAACTACTCGAAGAAGAATAACGGTTTGAAATGGATGACAGGATATCGCAACTATGTTGCTCGCTACTTAGCTCTTGTTAGTACCTGTTGCCCTGTATCACTGTACTTACATTCATACCTAGTTGATTATGTGACATCTGTGTGCATGATAGCTTGCTTATCCATTGTTCGCTCCAAATCATCAGATCTATATTAATGCTTACATTAATATAGAATAAACCCAATGCTTATGAAGAAGTTTAGCTCTGCATGTTCTTGTAAGTACCTGTTGTCCTTCATCACTATACTTATATTGATAGCTAGTCATTCATGTACCATCACTCTGCAGCTTATTTCCCCTTGCCCTTCATTTTCTAGACCTTATCAGATCTATATTTACTCTTACCAAAATGTTGAATAAAACAAATGCTACTGTAGAGGTTTAGTTCTGCATTGCTCTTGTCAGTACCTTTTTGCATGTACCGCTGTACTTACATTTATAGCTAGTTGATTATGTAGCATCACTCTGCATCTTAGCTTAAATATTCTCCATTTGTTCCTATGTTATCACATCTATATTTACGCTTAACAAAATGTAGAATAAAGGCAATGCTTATGAAGAAGATTCTTTGGTAAACTAATTGAATTTCCCCTCCCCCCCCATCAGCATGGACAAGGGCTTTATAGAGCCGGTCTTCACTACTAACGTAAGTTTGTCCTTCTCGAGCCTTCAAACTTTGTCGTGTATATTTGGATAGACATGACCGCAACTGCTGTTTATTTTTCGCGTTTGCATCAAATTGCATGTTTAAAATTTATTATGAAGAAGTTAATAAACAAAAGTTTGTCCTTCTCAATTTCATTTTTTAGTTGTACAACCAAGTTCCTTATTCATACCATGTAAATTAAACTAAACAGAGCAAGTGATCTTCTTTAGAGTGCATGCATGCTTGTGTTCTTGATCTGTAATCCAGTGGTGTGGTGAAACTACCCACTCCAGCACAATGTGATATCCTGCTATGTCTTAACTGTGAACTATGCCATATTATTTTAATGTTATTTAAATCATGTCTCTTTATTTGCCAATCTGAAATGGGATTAATTGACAGCACACTAGCCATTGATGCTTATACTTTGTTTAGCATTGCATGTATGCTTGTGTTCTTGATCTGTAATCCAGTGGTGTGGTGAAGCTGGCCACTCCTGCACAATGCCATTTCCTGCCATGTCTTAACTATGAACAATGCCATATGATGTTAATGCTATTTTAAACCGTGTCTCTTTATTTACCAATAATAAATGGGATGAATTAACAACACCGATGCTTATACGTGCAAAACCTGTTATCTGTTTTATTGTTTGTCTTTCAGAGTGATATCTCTGACGCCAGGAAGAACTGCCACAATGATAGTGAGACGAACCCATTGCTTGTCCCTCTAACATATATTGCAGGGAAGAAGGCAACACATCTTGGGGATAGCGATACAACCCCAAAGTCATGTCTTGATGTAGTATCGAAGTTACTCGCTAATAGCAGTGACACAAGCTCGATGAAGTCGTCGTCTGAATCTGTTCGACTTCTTCAGTCTCAACTTCAAGCAGAAAGACATGCTTCAGCTCAACTCCTACTGGAACTCCAATCTCTATCAAAGATTAACCAAAAGTACATGACGTCTATTGATGCTATGCAGCTAGAGTTGGAGGATATAAGCGTCAAACAAGCGCAGTCTCATCAGCTTGCTCAGCTGCTTGCGCTGCAGCTCCCGGGCAGGGCTAACCTTTCTTGAACTGTGTTGAAGTGTTGTCGGTTCTATATATTATTTTGTCGGCATGTTTATTTGCACCGGTGGCGGCCTTTGATTCCCAGTGTATGTAATCTGCTGTCTGGTTGCGCTTTATTATCATTGGCGGCGAACTTTGATGCCCAGTGGATGTAATATGTCGTAATTTCTTCGTTGTATAGTCTAGGTTAATTCTTCATCTAGATGCTGTAATTTATTTACTGTATATGCTGTCGTCACTCTCTGAAAAGGCCGTAGGCTTCAACGGAGCGCACTGGGCCAAAACGTTAGGTTTAAATAAAAAAATTATGGTACTAAAACTAGCCGGCCCGCCAATCGCTATAAATGGGCCGAAACGTGGGCCCACAATCATCTGGGCCATTAGCAGGCCTAGACGTAAACTGGCCCACTATTAGTTTCGGGCCTTTAACAGGTAGAGGAAACCACTTGCCTTAGTTGGGCCAGAAAATACAATGGGGTTTTAACAGGCTGAAAAGTAGATTGGGCCTGAATTGTGCCGAACAATTCACGGGCCGATAGCAGGCCGAAATATACCTTGGCCCATGATTGGCCCAATAACATGACGAGCCGTTAATAGGCCAAAAATTATGTCGGGCCTTGGTTGGCCCAATCACATTATTGGCTGTAAGCAGGCCGGATGCAAAGCGGGCCATAATTAGGCCCAACTATATCACGGGCCTTTAACAGGCCGATAGCCAGGTTGGGCTAAAATATATCCACAAAGACTACGGGCCGTTAAGAGGCCGAATGTCACTTCAGACAAGAAATAGGCCCAGATGCAGCACGGGCCGTTAAATGGCCGAAAGTGAAACCGGGCCGACAACGGCCCATATGTACCAAGGGCCACTAACAGGCCGAAACTAATATCGGGCCGAACTGTTAAACGGGCCTTTAAGAGGCCGAAGTCCAAATTGGGCCCTCAATGGGCCTGAAAGCACAATGCCAGTTAACGGGCCGGATCTTATATGGGCTGTAATTTGGCCCAAAACATGGCAGGCTGTTAAAGGGCCAGATCTGTTATGGGCCGTAATTCGGCCCAAAACATGGCAGGTGCTACTTGTGAACTGCGTTGGGATTTCCTCGAAGAGGAGAGGATGATGCAGTACAGTAGAGATAAGTATTTCCCTCAGTTAAGAACCAAGGTTATCAATCCAGTAGGAGAACCACACAGAACCTCGTTAGCAGCACCTACACACACAAAAGCAAACACTTGCACCCAACGCAACTAAGAGGGTTGTCAATCCCCTTAGCGGTTACTTGCAAGGATTAATTCTGATAGTGATCGATATAAAAGTAAATTGCAAAATAAAATAAAATTAAATAAATTGCAGCAAGGTATTTTTGGATTTTAATATATGATAAAAGTAGACCCGGCGGCCATAGTTTTCACTAGAGGCTTCTCTCTCGAACACATAGCATATGGTGGGTAAACAAATTACTGTTGGGCAATTAATAGAAAAGCGCATAGTTATGACGATATTCAAAGCAATGATCATGTATATAGGCATCACGTCCGAGACAAGTAGACCGACTCCTGCCTGCATCTACTACTATTACTCCACCCATCGACCGCTGTCCAGCATGCATCTAGGGTATTAAGTATAAAACAGAGTAACGCCTTAAGCAAGATGACATGATGTAGACAATGTAAACTCAAGCAATATGATTAAACCCCATCTTTTTATCCTTAATGGCAACAATACAAATACGTGTCTTGTCCCTTTCTGTCACGAGGATATAGAACACCGCAAGATTGAACCCATTACAAAGCACCTCTCCCATTGCAAGATAAATCAATCTAGTTAGCCAAACCAAACGGATAGATCGGAGAGAAATACAAAGCTATAACAATCAAACATAAAAGAGTTCAGAGAAGACTCCAATATTTCTCATGAATAATCTGATCATAACCCCACAATTCATCGGATCCCAACAAACACACCGCAAAAGAAGATTACATCGAATAGAACTCCAAGAACATCGAGGAGAACATGGTATTGAAGATCAAAGAGAGAGAAGAAGACATATAGCTACTAGCTATTGTGACACCCTGGTTTTCGCTCCTTCTTTTTTTCCTCCGCGGGATTTGACTCCCGTCTTTTTCTCAATGTTATCGGATTTTCACTCGCTCTTGAGTATATGAAGATGGTCATTTAGTCTTGCCTTTCCTATCCAACCAGAGATTCTCTCCAGGCCAACCTTGCCACCAAAAATAATTTCTCGGGGTTTTGCCGTCAAAACCCTACTCTTCGATCTACCAGAAGGGAAACCCTAATTCTTCCCATTACAAGGGAACCCTAATTTTCTTTGATCTGTTACCTCCCAAAATTTTCTTAGTGACTCTCCTACATGTATAAACCCCGTATATGCAAAAATATTGCTAAGTCATCTGCAATATTTTTCATTTAAAATTAATTCCTTTTTCTGCTGTTTAAAGGAATTAAATCCAGAAAAATATGTATCCATCTCCAAAGTTCATGAAAACTTATGGAGATATTCTTTGTGATCATATTGAGCTCCCATAAAAATATTGGCCATAATTAAATAAAGGAAATTGCATTTTCCTATTTTAAGCAAATATTGCATTTTGGGCACTTTCTAAAGGAACTACCATTATGGTAGCCAGGAAAAATCCCAAATAATTTGCGGAGCTTCTCCTATCCATATCTTCACCATCTCCATCAAGAACCCAAGTCCCACAGCTCAAAGTTTGAGAGCATCATCTAGTTCTAGTTTCTGGACTTATTTTGAGGTTGTGAAGCAACTATATTTTATATTGCTCCATGATTCTTGAAATTAATCCAGGACCCCACATTCCCTATATGATGTGAGCATGCAAAAATTCATATCATTTTATCTAGCCAATCTCTCCCAAAAATTCCATCTAGTTTATGTCCAGCACAAAACTTTGTGAAGGAAACACCTTCATAGGGCATCCAAATGAGCTGAAATTTTTCCAGTATCTCCGTCTGTCCAAATCATACTTCTCCACAAACAATTAGCCAAATCCATCTAGCCATTTGAGCACAACATCAAAACCTAGCTTCTGGACCAAATTCTGCATTACAAAGGAAGTATATGCAAACGAAGTCCAAATGGCCTCAAATTTTGCCAGCATCTACTCCCTTCTACCACATTTCATTGTGACAAAGATCCAGCTCCTCTCCTTCATCCATTTCTCCAGAAAAGTCCATCCAAGTTTGCTATTAGAACCTGTTTCTGCAAGTATCTCTCACCTCCCAGCCTTCCACTTGATTTCAGCCGTTGATGTCAACTCTAGGACTAGTGAGCAACATGTTTGACAAGGCTAGACAGGCAGACGTAGCCAGAGCACGCAAGACGCGTGGTGACCACGTGAGCAGCAGGTAGAAGCGGCGCTCTGCGCACTGACCTCGTCGGGTAGCTCGCTCTGGTCAGCTCTGGCTCTTCCGGGCATGTCTAGTGGCTCCGCAGCGGCCGCGTGCACCCTCTCCAGCACCTTCCCCCTCCTCCTTCTTCCTCCTATCGCCACGGCGAGTGCCGCCATGGCCACTGTTCCACCCGTGACCGCCGTCATCGCTTTCCCCTCTGTCTCCTTCTTTCCTGATCTCTCTCGAGCGCTCCCGAGGTCTCTCCAGTCCCCGTGAGGCCACTCGATGCCGCCACCATCCAGCCACGTCTCCTCGCAGCTCCAGTGTGGTGATAAGAAGGCCACGGTGGCCGAGCTTATCCGGTGAGCTCACGCGGCTATAAATAGCCACGCCCGAGGTTCCCCGAGCTCGCCCTCCTCCTCCCCTCTCCCTCTGGATCATCCCTGCATCCTTGCCCGGCCAAATACCTCACGCGAGCACGGCGATTTAGCCAGAGCTCGCTCTCGGCCTCCGCCTCCAATTCCCATGTCCAGCCATCCCCGGCTCCGTCTGAGTCCACCTCCGGACGCACCATCCTCCGGGGACCCCGCCTGACCCCTTGCCCAGCCGTCTAGCCCGCCGGAGTGCCCCCTTTGCTCGCGGCCGCCGCCCACTGCCTCCCCGCGTTGCCACACTCCCAGCCACCCCCACCGCCCGTGCCACCTACTACCGGATGCGCCACTCGCCGGCGCGCTCGCCCATCCACTCGCCCGCTCGAAGCACCCACCGGAACGTTACCGGCCACCGGAGCCCGAGCCCCCTGCAGCGGCGTCAGGGAGAAGTAGAGGAGGAGGAAGAAGGAGATGAGAGGAGAGAGAGCCGGTGGGACCTACGCGTCAGCGACCCAGAGGCCGGACCCAGTACGTTAAGTGGAAGCGCACTTCGGCTGTTTACGTTTTCGGTTGCCTGAAGGCGTACTTTTCTGCGGCTTTGGTTTAAAATACGCTTTCACTTACTGAAAGCGTATTTTCCTAAATTATGCCTTCCGTTTCCAGCTGCCAGCCGAAACCTCTAATTTGTGAACGTTCACCCGTTAAGAACAGAAATAGACACTTTTTTAATTTGTTTTCTGCCTAATGAACGAACGGCTACAACTTCGCGACCGTAACTCCGATTCAGGTGATTCCAAAGCCTACTTTCTCTGTTCGTCGAGCCTGTTTCGATGGTATCATTTTCATGATGCTGACACATACTGAAAATGACCATTCTACCCCTGCCCTAAATTTAGCCCCTCCGAGAGGGAACCTTCTCCGGTGAATTTTTCCGCGAGGTGATCGCACTCCTCTCCGGTGAATCCGTCGACCCCCAGGCAAGCCGACCATCTGATATATTCCCTAAAGCATTTCTCTGTGTTATTCTTGCCTGTTTAAATTCATGAATATGCCTATGCTAGAAATAATTAAACTCCTGCTAGTTTGAACTTGCTATTTACTTTACCTGCCAATGCTCATCATATTATCGCACTAGTGACTCTTTGGTGACAATATGGAGGTAGGTTGGTATGTTTTCATCATGCATTACGATGGTTATTGCAATAGTTAAGAATGTGACTTAATAATGACAACCTCCTCCGTCGGCTGGATCGAGTCATAGTGCCACTGAACCGAGCTCATCAGTGCAGCCACACTCGCCTTTATGGGAAGGCCCTAGCTTGGTCTATTGTCGTGCCTCTTATCGATACCACCAAAGAGGGGGGATAATGCGTGTGTGCTACCCTGGCCCGGTAGGCGGCGATAATCCTGTGAGCCCAGTTTGGTTATTGAGCTCAGGTCCCCGTTTGGGACAGTTTAGTTTGGCCACGACGGTGGCAGGTGTCGGGAGTGACACAGGGGCCACCCAGGACTTGACCCGGACGGGGCATGATTGTCGGTGGGGCCGTAAGAGTGCTGGGCAATAGACAAGTTTTGTTGGAGCAGCACTGGTCCACCCGAATGGGAACATGTACTGATGTACGAGGCCAGGAGCTCCATAGTGTGGGTAAAGTGCGCAACCTCTGCAGAGTGTAAATCTATTCGAATAGCCGCGTCCTCGGTCATGAGACATAGTTCGTACTAGGTCACACTATTTGGTCTGTGTCGAGTCTGGAGGAATAAACCAGATAAATTTATTGCTAAGAATGAACCAGAGTAGGGTAAGGTTTGTCAGACTTACAGGACAGATGCATGGACATCAGATGATGTTAGGGGTATGAATGCTAGCCACGCGATGGCTATGAGATGAGCGGTCGAATGA
This sequence comes from Elymus sibiricus, assembly GCA_039707655.1. Classification (NCBI taxonomy): domain Eukaryota; kingdom Viridiplantae; phylum Streptophyta; class Magnoliopsida; order Poales; family Poaceae; genus Elymus; species Elymus sibiricus. Next base: position 231,269,039 of record CM077668.1, read on the forward strand.
CCGCAAAGATTGGATCAGATTTGGATCGTGAGCATATTCGGAGTATGAATTATTTACTTGATATGCTTTACCTTACTGTATTTACCCCAATAGTTACCATGCTAGATAATCCTGCTATGACATGATGATCAATGCTGCTAAATGATTAATCTTGCTAGATAATCCGGCCATAACATGATAGTTAATATTGTTAAGATAACAAGTGCATGCTTGAATGCCACGGATTGCATTTCTTGGTGTATATGTTATTTGGTTTGCTTGCAGTACATTCAAAAGTACTCAGCGACCTTCAATGTGGCCAGGTTCACCTAAGGACCCGACGTCCACTAGCGAGGAGCCGGAGTGTTCGCGGGCTAGAAGAGTAACCCAGTCAGATCCCTGTGGATTGGAGCCGCACCAAAACCATGCTGCCTTAGATAGAGCTTTTCCGCTGCCATCACCCTTGTAAAATATCATGTAAGACTTATATATCCATTAATAGAAATGCATGTGTTCATGATACTTGTTGTAAACGCGCATGCTAGAGTGATTTCCTGGGCTGGTGTGTGCGGCGGCCGTCTGGCTATAGGGGTAATCAGGCGGGGCGCCACAACGGATGGTGTCAGAGCCAGGCTGACTGTAGGTTACCCTAGCTGGACTTCATTGTCTTGTGCTCAGTAGAAAGCCTAGATGGATTTCAGCCATCTTTGCCAAACCGGCATGGCTACTATTGATCATAAGGCAACCTCATAGGTTTTTGGCTCCATCAGACCTCAACTCTCGTGGCCTTTGCCTCCTGTGTGAAACATCCACACCAGGCAACGACCCGTGAGCCCTGAACCCCTAGGTAAACCAGATATCCCCACCTTGCTTGCTAACCATGGCCTTTCTCTTCTTAAATCCAGTTTCCCTTGGGAAATGCCTATAAATTCCATCTTTCCCCGACAACCCTAGGATCGTTGACCAAGCCCCTTTGGCTATGGTCGTGCATGGAGTTTGATGTCCCCTAAGGAAGTAGTAGGAGCTTGACACCAATTGCTACCAGGAGCATTGTGTGGTTTTGCTTCTAAATCCTTGGAGGTGCATCGAGTGCGCTAGGTTAGTTATACTAGTGGATCTTTGGACATGTGTATGAAGTCCACAAAATTTGAGTTTTATTTGTTTTTCGCGATTCTTGCCTCTTTCGTCGAGTCCGCTCTTTGGCTCCGACTGGATCCATCTGCAAGAGCAGCAAAGAAGACCATCGTACAACCTGGATAATACCCAATAATCCAAATTCAGTAAGAGTCAAGCCAAGCCAACTACCCGATTTTCAGAACATTAACACCGGATCTGTCAAGAATAAAGAATGGGTCAGAAGCAGACTTTGCATGCAACAGACAAGGCTAGAATATACCTGAGAGAGTTTGCCTCAGAATAAATCATACCTAAGGAATAGTCAGATGAGCTATCAGTAATGAACACCAGTAGGTACAAATGATTCCATCCTCGACACAAGGATTATTTTAGTCAGTGGGGTGAACCTTGAGTCTTTTCTCAATGGACTCAAGAATCATTTATTACCCACAGAAGACATATCTCAAGAATGTGAACGTGCCGAGAGCAACAACAAAATTCTGGTATGTTGATACAAATTGCAAGGCATATTTTGGAGTTCACCTGTGCATACACAAAAATTTCTGGGCACTGTGAACAAGGTTTGCGAGGCATATGGATGAGTTCACAACTGCCCAGAACCAGTGAGAATTCCAAACACCTGGAAGCTCAGCCAAACTGAATGGAATTATCCGCCAACTGCTTACTATCGGCACACATCTGGATTAATTATCAACACGAAGCCTGCATCATTTGTGCAACCTCTACAGCAACAATGATCAGACCGGCAGAAGGACAAGCGGTGTGCATGACCGACAGAATATCACCAGTCAAGGTGTGGCCTATACCAATTTTTGGCTCCACTATGGGTACAGTTCGGATACTCTAGAGGGAAGCCAGAATCGGCCATGGATCCAGTAATCAACAGGCCGAATAGACGGACAACCCTTCCCAAATAAGTAACAAAAGTCCTAAAGATAGACATGACCTTCAGGCTGCATATGACAATGAAAGGCTTCTGGTATAAGAAACCCAGCCTTCCTCCGCAAGCTATCAAGAGAAGCTTACGACGCAAGACTCCCAATCTTCCTCGCTACGCTACTAAAGGGAAAAATCTTCTAGGATACAGTACTCCAATCTTCCTCAGCCCGCTACTGCGGAAAGCTTCCGGCATAGGGCACCTGACCTTCCACAGTAAGCCACATGAGGGAAATCTTCTGAGGTACAATACCCGACCTTCTTCCGCACACTACCCTGGAAAAAACTTTGGGCATAAGGAATTCAGCCTTCTTCAGCATGCCATCGTGCCCGCAACAATCTTGCCAGAAGCACAAACTAGCCCAGACACGCGTTTGCTTCAAAACACAGTAGTTATGAAATGATTTATCCTACCCCTGCATATGTTGTGAGCATGCGGTCCAGTGGATCAGTTCATGCGAGCCACTCGTACACGGGAATGACTGTGTTTAGAGAAACATTGACCCCAAACTTCAAAGAAGGATATGAACGCAGCAATCCCTACGAGATATGCATGAGTAAGTTATGATACGATCAAGGAGCCGTGTTGGCCGGTCATGACGGGCCCACAAAAATGAACCCTCGAGAACAAAGAAGTTTCGGATACACAACCTCCATGACGGTCAATAAAAGTAAAGCTTCACAGACAAGGTGATATTGCCAATCCTTGTCAGACTCTTGCATATACGGCCACAACAATGCAGCAAGCATATTGTACTCCTCATGAACGTGGGCCATCAACCAAGATAAGAGGATATACCCTGAAGGATGCACCGAATGATAGCCATACTATGTTCAGCTCAGTGGTCATAGCAAGGACTACAGAGGATATATATGGCAGAGTCACCTCAGTAATTAACAAAGTCTGACTATCCGAATTCACAGGAGAACAAAGTTTGAACGCATGAGACAGAGGAAAGCGCCCATACAAGACCCACAGCCAGACTAAGGATTTATCCTAAGCAAGACACAGGGACAATTGTCCATAGATACTCAGGAACAATAGTGGATGTATGCATGCAATACCATGCACCAAGGAAGGATGTCTTGCCCATGAAAGTCAAGGTACGAAATATCGCGATAAAACCCAAAGCAGCTCGATGGAAACCAAGTTATTTGTCGATACTATGAGCTACCCACCAAGCCTAGGCAACAAACTACCAGGACAAAAGGTACACCTGACAGGAAAGAGAAGGATTCAAGGTAGCTGTGTAAAAAGACAACCCCTGAGCCATCAGAAGAGGCAGTTGAAAGGCCAGTAAACCGACGAAGACAAGGCAGCTGATGGATCCAAGTCACACACAGGTATGTCCCCCTTAGCCGGGAGGTAAGCCCAGAAATCTCGAGGATGAGATTTTCTTAAGGGGGGTAGGTTTGTGACACCCTGGTTTTCGCTCCTTGTTTTTTTCCTCCGCGGGATTTGTCTCCCTTCTTTTTTTCAATGTTATCGGATTTTCTCTCGCTCTTGAGTATATGAAGATGGTCATTTAGTCTTGCCTTTCCTATCCAACCAGAGATTCTCTCCAGTCCAACCTTGCCACCAACAATACTTAGAGTAGGGTTTTGCCGTCAAAACCCTACTCTCCGATCTACCAGAAGGGAAACCCTAATTCTTCCCGTTACAAGGGAACCCTAATTTTCTTTGATCTGTTACCTCCCAAACTTTTCTTAGTGACTCTCCTACATGTATAAACCCCGTATATACAAAAATATTGCGAAGTCATTTGCAATATTTTTCATTTAAAATTAATTCCTTTTTCTGCTGTTTAAAGGAATTAAATCCAGAAAAATATCTATCCATCTCCAAAGTTCATGAAAACTTATGGAGATATTCTTTGTGATCATATTGAGCTCCCATAAAAATATTGGCCATAATTAAATAAAGGAAATTGCATTTTTCTATTTTAATCCAATATTGCATTTTGGGCACTTTCCAAAAGAACTACCATTATGGTAGCTAGGAAAAATCCCAAATAATTTGTGGAGCTTCTCCTATCCATATCTTCACCATCTCCATCAAGAACCCAAGTCCCACAGCTCAAACTTTGAGAGCATCATCTAGTTCTAGTTTTTGGACTTATTTTGAGGTTGTGAAGCAACTATATTTTATATTGCTCCATGATTCTTGAAATTAATCCAGCACCCCACATTCCCTATATGATGTGAGCATGCAAAAATTCATATCATTTTATCTAGCCAATCTCTCCCAAAATTTCCATTTAGTTTCTGTCCAGCAGAAAGCTTTGTGAAGGAAACACCTTCATAGGGCATCCAAATGAGCTAAAAAAATTCCAGTATCTCCATATGTCCAAATCATACTTCTCCACAAAAAATTAGCCAAATCTATCTAGCCATTTGAGCACAACATCAAAACCTAGCTTCTGGACCAAATTCTGCATTACAAAGGAAGTATATGCAAACCAAGTCCAAATGGCCTCAAATTTTGCCAGCATCTACTCCCTTCTACCACATTTCATTGTGACAAAGATCCAGCTCCTCTCCTTCATCCATTTCTCCAGAAAAGTCCATCCAACTTTGCTGTTAAAACCTGTTTCTGCAAGTATCTCTCACCTCCCAGCCTTCCACTTGATTCCAGCCGTTGATGTCAACTCTAGGATCAACGAGCAACATGTTTGACAAGGCTAGACAGGCAGACGCAGGCCAGAGCACGCAAGACGCGTGGTGACCGTGTGAGCAGCAGGTAGAAGCGGCGCTCTGCACACTGACCTCGTCGAGTAGCTCGCTCTGGTCAGCTCTGGCTCGTCCGGGCATGTCTAGTGGCTCCGCAGCGGCCGCGTGCACCCTCTCCGGCACCTTCCCCCTCCTCCTTCTTCCTCCTCACGCCACGGCGAGTGCCGCCTTGGCCACTATCCCGCCCGTGCGCCGTCATCGCTTTCCCCTCTGTCTCCTTCTTCCCCGATCTCTCTCGAGCGCTCCCGAGGTCTCTCCACTCCCCGTGAGGCCACTCGATGCCGCCACCATCCAGCCAGGTCTCCTCGCAGCTCCAGTGCGGTGATAAGAAGGCCACGGCGGTTGAGCTTATCCGGCGAGCTCATGCGGCTATAAATAGCCACGCCCGAGGTTCCCCGAGCTCGCCATCCTCCTCCCCTCTCCCTCTAGATCACCCCTGCATCCTTGCCCGGCCAAATACCTCACCGGAGCACGGCGATTTAGCCGGAGCTCGCTCTCGGCCTCCACCTCCAATTCCCATGTCCAGCCGTCCCCGGCTCCGTCCGAGTCCACCTCTGGACGCACCATCCTCCGAGGACCCCGCCTGACCCCTTGCCCAGCCGTCTAGCTCGCCAGAGCGCCCCCTTTGCTCGCGGCCGCCGCCCACTGCCTCCCCTCATCGCCACACTCGCAGCCACCCCCACCGCCTGTGCCACCTACTACCGGATGCGCCGCTTGCCGGCGCGCTCGCCCGTCCACTCGCTCGCTCGAAGCACCCACCGGAACATCGCCAGCCACCGGAGCTCGAGCCCCCTATAGCGGCGTCGGGGATTGCAGAGGAGGAGGAAGAAGGAGATGAGAGGAGAGAGAGAGCCGGTGGGACCCACGCATCAGCGACCCAGAGGCCGGGCCCAGTACGTTAAGTGGAAGCGCACTTCGGCTGTTTACGTTTTCGGTTGCCTAAAAGCATACTTTTCTGTGGCTTTGGTTTAAAATACGCTTTCACTTACTGAAAGCGTTTTTTCCTAAAGTACACCTTCCGTTTCTAGCCGCCAGCTGAAACCTCTAATTTGTGAGCGTTCACCCGTTAAGAGCAGAAACAGACACTTTTTTATTTGTTTTCTGCCTAACGAACGAACGGCCACAACTTCGCGACCGTAACTCTGATTCAGGTGATTCCAAAGCCCACTTTCTTTGTTCGTCGAGCCCGTTCCGATGGTATCATTTTCATGATGCTGACACATACTGAAAATGACCAATCTACCCCGGCCCTAAATTTAGCTCCTCCGAGAGGGAACCTTCTCCGGCGAATTTTTCCGCGAGGTGATCGCACTCCTCTCCGGTGAATCCATCGACCCCCAGGCAAGCCGACCATCTGATATATGCCCTAAAGCATTGATCTGTGTTATTCTTGCGTGTTTAAATTGATGAATATGCCTATGCTAGAAATAATTAAACTCCTGCTAGTTTGAACTTGCTATTTACTTTACCTGCCAATGCTCATCATATTATCGCACTAGTGACTCATAGGTGACAATATGGAGATAGGTTGTTATGTTTTCATCATGCATTACTGTGGTTATTGCAATAATTAAGAATGTGACTTAATAATGACAACCTCCTCCGTCGGCTGGATCGAGTCATAGTGCCACTGAACCGAGCTCATCAGTGCAGCCACACTCGCCTTTATGGGAAGGCCCTAGCTTGGTCTATTATCGTGCCTCTTATTGGTACCACCAAAGAGGGGGGATTATGCGTGCATGCTACCCTAGCCCGGTAGGCGGCGATAATCCTGTGAGCCCAGTTTGGTTATTGAGCTCAGGTCCCCGTTAGGGACAGTTTAGTTTGGCCACGATGGTGGCAGGTTTCGGGAGTGACACAGGGGCCACCCAGGACTTGACCCGGACGGGGCATGATTGTCGGTGGGGCGGTAAGAGCGCCGGGCAATAGACAAGTTTTGTTGGAGCAGCACCGGTCCACCCGAATGGGAACATGTACTGATGTACGAGGCCAGGAGCTCCATAGTGTGGGTAAAGTGCGCAACCTCTGCAGAGTGTAAATCTATTCGAATAGCCGCGTCCTCGGTCATGGGACATAGTTCGTACTAGGTCACACTATTTGTCGAGTCTGGAGGAAAAAACCAGATAATGTTATTGCTAAGAATGAACCAGCGTAGGGTAAGGTTTGTCAGACTTGCAGGACAGATGCATGGACTTTCAGATGATGTCATGGGTATGAATGCTAGCCACGCGATGGCTATGAGATGAGCGGTCGGATGACCGCAAAGATTGGATCAGATTTGGATCGTGAGCATATTCGGAGTATGAATTATTTACTTGATATGCTTTACCTTATTGTATTTACCCCAATAGTTACCATGCTAGATAATCCTGCTATGACATGTTGATCAATGCTGCTAGATGATTAATCTTGCTAGATAATCCGGCCATAACATGATAGTTAATATTGTTAAGATAACAAGTGCATGCTTGAATGCCATGGATTGCAATGCATGGTGTATATGTTATTTGGTTTGCTTGCGAGTACATTCAAAAGTACTCAGCGGCCTTCAATGTGGACAGGTTCACCTAAGGATCCGACGTCCACTAGCGAGGAGCCGGAGTGTTCACGGGCTAGAAGAGTAACCCAGTCAGATCCCTGTGGATTGGAGCCGCACAAAGACCATGCTGCCTTAGATAGAGCTTTTCCGCTGCCATCACCCTTGTAAAATATCATGTAAGACTTATATATCCATTAATAGAAATGCATGTGTTCATGATACTTGTTGTAAACACGCATGCCAGAGTGATTTCCTAGGCTGGTGTGTGTGGTGGCCGTCTGGCTACAGGGGTAATCAGGCGGGGAGCCACAGCTATGGACCCGTAGGTCTGTGGTAAACTACTCACACATTATCGGAAGGGCAGCAAGGTGGATGAACAAGCCCTCCGTGATCGATTCCCCCTCCGACAGAGTACTGGAAAAGGCCTCCAAATGGGATCGCAGAAGAACAGAGGCTTGCGGGGGCGGAAAGGTTTTCTCTTCTGTCTTTCTGGTATATTGGGAATATTTGGCAATTTATAGCGCTGGAATTAGGTCAAGAGGTGCCACGAGGGGCCCACAAGCCTGGGAGGCGCGCCTACCCCCCTGGACGCGCCCTCTAGGCTTGTCGCTCCCTCGTGACTCTTCTGGCCTTCTCCCGAAGCCTCTAGGGTCCCTTCTGGTCCAGAAAAAATTAATCCAAAGTTTTTTCTTCGTTTGGACTCTGTTTGATAATAATTTTCTGAAAACGCAAAAAACAGGCAAAAAATAGCAACTGGCACTGGGCACTAGGTTAATAGGTTAGTCCCAAAAAAATGATATATAATTGCATATAATTGCATATAAAACATCCAAGATTGATACTATAATAGCATGGAACAATCAAAAATTATAGATACGTTGGAGACGTATCACGCGCCCCCTGGGGCCGTGCCCTGTTGCCTTGTGGCCTCCTCGTGAGGCTTCTGGCTTCCTCTCGAAGCTTCCACGGTCTCTTTTGTCCAGAAAAAAATCATCAAAAAGTTTCGTGGCATTTGGACTTCGTTTGATACTGATTTCCCAAAAAACCAAAAACAAGCAGAAAACAGCAACTGGCACTGGGCTCTAGGTTAATAGGTTAGTCCCAAAAAATGATATATAATTGCATATAAAATATCCAAGATTGATACTATAATAGCATGGAACAATCAAAAATTATAGATATGTCGGAGACGTATCAGCAGGCTGTTAATGGGCCGGATCTGATATGGGCCGTAATTTGTCCCAAAACATGGTAGGCTGTTAACAGGCTGGATCTAATATGGGCCATAATTCGGTCCAAAACATGGCAGGCTGTTAATGGGCTGGCCCATTAGTATCTGACGAAATCTTGTGGGCCTTTTGCTGGGCCGGCCCTTTTACCCTAAATGGGCCAATGTTGGGCCATTCCACGTGTCGACATTTCATTGGTGACTCCTATCCATAGGACGGTTGACATCTGTCACCACGCCGAGCTGACACATGGTACCATTGGCGAATGAGAAGTTTACACATGGAAAATCGCCATTGGTCGGGGCTGTTAGCGGGTTATCGGATCCAAAACCGAACCCGATAGCTTAACAGCAACCCGTTACGGTGGATGCCACGTGTCGGTCACCCTTGACAAAAACACTTCCATGACGCGCCATTTATCGTCATGGAAGTGGACACTTCCGTGATGATAATTTGAGTATTGTTATGGAACACTTCTACGACAGCACATGTATGACTATCTTGATTCTGTCATAAAATCGTCATGGATGTACATGCATGACAGAAAACGTGACCTACTGTGACAAAGACGTATCATCACAGAACTATTTTTTTTGTAGTGATGCATTGCATTGGAGATTGGAAGCGTGTGATGGAAGGAGGACCTTGGGTTTTCAGAGGGGCTCCAGTTATCATCCAGGAATATGACATATCACAAATATCACCGATTAAGCTCTGAACGTGATACCGGTCTGGGCTAGGAGAAAGGGTATTCCAGACGATCTTACGATGAAAAGCGAGTTAGGTGACAAGGTGGCGAGGAAGGCCGGAGAGCAACCTCCATTAAAGCGATTATGAATGAAGGGAAACTCAGCCCAACAAATAACTTGAGAGCCTGAGTTTATGTAGATGTTAACAAACACATTGTTTGTTTGGTTCCAATAACTTTGAAAAGGAGGAAGAAGTTTCTGATGTTTTATGAAAATCGACCAGATCTATGTTATTTTTGTGGCAAATTTGGGCATGTGATGGAAGAGTGTGGGGATGGTGTTCATGATGCGATCAGTGTGAATGGTGATGGTGAATAATCTGGTCAATGCCCTCGGTAGGGTGGTGAACATGGCCGGAAGTACCAGATCAAAGGTTGCACAGAGATTTTACCCAGGTTTGGGCCTCCGGGAAGGAGTAATACCCGTCATGCTTTGTGTTTATATTCATAGTGGGGATACCTCGTGCGAGGGAGTACAATAGTGAGATGAGTTGGCTATCGACAGTCTAGGTACCTAGCCAAACGTCCGGCTATAGCCGAACATAAATCTTCTCTGTCTAATCATCCGGGCCTTCGTCCTGCTTTAGCCCTAGTCGGACGTTAGGCCGTCCTGAAACCCTGCTGTTGCAGCACACTGTTTTAATCGCTCAGGTTACATACAGTCACAGATGAAGATGGCCCGAGTATCAAAATCATTCATCTCGACAAGGCGAAGAATTTTGTGACGCCCCCGACTTAATTGTGCACTAATCATACATGCAAATGCACACGATCAAGCCTAAGGATTCACTTGAAGATATCACAACACAACTCTAAACACAAATAAAAGTCATACAAGCTATATATTACAAGCCAGGGGCCTCGAGGGCTCGAATACATAAGCTCGATGTCATACAAGCATCAGCGGAAGCATTAGATATCTAAGTATAGACATGAAGTTAAACAGAGATAAGCCTTCAAAACGTGGGGCAAAATAAAACACTGGATCGTAAGGCGCAGGCCTCCTGCCTGGGTGCCTCCTAACTACTCCTGGTCGTCAGAGGACTCCTCGTAGTAGTAGTATCCAGAGGGGTAGTAGTAGTAGTCATCGTCGACGGCTGGGACAGCTGGCTCCTGGGCTCCATCGTCTCGTCGCATCAGTCGGGTATGGGAAAAAAGGGAAGCAAAGCAACCGTGAGTACTCATCCAAAGTACTCAGCAAGACTTTCATCAGAACTAGTCTAGTATGCAACATTATCAAAGGAAGGCTGTATATGTGGACTTGTATGCAGAAATGCCAGAATAGAGGGGAAGGCCTAGCCTATCGAAGACTAGCATCTTCAGCGGTCTTGCAGCATAAGAAGAGTGCAGATTAGTACATAAATATAGTAATAGCAACAAGTAGCAATAACGCCCAGAGATCCTTCCTCGACTCCCTGCGAGAAAGCGATCCCGGAGCCAATATATTTAATCCATTTCTAGTTGTAGAAGATCAGGATATTTTCCGAGCGTCCTGTTACCGTGGACACGGCTATTCGAATAGATATACTTCCCTGCAGGGGTGCACCAACTTACCTAACACGCTCGATTAACTCTGGCTGGACACACTTACTTAGTCGATGCCCGGCCTCGGTCTATCGACACGTCGTAGCCCTACCTAGGCTCAACAGAGAGGTCAGCACGCCGGTCTACATCCTAAGCACTCAGTGGTCTTGGGCCCATCGCCCTTTGCACTCCTGTGCGTTGCGAACGCGGCCGGTGAGCAGCCCTAGCCTCCTTAATACAAGCGCAGGCTTTCCCAGACCAACCCGGCGCGCGCCGCTCAACTACTGACGTCTGAAGAGCTTCGGCTGATACCTACGATGCCGAGTACCCATATTATTCCCACATGCTGGTTAGCACGAAAAGGCCAGAGGCCTACTCAGTTTACATATCCTAACCCATTAGTGCGTTTGGAGCGCGCGGAAACGAGCAGAGACTCATGATCCTGTGACCCCGTCGCCCCGTCTCATGGACTTACGGCAAGGGCTAAGAATGCCCGGCCATGCCACGTATTCATCTCTCGGGTACCCTCATGGTCAACCCGATACAACATCACTCGCGGGTACCCCTCGGGGCCGACCCAACTTTATCAAGTATCAGTAATAAAACCCAAGTGTCCGTATGTCCATAACATCAAACAGGAATCCGAGGAATCACCCTCGTTGGATTCTGTCTCGATGTATTCGTCAAGGTGAACCCAGAGGAATCACCCTCGGTGGTATTCACAACTGACTAGCTGTTCTACAGAGGCAACATCAGGAGTGAGATAAGAGGTATCACCCTCGGCACTCGATATTAGCTCTGCGGAGTCGAGCAACTTAGGGGGGGTGTGGTGATGTGCAGGTCTCAGCCCGTCGATCACATCGAACGGGCACAAGTAACTAAGCGGGGCAACTAAGAGCAAGGAAGAGGGGCCACAGATGGTTCACAACCAACCTACACTAAGCATTTAGAATTACAGGTAATGTATCAAAAGCAGTTTAAAAAAAACAGGCTATGCATCATAATAGGATAATCCAACAGCAGTAGCAATTATAATGCAAGCAAGAGGGAGAAAGAATAGGTGATATAGGCATGCGTCAAGGGGGGTTGCTTGCCTGGAAGCTCTGCGACAAAGGAGGGGTCGTCGGTGGTGTCGTCAGTCTCCAGAGCTGCGTCGGTCTCGGGGGCTATCGGAGAAGAAGAGGGAGAAGAAACAATAAATAAAGGCAGACAAATGCAATACAGATGCATGGCATGGCAGTATGCAAGTTAGTGATGACCTAATGCATGGTTACATGTCGCGGACGAATCGGGAAAATATCTGGGATATTTTCCCGGCGTTTAGGCTGAATTCGGTATACTGAACCGGAGGTGAAGGATCCATGTTTAGGTAGTTAGGAGTGATGGTCAAGCATTTTGACCGCGAATTCGTATTCGTCTCATTTTTCTGATCAACTTTCATGTTGAAAACTTTTCGATCCGAGCTACGGTTGAATTTCTACGAATTTTCAAAGATTTAAACAGTTTTATGAAATTCCTAGAATTAAATTAATTAGATAAATCGTATTATCCAGAATAGTGCAAGGTGACGTCAGCATGACATATGCATGACATCAGTGGGTCAACCGCTGCTGTTCAGGTCAAACCTGACAGCTGGGTCCCACATGTCATAGACACAGTACTAAACTGGATTAAATTTAGACTAAACCGAGTTAATTAGCGGGTGGACCCCACATGTCAGTGACTATTTAGTAATTAGGTTAATTTTAAAAACTAATTAAGTTAATCTAAACACGGGCCCCACTTGTCAGCTACAGTAAGGGCCACGTCAGCGGCGTTGACCCGGTCAACAGGTCAACTGGGGCCCCTGGGCCCACTGGTCAGTGGCCCAGAGGCGCCCACGTAGCTGCGAGCGAGGCGCTGGCCGGCAGCTTAACGCCGGCGACCAGAAACGCGGCGGAGGCCTCTGCCGCTCGCCGGAAATGCGCTACAGGCGGCCATTCGGCGCGCGGCTACGCGCGTTGGAACGAGCGCTCGCTCGCGCGTCCAAAGGTGGCGGTGGCGTCACCGGAGACGGCCGGAATCGTCGCCGGCGACGAGGTCAGCGGCGGAGCTTTTCGGGCGAGCTCGGCAACGGCGAATCCGGGCGCGGCAAAGCGAGCTAGCTGTGGCGTTCGACTCCTACGGCGGCGCAGAACTCGACTACGAGCTCGAACGAGCTTGACGGCGACTATAACGACGGCGACGAGCTCGGCGGTGGCTACGGGCACGGCCATGGCGGGATCGGCCGTAGCGAGCGCGGCAAGGCGAGAAAGAGGAGGGGAGAGGAGGCAGAGCTCACCGAGCAGCTCACGGAGGCCGGTGCAAAGCTTAGGAGCTGCCGGAGAGGTCGGGGAAGGCCGGAGTTCGCCGGTGCCCGTGAGGAAGGGGGCGGCTCGATCTGCTCGATGTAGAGCTCCCCGGCTCCCAATCCTTGCCGTAGACGAAGTAGCGGACGGCGGCGAACCCCGTAGACAACAGGAGGAGGCGCGGTGTGGGCAATGGCCCCAGCGGAGCGGCGAAGCGGCGACGGCGGCGCTCGGGCAGAGGTGAGGGAGAGCGCGCGAGCGAGAGAGAGAGGGGAAGAGTGGTGGAGGGCGTCCAATGGGGAGGAACGGCTCGGCCTTATCCTCTCCCCGCGTCGGTGGCGTCACGGTGTCGGCCGGTGGCCGGAGCGAGCGCGCTCTGGCCACGGTGCGGCTGACACGCGAGGGAGAGAGAAGAGAGGAGGGAGAAGAGGGCCGGCTGGGCTGGCCCTGCCACTGTTTTGACTTAAGCCCATATACACAGTGCCGATTCAGCCTTTTTCTATTTCCTTCCTCTGTTTCTTTTTACCGAAGACTTAGAAAAATAAATGAGCTGCCATTTTGCATTTTGTAAAATGTGAAATTGTTCCACAAAAATACAATGCATTATTCTGCTCTGCCACAAAAAGATTTGGGCAATTTTGAATTCCATTTGAATTTTCAAAAAATGGAAATGCATTTAAAAGTGCTGTTTTTGCACTGTTTTAATGCTCTAGCCCAATTTAGGAAAATAGGTGATGTTGTTTTTCTTAACAATAAATTGTTTTGGAATTTTTGCAACAACATGAACTATTTTCCAGTAAATTTTGAGCAACTTCAAATTTCACTCATAATTTGAATTTGAATTCAGAGGGGAATATGAAATGAGATATTATTCCAACATGATTAGCATTGCAAATCACAGAAGTTTAGCATCATCATGATGGAACACTGTAGCTCATTTACAGAGGGGTGTTACAATTCTCCTCCTCTAAAAGAAATTCTCGTCCCGAGAATTCAGGAGGTAGAAGGAAAAATATCGGGGTATTCCTCGCAAAGACGATCCTCGCATTCCCAAGTGGCTTCATCTTCAGTATGATTTGACCATTGCACTTTAAGGAACTTGATGGTCTTCTGGCCGGTCCGACCTTCAGCTTGATCGAGAATGCGGATCGGATGATCCTTATAAGAGAGATCATCTTGTAAATCAAGCAATTCACGATCCACTGCTCGGTGCAGAGATTCCTTGAAGCAACGGCGAAGTTGCGACACATGGAAGACATCGTGGATGTGAGAGAATTGCGGCGGCAACTCCAATTTATAAGCCACATGTCCACGTCTGGCGAGAATACGGAAGGGGCCAATGTAGCGAGGAGCTAACTTGACCTTGATTCTGAAGCGGTGAGTGCCCTTCATAGGAGTGACACGCAGATAAGCTTGCTCACCAGGTTGGTAGATCGATCCCCAGTGTTTATGATCATAATTGCTCTTCTGGCGAGACTGAGCAGCTTTGAGATTTTCCCGCACAATTCGGACTTGCTCTTCAGCGTGTTGGATAATATCCGGACCAACGAGCGGTCGTTCCCCAGTTTCTGACCAATTCAGAGGGCTCCGACACTTACGTCCATATAAAACCTCGAAGGGTGCCATTTTCAACCTTGCTTGATAGCTGTTATTGTAAGAGAATTCGGCATACGGGAGAGATTCTTCCCACTTCTTGCCAAATGATATAACACAAGCACGCAACATATCTTCAAGCACTTGATTAACTCGCTCGACTTGGCCTTGAGACTGGGGGTGATAAGCTGAACTCCAGGTAATATGAGTTCCCATAGCTTCTTGGAATTTTGCCCAGAAGTGTGAGGTGAAGAGGCTGCCACGGTCTAAACTGATCTCCTTCGGAATACCGTGGAGTGATACAATTCTGGAGATATACAGATCTGCTAATTGACTAGCAGTGATCGTCTCCTTGACTGGCAGAAAGTGTGCAACTTTGGAGAGTTGGCCGATGACGACAAGAATAGCATCATGACCCTTTTGGGACCTGGGAAGACCAGTGATAAGATCCATTTGCACTTTGTCCCACTTCCATTCAGGAATAGGGAGCGGTTGCAGAATTCCAGCAGGCTTCTGATGTTTTGCTTTAACGCGACAGCAAACGTCACATTCAGCAACATAACGAGCAATGTCCTGCTTCATTCTAGACCACCAGTACCTTTGTCGGAGATCTCGATACATCTTAGTGCTACCCAGATGAATAGACAGTGGTGTATCATGAGCCTCCTTCATAACCTTGTCGGTCATAAGTTCGAACCGAGGTACCACAATGCGGCCTCTGAAATACAAGGTTCCATCTTCAGCAGGCAAGAAATCCCTGTATTTTTCAAGGTGAAGATCCCTTTTCATCAGATCAACTTCAGCATCTTTAGCTTGCACTCGCTTTACAGCCTTCTCAAGATCCGGCTGTATAACAAGGGTATTGAGAGACCCCTGTGGAACAATGTGGAGGTTCAGCTTGCGCAGTTCTTCATACAGATGAGGTTGAGCTCGCTGAATCATGAGGATGTTACAATAGGACTTGCGGCTCAAGGCATCGGCCATCATATTAGCCTTGCCAGGGGTATATGAAATGCCATAGTCATAGTCCGTAATAGTTTCCAACCATCGCTGTTGGCGGAGATTGAGATCCGGCTGAGTAAATAAATACTTCAGACTTTGATGATCACTATATATCTCACATCGATTACCGAGAAGGTAATGTCGCCACAGCTTCAATGCATAAATCACTGCAGCAAGTTCAAGATCATGCACTGGGTAATTCTCTTCGTGAGGACGCAACTGTCGCGAGGCATAGGCAATTACTCTACGCTCTTGCATCAGGACACAGCCTAATCCCTGACGAGAAGCGTCACAATAAATCATGAAATCCTTGCGAGAATCCGGAGGAGCAAGCACTGGTGCAGAGGTGAGCTTGTCCTTGAGGGACTGGAAACTTTCCTCACACTTGTCTGTCCACTCAAACTTAACGCCTTTGTGAAGCAGATTAGTTAGAGGCTTGGCAATCTTTGAGAAGTTCTCGACAAAGCGACGACAATAACTTGCGAGACCGAGAAAACTTCTGACTTCCTTAACATTCTTCGGAGGAGTCCAGTCAAGAATAGACTGAACTCTTTCTGGATTGACAACAATGCCATCCTTGGAAATCACATGACCAAGGTAGGTTACTTCAGATAACCAGAATTCGCACTTGGAGTATTTGGCATATAGCTGGTGTTCTCGAAGCTTTTCCAGAACCAGACGAAGATGTTCAGCATGTTCTTCCTTATTCTTGGAATAAACCAGGATATCATCCAGATAAACCACGACGAATTTGTCGAGGTAATCCATGAAGATATAATTCATCAGGCGGGAGAACGTTGCTGGAGCATTAGTTAAGCCAAATGACATGACAATGTACTCATAAGAGCCATATCGAGTAACAAAGGCAGTCTTGGGAATATCCTCTTTGCGGACGCAGATCTGATGATAACCCAACCTCAAGTCGAGTTTAGAAAACACTGATGATCCAGCAAGTTGATCATATAGGTCATTGATCTAAGGAAGCGGATACTTGTTCTGAATGGTGGCTTGGTTGATAGGCCGGTAATCTTGGACCAATCGGTTTGTACCATCTTTCTTCTTGACAAAGAGAGAAGGTGCTCCCCAGGCAGAGGAACTTGGACGGATGAAACCCTTTTGAAGTGATTTGTCGAGTTCCTCCTTAAGCTCGAGGATTTCATGCGGAGGCATCTTGTAAGGACGCTTTGCAATAGGAGTTGTGCCTGGTTTCAAGTCGATGACAAACTCGATAGCCCTAACAGGGGGTACTCCTGGGAGTTCTTCCGGAAAGACATCCTGGATGCCGCGAACGACTAGAACATTCTCTATCCCCTCAAGAGGAGAAGCGTTCAACGCATTCAGTGCATAAATCTGAGACTCGGCACTTTGAACAACAAGAGCATGGTAATTCACGAGCTCATTTGATGGGTGTAGAAGGTGTACAACTTTAGTGGCACAATTGATCAAGGCGTAATGAGCCTTCAACCAATCCATTCCCAGAATGAGGTCAATCTTGGAAGACTTCAAAATAATGGGAAAAGCACGAAACTCCAACCCTTCAACATCAATAGTGACATCGGGGCTGAACATAGAGGCTTGGCATTGGCCCGCGGGAGTGTTTACCGCTAACGGATGGTGCAATTTTTCATATGTAAAGCCATGCATGAATGCAAATTGTTCTGATATGAAAGAATGCGATGCTCCTGAATCAAATAAAACAGATGCTAGTACTGAATTAACAAGGAGAGTACCCATCACAGTTTCTGGTTGATCTTGAGCTTCAGCCATGTTGACGTGATAAGCCTGCCCACGACCATATGAAGGTCTGGCATTATAGTTGCGAGGCTGATTAATTCCACGGCCATTTCCACGGCCAGCAGGAGGTAGCACAAGCTGGTTCTGACTCTGAGAGCAGTCTCGGGCATGGTGACCTGGATGGCCACATTTGAAGCAGAGTCCATTGTCGGGACGGGGAGCAGGAGCTCGAGGCGTTGGAAACTGAGGTCTGAACTGCCTCGGAGGTGGAGGAGGCATACGTGGAGCAACATACGATGACCTCTGAACAGGTACTGCCGGACGGTACATGCTTTGAGGGATCCAAATGCGGCGCTTCTGGGAAGATGAGCCCGAAGATGAGCCCGCTTCACGGGTGCGCTTGAGAGCATCCTTATGATCCTTCAGTCCTGTCTCAACCTGAATAGCCTTGTTCACCAAGGTGGCGAAGTCGGCAAAGTCTTGGACTAGCAGAGCGAGCTTGATGTCAGGGTTGAGCCCTTCACGGAACTTCTCCTATCTACGTGCATCGGTAGCAATGTCCTCTTCAGCATAGCGAGATAGTTCCAGAAATTCCCTCTGATAAGCTTCCACAGACTTACCGCCCTGAGAGAGATTGCGGAACTCACGCTTCTTCCGGTCCATGACTCCTTGCGGAATATAACGGGCACGGAAGGCAGCCTTGAACTCCATCCAGGTGATGATGGTTCCAGGAGCTAAGGTCTGTCTGTGAGTGTCCCACCATTGTGCTGCAGGTCCCTTCAGAAAGTATGATGCGAAGGTGACATAGCTGGCAGGGTCGACGTTCGCAGACTCCATCTCGAAAGAGATGTCGCTGAGCCAGTCATCATCGTCAAGCGGCTGAACTGAGTTGCGGTAAATGGTTGGATTCAGTCGCACAAATTCTTGCAAAGTGATTGCGGCTGGCTGCTGGTTGGCATTGGGGCGGGGAAACTGATCCATCAGCCCTTGCATAAACTGGCGGTGCATTTCAAATTGTTGCATAATCGCAGCCATATAGTCGGGCGGTGGTGGATTGTTGTCACCACGGCCACGACCTGTGGGTCTAACCATCCTGCTAAAAATTCAACAGGGGGGTAGTTTAGCAACGAGCATGCAGAGGTATGGATTTATTCATGAAGTAACATGCACAATAAAAGAAAGTGCAATAGATACATCAACATAGTCAACATGACATACAGATCCATACATAGATTCGGTTACAGGCCAGCGTTACAACGGCGTAAAGAAAAGCTAGACAACTAGGTGGCACGCAGGCACGCGGTGGAGGGATACAACAACGCGACATAGCGATATGCTACATCAACGTCGGAGAAAACCACTGAAGCCAGGCAGCTGCAGGTGACGACATAGGGTACCCTCGATGGAAGGATCCTGCGCCCCATGAACACTCTGGTGCAGAACCTGGTCCCGGACTGGAAGAAGAGGACCACGTGGAGGAGTGTAACCTCCGACAGCAGGCCACTCAAGACCTGGTGGCATCTTCGTCCTGCGCGGGTAAAGAATGTACTCTGGGTGCATCCATGCACTAACTGCTGGCAGCAACTGTGTCAGAGCGTCGTAAAGACGAGCACGAGTGGCGTGCAACTCAACAGAAAGAGCTCGAGCAGTATGGTCCAGAGTCCGAGTGTACTGTACCAAAACCTGCGGGTCATAGCGACATGACACGTAAGGGGTACAGACAACAGTGTAGTATCCAGTCTCATCCCCACCAGGAGCATACGGGATGTATCTGAAAGCAGTCTCCTCCAAGCGACTGTTGTGCTCTCCATGGAGACGGGCAATAGCAGTATAGGCAGCATCATGGACGGCCATATAAACAATCACTCCAACACCATGAAAGGTATGCAACTCAGTGATGGAGTTGTTCTACCGATCAAAGATGCGAACCTCAGCATGGTACTGCTCCTGGTTGAACTCGCGGTAATCCTCGTAAGCAGTGTACTCAGGATACCAGCGATATCCCAGCTTGGTCAGAAGTTCGACCAAAATGGCCGGAAACCCAGTCGCATCCCGAGCCATGGTCTGACGGACAAGCTGTCTTGCGGAATGCATCTTAAATAAGATAGTGCAGATGTCAAAAAACAGTGTGAGAAGCATATGATAGCATTGGAAAGAAGGTTAAATAGACCAATGGAAAAGAAAAGGTGATTATCAGATTAACCAGATCAAAGGAAAGGATTAGTTGCAGATAATCCAGCTCTCCGGGTGAATATGATTACGAGAACCTAATGTCAGAGTTAGCAAAATCATTTAACCCGAAAAGAAGAGAGATCAGAGTCCCAGAGTATGGAAGAGGAATAAAAGATCCTAATACCACCCATTGGCGACGTGGGCCCGTAAGCCACACAGCCATGTTAGAAAAACAGTTTTGCAAAGACTAGACTCAACTTCGGCCAAGGAGTTGGAAGGGGGGTTCCTACAGGCAGTCGGTTCTGATACCAACTTGTGATGCCCCCGACTTAATCGTGCACTAATCATACATGCAAATGCATACGATCAAGCCTAATGACTCACTTGAAGATATCACAACACAACTCTAAACACAAATAAAAGTCACACAAGCTTTATATTACAAGCCAGGGGCCTCGAGGGCTCGAATACATAAGCTCGATGTCATACAAGCATCAGCGGAAGCATTAGATATCTGAGTACAAACATGAAGTAAAATAGAGATAAGCCTTCAGAAGGCGGGGCAAAATAAAACACTGGATCATAAGGCGCGGGCCTCCTGCCTGGGTGCCTCCTAACTACTCCTGGTCGTCAGAGGGCTCCTCGTAGTAGTAGTATCCAGAGGGGTTGTAGTAGTAGTCGTCGTCGATGGCTGGGGCAGCTGGCTCCTGGGCTCCATCGTCTGGTCGCATCAGTCGGGTATGGGGAAAAAGGGAAGCAAAGCAACCGTGAGTACTCATCCAAAGTACTCAGCAAGACTTTCATCAGAACTAGTCTAGTATGCAACATTATCAAAGGAAGACTGTATATGTGGACTTGTCTGCAGAAATGCCAGAATAGAGGGGAAGGCCTAGCCTATCGAAGACTAGCATCTTCAGCGGTCTTGCAGCATAAGAAGAGTGCAGATTAGTACATAAATATAGTAATAGCAACAAGTAGCAATAACACCCAGAGATCCTTCCTCGACTCCCTGCGAGAAAGCGATCCCGGAGCTAATATATTTAATCCATTTCTAGTTGTAGAAGATCGGGATATTTTCCGAGCGTCCTGGTACCGTGGACACGGCTATTCGAATAGATATACTTCCCTGCAGGGGTGCACCAACTTACCCAACACGCTCGATTAACTCTGGCCGGACACACTTGCTTAGTCGATGCCCGGCCTCGGTCTATCGACACATCGTAGCCCTACCTAGGCTCAACAGAGAGGCCATCATGTTGGTCTACATCCTAAGCACTCAGGGGTCTTGGGCCCATCGCCCTTTGCACTCCTGCGCATTGCGAACGTAGCCGGTGAGCAACCCTAGCCCCCTTAATACAAGCGCAGGCTTTCCCAGACCAACCCGGCGCGCGCCGCTCAACTGCTGACGTCTGAAGAGCTTCGGCTGATACATACGACGCCAAGTACCCATATTATTCCCACGTGTTGGTTAGCGCGAAAAGGCCAGAGGCCTACTCAGTTTACATATCCTAACCCATTAGTGCATTTGGAGCGCGCGGAAACGAGCAGAGTCTCATGATCCTGTGACCCCGTCGCCCCGTCTCATGGACTTACGGCAAGGGCTAAGAATGCCCGGCCGTGCCACGTATTCATCTCTCGGGTACCCTCATGGTCAACCCGATACCACATCACTCGCGGGTAACCCTCGGGGCCGACCCGACTTTATCAAGTATCAGTAATAAAACCCAAGTGTCCGTGTGTCCATAACATCAAGCAGGAATCCGAGGAATCACCCTCGTTGGATTCCGGCTCGATGTATCCGTCAAGGTGAACCCAGAGGAATCACCCTCGGTGGTATTCACACTTGCGGAGTTGCATGACAGAAGCTTTGTCGGAGGTGGGGAAGAGGAATCACCCCCGGTAACCCACAACTGACTAGCTGTTCTACAGAGGCAACATCAGGAGTGAGATAAGAGGTATCACCCTCGGCACTTGATATTAGCTCTACGGAGTCAAGCAACTTAGGGGGGGTGTGGTGATGTGCAGGTCTCAGCCCGTCGATCACATCGAACGGGCACAAGTAACTAAGCGGGGCAACTAAGAGCAAGGAAGAGGGGCCACAGACGGTTCACAACCAACCTACACTAAGCATTTAGGATTACAGGTAATGTATCAAAAGCAGTTTACAAAAAAATAGGCTATGCATCAGAAAAGGATAATCCAACAGTACTAGCAATTCTAATGCAAGCAAGAGGGAGAAGGAATAGGTGATATAGGCATGCGTCAAGGGGGTTGCTTGCCTGGAAGCTCTGCGGCAAAGGAGGGGTCATCGGTGGTGTCGTCAGTCTCCTGAGCTGCGTCGGTCTCGGGGGCTATCGGAGAAGAAGAGGGAGAAGAATCAATAAATAAAGGCAGACAAATGCAACATAGATGCATGGCATGGCAGTATGCAAGTTATTGATGACCTAATGCATGGCTACATGTCGCAGACGAATCGGGAAAATATCTGGGATATTTTCCCGGCGTTTAGGCTGAATTCGGTATACTAAACCGGAGGGGAAGGATCCATGTTCAGGTAGTTAGGAGTGATGGTCAAGCATTTTGATCGCGTATTCGTATTCGTCTCGTTTTTCTGATCAACTTTCATGTTGAAAACTTTTTGATCCGAGCTACGGTTGAATTTCTACGAATTTTCAAAGATTTAAACGGTTTTCTGAAATTCCTGGAATTAAATTAATTAGATAAATCGTATTATCCAGAATAGTGCAAGGTGACATCAGCATGACGTATGCATGACATCAGTGGGTCAACCGCAGTTGTTCAGGTCAAACCTGACAGCTGGGTCCCACATGTCATAGACACAGTACTAAACAGGATTAAATTTAGACTAAACCGAGTTAATTAGCGGGTGGATCCCACATGTCAGTGACTATTTAGTAATTAGGTTAATTTGAAAACTAATTAAGTTAATCTACTCGTGGGGCCCACTTGTCAGCTACAGTAATGGCCACGTCAGCGACGTTGACCCGGTCAACAGGTCAACTGGGGCCCCTGGGTCCACTGGTCAGTGGCCCAGAGGCGCCCATGTGGCTGCCAGCGAGGCGCTGGCCGGCGGCTTAATGCCGGCTACCAGAAACACGGCGGAGGCATCTGGCGCTCACCGGAAATGCGCTACAGGTGGCCATTCGGCGCGCGGCTAGGCGCGTTGGAACGAGCGCTCGCTCGCGCGTCCAACGGTGGCGGTGGCGTCGCCGGAGACGGCCGGAATCGTCGCCGGCGACGAGGTCAGTGGCGGAGCTTTTCGGGCGAGCTCGGCAACGGCGAATCCGGGCGCGGCAAAGCGAGCTAGCTATGGCGTTCGACTCCTACGGCGGCGCAGAACTCGACTACGAGCTCGAACGAGCTTGACGGCGACTATAACGACGGCGACGAGCTCGGCGGCAGCTACGGGCACGGCCATGGCAGGATCGGCCGTAGCGAGCGCGGCAAGGCGAGAAAGAGGAGGGGGAGGAGGCAGAGCTCACTGAGCGGCTCACGGAGACCGGTGCAAAGCTTAGGAGCTGCCGGAGAGGTCAGGGAAGGCTGAAGTTCGCCGGTGCCCGTGAGGAAGGGGGCGGCTCGATCCGCTCGATGCGGAGCTCCCCGGCTCCCTATCCTTGCCGTAGACGAAGTAGCGGACGGCGGCGAACCCCGTAGACAACAAGAGGAGGCGTGGTGTGGGCAGTGGCCATAGCGGAGCGGCAACGGCGGCGCTCGGGCAGAGGTGAGGGAGAGCGCGTGAGCGAGAGAGAGAGGGGAAGAGTGGTGGAGGGCGTCCAGGGGGGAGGAACGGCTCGGCCTTATCCTCTCCCCGCGTCGGTGGCGTCACGGTGTCGGCCGGTGGCTGGAGCAAGCGCGCTCTGGCCACGGCGCGGCTGACACGCGAGGGAGAGAGAAGAGAGGAGGGAGAAGAGGGCCGGCTGGGCTGGCCCTGCCACTGTTTTGACTTAAGCCCATATACACAGTGCCGATTCAGCCTTTTTCTATTTCCTTCCTCTGTTTCTTTTTACCGAAGACTTAGAAAAATAAATGAGCTGCCATTTTGCATTTTGTAAAATGTGAAATTGTTCCACAAAAATACAATGCATTATTTTGCTCTGCCACAAAAAGATTTGGGCAATTTTGAATTCCATTTGAATTTTCAAAAAATGGAAATGCATTTAAAAGTGCTGTTTTTGCACTGTTTTAATGCTCTAGCCCAATTTAGGAAAATAGGTGATGTTGTTTTTCTTAACAATAAATTGTTTTGGAATTTTTGCAACAACATGAACTATTTTCCAGTAAATTTTGAGCAACTTCAAATTTCACTCATAATTTGAATTTAAATTCAGAGAGGAATTTGAAATGAGATATTATTCCAACATGATTAGCATTGCAAATCATAGAAGTTTAGCATCATCATGATGGAACACTGTAGCTCATTTACAGAGGGGTGTTACCAATTTCCGTGTAGAACACTTTTTCATTTGAGGTAATCTTATTTACGTTTTCTGCCGTTCCATAACCTGGTGTCAACATGCGCATCTCTGAACTTGTCATAACTTTCGCATCCGGGCTCCGTTTTGGACCACCTTTATATCTACTAGATGACCTGTTGCGCCAATTGGTGCGGAGACCAAATGTAGGCCAGAAGTTAAGCGAGCTATTTGAAGGATTTTTTTCCTCAATTATCTGCAAATGATTATGCTCATGTTGCGTTCTTATTTGCCTTAACGATTTACTTTTGATGACAAGAGACTCCGTTCGTGATGGATTTTTCCCCAAGTGTCTGAAATTGTTCAAAGACCAACTAGAACCAAAAGTTGAGCAAGCTATGGGTGGCACGTATAGTTGACGCTCGTTCAATGAATCATCCCAAAAGGGCAATAGAGAAGGTAAATTGACCGTACATTTTATTCTTTCATGTTGGAAGTGCATCTAATCCCCAGGTGGGTTTGGCAATTCATAACAACATGTATCTCTTTGAACTAATGCATATTTAAAAGAATATTACAGGAAAGTTCAATTTAGGTACAAGAATGGGGTGTGAAAATGGACCCCTTCGAATGCTAAGGACAAGTGTTGGATCAAGGCTCAAGACTCCATTTATGTTTAAGTGATCATAGATCGCATTGAGTCCATAGGTAGTCCAATATACTATCAAAAGGGGATGAGGTTTGATACGTCCATTTTGCATCATTATTTCCTATTATAATTTATCCTTGTTTAGTGATATATTTCACATTATGATGCAATTCTAATGCCTTTTCCCTCTTAAAATGCAAGGAATACAAAGAGAGGGGAATTGCTGGACAGCTGGAAATCTGGACCTGAAATGCAATAACAAAAAAATCAATTTTGTAGAGCTCCAAATGCTCAGCGGATTTTGAGGAATTATTTTGGAATATATAAGGAATTATGGAGCAAAAAGGGGGCCAGAGGGGACCCACCAGGCCTCCACACGGCCTGGTGGCGCGGCCACCCCCTAGGCGCGCACCCTGGCCGTGTGGGGCCCTGGTGGCTCGTCTCCCGACGCCAATTTCCCATAACTTCACATTTGCCCTAGAAAAAATCACAGAAAATCCTCGGGACTTTCCGCCGTCGTTTGCGAGGCGAAACTTTGGCAATTCTGCTGGGGGAACTTCCCTCCGAGAGGGGGAAATCAAAGCCTTCATCATCGCCAACACTTCAATCATCGTGGGGATCAACATCTTCACCAACACCATCTCATCTCTAAACCCTAGTTATTCCTTTGTGTTCAATTTTGCATCAAACCCTTGATTGGTACCTGGGAATACTGACGGAGCAGAGAATCGTCAGATCCCTCAGTAGGGTGCCTCCCAACTCATGACATCCGGCTAGAATCGTGTGCCATGAGGGGTGTCCTCGGCCTCTCTATGGATCTGACTTTTGGATTGCTTTGGTCAGCAAAAGAAGGAGATTGGCTTCTGTCTTTGGTAAGATCACTTGCAGGTAACTCACGAGAAATGAAAGAATAAAACATACAGTCAATTCACCTTTTCAAACACCCTTCCGCGATGATTTATTGAAGGAACGCTTGTTATACGCACCGGCCACAACTTGCTTAACTTCTGGTTGCAGTTGGTCATTACGTAGTTGCAGGCAGTTGGGGAGAATCATTCAGGAACAGAATCTCATGCTAGCAAAAGAAATCACTACAAACATCCATCAAACAATTCACCTAAATTTTCATTTGTATTAGTTTCTTCTCTTCTTGGTCTCTTCAAATAGTTCACTTGAACTTCCATTTTAAGTTTCATATAGTTTGCTTAATTTGCAGGTTGGAGTTGGTCTCTATGACAATTGGTGCAACAGGTCATCTAGTGTTGGAAATATGCCCTAGAGGCAATAATATTGTATTATTTTTTTCCATGTTTATAATTAAGAGTTTATATTCTATGTTATAACTGCTATGATCCTGGAATATGTGATTCAGTGGAAAACTCATAAGCACGTGTGGAATGATAAACGGTAAAACTTGATTCCTAGTCTCGCCTCTATGACTAGCTCAAGTGTTGTTTGTGATCATGTTTTTCAAATCTTGGGATATCGTTAAGTGTAACTATAGTCCCAAAACAACTTTGAGAGTATGACATTGGAAGAATGATCATATTGAATTGATCCAACTTGTTTGTTATACTTTGAGATACAATCGTCACGTCAACCGTTATAACACCGAGAGTTAATGTATGCTTTAGTTCCTTAGACCATGAGAGTATCATAGTCACTTCTTATCGTACGATGGACTTTGGGGTTGCTCAGACGTCATCTGTAACACGGTACTGATCATAACGACAACTTACAGGTTCATCAGATAGTTTGACAAGGGACTAGATAGCTCAAGAGTGGGATTTGCTCCTCCGACGATGGAGAGATATTCTTAGGGCCCTCTCGGTGTGACGGCATCCATCATCGTATGGCCAGACACAAGTGACTAGGACACAGGGATGCCGGAACATGTCAACGAGAAAGAAGAAAAAACCGGTAACGAGGAGACCGGTATAGTGAGCATGAGAATGACTCAAGAGGATACCGATATATCTCACCTCGGGTTTTTGTAAAGCATCACGAAGCAAAGGGAATAACACATGATAACCAAAGGTTCACTCAAATGTCATTCGTGTATTCATAGAGATCAGTATGGATGTCCACGGTTCCGTTATTGGTCATTGAACGAAAGGGGTTTTGTTCATGTCAATGTTTTACTGAACCTACAGGGTCACAAGCTTAAGGGAATCACGATCTACTGAGTGTTAGTGGAGCTAGATTTATGAGAAAATTTTCATTGATATTAGAAATAGTTTTGAGAGGAACCGAAAGCGTTTCAGAGTTACCGGAAGAGTTTTGGGGTTTATCGGGTAATACTGGGAATTGATATATAGGTGAAAAATGTTTTTGGAGATGTTAAATTAATAATAAAAGGCTCTAATAATGATTAGGAGTCTTTTATAATTAATTAAATATCAACGGGCCAAAGAAATAAGAAAAAGGCCAAGTGGTGGAGAGTTATTGGGCCCTAGGGCCCAATAACACTTGTGGCGCCCCATAGCTTGTTGGACAAGCTAGGGGAGGCCGAATTGGAGAGGAACTCCCCTTCCTCTTGGCCGACCAAGGGGGGAGGATTCCTTCCCCCCTTGTGGCACCCCTCCCTCTCCTCCAACCTATATATACTAGAGATTTTGGCCCTTGGGATACACAAGTTTTGGAGCATCCTCTAGTTCTCTAGTTCTAGTTCTAATTGATCCAATTAGAGCTAGATTTAATCCTGTCGGGGCCGGATTTCTGGAACACAACATCCCAGAAATTAACCCCTGTTGTCACCACCAGCCCCAGGATTACTGTTACTGGTGGACACGTCCTTGTTATAGATTACCAAGAAATTACAAGAATTGGATACAAGACCATAAAGGTCTAATGATACAACAATGATTTCTAGTGACGGGTGACGGAAGCGACTCGTGGTTCTCCAACGCTGATGGGGCTCCATTCCCACAGGAACAGCTGACCCGGATAATTCCTATCCCACGTGGCTGCTATCCTAGGCTCCGCATGGATGTCATTGTAGTACTCCTCGTTGAAATCCTGACCTGGCCAATTAAATAGCCATGGACAAGCCAGTGAGTACGTTGGAATGTACTCGCAAACATAATGAACAAAAGATATACCGAATGCATATGATCATGATGGGTTAAATTATATGCTTATGCTCAATGAAATTAAAGCATGGCATGATAAATATTAATACGGTGCGGAAGAATAAATATAAAATTCTAGTGACAGACAAGGAAAGTTAATGGAGAATCGGGCGAGACAGGACCGCCCAAGAATCCAAAAGAAAATATAAAAGTGGAGAATCGGGTGAGATAGGACCGCCCGAGAATCCAGAAGAAAATATAAAAGTGGAGAATCGGGCGAGACAGGACCGCCCGAGAATCCAAAAGGAATGCCAAACGGGTGTCTAAAAGCGACGCCTCGAGAGGTCTTGAAAAGAAATGCCAAATGGGTGTCTAAATGCGACGCCACGAGAGGTCTCGAAAAGAAATGCCTAACGGGTGTCTGAAAGCGACGCCTCGAGAGGTCTTGAAAATAAATGAGTGTCCCGGGTAGTCTAGCCATCCCAAGGGACCCTCAGAAAAATAATAATGAATATCCCGGGTAGTCTAGCCATCCCAAGGGATATTCAAAAAGAAATAAAAATGAGTATCCAGGTGGTCTAGCCATCCATATGATACCTAGAAAATAAAATAAAACTGAGTATCCAGGTGGTCTAGCCATCCATATGATACTCATATTTCACATAGAAGAACAGAGTTAGTCCACAATAATATTTATGATAGCAGTAATATTCATGATGACATCAGTGGTGACAATAATTATCCTGCAAAATTTAGTCATGATCAATTTAATTATTTCCTCCAAAGACCGACACTAAGACCGATACTTGACCAACCCAGACTGTAGTCCTTAACCGCGGACACGGCTATTCGAATAGATATAACTCTGCAGAGGGTGTACTCTTTACCCACAAGTAAAGGATTTCCTTAGCCAGCACCGAGACGCTGACTAATTCCCATTACGGCCTTTGGGTTGAAAACACAACTGACCCGCACACACCAGATTAACTTTCCTGATGCCAGGAATCACCCAAGGCATCGTTCAAGATAAACTCTAAGACGGGGAGACTACAATCTCGAATAGCATGGGATCACAATCTCATATATAACGTGCGCAAAGATCAGGGGCGCTACCCCTCTCGGCCCAGCCGAATACACCCATGCCCCCTGACCAGGTGACATGCCTACCAGAGGCCTCTGGTATCTTTCACCATGGCCCCTCTGTACGGTGTGTGCACGGAAAGGGGTTATCAACCTACTAAACCATACCCTACCTGCGGCAGGGACCAGTGGCAGCACGAAACAAGTTTGGGGGTTACCGGAACAAGACTCGATCTACAGTCGACTCAGGAGGCTTATGTATTTCCTGCAGTGGTAGCACAATAAAGTGTTCTTTCAACAGTAACACCAAAACAGGGCCACAGCCCTTGCATGTCCCAACATGCATAAGCAACAAGGCATGATCATGCTCTGACGTGATCACCCTTCTGCCGGTAATGGTATTTCTCTTATACCTGCTCCTGCAAGTTAGTCATGACAAGCATACGTTGCACGGTATAAGGAAACATGCCAACACTACATGCATGCAAATTTTATTTGAATACAACATTTGCATGATTCAATTATTCTTGCAAACATTTAACCATGCAATCACCAAATCAACTATTCAAGATACTTGCCTTGAGCATGCAGAAGTGTGGGCTGCCCTCCAAAAGTTCAAAAAATTTATCTTCCCTCCATTTCCTATTTTCAAAAATATTGCAATTATCACATATAGCCAAAACAGTGCTAAAAAGTTGTTTGAATTTTTTTCAAATAAATACTAAAATAAACTAGAGGAAAAATGAGGAATTTTAGAAAAAGAATCAAGTTATTTGGGGTCCAGATGATTTTTCTAGGGATTTTCTAAGCTGAAAAAATAGAGAAATGGACTATTTAAAAGATCCAGTGGAGATAGAGCTTAGTAAAAATGTTCACCCTAGCTGGAATAATAGAGCATGAACTTATGACTATGAAGAAATTTGGATCATCCAATTTGGATTTGAAATGGTTATTGCAGAATTATTTGAAAACTGCTGCAAAAGGAAAATAGAAAAAAGACAGAAGCGCGCTCTGGGCGGAACTTAGCCGTCCGGCGCTACTGGGCCGAGCCCAGTCGCTCGACCGCGCGGGGGGGCTGCAACGTCAAAGGCGTACTCGCAGGAGTACGTTTCCCTTGCGCGAAGGCGGCTTCAACGGAATCCGTCTCCACTCACAGACGGCGTTGGGTCACTGACAGTGGGCCCGCCTGGCCAACCGGTCAGGTTTGACCAGTGCCCGCGCGCGTCTTCTCCCCTGGCCGAATGGAGGTGGTGCTCCAGCGAGGCTCGCCGGTGAACGGCGGCGCCGTTCGGAAAACCGAGACCACCCACGAGCTCAGGAGGCCAAGGCGGTCCCTTGGGTACCCTCCATGGTCACCGGGGTGGGCGGAGTCGCCGGCGACGAGGTCACCCGAAGAACTCCGGCGAAACCAAATTGGGCGTTTCGCCCATGGGCGGTCTCCGGGGAAATTGACGAGCGGGATGGGTCAGTGGATGCTCAAGGGAGCTGGTGGTGAAGAAAATTTGGGCGGGGAGGTACTGGCTGTGTCGAAATTGACCGGAAGACCATGGCGGCCGTGGCTACTGAAGGCGAGGAAGACGACCGTTTCCGGTCGCTTTTCTGCTCGGGGGAGCTTCTAGAGGAGTGAGGGGAGGTGCTGATCACGAGAGAGAGCTCGGGAAGGGTTAAATAGGGAGGAGGAGGCGGTGTCGCGGCTCCAGCGGATAAGCGTGGCGGCGATGGCCATTACTGCGCCGGCAAGGTGGTTGTGGGCGGTGGCCGTGGGCGGTGGGGAGGCCGGTGCAACGGATGGGCTTGGGTAGGTGGTGGTTAAGGCTGGGGACGAGCTGGCGGGGTCGGGCGGCTCGGGCGGTGCCGTGCCCGAGTGGAAGACGGCGGCGGCGACTCGGGACAGTGGCTGGCCGGCGCTAGAGGCCAGGTCATGGTGTCGGTGAGGCTCTGGGGTGATGCGGTGGCCCAGGGAGGGATCAGAACGAGCGAGGGGAGCAGCGGAGGGAGCGGCAGGAGCTCGATGCCAGCGGTGCAAAACGCGCGCTCTGGACGTGCTCTGTGCACGCGCACAGCGTGCTCGATGCAATGCCAAAGGCATCTACAGGGACCCAAACAAGCTGAAAGTTAGCAGGATGGCGCTTCTGGGCACGAGATGACTTATGGACATGCTGGTTTGGCCAGAAGGGGAAGTACCCAATGTAGTTCAAAGGGGTTGCAGAATTTTGCCATGCACACAATGTGCTTGATGAAATGCTAGGGCCACCTAGGGATTCTTTCTGGATTTGAAATTTGGCAGGGTGATGTCTCTTTCAATTATAGATAAGGTGGTATATTTGGATGAGCCAGAGGAGAAATTTGATAGTGCAAGTTTTGGAGAAATTCAGTTCTGGACAGAAACTTGGAGGATTTATTTGGTGATATACCAAGATGCAACTGGGGCTGATCTCATAGACTTAAGGGTTTGGTTGGAAATACTATAAGGTGGAATAATTTCAGATTTATTGGAGCAAGAAAAATTGAGGTTGTGGCTGTAACTCAAGAATGGAGCAGAATTGAAAAGATGATGTTGCGCTCAAAATTTTCAAAAGACCAAATTGGGTTTTTGCATAAAAGTGACCTATAGGCATCACATGACCCCTCATAATTTTTTGTGGAATTTTAAAAGAATTATTTAAAATAGTTGTAGTGTAACAGAAGCATTTTAAGTTTTGAAAATGCTATTAAAAAGATTGTCTTTCAAAATTTTATTATGAAAATAATTCCAACTGTTATTAAAATATAAATGAATTTATTTAAGAAAACTACCCAAGCCAATAATATTTTTCCAAAATTTCCTATATGGAGGGAAGAATTTTGGAAAACAGAAAACAGAAATTACTCTAAAATTAATAAAAGAACTAGTATAATTCAAAATTTTATTTCTGGCCAAATTTTACTTAATAAAAACATGATCAAAATTTCGGGGTGTTACAAACTCTACCCCCCCTTAAGAAAATCTCGTCCTCGAGATTTGTTAAGGGCGGAAGAATTAAATGCATATCACAACAAATGATCATATGCAGAATGCAATCATAGCAATGCACTTCTGATCTATGCCCTAGAATACATTGCAAAGATTGCATTATGAAAATAAGTGCTAAACACAGCAACAACCCTACTCATGACCGTCTACGGTTCGAAGGTATGATCTACGGGGTCTTGCGGAAGGGTTCCTGGTGCTGGAGCACATTCTTCTTCTTCTGCCGGAGGAAGTGGAGGAAACAGACAAAGAATGCGTCCCTCCTGAGTTGGCAGAGGTGGTCCGCCAATGGTGATCCGGGGATTCAGAACAGCAAGATAATGGAGATACTCCATTAGTTGCTGAGTGAAACGCTCCTGGGCCATCACATACTGAATGAGATAGACCAGAGCTGGATCACTCTCTATACGTTCACAGCGGAACGTAGCTTCTGCTCCAAAAGCTGCGCGGCTTGGGAAATAGCAGTATTCCCTTGCACTGGCATAGAGTACCGCAAATCGAAGACGGGTAACTGCTTCATAAGCAGCAGCCCCGATGGCCATGCCTGAGGTTGGCATGGATCTCCCAATGAAGACAACATACGGAGGGCCTTGGTTCAAATTCGCTGGTGGGATGTGCACAACTGCCCAGTATTTTGAGCAATCAGAGGTGATCCTCATCTTGTACAACTCATACTGGGGTGGGTGGATGGAACCACGTGTATTGCGGGTAAAATCCCACAAAATCCTAACAAAGCTACCAGGTCTTGCATCTGGAGTTCTTAGGTAGGCTCCGGGGTGAGACATGGATGGATGAATGGGAAAAGTCGTGCTCAAGGTTGATGGTTGCTGGCGTTGGATATGGAAGTGGCCTCTTATAGAGCGCCTGGGTTAGGAAACATGAGGCGGCGCCAGTATGGCTTGTGTATCGGCTCCGTCATGGGGTTGTCCAAGTCAAAGTCTCGGACCTCACTTCCCAAAAGGAATGTGACGTGCGTGTCGGTTAGGGGGGGTTCGGCAGTCACGTCTAGAATTTACTCTGCAACCACACGTCAAACAATTTATGCCAGATCACGCACACTACTACAATGGTACACAGGAAATTTACAAACTTACTACGCCATACAACTTCTACTACAAGAATATAGGGAAACCGGGCCACTAAGGCTTGACCACAATACTGGTGGACTCAGTCCACCTCGTTGACATCTAGCCGGGCGAGTCTTGTGGATGTCGAGGCCTCTCCGTGTGCTTCGGTGTCGGAGTTGGCCGGGGTCGGATGAGGAGCTGCAGGGCTGGGGTAGCGGCGGTGCCCCTCGCGGGGTGTCGAGGTCACCGTCCTGTTGGAGTAGGTCTCCAAGAGACGACGGAGTTCTCCTGGGGAGGCGAGGCCATTGCCCGGGTAGATGACAGGGGCAGACCTTGGGGGCTCAACTGGTCTCCCAAGCAGCACTATCGGGGTGTCGGTGGCGGGTGCAGCTTCACTTCTCACCGGGGTCAGGAGAGCGATCGTCCTGCGGGTCGCGATCAGATCAAGGGTGACCTGATCGAATAGTGCCTCTTGTGCTCTCAGATAGCGCACCAGATGCACCAGGGCAGGATCCGTCTCATGGTCCCCGTTGGCGACTTGGGTCGGGCTACCATAGCCTTCACGGCTAGGGTAGTAGTAGAAGGGGCGGATGTTAACTCTCGGCGACAGATGCCAGAGTTGAACTACAGCCTCTCGGGCTGCAAGTTGGATGGCTTGGGGCTTGTCGGAGGTCGTCCTCCCGGTGAACCGGTAGGGGCGCTCCGATGTGATGCCCCTCCCGTAGATGTGCACCGTGGCCCAGAAGTGATGGATGGAATCACTCGTGTGCTCTTGGTACACGACATACTCCGGCGGCTCTTCTATACCAAAAGCTCGCCAGGTGAGATTGGCGAGGATGGCTACAAAGCCTTCAAGCTTGGTTGCGGTGGTCTCGTTGCGAACGATGGGGCCAGGCATCTTTGTGGTTGGATATCGAACTGAGAGTGAGGTTGTGATGTGTTGAGTTGGGGCAAGGCTTCCTTTATAAGCCAGCAGAGTCTTCCATCGCACGCTTGCGGATGGGATAACTCAGGTGTCGGCCACAGGCACACGGCCTGTGGATAGACTGATAGGTTGGGCACCGACTGTCAAAAGAAGCCGGCTGGTCACTGTGTAGTCTTATCGCATGAGATGGGCTTAGCTACGGATAGGAAAAGATTAGGACGGTGTGGAAACCTAAGGATAATGACCAGGCTAAGATAGGATTAGCCAGTGGTCAGCCTGGCTCTGATACCAAGGCTGTCGCGGCCGGATTTCCGGAACACAACATCCCAGAAATTAACCCCTCGTGTCACCACCAGCCACATGATTACTATTACTGGTGGACACGTCCTTGTTACAGATTACCAAGGAATTACAAGAATTAGATACAAGACCATAAAGGTCTAATGATACAACAATGATTTCTAGTGACGGGTGACGGAAGCGACTCGTGGTTCTGCAACGCTGATGGGGCTCCATTCCCACAGGAACAGCTGACCCAGATAATTCCTATCCCACGTGGCTGCTAACCTAGGCTCCGCATGGATGTTGTTGTAGTACTCCTCGTTGAAATCCTGACCTGGCCAATTAAATAGCCAGGGACAAGCCAGTGAGTACGTTGGAATGTACTCGCAAACATAATGAACAAAAGATATACCGAATGCATATGATCATGATGGGTTAAATTATATGCCTATGCTCAACGAAATTAAAGCATGGCATGATATATATTAGTACGGTGCGGAAGAATAAATATAAAATTTTAGTGGCAAACAAGGAAAGTTAATGGAGAATCGGGCGAGACAGGACCGCCCGAGAATCCAAAAGAAAATATAAAAGTGGAGAATCGGGCGAGACAAGACCGCCCGAGAATCCAGAAGAAAATATAAAAGTGGAGAATGGGGCGAGACAGGACCGCCCGAGAATCCAAAAGGAATGCCAAACGAGTGTCTAAAAGCGACGCCTTGAGAGGTCTTGAAAAGAAATGCCAAACGGGTGTCTAAATGCGACGCCACGAGAGGTCTTGAAAAGAAATGCCTAATGGGTGTCTGAAAGCGACGCCTCGAGAGGTCTTGAAAATAAATGAGTGTCCCGGGTAGTCTAGCCATCCCAAGGGACCCTCAGAAAAATAATAATGAATATCCCGGGTAGTCTAGCCATCCCAAGGGATATTCAGAAAGAAATAAAAATGAGTATCCAGGTGGTCTAGCCATCCATATGATACCTAGAAAAGAAAATAAAACTGAGTATCCAAGTGGTCTAGCCATCCATATGATACTCAGATTTCACATAGAAGAACAGAGTTAGTCCACAATAATATTTATGATAGGAGTAATATTCATGCTGACATCAGTGGTGACAATAATTATCCTGCAAAATTGAGTCATGATCAATTTAATTATTTCCTCTGAAGACCGACACTAAGACCGATACTTGACCAACCCAGACTGTAGTCCTTAACCGCGGACATGGCTATTCGAATAGATATAACTCTGCAGAGGGCGTACTCTTTACCCACAAGTAAAGGATTTCCTTAGCCAGCACCGAGACGCTAACTAATTCCCATTACGGCCTTTGGGTTGAAAACACACCTGACCCGCACACACCAGATTAACTTTCCTGATGCCAGGAATCACCCAAGGCATCGTTCAAGATAAACTCTAAGACGGGGAGACTACAATCTCGAATAGCATGGGATCACAATCTCATATATAACGTGCGCAAAGATCAGGGGCACTACCCCTCTCGGCCCAGCCGAATACACCCATGCCCCCTGACCAGGTGACATGCCTACCAGAGGCCTCTGGTATCTTTCACCATGGCCCCTCTGTACGGTGTGTGCACGGAAAGGGGTTATCAACCTACTAAACCATACCCTACCTGCGGCAGGGACCAGTGGCAGCACGAAACAAGTTTGAGGGTTACCGGAACAAGACTCGATCTACGGTCGACTCAGGAGGCTTATGTATTTCCTGAAGTGGTAGCACATTAAAGTGTTCTTTCAACAGTAACACCAAAACAGGGCCACAGCCCTTGCATGTCCCAACATGCATAACCAACAAGGCATGATCACGCTCCGACGTGATCACCCTTCTGCCGGTAACGGTATTTCTCTTATACCTGCTCCTGCAAGTTAGTCATGACAAGCATACGTTGCACGGTATAAGGAAACATGCCAACACTACATGCATGCAAATTTTATTTGAATACAACATATGCATGATTCAATTATTCTTGCAAACATTTAACCATGCAATCACCATATCAAGTGTTCAAGATGCTTGCCTTGAGCATGCAGAAGTGTGGGGTGCCCTCCAAAAGTTCAAAAAATTTATCTTCCCTCCATTTCCTATTTTCAAAAATATTGCAATTATCACATACAGCCAAAACAGTGCTAAAAAGTTGTTTGGAAATTTTTGAAATATATACTAAAATAAACTAGAGGAAAAATGAGGAATTTTAGAAAAAGAATCAAGTTATTTGGGGTCCAGATGATTCTTCTAGGGATTTTCTAAGCTGAAAAAATAAAGAAATGGACTATTTAACAGATCCAGTGGAGATAGAGCTTAGTAAAAATGTTCACCCTAGCTGGAATAATAGAGCATGAACTTATGACTATGAAGAAATTTGGATCATCCAATTTGGATTTGAAATGGTTATAGCAGAATTATTTGAAAACTGCTGCAAAAGGAAAATAGAAAAAAGATAGAAGCGCGCTCTGGGCGGAACTTAGCCGTCCGGCGCTACTAGGCCGAACCCAGTCGCTCGACCGCGCGGGGGGGGGGGGGGGCTGCAACGTCAAAGGCGTACTCGCAGGAGTACGTTTCCCTTGCGCGAAGGCGGCTTCGACGGAATCCGTCTCCACTTACAGACGGCGCTGGGTCACTGACAGTGGGCCCGCTTGGCCCACCAGTCAGGTTTGACCTGTGCCCGCGCGCGTCTTCTCCCCTGGCCGAACGGAGGCGGTGCTCCGGCGAGGCTCGCCGGTGAACGGCGGTGCCATTCAAAAAACTGAGACCACCCACGAGCTCAGGAGGCCGAGGCGGTCCCGTGGGTACCCTCCATGGTCACCGGGGTGGGCGGAGTCGCCGGCGATGAGGTCACCCGAAGAACTCCGGCGGAACCAAATTGGGCGTTTCGCCCACGGGCGGTCTCCGGTGAAATTGACGAGCGGGATGGGTCAGTGGATGCTCAAGGGAGCTGGTGGTGAAGAAAATTGGGCGGGGAGGTACTGGCTGTGTCGGAATCGACCGGAAGGCCATGGCGGCCGTGGCTACTGGAGGTGAGGAAGACGACCGTTTCTGGTCGCTTTGCTGCTCGGGGGAGCTTCCAGAGGAGTGAGGGGAGGTGGTGATCACGACAGAGAGCTCGGGAAGGTTTAAATAGGGAGGAGGAGGCGGTGTTGCGGCTCCAACGGATAAGCGCGGCGGCGATGGCCATTACTGCGCCGGCAAGGTGGTTGTGGGCGGTGGCCGTGGTCGGTGGGGAGGCCGGTGCAACGGATGGGCTTGGGTAGGCGGTGGTTAAGGCTGGGGATGAGCTGGCAGGGTCGGGCGGCTCGGGCGGTGCCGTGCCCGAGTGGAAGACGGCGGCGGCGACTCGGGACAGTGGCTGGCCGGCGCTAGAGGCTAGGCCATGGTGTCGGCGAGGCTCTGGGGTGACGCGGTGGCCCAGGGAGGGATCAGAACGAGCGAGGGGAGCAGCGGAGGGAGCGGCAGGAGCTCGATGCCAGCGGTGCAAAACGCGTGCTCTGGACGTGCTCTGTGCACGCGCACAGCGTGCTCGATGCAATGCCAGAGGCATCTACAGGGACCCAAACAAGCTGAAAGTTAGCAGGATGGCGCTTCTGGGCACGAGATGACTTATGGA
Source organism: Elymus sibiricus (assembly GCA_039707655.1). Classification (NCBI taxonomy): domain Eukaryota; kingdom Viridiplantae; phylum Streptophyta; class Magnoliopsida; order Poales; family Poaceae; genus Elymus; species Elymus sibiricus. Next base: position 231,306,830 of record CM077668.1, read on the forward strand.
CATGCTGGTTTGGCCAGAAGGGGAAGTACCCAATATAGTTCAAAGGGGTTGCAGAATTTTGCCATGCACACAATGTGCTTGATGAAATGCTAGGGCCACCTAGGGATTCTTTCTGGATTTGAAATTTGGCAGGGTGATGTCTCTTTGAATGATATATAAGGTGGTATATTTGGATGAGCCAGAGGAGAAATTTGATAGTGCAAGTTTTGGAGAAATTCAGTTCTGGACAGAAACTTGGAGGATTTATTTGGTGATATACCAAGATGCAAATGGGGCTGATCTCATAGACTTAAGGGTTTGGTTGGAAATACTATAAGGTGGAATAATTTCAGATTTATTGGAGCAAGAAAAATTGAGGTTGTGGTTGTAACTCAAGAATGGAGCAGAATTGAAAAGAGGATGTTGTGTTCAAAATTTTCAAAAGACCAAATTGGGTTTTTGCATAAAAGTGTCTATAGGCATCACAAGACCCCTCATAATTTTTTGTGTAATTTTAAAAGAATTATTTAAAATAGTTGTACTGTAACAGAAGCATTTTAAGTATTGAAAATGCTATTAAAAAGATTATCTTTCAAAATTTTACTATGAAAATAATTACAACTGTTATTAGAATATAAATGAATTTATTTAAGAAAACTACCCAAGCCAATAATATTTTTCCAAAATTTCCTTTATGGAGGGAAGAATTTTGGAAAACAGAAAACAGAAATTACTCTAAAATTAATAAAAGAACTAGTATAATTCAAAATTTTATTTCTGGCCAAATTTTACTTAATAAAAACATGATTAAATTTTTGGGGTGTTACAAATCCTCTCTAGTCCTCATAATTAGAAGCCCGGTGTGGTTCTAATCTTCTCCCTCTAATTCTCCGGCGTCGATTAGCTCTGGACGGTGAAGCGCTGCCGGATCATGAAGACCGTACGCTTGCAAACTGTTGAAAGGTTGTGCTTTCGGTCTTCGGTTCGAGGGATCGTTCATGAACGGTTCGAGGGACTTCAAATACAATCTAGACCGACTCTTCTTCCACTGCAACTCAGAGTTGGTAACGATCCGATCTAAACTGTTTATGCATCTTCATAGTGTTCCTAGTTCGATCGTAGGATGATTTTTTTTCTACTACGTTTCCCAACATCTAGTGCATACAAAGCTAAGAGTGATCCCCATGCTCAATACGTGGTGCCAAAAGAGAGAAAGATGGAATTGACACAAAAATAAAAGTAAATAGATAGGCCCTTCGTAGAGGGAAGCAGAGATTAACACTACAAAAAAACACTTCCGTGATGATACGTCTTTGTCACAGTAGGTCACGTTTTCTGTCATGCATGTATATCCATGACGATTTTAGGACAGAATCAAGATAGTCATACCTGTGCTGTCATAGAAGTGTTCCATGACAATACTCAAATTATCATCACGGAAGTGTCCACTTCCATGGCGATAAATGGCACGTCATGGAAGTGTTTTCGTCAAGGGTGACCGACATGTGGCATCCACCGTAACGGGTCACCGTTAAGCTATCGGGTCCGGTTTTGGATCCGATAACCTGCTAACAGCCCTGACCAATGGCGATTTTCCGCGTGTAAAATTCTCATTCGCTAATGGTGTCACGTATCAGCTCGGCGTGGTGACAGATGTCAACCGTCCAATGGACAGGAGTCGCCAATGAAACGTCAACACGTGGAACAGCCCAGTAGTGGCCCATTTAGGGTAAAAGGGCTGGCCCAACAAAAGGCCCACAAGATTTCTTCAGATACTAATGGGCTGGCCCGTTAATAGCCTGCCATGTTTTGGGCCAAATTACGGCCCATATCAGATCCGGCCTGTTAACAGCCTGCCATGTTTTCGGGCAAATTACGGCCCATATCAGATCCGGCTCGTTAACAACCTACCATGTTTTGGGCCGAATTATGGCCCATAAAAGATCTGGTCCTTTAACAGCCTGCCATGTTTTGGGCCAAATTACAGCCCATATCAGATTCGGCCCGTTAACAGGCACTGTGCTTTTGGGCCCATTAAGGGCCCAATTTGGACTTCGGCCTTTTAAAGGCCCGTTTAACAGTTCGGCCTGATATTAGTTTTAGCCTGTTAGCGGCCCTTCGTACATATGGGTCGTTGTCGGCCCGGTTTCACTTTCGGCCATATAACGGCCTGTGCTGCATCTAGGCCTATTTCTAGCCTGAAGTGACATTCGGCCTCATAACGGCCTGTAGTCTTCGTGGATACATTTTAGCCCAACTTGGCTATCGGCCTGTTAAAGGCCTATGATATAGTTGGGCCTAATTATGGCCCGCTTTGCATCCAACCTGCTTACAGCCCATAATGTGATTGGGCCAACCAAGGCCTGACATAATTTTTGGCCTGTTAACGGCCCGTCATGTCATTGGGCCAATCATGGGCCGAGGTATATTTCAGCCCGCTGTCGGCCCGTGAATTGTTCGGCACAATTCAGGCCCAATCTACTTTTCAGCCTGTTAAAAGCCCATTGTATTTTCTGGCCCAACTAATGCAAGTGGTTTCATCGGCCTGTTAAAGGCCCGAAACTAATAATGGGACAGTTTACGTCTAGGCCTGCTAATGGCCCAGATGATTGGGGCCCACGTTTCAGCCCATTTATAGCGATTGGCGGACCGACCAGTTTTAGTACCGTAATTTTTTTACATAAACCTAACATTTTGGCCCATTGCGCTCCGTCGAAGGTTACGGCCTTTACAGAGAGTGATGACAACATATACAGTAAATAAATTACAGCATCGAGACGAAGAATTAACCTAGACTATACAACAAAGAAATTACGGTATATTACATCCACTGGGCATCAAAGTTCGCCGCCAGTGATAATAAAGCGCAACCAGATAGCAGATTACATACACTGGGCATCAAAGGCCGCCACCAGTGTAAATAAACATGCCGACAAAATAATATACAGAATCGACAGCACTTCAACACAGTTCAAGAAAGGTTAGCCCTGCCCAGGAGCTGCAGCGCAAGCAACTGAGCAAGCTGATGAGACTGCGCTTATTTGAGGCTTATATCCTCCAACTCCAGCTGCATAGCATCAATAGACGTCATGTACTTTTGGTTAATCTTCCATAGAGATTGGAGTTCCAGTAGGAGTTGAGCTGAAGCATGTCTTTCTGCTTGAATTTGAGACTGAAGAAGTCGAACAGATTCAGGTGGCGACTTCATTGAGCTTGTGTCACTGCTATTAGTGAGTAACTTCGACACTACATCAAGACATGACTTTGGGGTTGTATCACTATCCCCAAGATGTGTTGCCTTCTTCCCTGCAATATATGTTAGAGGGACAAGCAATGGGTTCGTCTCACTATCATTGTGGCAGTTCTTCCTGGCGTCAGAGATATCACTCTGAAAGACAAACAAGAAAACAGATAACAGGTTTTGCACGTATAAGCATCAGTGCAGTCAATTCATCCCATTTCTTATTGGCAAATAAAGAGACATAGTTTAAAATAGCATTAAATCATAAGGCATTGTTCATAGTTAAGACATGGAAGGAAATGGCATTGTGTAGGAGTGGCCAGCTTCACCACACCACTGGATTACAGATCAAGAACACAAGCATACATGCAGTGCTAAAGAACGTATAAGCATCAATGGCTAGTGTGCTGTCAATTAATCCCATTTCAGATTGGCAAATAAAGAGACACAATTTAAATAACATTAACATAATATGGCATAGTTCATAGTTAGGACATAGCAGGATATGACATTGTGCTGGAGTGGGTAGTTTCACCACACCACTGGATTACAGATCAAGAACACAAGCATGCATGCACTCTAAAGAAGATCACTTGCTCTGTTTAGTTTAATTTACATGGTATGAATAAGGAACTTGGTTGTACAACTAAAAACTGAAATTGAGAAGGACAAACTTTTGTTTATTAACTTCTTTATAATAAATTTTAAACATGCAATTTGATGCAAACGCGAAAAATAAACAGCAGTTGTGGTCATGTCTATCCAAATACACACGACAAAGTTTGAAGGCTCGAGAAGGACAAACTTACGTTAGTAGTGAAGACCGGCTCTATAAAGCCCTTGTCCATCCTGATGGGGGCGGGGGGCAATTCAAGTAGTTTACCAAAGAATCTTCTTCATAAGCATTGCCTTTATTCTACATTTTGTTAAGCGTAAATATAGATGTGATAACATAGGAACAAATGGAGAATATTTAAGCTAAGATGCAGAGTGATGCTACATAATCAACTAGCTATAAATGTAAGTACAATGGTACATGCAAAAACGTACTGATAAGAGCAATGCAGAGCTAAACTTCTTCAGTAGCATTTGTTTTATTCAACATTTTGGTAAGAGTAAATATAGATCTAATAAGGTCTAGAAAATGAAGGGCAAGGGGAAATAAGCTGCAGAGTGATGGTACATGAATGACTAGGTGTCAATATAAGTATAGTGATGAAGGACAACAGGTACTTACAAGAACATGCAGAGCTAAACTTCTTCATAAGCATTGGGTTTATTCTATATTAATGTAAGCATTAATATAGATCTGATGATTTGGAGCGAACAGTGGATAAGCAAGCTATCATGCACACAGATGTCACATAATCAACTAGGTATGAATGTAAGTACAGTGATACAGGGCAACAGGTACTAACAAGAGCTAAGTAGCGAGCAACATAGTTGCGATATCCTGTCATCCATTTCAAACCGTTATTCTTCTTCGAGTAGTTTTCCTGCAAAAGAGATCGGTAAGGCACATGCAGAAATGTAGGAGTTCAAATTGTCATGTGATCTCATAGACAGTACCTCTTTCTGGGGATGAGACCAGCGCATAACAAGGTTTTTCCATTCAATATCTTGTAAATTTAGCACAGGAGACTTCACCGAAATTTTGTTTATAGACTTGCCGTCAAAGTGTGTTTTCCTCAGGTAACACCGATACTGCTGCAACGCGTCCTTGAAAAGCGCAAGCAAGCTTTGCTTGTCATGACTATCCAGATTGACCCTCACCTATTTAGAAGAACGTAATGTAAATCATTGATGTGTTCAATCAACATAAAACAAGACAATAATCACCATGAATAATAGCACTTACATGTAAGTGGGATAGGAAGATGTGAAAATGGTGTTTGTCTTCACTATAATCTTCCCATGATGGGAAGATACGCACGTGATTCCTAACAACATTGAAAGCATTGTCTTTCAAACTGGGAATAACTAGAATGGGGTTCCAATCTGCGGGAATTGGGGCACTCTGCAGTTGGAATAGGTCTTTGGCCTGTGGATTTGGTGTACTTTTTGCTGGACTGGGATTTTTCGGTGGTACGGCTGATGCTATGGCAATTGAAATCGACATACCTTTTGATGGAGTGCGGTTCCTGTGTGGTGGGGCTAGTGGTATGGCCAGTGGAGTATGGGTACAGTCTGCTGGAGTCAGGCCTAGGTTTTGTGGCGCTGGTTCTATCGCCAATATAAGTGGGGTGCTATCTGATTTCTCCGGTACCACCACCTTTTTCAAAGACTTTGTTTGCACTCCTTCTGGTTCTACAATCACCCTCTTCCTTTTGGATGTCTGATACACAAGAACAACATTTGAATGGAAAAACATGGTATGATGACAGATGGAATAGGTATTGATAATGGATGGGCATGGCATCTTCACATATATGATGTGTAAACTAGGCAGATGGCGGTGCAACGAAGTAGAAGAAATGCAAGACACCTTATGCAAGATACGTGCAACCAACAAAACCTTGCCAAATTAGAACAAGCACCTTGATGGGTGAACATGATAGGCGATCTGCCTTTGACTGCACGAGCTCAGAATAGTCATTAGGATCATATTCTGAACACGAATCTGTAGGTGGGGAGCGTGTGGGTTTCATTCCATCCAGAATGGAACTCAATCCCTTGATGCCAAGTTTGTTAGCCATTGCACATTTCCACAGTATTCTTCTAATGCGCGCATTCTCATATTCATTGTGATCATGTTCAATATCTGATATGCATGAAAACATAAATAGTAGTGAGATTATCTTTCAAATGCATAGGATATCCTAATATAATAGGGGCTCCCTGTAAACCCTTGTGTGCTACCTCTGGAATTCTGATGAGAGAGCCCATGTGTGTTGTAATTTGGTGCGTACATTAATATAATCTGGCACTACTGCTAAAAAAATAGGCTCCCTGTTGGGAGCTCCAGAAGTAATGATAGTTGGCAGGAGATAGGTGTCGGGGTTGCGACCATCTATGGGGCCATGCGGCCCCTTGTGGTTCGGCGGGGAAGATCGACGTGCACAAAGAGCCAAATTTTCCTTTATAGACTTGCCATCAAAGTGTGTTTTCCTCAGGTAACACCGATACTGCTGCAACGCGTCCTTGAAAAGCGCAAGCAAGCTTTGCTTATCATGACTATCCAGATTGACCCTCGCCTATTTAAAAGAATGTAATGTAAATCATTGATGTGTTCAATCAATAGAAAACAAGACAATAATCACCATGAATAATAGCACTTATGCGTAAGTGGGACAACAAGATGTGAAAATGGTGTTTCTCTTCACTATAATCTTCCCATGATGGGAAGATACGCACGTGGTTCCTAACAACTTTGAAAGCATTGTCTTTTAAACTGGGAATAACTGGAATGGGGTTCCAATCTGCGGGAATTGGGGCACTCTGCAGTTGGAATAGGTCTTTGGACTGTGGATTTGGTGTACTTTTTGCTGGACTGGGATTTTCGGTGGTACGGCTGGTGCTATGGCAACTGAAATCGGCATAGCTTTTGCTGGAGTGGGGTTCCTGTGTGGTGGGGCTAGTGGTAGGGTCAATGGAGTATGGGTACAGTCTGCTGGAGTCGGGCCTAGGTTTTTTGGCGCTGGTTCTATCACCAATATAAGTGGGGTGCTATCTGATTTCTCTGGTACCACCACCTTTTTCAAAGACTTTGTTTGTACTCCTTCAGGTTCTGCAATCACCCTCTTCCTTCTGGATGTCTGATACACAAGAACATCATTTGAATGGAAAAACATGGTATGATGACAGATGGAATAGGTATTGATAATGGATGGGCATGGCATCTCACATATATGATGAGTAAACTAAGCAGATGGCGGTGCAACGAAGTAGAAGAAATGCAAGACACCTTATGCAAGATACGTGCAACCAATAATACCTTGCCAAATTAGAACAGGCACCTTGATGGGTGAACACGATAGGCGATCTGCCTTTGACTGTACGAGCTTAAAATAGTCATTAGGATCATATTCTGAACATGAATCTGTAGGTGGGGAGCGTGTGGGTTTGATTCCATCCAGAATGGAACTCAATCCCATGATGCCAAGTTTGTTAGCTATTGCACATTTTCGCAGTATTCTTCTGATGCGCGCATTCTCTTATTCATTGTGATCATGTTCAATATCTGATATGCATGAAAACATAAATAGTAGTGAGATTATCTTTGAAATGCATAAGATATCCTAATATAATAGGGGCTCCCTGTAAACCCTTGTGTGCTACCTCTGGAATTCTGATGAGACAGCCCATGTGTGCTATAATTTGGTGCGTACATTAATATAATCTGGTACTACTGCTCAAAAAAATAGGCTCCCTGTTGGGAGCTCCAGAAGTAATGATAGTTGGCAGATGATAGGTTCAAAATATACTGTATACAAAGTTTATTGCCAAACCATGATGACGAGAGCGCACGGAGAAATAGTATTCCCTCATGTCTCTATATGTTGCGCACGTGCATTTCAAAACTCGCGTAGTAACATTAGCTGACCAATTAAATGTGTCTCTATTTTATTAGTATCTATATCGTATCAGATTCGAATTTGATAACTAAGCATTGGAATTATGAGTGGCATGTAGTTTAGCTTGAAGGATGGACTACTGCAAGTACGACACAAAGCATCTAGGCAGATCGTGTGTAGATAAAAGGGGGAAACCATAACATCATAAATAAATCGGGAAAGTGGAACTGGAAGGAAAATAAAATATGGGGTTGTATTGCAGCTACTAATCGAAAGCATTTTGATCCCCTACAGGCCAGATCTATTCAACTGAAGGTGCACTACTATTACTATTAGTCTGGTCTCTCAAAGGCCACACAGCTCGTAGCATTTCCTAGATATTATGGCAAACCAACTCGAAGTGCTGAAAGCATCTAGCAGAAGCGGCCAATAGACCTGTTTACTGTAGATCTCCCTGCTCCCCTTCCTGACAAGGAACATACTGTACTTATTAAAGAAGAACAGAAGAGGAACATGTTAAAGAATAGAAGAGGAAGCATATTATGGAGATTGCACTTCTTTCTATACATTTGGAAACTAAGCTCATGATAAACCAGGCCATGTGCATTTGGAAACTCAAGTGGGAACATTAGCTGACCAATTAAATGTGTCTATTAACTAATATCATTATCATATCACATTCATATATGAACAAATAAGCTTTGGAAATATGAGTGGTGTGTTGTTTAGCTTGAAGGGTAGACTGCTGCTAGCACGACACAATGCACCTACGCAGATGATAGTGTAGATAAAATGGGAAGACCCTAAGCATCACGAGTAAAAATGGGAAAGTGGAAATAGCTGGAAAATATGGGATTGTATTGCCGGTACGGCTAGAAAGGCTTTGGATCCCCTACAGGGGCAGCTCTCTTCAACTTAAGGCACACTACTATTACTATCAGTCTAGACTCTCAAAGGGGACACAACTCTCTGCATTTCCTGGATATTATGGAGACCAACTCGAAGAGTTGAAAGCATCGATCAGAAACGACCCAATAGACCTGTGGACTACAAATGTCCCTGCTCCTCTTCCAGGCAAGGAACATACTGTACCACTTACTTATTAAAGAAGAACAGAAGAGGAACATGTTAAAGAAGAGCAAGCAGATTTTGGATAATACAATGTTTGTTGCCCACCCATGATGAACTAGAGCGCACAAGGAAATGCAGTTCCCTGCTGTCTCTCTATATGTGGCCACGTGCATTTGCGAACTCAAGTGGAAACATTAGCTAACCAATTAAATGTGTGTCTGTTAACTAATATCATTATCATATCACATTCGTATATGAACAACTAAGCTTTGGAATTATGAGTGGTGTGTTGTTTAGCTTGAAGGGTGGAATGCTGCTAGTACGACACAGAGCACATACAAATCATAGTGTAGATAAAATGGGAAAACCCTAAGCATCACGAGTAAAATCAGGAAAGTGAAACTAGTTGGAAAATATGGGCTTGTATTGCCGGTACGGCTAGAAAGACTTTGGATCCCCTACAGGGGCAGCTCTCTTCAACTGAAGGCGCACTACTGTTACTATCAGTCTAGACTCTCAAAGGCGACACAGCTCCCAGCATTTCCTGGATATTATGGCAGACCAACTCGAAGAGTTGAAAGCATCCATCAGAAGCGAACCAATAGACCTCCCGACTGCAAATGTCCCTGCTCCTCTTCCAGGCAAAGAACATACTATACTACTACACTTATTAAAGAAGAACAGAAGAGGAACAGGTTAAAGAAGAGCAAGCAGATTTTGGATACTACAATGTTCGTTGCCCACCCATGATGAACCAGAGCGCATAAAGAAATGCAATTCCCTGATGTCTCTCTATATGTGGCGCACATGCTTTTCGAAACTAAAGTAGGAACATTAGCTGACCAATTAAACGTCTCTGTTTTAGTAATATCAACATCATATCAGATTCGTATTTGAACAACTAAACTTTGAAAATATGAGTGGCATGTTGTTTCGCTTGATGGGTTGAGGAGCAGTGTTGGCACGACACGAAGCACCTAGGATGATGGTAGTGAATATAAAAGGAGAAAACCATAAGCATTGCGAGTATAGTCTTGAGCGTGCCATGGCGGATCTGAAGGTGCAAAGGGGACAAAGGCTACTTCACAAACAATGTTTGCTTTCAACTAAGAAGTAAGATTCTAAGTGATGGACAAGAAATCACAGTAAAGCAGTGGTGATCTATTTTCTGTCTGAGATAAATAACTTGAGCCGATATGAAAGAGTACCGCCTCTGTTGCGGCGCCGTGTAGACATCTACTGAGAAGTTGAGGGTGCTGCGGTAGCGATGGCTGTCGACGGCGTGGAAGCAGATCTGGCAGGGCAGACGATGGTGGCGGGGGATATGTCCCGGCGTGGTGGACGAGACGGTCGTAGGAGTGGCCCCGACAAGGTGGACGACGGCGCGGATGAAGCGAGAGGACGCGATGCAAGGATCCTGGTCCGTAGCCGTGGATGAGAGACGTCGATCTCTTGTAATGGACGACGGCATCAGGGTATCAGCTCCGGCATGGTGGAGGAGGACGGTGGCGGATGGGGTGGTGGACGGAGGAGGCTGGGGTGGACAGGGTGTTTTGGCACCCTCGGAGTACGAATGGGGAAATGGAGGGAGAGAGGTAGGGGGAACCATGTCTTTGGGACGCGCTTGTCTCAGATGTGGGGAAAGTTACAAACTTAGCCCCCGTTTAAAATTTCAGACATCAGAGCGATATTGGTCGGTTGGGGGTAGGACGGTAATCTCGCATACCCCGAATATTTGCCGAGAGAGATTTCGGCCGAGGAGAGTTTGTTTTGGCGCCCACTGTTGGCGCCCACCGTGTATGAATCGGGGTGAGAGCCGATTTCGCCCGAGGAGAGACTATGTTTTGGTGCCCACCATGTATGAATCGGGGTGAGAGCCGATTTTGCTCAAGGAGAGACTGTGTTTTGGCGTCCACCGTGTATGAATTGGGGTGAGAGGCAGTTATGTCACGTTTGAGTGAAATTACAAACCTACCCCTATCGAGACCTATAGAAATTGAGCCTGCAGGTTTTGCGTGTCAGGGCATAGGCAGTAATTTCCATCTCCCAAAATTTGGTTTCGGGTGGTTACGGCCGAGGAGGGACTGGGTGCTTCGCTGCTTCATTCAAATTTTAGAAGAATAAGCTTGCACGTTTACCGTGCCATCTCAATTCGAATCCATTTTGTATTCATTTTTTTCGGGCAGGATCCATTTTGTATTCGAATACAAATCTATATACATCATTTTTTTATATGTACTTTCAAAAGCACAACACCCTTTATATATAAATATGGTTTACAAATGCCATAATCTCAAATTCATAAGGTTGAATTCAAATATTTGAAACCACTTTATGTTCAACTCAACTGCATGGATCACTAATATCAAGAAATTAAATAACATACATGTGCCCAAATTCAAATGAATATGCATGTTTGATAGATCAATTTTGGTTCAAGTATGAATTACATGTATCATCATCTCTAAATAAATTTTTGAATCCCTTCTATGTTGACATCTTTTATACACGCAACTAAATATTTGAATCTCCTTTCATGCCCATCTCTCTCTAGGTCTCTCTCGCGTGCTCCTTCATATAGCTATCACTCTCTTTTCTCTATCTCACCTGCACACTCAGTACATGTTTCTCTTTTTTCACAAACACAGTCTCTCGAGAGGTGTCACACTCTCTCTATCTCTATAGACCACTCGGCTTTGATTATCTCTTACGTCTCTATCGTGCTCTAGTATCTCTCCAGCTACCTAGCATTATTTTTCCCCGCCACACACACTCTCTCACTCAGCTTTCATTCTCTCTCTCTGTCTCTCTCTCTAGGGATCTCTCACGCACCTCATTTCTTTCTAGATATCCTACCACTAAAATTTCTCTCTCTCTCTCGCACACACACCGTTTGTCGGGGTCTCCTTTCCCTCTTCACCTCCGTTCCAAAACTAAAACTATTCCTTTGTTTACTGGTCAGACAAACTCACACACACTCTCTCTCTCTATAACTCTCTGACAAACACACACACACACACACACACACACACACACACACACACACACCTCTTTGCTTTCGCCCGCCCCCTCCCGACTCCCTCACACACACACACAACTCTCCCTTTCGCACCCCGTACTCCTGTCTCTCCCACACACACTTATCGACCATCCTATGGCTAGGTTTATCCATCTATTACACAATCTCGATTCCCCTCTCTCGTATATGCTATCTCTCTCGCGCTCCTTGTATCTATGTAGATATCTCGCCCCTTCTTGAAACGCGCCCTCTCTGTGTACTGTCTCCCACGCTCCCTATTTGTTTGTAGCAAGAACTCTCTTTCTCCGTAGCACACATCCACACGCACTCGGCATTCTTTCTCATGCTCTCTCTCTAGGTCTCTCTCGCATAATGTTTGTAGGCCCCTTCGTTCCACGCACCCCGTCTCTCTAGGCTTCCCTTGCACACAATGTATCTCGCTCCCTAACCATTCATGTGTACTCCATGTGACTTCTCCCATTCTCTCTCCGTCGCACACACACGCACTCCATTGATCACCGAGCCTTCTTTCACTACCTTTCTCACACCCGCATACTCCGAAGTCTCTCTCTGATCCTCGATCTTTTGTCTACTTCTATTTCTCTCAATCGTGCACACACACACTAGCTACCGTCTCTCTTTATGTCGATACCTCTCGCACACACACTCTTTGTGTCTTTTCACACATGCACTCCCTCCTCTCTCTCTCCCTCTCTCTCTCTTTCAGACACACGATCTATCTCGAGGTCGATCTCTCTCGTATGCATGCTCTCCCTCCCCCCCTCTCTCTCTCTCTCTAGGTTACTCTCTTTCTCTATGCCGGCTCTCATGCACACACACCATTTGTTTGTAGGACAATCCCTTGTAGGAAAAAATCTGGTGCTCCAAGGCCTCCCATGCTCCCATGATACGAGAGTTCTCGGACCATTGGATCATGGATACAACCTCTGGACCTGAGCAAAATTTTGAGACTCTTTGAGGGGTTTTCTGCAATTTTTTATGACCTCTACCTGTGTCCGTTCGACGATCCAACGGTCCCCACAGGAACGCTGGAGTATTATTATTATTTTTTTTGGACATCACACAAATACTGGAGTACATATACGAAGAGAAGAGGCGCACGCAGTCGGTCTCTCGCTGTCTCGCACACATGAGAGTTACATAATGCACCGTAAACAAATAAACTCGTAGGTGCACGATTTCTGCATGCGCAGGTACCGGGTACATGGTGGAGTGCACTTTCGTCCGAAAGAGTCAGCTCGCGTGATAATTTGATCCACAGGTGTTGATGGTCCAGGACCACACGTGAATAACCTGGAGGCGGTGGCTTGCTACTGATCGAGTTGCCATGATTATAAAACACTTTTTTTAGCAAGACACGAGTTCCGTTTTTCAATGGCGCGTTATACAATTTATTAAAACGATTGGTATGGAGTGAAAAATGAAAATCGTCACTATACACGTAGGCTGGAGTTTCAGCGCTTGCTGCTAGCCAGGGTTGCTCCATTCACACTCTCATCCTCTCCTGATCTAAACAAGACGGGGGTAGACATTGTCTCTCTCCTCACCGGCGGTGAAAGATCCAACCGGATCTTGTCCGCCGTGGAAGGGCGGCGATGCAGTGTTGATGCGGTCGCCGTCAGTGAGGTAGGAGACAAACTACTGGCGCGTCCCGATCTGCGGACCGTGCCGTCCTCTCTCACCCGGTGCCAGAGCGGACGCGACCTCTCACTGGCGCAGGCATTGAACCGGCGCGCCGGCTGAGAGAGCGGCACCCGCTGCACGCCAGGCTGAACACACCTCCTCGCCGCATTATATCTTTGCTTAGTTGGAGGAGAGAGGAGAGGAGAGAGAAGGAAAGCGGGCTATAGAATAAGAGCCGACTATAGCACGAGACCCAAGACACTTTGTGAGAATGTATGGTGGGCTAGCTATTAACCAAGTACTACATATTTAAATCTTACTATTGTACAAGCCGGCTATTAGGTGGCAACTTCTTATAGCCAATTGTTGGTTATATTATTAACCATGCTCTCAACCGGCTTCAGACTGCCCCGCCTACCTCCATTGAATCCTCACGTATGCTGAGAAACCAACTTCGGCCACACATCCGTCTACGAGCCTACCAGCATTCAACACAACGCCGCTTGGCTCCTCGCGTCAGCCCGCTAGTTAAATGAGGCCAGACGCCTGGCTAGAACCGCACCACACCTCCGCTCCCCATCTCCTCCTTGCACCATTTTCTCCACACTCTCCATAGCATCCGGCGAGCATGAAGACGAGTTCTCCGGCATAAAAGTCGGCTGGGTGCCAAGCCGAGCCTGCCGAATACTAGCCACGCAACTCGCTGCTCCACTTCCCTCCCCGCCCCAGGCCGTCAGTACCATGGGCGAGGCTGCAGGCGGGCAAGCGGAGGAGTAAGCCGCTGCTTCAAGCTGGCCCCTGGTGCAGCAACTCGCCGCTCCAATCCAGCTCGCAGAGGAGTGGCCAGTTGCTCCACGCCGGCACGCGGGGGAGTATGGCGTCCAGTGCACCGTGGCTGGCCACGCCATCCGCTGCAAACATTGGCGGAACCGCGGCTTGCCGGCGGAGGTGGCCAACACCTCCACGGCCGCCGCCGACACCGAGGAAAAGTAGACCATGGTAGCCACCGCCGCTTGGGTCCAACAAAGGCCACTGCCACCGCATTGCCGGCATACACACCCGGTGTGTTCCCCGGTATAGTTCACAACACCGTGGACCCCCGCCTCGGCTTCACGGAAGCGGAGGAGCCACTCTTCCGCTGGGTCATCCCCTTCGGCTGAAGCGCAGCCGGACATAGGGAAGTTATGGTGGAGGCCACGGAGGTGGATGGCACAGAGGGCCGCCGCGGCCGGCATTAGATTATACCTGCCTTCAGAGGCTATTCGCGTTTAGTTAAAAAAATGTCTGAAATGTAATTAATTTCGTACGGTCTAGTTTTGTTGTGCTTCCACTAATATGTTTCTTGCTCTCGTCAACTAGCTCTGCCTCGCCAATTTGTTGCCTCTGTGGAGGTACTCTACATGGTGTTGGCACGCCCAATATCCCCATGCCCTTATATTCCCATTGTTTTATTACTGTCAATCCAATGCCACTTGTAAAATGATGCAATGTCACAAAGGGAACAATATGCAGCTGTCAAATATGCTGCTGTCAATCTAGTGCCATCGATAAATCCAATGGCACTTGTAAAATGACGCAATGCCATCGATAACCCTTTTACATATTTTTGCGAACACGGATGTCAATCTCCATCTCAGGCATGTTTGTGCAAACAGAAGCAGATACCTCAATTTTAGTAGAACTCCACAAAATTATACGGGAGTCCCTCCTCCGCCATTGGTAGAAAATGCACCTTTTTCATCAATGCTCTCAGAAGAAATTTGTGTTTTGGCTGTGAACTAAATGTTGTTTTGGAGAAGCATTGATGTTGGTAGTAAGAACTATAGATTTTTATTTATTTCTAATTCTCCTCACATTTTTTTTAGATTTGAAGTGAATCATTGAGATTCATAAACTATTTCAACTATGGCTATTAGTTGGTTCTGGACATTATCTATGAATGTGAAGATATCTGTGAACATGAGTTTGATGTGAAAGTTGAACTTGGAATGTTGGGCTTGCATGGGAACTATACCATGTCCAATGGTTTGTTTGTTATTGTTCTAAAAATAGTGTAAGTTATTACATGACCCGGAAAAAATATATTTTGTGCCACATCTCGGCATCAGACTTACATACAAATCAGTTGATGCACGCACATCATAATATGCATACTGACTGGATCAACATTTGAACCTAGCTATTATGAATGAAAATTCGGATTGACATCAGTTTTAAATAGCAAGAGACGCTTGGCCTGCTCTGCCTCTGCTAGCTTCTTTCTGGCTTCTTCCATCTCTTGTTTGGCTTGGGTGAAGAGAGCATCTGATTGCTCTTTTCGCATCTTCAGGAACTCAACTACATTCTCAAGGGATGCTGCACGCTTTCTTTCAGCCTTTAGTAGAGCCACGAGGACACGAACACTTGATGACTCCACCTGGCTAGTGTGTAATCCAGCATCATTTAGGAATTGGCACCTTGTGTCTAATCTGGCATCATTAGGGAACTGGCACCTTGTGTGTAATCCAGCATCATTTGGGAACTGGCACATAGGACTGGCCTCAAAACCTGATCTTGAGGTTGACCATACTTCCCTCCTCGCACGAACTGCATCCTGACATGAAGAAGTTAGTTCTTTTTTAGATCAATAGTGAGAGCTCCCCAGATCCATTTAGTAGAAGCCCCATAAACAGGACTAGTAGAAGTGAGTTCAAAAGGATAAATATAAAAACAAACTCATAGGGTGAGAACACCCACTTCCTAAATCAAGCTTTAAAGGAAAGCATTAGGACGATTAAGAGTGTGCTTATTACATATTGGGCAGAGCTACTTTACAGAAACTACAATATCTACATCAAAGAACACAAGGCTAAACCAAATAGGAAAACCAGCAGAGGGGTGCACTAAGCTAGGGGTAGCTACAACAAAACAACCAGCAACCAGATGATCTCCAGGGCCTCTGTAGCCACGTTTGACTGACTAGTTTTTCATCCTATGGCATGGTGGGTCTAGTGAGTAAATTGAGATCCTACAAATGATAGAGAGCCTAATCAAGTGTAGAGGAAATTGTTTGTCCCGCCTATTACTGTTTAATAATTTGCCACACTGCTGGATTGCATGGCAAGAACCCTATCCAAGCACACAAATTGTTTGACACTGTTTTCGGCTCGGGGCTTGCCCAGGGCCTTGCCTGGTCCTGTCTACAATACTGCTGCCAGACACATACCATGTCAAAGTAATTGAAAGGTTGTTACTTACCAAAGCTCGTTTTACAGGTTTGGTGCAGCTCGTCTTTATCTTGCGACGTTCCTTGAAGATGTCCCCAACATCCCATAGTTGATCTTCATTTCCCCTTTGCATGTTGCCATTAGTAGTTTTGTAAAATCCCAATATGGCAAGAAAAATATAGTAATACTCACACATCTTGTAGGCAACATTAAAGCACTCATCTGCAATGTTGGCACGAGTAATTTTTAATATCCGACTTTGTGGTTATTCAACTTTGCTAGAACTACGTTGTGGTTTCATTCTGAGTCAATAGAACTGGGGGGGTCACCTCCCTGCTATTCTCAAAAACTTTTAACCATCTGCCACACTACTGGTTAGAGATGAAGAACCTATGCAAGCACACCACAATACAGGAGCGACGCCCAATTACAAGATGATATTCTATTGGATAATGCAAGCTATAACCAATTACTTTTACTGGAACAATAGCAGCCATGAAAGGGGAACAATAGCAGCACAGAAATTTGAAGGGTAGGTATGAACAAAATCGAAACTGCACACGTACAGCTAAGAGAATCAATGTACACATTACAAATCGCAGAGGAGCACGAATGTCGCGGCGGTGTCTATGCATCATGGGTGGCAACGGGAGTCAGTTCATTGTCGCCGACGGTGCTGCTGCTGCGCTTGCCGTCGGCTACCGGGAAGCAGATCCGAGACCGTGGATGACGACACCGAGGAAGCGGCTCCTGCGTGGTGTAAGACGGCGATGGTGGACCGGCTCCAGTGCGGCGTATAACGTCGTCAATGAGGCAGATGGGCTACGGTGGACGAGTGCACTGATGTAGAAGGGGAGGGGCTGGAAGGCCGGCTAACCACAGTCGGCTTGTTATGGGGTGCCGCGGTGCCATGGAGAAGTGTATTTTGCGGTGGGGATATAAAATGGGGATTATTGAGGTGTCCTCTGGGTGTGGGGGTGGGGGTGGCTGGGCGGGGTGAACGTGAAGTTACCAAAGCAACCCCCGACCCAGGACTGTCCTTTGGCCTGTTCGACCAAGGGTATGATGGTAATTTTGCATTGCTCGAATCTGGGTCGCGGGCGATCTCGATGGAAGCGGGAGATTTTGCCGCCGACCTGAAAATTTGTAACACCGTACTCCCCGTCTGGCGTGTTGGGTGATTGGGCTAAGCAACTAGGAGTAGTACATCTGTTTTCTTAGTTTAATTTCATGGCATTAATTATTTGTTGTAGTTGTGAAATAAATATATTAAGCTACTTGATATCTTTTATTTGTTGTAGTTGTTTACCATGCTCAGTTTGCAAGTTTGTGAGTTGTTGTTTGAAAACAGAAAGTTTTCTGTTATGTCCTGAATATTCCTGAATTGTCGGAACATGATAAAATATTGAAATTTTTACACAGTAAGCATGCATGAGTTTTCTGTCACGTGGTAATTTTTTAGAATTTTTGCAGTGAAGAAGTATAATTTTTATCCCATCCTTTACAGACTATTCTGTTTGGACAGATTGCTATTATAGTTGCATTGTTTGCATATGTTTGCCTATTTAATGTTTCTATTTGTGGATAGGAGTATTAAATATGAAGAGGCATTTAGTATGCAATGTTTAATTATAACTTTAGTAATTTTCCGCAGTAGAGAATGTTATGGTTTTGAGTTGATTTATACTAACTTATCTCATGAGTTCTTGTTGAGTTTTATGTGGATGAAGTTTTTAAGACTTAGGAGAAACCATGATATGAGAGGAATTAAGGAGACACAAGAACTCAAGCTTGGGGATGCCCAAGGCTCCCCAAGTTAATATTACAAGAAGTCTCAAGCATCTAAGCTTGGGGATGCCCCGGTAGGCATCCCACCTTTGTTCATCAATAATTATCGGTTAGTCTCGGTTGAGCCTAAGTTTTTATTTGTTCACATGATATGTGCTATTCTAGGAGTGTACTTTTATTTTTGTTTTGTTTTATGTTTAATAAAGCTCATTAGATCTGAAAGATTTTAGTTGGAGAGAGTCCTTACATAGCTACTTATTTACTTAACTACTCTTTGTTCTTCACTTACATTTTTTGGAGTAGTTTGTCATTTACTCTTGTTCTTCACTTATATCCTAAGAGTAAATTCTTGAATGAATTGAATATCATAAAGTTGAAATTATATGCTTGTCTCATGCTTAGTAGTAGTTTCACATTGGGTTTATAAAGTAAAATCTATTGAAGTTTGACAATCACAATATTGGTCATACAAGCAATTCATGAATATTAGTATAAGGAAGAGAATTTCACATACAAATATATTATCTTGGACATCTTTTATGATTGTGAATGCCCATTAATTATTTTCAAACTTGATCAAATAAGTTGAAGTCGGACAAGGAAGACAACGTAATGAGTTATGTTTGGGTATATTTGCATAGAAGTTATATTGTTATGGATCCTCCAACATGTGGTGCTTGTTTATAATCTTTGCTAGCCAAAAATTTCTATACTAAGCGGGAATACTGCTTGTGCATCCAAACTCCTTGAGCCAAGTTTCTTCCATGAGTGTCCACCATACCTACCTATATACAGTATTATCCTGCCGTTCCAAGTAAATTTGCATGTGCCATCTCTAAATCATTCAAATAAACATCTGTTTTGTGTGCCCGTACCTGTTTTGTGTGCCCGTACCTGCTCATGGAGCGATGGGTTTGAGCACTCAAATTGTGGTGGAAATTTCCCTGGGTACAGTGCTCATCCACATCATTGCATAATTTAACATCACTTGCTAATTTGGGTACACAAATGAGCCTACAGCACACAGACCACACTTACTAAATCGAGCAATTTTAGTAATTTAATAGAGCCAGTTAACCTAAACATTGCTCTAACAAAAGACCAGCTTTATAAACAAAGGCTAAGTACACATAATTTAAACAAAGCCGCCGATGCACCGCCCTATGCCTCGCCGGTGTAAGATGAGATGTCGATGACTTGTCCTGGCGATATGCCGCCGCTGGTGGACTCCGCGTCCCCCAGGCTGAAGTCGACTGCGTCGTCGTCTTCGTCCTCATCCTCGGCGCCGCTCTCAAGGTTGTAGTACTCGTAGTAGTGGCGGCACCAGAGCTCGCGTTAGTACTCCACTGCCAATTCCTCGATGGACAGGCGCCTCTCTACCTCCTCCTTAGCCACGCGCAACTCCTCGTCCCGGCGCTCCTCGATCTCCGCCGCCTCCTGCATCTCCAGCTCCCGCTTGGCGATCTCATGAGGAAGCAGGGACTCCATGGCCTCTGCCACCGCATCATCAAGAAGCATCTCCGCCACCTTTTTGGACGTGGGGTGCATGCTGAATTCTGAGGAGGCCTAGAATATCTTGGCCTGGGCATCCTCGATCTGGGCGTGGATGGCCTCGACCTGGGCCAGGGCGACCTCCACGGCACAGACGGCTACTCGAGCGCTCTCGGCATTTGCAGCTGCCGTCGCAACGGCTGCTGTAGCCGTGTCGGCTGCTACAGCTGCCCTGTCGGTTGCCGCAGACGCCCTCTCAGCGGATGCGGCCGCGCTCCTGGCGGAGGCGGAGCCGCTCGGGGCGGACCCGGCGACCGTACGGGCCCTCACGAAGCGTCTCCACGGCGTCATTCTTTGCAAGAAGGGGTTGGCGAATGGGTATCGGGGACTCGAGGATTTGGGGGTGAACGGTGCTTGAGAAGACGAATCCGGCAAAGCTTATGGAGGAAGACATAAAAGGACCCACGAATTTTCATCACAAACGGTTCCTATAACCAACTGTGTGCGATGTAGTCCATTTTTTTATTAGCTGCGAAAGACTAATTTGGAGTACAGTGGTAATGGATGGTGATGGAAATTGTACGAAATTTTTTGTACCGTTAACATACACTAATACAACTGTCATGTTAAAATTTGGAAATTTTCAGGGTTCATCTGACCTTTTTAAGACATTAAGTGAGTTTCTAGCCATATAATGGCCGTAATTCAAATTTGAACTACATGTACATGCAACAGCAAACCATCATGGGTTGGAAAATCATATTTGTGTCCTTGTGTGCAAGTTAATGCCCTGTGCAGTAAATTGGAATGAATTTTCAAACATATTGGTGTCACGGCTTGGACACAAACATTGAGAACCATGGCTTTTAAATTCCAAAAAATTAAAAAATGATCAGAAATACATGAAACCTTGCTTGATGTCATGTCATGGGACCAGGATGTTGTGGTAAAAGAATTGGCCACTTTGACGAAAGTTTTGACACATACCTCTCACAAATCGGAGCATCTCACGAGAAGACACGTGGTTCCGAGAGGGAACAATGCATGTTTGATGACGAACCAGTGCTCGCTTCCTCGTATGACCTGAATTTTTTTTGTACCGTTAACATGCACTAATACAATAGACATGTTAAATTTTGGAAATTTTCAGGGTTCATTTGACCTTTTTAAGACATTAAGTGAGTTTCTAGCCATATAATGGTCGTAATTCAAATTTGAACTGCATGTACATGCAACAACAAACCATCATGGGTTGGAAAATCATATTTGTGTACTTGTGTGCGAGTTAATGCCCTGTGCAGTAAATTGGAAGGAATTTTCAAACATATTGGTGTCACGGCTTGGAAACAAACATTGAGAACCATGGCTTTTAAATTCCAAAAAATTCAAAACTGATCAGAAATACATGAAACCTTGCTTGATGTCCGCACCAAGATGCTATGGTAAAAGGGTTGGCCACTTTGACGAAAGTTTTGACTCACACCTCACACAAATCGGAGCATCTCAGGAGAAGACATGTGGTTCCAAGAGGGAACAATGCATGTTTGATGACGAACCGGCGCTCGCTTCCTCGTATGACCCTGAATTTTTTTGTATCGTTAACATGCACTAATACAACGTACATGTTAAATTTTGGAAATTTTCAGGGTTCATTTGACCTTTTTATGACATTAGGTGAGTTTCTAGCCATATAATGGCCGTAATTCAAATTTGAACTACATGTACATGCAACAACAAACCATCATCGGTTGGAAAATCGTATTTGTGTACATGTGTGCGAGTTAATGCCCTGTGCAATAAATTGGAAGGAATTTTCAAACATATTGGTGTCATGGCTTGGACACAAACATTGAGAACCATGGCTTTTAAATTCTAGAAAATTCTAAAAATGATCAGAAATACATGAAACCTTGCTTGATGTCATCAAATGGCACCAAGATGTCGTGGCAAGATCGTTCGCGCGCGTCCGCCAGCAAGAGGCAGATCGGCACGTCGAGCGCTGTGAGGCAGAGGAGGCGGAGAACTCCGTCCGCGCTGGGAAGCTGCCGCGCACCAGGGAGCTGCTGGCAAGGGGCTGCCGGAATACTGGCCCCCTAAGGAGGGATTATTAGTCAGGAGTTTTAGTATTGTTCGTTTTCAGTTTTATGCATTGTATGTAGTAGTTAAGTATCACCACGTATATGTTATGAATTTCATATTTCTATCTGTTTTCATACTAATTTCTATCTAGCTATTACCATCCACATGTACAGAATGGAAAGCATACACACATTGAAATAGAACAATATATAAGAACGAAAAACAGAGTACACACATTGAAACAGAGCAAAACAGAGCAATATTATGATTGTTGTGAATACATAGCGATCAACGTCGAAACGACTCAACAAAATAAAACGCATCCATGACCACCAACCCTTGCCTACAGTAGCTCTTGGCTCTGCCTAAACTCGTGCAGGTGTTTGTCCAAGTGGTTGACACGCTCGCGGTACATCTGGAGAGCGATCTCGAGCTCCAAGTTGGATATTTCATCGGAGATCACCAGCTCGAGGATGTGACGGCCATGTTCCTCTACTGCACCTAGGCGGACACCTGGGCCAAGGAGGTGCTCGAGCCTATCGACCAGTGCATTGGCATCGAGTGGGCCGCGGACAAGGCGAACGGCGCGACCCATCCGAATGGCGCGGCCTACGTCCGGTGCAAGTACGGCGCGGCCGATCTCTGGTGTAAGTACGGCGCAGACGGCCGCTGCCCACTCCAGGCGAGGAATGGGGCTACTGACGGGACGTGTACCTAGCTGAAACACCCCGCCGACAGCAGGCAAGCGCCGATGGAACCGCTCTTGCTGTGCGGCACGCCGCGCCTCTCGCTCCGCGGCGCTCCATTGGTCTCGTTGTGCATCGCGCCACAGCCTGTCGGCGTGGACGTGCCTTTCTCGCTCTGCGGTGCACCACCGATCATGTTGTGCGGCGAGCTGCATCCTCTCAACGCTGACGCACCTATCTTGATCTGCAGCACGGGCGCGCCCTGTGCCAAGGGTCTGCTCAACCCTGGCGATGACGCGCAGCACGGCGTCGTCCATCGCGTTGCCGGGAACGCCCTCGGCCTCAACGGGCCATGGCGCCTGCTCGTTTTCCTCATCGAGGAGGTTGATGACAGAGGCGGCGGTTCGGTGGGTTGGCATGCTTGGAAAAGGTAGAGGGGCTATAGGTTGTGCTTGTGCCTCGGTGTGTCACGCACCGCCTAGGCTTATGCGCAAGCGCTGGGTGGTGGCGGGAAACCGATGAGGAAGTGGCAGGAAACGATTGCGTGTTCATAAAACGCCTTCAATTAATGGAAACTTAGCATAGAAGGAAGCACGAGCTAGCACGACGCGTGCGCGCACATTGCTCGCCCACGGGTGTGATCCATATACTCGTGTGCCAGCCCAATAGAGCACACTATTCACACTAAAGAATATTGTTCTGTACACAGATAGCGTAGATGTTGTGGAGACTGAGCAAATCACATGGCAAGCGTTTTGCCCAGAACACACATAGCTTATTAGCAGGAATCGTTTGTGTTGTTATCCGTCTTCCCACACATTTCTGATTACTGACATGTTTTCCGCGTATCACACACATCTTGTTAAGTTCAACCGTTTCTGTTGTTTTGTCTCAACACAAACAGTTCATCCGAGTGAACTATATGTCGTATATCGCACACACCTTGATCTAGCAGACCGTTTCTGTTGTGTTGGCTAATCACAAACAGTTCATCCGAGTGACCTGTATGCCGTATATCGCACACACCTTGATCTGTCTGACCGTTTCTGTTGTGTTGGCTAATCACAAACAGTTCATCCGAGTGAGCTGTTTGCCATCTATCGCACACACCTTGATCTAGCTGACCATGTTTGTTGTTCTGACTCATCGCAAACAGTTCGTATGGATCAACTGTATGCCACGTATCGCACATGAAACTCTAATCTGAATTATGCTTGATGTCTCCACCATCGCACACAGTTCGTCTTATTGGTGACGGTTTCTTTTTGATACCGTTTTCAATTCATGCATCGCACACAGTTTGGTCGAAGGGTCTCTGATTGATGTGTCGCATTAGCAACATCCTGCAGTAGTGGTTGTACGGCATGTTCGTGTCCATCCACTAGCCCGTAATTAAAGCACACGTGACATTTACGACAACTGGGATTGGTTTGTTTTTCGGGCGCACCGACCAACGTGGACTAGCGGACCTCGTCGCCCTTTTTCGAGCAGGACTTCGACAACTACGTGTGTGATAGGGAAAATATCTAGTGCTACCAAGGCTTAGGTGCTACCATGATACGGTCTTCTAGGCCGTCAGATTCTCAGATCGAATGGCTCCCAGTAACTCTGCAACATTTGCAAAAAAGACCAGGAGCCCGTATCACGGTAGCACCTAAGCCTCGGTAGCACCAGATACTCTCGTGCGTGACATGCCGGCAAAAAACAAAAAACGTGTGAGGCGGAGCGGTAGGCTGTCGAACTACAGCTTGCATGTTGTAGCCATGTCATCTACACGCAACCTAAAGGCCTGGGTGTACGTAGTACTAGTAGTTAAATATGCATTGTTTGGCGCGAAAGTTCCTTGGAGCTCGTGCTGCAGCTGGTGTACTCCACAGCCCATTCTCTTCTCCTTCCTCTTCCACCGCCCGGGCACGTCCGCAGGCAGCGACCGGTCAACCCTAACATAGTACTCCCTCCGTTTTTATTTACTCCGCATATTAACTTTGACTGAGTCAAACTTTATAAGGTTTGACCAAGTTTGTAGAAAACAATATGAACATTTATAGTAACAAATATATATGATGTGAAAATATATGCAATGATGAATCCAATGATATTGATTTGGTGGTGTATATGTTAATATATTTTTCTACAAACTTGTTGAAAGTACATAAAGTTTGACTTTAGACAAACCTAATAAGCGGTGTAAATAAAAATGGAGGGAGTATTTCCTTCACCATCTCCAAGTACAGTACAGTACCGTACAGTACTACAAAAAGATGCATGCATGACCACTAATTTCCTTTCTATTATCTCTATTAATTAAATGTGGCGTGAGACTCGAAGCCATTTTAACTTAATTGGACTCAACGTGATCCTAATATAATGGAAATCTATTTTTTTTAGATGAGCCCTTTAAACCGGAAAGAGGGAGTACCACTTATATTAGATATCTCAAATCCATACAAAGCATGCAATAGTACATAGTACTACACACATAACCTAAGCTAGACCACACTACTCGTCGTCGAAGATGGGTAGGCGGCCGCATGCTGCAACTCCAGCTCCTCCAGCTCCTCCTCCAGTTCGGCAAGCATTTCGTTGATCCCCCCTCCCGCTAGTGGAGGAAGCGGCGGTTGGCCTCCACCTCGGCCTCCGACTGGATGGACTCGAGAATGGCCTGCTGTTCCACTACTCCCTCCGCTTGGGTCAACTCCACCATGGCGTCGGCCATGGGGAAGCCTGCAGCTGGTGGCGCCAGCTTTTCCTCGCCCGCGTCGTCGTCCTCCTCCTCCTCCGGCTTCGCTTCACCCGCGTCATGGTCCTCCTGTTCCAGCTCCGCGTTGTCGTTCTCCTTCTCCGGCTCCGCATCCTCCATGGTCGCGTCCTGCTCCGCCTCCCCCACCTCCTCCTCCGGCTCCGGCGAGTCTAGAGGCAGGCCAGCTGCGATCCGGGCTTCGCGTCGCCTCCAGATCTCTAGAAGCAACTCAAAGCCTCTCGCTCCCGCACGAGCATGGCGTTTGTCGTTACCTTCTACCGATCCATGGCTATCGGGCGACAGCGAGCAGAGAAGAGGTAGCGGGAAATGAATGCGTCTAGTGTTTGGGTTCGCCGTCCGGCTTAAATAATGCGCTCCATCACGTGTACCCGCGCGTGCAGAAATTGTACACATACGGGTCTATTTAGGGTGCGTCACATAACTCGCATGTGTGTGAGATTCTGAGAGACAGAGTGTGTGTGTGTGTGTGTGCGTGCGTGCCTCTACTCTTCGGATATGTACTCCACCTTTTGCAACGGGATATAAATATTATAATGGTATGTTAGCTTGTGATTTACCTGACCATATTAATGTGATTGTGTAATTAAAAATTTGTCAATTCCTGCTCGTGATTTGCGTTATATTTTGATGAGAAGTTTTCTAACTAAATTAAAGTGGAATTTGTCCATGTTATAAGTAAATTAAGGTGATTGATAATCATACGGGAAGGTTGGACGAAAGGTGTGGTAGGAACAAATACTCCACCTACAAAATGTGTGTATCTAGTCGTATAGAGACGGTGTGTGTGAAAGAGAGAAGAGAGAGAGAGAGAGAGAGAGAGAGAGAGAGTGTGAAATGGAGTCTTCGGTAGGGAAAGTAATTAAGTGTGTGTGCCTTCATCATAGAGGGGTGATGTGTATGGCAGAGGCCTCCAATTAACTAGGGGTGCAGAGATAAGAGGACCGGAGAGAGGGAAGAGAAGGCGTGTGCGCGTGAGAGGGATGGACATTGAGATAACGCGTTTGTTCGAGAGACATAGAGAAAGAGTACTATCAATGGTGCATGTAGGTGGGAATTAAACGAAGGGATGGTCTTATTGGTTTCAGGGATATAGAGGGAGGGAGTGAAGAGAGAGATAGATAGATAATTGTGAGTGTGTGTTTTAGAGAAGACTCATCCAGACGAAAGTCATATGTGCACGAAAGAATAGAGAGATTCGAGGTGGGCTGGGGGTGGGGGTGGGGGTAATTAACTATGTATGGAGAGAGATGAGACCTAGAACGTGCATGTGCGAGAGGTATACATATATACGTGGATAGAGGGTGTGTGTGTGCGCACGCGCATGATCGAGATAAAAGAGAGGAGACATAAGTCATAAGATCAAGGATGGAGAGACGGATCGATATCACAATATGCATGCATGTGAGATGTGGAGGGAAGAAGGCACGATGATGGAGTGAGCGTTGTTGTCTTTAAGAGAGAGTGACATGATCTGGAGTATGCATATATATGGCCAACAGAGGGAGCGAGACACAATGTGTGTGCAAAAGAGATCGACGCATGAATGTGAGATGTGGAGGGAAGAAGGCTCGATGATGGAGCATGTGTTTTTGTCTTTAAGAGAGAGTGACGTGAGTTGGAGTATGCATATATGGCTAGCAGAGAGAGCGAGACACAATGTGTGTGCAAAAGAGATCGTCCTATAGATGCATGTAGAGAGAAAGAGATATAGTGTGCGTGGTAGGAAGCGAGAATGCGTCCGGGAAAGAAGGTTGATGGAGAGAGAGAGAGAGAGAGAGAGAGAGAGATCGCTAGCTAGAGGCAGATCGGCTAGTGTGTGTGAGAGAGATAAGAGTCGAGTGGATCGGAAGGGTGAGTTATGTGTGTGTGAGAGAGATAGAGAGAGGGTGCATGTGAGCGACATACAAGCGAATATTAGAGAGAAATGAGACCCCGAGAGACGGAGTTTGTGTTTGTGAGAGGGAAAGATATTTCAAAGGGAGAGTCATAGCTAGAGAGACATAGGGAGCGCCAGATATCCCTAGGGAGAGAGGGTGTGTGTGAGCGGCATACACGTGAATAGTGGAGAGGAATGAGACCCTGAGAGACTGAGTTTGTGTTTGTGAGAGAGAAAGATATTTAAGAGGGAGATTCATAGCTACAGAGACATAGGGAGCATGAGACATCTAGAGAGAGAGAGGGTGTGTGTGTGAGCGGCATACAGGGGAATAGTAGAGAGAAATGAGACCCCGGGAGACGAAGTTTGTGTTTGTGGGAGAGAAAGAGATTTCAGAGGGAGAATCGTAGTTAGAGAGACATAGTAGGGAGCGAGACGTACCTAGAGAGAGATAGAGTGAAGGTCGAGGGAGAGAGTACTGTTAGTGTGTGATGAAGAAAATACACTGCTATCCAGAGAGATATATACAAGGAGCACGAGAGATACCCGAGAGATAGTGAATGTGTACGGGTCTAGAGATATATATATAAGGGCATGAGTGATTGCTACATGAGACGAATATTTGGATTAAATGGGATTCAAATATTTGAATTAGAGATCAGGACATCGATAATACCAGAACAAAAATTGGTCTATCAAACATGCATATTCATTTGAATTTGGGGACACATAATGTTATTTAATTTATTGATATTAGTGATCCATAGATTTTTTTTAATTAGAGACAATGCATGGCTTATGCAATTCATGTCTAAATGGGATTACACTATATGTTGCGTGTCAAACACATTATATGTGGTTTCAAATATTTGAATTCAACTTAAGGTGGATTCAATCTTATGAATTAGAGATCATGGCATTTGTAAACCATATTTATATATAAAGAGTGTTGTGCTTATATATATATATATACATACATATATATATATATATATATGATGTATATAGATTTGTATTCGGATACAAAATGGATCCTGCCCGGAAAAAAAAGAATACAAAATGGATTCGAATTTAGTTGGCTCAGTAAACGTGAAACTTACATTCTCCTAAAATTTGAACGAAGCGGTGAAACACCCAGTCCCTCTTCGGCCATAACCGCCCGAAAAGAAATTTTGGGAGATGGAAATTACTGCCTATCCCTAACACGCAAAGCCTATCGGCTCAATTTCTATAGGTCTCGATAGGGGTAGGTTTGTAATTTCACTCAAACGTGACATAACCGCCTCTCACCCCGATTCATAAACGGTGGGCGCCAAAACACAGTTTCTCCTCGGGCGAAATCGGCTCTCACCCTGATTCATACACGGTGGGCACCAAAACAAACTCTCCTCGGCCGAAATCGCTCACGGCAAATATTCGAGGTAAGCAAGATTACCGTCCTACCCCCAACCGACCAATATCGCTCTGATGTCTGAAATTTTAAACGGGGGCTAAGTTTGTAACTTTCCCCGCATCTGAGACAAGCATGTCCCAAAGACATGGTTCCCCCTTACCTCTCTCCCTCCATTTCCCCATTCGTACTCTGTGGGCGCCAAAACACCCTCTCCACCCCAGCCTCATTCCGTTCGCCACTCCATCCGCCGCCGTCCTCCTCCACCATGCCGGAGCTGATACCCCGACACCGTCAACCATTACAAGAGATCGACGTCTCTCATCCATGGCTTCGGACCAGGATCCTTGCATCGCGTCCTCTTGCTTCATCCGCGCCGTCGTCCACCTTGCCAGGGCCGCTCCTACGACCGTCTCGTCCACCGCGCCAGGACATACCCCCCGTCGCCACCGTCTGTCCTGCTAGATCTGCTTCCACACCGCCGACATCCATCGCAACCGCAGCACCCTCAACTTCTCAGCAGATGCCTACACAGCGCAGCAGCAGAGGCAGTACTCTTTCATATCTGCTCAAGTTATTTATCTCAGCCAGAAAATAGATCTCCACTGCTTTACTATGATTTCTTGTCCATCACTTAGAATCTTACTTCTTAGTTGAAAGCAAACATTGTTTGCGAAGTAGCCTTTGTCCCCTTTGCACATTCAGATCCGCCATGGCACGCTTAACACTATACTCGCAATGCTTATGGTTTTCCCCTTTTATATTCACTGCCATTATCCTAGGTGCTTCGTGTCGTGCTAGCAATGCTCCTCAACCCATCAAGCGAAACAACATGCCACTCATATTTCCAAAGCTTAGTTGTTCAAATATGAATATGATATGATGCTGATATTACTAAAACAGAGAACGTTTAATTGGTCAACTAATGTTCCTACTTTAGTTTCGAAAAAGCATGTGCGCCACATATAGAGAGACATCAGGGAATTGCATTTCTTTATGCGCTCTGGTTCATCATGGGTGGGCAACGAACATTGTAGTATCCAAAATCTGCTTGATCTTCTTTAACATGTTCCTCTTAATTCTTCTTTAATAAGTATAGTAGTACAGTATGTTCCTTGCCTGGAAGAGGAGTAGGGACATTTGCAGTCGGCAGATCTATTGGGTCGCTTCTGATGGATGCTTTCAACTCTTCGAGTTGGTCTGCCATAATATCCAGGAAATGCTGGGAGCTGTGTCGCCTTTGAGTGTCTAGACTGATAGTAACAGTAGTGCGCCTTCAGTTGAAGAGAGCTGCCCCTATAGGGGATCCAAAGCCTTTCTAGTAGTACTAGCAATACAAGCCCATATTTTCCAGCTAGTTCCACTTTCCCGATTTTACTCGTGATGCTTAGGGTTTTCCCATTTTATCTACACTATGATTTGTATGTGCTTTGTGTCATACTAGCAGCACTCCACCCTTCAAGCTAAACAACACACCACTCATAATTCCAAAGCTTAGTTGTTCATATACGAATGTGATATGATAATGATATTAGTTAACAGACACACATTTAATTGGTCAGCTAATGTTTCCACTTGAGTTCCCAAATGCACGTGTCCACATATAGAGAGACAGCAGGGAATTGCATTTCTTTGTGTGCTCTGGTTCATCATAGGTGGGCAACGAACATTGTATTATCCAAAATCTGCTTGCTCTTCTTTAACCTGTTCCTCTTCTGTTCTTCTTTAATAAGTATAGTAGTACAATATGTTCCTTGTCGGGAAGAGGACCAGGGACACTTGTAGTCCAGAGGTCTATTGGGTCGTTTTTTATCGATGCTTTCAACTCTTCGAGTTGTTCTGCCATAGTATCCAGGAAATGCTGGGAGCTGTTTCGCCTTTGAGAGTCTAGACTGATAGTAATAGTAGTGCGCCTTCAGTTGAAGAGAGCTGCCCCTGTAGGGGATCCAAAGCCTTTCTAGCCGTACCGGCAATACAAGCCCATATTTTCCAGCTAGTTCCACTTTCCCGATTTTACTCGTGATGCTTAGGGCCTTCCCATTTTATCTACACTATGATCTACGTAGGTGCTTTGTGCCGTACTAGTAGCACTCCACCCTTCAAGCTAAACAACACACCACTCATATTTCCAAAGCTTAGTTGTTCATATACGAATGTGATATGATGATGATATTAGTTAACAGACACATTTAATTGGTCAGCTAATGTTCCCACTTGAGTTTCCAAATGCATGTGGCCTGGTTAATCATGAGCCTAGTTTCCAAATGTATAGAAAGAAGTGGAATCTCCATAATATGCTTCCTCTTCTATTATTTAACATGTTCCTCTTCTATTCTTCTTTAATAAGTACAGTATGTTCCTTGTCAGGAAGGGGAGCAGGGAGATCTGCAGTAAACAGATCTATTGGGCCACTTCTGCTAAATGCTTTCAGCACTTCGAGTTGGTCTGCCATAATATCCAAGAAATGCTAGGAGATGTGTGGCCTTTGAGGGACTAGACTGATAGTAACAGTAGTGCGCCTTCAGTTGAATAGAGCTGGCCTATAGGGGATCGAAATGCTTTCGATTAGTAGCGGCAATACAACCCCATATTTTCCAGCCAGTTCCACTTTCCTGATTTATTTATGATGTTATGGTTTCCCCCTTTTATCTATACTACGATCTGCCTAGATGCTTTGTGTTGTACTAGTAGCACTCCATCCTTCAAGCTAAACTACATGCCACTCATAATTCCAAAGCTTAGTTATCAAATTCGAATCTTATACGATACATATACGAATAAAATAGAGACACATTTAATTGGTCAACTAATGTTACTACGCGAGTTTTGAAATGCACGTGCGCCACATATAGAGACATGAGGGAATACTATTTCTCTATGCGCTCTCGTCATCATGGTTTGGCAATAAACTTTGTATACAGTATATTTTGAACCTATCATCTACCAACTATCATTACCTCTGGAGCTCCCAACAGGGAGCCTATTTTTTGAGCAGTAGTGCCAGATTATATTAATGTATGCACCAACTTACAACACACATGGGCTCTCTCATCAGAATTCACAAGGTAGCACACAAGGGTTTACAGGGAGCCCCTATTATATTAGGATATCCTATGCATTTCAAAGATAATCACACTACTATTTATGTTTTCATGCATATCAGATATTGAATATGATCACAATGAATATGAGAATGCGTGCATCAAAAGAATACTGCGAAAAAGTGCAATGGCTAACAAACTTGGCATCAAGGGATTGAGTTTCATTCTGGATGGAATGAAACCCACACGCTCCCCACCTACAGATTCGTGTTCAGAATATGATCCTAATGACTATTCTGAGCTCATGCAGTCAAAGGCAGATCGCCTATCGTGTTCACCCATCAAGGTGCCTGTTCTAATTTGGCAAGGTTTCATTGTTTGCACGTATCTTGCATAAGGTGTCTTGCATTTCTTCTACTTCGTTGCTCCGCCATCTGCTTAGTTTACTCATCATATATGTGAAGATGCCATGCCCATCCATTATCAATACCTATTCCATCTATCATCATACCATGTTTTTTCATTCAAATGTTGTTCTTGTGTATTAGACATCCAAAAGGAAGAGGGTGATTGCAGAACCTAAAGGAGTACAAACAAAGTCTTTGAAAAAGGTGGTGGTACCAGAGAAATCAAATAGCACCCCACTTATATTGGCGATAGAACCAGTGCCACAAAACCTAGGCCCGACTCCAGCAGACTGTACCCATACTCCACTGGCCATACCACCAGCCCCACCACATAGGAACCGCACTCCAGCAAAAGGTATGCCAATTTTAGTTGCCATAGCACCAGCTGTACCACAGAGAAATCCTAGTCCAGCAAAAAGTACACCAAATCCACAGGCCAAAGACCTATTCCAACTCCAGAGCCCCAATTCTCGCAGATTGGAACCCCATTCCAGTTATTCCCAGTTTAAAAGACAATGCTTTCAATGTTGTTAGGAACCATGTGTGTATCTTCCCATCATGGGAAGATTATAGTGAAGACAAACACCATTTTCACATCTTCCTGTCCCACTTACGTGTAAGTGCTATTATTCATGGTGATTATTGTCTTGTTTTCTGTTGATTGAACACATCAATGATTTACATTACATTCTTCTAAATAGGCGAGGGTCAATCTAGATAGTCATGACAAGCAAATCTTGCTTGCGCTTTTCAAGGGCGTGTTGCAGCAGTATCGGTTTTACCTGAGGAAAACACACACCGATGGCAAGTCTATAAACAAAATTTCGGTGAACTCTCCTGTGCTAAATTTACAAGACATTGAATGGAAAAACCTTGTTATGCACTGGTCTCGTCCCCAGGAAGAGGTACTGTCTATGAGATCACATGACAATTTGAACTCCTACATTTCTTCATGTGCCTTACCGATCTCTTTTGCAGGAAAACTGCTCAAAGAAGAATAACGGTTTGAAATGGGTGACATGATGCTACTTGTAGACTGCGTTGGTATTTCCCTGAAGAGGAGAGGATGATGCAGTATAGTAGAGATATGTATTTCCCTCAGTTAAGAACCAAGGTTATCAATCCAGTAGGAGAACCACACAAAATCCCTTTAGCAGCACCTACACACACAAAAGCAAACACTCGCACCCAACGCAAATAAGAGGGTTGTCAATCCACTTAGCGGTTATTTGCAAGGATTAATTCTGATAGTAATAGATAGAAATATAAATTTCAAAATAAAATAAAAGTAAATAAATTGCAGCAAGGTATTTTTGGTTTTAATATAAGATAAAGATAGACCCGGGGGCCATAGTTTTCACTAGAGGCTTCTCTCTCGAGCGCAGAACTTACGGTGGGTAAACAAATTACTGTTGGGAAATTGATAGAAAAGCAAATAATCATGACAGATTCATGGCAATGATCATGTATATAGGCATCACGTTCGAGACAAGTAGACCAACTCCTGCCTGCATCTACTACTATTACTCCACCCATCGACCGCCATCCAGCATGCATCTAGGGTATTAAGTATGAAACAAAGTAAAGTCAAGCAATATGATTAAACCCCATCTTTTTATCCTTAATGGCAACAATACAAATACGTGTCATGTCCCTTTCTGTCACTGGGATTGAGCACCGCAAGATTGAACCCATCACAAAGCACCTCTCCCATTGCAAGATAAACCAATCTAGTTGGCCAAACCAAATCGATAGATAGGAGAGAAATACAAAGCTATAAAAATCATGCATAAAAGAGTTCAGAGAAGACTCAAATATTTCTCATGAATAATCTGATCATAAACTCACAATTCATCGGATCCCAACAAACACACCGCAAAAGAAGATTACATCGGATAGAACTCCAAGAACATCGAGGAGAACATGGTATTGAAGATCAAAGAGAGAGAAGAAGCCATCTAGCTACTAGCTATGGACCCGTAGGTCTGTGGTAAACTACTCACACATCATCGGAAGGGCAGCAAGGATGATGTAGAAGCCCTCCGTGATCGATTCCCCCTCTGGCAGAGTACCGAAAAAGGCCTCCAGATGAGATCGCGGAAGAACAGAGGCTTGCGGGGGCGGTAGGGTTTTCTCGTCTGGCTCTCTGATGGTTTCCAAATATTTGAGAATTTATAGAAGTGGAATTAGGTCAAAAGGAGCCACGAGGGGCCCACAAGGCATCAGGGCGCCCCCCTGGGGCCGCGCCCTATTGCCTTGTGGCTTCCTCGTGAAGCTTCTGGCTTCCTCCCGAAGCTTCCAGGGTCTCTTTTGTCCAGAAAAAAATCGTCAAAAAGTTTCGTGGCATTTGGACTTCGTTTGGTACTGATTTCCTGGAAAACCAAAAACAAGCAGAAAACAGCAACTGGCACTGGGCACTAGGTTAATAGGTTAGTCCCAAAAAATGATATATAATTGCATATAAAAACATCCAAGATTGATACTATAATAGCATGGAACAATCAAAAATTATAGATACGTTGGAGACGTATCAAGCATCCCCAAGCTTAATTCCTGCTCGTCCTCAAGTAGGTAAATGATAAAAACAGAATTTTTGATGTGGAATGCTACCTAACATGTTTCATCATGTAATCTCTCTTACGGTATGAATAATAAGATTCGAATGATTCAAAGCAATAGTCTATAATTTGATATAAAGACATCAATACTCAGGCATACTAATAAACAATCATGTCTTTCAAAATAAAAATGCTAAAGAAAGTTATCCCTACAAAATCATATAATCCTGTCATGCTCCATCTTCTTAACACAAAGTATTTATCATGCACAACCCCGGTTTTAGCCAAGCAATTGGTTCATACTTTTTAATGCCCTTCAGCTTTTTCAACCCCGACGCAATACATGAGCGCAAGCCATGGATATAGCACTATGAGTGGAATAGAATGTGGTGATAGGGATTAATAAGGGGAAGTCAAAAAGAAGAAGATAGTCTCACATCGACGCGGCTAATCAACGGGCTATGGAGATGCCCATCAATTAATGTCAATGCGAGGAGTAGGGATTGCCATGCAACGGATGCACTAAGAGCTATAAGTGTATGAAAGCTCAACATGAAAACTAAGTGGGTGTGCATCCAACTTGCTTGCTCATGAAGACCTCGGGCATTTGAGGAAGCCCATCATCAGAATATACAAGCCAAGTTCTATAATGGAAAATTCCCACTAGTATATGAAAGTGACAAAATAGGAGACTCTCTATATGAAAAACATGGTGCTACTTTGAAGCACAAGTATGGAAAAGGATAGTAACACTGCCCCTTCTCTCTTTTTCTCTCATTTCATTTTCTCTTTTTTTCGTGGGCTGTTTTTGGTGTCTTTTTTTTTCTTTTTTATTATTTCCTCACTAGGACAATGCTCCAATAATGATGATCATCATACTTCTATTTACTTACAACTCAAAAGAAAATTACAACTCAAAACTAGAACAAAAATATGACTATATATGAATGCCTCTGGCGGTGTACCAGGATGTGCAATGATACTAGCGTAACATGTATAAAAATGATGAACGGTGGCTGAGCCACAAATACTATGTCAGCTATATGATCATGCAAAGCAATATGACAATGATGATGATGTGTGTCATAAAAACGGAACGGTGGAAGTTGCATGGCAATATATCTCTGAATGGCTATGGAAATGCCATGATAGGTAGGTATGATGGCTGTTTTGAGGAAGATATAAGGAGGCTTATGTGTGATAGAGCGTGATGTCTACTACACAACTTATTCTTGTAGACTCGTGTTGGGCCTCCAAGCACAAAGTTTTGTAGGACAGTAGCAATTTTCCCTCAAGTGGATGACCTAAGGTTTATCAATCCGTGGGAGGCGTAGGATAAAAATGGTCTCTCTCAAACAATCCTGCAACCAAATACAAGAAATCTCTTGTGTCCCCAACACACCCAATACAATGGTAAATTGTATAGGTGCACTAGTTCGGCGAAGAGATGGTGATGCAAGTGTAGTATAGATAGTAGATATAGGTTTTTGTAATCTGAAAATAAAAAAACAGCAAGGTAGCAAGTGATAAAACGGAGCACGAACGGTATTGCAATGCTTGAAAACAAGGCCTAGGGTTCATACTTTCACTAGTGCAATCTATCAACAATGCTAACATAATTGGATCATATAACAATCCATCAACGTGCGATAAAGAATCACTCCAAAGTTCCTATTAGCAGAGAACATAAGATAGAAATTATTGTAGGGTATGAAACCACCTCAAAGTTATCCTTTCCGATCAATCTATTGAGCCATATATTCCTATAAGTGTCACAAATAGCCCTAGAGTTCGTACTAAAATAACACCATATGATACGCATCAACCAACTCTAATGTCACCTAGATACTCCAATGTCACCACAAGTATCCGTGAGTTGATTATTCGATATGCATCAAACAACTTCAGATTCATAATATTCAATCCACACAAAGAACTTCAAAGAGTGCCCCAAGATTTCTACCGGAGAAAGTAGGACGAAAACGTGCATCAACCCCTATGCATAGATTACCCCAATGTCACCTCTGGAATCCACGAGTTGAGTGCCAAAACATATATCAAATGAATCAATATAATACCCCATTGTCACCACGGGTATTCATATGCAAGACATACATCAAGTGTTATCAAATCCATAAAAGTATTCAATCCGATAATAGTGAAACCTCAAATGTAAAAACTCAATTCATCACAACAAGATAGAGAGGGAGAAACACCATATGATCCAACTATATTAACAAAGCTCGCGATACATCAAGATCGTGCCAAATCAAGAACACGAGAGAGAGAGATCAAACACATAGCTACTAGTACATACCCCTAGCCTCGAGGGTGAACTACTCCCTCCTCGTCATGGAGACCGCCGGGATGATGAAGATGGCCTTCGG
Organism: Elymus sibiricus; assembly: GCA_039707655.1. Taxonomy (NCBI): domain Eukaryota; kingdom Viridiplantae; phylum Streptophyta; class Magnoliopsida; order Poales; family Poaceae; genus Elymus; species Elymus sibiricus. The sequence goes on from CM077668.1 coordinate 231,343,968, forward strand.
TGATGATTCCCCCCTCCGGCAGGGTGCCGGAAAAGGGCTGTAGATGAGATCGTGGAGGAACAGAGGCTTGCGGCGGCGTAGTCGAAGTTCTAGGGTTATTTCTAGGGGTTTTGGTATTTATAAGAATTTTTGGCGTTGGAATCACGCGAAGAGGGGCCACAGGGGGCCCATGAGGCACCAGGGCGCGCCAGGGGGGTGGCGCGCCCAGGTGGCTTGTGGAGCCCCTGTGGGTCTTCTGCTACTCCCCCGAGGCTTCCTGGGTCTGTTTCCTTCCAGAAAAAATCGTCAAAAATTTTCGCTGCATTTGGAGTTCATTTGATATGGATTTTCTGGAAAACCAAAAACAAGCAGAAAACAGCAACTGGCACTCGGCACTAGGTCAATATGTTAGTCCATCAAAATCATATAAAAGCCATATAAAAGTGCAGCAAAATCATAGAAAACTATAATAAACATGGCATGAATACTTCATAAATTATAGATACGTTGGAGACGTATCAGCATCCCCAAGCTTAATTCCTGCTCGTCCTCAAGTAGGTAAATGATAAAAGAAATAATTTATGAAGTGTGAATGCTAGCATAGTGCATAAGTTTGATCAATGATAATTTCAATCACTTTTCCTAGCATCATAACAGCAAATCTTTCTCATAAAGCTCATCATGATAAAGTAGCAATCCATTCACATGTTACGGTTCAAACAATGCATTCTCTTGAAACTTAACAACCTATGTTCTTAGTCACCAAACAATTACAATTCAACTTATCTTCAACAAAGTCTAAGTAAGAGCTCCACATACTCAATTATCATATAGTCTTCTATGATTGCTAGTACTCAAAGCATATTTTTAGAACAAATAGCATCCATCGAACACAGAGAAAGATAGGGGTTTAATGTTTCACCTCCCAACTTATTTATCATAGAGATAATTGTCAACAATAATAATTCATGATCAAATATATTTGACTGGCCATATGTGCCTGGATCTTTCCCCACCACATGATGCTTGCCAACTAGAGAATAATTAAGGTTGAAATGAGAAGGGATACTATTGACTCTTGCATAAAAATAAATACATAAAGTAAAAGATAGGCCCTTCGCAGAGGGAAGCAGAGGTTGTCATGCGTTTTTGATTTTTGGATGTGCAAGCCCTTAATGCAAAGGAACATCACGTTATATTGCCCCTTGTGATAGCAACCTTTATTATGCAGTCTGTCGCTTTTATTTCTTTACCATCACAAGTTCGTACAACGCTTATTTTCCCTTGCAATAAAAGATCATACATATTTTAGGAGCATTTTTTATTGCTTTTTGCACCGATGACAACTTACTTGAAGGATCTTATTCAATCCATAGGTAGATATGATGGACACTCATGGGAAGAAACTGGGTTTAAGGGTTTTTGGATGCACAAGTAGTATCTCTACTTAGTATGAATTTTTGGCTAGCGAAAGATCCTAAGCAAGCACCACATGTTGGAGGATCCATAACAATATAACTTCTATGCAAATATACCCAAACATAACTCATTACGTTGTCTTCCTTGTCCAACTTTAACTAATTTGCTCAAGTTTGAAAATAATTAATGGGTATTCACAATCATAATAGATGTCCAAGATAATATATTTATATGTGAAAGTTCTCTTCCTTATACTAATCATTCATGAATTGCTTGTATGACCAATATTGTGATTGTCAAGCATCAATAGATTTCACTTTCTAACCCAAATGTGAAACTACTACTAGACATGATACAAGCATATGAAGCACATATAATTTCAAATTTATGATATTCAATTCATTCAACAATTTACTCATAGTATATAAGTGAAGAACAAGAGTAAATGACAAACTACTCCAAAAAGATATAAGTGAAGACCAAATGAGTAGTTAAGTAAATAGGTAGCTATGTGAAGACTCTCTCCAAATAAAGATTTCAGATCTTGATAATTTTATACAAACAGCAAAAAAAATGAAAATAAAAGGACACTCCAAGAATAGCACACATCATGTGAACAAGTAAAAACTTAGGCTAATCGATAGGTGTTGATGAAGAAAGGTGGGATGCCAACCGAGGCATCCCCAAGCTTAGCTGCTTGAGACTTCTTGGAATGTTATCTTGGGGTGCCTTGGGCATCCCCAAGCTTGAGCTCTTGTGTCTCCTTAATTCCTCTCATATCATGGCTTCTCCTAAATCTTTAAAAACTTCATCCACACAAAACTCAACAAGAACTCGTGAGATAAGTTAGTATAAATCAACTCAAAACCTTAACATTCTCTACTCTAACAAATCACTAAAATTATAATTGAACATTTCATACTAAATGCCTCTGCATATTTAATACTCCTATCCACAAATAGAAACATTAAAAAAGCAACATATGCAAACAATGCAACTATAACCGAAATCTGTCTAAACAGAATAGTCTGTAAAGGGTGAATAAGAATTCATACTTTCCTAACTCCAAAAATTCTGAAAAATTACCATGTGACAGAGAACTAATGCATGCTTACTGTGTAAAAAATTCATATTTTTATCATGTTCTGACTATTCAGGAATATTCTGGACATAACAGAAAACTTTCTGTTTTCAAACAGCAACACATGAACTTGCAGACTGAGCATGGTAAAGGCTATAATTGGCATTTTATTGAACTTAAAAGATACAAAACATGATTATTGATAACAGAAAGAAAATATCAACAAAACAAAATGATGCTCCAAGCAAAACTCATATTATGTGATGAATAAAAATATAGCTCCAAGTGAGGTTACCGATAGTGTTGAAGACGAAAGAGGGGATGCCTTCCGGGGCATCCCCAAGCTTAGACACTTGAGTATTCCTTTAGTATTACCTTGGGGTGCCTTGGGAATCCCCAAGCTTAGGGTCTTGCCACTCCTTATTCTCCTCATATCGATATCTCACCCAAAACTTGAAAACTTCAATCACATAAAACTTAACGGATCTTGTGAGATAGGTTAGTATGATAAAAATTAATCATCCACTTAGGTACTGTCAAGAGAAGATTAATAATTGTTCTCACATAATGCCTACTGTATTATATCATTTCCACAATTTATATTACTCAATATAAGCTATGGAAACACTAAGACAAGCAAACTATGCACCGAAAATAGAATCTGTCAAAAACAGAACAACATGTAGTGAGCGATTTAAAAACCATACTTCTGTACCTCCAAAAATTCTGAAAAATTAGGACAACATAAAAAAAATGTAACCCAATGCTCTGAACAAATTTCAGAATTTTCTCACGCTCCAGTACAGAATAGAAATTCCAGCACTGGACGGAAAAGTTTCTGTTTTTGCACAGAATCGAATCAACAAGCATTCACACTATCCCAAAGGCTTTACTTGGCACATTATTGAAAGAAAACATTTAAAACATGATTAATACAGTAGCTTAATCATGTGGACACACAAAAACAGTAGGTATAAATATTGGGTTGTCTCCCAACAAGCGCTTTTCTTTAATGCCTTTTTAGCTAGGCATGATGATTTCAATGATGCTCACATAAAAGTAAAGAATTGAAACACAAAGAGAGCATCATGAAGCATATGACAAGCACATTTAAGCCTAGCCCACTTCCTATGCATAGGGATTTTGTGATAAAATAGTTTATGGGAGCAAGATTCAACTAGCATAGGAAGGCAAAACAAGCATAACTTCAAAACTTTCAACACATAGAGAGGAAACTTGATATTATTGCAACACCTACAAGCATATGATCCTCTCTCATAATAATTTTCAGTAGCATCATGAATGAATTAAATAATATAACTATCACATAAAGCATTCTTTTCATGACCTATAAGCATAGAAATTTTATCACTCTCCACATAAGCAATTTTCTTCTCATTCATAATAGTGGGAGTATCGTATGAAACTCGAATACTATAAATTGTTTCCACATTAAAAGAGTGATGTTCAGTAAAAGGATTTTCATAATTATAACAAGTATTATAATAATAATAATAATCACTATTTTTCATAACATAAGTATCATCACAATTATCATCATAGATAGGAGGCATGTCATCATCATAATAAATTTGCTCATCAAAAGTAGGGGGAATAAAAAGATCATTTTCATTAAGCATAGCATCCCCAAGATTAGGGAAAATGTTATTTGCAGCAAATAAATTCTCAAACATATCATTCCAATCAAACATAGCATCCCCAAGCTTGTTGGTTTGCATATCATTAGCATTATCACTATTATCATCAATAGTATGAATAGCACCAATAGTATAACAATTATTATCATATTCCTCCAAGTTGGTGCCATAAAGATTTTCAAGATCATAAGAAGTATCATTATCTTCCCAATCATAATCATCACAACAAGCAATAGGCATAACAAAATCATCATCAAGTGTATCATCTTCCACAATTATTTTTGATTCATTCTCATGAGGTACAACAATAATAGGAGCAACATTATTTGGGAGAGATATCTCTTTACCTCTACTTTTTCTTCTTTTCTTTTTCTTTACCACATTATGTGTGGGTTTATTTAATTCTTCCGAGCTTCTTATTGAAGAGATTGCTTGGATAGGAAGCTCCTCCTCGTTACCTGTTTCATCATGAGAGAAAATAGGAGGGAAAGGGGGAATCTTTACCCTTCCATTAGTATTTATTTTATATTCTATTTGTTTTCCCGTTTTTCTATAGTTGGCAATATAAGCATTCTCATTGCAATTTACCACACAAAACATATAGATTTCCACTAAATTATTTTCAATGTCTTTTGTGAGAATGAATACTTCAAACCAACTATTTTTATATGTCAATTCTTCACACCCCAAAAATAAACAAAGTTCATTATAAAGTTCACGGGTGATCAAATTATTGCAATATTTGGACACGATTCGATCATGAAAGCGCATGCATTGGAAATTAAGGTGACCAACTTTATTGCAAAGTTCACAAGTAATAGGATAAAGAGAACATAATTTTGTAGCAAATTCATCTATCACTTTGAGCAAAAAATTGGTTCTATCATGTTTATGCTTCTTACAAAATCTATCATCCCTATAAGGCATGTCTTCACAAACTTTATGCACTCCACAAAAATTGGCATGCTTATAAGAAACATTTTTGTCATGACTAGTGCAATCATCTTTAGTATTTTGGATATTCATAGAATTCATACTAACAACATTGCAATCATGCTCATCATTCAAAGATTTTATGCCAAACATTTTATTGAATTCTTCTTCTATCAATTGAGCAGAATTTTCTGCTCCATCATTTTCAAGAAAAACATTATAAAGACGAATAATATGAGGCAACCTCAATTCCATTTTTTTTGTAGTTTTGTTTTATAAACCAAACTAGTGATAAAACAAGAAACTAAAAGATTCAATTGCAAGATCTAAAGATATACATTCAAGCACTCACCTCCCCGGCAACGGCGCCAGAAAAGAGCTTGATGTCTACTACACAACTTATTCTTGTAGACTCGTGTTGGGCCTCCAAGCGCAGAGTTTTGTAGGACAGTAGCAATTTTCCCTCAAGTGGGTGACCTAAGGTTTATCAATCTGTGGGAGGCATAGGATGAAGATGGTCTCTCTCAAACAATCCTGCAACCAAATACAAGAAATCTCTTGTGTCCCCAACACACCCAATACAATGGTAAATTGTATAGGTGCACTAGTTCGGCGAAGAGATGGTGATGCAAGTGTAGTATAGATAGTAGATATAGGTTTTTGTAATCTGAAAATAAAAAAACAGCAAGGTAGCAAGTGATAAAACGGAGCACAAACGGTATTGCAATGCTTGAAAACAAGGCCTAGGGTTCATACTTTCACTAGTGCAATCTCTCGACAATGCTAACATAATTGGATCATATAACAATCCCTCAACGTGCGATAAAGAATCACTCCAAAGTTCCTATTAGCGGAGAACATAAGATAGAAATTATTGTAGGGTATGAAACCACCTCAAAATTATCCTTTCCGATCAATCTATTGAGCCATATATTCCTATAAGTGTCACAAATAGCCCTAGAGTTCGTACTAAAATAACACCATATGATACGCATCAACCAACTCTAATGTCACCTAGATACTCCAATGTCACCACAAGTATCCGTGAGTTGATTATTTGATATGCATCAAACAACTTCAGATTCATAATATTCAATCCACACAAAGAACTTCAAAGAGTGCCCCAAGATTTCTACCGGAGAAAGTAGGACGAAAACGTGCATCAACCCCTATGCATAGATTACCCCAATGTCACCTCGGGAATCCGCGAGTTGAGTGCCAAAACATATATCAAGTGAATCAATATAATACCCCATTGTCACCACGGGTATTCATATGCAAGACATACATCAAGTGTTCTCAAATCCATAAAAGTATTCAATCCGATAATAGTGAAACCTCAAAGGTAAAAACTCAATTCATCACAACAAGATAGAGAGGGAGAAACACCATATGATCCAACTATATTAACAAAGCTCGCGATACATCAAGATCGTGCCAAATCAAGAACACGGGAGAGAGATCAAACACATAGCTACTAGTACATACCCCTAGCCTCGAGGGTGAACTACTCCCTCCTCGTCATGGAGACCACCGGGATGATGAAGATGGCCTTCGGTGATGATTCCCCCCTCCGGCAGGGTGCCGGAAAAGGGCTGTAGATGAGATCGTGGAGGTACAGAGGCTTGCGGCGGCATAGTCGAAGTTCTAGGGTTATTTCTGGGGGTTTTGGTATTTATAAGAATTTTTGGCGTTGGAATCACGCGAAGAGGGGCCACAGGGGGCCCATGAGGCACCAGGGCGCGCCAGGGGGGTGGCGCGCCCAGGTGGCTTGTGGGGCCCCTGTGGGTCTTCTACTACTCCCCCGAGGCTTCCTGGGTCTGTTTCCTTCCAGAAAAAATCGTCAAAAAGTTTCGTTGCATTTGGACTTCATTTGATATGGATTTTCTGGAAAACCAAAAACAAGCAGAAAACAGCAACTGGCACTGGGCACTAGGTCAATATGTTAGTCCATAAAAATCATATAAAAGCCATATAAAAGTGCACCAAAATCATACAAAACTATAATAAACATGGCATGAATACTTCATAAATTATAGATACGTTGGAGACGTATAAGAGCGTATCATATCACGGGGTTTGGATGCACCGACGAAGTTTGCACCAACTCTCGATGTGAGAAAGGGCAATGCACGGTACCGAAGAGGCTAGCAAATTGCGGAAAGGTGAGAGTGCGTATAATCCATGGACTCACATTAGTCATAAAGAACTCACATACTTATTGCGAAAGTTTATTAGCCCTCGAAGCAAAGTACTACTACGCATGCCCCTAGGGGAATAGATTGGTAGAAAAAGATCATTGCTCGTCCCCGACCGCCACTCATATGGTAGACAATCAAGAATAAATCATGCTCCAATTTCTTAGCATAACGACAGATCATACGTGCATGCTTCAGGAATCACAAACCTTAACACCAATATTCTTACTAAACCACAATTATCTACTAGCACCTCCCACATATTACCATCTTAATATCGCAAAACTATTGCAAGGAATCAAACTTATCATATTCAGTGATCTACATGAAAGTTTTTATTATATCCCTCTTGAATACCTATCATATTAGGACAAAATTCATAACCCGTGCATATTACCATTGCTATTCATTAGACACTCAAAAAGATATAAGTGAAGCATGAGAGTGCAACTATTTCTTTAAAATATAACCACCGCCGTGCTCTAAAAGATATAAGTGAAGCACTAGAGCAACTGCCTAGCTCAAAAGATATAAGTGAAGCACATAGAGTATTCTAACAAATCACGAATAATGTGTGTCCCTCTCAAAAAGGTGTGTTCAGAAAAGATGATTGTGACAAACTAAAAAGCAAACAAACTATATCACAAGACACTCCAAATAAAACACATATCATGTGATGAATAAAAATATAGCTCCAAATGAGTTACCGATAGATTGTAGACGAAAGAGGGGATGCCATCAGGGGCATCCCCAAGCTTAGACGCTTGAGTCTTCCTTGAATATTACCTTGGGGTGCCTTGGGCATCCCCAAGCTTAGGCTCTTGCCGTTCCTTATTCCTTTATCCATCGTAGTCTCACCCAAAACTTGAAAACTTCAGCACACAAAACTCAACAGAAACCTCATGAGATCCGTTAGTATAACAAATAAATATTAAACTTTAGGTGCTGTTGTAAATTGATTCATATTTAATATTGGCATAATGCTACTGTACTCCAACTTCTCCATGACTCATACCCCCCGATACGATCCATAGATTCATCAAAATAAGCAAACTATGCAACAAAAACAGAATCTGTCTAAAACAGAACAGTCTGTAAAGATCTGAATTAACGTCAAACTTCTGTAACTCCAAAAATTCTGAAAACTTAGTAAAACATGGGAAATTCATATATCAATATTGTGTAAAAAATTCAGAAGGTTCTGACGCTCCAGCAAAAAATCAATATTCCAGTACTCTCCAGCAAAAAATCAAAATTCCAGTACTGGACGCAAAAGTTTCTGTTTTCAAACAGCATCAATTATACTATCTTCCAAATCATCCCAAAGGCATTACTTGGCACAAACACTAATTAAAAGATAAAAAAACAATCATAACAGAGGCTATAATTGTGTAAACACACAAAAAAGAAGGTAAAACAAAAATTAAATTTATTCATTGGATTGCCTCCCAATAAGCGCTATTGTTTTATGCCCCTAGCTAGGCATAATGCATAGTTTCAAGTGTTGTCATCCTATAAATTAATTCCATAGGTGGCCCTCATAATAGATTCATAAGGTGGCTTAATTATCTTTCAAGGGAAGTGTTCCATCCCTTTATTTAATGGAAATTGAAATCTTATATTACCTTCTTTCATATCAATAATAGCACCTATGGTTCGTAGGAAAGGCCTACCAAGTATTATAGGACAAGACGGATTGCATTCAATATCAAGCACAATAAAATCCACGGGCACATAATTTCTATTAGCAAGAATAAGCACATCATTTATTCTACCCAACGGCTTTTTAATAGTGGAATCCGCAAGATGTAGATTAAGGGAACAAGCATCCATATCGGTGAGACCTAGCACGTCACATAAAGATTTTGGTATAGTAGAGACGCTAGCACCTAGATCACACAAGGCATTACATTCATAATCTTTAATTTTAACTTTAATAGTGGGTTCCCATTCATCATGTAATTTTCTAGGAATTGAGACTTCTAACTCAAGTTTTTCTTCCTGAGCTTTTATCATAGCTTCTCCAATATGTTTAGTGAAAGCTTTATTTTGTTCTTAAGCATTTGGTGAATTAATCATGGATTGCAACAAGGAAATACACTCAATTAAATAACAATTATCATAATTAAAGTCCTTGTAATCCAAAGTAGTGGGCACATCACTATTTAAAGTTTTGACCTCTCTAAACCCACTTTTTTCATTTTTATCATTAAGATCATCACCCTTCAAACAATTGGGACGCCTTCTAGCTAAAGTTGACTCATCTTCAGTCCCTTTTTCATCAAGTTTTATATTACTAAATAAAGATTCAATAGGTCAGACACCAATCATTTTAATATCTTCATCATTACGACGATAGAAATTGGGTGGAATAGCTTTTTCTAAGAATTCTCGCTTAGCTCTCAACCTAGCGGTCCTTTCTTTACTTTCATTAATGGAGACATAGATAGATTTAATAGACTCATTTATATCATGCTTGGGTGATAAAATTTTAATTTTAAGATTTTCCACATCATGAGCAATTCTCTCCATGTTCCTAGACATTTCATCAGCTCTATTCAATTTTTCTTCTATCATAGCATTGAAAATCTTTTGAGAATTAATAAATTCTTTAATATTACTTTCAAGATCAGAGAGTAACCTATTATTATTATTATATGGATTACCATAGGAATTACCATAATTATTAGAGGAATTTCCAGGAAACGGTCTAGGATTGAAATTACCCCTATAAGCAAAGCATTGTTGTTGAAATTATTTCTAGAAATGAAATTCACATCAATAGCGTCATTATTTTGCTCAATCAAAGTAGACAATAGCACATAATTAGGATCAATATGAGCACTTTTACTAGCAACCAATTTCATAAGAGCATCCATCTTATCACTCAAAGTATTAATTTCTTCAACAGAATTTACCTTCTTACCAGTTGGAGTTCGTTCAGTGTGCCATTGAGAATAATTTGTCATAATATTATCAAGAAGTTTTGTAGCTTCTCCCAATGTAATTTCCATAAAAGTACCACCTGCGGCAGAGTCTACCAAATTTCTAGAAACAAAGTTTAGTCCCGCATAAAAAATTTGTATGATCATCCATAAGCTTAAACCATGTGTTGGGCAATTTCTTATCATTAATTTCATTCTCTCCCATGATTGTGAAACATGTTCATGCTCAAGTTGCTTAAAATTCATAATTTGATTTCTTAAAGAAATAATCTTAGCGGGAGGAAAATACTTGGCAATAAAAGCATCCTTACACTTATCCCAAGAATCAATACTATTTCTAGGCAAGGATGAAAACCAAGTTTTAGCACGATCTCGTAGTGAGAACGGAAATAATTTCAATTTGACAATATCATTATCCACATCTTTTTTCTTTTGCATATCACAAAGTTCAACAAAAGTATTTAGATGGGATGCAGCATCTTCATTAGGACTACCAGAAAATTGTTCTTTCATAACAAGATTAAGCAAAGCAGCATTAATGTCAAATGACTCTGCACTAGTGGCGGGAGGAGCAATAGGAGTACTAATAAAATCATTATTATTAGTATTGGAAAAGTCACACAATTTTGTGTTTTCTTGAGACATCACGGCGAAGCAAGCAAACTACCAAACAAGCAAATGAAAATATTTTTGTGTTTTTGTAAAATTGTTTTAGAAGTGGGGGAGATGAAAACGAGAGGCAAATGCAAATAAAAGGCAAATAAAATAAATGCAAGTGGATGATAGTTTGTGCGAAGGTACTTGATAATTTTTGTGATGTCTCCCCGGCAACGGCGCCAGAAATTCTTCCTGCTACTTGTAGACTGCGTTGGTATTTCCCCGAAGAGGAGAGGATGATGCAGTATAGTAGAGATAAGTATTTCTCTCAGTTAAGAACCAAGGTTATCAATCCAGTAGGAGAACCACACAAAATCCCTTTAGCAGCACTTACACACACAAAAGCAAACACTTGCACCCAACGCAAATAAGAGGGTTGTCAATCGTCTTAGCGGTTGTTTGCAAGGATTAATTCTGATACTGATAGATAGAAATATAAATTGCATAATAAAATAAAAGTAAATAAATTGCAGCAAGGTTTTTTTGGATTTTAATATATGATAAAGATAGACCCGGGGCCATAGTTTTCACTAGAGGCTTCTCTCTCGAGCGCAGAACATACGGTGGGTAAACAAATTACTGTTGGGCAATTGATAGAAAAGCAAAAAAATCATGATGATTCATGGCAATGATCATGTATATAGGCATCACGTCCAAGACAAGTATACCGACTCCTGCCTGCATCGACTACTATTACTCCACCCATCGATTGCTATCCAGCATGCATCTAGGGTATTAAGTATGAAACAGAGTAACGCCTTAAGCAAGATGACATGATGTAGACAAAGTAAACTCAAGCAATATGATTAAACCCCATCTTTTTATCCTTAATGGCAACAATACAAATACGTGTCATGTCCCTTTCTGTCACTGGGATTGAGCACCGCAAGATTGAACCCATCACAAAGCACCTCTCCCATTGCAAGATAAACCAATCTAGTTGGCCAAACCAAATCGATAGATCGGAGAGAAATACAAAGCTATAACAATCATACATAAATGAGTTCAGAGAAGACTCAAATATTTCTCATGAATAATCTGATCATAAACTCACAATTCATCGGATCCCAACAAACACACCGCAAAAGAAGATTACATTGGATAGAACTCCAAGAACATCAAGGAGAACATGGTATTGAAGATCAAAGAGAGAGAAGAAGCCATCTAGCTACTAGCTATGTACCCGTAGGTCTGTGGTAAACTACTCACACATCATCGGAAGGGCAGCAATGTTAATGTAGAAGCCCTCCGTGATCGATTCCCCCTCCGACAGAGTACCGGAAAAGGCCTCCAGATGGGATCGCGGAAGGACAGAGGCTTGCGGCGGTGGTAGGGTTTTCTCGTCTGGCTCTCTAATTGTGACGCCCCCGACTTAATCGTGCACTAACCATACACGCAAATGCACACGATCAAGCCTAAGGACTCACTTGAAGATATCACAACACAACTCTAAACACAAATAAAAGTCATACAAGCTTTATATTACAAGCAAGGGGCCTCAAGGGCTCGAATACATAAGCTCGAGTCATACAAGCATCAGCGGAAGCTTTAGCATCTGAGTACAGACATAAGTTAAACAAGTCTGCCTTAAGAAGGCTGAGCAAAACCACGACATATCATCAAAAAGGCGCAGGCCTCATGCCTGGGTGCCTCCTATCTACTCCTAGTCGTCGGACTCCACGTAGTAGTAGGCTCCACCGGAGGGGTAGTACTAGTCATCGACAGGGGCAGCAGGCTCCGGGGCTCCATCATCTGGTCGCAGCAATCGGGTATGGGCAAAAAGGGAAGCAAAGCAACCGTGAGTACTCATCCAAAGTACTCGCAAGACTTACATCAGAACTATTCTATTTATGTATTGGTTTCAAGTGAAGGGGCTGTATCTGTGGACTAGACTGCAGAAATGCCAGAATAGGGGGGGAGGCCTAGCCTATCGAAGACTAGCAACTTGCAGCATCTTGCAGCATTAGAAGAGTGTAGATTTGTACATAGCAAAGTAGTAAGCAAGTAGTAACAACGCCCAGAGATCCTTCCTCGACCCCTGCGAGAAAGCGATCCCGGAGCTAACATATTATTAAACATCACAAGTATCCAGTTCTAGTTGTAGTAGATCGGGATACTCTCTGAGCGTCCGTTACCGTGGACACGGCTATTCGAATAGATATACTTCCCTGCAGGGGTGCACCAACTTACCCAACATGCTCGATTAACTCTGGCCGGACAAACTTTTATCGGGTCATGCCCGACCTCGGCTGATCGACACGCCGTAGTCCTACCTAGACTCAACAGAGAGGCCAGCACGCCGGTCTACATCCTAAGTGCGAAGGTGCAATGGGCCCATCGTCCTTTGCACTCCTGTGTGTTGCGAACGCGGCCGGGAGCAGACCTAGCCCCCTTAATACAAGCGCAGGCTTTCCCAGTCCAACCCAGCGAGCGCCACTCAATTGCTGACGTCTAAGAGCTTTCGGAAGAATCGTACGACGCTGAGTGCCCATACTTATTCCCGTGTGGTGGTTAGTGCAAAAAGGCCAGAGGCCTACTCAGATCACATATCCTAACCCGTTAGTGCGCTAGGAGCTCGCGGTGACAATCAGTGATCCACGATCTGTGGTCCCGTCACCCCGTCTCGTGGACTTACGGCAAGGGCCAGGAATGCCCGGCCGTGCCACGTAATTATCTCGCGGGTACCCTCACGGTCAACCCGACTCCACATTTCTCGTGGGTACCCCTCGGGGTCGACCCGCCTTCAACAAGGTCTGAGGTAAAAGTCAAGGTATCCGTGTGTTCATCACATCAAGGGGGAATCCGAGGTATCACCCTCGTTGGATTCCTACTCGATGTATCCGTCAAGGTGAACTCGGAGGAATCACCCTCAATGGGTTCACACTTGAGGGGTTGCACGACAGAGGCATCATCGGAGGTGGCGAAAGAGGGATCACCCTCGGTAACCCACATTCGACTAGCTACGCTACAGAGATGCCATCCGGAGTGAGGTAGGAGGTATCACCCTCGGCACTCGATAGTAGCTCTGTAGAGTCGTGCAACTAAGAGGGGGTCGGTGCGGTGATGTGTCGGTCTCTGCACATCGATCACATTGATCGTGGGCAACAGGGACAAGGGTGAGGGGTCACTGATGGATCACTAACCAACCTATTCTAAGCAGTTTAGGATGACAGGTAAAGTAACAATAGCAGGTTACAAAAACAGGCTATGCATCAGAATAGGAGCAATCAATTACAGTAGCAAATTCTAATGCAAGCATGGGAGAGAAAGAATAGGCGATATTGGAATGATCAAGGGGGGTTTGCTTGCCTGGAAGCTCTGCTGAAAAGGTCTGGTCCTCAGGGGTGTAGTTGTACTCGGCAGCAGCGTTGGTCTCGGGGTCTACCGGGGAGAAGAGGGGGAAGAAACAATAAATAAAAGCAAACAATGCAACACAGATGCATGGCATGGCAGTATGCTGTGCCAATGGTGACCTAATGCAGCACTACACGTTACAGACGGAGCGGGAAAATATCTGGGGATATTTTCCCGGCCTTAGGCAGTTTTCGGACAGGTGATCCGGAGAGGAAGGTTCCATGTTTGCAGTGTTGTAGGCATGTGAAAGCTGCATGGAGGGCATATTCGGGTTCGTCTCATTTTTCTGATCAAGTTTCATGTAGAAAACTTTTTCATCCGAGCTACGGATTATTTTATATGATTTTTCAAAGTTTTAAATATTTTTTGGAGTTTCTGGAATTAATTTAATTCGAAAATCATTTAAATAGTAATTGCTATGGCTACACAGAAGTGTACCCAGCAGTCCAACACAGAGGCTGACACAGGGGGCCCAGTCAACGCTGACTGGGCAGTCAACGTGGACTGGTCAGCAATGAACAGTAGAGGTGGGTCCCGCATGTCAGGAATTTATTAATTTCCAAAGAATTAAATTGATTAATTGGGCGGGCCCACTTGTCATTGACAGATTATAACTAAAGGGTTATTTAGTCAGGGCCCACCAGTCAGTACCTATTAGCTTTAGGGTTAGAGTTAATTAGGGGGGTTAGGTTAGTCCCTAATCTAATTAGACCGGTCCAGGTGGCAGTGGCAGGGCCACGGCTGGGCGTGCGCGCGTGGCCACGGCAGAGGCCATGGGCGCGGCCGGCCGGCCGGCAGGGCCAGCGGCGATTGGGGGCGGTAGCAGCCGAGGTTGGAGGCGAGGGTGGGCGGCCGCGAGCGCACGTGGGCGGGCGCAGGGGCGCGTGTGGCGGTGTGCGCGAGCTCCGGTGGGGCTGCTACGGCAGCGGAACGAAGGAGAAAATATGAAGGGACGGGCGGCGGCTCACAGCGGCGGCCGATGGCGAGCTCGGAGGGGTCGGGGGTGTGCCGGAGCGCGGATCCACGGCGGGGCAGGGGGCGGCAGCCGACAACGTGGGCGTGGCCGATCTGGCGGAGGAGAGCTCGATGCCGACAGGTGAGGGCGTCCCTGCTCGTTCTGTTGCCCGCGGGCGAAGTGGACGGCGGTGACGGACCTCCTGGACAAGGCGGGGTGGTGCGGGGCAGCCGTTGGCCGCGGCAGCAAAGGTGGTGCGGCGACAGCGGCGCTCGGATGCGTCCGGGCGAGGCGAGGGAGCGAGGAGAGGGCCAATGGGGGGCTAGGGTTGGACGCGGGGAAACGGAGAGGGGGTCTTCTAGCCACCCAGGGCTACAGGGGAGCGCCGGTGTCGTGCGGTGAGAGGGGGCCCTGGGCGTGCGCGCGCTCCTGTGATGACAGTGAGGAGGAGTGAGCAGGAGAAGGGAGAAGCAGGCTAGGCGGGCTGGGCCTGCCACTGTGGCCACTAGGGCCCAGTGTAGCAGTAGGTTTTAGCATTTTCTCTTTTCTTTTTTCTGCCTTGCTTTTTCTTTTATGTTTGCATTTTCTTTTTGCTCCAAAAGACTTTTGTAAAATGTGCCACCTGCCACATTAAATACTTTGCAATAATCTGAGTTGGCACAAAAAGTTTGAGGCAGTTTGGAATCCATTTGAATTTTGTTGGAATTTAAAAGGGGGAAGAAGTGCTGCTGGACCACTGTTTTAAATATCCAGGGGCATTTTGGGAATCCAGATGAGGTTGGTTCCAACATGACAAATATTTAGGGAATATTTGCCGAATTATGAACTATTTTGTTGGCCCATTTGAAGATGCAAATATTTGACTTGCATTTCAAATTGGAATTTGAACTTGATATGGACAAGTGGCAACTTGACTTAGCAGAACATGATGACATGGCATCATTAGGGGGAGGATCACTGTAGCATGACACTGGGGGTGTTACAAATCTCCTCCACTACAAGAAATATCGTCCCGAGATTTAAGAGGTGGAGAAAGGGGTATCTTCGGGAGAACGGACCTTTGCAAGGTCTATTATCTGCTGGATAACTCAGAGAATGTGGCAGAAAGTATATCTCGAATTGAAACTTAAGGAAAACATCGAGAGCAAAGTAAGAAGGTACATTACGAAGTTTCGAGCGGATAGATGATACGTCCATTTTGCATCATGTTTTGCTACTGTTATTTATAGTGTTTTTAATCAATATAACACTTTGTGGAGCAATTCTAATGCCTTTTCTCTCTTAATATGCAAGATTTACACAAGGAGGGAGATTGCTGGCAGCTGGAATTCTGGACCTGAAAAAGCTATGTCAGAGATACCTATTCTGCACATCTCCAAATGAGCTGAAATTTTACGGAGATTTATTTTGGAATAAATAAAAAATACTGGAAGCAAGAAGTACCAGAGGGGGCCACCCAGGTGCCCACGAGGCACCAGGGCACGCTACCCCCCCCCCCCCAGGCGTGCCCTGGTACCTCGTGTGGCCCCTGGCCAGCCTCTGGCCCCCATTTTCTGGTATATAAGTGCATTTTCCCTAGAAAAAATATAGAGAAGACTTTCGGGACGGTGCGCCGCCGTCTCGAGGCGGAACTTGGGCAGGAGCACTTTTGCTCTCCGGCGGAGAGATTCTGCCGGGGATACTTCCCTCCGGGAGGGGGAAATCGTCGCCATCGACATCACCAGCGATCCTCTCATCATGGGAGGACTAATCTTCATCAATATCTTCACCAGCACCATCTCATCTCAAACCCTAGTTCATCTCTTGTATTCAATCTTTGCCTCAAAAACTCAGATTGGTACCTGTGGGTTGCTAGTAGTGTTGATTACACCTTGTAGTTGATGCTAGTTGGTTTGTTTGGTGGAAGATTATATGTTCAGATCTATTGTGCTATTCAACACCTCTTTGATCTTGGACATGAATATGATTTGTGAGTAGTTACTTTTGTTCTTGAGGACATGGGAGAAGTCTTGTCATAAGTAATCATGTGAATTTGCTATTCGTTCGATATTTTGATGATATGTATGTTGTTGATTCCCTTAGTGGTGTCGTGTGAATGTCGACTACATGACACTTCACCATCTTTGGGCCTAAGGGAATGCATTGTGGAATAGTAATTATATGATGGGTTGCTAGAGTGACAGAAGCTTAAACCCTAGTTTATGCGCTATTCCGTAAGGGGCTGATTTGGATCCATATGTTTAATGCTATGGTTAGAGTTATCTTAATTCTTCTTTCGTAGTTGCGGATGCTTGCGAGAGGGGGTAATCATAAGTGGGAGGGTTGTTCAAGTAAGAACAGCACCCAAGCACCGGTCCACCCACATATCAAATTATCAAAGTAGCGAACGCGAATCAAACCAACATGATGAAAGTGACTAGATGAAATTCCCATGTGTCCTCGAGAACGCTTTACTTACTATAAGAGATCGTTCTGGCTTGTCCTTTGCTATAAAAGGATTGGGCCACCTTGCTGCACTCTTTTTTACTATTGCTACTTGTCACTTGTTACAAATTATCTTGCTATCAAACTACTCGTTACCGATAATTTCAGTGCTTGCAGAAAATACCTTGCTGAAAACCGCTTGTCATTTCCTTCTGCTCCTCGTTGGGTTCGACACTCTTACTTATTGAAAGGACTACGATTGATCCCCTATACTTGTGGGTCATCAAGACTCTTTTCTAGCGCCGTTGCCGGGGAGTGAAGCACCTTTGGTGAGTGAATTTGGTAAGGAAACATTTATATTATGTGCTGAAATCTACTGTCACTTGTCACTATGGAAAGTAATCCTTTGAGGGGTTTGTTCGGCGTATCTTCACCTCAACCGGAAACACAAATAGTTGCTCCTCAACCTACTGCACCTACTGAAAATATTTATTATGAGATTCCTCCGGGTATGTTAGAGAAACTGCTAGCTAATCCTTATGCAGGAGATGGAACGGTACATCCTGATATGCACTTGATCTATGTGGATGAAATTTGTGGATTGTTTAAGCTTGCAGGTTTATCCGGAGATGGAGTTAAGAAGAAGGTATTCCCTTTATCTTTGGAGGGAAAGGCATTGATGTGGTATAGGCTATGTGATGATACTGATACATGGGACTGGAACCGATTGAAACTAGAATTCCATCAAAAACATTATCCTATGCATTTGGTTCATCGTGATCAGAATTATATATATAACTTTTGGCCTCCCGAAGGAGAAAGCATCTCTCAAGCTTGGTGGAGGCTTAAGTACATGATGTACACATGCCCCAATCATGAGCTCTCAAAAGAAATTATCTTACAGAATTTTTATGCTCGGCTTTCTCATGATAATCAAACTACGCTCGATTCTTCTTCGACTGGCTCCTTCATGAAGAAAACTATTGAATTCAGATGGGATCTTCTGGAAAGAATTAAATGCAACTCTGAAGATTGGGAACTCAACAAAGGTAATGAGTCAGGTATAATACTTGAGTTCGATTGTGTTAAATCTTTTATGGCCACCGATGCTTTTCATAAGTCTAGCACTAAATATGGACTTGACTCTGAGATAGTAGCTTCCTTTTGTGAATCATTTGCTACTCATGTTGATCTCCCTAAGGAGAAGTGGTTTAAATATCATCCCCATGTTAAAGAAAAGATTGAGGAACCCGTTAGTGTTAAAGAAGAAACAATTGTTTACCATGTTGATCCAGTTGTGCCTACTGCTTATATTGAGAAACCACCTTTTCCTATTAGGATTAAGGAACATGCTAAAGCTTCAACTGTGATTAACAAAAGTAATATTAGAGCACCTAGACCCTCTGAACAAATTAAAGTTGAACCTGATATTGCTATGGTTAAAGATCTCTTAGTCGATAATATAGATGGGCATGTTATTTACTTTTGTGAGGAGGATGCTAGAATTGCTAAACCTGTTAGAAATGAACGAGATAAGTTAGACAAGAACAAGCCCGAAGTTGGTATGCCTGTTGTTTCTGTTAAGATTGGATATCATTGCTATCATGGTTTGTGTGATATGGGTGCTAGTGTGAGTGCTATTCCATTTTCTTTATATCAAGAATTAATGCATGAAATTGCACCTGTTGAGATTGAAGATATTGATGTTACTATTAAGCTTGCGAATAGAGATACTATTACACCACTTGGGATTGTTAGAGATGTTGAAGTCTTGTGTGGCAAAATCAAATATCCTACTGATTTCTTAGTACTTGGTTCACAACAAGATAATTTTTGTCCCATTATATTTGGTAGACCTTTCTTGAATACCGTTAATGCTGAAATTGATTGTGTTAAAGAAAAGGCTCGAGTTAAGTTTGGTGATATATCTCATGAGTTTAATTTCTCCAAGTTTCATAGACAACCTCATGATAAAGAATTGCCTAGTAAAGATGAAATTATTGGTCTTGCTTCTATTGTTGTACCTCCTACTGATCCGTTAGAACAATATTTGCTAGACCATGAAAACGATATGCATATGAATGAAAGAAATGAAATAGATAAGATGTTCTTTGATCAACCACCTATCCTTAAACATAATTTGCCTGTTGAAACTCTTGGAGGCCCTCCTCCGCCTAAAGGTGATCCTATATTTGAATTGAAGCAATTGCCCGATACATTGAAATATGCGTATCTTGATGAAAAGAAGATATATCCTGTTATTATTAGTGCTAACCTTTCAGCTCATGAAGAAAAGAGATTACTAAAAACTCTAAGGAAGCACCGGGCTGCTATTGGATATACTCTTGATGATCTTAAGGGCATTAGTCCCACTCTATGTCAGCAAAAAATTAATATGGAGCCTGATGCTAAACCAGTTGTCGATCACCAACGACGATTAAATCCTAAGATGAAGGAGGTGGTAAGAACCGAAATATTAAAACTTCTGGAAGCTGGTATAATCTATCCCATAGCTGATAGTAGATGGGTAAGTCATGTTCATTGCGTCCCTAAGAAAGGAGGTATTACCGTTGTTCCTAATGATAAAAATGAACTCATTCCACAAAGAATTGTAACTGGTTATAGGATGGTAATTGATTTTAGAAAATTAAACAAAGCTACTAGAAAAGATCATTACCCCTTACCTTTTATTGATCAAATGTTAGAAAGATTGTCTAAGCATACACACTTTTGTTTTCTAGATGGTTATTCTGGTTTTTCTCAAATACCTGTATCACAACCCGATCAAGAGAAAACCACATTTACTTGTCCTTTTGGAACTTATGCTTATAGACGTATGCCTTTTGGTTTATGCAATGCACCTACTACTTTTCAAAGATGTATGATTGCTATATTCTCTGACATTTGTGAAAAGATTGTTGAGGTGTTCATGGATGATTTTTCCGTTTACGGAACCTCTTTTGATGATTGCTTAAGCAACCTTGATCGAGTTTTGCAGAGATGTGAAGAAACCAATCTTGTCTTGAATTGGGAGAGGTGCCACTTTATGGTGAATGAAGGCATTGTCTTGGGGCATAAAATTTCTGAAAGAGGTATTGAAGTTGATAAAGCTAAGGTTGATGCTATTGAGAAAATGCCATGTCCTAAAGATATTAAAGGTATAAGAAGTTTCCTTGGTCATGCTGGTTTCTATAGGAGATTTATTAAAGACTTCTCTAAAATTTCTAGGCCTCTTACCAATCTTTTGCAAAAAGATGTTCCATTTGTTTTTGATGATGATTGTCTAGAAGCCTTTGAAACACTTAAGAAAGCCTTAACCACTGCACCTATTGTCCAACCACCTGATTGGAACTTGCCTTTTGAAATTATGTGTGATGCTAGTGATTATGCTGTTGGTGCTGTTCTAGGACAGAGAGTTGATAAGAAATTAAATGTTATTCATTATGCTAGTAAAACTCTAGACAGTGCCCAAAGAAATTATGCTACTACTGAAAAAGAATTTCTAGCAGTTGTGTTTGCATGTGATAAATTCAGATCTTACATAGTTGATTCTAAAGTAACTGTTCACACCGATCATGCTACTATTAAATATCTTATGGAAAAGAAAGATGCTAAACCTAGACTCATTAGGTGGGTTCTATTGCTACAAGAATTTGACTTGCATATTACTGATAGAAAGGGAGCTGAGAATCCCGTAGAAGATAATTTGTCTAGAATGGAAAATGTTCTTGATGACCCACTTCCTATTAATGATGATTTTCCTGATGAACAATTAGTTGTCATAAATGCTTCTCGTACTACTCCATGGTATGCGGACTATGCTAATTACATTGTTGCTAAATACATACCACCTAGTTTCACGTACCAACAAAAGAAAAAGTTCTTCTTTGATTTAAGACATTACTTCTGGGATGACCCACATCTTTATAAAGAAGGAGTAGATGGTATTATTAGACGTTGTATACCTGAGCATGAACAGGAACAAATCCTACGGAAGTGTCATTCCGAAGCTTACAGAGGACACCATGCGGGAGACAGAACTGCACACAAGATATTACAATCTAGTTTTTATTGGCCTACTCTTTTCAAGGATGCTCGCAAGTTTGTCCTATCTTGTGATGAATGTCAAAGAATTGGTAATGTTGGTAGACGTCAGGAAATGCCTATGAATTATTCACTTGTTGTTGAACCATTTGATGTTTGGGGATTTGATTATATGGGACCTTTTCCTAAATCCAATGGGTATACTCATATTTTAGTTGCTGTTGATTACGTTACTAAGTGGGTAGAAGCTATTCCAACTAGTAGTGCTGATCATAACACTTCTATTAAAATGCTTAAAGAAGTTATTTTCCCGAGGTTTGGAGTCCCTAGATATTTGATGACTGGTGGTGGTTCACATTTTATTCATGGTGCATTCCGTAAATTGCTTGCTAAATATGATGTTAACCATAGAATTGCATCTCCCTATCACCCTCAAACTAGTGGTCAAGTTGAATTGAGAAATAGAGAAATAAAATTAATTTTGCAAAAAACCGTCAATAGATCTAGAAAGAATTGGTCTAAGAAACTTGACGATGCATTATGGGCATATAGAACTGCTTATAAAAATCCTATGGGTATGTCTCCTTATAAAATGGTTTATGGAAAAGCATGTCATTTACCTCTTGAGTTAGAACATAAAGCATATTGGGCAATTAAAGAATCCAATTACGATTTTAAACTTGCCAGTGAAAAGAGGTTTTTTGATATTAGCTCATTAGATGAATGGAGAACCCAAGCTTATGAAAATGCCAAATTATTTAAAGAAAAAGTTAAAAGATGGCATGATAGAAGAATTCAAAAACAGGAATTTAAAGTAGGTGAGCAAGTTCTATTATACAATTCTCGTTTGAGATTCTTTGCAGGAAAACTTCTCTCTAAATGGGAAGGACCGTATATCATCGAAGAAGTTTATCGCTCCGGAGCCATCAAAATAAATAACTCCGAAGGCACTAATCCGAGAGTGGTGAATGGGCAAAGAATTAAGCACTATATTTTAGGTACTCCCATTAATGTTGAAACTAATATTATTGAAACAATTACACCGGTGGAATACATAAGAGAGACCTTCCGGAACACTTCAGAACCCTGAAAAGGAAGAGGTATGTGATACGGTAAGTAAACCGACTCCAAAAATTCCATAAAAATACTTTCTGTCAGTTTTGGAATATTATAAAAAATACAAAAATAAGAAACAGCCGAGGGGACCCACCTGGTGCCCACGAGGCACCAGGGCGCGCCACCCCCCCCCCCAGGCGCGCCCTGGTGGCTCGTGGGCCCCACGTGAGCCCTCCCGACTCCGTTTTCTCCTGGATTACTTGTTTTGCAAGATAAAAATTCTTTATATATACTCCCGTATGTTTTGACCACCGTATCGCAGAAATCTCCTCTGTTCTTGTTTCGTGCTGTTTTCTGTCAGATCTCGAAGCCAGGCATCATGTCTTCCTCTTCCTCAAACAATGTGGGGGACGATGCTTGGTTGCTGCAGATGGAGCTCAGGCGAGAGGGGGAAGGAGAGGTTACCATGGAAGAAGGTGATGGAGATTCGCTTGAGGTTCACCCTCCGGCCTCTGAGAGGGGCACCCTTGCCGGCATCTCCACAATTCCAAACCCACATCAAGCTATGAGAAGTATTACAAGCCATGGGAGTCCAGAGGTACAAGAAGGGTTTCCCCCTAGGAGACCCTTACACAGGTTACATCGGAACAACTTTCATAATTTGGTTCACAATTATGGGATCGAAAATACTCCTCGTATGCACATACCCTCCAATTGGGACATCTCTCGTCCGAGTGAAAGTGATGCAGGAAAGAACGCTTGGGGCCCAGAGAATAAGCATATTATGGCCGAAGTCCAAAGGAATACGGAGATGATACAATATGTGCTCCGGGAAATCCAAAGCCTAAAGGAGATCCTAATTAATGTCGTGAAGGACAAGCCCACCACTTCATCACCACCACCATCACCGAAGAAGGAGACTTGAGCACATGGGTATGGGCACTCCCCTTGGCTTGTGCCAAGCTTGGGGGAGGTGCCCCGGTATCGTATCACCATCACTTTTATTATATTTACCTATTTTTAGTTCGATCCTTAGTTATTTCGTGATCTAGTTCAATAAAACTTTAGTATGATCTATTTTCGAGTGCTAGTTTCGTGATCTATCTATCTATGTAATCGAGTTGAGAGTTATATAATAAAGAGTAGTTTGAGTTTTTGCTTCTTTACTTTCATGTTCCAATTCTAGCAATGAAAATAATGAAAAAGATCATATGCTAATCCTATGGGAAGTAATGACATTACATAAAGAAAAGTATAATTGGTAAAATTTATTGGAAGTTAACAAACATAGCATTAGTCAATGATGCAATTCATGAAAGAATTAATAAGGGAAGAGAAGATTCACATGCAAATACACTATCTTGGACATCTTTATGATTGTGAGCCCCCATTAAGTATTTTATGTCAAATTGTTGACGTTGGACAAGGAAGACAACGTAATGAATTATGTTTGTTCATATTCACATAGAAGTTATATTGTTATAGATCCTCCAACATGTGGTGCTTACCCAATATCTTTGCTAGCCAAAAATCCGCACCAAGTAGAGATACTACTTGTGCATCCAAAACCTTTAAACCCAGTTTCATGTCATGAGAGTACACTATATCTACCTATGGATTGAATAATATCCTTTAAGTAAGTTGTCATCGGTGCAAAAAGCAATAAAATTTGCGTCTAAATATGTCTGAACTTTTATTGTAAGGGAAATAAGCTTTGTACGAACTTGTGATGGTAAAGAAATAAAAGCGAAAGACTCCATAATAAAGGTTGCTATCACAAGGGGCAATATAAAGTGACGTTCCTTTGCATTAAGAGCTCTTGCATCCAACAACAAAAAGCACATGACAACCTCTGCTTCCCTCTGCGAAGGGCCTATCCTTTACTTTTATGTATTTACTTTTTATGCAAGAGTCAATAGTGGTCTCCTCTATTTCCTTTTTATTTTTCTCTTTTGTAAGCATCATGTGGTGGGGAAAGATCTAAGCATATATATCCAGTTGGATATGAGTGATCATGAGTTATTATTGTTGACATCACCCTTGAGGTGAATAAGTTGGGAGGCGAACTCACAAGCCCTATCTTTCTATGTGTCTGGCTGAAAATTTTTGCTCCATATATATGTCGTGAGTGTTAGCAATCATAGAAGACTAAATGATGGTTGAGTATGTGGACTTGCTGAAAAGCTCCTACATGAGACCCTTCCTGAAAATATGATGAATTGCAATTGCATTGTTGACTGAGAACATAGTTTGTTAGTTTTCAAGAAAGTTTATGCCTTATACTCCATTGTTGTGATGAATTGTTACTTGCTCATGAGAAGTTTATGATAATAAATATTGTTGTTATAATAATGATCATGATGCTACTATGTCCGTATTTTGTTTTTATCGACACCTCTCTCTCTAAACATGGGGACATGATTATCGATATCGGCTTTCGCTTGAGGACAAGCGAGGTCTAAGCTTGGGGGAGTTGATACGTCCATTTTGCATCATGTTTTGCTACTGTTATTTATAGTGTTTTTAATCAATATAACACTTTGTGGAGCAATTCTAATGCCTTTTCTCTCTTAATATGCAAGATTTACACAAGGAGGGAGATTGCCGGCAGCTGGAATTCTGGACCTGAAAAAGCTATGTCAGAGATACCTATTCTGCACATCTCCAAATGAGCTGAAATTTTACGGAGATTTATTTTGGAATAAATAAAAAATACTGGAAGCAAGAAGTACCAGAGGGGGCCACCCAGGTGCCCACGAGGCACCAGGGCGCGCCACCCCCCCCCCCCCCCCAGGCGCGCCCTGGTACCTCGTGGGGCCCCTGGCCAGCCTCTGGCCCCCATTTTCTGGTATATAAGTGCATTTGCCCTAGAAAAAATATAGAGAAGACTTTCGGGACGGTGCGCCGCCGTCTCGAGGCGGAACTTGGGCAGGAGCACTTTTGCTCTCCGGCGGAGAGATTTTGCCGGGGATACTTCCCTCCGGGAGGGGGAAATCGTCGCCATCGACATCACCAGCGATCCTCTCATCGTGGGAGGACTAATCTTCATCAATATCTTCACCAGCACCATCTCATCTCAAACCCTAGTTCATCTCTTGTATTCAATCTTTGCCACAAAACCTCAGATTGGTACGTGTGGGTTGCTAGTAGTGTTGATTACACCTTGTAGTTGATGCTAGTTGGTTTATTTGGTGGAAGATTATATGTTCAGATCTATTATGCTATTCAACACCTCTTTGATCTTGGACATGAATATGATTTGTGAGTAGTTACTTTTGTTCTTGAGGACATGGGAGAAGTCTTGTCATAAGTAATCATGTGAATTTGGTATTCGTTCGATATTTTGATGATATGTATGTTGTTGATTCCCTTAGTGGTGTCGTGTGAACGTCGACTACATGACACTTCACCATCTTTGGGCCTAAGGGAATGCATTGTGGAGTAGTAATTAGATGATGGGTTGCTAGAGTGACAGAAGCTTAAACCCTAGTTTATGCGCTATTCCGTAAGGGGCTGATTTGGATCCATATGTTTAATGCTATGGTTAGAGTTATCTTAATTCTTCTTTCGTAGTTGCGGATGCTTGCGAGAGGGGGTAATCATAAGTGGGAGGCTTGTTCAAGTAAGAACAGCACCCAAACACCGGTCCACCCACATATCAAATTATCAAAGTAGCGAACGCGAATCAAACCAACATGATGAAAGTGACTAGATGAAATTCCCATGTGTCCTCGAGAACGCTTTACTTACTATAAGAGATCGTTCTGGCTTGTCCTTTGCTATAAAAAGGATTGGGCCACCTTGTTGCACTCTTTGTTACTATTGCTACTTGTCACTTGTTACAAATTATCTTGCTATCAAATTACTCGTTACCGATAATTTCAGTGCTTGCAGAAAATACCTTGCTGAAAACCGCTTGTCATTTCCTTCTGCTCCTCGTTGGGTTCGACACTCTTACTTATCGAAAGGACTACGATTGATCCCCTATACTTGTGGGTCATCAATAGACAATCGTTCGATGCTTGAAACAGAGTGTGAAAAGGGTTCAGAGCAACAGGAATAAGTATTGCGTCTGATACTAGAATAGATCATCTCTCGAAAGGTGGCTCGTGATTTACATACGAATCCAAGTGCAAAGGATACTTCGGAATCAAGGATGTATAGGGGAGTCAGGTTTCGATCCTGTGGAACTGTGGTGAGGGTGGATTAAGAGTAGGGAGGATGGTGACATCTTGCACGGTCACGATAGCAAGACATGTCAGAGGATAGCTTGTCAGCTATGTCGGCAACAACGTCGGTACCAAGGGCGGGGGACGAAGAGAACCATTTTCCTGCTCGCAAGGCGAGGCGGATCAATAGGCAAAGTTCTCGTCCACCGGTGTTACCGGAATGTCATCACCAATAGTAATAGGGTCTTACTGACAGAGTTGTACACCGAAGTGTTTACATAAGCAGGGAATTATCACTGCTTAGATAAGTTAGATTACATGAAACGTTAAACAGACGAATGGAAAGGAAAATGTGATTATTAGATTAAACAGACCAATGGAAAGGAAAATGTGACTATACACAAGTATTAGGTGTATATCCTTCCCAAGGAAAAGCAGAGCATGATATACATGATAGGACAGCAAGTACAAAAATCATTTAGATAAAGGGCGAGGAAATTCATGATGTTACCCATACAGCGGTGTTTGGATAATTGATCAAGAAACATTTAGCATTGCGCTTCCAATGTTCTTGTTGACATTCGGAATACCACAGTCATGCTTCGAGGTAGCAATAATATGGTGTTTCAAGTAAGGGTTGGGTCTGAAGATCACAAGAGATACAATGGAACAATTTCAAGAGTAGAAAGCAAGGTATAAGCGAAACATGACCAAGATTATGTTGGCAGGAAGTCAAGGATGTTGTCGATGATAACACAAATCATCAAGGCGCAAGGATGGTATTTCTCACCATGAATTCCATTGACATCTCAGAAGAAGTCAAAATGTTGACGTTGATCATGACACATTTTTCAAGGGTTTCAAGAGGATGTAATCGAACAGCGATGACATCAAGCAAGGGAATGGCGAAGTGGAAAGTTATGGGATCAACAGATAAGATGTAAGCTCAGAATCGGAGTTGCTTTTCAAGACATCAAAATGATGTTGAAAGCTCAACGTCAGCCTTGCTCACGGTCTGAAGAATTCGTGCACCAAAGAAGGACGAGGTAGCACGGTCAAAGGTAGCATGACAAGGATGTACCCGGTAGTCTAGGAATGACAAGATTAAGTTTAAATTTACCAGCAATAATTTACCAAAGGCAGAGGATACAATTTACAAGAGGCATTATGTACCAGGGGAAGAACTCACAAGATTTTTGAATGTGAAGGACACTGTCGGATAATAATCCAACAAAGGATATGGCGGTCCACAAGGAATCTAATATGAGTATCGGTACTCAACCAGAAGAAGAAAGAATGCAATTGCATCAGATTATAGAAACGTCTGAATAATTCGATGCTTAGATGCAAAGAAATTATGATTTCCAAAACGAAGGTTCAGAAGCAGACGCTCTGATCAAAAGATGAGTAAGTTGAGTAGAACTAGATGGACAATCAATTGCAACTTGATTGGCCGAGAACCAACTCATGTCCAGAATGACGTCTGAGCCGGAAGGATGAATTCTAAGAATTAACTGATGATAGCGGGTATCCACATACATATTGAATCAATAGGTTCAGAATGGCAATGACAAGGGATGCCAACGAAGATTACTAGACATATGGAATTAACCATAATGTAAGCAATCAAGAATGCCAAGAGCAATAGGCTGTAGCGGATTTTCGGAAGATCAATTAGCATTTCGAAGAATTTTGCGAAACACATGAACAACTAGGGGTGAACAGATCCCCGGGAAAAGTGAGGCATTATTCATAGGTGCGGAAAGGAGCTGCAAGGCGGTAGGCACAAAGGATTTCCGGAATACCGGAGAGCATTTCGGGGTATCTTGTAATAACAAGAGCAACTGGAAATGAATGTGTGAACGACAAGTGTATTTATTAATCCATAGGGATTTATCGCTGGTATGGAACTGCAAAGACGGTGGGCACAAGGGTCTTGGGAAAGCATCGAAGAGTATCTTCAAAATCTTCTGGTGAAGCAGGCGATCATCTGGAGTGAAGGGGCTCTCCGGGATGAAGTGGTTACGAGAACCTAATGTTAGAGTTAGCAAAATCTTTAACCCGAATAGAAGAGAGATCAGAGTCCCAGAGTAAGGAAGAGGAATAAAAGATCCTAATACTACCCATTGGCGACGTGGGCCCGTAAGCTACAGAGCCATGTTAGCAAAACAGTTTTTGGAAGACTAGACTCGACTTCGGCCAAGGAGTTGGAAAGGGGGATTCCTACAGGCAGTCGACTCTGATACCAACTTGTGACGCCCCCGACTTAATCGTGCACTAACCATACATGCAAATGCACACGATCAAGCCTAAGGACTCACTTGAAGATATCACAACACAACTCTAAACACAAATAAAAGTCATACAAGCTTTATATTACAAGCTAGGGGCCTCGAGGGCTCGAATACATAAGCTCGAGTCATACAAGCATCAGCGGAAGCATTAGCATCTGAGTACAGATAAAAGTTAAACAAGTCTGCCTTAAGAAGGCTGAGCAAAGCAACGACATATGATCGAAAAGGCGCAGGCCTCCTGCCTGGGTGCCTCCTATCTACTCCTGGTCATCGGACTCCACATAGTAGTAGGCTCCACCGGAGGGGTAGTAGTAGTCGTCGACAGGGGCAGCTGGCTCCGGGGCTCCGTCATCTGGTCGTAGCAATCGGGTATGGGGAAAAAGGGAAGCAAAGCAACCGTGAGTACTCATCCAAAGTACTCACAAGACTTACATCAGAACTATTCTATTTATGCATTGGTTTCAAGTGAAGGGGTTGTATCTGTGGACTAGACTGCAGAAATGCCAGAATAGGAGGGGGGGAAGGCCTAGCCTATCGAAGACTAGCAACTTGCAGCATCTTGCAGCATTAGAAGAGTGTAGATTAGTACATAGCAAAGTAGTAAGCAAGTAGTAACAACGCCCAGAGATCCTTCCTCGACCCCTGTGAGAAAGCGATCCCGGAGCTAACATATTATTAAACATCACAAGTATCCAATTCTAGTTGTAGTAGATCGGGATACTCTCTGAGCGTCCGTTATCGTGGACACGGCTATTCGAATAGATATACTTCCCTGCAGGGGTGCACCAACTTACCCAACACGCTCAATTAACTCTGGCCGAACACACTTTTATCGGGTCATGCCCGACCTCGGCTGATCGACACACCATAGTCCTACCTAGACTCAACAAAGAGGCCAGCACGCCAGTCTACATCCTAAGTGCGAAGGTGTCATGGGCCAATTGTCCTTTGCACTCCTGCGCGTTGCGAACGCGGCCGAGAGCAGACCTAGCCCCCTTAATACAAGCGCAGGCTTTCCCAGTCCAACCCGGCACGCGCCACTCAATTGCTGACGTTTGAGAGCTTTCGGAAGAATCGTACGACGCCGACTGCCCATACTTATTCCCGCGTGGTGGTTAGTGCGAAAAGGCCAGAGGCCTACTCATATCACATATCCTAACCCGTTAGTGCGCTGGGAGCTCGCGGTGACAATCAGTGATCCACGATCTGTGGTCCCTCGCCCCGTCTCGTGGACTTACGGCAAGGGCCAGGAATGCCCGGCCGTGCCACGTAATTATCTCGCGGTACCCACACGGTCAACCCGACTCCACATTTCTCGCGGGTACCCCTCGGGGTCGACCCGCCTTCAACAAGGTCTGAGGTAAAAGTCAAGGTATCCGTGTGTTCATCACATCAAGGGGGAATCCGAGGTATCACCCTCGTTGGATTCCTACTCGATGTATCTGTCAAGGTGAACTCGGAGGAATCACCCTCGATGGGTTCACACTTGAGGGGTTGCACGACAGAGGCATCATCGGAGGTGGTGAAAGAGGGATCACCCTCGGTAACCCACATCCGACTAGCTACGCTACAGAGATGCCATCCGGAGTGAGTTAGGAGGTATCACCCTCGGCACTCGATAGTAGCTCTACAGAGTCGTGCAACTAAGAGGGGGTAGGTGCGGTGATGTGTCGGTCTCTGCGCATCGATCACATTGATCGGGGGCACCAGTAACAAAGCGGGGCAACAAGGACAAGGGTGAGGGGTCACTGATGGATCACTAACCAACCTATTCTAAGCAGTTTAGGATGACAGGTAAAGTAACAACAGCAGGTTACAAAAACAGGCTATGCATCAGAATAAGAGCAATCAATTACAGTAGCAAATTCTAATGCAAGCATGGGAGAGAAAGAATAGTCAATATTGGAATGATCAAGGAGGGTTTGCTTGCCTGGAAGCTCTGCTGAAAAGGTCTGGTCATCAGGAGTGTAGTCGTACTCGGCAGCAGTGTCGGTCTCGGGGTCTACCGGAGAGAAGAGGGGGAAGAAACAATAAATAAAAGCAAACAATGCAACACAGATGCATGGCATGGCAGTATGCTGTGCCAGGGGTGACCTAATGCAGCACTACACGTTACAGACGGAGCGGGAAAATATCTGGGGATATTTTCCCGGCCTTAGGCAGTTTTCGGACAGGTGATCCGGAGGGGAAGGTTCCATGTTTGTAGTGTTGTGGGCATGTGACAGCTGCATGGAGGGCATATTCGGGTTCGTCTCGTTTTCCTGATCAACTTTCATGTAGAAAACTTTTTCATCCGAGCTACGGATTATTTTATATTATTTTTCAAAGTTTTAAACATTTTCTGGATTTTTTGGAATTAATTTAATTCGAAAATCATTTAAATAGTAATTGCTGCGGGTACACAGAAGTGTACCCAGCAGTCCAACACAGAGGCTGACACAGGGGGCCCAGTCAACGCTGACTGGGCAGTCAACATGGACTGGTCAGCAATGAACAGTACAGGTGGGTCCCGCATGTTAGGAATTTATTAATTTCCAAAGAATTAAATTGATTAATTGGGCGGGCCCACTTGTCATTGATAGATTATAACTAAAGGGTTATTTAGCCCGGGGCCCACCAGCCAGTGCATATTAGCTTTAGGGTTAGAGTTAATTAGGGGGGTTAGGTTAGTCCCTAATCTAATTAGGCCGGTCCAGGTAGCAGTGGCAGGGCCACGGCTGGGCGCGCGCGCGCGGCCACGGCAGAGGATCTGATGTGTTGATCCACATATGAGCTTTGAACTTGTAAGGATGAACTTTTGAACTTGCACAATATATATTGCTCAGTCTATGAGTCATGTACTTTTTATGCTTAAATTCAGTGTTCTACCTTGATATGCCTATGCCAATTGCACATAATTAGAGTAAAAAATAGATGCAAATAGTGTAGTTACATACAGTTGTCATAATTACAATGCCCGATGAGAAACAAATTACTAATTCATTTAGTCTTGCCGACAATAGCTGGGAACCACGACCACCAGCATGCAGCATGGGCAATGGGCGGAGAACGGAACACTACCTCGCTAGGAACCATGGTCGCACAGCATAAAACGAATAGTGGATGGAAAGGCTATCTCACCGGGAACCAGGGCCACGACTTGTAGTGGGCAATTGGTGGCGAATGGAAGGCTACCTCGCCGGGTACCTCAACTACTAGGTACATTTTTTGTTTCAGTAGTAATTAGCTCGCATGCTATTGCATAAGAACAGTTTCTAAAATGTCACTTTACAAGGTTGCTGGCCTATGTGTTAACACTAAATTTCTTGTGTATATATGTGTCATGGTTTCCTTTTCTATCCATGGTTATGTAGCTCTTAATCATGAAAATCTAGAGAGGTTGTGAAAGAGTTTGTTTTTTCTTCAGTGAATGCTTTCGTAATAGGCTATAAAATAAGCTACTAGGTTGTAGGATCTCTGTTTCAGATGGTCAGTGCCTCCATTGTTGATAAAACAGCAAGCACATGAACATAGCTCTATATAGTACCATGTGAGCCAATTATAACTTTTGTAGGAACTATATTATTAACTATGATATCATGATGATTTATTGATCAAATATTTGTTGATCCACATATGAGATTTGAACTTGAGCTGATTCCACTTTCTTGACAAATTTTTGTGAAAAAATTTCAGGCACTTAGCCAACTGGTGCACATGGACATGATGACTTTGCAGCGTTTATGGACCAACCAACTTATAATCATGGATCTGATGTGTCTTCTAGACCATTTGGTGTTTCGGGTATTTTGGAGCTTGCACTTTGTGCATGTGGATACAGACTTGTGTGTTCTGGACCATCTAGTTGAAATCTCTCATACCAGCAAATAGTGCTCATCTTTTTGTGACTTCTGTGTACTGGGTGATTGTTAAGATGATCAAAACTATGCTTGGTCAAGATTGATGTGTATGTCAACTTGTGTTCAATGTATATGCATGTTTATGAACATATTTTCATTGTTGTACAGTATGTGTTCATCTTGAATCTGCTTGTGGATGTGAGGATAATAATTGAATCTGTTTAGAGCTTGTATATATAGATAATAATTGAATCTGTTTAGAGCATGTATGTATATATTGTTTCGGCTGCACATCCCTTTACCAACAATTTATCTGTTGGCAAAGGCAATATCTGTCAGTGTAGGTAGGGTGTATGTTGACAGACTATCTGTTGGCATAGATATGGTGTACGTGGCTAATAAAGTGTCGGCATAGGTAGGGTGTATGTGGACAGGCTATCTGTCGGCATATGTAGGGTGTATGTTGTCTGATAAAGTGTTGGCGTAGGTAGGGTGTATGTGGACATACCATCTGTCGGCGTAGGTAGGGTATATGCCGACTGAAAAAGTGTCGGGAAGTAAACAACTGTCGGCAATACCTTTGCCCACAGCAAGTCCTCCGACTCGTTCATCTTCTGTCAGCATTGGTGTTAGCTACAACTTATGTGTCGGCAAAGGTACCCTATGCCGACACATTGATGTGTCACGTAAGCTCTACCGTAGTGTAGTGTGGGGGCGGCAGCAGCCGCGGGTGGAGGCGAGTGCGGGCGGCCGCGGGCGCACGTGGGCGGGCGCAGGGGCACGCGTGGGGCGACCGAAGCGCGTGGCGCAGGCATGGCCATGCGGCGGTGAGCGCGAGCTCCAGCGAGCTCCGGCGGGGCGGCTACGGCAGCGGAACGAAGGGGAAAATAGGAGGGGACGGGCGGCGGCTCACAGCGACGGCCGATGGCGAGCTCGGAGGGGTCGGGGGCGTGTCGGAGCGTGGATCCACGGCGGGGCAGGGGGCGGCGACCGACGACGTGGGCGCGGCCGATCCGGCGGAGGAGATCTCGATGCCGACAGGTGAGGGCGTCCATGCTCATTCTGTTGCCCGCAGGCGAAGTGGACGGCGGCGATGGACCTCCTGGACAAGGCGGGGTGGTGCGGGGCAGCCGGTGACCGCGGCAGCGAAGGTGGTGCGGCGACGGCGGCGCTCGGATGCGTCCGGGCGAGGCGAGGGAGCGAGGAGAGGGCTAATGGGGGGGGCTAGGGTTGGACGCGGGGAAACGGGGAGGGGATCTTCTAGCCACCCAGGGCTACAGGGGAGCGCCGGTGTCGTGCGGCGAGAGGGGCCCTGGGCGTGCGCGCGCTCCTGTGATGACAGCGAGGAGGAGTGAGCAGGAGGAGGGAGAAGTAGGCTAGGCGGGCTGGGCCTGCCACTGTGGCCACTAGGGCCCAGTGTAGCAGTAGGTTTTAGCATTTTCTCTTTTCTTTTTTCTGCCTTGCTTTTTCTTTTCTGTTTGCATTTTATTTTTGCTCCAAAAGACTTTTGTAAAATGTGCCACCTGCCACATTAAATACTTTGCAATAATCTGAGTTGGCACAAAAAGTTTGAGGCAGTTTGGAATCCATTTGAATTTTGTTGGAATTTAAAAGGGGGAAGAAGTGCTGCTGGACCACTGTTTTAAATATCCAGGGGCATTTTGGGAATCCAGATGAGGTTGGTTCCAACATGATAAATATTTAGGGAATATTTGCCAAATTATGAACTATTTTGTTGGCTCATTTGAAGATGCAAATATTTGAGTTGCATTTCAAATTGGAATTTGAACTTGATATGGACAAGTGGCAACTTGGCTTAGCAGAACATGATGACATGGCATCATTAGGGGGAGGATCACTGTAGCATGACACTGGGGGTGTTACACTGATGGTTTCCGAATATTTGAGAATTTATAGAAATGGAATTAGGTCAAAAGGAGCCACGAGGGGCCCACAAGGCATCAGGGCGCCCCCCCTCCGGGGCCGCGCCCTGTTGCCTTGTGGCTTCCTCGTGAAGCTTCTGGCTTCCTTCCGAAGCTTCCAGGGTCTCTTTTGTCCAGAAAAAAATTGTTAAAAAGTTTCATGGCATTTGGACTTCGTTTGGTACTGATTTTCTGAAAAACCAAAAACAAGCAGAAAACAGCAACTGGCACTGGGCACTAGGTTAATAGGTTAGTCCCAAAAAATGATATATAATTGCATATAAAAACATCCAAGATTGATACTATAATAGCATGGAACAATCAAAAATTATAGATATGTTGGAGACGTATCACAGTATATCGCAACAATGCTGCTCGCTGGTTTGCTCTTGTTAGGACATGTTGCCTTGTATCGTTGTACTTACATTCATACCTGGTTGATTATGTGACATCTGTGTGCATGATAGCTTGCTTATCCACCGTTCGCTCCAAATTATCAGATCTATATTAATGCTTACATTAATGTAGAATAAACCCAATGCTTATGAAGAAGTTTAGCTTGCATTGTTCTTGTAAGTACCTGTTGTCCTTTATCACTGTACTTATATTGACAACTAGTTCATGTACCATCACTCTGCAGCTTATTTCCCCTTGCCCTCCATTTTCTAGACCTTATCAGATCTACATTTACTCTTACCAAAATGTTGAATAAAACAAATGCTACTAAATAAGTTTAGCTCTGCATTGCTCTTTGATACGTCTCCAACGTATCTATAATTTTTGATTGTTACATGCTATTATTGTATCAATCTTGGATGTTTTATATGCAATTATATGCCATTATATATCATTTTTTGGGACTAGCCTATTAACCCAGTGCCCAGTGCCAGTTGTTGTTTTCTGCTTGTTTTTGCCTTTTCAGAAAATCATTATCAAAAAGTGTCCAAACGAGAAAAAAAAACTTTGGATTAATTTTTTCTGGACCAAAAGAGACCCACGAAGCTTTGGGAGAAGACCAGAAGAGCCACAAGGAGGCGGCAAGCCTGGAGGGCGCGCCCAGGGGGTAGGGCGCGCCCCCCAGGCTTGTGGGCCCCTCGTGGCACCTCTTGACCTAATTCCAGCGCTATAAATTCCCAAATATTCCAAAACCAACAGAGAGCCAGAAGAGAAAACCTTTCCGCCGCCGCAAGCCTCTGTTCTTCCGCGATCCCATCTGGAGGCCTTTTTCGGTACTCTACCGGAGGGGGAATCGATCACGGAGGGCTTCTTCATCAACCTTGCTGCCCTTCCGATGATGTGTGAGTAGTTTACCACAGACCTACGGGTCCATAGCTAGTAGCTAGATGGCTTCTTCTCTCTCTTTGATCTTCAATACCATGTTCTCCTCGATGTTCTTGGAGTTCTATCCGATGTAATCTTCTTTTTGCGGTGTGTTTGTTGGGATCCGATGAATTGTGAGTTTATGATCAGATTATTCTTGAGAAATATTTGAATCTTCTCTGAACTCTTTTATGCATGATTATTATAGCTTTGTATTTCTCTCCGATCTATCAATTTGTTTGGCCTACTAGATTGATTTATCTTGCAATGGGAGAGGTGCTTTGTGATAGGTTCAATCTTGCGGTGCTCAATCCCAGTGACAGTAGGGGACATGACACGTATTTGTATTGTTGCCATTAAGGATAAAAAGACGGGGTTTAATCATATTGCTTGAGTTTACTTTGTCTACATCATGTCATCTTGCTTAAAGCGTTACTCTGTTTCATACTTAATACCCTAGATGCATGCTGGATAGCGGTCGATGGGTGGAGTAATAGTAGTAGATGCAGGCAGGAGTCGGTCTACTTGTCTCAGACGTGATGCCTATATACATGATCATTGCCATGAATCCGTCATAATTATTTGCTTTTCTATCAATTGCCCAACAGTAATTTGTTTACCCACCGTATGCTATGTGTTCGAGAGAGAAGCCTCTAGTGAAAACTATGGCCCCCGGGTCTACTTTATCATATATAAAAAAACCTAAAAATACCTTGCTGCAATTTATTTACTTTTATTTTAGTTAGTATTTTAGTTTATCTATTTACCTCTATAAGATCTAATCCTTGCAAATAACCACTAAGAGGATTGACAACCCTCTTATTTGCGTTGGGTGCAAGTGTTTGCTCTTGTGTGTGCAGGTGCGCTTAACGGAATTTTGCTTGGTTCTCCTACTGGATTGATAACCTTGGTTCTTAACTGAGGGAAATACTTATCTCTACTGTACTGCATCATCCTCTCCTCTTCGGGGAAATACCAACGCAGACTACAAGTAGCACTCTTGTCGGTACCTTTTTGCATGTACCGCTGTACTTAAATTTATAGCTAGTTGATTATGTAGCATCACTCTGCATCTTAACTTAAATATTCTCCATTTGTTCCTATATTATCACATCTATATTTACGCTTAACAAAATGTAGAATAAAATCAATGCTTATGAAGAAGATTCTGTGGTAAACTACTTGAATTGCCCCCCCCCCTCCCCATCAGCATGGACAAGGACTTTATAGAGCCGGTCTTCACTACTAACGTAAGTTTGTCCTTCTTGAGCCTTCAAAATTTGTTGTGTGTATTTGGATAGGCATGACTGCAACTGCTGTTTATTTTTTGTGTTTGCGTCAAATTGCATGTTTAAAGTTTATTATGAAGAAGTTCATAAACATAAGTTTGTCCTTCTCAATTTTAGTTTTTAGTTGTAAAACCAAGTTCCTTATTCGTACCATGTAAATTAAACTAAACAGAGCAAGTGATCTTCTTTAGAGTGCATGCATGCTTGTGTTCTTGATCTGTAATCCAGTGGTATGGTGAAGCTGGCCACTCCTGCACAATACCATTTCCTACCATGTCTTAACTATGAACAATGCCATATGATGTTAATGCTATTTTAAACCGTGTCTTTTTATTTGCCAATAAGAAATGGGATGAATTGATAGCACTGATGCTTATACGTGCAAAACCTGTTATCTGTTTTCTTGTTTGTCTTTCAGAGTGATATCTCTGACGCCAGGAAGAACTGCCACAATGATAGTGTGACGAACCCATTGCTTGTCCCTCTAACATATATTGCAGGGAAGAAGGCAACACATCTTGGAGATAGCGATACAACCCCAAAGTCATGTCTTGATGTGACACAAGCTCGATGAAGTCGCCACCTGAATATGTTCGACTTCTTCAGTCTCAACTTCAAGCAAAAAGACGTGGCTCAGCTCAACTACTGGAACTCCAATCTCTATGGATGATCAACGAGAAGTATAGTGCGTCCATTGATGCTATGCAGCTAGTGTTGGAGGATATAAGCGTCAAACAAGCGTAGTCTCATCAGCTTGCTCAGCTGCTTGCGCTGCAGCTGCCGTGCAGGGCTAACCTTTCCTAACTGTGTTGAAGTGTTGTTGGTTCTGTATATTATTTTGTCGGCGCGTTTATTTGCACTGGTGGCGTCCTTTGATACCCAGTGTATGTAATCTATTGTCTGGTTGCGCTTTGTTATCACTGGTGGCGAACTTTGATGCCCAGTGGATGTAATATCCCGTTATTTCTTTATTGTATAGTCTAGGTTTATTCTTAGTCACTATGTTGTAATTTATTTACTATATATGCTATCGTCGCTAGGCCGTAAGCTTCGACGAAGATCAATGGACCAAAACGTTATTGGTCCGTCAGTGGTATATATATAAATAAATTAGACTACGCGAACGGGTCGGCCCGCAACTCTATATATGGGTCAAAACATGGGCCCACAATCATCTCGGGCCATTAGCAGGCCGGAACATAAACCGGGCCCAAGTAGTTTTGGGCCTTTAACAGGCTGAGTAAACCGCCGGCCTTAGTTGGGCCAGAAAATACCATGGGCTTTTAACAGGCTGAAAATTAGATTGGGCCTGAATTGTGCCAAACAATTCACAGGCCGACAGCAGGCCGAAATATACCTCGACCCATGATTGGCCCAATTATATGACGGTTTGTTAACAGGCCAATATTTATCTTGGTCCTTGGTTGGCCCAATAACATTATGGGCTGTAAGCAGGCTGGATGCAAAGCAGGCCATAATTAGGCCCAATTATATAACGAGCCTTTAAAAGGCCGATAGTAAAAGTGGGCTGAAATTTATCCACGAAGACCACAGGCCGTTAAGAGGCCGAAAGTCACTTGTACCAGAAATGGGCCCAAATGCTGCACGTGCCGTTAAATGGCCAAATGTTAAACCAGGCCGAAAACGGCCCAAGTGCACGAAGGGCCGCTAACAGGCCAAAACAATCATCGGGCCGAACTTGGTCAAACTGTTCAATGGACCTACAACATGCCGTAATACAAACCGGGCCTTAAATGGGCCCAAAACACAGTGGACTATTAACGGGCCATTCTGATATGGGCCGTAATTAGGCCCAAAAAATGGCAGGCTGTTAACGGGTCGGCCCACTAGTATCTGACAAAATCTTTTGGGGCTTTGGCTGGGCCGGCCCGTTTAACCTTAATGGGCCATTATTGGGTCG
Source organism: Elymus sibiricus (assembly GCA_039707655.1). Classification (NCBI taxonomy): domain Eukaryota; kingdom Viridiplantae; phylum Streptophyta; class Magnoliopsida; order Poales; family Poaceae; genus Elymus; species Elymus sibiricus. The sequence continues at coordinate 231,383,425 of CM077668.1, forward strand.
TGCCACGTGTCGACGTATCATAGGCGTCTCTCGTCCAATGAATGGATGACATCTGTCGCAACGCCGAGCTGACATGTGGTTCCGTTGGCGAATGAGAATTTAACACGTGGAAAATTGCCATTGGTCCGGGCTGTTAACGGGTTATCGGATCCAAACCCGCACCCGATAGCTTAACAGCGACCCGTTACGGTGGATGCCACGTATCGGTTACCCTTGACGAAAACACTTCCATGACGCGTCATTTATCGTCATGGAAGTGGACACTTCCGTGATGATAATTTGAGTATTGTCGTTGAATACTTCTACGACAGCATAGGTATGACTATCTTGATTCTGTCATAAAATCGTCACGGATGTACATGCATGACAAAAAACGTGACCTACTGTGACAAACACGTATCATCACGGAAGTGTTTTTTTTGTAGTGTGTGTTCGAAAAAAGCTGGCCAGTCAGGTTTCACGGCAACGAGAAGGTGGATGGGCAAGGCGCCTATCCATTGAAACTTCACCAAGTGTGTCGGGCTGCTCCACCCAGACGGTCGGCAAAAAAATGTCTCAATGAAAAACTATTCGTTGCAGGGGCCACGACGGCCAGGGCCCAATAGACCATATAGATAACATATGTCGAGGTTGCCGTCTACTTGTCTGAGGGCATGGTGGCTGCCAGTGGGCTGTCCACGGACTCGCCAACCTCCTCATCTCTCATCCACTGTGCCTTCCCGGACGTCGGTTAGATCCTCGATGCTAGCAACAAGATGAGTGGTGGGTGGGTCGGAAAAATTGATTTTTCCCGGGGACTACCAGATTCGGTCGTACACTGAGATCGGGTCATAAGATGTCGCGAGCTTCTGAAACCGATATAATATCTCATCCAGAAGAAGTTTCTCACGCTACTCCTGAACCTGGTCTAATACCGGAAACAGGGAGAGCAGCTTTGAGATCCGATCTAACATCAACCTCAGAAAAGATTCCACACGTTCCTCCTGAGATTGATCCAAAATCAAGTCTAGGGGAAGCGGCTTTGAGATCTGATCTGACATTGATCTCGGAAAAAAAGAGTCTAACGCCCAGCCAAGGCCACTCTGACATCGGAGCCATGGGGAGCGGCTTCGGCATCCGGTCTGGGATCGACTCCGAAGAGGATTCTCACGCTCATCCTAATTCTGATCTGACATCGGGACTGAGACAAGCGGTTCATGTTGCTCCTCGACTTGGCACGACACCAAGCATGAAAATCAGCTCTCCGCAGTATCCACGGTGTACTCCATGTCATCGAACCTGACGGTCCAGCCTGGAGCAAAGGACTCGACTTGGCCGAGGTGGCCATCTGAGTTGGCAACGAGGGTGACGCTGCCCAAGATGAACATTTGTCCTGACACAAAGACCTCGCCGAAACTGATATGCCCGTTGATCTTGATTCCGATCGATCCACGGCGATCGCCTAGCAAGACCTGCATGGGCCACCACTGACAGAACCTAAACCGGCAAATCTCGAGGTAGGAGATCCTAAGCTAGATGTTTTGGAACGAGGGTAACAGAGACACGGGGATTTTACCCAGGTTCGGGCTCTCCAAGGATATAATGCCCTACGTCATGCTTGCATTTATCGCATTGGAGTAAGTACAAAGTATAGGTTGACCACCAAAAGATTGTATGATCTTAACCTGTGATATCTACGAGCAAGACCCCTTGATTTATATAGATATCGGGGTTTCCTAGGGTACAAGATGCTAGTTGGCTACGTACGAGGAGATAGAATTCTCCATGAATCCAGCCTTGGGGTATATGAAGTCTTCTGGAGCCTTCTGATTATACGCCATGGGCCGCCCGATGTGGCCCAGGTCGGGGCCAACAAGGGGTCCTCAGCTCGGCCCACCAGGCCAGGAGTCGACATGGTGAGAAGCCCCTTAGCCGGGACACTGTCACAAACGTTAACATCTCTTGTTATATACTATAAACTTGTGACGAAAGGACCTATTAGTATAACATTTAATTTGGAGCAGTTCAACACAATTGTTCTTCTAACACTGTGTCCTCAAAGTTGCTGGCATTCTCGTTACACTAACTTATGCCCATGAACAGGAAAACGGAACGATCATGTAACACTTGAACTAGTCTTCGAAGCAGGACTAGGAATCTATTTTACCGTTTATCATTTCACACATACATATGAGTTTTCCTCTGGAGACTCTTGGATATACAGACACGAGAACCATTGCAATTATAGCACAGAACATAAACATTAATTACGAACATAGAAATAAATAATAACTTTTATTATTGCCTCTAGAGCATTTTCCTTGACATTTTAGTTCGGACACAAATGTTGACTTGCCATATAGACATTTTCTCGTATACAACATCAATTGTTGTGGTATCGATGATGTCATTATGTTTGGCAATCCGACACAAGGGGAATCGTTTTAATCCAAGAGGCGTCCGCAAAACCCGAGCGCCCATCCTATATACCTAAGAAATTCATCCTCACTATATTATTTATCTTGACATACATCCTATCCACATCATCAAGTAGGTGGACCGCTACCACGCACGCGTCCGATACCCGGTCCCACCCAAAAACCCTCTCGCACGAAGTGGTTGCCGCACATTCATACTGGTCAGCATCGCTCTAGAGCAGAGGTGACTCCGAGGCATTGATGCCGGTCAGAGCGACGAGACCGGACGAGCGGGTGGTGCCCCTTCAATGCTCACGCGGCGACTAAGAAGCCTACTCCGGCCACTGCACCGCATTGAAGTCGGCTTCTCGTCCTTCGCCTGGCCGCCACGCCTATTTTAAGATGTGCTCTAACGTCATCCACATCACATCTCTTCAAACTCCTCTAACACCGTTCCCAACCTCTCTGCTCCAAACCTCTCCGGTCCAGATCCACCATGCCCAGGTCTTGGTCCTCCACGCCGGCAGGCGGCAGTCGCTTCGGATGCCGCCGCTATTGCTCTCTGGGGCCCTTGAGCTCCATGGCCGCCGGCTCCTTCGGCAAGGGGGGGGGTCATCATCTCCTCCAACGATGAGGAGGACCAGGCGGCGCCGCAAGAGACGCCACAGCAGCCACACCTGTACGTGGAGGCGGCGGTGACGGACAACGAGTACGTCCGTAAGATGAAGATCATGATGGAGCGGTCACTCCACCACCGTGGTCTGGCCGCCCTCGCCGCCGCAACACGTGTGAAGGTCGAGCTACCCTTGCCGCCACGCTACCGCGTGAAGCAGGAGCCGGAGTGGCCGCCTCTCCGCCGCGTGAAGGCGAAGGTGCAGCCCCCCCTCCCCCCTCCCCACGCGCAACCGCGATGTCCAAATCGGACGTCGCGTGAAGGACACGCCGCCACACAGCCGCCTCGACCAGCCGACGTCGCCGCCACGCCGCAACTAGGGCGGCAAGGCCGTGAAGGAGGAGGTGCCACCGGCAATCGCGAAGACGCGTGGGCACATCCTCCACTACCTCGGTGGTCGCGGTTCCTCGTCGTGAAGCATCTTCTCGGCGGAGGACAGGACAGTGAGGCGGGAGCGGCGCAACGCGGCGCGCCGCTCGACCCAAGTCCGACGAGGCATCGGCTTAGGTCCGCACTGACCCCGACCTCGCCGCCCAGGCCCTCGACTGGTCGCTCACCAGTCACCACCGCGGAGCGCCTCCTCCGTGAGCGCCAGGCGGCGGTCGAGCAGGGTTGTCGTGCCCCTGCGCCCTTCCATTGCTGGAGGGACCACTCTGACGACGACGGCGACGGCGGCACGGACGCCGACGGAGGTGTGGCCGGCAGGGCGCCCACGTGTACGAGGTCACTATCTGCTACCTAGTGTATGTTTTTTTAGGTTTAGTTGAACAGACGAAATATCGTTCGTCTTATGTAAATTATGTCCAAACTTAAGTGAATTCCATCTTATTTGCATAAAATTTATTCAATTTGTTCAAATCTGCTTTCAAATGTATGCGGACACGGTTGAATGACCGGCTCCCGCGTCAGTGTATGCGGACTGGTCCGGACCAGTCCGCGGACAAATACAATGTCAGCTATAGGAGATAGCATTGAAGATGGCCTTAGCTCCCAAGTACTCTCTCCGCCCCCAAAAAGTTTGTCGCTCAAATGGATGTATCTAGCACTACATCCATTTGAGTGACAAGCTTTTTTATAACGGAGGGAGTACTAGTCATAAGTCAAAAAGTCAGCCGAAAAGTCGGCAGCAGCAGAACAAAACCTTCGTTTTCAACTTGAAATTGTCAATGCGATTAGTGTGTTGGGCTCACCGAAAGCACCTTCTTCTCAGTTGCTTGCAACTGCTTAATTATGATAGCAACGGACGCGTCAACTCAACCCCCCACCCCCACATTAATAGAAGGCAAACGACATCCCGTGGAAAACAATTCAAACTAGTAGAACGTCCGTGCGTTGCTACATGCTACAATGCATAAAAATGAATCAAGCAATGATTAAGGTCGTCTCGAAGGTTGAAACTCACCTCTTCCTCGTACGTCCGGACGTGTTCAAACATCAAACGGGCGTCCAGCGGGCTCCTCAAAATCCAACCACCTGGACAGTCCGGGCTTCCCCTTCAATTCCATGTTGCTCTGCCAAGATGTGCCGGAGATTCATCGCCGCCGTGAAGGGAGGGAATGGGATTTTACCGGAGGTCCAAACCAATCCGCCTCCACTTCAATTCCATCGCTCCCGAGCCCGATCCAGAGTAGACCGACTCCAAATTCTTGTCTACTGGTGAGGATTTAAGGCTCTAGATACCAATTGGCAAGCCCTCGCTAGGGAATGGAACATAGAGAGATTCAGAGATGAAACACTTAGAAAACAGGGGAAGCTCAGCTTGTCACGGGAATTTACTACTCTCAGAGGAATGCTTGCTAGAACTTAGGAGATTACAAGGAAGTTTATGCCGGCCAGAACATGGCGGCGTCTAGGGTTCAACACAAATACAAGAGATAAGATATTCCTGCCCTTTGGGGCTTATATATCCCAGAAACGAACAACAAAGAAAGAAGATAAACTGTAGGTGAACGACCCTAGGATCAGAGATGGACGCTTACATAGCTAGTGGCGGCAGCGAAGAGGTATGGAGCTGCGGATGAACAATACATGTGTCCAAGTCTTCAGTAATCTTCAGATAGAGCTTCAGTGACGGGTCCTGACAGTTTTCCTCCATCAGTGGTGGGCAGCTGATATCTCTTATCCAGGAGCTGTTCATGAGCCCGTCTTTTACTGACTTGGCCTTTTGTCTTGTTTTGGAGAAAAGGGAAGGAGCCAACGCTCTAAGGAGAGAAGCACCAATCCCTGAAGAATCCCAAAAACTTGCGAGCTCACCATTGCCAACATTCACACTTGAAACAGATTCCTATCTTGATCGTCGCATGGCAGCTCAGTGCCAATCCATGGCCTGCTGGGAGCATGCCATGACAACCATAGCCATCGAAGCTGCAGAGCACGAGCAAATTTGTCTAGGTCATGAGTACCGAGTCCCCCCAAGTCCACTGGTGTGCAGACAGAATTCCAATTGATTTTACACTTGCCACCTGTAAGCTCATCTTCTTGTGCCCAAAGAAAAATGTCTGCAGCTTTTGTTGATATCTTTGAAGAAACCTTTACCCAAAAAGGGTCCGCTTTATATTATAAAGCAACCATCACCACAAACATTCGATCGAACCGATACAAACACATCCGGAGCATACGTCCCGCCTTGAACGTCGCCGGAGCTGCGACATTCCGCACACGGACGGGGAAAGGGGGAGGTGGGGGAGCGGACACATCCGGACCGGCACACCCCTGTGCCAGTGACGAGTGGCCCGAGCACGTCGGCGCCGCCCATCCCTCCTGCCAACCTCCCACTAGAACCGCGCAAAGCCACCGACGCAGACCCGGCCACCGGCAAGGAAGACCCCCAAGGACCGCCGCCTACTGCCAAGAATACTCACTGGGGAGCCCATCTGTGCTGCCGCCGTCGTCCAGCCGGCGGAACGCCTGGAGCCCGACCAGCACGCCCACCTGCCACCGCCGCTGCGCCTCCACCACCACCAGCCGTGGCCACGGCAGGGGCGGACGCCCGCAGCTCGTGCCGCCCTCGGCCCGCGCCGCCTGGGCCCAGATCTGGCCACCGACTCCGCTGGAGCCCACCGCGCACCACTACCGCTGCAGCCTCTTCACACCGCCGCTCACAGCCCACGAGTCCGCCGCCGGCTGCTGCCGCCGCGCCCCGAGCAAACGCCGCGCCACCGCCCGACCCGGAGGCCCGCGCCCGCCAGACCGAGCGGGGGAAGGAGAGCACCCCGCCGCCGCCAGTACGTCGAGGCAGCGGCGAGGGGAGGAAGGCGCGAGGAGGTGAGGCTCGTGGCGGCGCTAGGGATTTCCCCCCCGGCGCTCGCGGAAGCGTCGCGGGAGGGGAGGGGTGGCTAACCAAGACCAAATGTGGCTAAGATGGGTATCACGGTGAGCACCGAACGAAGGAGAGCATAATGTACTTAGCACTAAAATATGAGAAAAACCACAACACCTAAGTCAGTTTTACTACAAATAGATTAGGAGAGATACAGATATAAAAACACATGTATAAATTTCTGTCTGACAAACAATCATACACTTATGTCAATATGAGATGTTGGACTGTCACTATTTTTAAAACTGTATTTTCTTCGCCTTAGCACTAAAATATGAGAAAAACCGTACAACACCTAAGTCAATTTTACTACAAATAGATCAGGAGAGATACAGTTATAAAAAACACATGTATAAATTTCTTTCTGACAAACAATCATACACTTATGTTAATATGGCATCCATATGATGTTGGACTGTCACTATTTTAAAAACTGTGTTTTCTTCGCTCTAGTCATCTCTTCCTGAAAAGATGAAAATGTAAATCATGTCTGCTAAAATAAAAATGATACTGTACATATCAATGGCCTGCTCTTCTATGTAGCTATGGTGATCAAACATGGGTCTCAATGGATAATAAAACGACCACAGACGTTATACCAAACTGGCAAAAGAGATGTTAACTACAGTATCTTCATATGTACTTCCCTTGTAGTTTTCTTCTTTCTAAAGATTCTATAGGGAAGGACCCGACGGTCAATCTGTTGATACAATAAACAGGAGAAATACAACTTACGCACAATACCTTCACCAGATGGCCGTTGCATATGGAGCAGCACGACGAACAAAGAGTCGGTGAGTAAGCTGGTAGCGGACGGACTGTCGTGCTCTTCCGTGTTGTGCTCGCCGGTGCACCCGCCAGGCGGCTGGCCGCCCTCCCTCAGCTCTGCCCGCTCACTGCCGGCAGATTAGCACATGGATGCATCAGCCGGCAGTACAACTGCCCATCAAAGAACAAAATTAGCAGAAAACTGGGATTAAGAAAAAATGATGTTAGCTCAGATATAGGGTATAGCAAATGCAGTTTCTTTGCAGGTTTATACACCAATAATATAACCACAATTGCAGTACAAAAAAAGGGACACTTGATTTGATTTACAACAGATATACAACCATCCACTTGCATCATAGGGCACCCTGCTCCCTCGAGCATCCAATTGAAAGGTATTCACTTCCCGTGGGAACTCCACTCAGATTTCAGACCGGGATGATTCAGTCACCAGAGAGACGGCGGCATTGTGCTTTTATTGCTGCCGTAGTGCGTCATCCTCCCTCATCACCCTAGCCGCCACCGTTTATGCGGAGATGGTTGTTGGTATGGTAGATTGTCAGGCCATCCAAGTTCATCAGCTTCAGAATTCCCTTTTGAGTGTCATCTGCAAGTGTTGGATGCCATGATAAAAGCAGTGACATTCGATCGAGCATGCCAGCGGATAATCATTGCCGGCCAGTACCAGATATAAATCACATGGACTCGTCGAAGATGACGACGAAGCAGCCGCACCGCCGACCCTCGATCATCTTCTCGCGGGGTCGCGAACCACCGCAGCTGCCCCATGACAAATAAGGTTTTTTTTAATGTGAAGTGAACCATGAAAACTTGGGAGTGCAGGAACCATGCTGAATCTATTTTCGAGTGTCTTACTTGTCCAATATACAGGCACCATTTTAGCTGCAAAGTTCTCAAATAGACATTTCCGAGAAACATGGTAATAATATTATTAACATATCAAGCTGAAAAGAAAACTTCATATGGAACAGAATGTTTCCAGAAAATAGTGATGCATTGACCATTGGCTGAAAGTGCACTAAATCATAATGTATATTCAAGTGTCAGATAACTTCAAGAGATCATTTTGATTGCTGAAAGGCTATTGACACCTATTTAAAAATGAAAAGACTAATACCATGCCATTTCAGATGCAGATAGTTTTGTGCAACAGTACAAACACTCCATGACAAAAAAAACACAATCTATTATAGAAGCAATGCCGATGAATTACCCCAGGTACAGTAAAATAACCTGACTAAGTAAAGAAACATAAGAGCGTTTAGATCACTAAAGTAGTGATCTAAACGCTCTTATATTTCTTTACAGAGGGAGTAAATGCAAAATAAAAAGAGAACAATTGTTTAACATACCTGACATTGACAACGCAAGGAAATAACACATCACTATCAGCATTGCCAGTTCTCTTAATTGAAACATTACTTTCACTCAGGGATTGTACTAATTTAGTCTACAAAGATGGTTACAGGCTTCTAGGTCAGTGCAAAGCAGGAGGAAACAAACAGCAACTGCAATCTGCAGATGTAAACGAATTGGTATTTGTTCCCTACTCCAGCAGGAATATAATTACAATTACGAAAATAACATGAGAAACAACATGTTCCACATTTGCAGGGGCATGTAGTCAGTACAGATATATATCTTTTGTTCATGCAAGTGCAGCACCTGAAATTCCACTACATGTGATGTGGTATTTCTCTCTACTGAACTATGATTTTTAGACCTTATTAAAAGAAATGAATACTGAGAGATGTAAGTAAGAAATGGCATAGAGACAGCATGTTCGGCTTAATTTCACAAACAATTCGCAATTCATAAAACTGAATGATCAGAACACGTTCAGTGAAATGCCCGACAGATCACAAAAATTGCACAATGTTTAGAATTGTACCAGCAGTTCCCTAAAGCCTGATCTTTGACTGATTTCTCTGCAAAAAGACATATACTGAGAGAAATCAATGCAACCCACAAAATCAGAGAAACAGTCGGATCTTGGGGAGGTACACGCCTGCAGAACTTTTCCAACAAGCCGCTCCACCCTGCTGCTGCATTTGTCCAAACCTGACAAAGAAGTAGCGCGATGCCGAGGAGAAAGGTTGGTGTGATGTCAGGTCGGACGTGACGGCAGCGGCAGGGCTCCGAGGAGATCAGAGCGGAGGAGAAGACGGCGGCGTGAGGACGCCGAGGAGAGGCCGGCGTCGGCCAGGGTCCTGATGTCCTCGGGATCGTCAGGTGGGACGTGACGGCGACGGCAGGGATCTGAGGAAATCGGAGCGGAGGATACGACGGCGGCGTGAGGGCCCCGAGGAGGGGAAGGCGTTGGCAAGACCTTGCTGTCGTCGGGATCGGGGTCCAGGTCGTGCGTCAACAAATCGAGTTAATGGGCCGGCCAAGTTGGACGCTGGAAAGGTGGGCGTGGAATACTGCGGGCGAAACATAGCAGTGGTGGGATGAGATGTGAGGCGAGACTACCAACTGAGACATTAGGAGTAAAAGAAAGAAAGATACTTTGCTCTTTGAATCGCACGAACTTGAAAACATAAAAACAAAACACAGAACGCATGATTGAGATGTCATGTGTCATGGAATCTTGTAGCATTTTCAAACACATGAATTTTGTATTACTAGAAACTTTGGATGGTGCACATGAAACAAACACAAGGATTCCAAAAAATTGGATAGAGGACTTCTGGAGCATCAACTCAAAATTGGTAAACAATCCCAACATGAAAGTATTGTATGGAGGATAGAGAGATAAGCTCGTGTTAAGATTCGTATAGAATGGAGGATATATGCATGGATTTCTATATGAATTTAGTAATCCCATCCTCGCAAAAGAAAAAGAATTTAGTAGTCCCATAACTCAAAAGAAAAAGAAAAATAGTTGTTCCAATGCTATGATCCAAAAGACTTACAAAAAATATGCGTATTTAATACTATCTCTGTAATTTTTTATAAGATGTTTTTAGAGTCTATGCAGTGCAAAAAAAAAAGTCTTATATTAAGTTAAGTGATATCCTAAAATCCTAGTCCAATCAAAAAGGCCAAAGGGGAAGAAGTGAAACGAAAAGTCAACTACCGGCTGTGTGCACGAGGAGGAAGAAGCCCCTCGTGAGCGCCTATACAATCGTAACTGACCAGGAGAGGCGATTCCACGAGCGAAGCAGTTCCTCATTTCCCTTGCCGGCGAGGCCGTCTGCTTCCCTTCCCTCCGCTCGTCGCTCCGGTGGCAGGGGGGGGGAGCCCGGTTCCTTCCGTCTGGTCTGTAGATAGGTTTAGGATAGGTATGTCGGGTGACTGCGCTCGGTCGGTGCCGATGTGGTCACCGCGAATAAAGTTTTTCGGGCCACCGCCTCGACGGCGTTCTTCAGCGGCGTCGAGGAGCCATGGATTTGTGATCGAGCGAGTTCCTCAAGACAGCGGTGGAGATCTTGCTCATGTTCTTGTTTCTTCGGCTTCGTCCGCGTTGCGTCGGCTGCGTCTCCAGCAACGTCGTGGAGTCGGAAGTTTGTGTCTTGGAGTTGGCCGACGTTGCATCGTCGGTCTTATCCAAGGGATGGTCCACATGGAGATTTGGTGGTGGAAGATGGTTGCCTGTTTTGGAGTTTTTCGATGGTGCTGTCAGTCGAGATCTTCAAGACGGCGATCCAAGATGTGTGGAGTATTTCTTCGGTCGACGACCCACATCAACATGTGCGTCGCCACTTGTGACGGCGCATGTTCAGAGGCTCATAACGCAGCTTGGCTGCTATGGCACTATCTTGGATCTTGGTAAGTTGGAGGCATGTGTTTCTCTCCTCCGGCGAACGCTTCGGCGACGGCGGCGGCTGGATTCTCTGACGGTGATGATGCTTGTGTGTTGTCTCTTCGGATCGTTCCAGAGAGAAGCCGTGTATGTTGTATGGTGCTACAATTATGAAAGAATACATGTTCTTCTCCTAAAAAAAAAAAGGAAGAAGCCCGCGTGTTGGTTACTATCAGCCACCCCTCCCGGCGCGACTCCAGACTCTTCCACAGTTCCACGTCTCCCTCCCTCCCCTTCCTGTTCCAGGCCTAGGCTCACCAAAATGGCGAAACCCTCCCAATCCCGCTCCCTCCTCGTCTTCCCCGTCGCCGCCCTCCTCGCCACGGCCTTCCTCCTCCCGCTCGCCCGCTCCGACGCCTCCGGGTCCACCCCCACCGCCACCGCCTACGACGAGCTCCGCCTCCGTGGCTTCCCGCGCGGCCTGCTCCCGGCCAACGTTCGCGGCTACACGCTCGACGCCGGCTCGGGGGACTTCGCCGTGGACCTCGTCTCCAGCTGCCGCATCGTGCTGCCGGCGGGGAGCTACCTCGCCAACTTCAACGACCACCTCACCGGCCACCTCGACGACCGTCGCATTTCCGGCCTCAGCGGCATCCGCGTCAGGGCTTTCTTCCGCTGGTGGTCCATCACCGGGATCCGCGCCGATGGAGACGAGCTCGTCTTCGAGGTGGGCTCCGTCTCCGCCAAGTTCCCCGCGCGCCACTTCAACGCCAGCCTCGAATGCCCCGCCAAGGCCGACTCTTAGTTACAAGGTATTACTAGTGCTTCGGTGATATATCATGCCTCTTTGTTTCCTATTGCATGCTTGTACGAGTACCTTATAAGAACAGAGCCTCTACGTTGTAATGATTTCTCGATTTTCAATTCACGGTACTACTATAGTTGCTTAATACTACTAGGTTGGAATGATATGGACATATTAAGGACTGGATGTCGATGTTGGTGGTTTGGATTGGTGGTGTGCCAACTGTTTCGGATTTTGACTAGTTTCAGTAACTACGCAGTAGAATTCAACTAAATTTCTTGTTTACAATTGCAGTGCGCTATATCTGGACGCTTAACTGCTTCTTCTTTTTACGATTGCAGTTCACCTTTTTTTATTGCTTGTTTATTATTCTAAATTTTTCCAATTTCCATAACCAACTATGGTCCTTTAATATCAAGATATTTTCCAGACAAACAAAATATAATTTTTGGTATTGCGGTCATTAATTAATATCTCAGCTGCTTTCAGTACTTGTTGACACCCGATTTTGGCACGGTGCAAAATACAGTAAAGGTGGACTCAAGCGGAGAAGTCTTCTATACGAGAAAATTCACATTGCCGGCATGAAAGGCTTGCCGGTGAAATCTTACAGCTCGAGCTGAAGGCTTGCCGGTTTGGCTTGTCGATTTTGAGTGCTTGCCGATTTCAGTGGAGGCCCAAACAGGGGTTGAAGATGACCCGGCAAGGAGACGATCCGGCAAGGAGATGATCCGGCGAGGAGACGATCCGGCAAGGGGATGACCCGGCAGGAGATCCGGCAAGGAAACGGCCCGGCAAGGAGACAGCCCGGCAAGGAGGTGATCCGGCAAGGAGGCAGCCCGGCAAGGAGGCGATCCGGCAAGAAGATGACCCGGCAAGATATCCTGATGGTACTCCCGGGAAGGCGACGGCCCGTCGAAGACCGAAGATCAAGATGGACGCGAGGAGACGTAAGCCAGCCCATCAAGACAGCCTCTGGAGCGGTACTACCGCCCCCAGAGCGGTACTACCGCTTGAGCGGTACTACCGTATTTTACTACCGCGATTACTACCGCTTACGAAAATTCTTCTGGTATCCCGAGACCCTTACTCGGTAGTAGCGCGGTACTCAGCTATACTCAGAGCGGTACTACCGTTTGTAGCGGTACTACCGCTTGACCAGAGCGGTACTACCGCTTACCGTCGCGCAGATTCGGGCAGGTTTTTGAGGAGTCCGAATTTGGCTAGTGTTTTTGATACTTTGTAAGGAAAGATGAATCCATGACTTGTACGGGAAGTCCAACCCCCTCTTAAATAGAAGAGGTGATGGCCGATTGAGAGAACACACAATCGAACAAATCAATATACTACTTTTTCATCTACGTTTTGTCTATCCCTTGTTATTGCTTCCTCGTTCTTCGTCGTTCTTCGTTGGAGAGCTGCGAATCCCGAGGCCCTAGGGGCGAGCGAATCGACCTAGGGCAGCCCATTGCCGTACTCCCTGACGGGGTCCCTCCCGGGAGTGTGGGGTTTCGGGTCTCAAAAGCGCCGGCCGGATTGTCTTGCGTATCGCGCTTCCGGCAGGCCTCCCTCGACGTGAGCTGCGGTGCATCACCCCCGGCGTCGAGGGTACGCGTGACGCGTTCGTGTGTCAACACACTTTTTGGTGACTCCGCTGGGGAGCTTTGATCCATCATCATCATCCATCATGTCCAATCTTCCCAATCCCTCGGAAGTTGACGCTGATAACATCATCAAGCCCAATCTGGAGGAGTTATCGGCCGAGCATCGCCAAGCTTATGAGGAGTACAAGAAGGCGCGTGAAGAGAAGGAGTTGCAGGAGTTCCTTGGAAACTTCAAGAAGGACCGCCAAGGCAATATCACTCCGGTTGGAGAAATCAAGTTCCCTCCTCTTCAAGCCGATCAGGTTAAACCTTCTGTAAGTACTACCTTTTCTCCTGAGCAATTGGTTGAAATTGAGAGCCGTATTTCTGATAGCAATAATCTGATCTATCAAGCTTTCTTAGAAAATAATAATGCTCAGAAGAATATGCCTAATATGCATGCTAGTATGGGAAACCCTAATTCAGCTTTGCCTATCTCATCGGCGCCCCCCATGCCGATGAATTATTTTCCCACCCATACCAGTCAAATTGTGGCTGCACCGCTTAATCCCTTCATGAATATGCAGAGTTCGGTGGCAACGCCGAACCAAACCTTACCGATAGGTGGAAACATTGCTAGATCATAGCCGAACTATGGTTCGGCCAACATGCCACAATTTACACCCATAGTTGCTAACCCTAATCCTCCTATGCCATTGCCACAAGCTCCATCGTCTACTATGGACGATGCTTTAGCTAATTTTAGAGAGGAGATGGCTAAAACGCTTCGAGAGAATTTTGGCGTTGAATTACCTAGGAATCGGATTTATCAAAAGCCGTATCCTGAGTACTTTGATGCAATTCCGTGCCCCCAAGGATATAAAATTCCAGATTTTGTTAAGTTCAATGGAGAAGGCACGAAAACCACATGGGAGCATGTTAGCCAATACCTAGCACAATTGGGTGAAGCAGGCTCGATAAATGAATTGAAAGTGCGTTTATTTCCTTTGTCATTAACTGGTACTGCATTTTCATGGTTTTCTTCTTTGCCACATGGCTCTATTCGTGTTTGGTCACAACTAGAGCAAAAATTTCATGATCATTTTTATAGCGGCGATAATGAACTTAAGTTGTCACATCTTACATCGGTTAAACAGAAATATGATGAATCGGTCTCCGATTACGTCAAGAGATTTAGAGAAACAAAAAACCGGTGTTATAGTTTAGTGATAACTGAGAGAGACTTGGCTGATCTTGTGCTCAATGGTTTGAAAACTCATATTAGAGAAAAGCTAGAAGGCTATGAATTTATAAGTATCAACCAAGTCTTACAGAGGGCTTTGGCTCATGAAAGCCGAAGCAAGGACCTCAAAGAAGTGCATAGATATAAAACTGATCGTCCAAAGATGAATATGGTTGAATATGATAGTGATCATTCGGACGATGAGGGTGATATTTATGCTGCTGAATTTGTTTGGCCCTCGAAGGCCAAACCTTTTACTTGTCATGATTTAAAGCCGATTCATAAGAATCGTGATGATGAGATGAAGTTTACTTTCAACATTGCTAAATGTGATAGAATATTTGATGCTTTGTTACAAGCTAAGATTATTAGAATATCTCATACTTTACCGCCGTTTGAAGAGCTGAAACGGCGTGCTTATTGCAAGTATCATAATTCTTTTTCTCATGCTACTAATGATTGCAATGTTTTCCGACGACAGATACAATCGGCCATTAATGATGGACGATTGAACTTTTCTGAAATGCAAGTTGATAAGCAGCCCTTCCCAATGAATACTCTGGATTTGGAGGGTAAAAAATTACTCATTCGGCCGGAGGTGGCCGAATCTGCTAATAAAACTAATGTTGTCATTGGTGAGCCCAGGAAAAACAGAGATGGCGACAAAATCTTGGGAAGGCAAGTTGTGCTTGATAAGCAACCCGATGGTGGAGAGATAATCAAGATCACCGTGAAGAATCCTGCACTTGGGGGGCAACCGCAAGAGCAAGAGAATACCCGTGTTAAGTTTGTCAAGCCCAAGAGTCCGGAAGTTGGCAAGTGGAAGCTGAATGAAGCCAAAGTGCAGCGCAAGAAAATCAAGCCGACTTTTGATATGTTGCTGTCCAAGTATGCTAATCAAGCGGCCGGTTCTAGCTCTAACCGGTCGTCAAACTTGAAGCGCCCAAGATCACCTCCGAGACAGGAATTTCAGCATCACACAAGACCATATGGGTCATGGGCGCCAGGACCGTGGATGGCGCCACCTCCCTATGCACCATACTACATGGGAGGATTCAATGGAGGATGGGGGCAACCCCCAATGGCCCCTTATGCTTTTCATCCAGGATGGGCAGAACCAAGGAGGCCTATGCGTGAGAAGTTTTCTTATCCCACACGAGGCCGTTTGGACAATGGGGTCAATCGGCCAATGCGGAATAATCAAGAAAGAACCAACAAGCAAGTGTGGCGTGCCAAAACATCAAGTGCAGCGGTCGAGTCTGGAAAGGGCAAAGAAAAGGTTGATGCCGACTCACTCATCTTGGGCACTGAGACATTCGCCATACAACAGCCGACTGTGCGGAACAACCCTACTGAGCCGATACTTGCTATCGCGCCGAAGCACTCGGCTAATGATCATGAAGCTAGCACAAGCAAGTCCAAGTTTAAAGATCCAAAGTACATGCAACCTAAGTGGTGTCCTCCAGGGCTAACAAAAACACAAAAGAGGAAATTACAGAGGTTAAGGAGTCACGAGATGGCAGAGCAGGAGGGCGAGAAACAAAGAGGAGTGGTTCAATGACATTCGGCCCATGGTACCTACAAAACAAGTATGGGTGCCTAAACAAATACAGAATGCGGTGGTTTCTATATCTGCCACATCAACACCTGGATCACCGAAGGAGGACGATGCCATTGCTATTACATCGTCCGCAACACCTATCGATTCTGCTCCACCCGAACAGATTTCAGAACCAATAAACACGCCCAAGGAGGAAGGCGATATGGTGGATTGTGAGCCTACACCGGTACATGAAGGTATGGATATCAACATGGTGTTTTACTTACCCGCTGAGTTTCGTGCTATAGATGAAGAAGGGGAGATGGCTCAGCTGGATTTTGGCCCTAAGAATGCAATATTTGAGAAGCCAAAAGAACCAGTGACGCATTTGAAACCGTTGTACCTCAGAGGCCATATCAATGGATCACCAATTACTCGAATGCTTGTTGATGGTGGTGCTGTCGTGAATCTCATGCCCTATTCAGTCTTCAAGAAATTGGGTTTGCCTGACGAAGGATTGATGAAGACCAATATGATGCTCAATGGATTTGAAGGCAAAGAGAAAACCGAAGCTAAAGGTGTGATTTACGTGGAGCTTACGGTTGGAAGCAAAACTTTGGCTACTGCATTTTTTGTCGCCGAGGTGCAAGGTAACTACAACGTCATTCTAGGCCGTGATTGGGTTCATGCAAACCAATGTGTGCCATCCACTATGCACCAGTTTTTTAATTCAATGGGTTGATGATGAAGTGGAGATCGTTCATGCGGATAATTCGGCTTGCGTTGCTTTAGCCGATACACCGGTGGATTGGCAACACCCCAATGCTGCTTGCTTGACGGGACATGACTTATCAGAATTTGACTTTCTCAGCGCCACCAAGAGTGGTTTTGTACCCGTTTCTTTAAAGCCGGTTGGTGGAAATCGGCTCCAAGGTATGACGTATTTAAATGGATCCTAACTCTGAGTGGTTACAAAAGCGGCTTGCAGAATATCGGTCCAAAGGGAACGATATGTATGAGTCTATAGAGGAGTTAGGTGATATGGATAAACTTGGACAAGGTTTTACATCGGCCGATCCATTAGAAGTAGATATTGGAGATGGCTCAATTCCTAGGCCGACATATGTAAACAAAAATTTGAAAGCCGATTGTAGAGTCAAGTTAATCGAGCTATTGAAAGAATATATTTGTTGCTTTGCATGGGAATATCATGAGATGCCAGGTTTAAGCCGAGAGCTAGTGGAGCATCGGTTACCTATAAAAGCCGG
Source organism: Elymus sibiricus (assembly GCA_039707655.1). Lineage (NCBI taxonomy): Eukaryota > Viridiplantae > Streptophyta > Magnoliopsida > Poales > Poaceae > Elymus > Elymus sibiricus. Next base: position 231,400,786 of record CM077668.1, read on the forward strand.
TTTTAGACCGTATAAACAATCGGCTAGGAAGTTCAATCCAAAAATATATGACCGGATCAAGGAAGAGATCGGTCGTTTGCTTAAAGCTAATTTTATTAGACCTTGCAGGTACGCCGAGTGGATTTCTAATATTGTGCCAGTGGAAAAGAAAGGCTCCGGCAAGTTGAGGGTGTGCATTGATTTCAGAGATTTGAATAGAGCTACGCCCAAAGATGAGTATCCTATGCCTATAGCCGACATGCTTATTAATGATGCTTCTGGACATAAGGTTATTAGCTTTCTTGATGGCAATGCGGGGTACAACCAAATTTTCATGGCCGAAGAGGACATGTCCAAAACGGCTTTTCGGTGCCCCGGTTTCCTTGGATTATTTGAGTGGACAGTGATGACCTTTGGATTGAAGAATGCCGGCGCCACATATCAAAGGGCTATGAATTTGATCTTTCATGATTTACTTGGTGTTATACTTGAAGTCTATATTGATGATATTGTTATCAAATCGGATGTTTTTGAATCTCACTTAGCCGATTTGCGTTTAGCTTTTGAGAGGATGAAGAAGTATGGGCTGAAGATGAATCCTTTGAAGTGTGCATTTGGCGTGTCGGCTGATAAGTTTTTGGGTTTCATTATTCATGAAGATGGCATAGAGATTGATCCCAAAAAGATAGAAGCTATACAAAAAGTGGAGGCTCCAACATGCAAGAGAGATATGCAAAAATTCCTTGGCAAGGTCAATTATTTGAGGAGGTTCATAGCTAATTTGTCAGGGAAGGTTGATGCATTTACTCATATCCTTCGGTTGAAGAATGATGTTGATTTTACTTGGGGGGCAAAACAGCAAGAAGCATTTGATATGATTAAGAATTATTTGTGCACTCCTCCGGTGATGAAGGCGCCCAAGCATAGAGAGCCCTTTAGACTTTACATTGCAGCCGAGGAAGGCGTTATTGGAGCTGTTTTGACTCAAGAAACCGAAGGAAAAGAGCATGCTATCACTTATTTGAGCCGACGCCTATTGGATGCCGAGACAAGTGCAAATGAAAATCATGACTGGAGGAAGCCCATTATTGATTACTTGTGCAATCTGAGTGGAAGGGTGGACAGGGCTATTCGGCGCATGGCTTTCAAATATACAATGAGAGACGATGGTCTTTATCGCTGAACGGTTGAAGATGTTCTCTTGAAGTGTTTGGACGAAGACCAAGCGAGAATTGCTATGGGAGAGGTTCATGAAGGAATTTGCGGCACTCATCAGTCGGCCCCCAAGATGAAGTGGTTATTACGACGTGCTGGATTTTATTGGCCCACGATGATCAACGATTGCTTCAGGTATTATAAAGGATGTGAAGCTTGTCAAAAGTTTGGTGATATTCAATTGGCTCCCGCTGCTATGTTACATCCTATTATCAAGCCGTGGCCTTTTAGAGGTTGAGGATTAGACTTTATTGGAGAAATTCATCCTTCCTCTTCAAAAGGGGCATCGGTTCGTGTTGGTGGCAACTGATTATTTTACTAAATGGTCTGAAGCAGTACCTCTCAAGAATATGACACATACGGAGGTAATTCAATTCATAAGTGAGCACATTATTCATAGATTCGGTATTCCGCAAACATTAACTACGGATCAAGGTTCATCTTTCATGTCACATCAAGTTAGAGAATTTGCCGAATCATATAAGATAAAGTTGCTCAATTCCTCCCCGTATTATGCTCAAGCCAATGGACAAGCTGAGTCTAGCAATAAAATTTTGATCAAGCTCATCAAGAAGAAGATTGAAGATAATCCAAGGAGATGGCATGAATTATTGTCCGAGGCTTCGTGGGCGCATAGAATCTCAAGGCATGGTGCGACGAAGGTAACTCCATATGAGCTCGTATATGGTCAAGAAGCCGTTTTACCGGTGGAGGTTAATTTGAATGCTTTGAGAATAGCCAAACAAAATGATTTATCGGTAGTAGACTTTTATAACTTGATGATGGATAATATTGACGAGGTTGCCGATAAGCGTTTGGCTGCATTAAAGGCCATAGAGAGAGACAAGTTGAGGGTAGCAAGAGCCTACAATAAGAAGGTCAAGTTGAAGAATTTTCAGATTGGTGATCTTGTGTGGAAGGTGATTCTACCGATCAGTTCAAAGGACAGAAAATTCGGGAAGTTGTCTCCAAGTTGGGAAGGTCCTTTCAAGATTGCAAGAATAGTTCCCGGAAATTCATATTTGGTGGAATCCATGCAAGGAACATTGCTACCTCGAGCTCTCAATGGCAAATATTTGAAGAAGTACCACCCAAGTGTGTGGCAAGAAGCCTAAATAGGCAATGGCCGATATATGATTATCGCCCTAAGCACATATTAATGGCCGATGGAGTGTTGACATCGTCCTTAGAACAAGCCTAATGCAAATTATTTTTCGGCGTGCAAGCTTTGCCGAAAAACAGGGGGGCATGTGTTGACACCCGATTTTGGCACGGTGCAAAATAAAGTAAAGGTGGACTCAAGCGGAGAAGTCTTCTATACGAGAAAATTCACATTGCCGGCATGAAAGGCTTGCCGGTGAAATCTTACCGCTCGAGCTGAAGGCTTGCCGGTTTGGCTTGTCGATTTTGAGTGCTTGCCGATTTCAGTGGAGGCCCAAACAGGGGTTGAAGATGACCCGGCAAGGAGACGATCTGGCAAGGAGATGATCCGGCGAGGAGACGATCCGGCAAGGGGATGACCCGGCAGGAGATCCGGCAAGGAGGCAGCCCGGCAAGGAGGCGATCCGGCAAGAAGATGACCCGGCAAGATATCCTGATGGTACTCCCGGGAAGGCGACGGCCCGTCGAAGACCGAAGATCAAGATGGACGCGAGGAGACGTAAGCCCATCAAGACAGCCTCTGGAGCGGTACTACCGCCCCCCAGAGCGGTACTACCGCTTGAGCGGTACTACCGTATTTTACTACCGCGATTACTACCGCTTACGAAAATTCTTCTGGTATCCCGAGACCCTTACTCGGTAGTAGCGCGGTACTCAGCTATACTCAGAGCGGTACTACCGTTTGTAGCGGTACTACCGCTTGACCAGAGCGGTACTACCGCTTACCGTCGCGCAGATTCGGGCGGGTTTTTGAGGAGTCCGAATTTGGCTAGTGTTTTTGATACTTTGTAAGGAAAGATGAATCCATGACTTGTACGGGAAGTCCAACCCCCTCTTAAATAGAAGAGGTGATGGCCGATTGAGAGAACACACAATCGAACAAATCAATATACTACTTTTTCATCTACGTTTTGTCTATCCCTCGTTATTGCTTCCTCGTTCTTCGTCGTTCTTCATTGGAGAGCTGCGAATCCCGAGGCCCTAGGGGCGAGCGAATCGACCTAGGGCAGCCCATTGCCGCCGTACTCCCTGACGGGGTCCCTCCCGGGAGTGTGGGGTTTCGGGTCTCAAAAGCGCCGGCCGGATTGTCTTGTGTATCGCGCTTCCGGCAGGCCTCCCTCGACGTGAGCTGCGGTGCATCACCCCCGGCGTCGAGGGTACGCGTGACGCGTTCGTGTGTCAACAGTACTACCATTGGAATTAAGTCAAGGCATGCTTGCTTGTGGCAAAATAGCTTTGCAACTGAAGAATACAAGCTGTACAGTTCTATGTAACACCTTGAACAGTAGGACAGGGGTACAGGGTATAATTCTTGAATAATTTGAGTTAGCTGCCATGGAAGAAGTACAAAAATGGAGATCAAATTTCAAATGAAAAGTAGTACTCCCTCCGATCCACAATAAAACCACGACACTTATTTTGGATCGGACTAAAACCACGACACTTATTTTGGCTCGGAGGGAGTACATGAGTACCTAATGTTAGTTGTTAACCATGATCTTTGCAGTGTAAAATGAAAGACTACTATTTTGGTGCTCACTGCTCAAGAATTATGAGCTCCCGCACTTCAGTTCATTTCTCGAGTCAAGCATCATGTTGCCATCTCATGCTGTTCTATCAAACTGATGTCACTATTATTGAACTGTACTGGTATATAATCATTCATTTACTGCATGTTCAGGTTTCGCTAATGCGTTCACGTCACTGAGGGTTTTCTGAGTGATTGTTAAGCTGAAAATGGCCCAGCCAGTCAGTCTTTTGCATTACTTCCCTTTGATCTTATTTTGACTCTACTGCATATCTGACTTTGGCCCCCAAAAATTACGCCAATGAATGATTGAAGTAAATTACTATATTCTACAACATGTAGAACCACATGCATCTCATACTGTGAGCTAGAACAATGTAACCCGTACTCTCTTACAAGAAACTCGAATGAGTAATTAGCTACAGTAAGCCAGGTGACGTTTTAAAGGTCCTTTACATGTTACCACTTATATAACAATCACATACATTACATTTCCTGTTTTGGGGCTGGTTGCAATCCAATCAGGTTTGATTTGCAGTGAGCTGGGTATGTATGCGCGTAATACGCTGTATGAATTGCCATCTTTTAAGGCATGGTTGTGTTAAGAGTTATTTGATCTCTTTCTTTTCATGAGAGTATATAGTTGATTGTTTCTGCTGTATTGTTGTATTTTTTTACATGGTTGCAATTTTTGTAGCTCAAAGATTTATTTCTACGATAAACTACGAACTTGTTCCTTTTGGGGGGTTCAGGGCAGAGCATAGCACACCGACTTGACTAAACAACTATGCAAGTTACAATTTTATGTACTGTAGCTTTTACAGGATGTAATATTGCTCTGGTGTAGGCAGGCACCACATAAGAGAAACAATGATGAAGATGTTTCGTCACAAGACCACGAGTGACAAATGTAAAATCAAGCAAGCTAAAGCTTTCTGTCTCGCACCTAGTCATTGAAGCTTTACATAGTTAACAACTTCACATTTAATCAGGACTCAGGGAGTAGGGAACAAAATGACATATCATGTGTGGGCATCGAAGCAAAGATATTCAATGCTTATTTACGTAGCAAGAAAACATCCTCAGGGATGACATTCCTGAGTCTGTTGAAACGTCGAAATAGACTGCTGAATTACGGTATCTTTTTTGTTTAGAATTGCTTAGCCCCAGGTTTGGCCTCACAATGCACTTGATTGAAACGTTGAAGTATTGCCTCTTGTTTGCAGGAACTCTTGCGTGCCTCATGATACTGGCATATCATCAAGTCGCCTCGACGTCGAGGACCATGATCGTTTTTAATCTCTTCACTGCCTTTGTAATTACTACTACTTGTGTATAAGTCTGGATCGCTAAGCCGACCACTCCACTTTCGACACCAAGAAAGCGCGATAATGTAAAGGTTCTTATTTTTTGCTGGATGGCTCGTCGTAATTGGGAACTGGTAATTTTATTTCAGTTTGTAATCTATACAACTTCTGGTTTAGAATACATGCCTGGCGAGTATACGACCTAACTTTCGTCTTTGTTATTGTGTAAACTAGATGATACCCCGTGCGTTGCTGCGGGATCTCTTAACAAATAATTTGATGTTTAAAAACATGAGAAAGTTTATGAAACATAGTACAAGTTGATGATAAAGAAATTTGTTTGAAAGGAATATTGTTTAGAGTAAGCATCTAAAGAAATTTTGATAAAAAGTGGGAAATGATTGATTTTTGTTCTGTTAATTTGTTACCTTGACAATATATCAGCGAGGCGAGACAAAAACAACGTTGAGTAGAAATAGTAGGCATCTGAATCCTTGGCTAAACCTAAAACAATGATAGCAACTACATATGTGCATTCATAAAACATAGCTCGCATAGAAAAATTAAACGCGAGTTCACTTATAATTTGATTTTCTATTTTAAAAAAGAAGGTGGCTTATAAATCATTAGACCCAATGTTGAGTAAATCATAATTCTCATCGGATCAATCATGTGTGTAGTATACTGCAGCCATTCACCATAATGTACCCAGATAACTCTAGTTCCTTTTGTTTGTCTTCTCTGGTGCGCAAACCTAAAACAATGATATCAATTATAGATGTGCATTCATAAAACATAGCTCGCATAGAAAAATTAAACGCGAGTTCATTTATAATTTGATTTTCTATTTTAAAAAAGAAGGTGGCTTATAAATCATTAGACCCAATGCTGAGTATGCATGCTTCCCCATTAGGTGAAGCTCAGTTCCGTCATAAAAAAAAGCCTGATTAGCTACCTTGGTGCATGCACTGGTACCAAATTGGGATTAAAATGTTACATGGGAACAGTGGATTCTTTAAAAAGGAAAAACTTGATGAGCTACCTCTTTGTATGCAATGGAGTCAAATTAAGATTAAAAGATTGCTTGGAACACTAGAGGTTCAATGGAACGAAAGCATATAGCGCAATTTTGTGGCCTCTAAGGAGCAAAAGAGACATGTACATGAAGCGCAAGAGAATGGAAATGAAAAAGAAACGGTCATCAGACGATCACATTAACAACACGTGAAGCGAAGCTGGTTGGACGGGGACTCGTGCTAGAGGTCTGTAGTGGATCTGATGGCGTCAAGACATATACATATAGCAAAAGAAACCAAAGATGACGTGGTTGCTTGAGAGCACAAAAAAAAATAGTTAATAGTTATTTGTGGCAGGCTACATGCACATGAGGGGCCCCATGGTTTGCGTGAAAACAAACGTCCGGACAGGTCCATGGACCGATGAGGTACCATGTTGGATGGCAAAATGGATCCGGACCGCTCGATTCGGACGGATGCAGGCGATTTGAGGGTCAGCTTTGAAGATGCCCTAAGAAGGAATACATTTTTTAAGATTTTTTTAACACAATACAAACATGGACGCTCATACATACGCACATACACTCATCCATATGGACACACGAACGTACACCCTACCCCTACGAGCATCTCCGAGATACAAAGCCAACACAGCATCTTGAGATTGACGAAGTCACTACAGGCGCCTCCATAGTCGACAGGAACATCTCCTCCCACTAGGAAAATGCAAGCACCAGTGGCAAGTCTAGGACTGAACCCTGATGGGCTGGTTCCACCACAAAGAACATTTTTTAAATTGATGAGACGATCGAGTTGCCACGACATGGTGGCTCCTCAAATGACAATCTATATATGATTTTCTGTTTCTGGGATACAGATTGAGTGTTGAAAGAAGAAGGAAAAGAAAGACAGATAACGCTCATCGTTTTCATAAAAAAAAAAAAGGTGCGATCACCACACACTGGACCGGGAAACTGCATCACTAGGGTGGCGGCAGAATGTGCGCGTACTTGATCACCTTGGAGACGGTCTCCAGGACTTGCATGGGGGTCACGTTGCCAACCACGGTCACCGTCTTCATCCCCAGCTCTATTCTGATGGACACAACTCCTGCACCACAAGAGACAACTCATACTAGCATGTATGTGGATCACCACAAACAAGTGCAGTACCAGTACACTTGATCGCCTACCGTGGAGCTTGGAGATCTGCTTCTCGACCTTCCTCGCGCAGCCATGGCAGTGCATCGACACCTTGAGGGCCACGGTCTGCGCCATGCCATGCCATGCCAATGCAAGGGAAACATTAGGTGCCACAAGTTACGGCCACATATCGAGATAAATTTCCGCTTGCGTTTGGGGAGTCACGCGCTAGCTCACCTTGGGCTCCACATGCGCACCTGCCTTGGGTTGCTCATCGACATGGAGATCCGTCACGGGCACGACCCGGTTCTGATCCCGGTGGCTCCTCAGCAACCCGTTCCTCTCGCTGTTGTCTTGGTCTTCCACCAGGCGGGGGCTCGCATAGGAACGCGGCAGCCAACGCAGAGCTTTCTTCAAACCCATCGTTGAAGCCATGTCTACTGGGATATGAATGTCACTCGCATATATAGAGGTACTGCAGGCGTGACATATGCTGCATCAGGCAACCAATATTATTATGTATACGAGAAGATCAACCACCAACCAAGAAGAAAAGATCCTTAGCAAGTCGCTGGTAGATCCATCCGTCCAACTAAACGATTAGACGAGCAGTTGGGTGACTTGGTAGACTGAGACAACACTGCCGTGAACTTAATAATGTGATCATATCAAACCAAAGTAGCACACCAATTGATTGGGCACACTCATCAGGCACAAAATTGACAAATCTCACCCACATTTCCACATACTCCAAAAGATACAAACTGCAGCGACAAAGCCACTTGTTCTTGCCATTGCCAATACCACTATTGGAGGATAGATAGATAAGTACATCAGACTCAGACCGACATAAACTCGAGTCGCTAACAAAATGTACTAAAAGCCCTTCTTGCCTTTCTTTATCAATCAACACAGATCATTATTGAAACCTCTCTTCAACAACCGCTCACATCTTCAGATGCCACCAACGAATTAGACATTACGACCAAGCAACACCTAAAATTTCATCATGCGCAAATTAGTCGCATTCTCACCAAAACTCTGAAGTGCATTTCTCAAGTGCTGCTCTTGAAAAACAGGCTTACCACAACTCAAGCAACAAATGCACCCCCTGCTCTGCTGTGAAGCGACCCCCATCAGATAACTACAGCACGAGCAGGCATCTATAAGACCTGCCACAACATAAATCATAGTTAACCCAGGGTTCCAACCTCGAAGTCAAGATTTACATGATTGGGAGGTAATGCACGCGGGGAATATAGCACAGTAAAGGAGAACCAGAGAAAAAGGGGAACATTACGGAGGAACTGTGCACTGCTCACTTAAAATACATTTATCTTGGAAAGTTAAAGAAGCAAAAATGCCAGAATAGAACAGTACCTAATATAATTTAGGACACCAAGCCACCCAAAGTGCTCAGATCATAACCAGAGATCACAAAGGGCCTAGGACAGGGCCTGCATAAGATGAACGCATGTCAAAATGAGTTTGCAGAGCAGAGAAGAAATATCAGGAAAAATAATAGTGTGCAACTGACCGTAAGCAGCTTATTCAGATGAAATTCACCTTACAGGGTGCTTCACTGACTGAAGTTCATCTCTGAGTATCTGCGCTACAAGAGGACATGAATAAGCTCACAGCTCTTGTCCAAAAAATACTCCCTCCATTTCAAAATAATTGAAGTTCTAGGATTTTCCTAAGTCAAAACCTTTTTTAGTTTGACCAATTTTATAGAAAAATCCACAAAGATCTACAATATCAAATATATATAAAATATATTTCATAATGAATCTAATGAAATAAATTTGGTTTTGTAGATGTTGAATTTCTATATATACTTGGTCAAACTTAATGAAGTTTGACTTAGGACAATCCTAGAACTTCAATTATTTTGAAACGGACATAGTAGTCTACAAAAATAATATTTTCCGAGTAAAAATAGTGATAGAGAATATCTTGCCTCCTATGCTTGTTCTGGCGCTGATCAAGCTCTTCAGTCACAATATCTGCATCACAAATTATAGATAAATGAAACAACTTGTAAATTGTAGCACATGCTAAGAGTTTTTAAGCAGTATGGTGTAACAGGGGATCTCACAACTTACCGTTTTGAGGAGGAGATTTAGCCCCATGGTTAACGTTACCTTCCCTGTATTAATAAATAAATATATGTTAATGCCCTTTAATGAATGAAGCAACAGATAAATAGTGAAATATGATATATTATCAGGTTGGAACAGGGGCAAAGAAAATATTATGAGCACCCCAAGTAAAGCAAATTACATGTTTATACACAGCTAACAAGAAGTAATCTCAACTCATTCTGCCGGTGGCTGATTCAAAAGGTGAACAACGTACCTGGATGGAACTGACGATGATGTCTGCCCTGAAGACCTAGAGTAAAAGCTTGGATCAAGGGTAATGTAAGGTGGATATGATCCTCCAAAAGCCCCAGCTGCACCAGCCAATAGTGGCAACCTATTGCCATCATTTAAGTGTTGTAAGATAGAGAGCAAAAAACACGTACAAATATTATAACAGGTGGTTCTCTGCTAAAATAGAAGATTAGTCTTAGAGTCCAGGGGGCAACACAAAAAAAAAGAGAAGAGACCAATAAGAGCTTAAACAATACAAAAAAAGAATTACAATGTACAAACATTGTGAAACAATTTCAGCTATCAAGTATCCCCTTCTTATCATCTTTCAAGTATGAGAAACTAAAAAACTCACTTTCAGCAACACAACAACTCTTGAAGTCATAGTTTAAGGACATAGTAAAGTAAGATAAGCCAGATGTAGTCAAAAGTGAGAAACAACAAGATACATGCATTCACATGATTCAGTGCAAATTATGTTGGGCTTAATCCATTTACTGTCTTGTAAACTCCTTGCATAACTATATCAAGTACCACCACAATAAACATCATTTCATAGACACTGATGAAAATCTAACAGATAGAACGACAAACATAGTAAGACTAATGAAATATACCAAGCCATTTCGTTATTTCCCATTCCCAGCTGCTGCTGAGCCACATAGCCAGGGAGAGCCATACCAACAGTAGGAACTCCAAGCCCACCTGGATGCTGGCCGCCAAATTGCATCACTGCATGAAGGATAAATAGGAAATGAATGGCCCAAGTGATTAGATTAGAAGAAAAACTAAATTATAAAATGCATCGGAGGTCATAAAAGTATTTGAGGTGTGTCAGATGGGTCCTGTTAACTATAAAAATGCACGTCAGCTGAGGTTCACCATATGTCCTATGCAGGTCTGACCTGCTGGCGTGACGCGTTGACTGATGCCACGTAAGACCTATTTTGTAAAAAAGACCTAGAAAACTAGTACTTGTGCCTAACCTCCCCCCAACACGTAAGCCAGCGGGGGTTGGCAGGGTTGTTTAGCTGGAAGTTCTCTGACAGGCCGCTTTGCGCGCGCATGCACATGATGTCACCTTTGCCACCGCCGCACGACGATGGTATGATTCCACCCACATGGACATGGGCTCCCGCGTGTGCAAGCACCCATCAGTCTGCAACCCCGCACTCGCATCACACCACGTACTAGCAGCTCGTGCCGTTACAGTACGTGTGCCACACCATCTCCTCCAATAGTTTTCTGCCTACTGCAGGGGCATGGGGAGGCGCCCTTGGAGCACTGGCACCCGAGCGCGATGCACACGAGACCCGAGGCCATTTGCGCAGCAGCAGCGCCAAGCGCGTGTGCAGGTTGACCTGGAAGGAAAGGTGGACATGGGGGCGTCAGTGTCCATACAGGTTGCCGGTGAGTCGCTTGCGGAGGCCACCCTGCAGGTGCTGGACAGAGATTGCCGCAGCCAGTGCCATATGCAGGAGCGACATGGCAGTGATGCTTGAGCAGGAAACATGAAGTCCTCCGAGTGGAAGAACGGGCAGGTGGAGGAGAAAGCCATGGGTGATTCATTCTCGTCCTCAGCCTGCTTATCCGAGTCAATCTTGACGAAGCCTTCCACCTAAACAGCAATACTAGTGGCACCATGTCTGCTGATCTTGCTAAGAACCAGCTACTTGAAGTGCCTCGGGGTTCGGGGAGAATGAGAATGAGGACTCACAGGGGCTTCTCTCCATGATGTTTCTCATTGTTTCTTGCAGAAGCTGTTGGCTATTGTTTGTCGGTTGTATCCGCCTATGTATGGAGGATGCTGGACGGAATGGGGTTTTGTACTGTGAGAAGAAACTGGCGAGCAGAGGCCACCAAATTGAGCAGCGAGAGAAGAGAAGTGCCTGTGAGCTCTGCACTGTTTCTTACGTGACTCTGCACGGCGTCAGGCGTGATGGCCCGGCCATGGGAATGGCCCATTGGAGAACTTCCCATTGAACGACCCTGCCGACCCCAGCCGGCATAGGTGTTTGCTTTTAACTTGAAGAGGGACGGGGATGTTGGGGACAACAAAACTAGAAGATATAGTTTTCTAGGGTATTTTTTGCAAAATAGAGCTGAGATAGCACCAGTCAATGTACCACACGGGTAAGTCAGACCTAGATAGGACCTGCGATGAACCATACCCAGACGTGCATTTTCATAATTATAGGACCCAGCTGGCACACCTCAAATAATTTCAGGACCTCGGGTACATTTTACTCATTAAACTATCACCAGAAAACAAGAATGTTGGATGGTTAAGAAAGCAAACCTGGCAGGAGAGCTGGAGTGCCAGGAAAATTTTGCTCGCCCTGGGCAAGACCAGCAGCCCCAATAACCTGGGCTCCACCATACATGAAGGAGCCCCGTCCAGTTTCTTTGTTGGTTTTTTCCACCTCAGATGTCTTGGATTGATTTGAACTAGGATATGAACCATTCTCGCCACTTTCAGTTGATCTAGCAGGTAGGTGCTGAGCACTTGGTGAAGCATTGCCTGTCCGATGGCTCAACTGCTGAGTTGGGATTCTCATTGCAGCTTGAGTAGGTGCTTGGCCTGACTTCTGCTGCATAGTTGATGTATGATTTTGCTGTTGCGTAGAAACCCTAGAAGTTTGCTGAAATGATGGTGTGGGCCGATTATGTGAAGGAACACCAATGCTTGCATTTCCCCCTTGAGCCCTGTTATTAGGGGATTGGCCAGAATTGATTGATGATGATGCAAACCCTGATGAGTATGATGATCCTCCTGCACTTCTTGCAGGAGATGGTCTAACAGGACCCTCGGCATGAAACCTATCTCGTCCACCATAGTCCGTGGTTCCTTTTCCTCTAACTACTGGACCAGATTGTAGCTTCATGTTGTCATCCATCTTCATGGAAGATGGATGAACCTTATTTGAACCTCCTGGTTGTATGTCCCTTCTTTGAGCTCCCACTTGGTTTGAGGCGCCAGAGGGATAAAACGGTGGTGACGCAGAATTTAAGCTTGAATTGACAACATTCTTTTTAGCAGGAACTGCTTCCGAATGTGCATTTGAAATTTGGCCAGGATCTCTGGCCGCTGCAGAATGAGCGGCCGGTTCGCGAGATCTTGTTGGTCTGAACAAGTGATGACAAGAAAAGTGTGTATGAGAAACATTACTTTGTACTGAACAAGCAGGTATTATAAGAATCCAATTGTCCCAAGATATTTGTTACTTACTGCTTACGTTGGAACCCGACAACATCTCGGTTGTTCTTTGCAATTGTGTCATAACGTCTGGGTCCTCTCCCGCGGACAATCTTTTGGGGCTGGTTCTGGTTTTCACTATGATTTTGGTTGTCGCTATCTTCGTGATAACTGTGGTACCTCCCTCCTCTGGAAGATCCACGGGCAGTGCCTCTAGTCCTACCTCCACTACCACGACCTCTAAAACGGCCTCTTGACATTCGCTTATCCTACAATGCAGAGAATTAACCTCAATATTGGAAAGAAAAATGTTTTTGCACATCAAATTCAAAGGTAATGAGTAATTACTTCATAGCGCTCCTCATGCACGTTCATCTCCTCGAATCTGTCATGCACCCATGCTTGATCGTCTTTAGCATCCCATAACTTCCTCCCACCAAGCATTCGCCTAGTTTATAACAAAAATATCAGCATATGTCCCGGACAAGACTAAGCAACAATTACATTATCCAATATTCCAAACAGTGGCATGCTAACAAGACCTGCAAATGTAAGTAAATTGACTAAACATAAACTGCAAAAACCAGCCAAAACTATGACAATAGCCAACAAGTTCATATGTTGAATAACACAGCCACCACAGTACGTCGACCTTTCTTACCAAGAGACCAGCTTGCAGCTGCAAATGCAACACTATATTTCCCCAGGAAGCTGGATGCGTGCAGTGAATAGCTGACCATATCCAGTTACCATTACACTGGAAGCTATTTGCAGACCAACAATGTAGGCATAATTTTGGCAGAAATAGTTGGGACATGTATGTGCCTAAACCTGTCGAGGAAACATATCGATTCTGAAAGCTACAAGGTTTTCCTACATTGCATGCCTCCAAAAATGGTTGTACTAAAATATAATTTTATTAAAACCTATATCCGGCATATTGTAATGCCTAAGGCAATCTTAATAACAACCTCATGAGGCACAATTTGAAGTCAGAAAAACACTGTCATCACTGAACTAGTAATTAGTAAAAGGTTGGGACTAATTAACACTACATTTGCCAGACATAATCTCTACTACCATAAGAGCATCTTAAGAAACAAAATTAAAACACAAACACTTTTAATTAACTAAAAAAACAGTATAAGTAGTGTATCATTAAGCACCTAGGTGGAACAAATGTCTGCATAACCACCTAGTAGACAACATGTGTGCAGCAGTAATCCCCTGGTTTTGAATGCATAGAATTATTTGATTATTTCATGTACGACTCCCAGGTCCACAGTTTTCTTTGTTTTGTGTTGGTCCATTATTGTGGAAAAGGCCTTATGACCTATTCAAATTCCTATGCTTTTTCAGCATTCTTATCCTCTACATCTAAATCTCAACGAGGAATAGAGGTTTCGGCAACAACCATCCATCATTAAAAAAATGTCACGAGATGGATGCAGATCCTTGATCTATATATACTGGAGCTTCCTGTTTTGCCAAACATTAACTCTGATTTTCGTGGAATATTCACGCTGATGGAACTACTTTATTTTCAACAAACTACAGAAGATAGGAACCCAGCCCTGCTTCATCTAACGTTGGCACCTAAGCCTTCTTCTGTAAATTTTAGTTTGCCTCGAATTACTGAAGTTAGGCATAGTCATACTACCCCAGAATAATTGCAAGTTGTCCAGAAACTATGAGCTGCAGAGGGAAGGTATAGTTTATAGAAAGCCACACCTGCGTCGGCCCCGGCCGTCCTCCTGGAAACGGTCATCATGCATGTAAAAGGCGCCGGAGGTGGGCACCGCGAACGGCTCCTGCTCCTTCTTCTCTTCCCCGTCAGCCTCAGCCTCCGACTCCGCCTCCGCTCCCTCCTCCCCAGGCTTCTCGCCCTCCTCCCCCTGGCCGGCGGCGACCTCCTTGGGCGGCACCGCGCGTCCATCATACTCCTCCTCGAGCCCCTCGCCCACCTCCTCATCCAACAAATCATCGTAGTATTCCTCGTCCTCGTCCTCCTCCACTTCGCCCTCGTAATCCTCCGGGGCACCTTGGCCGTCGTCGTCGTGGTCGGGGTCGATCCGCGCCCTCGGAGGCCGCCTACCTTCCTCGGACCCCTCGTCGTCGCTGGCCTCCCGGCGACGCATCTCCGGGAGAGCGTCGTCCGGGTCGCTCACGTACTCCTCATCCACCTCTGACTCCACCTCCTGCTCCGCCGCATCCTCGGGTTCGGGTGTCAGAGGCGCCGCGGGGGGCTTCTCGGTGGCGGGGGGTTGCTCCGGCTGCGCGTCCGGGGGCGGCGGGTCGGCCATGGGCGGAGCGGAGGAGAGCGAGCGAAGCAACCCTAGATTTGAGTCGCGGTGTGGGGAGAGGTCAGAGGGGAGCTCGAATCGAAGGGAAGACGGGAGCAGGGGACAGGGGTGGACTCGTGGAACGGAAACGGGATGGATTACGGGGATTTCGGGAACGGACGGGGGATTGAATCGCGCTCGTGACGGGTTTTGAATAGGACGATGCTCTGGGTCGGTCGGTCGGTCGATCGAGCCGTTCGCGGTATCGTAAATGAAGTACTACGTATGATTTAAATACTAGCAAACATGCCCGTGCGTTGCCACGGGTGAAGAATAAATATGGTATGCACCTAACTCAGTAAGAATGTTACAAGACACCCACGCACACACACAGATTCACGTCCTCTATTTCAATCATCTATTTCATTATAAGACACCCCATATGTGTTGCTACTTATATATCCTAGTCCCCTCAGTGACAAAGGGCACGGGTTTCATCTGATTACAACTTGTTTGAACGTGGCCAATCTCAAAGTGATGAGCTCGGCCACCGCACGACACCTACATTGAACTGCATCAATGTAACTTAAAAACTAATCTCGTCGAGCTGGACATGGGTGCGCTACTCCGTCTAAAATGGTTGGTGTATGCTTAGGCCTCGACTATTTAAAAATTTCTCAGATTTTTACTCGAATCACAAGCAATTTAAGTAAAGATCAAAGTTAATCTGTCCCAACAGCTGCCCAATCGTGAAAGAAGAAAAGCCTACAATTGGTCAATGTGTTTCAAAAGTGCGCAGTCTTTTCTCCTTTCCACAGGAGATTCGTCGATGTTTTTGGGATTGAGACGTCATCGGTAGGATGGTCGGGTTGTAGCGTTCTCTTTTGGTAATGGTGGCGATGGAGTGCATATCCCATGTAAGAGCAACTCCAACCTTTTTCCTATCTCTAAAATAACAGTCATTTACAGAAACTTGGGGCAAAACCTCTCCAATAATTTTCGCAAACTGTCTTTATCTTTATAGAGGATCCGGTAAAAGATGCCACTTCTTCTTGCAGGTTGCCGGGAAGATGTCCTTTCCGTATCTTTTTGGCGGGATTCTAACCATCTGAAACTGTTGCGCGAGGCCCGCCATAACAGTGCCGCCCCGCCGGAACCTCGCAGGAACGCTGCCGCCCGTGCTGGAACGCCGCCGCGAGGCCACGCCTCCTCGGACCGCCCCTCTCCGGTGACCACCACACGCCAACCTCACCGCCTGTCGGTGGCCTTCATGTGTGTCATCGACTGACGGTCCTAGGCTACTTAGGTAGTTTCGTTAAGCAAAAAATAAAATAAAATAGATTTAGGGGAAAATGTTTACGGGAACTGAGAAAAGTTGCTCTTGGACAATTTTCCCTCAAAGTTACGTGAAGCCAAAACATTGGTCGGAAGGATTTTTAGCGAAAGTGATGGAGTTGCTTAATATAGGTTAAATACTCTAATACAGTATCATATAGTTCACAATCCAGTTTAGTAAAAGAATCCACCGCTCTCTATCACGCAGGCAATCTTCTTAATAGGAATTTAAAAATCTGCCGGCACGTACAACCAACCCGTGTACGTGTATTCGTTCTAGCAAAAACCACTTGAAAGCTTATCCATCTGTGTTCTGGAACTCTCCATGGCCTCGTGTCTCTCTCTCATGTCCCCATGTGCTTGTTTCATTCGCCGATGCAAGCTGAGCAGCTGTTGCTTCCGCTGGCTGAGAAAGCGGTGTGAGCCTGCTGCGACCAACCGGGGCCGTCGTTGCGGCTGTGATGGAAGGCATCCATTCTCATGTCAGGTGTAAATTTTCTGTGGTCAGCTGCTCCTTCCCATTCTAATTGTCCAGTGTCAATTTTCTATGAATCTGTTGCTTTTTTTCCCATTCGCTCATTGTCCGGTCTCTCAATTCATGGCCAGTTGCTCCATCGTTCCCTTTCCCTTGCTGGATTAATTTTGTCGCTTCCTTTTCTTGGGTAAGGATCTCTGCCTTTTGAATTTTATTTCTGAGATGACCTGTTGATACTCCAAGCAGCACACGTGCCTATATGAACTGGTAGTATTACACGTCATGAAGCGATGTGGGACAAGAGGGGAAGGTTGTGTTTTCTATGTTTTATAAGTTCACGGGTGGGCTTTCGTTTGGGCTGGACCCTTTTCATCAAAACTCGGATTGGAGGAGGCAGGGAATAACATCCACTACAATACGGAATAGTCCCAGCTCGTACAAAACCAGGCAGGAGACCACGTGACGTACGAAGACGGACGACGGACCGTAGAAACAGGAGACGGACGAAAATTAGGGGGTAAGAAGCGATCCGTGCTTTATTATTAGGTAAAGATAATATTGACGCTTCATGTTTATCAAAAATGAACCCTCACAGCTAAATTCTTGAAATTTGTCCATGTCCTACGTAATCCCGGTCGTTTTTAACCTTGAGCCGTACAGTTTTTAACAAAGTACGGACGCAGACATCCATACATACGCACATACACTCATCTCTATGAACGCACGCACGCATACTCTACCCCTATGAGCACCTCCAAGAGACCGAGCCGACACATCATGTTGAGATCGACAAAGTCGCCACAGACGGCTTCGTAGTCGACGGAAACATCTCCTCCCACCGAATACACATCACCGGAAGGCCTGAAATAAATTCAGAAAAATACGAGCACTAACATCAAATCTGGGATTCTTAACCATCTAACCACAGATTGGTTCGCTTAAGGCCGTATTCAAACAGGAATTTACTATGTGGCATTGTGAAAGGCCGTGATGGGCAGGTTAGCAGCACCTACTAGTGGGTCCCACGAGTTTAGCCGGACCGATCTTAGTACGCTGTGTTGCTCGTGGCCGTAGGCACCGGTGTTGGTCTTGCATATGGTTTGGGCTGGAGTGGCGCCTCACACTGACTGCCATGGCTTGCACACCATTGACGCTCCGCGCCAGCTACCTCAATCTCATGTTTGTTCGCCGGATGCACCCGCTGCCCCGCATCGTGTACTACAAGAAGCATGGCGGGGCTGGTGTTGCCACTTCTTGCTCATCTGTAGTGGGACCACAGCCGTCGCGATGACATTGCCACATCGGTGTTGTGGGGCGCCTAGGCCACCGGCCCTCACGCTCAACTTCCTCAAAGTGACTGTGTGGCGGCCTGCGCCGAACACGTAAGAGCATGGTTAATAGTATAGCGAACTACCGACCATATGGAGTTGTCACGTCATATATAGCCAATCTAATAACCAACATAAGAAATACTAGTTTTTTCTTAATACATGGTCCATCTTATACTCTCACAATGTTTCTTGAAGCTGCAACTGGTTGTTAATCTACAGTTCGCTTCCCCTCTCTCACCTCTTCTCTCTCATCCAACTCAGCAAAAATCACATTATTATGCTTGCTCTAAGTATCGAAGATGCACTTGATCGATTCAGACACGTACGTAGAGAACGAAGTTGATGAATCATTGAGGTTGTGGCTAGCTTCACACGTGCAGCAAACTACTGGGTGGTTGCCACCACATGCTTGGTCGATCCAGAGTAGCACAACTCGGCGAGACACTCACGCACACCTGGACACTTCCTAGCCGCCGATGTCGCGTGTGTATCGACTAGCGCGTAAGCTCCTGACGGTGATGTCCATGTGGTTCTCACGCTCCATCCACCGTAGGATCCGGCTCACCTCACCGGACATGAGCAAGGTGTACGTCGACCTCCAGAACCTCCTCCTACGGC
The DNA here is from genome assembly GCA_039707655.1 of Elymus sibiricus. NCBI lineage: Eukaryota > Viridiplantae > Streptophyta > Magnoliopsida > Poales > Poaceae > Elymus > Elymus sibiricus. The sequence goes on from CM077668.1 coordinate 231,419,746, forward strand.
GCACTTGTGCTCTGGCCGCCTCACATGATGGCGAGCTCCTCCTGTCCGTCACGCCCATGGTTGCGCATGTGCACACGCTCACCATTAGCATGTCGTGCCAGCCGTCATGGTGACCCCAGTCGCTCATCTTCCTCTGCATGAAGCTGCTCTGTTTGGTACTGCAACTGCATCGCTACATGCCACTTACCGGCGAGCCCCTCGCCTGCCATCGCACAACCACTCCCGAAGTTGATGTCCCGGTACCAGCATCGCCGAGTTGTCGTGTCGTTTCATTACGCTCTTTTTGTTGTGCGTAGGGGAGCGTCATGGACGTGTTGTAAGGCGTCCTCATGCATGCCCTCAACCTGCTCGACCAATTGTCGATACCCGTCGAAGATGGAGAGGAGGTGGCAGGCAGCACGATTAGCAAACCCGGCCTCCCCTCTGCCACGTCACTAAATCCACCCAAAAACGACCTCAAGGTTTAAAATGACCAAGATTACATAGGACAAGGTACAAACTCCAGGGATTTGAAGATGGAGGTTCATTTCCGACAAGCTCTACAATCAAGGTTTAAATCATACTTCACTCCAGTATCATTGGCACGCCACGTGCCGTGACATCATCATCGCACGCATATCGCAGCTTCCATTGTCCCTGCTAGTAGCACTGTCGCGTGCTGGTTGCGACTGATGTCCTCACTCGCTGCATCGGAGGTGTGTGCCCGCGGCTTTCATCATCGCCGCGGATGCATGCACTCACGGCATTGCCTCCTCTTGTTAGCAGCAGTGACACTGCATGTCGCCACTCGAGCGTTGTTCTTCGCTATTCGTAGCGGCGGCAACCACCCCTGACAGTGTACTGCAGTCGGCCTTGCAGCAACAACAACGACAGTGGAGTGGCAGCAGTGTTGTCGTCTCCGGCTTGTGGCGGTCGACTACCGACGTGTGCCTAATCAGTTCCTTTATAGGTAGAGGTAAGGTCGTCATGACAGCTTGCTAATGGGAGGAGAAACATGACATGGGATATCAGGAGTGATGATGCTGAGGCGTGGGAGAAAGGATGAGACCGGATGTGTTCGATGACTTGGAGGGGATGGGAGAGAGAATGTGAGAGAGAAGATGTGTGTAGGAACGAAGTATGTCTACCAGAGGGGGGTGAATGGGAGATATAAAATTTCTTTCGGAAACTTCAAATCTCTCAAAACCCAGCAGCAGAATGAAGGTAAACAGTGAGCAGATTTCGAACGACAACTAATGAGTGAAAACTAAAGCATCCATCGAAAGGAATCACATGGTCGAAACTTAACATACAACATGAACCGAATGTAAATTGAGTACACAAGTAACCAGTGATGCTCGATGGCGACAGAGGATTTGGTACACCAGTTCGTCCTTCTGCAAAAGGACTACGTCTGGTTGGAGGGGTTGTGATTGAACACAGAAGATAAACTCTCTTCGCCCTATTCTCCTTGACAACTGCTTCGTCAATCAGTGTCGATCACTCGTGGTAGATGCTTGAGGTGATCTTCGAACCTTTACAGACTTCTCCTTCCTAGACCACAATTACTCTTGGTCACTGAATAACTTGACACCTAACCGTTTAGAGAGTTCGCAGCTCTCAAGAGTAATAGGCGGAGCATACTGGACTTAGATTTCGAGTGATGCTAAACCACTATCTAATTTTCGGCTCTGGGGTTTTTCTCTCGGTGGATTTTAAACTCAAATCACTCAGGAGAGAGGGTGCTCACTGACGGGGTCCTATACCAGGGGTGGCCAACATAAGGGAGCCCGGCCTCGTCCACTACACGGGGCCCGCTAGGCCCAAGGCAGGAAGGAAACCCTAGGAGGCGAATGATGTGGTCACCTACTAAGGGTAGGGTCATAGACCTGACATCTAGGGCCTACCTAGGGCCCCACATCAACATTGGTGGGTCCCCGGACCACGGGCGCATTCGGATGCGCAACCTTAATTATCCACTCGGATGCATCAACGACACTCGGACGTTTCCCACCAATCGGCCAGACCAGAACCACTCGGACACGAGAAGGCGTACAGGCGACGTGGGAGCCATAACGGTCGGGTGGCTTTATGTTGATGTTTAAATGTAGTTATAGCTGCCGTTACCAGTAACTGTTGTAGTTATGCTCATTCATCTCCCTTGCGACGTGGCATTGATGGGCCGAGGCGCACTCTATATAAGCCTCCCCTCAGCTCCATGGCAAGGGTTCAGCACTCCTTGTAATCCTATACCCCAAGAGAAAACACAAGCCTCCGGGCACGAGATGTAGGGTTGTTACCTCTCCGAGAGGGGCCCAAACTCGCTAAATCAGAGTGATACACTTGCACCGTAGCTAGGCTCTACCCATCATTCGTACCCCCAGTACTCATTGTCAGGTTCGTTGCCTCGACAGTTGGCGCCCACCGTGGGGCAGCGCGTCTAGCAATTTTCGGCGCAAGTGGGATTTTCATCATCATCATCATGATTTACGGTGGCGAGATCCGATTCGGCATGGCTCCAGGAAGCCCCGCTGGACGTGGAGTCGCTGCCCATCCGAGGCGCGGCACACTTCCGCGCTACATCCTACGGAGTCCTTCTCCGGCAGCCGTCGGTCCCGTATCGGGCGGCACTCCTCCTTCCAGCCGGACGCCGTCGCAAGCGCTTCGGGCGCTCACGGCTCCAGCGCTGGGTCAAGCACGTTGTGGCCCTCCAGGCCGCAACTGTACAAGTGTCGGTGCTCGAGCCTGACGAGTCCGTCCTCGACCTGTTCCCCGCCACGCCTGAGGAGGCTTCGGACAAATCCGAGTACGAGAACAACGGCTCCGCGGCGGAAGTTCTTATGGCCAGGGGAGAGCCCAGCAGTCCTCCAGGATTCAACGGCGCCCGCGACAGCGTCGAAGGCGCTTCCCACGATCATGTCGGCGACAACCCGAGGGGCAATCGCTCTTCTCGCCACGAACAGTACGTCCCGCAACCCCTCACTCGGGAGTAGAGGGAAGAGCTCCGTCAAAGGAACGAGCAAGTTCTTCGCACCCCCATCACAGGGACGACTCCTGAGGCCCTGGCCATGGAGTCGACGCGTTTGGCCACTCTGGCTGAACGTGACCGCCTCGAGCGGTTGCAGAGGGAGTTGGACGACCGCGCCCGCCAGCAGCAACCAAGTACCAGTCGGCATCGGCGGCGACTGTTCCCGGGTGATCAGCCCGGAACTACCAAGTCCTCAACACACCACTGCAAACTTGGCAGCGGCGACCTGAATCGCCGACTCCATCCAGCCCTCCGGCTCTGCCGCCGGAGAAGGGATTCGGCAGATCCGCGTCCTGCTGAAAACTGCTATGTCGCGAAATGCGGCTGTGTCGCAGTCTCGGGATCGTCTCCATAGCGCTTCAGTCCGCGATGAGACGGTCCGGTCGGCTCATAGTCCCCCCGCAACCGGGAGGCGCGGGGATCAATACGGGGATCGGAGGTGCGACCAGATCACTCTGCCCCGGTGGCACGACGGTTATCACCGCACTCGGACACCCCCTCCGTGGGACGTCACATACGGGCGCCAACCCTATGATGACAGGCGACCGTATGAGGATGACCGAAGGCCCAGCCCTCACCGCCGTCCGGGTGACCTTAGAGACCAGCAGTTCAACGCGAGATCCGTTCTCGTCCAGAACCTGGTCGACGGGAACAGGGCCAACCGTGAGGACCAAGACAGAGATCGCTCAAGTGGATCCTCCTCATCAGGGCCCGAGTGTTTCAGCGGGTACATTCAGGCTGCTGACATTCCTGCCAACTTCAGGTTGGCGACAAGGATCAGCAAATTCACTGGGGAGTCGAAGCCAGAAACTTGGTTGGAAGATTACTAAGTGGCCGTACAGATTGGCGGCGGCAACGACAACGTGGCCATGAAGCACTTGCCCCTGATGCTCAAAGGGTCGGCGAGAGCATGGCCCAACCAGCTCCGTGCTGGCAGCATCTACTGCTGGGACGACCTGACCCGAGTCTTTGTAAAGAACTTTGAGGGCACGTACAAGCGGCCAGGTGGTTTGTCGGAACTGCAGCACTATGTGCAGAAAAACAATGAAACTCTCCTAGAGTACATTCGGCGTTGGACCACTCTGCACAACACAGTGGAGAATGTCATAGAGCACCAGGCTATTTGCGCCTTCAAGGCGGGAATCAAGTACTGCGAGCTCATCTTGAAGTTTGGCCGGACAGAGACTCCTACTCTCAGCCGAGTGATGGAGATAGCCAGTCGGTACGCCAATGGCGAAGAAGAAGACCGGCTGCGGAGTGGCAAAGGACGAGCTGGAGATGCCCATCAATCGGGTAACAACAACTCCAACAAGAAGCAGAAGTGGAAGGCCGAAGCGGCTGACAATGCCGAAGCAGCGGCTCTGGCCGTACAGGGCAAAGGCAAGGGCCAGCCCAAACAGAAGAAGTCTTGGTCTGCCAAGAAGAAGGATCACTCGGGCAGGGACATCCTCAATCAGCCGTGTCAGATCCGCACGAAGATGGACAAAGACGGCAATCTGATATTGCCGAAGCATACCACTTGGGATTGTCGGCTGTTGAAACAGGTGATGAAAGAAGATGGTTCTGACGACAAGGACAAGGACGACAACGATGGGGGGAAGAAGCATGCTTCTGGTTACCCCCAAGTGGAAAAAGTCCTGATGATCTTCGTAGACGTCGAGAGTAAGAGCCGACTGAAGGTCATAAACCAAGAGGTTAATCTGGCCATGCCAGCGGTCACCAAATACCTCGACTGGGCTCAGACCCCTGTCACTTTCGACCAATCGAACCACCCAACACACATACCGACCCCCGGGCGGCAGGCGCTGGTGGTTGATCCGGCTGTCAGTGGCGTCCGACTTTGCAAGGTCCTCATGGACGGTGGCAGCGGGCTGAATATCCTCTACGCCGACACTTTGAAGGCAATGGGCATTCCAATGTCCCGACTGAGCAAGAGAAACATGCAATTCCACGGGGTAATCCCCGGAAACAAAGCAAAGTCACTCGGACAGATTGCCCTGGACATCATGTTCGGTGACGAGAAAAATTTCAGAAAAGAAAAGTTGACCTTTGAGGTAGTTGACTTCCGCAGTGTTTATCATGCCATCCTGGGTAGGCCTGCCTACGCACGCTTCATGGCCAGACCATGTTATGTGTATCTTAAGCTTAAGATGCCAGGGCCAAATGGCGTGATCACTATCTCAGGCAACAGAAAGCTGGCCAAGGAGTGCCTCCAGTAGGGCTCCAAGATAGCCGGCGAGCAGATGGCGATGGCGGAGCTGGACGAGTACAAGAAGGCGGTTGACTCGAGTGAGCTGCTGAAGTCCAAGAAGCCGGCGACTGAATCTGCATTCCAGTTGGCCGGTGAGACCAAACAAGTTCATGTCCACCCCAACGACCTGAACGCCCAGCCCACCAACATCTCCACGACGTTGGACAGCAAATAGGAAGCCGAGCTCATCCAGTTCCTCCGTGAGAACTGGGACATCTTTGCATGGAAGCCATCTGACATGTCGGGTGTTCCCAGGGAGCTGGCTGAGCACCGACTCTGTGTCGACCCGAAGGTCAAACCAGTAAAGGAGCACCTCTGACGCTCTTTGACTGAGAAGCGCAAGGCGATTGGCGAGGAAATTGCACGGCTCCTGGCAGCCGAATTCATCCGTGAAGTGTACTACTCCGAGTGGCTCGCCAACATCGTCATGTTGCCCAACAAGAATAACTCCCTCAGGATGTGCATCGACTTCAAGCACATCAATCGGGCCTGCCCCAAGGATCACTTTCCTCTCCCCTGCATAGATCAGATAGTCGATTCTACCGCCGGGTGCGAGCGTTTGTGTTTTCTGGATGCGTACTCCGGGTACCACCAGATCTGAATGTATGGCCCAGATGAAATAAAAACAGCCTTCATCACCCCATTCGAGTGCTTTTGTTATATCACGATGCCATTCGGACTGAAAAATGCCGGGACGACTTTCCAGCGCATGATTCAGAAATGCTTGCAAAAGCAGATCAGTTGGAATGTGGAGGCCTACATGGATGACATCGTGGTCAAGTCTAGGAAAGGTTCCGACCTCCTGACTGACCTCGCCGAGACCTTCGCAAACCTGCGCAAATTCGGAATCAAGCTCAACCCGGCCAAGTGCACTTTCAGGGTTCCAGCCGGCAAGTTACTCGGTTTCCTCGTTTCTGAACGTGGGATCGATGCTAACCCTGAGAAGATCGGCGCTATAGTCCGAATGAAGCAACCAGAGCGTCTTGATACGTCTCCAACGTATCTATAATTTTTGATTGTTCCATGCTGTTATATTATCAATCTTGGATGTTTTTATATGCATTTACAGCAATTATATATCATTTTTGGAGACTAACCTATTAACCTAGTGCCCAGTGCCAGTTGCTGTTTTCTGCCCTGTTTTTGTTTTACAGAAAATCAATACCAAACGAAGTCCAAATGCCACGAAACTTTTTAGAGATTTTTTTCTGGACAAGATAAACACTAGAAGCTTCGGGAGGAGACCAGAAGCCCCAGGGGGTGCCCACGAGGCACCACCGCCACAAGTTTCTGTTCTCGAGAGATCCCATCTGGAGGCCTTCTCCGGTACTCCGCCGGAGGGGGAATCGATCACGGAGGGGCTCTACATCAACCTTGCTGCCCTTCCGATGATGCGTGATTAGTTTACCACAGACCTTCGGGTCCATAGTTAGTAGCTAGATGGCTTCTTCTCTCTTTTTGATCTTCAATACAATGTTCTCCTCGATGTTCTTGGAGTTCTATCCGATTTAATCACTTTTTGAGGTGTGTTTGTTGGGATCCGATGAATTGTGAGTTTATGATCAGATTATCCATGAATATTATTTGAGTCTTCTCTGATCTCTTTTATGCATGATTATTATAGCTTCGTATTTCTTCTCCGATCTACTGATTTGGTTTGGCCAACTAGATTGATTTATCTTGCCATGGGAAGAGGTGCTTTGTAATGGGTTCGATCTTGCGGTGCTCAATCCCAGTGACAGAAATGGACATGACACGTATGTATCGTTGCTATTAAGGGTAAAAAGATGGGGTTTATTCATACGTGAGTTTATCTTGTCTACATCATGTCATCGTTCTTAAGGCGTTACTCCGTTCTTTATGGACTTAATACACTAGATGCATGCTGGATAGCGGTCGATGTGTGGAGTAATAGTAGTAGATGCAGGCAGGAGTCGGTCTACTTGTCTCGGACGTGATGCCCATATACATGATCATTGCCTTGGATATCGTCATGATTATTTGCTTTTCTATCAATTGTCCAACAGTAATTTGTCTACCCACCGTATGCTATTTTCTCAAGAGAAGCCTTTAGTGAAATCTATGGCCCCCGGGTCTATCTAAATCATATTACTAAAACCCTAAAAATATTGCTACCATTTTCTTTTATTTATTTTATTTTGTATTTTTGTTTCAATCTATCTATCTATCATATACAATTTAATCTTGCAATTGACCGCCGAGGGATTGACAACCCCTCGTTTGCGTTGGGTGCAAGGATTTGTTGTTTGTGTGCAGGTACTGCTAACGAGGTGTTGCGTGATTCTTCTACTGGTTCGATAACCTTGGTTTCATAACTGAGGGAAATACTTATCTCTACTGTGCTGCATCAGCCCTTCCTCTTCGGGGATAATACCAACGCAAGCTACAAGTAGCTAGCAGGAAGAATTTCTGGCGCCGTTGCCGGGGAGACATCATCAACATCTATCAAGTACCTACGCATAAAACTCTCATCTCCTTGCATGTATTTTATTTGCCTTTGCCTCTCGTTTTCATCTCCCCCACTTCTAAAAAGTTTTTATAAACTATTTTCCGTTTGCCTTTTTTTGCTCGTTTGCTATCTTTGCTTGTGTGCCATGTGCCTTCTATTTGCTTGCCTCTTCGCTTGCTAGAAATCTATTGATATGGATCCTCATCCACTTGCTAATCTTTTCAAAAGATCCAATTATGATGAACCAATTGCTAGTGAGTTGAGTGCAATTGATTATCTCTATGAAGTTTTGCTTGAAAATCATGAACCAGAAAATTGTGATGAAGTGTTGAAAGAAGAAATTTATAAAGTGATTCATGATAGCTACTTCAATGAAAAGCATGATTGCAATAATGTTAGTATAAATTCTATTAATGTCAATTGTGCTAATAATATGCAAAACTACGAGCTTGGGGATGATAATTTTGTTATATCCACTACTTATTGCAATGATCATGATTGGGGTGATAATGCTTCTTATGATCTCGAAAATTTATTTAAGCCTCATGATGAATATGCTATTGATAATAATGTTTGCAATAATATTGAAAGTGGGTTTGGAAAAGTGTCAACTCTAGGTAAAAATAATCCCACTATTTTGGAAGACTATAAGAATTTTATGCATGTGGATCATGGAGAGAAAATTTTATATGATAGCTATATTGTTGAATTTGATTATGATCCTACATGTAATTATTATGAGAGAGGAAAATATGGTTGTAGAAATTTTCATGTTACTAAATTACCTCTCGTTATGTTGAGATTGTCAATGTTTCATTCCTCTCCTTTGCATATGCTAGATATTTCTCGTCTTGATAATTTGTTTGCATATAAAATGCCTATGCATAGGAAGTATATTAGACTTAAATGTGTTTGTCACATGTATTATGATGCTCTCTTTGTGCTTCAATTCTTATCTTTCATGTGAGCATCATTGAAATCTCAAAGCCTATCTTAATGGCTATAAAGAAAGAGATTCTTGGGAGGCAACCCAATGAATAAAATAAATTTTTACTTTTTGTTTCTGTTATTGTGTGTTTTCACAATTATGCTACTGGTATGATTGTGTTTTTATGTTCTTAATTAGTGTTTGTGCCAAGTAAAGCCTTTAGGATGATTTGGAAGATGGTATAATTGATGCTGTTTGGAAAACAGAAAGTTTTGTGTCCAGTGCCCGAATTTTTTTTCTGTACTGGAGAGTCAGAAAAATCTGAAATTTTTACACAGTATTGGTATATGAATTTCCCATGTTGTACTAATTTTTCAGAATTTTTGGAGTTACAGAAGTATGGCTTTTAAATAGATTGCTATAAACTGTTCTGTTTTTGACAGATTCTGTTTTTGATGCACTACTTGCTTGTTTTGATGAATTTATGGATTGTATCGGGGGTATAAGCCATGGTGAAGTTAGAGTACAGTAGGTATAATGCAAAAATAAAATATGAATGGGTTTGCAACAGTACTTAGAGTAGTGATTTATTTTGTTATACTAACGGATCTCACGAAGGTTTTGTTGAGTTTTGTGTGATTGAAGTTTTCAAGTTTTGGGTGAGATCACGATGGATGAAGGAATAAGGAGTAGTAAGAGCCTAAGCTTAGGGATGCCCGAGGCACCCCAAGGTAATATTCAAGGAAGACTCAAGCGTCTAAGCTTGGGGATGCCCCGGAAGGCATCCCCTCTTTCTTCTACCAACCATCGGTAATTTTACTTGGAGCTATATTTTTATTCGTCACATGATATGTGTTTTGCTTGGAGCATATTGTATTATATGAGTCTTTTATTTGTTCGCTTTTTATTTTGTCACAATCATCCTTGTTGAACACACCTATCTTGAGAGAGCCACACGTTTATCATCATTTGTTAGAATACTCTATGTGCTTCACTTAAATTTTTTGAGCTAGGCAGTTGCTCTAGTGCTTCACTTAAATCTTTTTTAGCATGGTGGTGGCTAAATTTTGAAGAAATAAACTCTCTTGCTTCACTTATATTATTTTTAGAGTTGATTGAAATTTTGAAGAAATGAATTCTCATGCTTCACTTATATTATTTTGAGAATTGATAAGATTGAAATTTTGAAGAAATATTTGCACTCTCATGCTTCACTTAAATCTTTTTGAGAGTTGATGATAGTAACGGTAATTTGCACAATATATGAATTTATTCCCAAAGTGATGAATATTCAAGAGGGATATAAATAAAAACTTTCATATAGATCATTGGATATGATAAGTGTGATTCCTTGCAATAGTTTTGCGATATGGAAATGATAATATGTGAGTCATGTTAGTGAGTAATTGTGATTTAGTAAGAATATTAGTGTTAAGGTTTGTGATTCCCTATGCATGCACATTAAGTCAATAGTTATGCAAAGAAATTATATCCTACTTATGGTGCATTATTCGGTGTTAGTTATGTTCAATGCATGTTTATGACCGTTTTCGTTTTTTGGTTGGTTGCTTCTTAATCTATTTGCTAGCCTTCATTTGTACTAAGCGGAAATACTGCTTGTGCATCCAAACTCCTTAAACCCAAGTTGTGCCAAATGAGTCCACTATATCTACCTATATGCGGTATTTCAATGCCGTTCCAAGTAAATTTGCGTGTGCCAACTCTAATTTTCAAAATATTTTTTCCGTTTTGTGTGCCCGTACCGCTCATGAAGCGGCAGGGGGTGGCCATTATTTTCCATGCTAGGTGTGTTATTCTCACGATGAGTGTTTATTCACTTGTCATTGCACGAGAGGATGGTTGGTAATAGGGATGCCCAGTCCCACAATGAATCAAAAATTAATAACAACAAAATTCCTTGGAAAGTGTTGGTTTGGAGGGCACCCGTGGATACGGCTAGCCATGGATTGTGAAAGAATGGTGGAAAGGAAATAAACTTTAATTTCTGTTTGGGAACCGCCTATGATGTGTCTAGCATGGAAAATATTGGGAATTCTTGGTCGTTTTCGTTGACAAGAAAAGCATGCCTCTCAAAATATTTTTATCTCTCTAATTTAAGCTTTGAGCTCTGGCACATTTGACAAATCTCTGCTTCCCTCTGCGAAGGGCCTATCTATTTACTTTTATGCAATTTTTATTTTATTTGAGTCTCCATCTTCTCTTACAAAAGCACCAACTAAAGAGCACTATTGTCATACTTGTGCATTGGATGTAGCTAATATTTGGGTGTGTTTCATGAATGGATCAATGATTGAGCGTAATGGGCTAGGGATAACTTTCTTTAGCGTTGATATTTTGAAAGACATGGTTGCTTGTTAGCATGCTTGAGTATTTATATCTTCATGTCAAATTATAGACTATTGCTTTGAATCATTCAAGTCCAATGTCCATGCTATAAAAGAAAAGAATATGTGATGAATATGATAGGCAACATTCCACATCAAAAATTCTGTTTTTATCATTTACCTACTCGAGGACGAGGAGGAATTAAGCTTGGGGATGCTGATACGTCTCCAACGTATCTATAATTTTTTATTGTTCCATGCTGTTATATTATCAATCTTGGATGTTTTTATATGCATTTACAGCAATTATATATCATTTTTGGAGACTAACCTATTAACCTAGTGCCCAGTGCGAGTTGCTGTTTTCTGTCATGTTTTTGTTTTACAGAAAATCAATACCAAACGAAGTCCAAATGCCACGAAACTTTTTGGAGATTTTTTTCTGGACAAGATAAACACTAGAAGCTTCGGAAGGAGGCCAGAAACCCCAGGGGGTGCCCATGAGGCACCAGGGCGCGCCTGGGGGGGGGCAGGCACGCCCTGGTACCTCGTGCGGCCCACGGAGCTCCGTCTGACCTAATTCCTCCACTATAAATTCCCAAAAAATAAGAAACCCTAAAGAGAGTCCACAAAATACTTTTTCCGCCGCCGCAAGTTTCTGTTCTCGAGAGATCCCATATGGAGGCCTTCTCCGGTACTCCGCCGGAGGGGGAATCGATCACGGAGGGGCTCTACATCAACCTTGCTGCCCTTCCGATTATGCGTGAGTAGTTTACCACAGACCTTCGGGTCCATAGTTAGTAGCTAGATGGCTTCTTCTCTCTTTTTGATCTTCAATACAATGTTCTCATCGATGTTCTTGGAGTTCTATCCGATGTAATCACTTTTTGCGGTGTGTTTGTTGGGATCCGATGAATTGTGAGTTTATGATCAGATTATCCATGAATATTATTTGAGTCTTCTCTGATCTCTTTTATGCATGATTATTATAGCTTCGTATTTCTTCTCCGATCTACTGATTTGGTTTGGCCAACTAGATTGATTTATCTTGCCATGGGAAGAGGTGCTTTGTAATGGGTTCGATCTTGCGGTGCTCAATCCCAGTGACAGAAAGGGACATGACACATATGTATCGTTGCTATTAAGGGTAAAAAGATGGGGTTTATTCATACGTGAGTTTATCTTGTCTACATCATGTCATCGTTCTTAAGGCGTTACTCCGTTCTTTATGGACTTAATACACTAGATGCATGCTGGATAGCGGTCGATGTGTGGAGTAATAGTAGTAGATGCAGGCAGGAGTCGGTCTACTTGTCTCGGACGTGATGCCTATATACATGATCATTGCCTTGGATATCGTCATGATTATTTTCTTTTCTATCAATTGCCCAACAGTAATTTGTCTACCCACCGTATGCTATTTTCTCGAGAGAAGCCTTTAGTGATATCTATGCCCCACGGGTCTATCTAAATCATATTACTAAAACCCTAAAAATATTGCTGCCATTTTCTTTTATTTATTTTATTTTGTATTTTTGTTTCAATCTATCTATCTATCATATACAAATTAATCTTGCAATTGACCGCCGAGGGATTGACAACCCCTCGTTTGCGTTGGGTGTAAGGATTTGTTGTTTGTGTGCAGGTACAACTAACGAGGTGTTGCGTGATTCTCCTACTAGTTCGATAACCTTGGTTTCATAACTGAGGGAAATACTTATCTGTACTATGCTGCATCATCCCTTCCTCTTCGGGGATAATACCAACGCAAGCTACAAGTAGCACGTCTCCACGACGTACAGAGACTCACGGGCTGTCTCGCAACCCTGAGCAAATTCATTTCATGACTCGGCGAAAAAGACCTGCCGCTTTACCGAATCATGAAAAAATCAGACAAATTCAAGTGAACAAACGAAGCGCAGGCTGCGTTCCAGGAACTCAAAGCTCTGCTCTCCACCCAGCCGGTGCTTGCTGCTCCGGGCAGCCGAGAGCCTTTGCTCTTGTACATCGCAGACACTAATCAAGTGGTTAGCACCGTGCTCACTGTGGAGTGAGAAGAACAGGGCAAAACCCTCAAGCTGCAGCGCCCAATCTACTACATATCAGAAGTCTTGACCCCTTCGAAGCAGAGATACCCGCACTATCAGAAGCTGGTCTACGGCATATACCTGACTGCAAAGAAGGTGGCTCATTACTTTCAAGAGCACTCGGTCACAGTGGTCAGCGTTGCTCCGCTGTCTGAGATTATGAACAACAGAGATGCAACAGGCCGAGTGGCTAAATGGGTTATTGAACTCCTCCCTCTGGACATCAAGTTCGAAGCCAAGAAAGCTATCAAGTCCCAAGCATTGGTGGATTTTCTGGCCGAGTGGACGGAACAACAGCAGCCGGCCCTGAGCCTCCCCGAGCATTGGACCATGTTCTTTGATGGCTCTAAGATGCTTCACGACTCGGGGCTGGAGTAGTCCTAATCTCTCCTAAAGGAGACCGACTCAGCTATGTGCTGTAGATCCACTTTGATTCTTCCAACAACTAAGCCGAGTACGAGGCCCTCCTATATGGATTGCGAATGGCAATCTCACTCGGCATCCGCCGACTGATGGTCTATGGCGACTCGGATCTTGTGGTGAACCAAGTGATGAAGGAGTGGGACATCTGTAGCCCAGCCATGATAGGATACTGCAACGCAGTCAGAAAACTTGAGAAGAACTTCGAAGGGTTAGAGTTGCATCACGTGCCTCGCCTCAAGAATCAAGCAGCCGATGACTTGGCCAAGATCGGTTCCACCCAGAAAGAAGTACCCAAAGACATGTTCCTTGAGCACTTACACTCCCCGATGATCAAAGAAGATCCCTTTGTGGAGGAGCCCCCATAACTAGTCGGACCTTCCAATCTGACTAAAGTTGACATTCCAGCGGTGATCGATTTAGTGCATGAAGTACTGGTGATCATACCCGAGTGGACCGAGCCATACATAGCATACCTGCTCAGGCAGGAACTCCCTGAAGACGAAGTGGAATCCCGTCAGATCGTCCATCGATCAAAGGCCTTCACCATCATGGGAGACCAGTTGTACAAGAAGAGTACCTCCGGAGTCACTCAGTGCTGCATTTCACCTGAAGAAGGGCAGCAGATCTTGGAGGAGATTCACTCTGGAACCTGTGGGCACCACGTATTCTCTCGGACGCTGGTCGCTAAAGCATTTCGGGCAAGCTTCTACTGGCCCCGCGCCAATGAGGCAGCCAGAGACATAGTTGAGCAGTGTGTCGGATGCCAGTTCTATGCAAATCAGTCGCACAAACCAGCGTCCGCGCTGAAGACAATTCTGCTCACGTGGTCGTTCGCCATCTGGGGGCTGGACATGGTCGGGCCTCTGCGGACTGGCGCCAGTGGGTTCACTCATTTGTTGGTGGCAGTGGACAAGCTCACCAAGTGGATCGAAGCAAAGCCCATCAAGAAGCTGGACTCGACCACGGTCATCAAGTTCATCAAAGAGATAGTCTTCAGGTTTGGAGTCCCACACAGCATTATCACCGACAACGGGTCAAACTTCGACTCGGACGAGTTCCACGAGTTCTGCTTCTCTCAAGGCACTCGGGTGGATTATGCCTCCGTGGCTCATCCGCAGTCGAATGGCCAAGCCAAACGGGCGAATGGGATGATACTTCAAGGCCTGAAGCCGCGCCTCATGCGCGATCTGAAACATGCTACAGGAGCTTGGGTCACTGAGTTGCCGTCTGTCCTCCGGGGCCCGTGAACGACACTGAATCGATCCATGAACCGCACTCCTTTCTTCATGGTATACGGCTTAGAAGCTGTCCTTCCGAGTGATTTACTTCACAATTCCCCCCGAGTGGAACTATACACGGAAGCAGAAGCTGAAGAAGCACGTCAGGATGGCCTCGACCTCCATGAGGAAAAGCGTGAACTGGCACTCATCAGGTCGACTGCTTATCAGCAAGATCTGCGCCGCTATCACGACAGGCAAGTCAGAGGGCGGGCCTTTCAAGAAGGTGATCTGGTCCTCCGACTGGATCAACAGAAGCCCCATAAGCTGACTCCTTCGTGGCAAGGACCCTTTGCAGTTTCAAAGGTTCTGAACAATGGAGCATATCGACTCTACAACTTCAGCAAAGGCATAGAAGAGCCCAGAGCTTGGAATGCAGACCCGCTCCGCAAATTCTACACTTAGAATAAAATAAATGTTGTAATAGTTTTCCGAGTGATATTAGCACTCGGAATCTAGATCACCCCCAGCGGGTACACTTAGCTGCGAACTAGTTTTCGCCTAAGTTAAAAAACATCTCCGAGTGAGAGCTTCCTCTTCACTCGGGGGCTTATAGCTGTGAACCAGTTTTCGCCTAAGTTAAAAAAACATCTCCGAGTGAGAGCTTCCTCTTCACTCGGGGACTTAGCTCCGAACCAGCTTTCGCCTAAGTTAAAAAACATCTCCGAGTGTGAGCTTCCTCTTCACTCGGGGGCTTAGCTGCGAACTAGTTTTTGCCTAAGTGATACGTCTCTATCGTATCTATAATTTTGGATTATTTCATGCCAATATTCTACAACTTTCATATACTTTTGGCAACATTTTATATTATTTTTGGGACTAACATATTGATCCAGTGCCCACTGCCAGTTCCTGTTTTTTGCATGTTTTTTGTTTCGCATAAAATCCATATCAAACGAAGTCCAAACGCGATAAAATTTTACGGAGAATTATTTTGGAATATATGTGATTTTTAGGAAGAAGAATCAACGCAAGACGGTGCCCGAGGTGGCCACAAGGCAACAGGGCGCGGCCCGGGGAGGGTCGCGCCGTGTTGCCTTGTGACTCCCTCGAACGTCAGTTTGGGCCCTTCTTTCGTCGCAAGAAAGATAATTTCCGGATAAAATCCCCTCAAAATTTCAGCCCAATCGGAGTTACGGATCTCCGGGAATATAAGAAACGGTAAGGGCCAGAAAACAGGAACGCGAAACAGAAGAGAACAGAGAGAGAGAGAGATCTAATCTCGGAGGGGCTCCTGCCCTCCAGGAGCCATGGCGGCCAAGGACCAGAGGGGAAACCCTCCTCCCATCTAGGAGGGAGGCCAAGGAAGAAGAAGAAGAAGGAGGGGGGCTCTCTCCCCCTCTCTCCCGGTGGCGTCGGAACGCCGCCGGCGCAAACATCATGTGGCGGCGATCTACTCCAATAACTCTGCCATCTTCCTCAACACCTCCATCACCTTCCCTCATCTATTTACAGCGGTCCACTCTCCCGCAACCCGCTGTACCCCCTACTTGAACATGGTGCTTTATGCTTCATATTATTTTCCAATGATGTGTTGCCATCCTATGATGTTTGAGTAGATTTTTGTTGTCCTACGGGTGATTGGTGAATTGTTATGATTGGTTTAAATTGCTTGTGTTTATGTTGCTGTCCTTTGGTGCCCATCATATGAGAGCGCGCGTGGATCACACCATAGGGTGAGTTGTATGTTGATAGGACTATGCATTGGAGGGCAAGAGTGACGGAAACTTCTTCCTACCATAGAAATTGATTCATACGGGATTGAAGGGGGACCAATATATCTTAATGCTATGGTTGGGTTTTACCTTAATGAACATTAGTAGTTGCAGATGCTTGCTAATAGTTCCAATCGTAAGTGCATAGAATTCCAAGTAAGGGATGACATGCTAGCAGTGGCCTCTCCCACATAAAAACTTGCTATCAGTCTAGTAACTTAGCCAATTGCTTAGGGACAATTTCGCAAATCCTACCACCACTTTTCCACACTCGCTTTACTAACTTAATTGTAATTTTATTAGAACAGCGCCTAATTTCTATTTTACGTTCTTTATTATCTTGCAAACTTTTCCTACTACACCTACAAAGTACTTCTAGTTTAATTACTTGTTTCTAGGTAAAGCAAACATTGGTGTGCATAGAGTTGTATCGGTGGTCGATAGAACTTGAGAGAATATTAATTCTACCTTTAGCTCCTCATTGGGTTCGACACTCTTACTTATCGAAAAAGGCTACAAACGATCCCCTATACTTGTGGGTTATCAAGACCTTTTTCTGGTGCCGTTACCGGGGAGGAATAGCGTGGGGTTGATATTCTCGTGTGTGCTTGTTTGCTTTATCACTAAGTAGTTTTTATTTTATGCTCTTGTTTTCTATCTTTAGTTATGGGTAGGAAACACAAAATACCAAAAAATTTAGTTGTACTTGCTAACCCAATGGTTGAAGAACCACCCAAAATCTTTCATACCGCTGAAGCTTTCTACGTGGATCATCTTCGATCCCTATGTGCTCGTGCTGAAAACCCAACTAGCTTAGTTGTGGGAAAATCATTAGATGAGCATGCTTATTTTATGCGACACCGCTTGTCTCAAAAAGGGAAACTCTTAAGGTATCAAATTAATTGTTTTCAATGCTATGCTTGGAATTTATGCGAAATATATGATTTTACTTGTTGTTATGAGGACCCTAAAAAACACCCTCCATACCAATGTGAGTTTAGTGGTAATGAAGTCTTATCTTCTTATGCCAAGGGTGATTATAGTTATTATGATATTGAACAAATCGAAGAATTTGTTTCCTTTAAGGGTGCCTATGCAATTGCTTCTTTGATTGAAAAGTATGATGCTACTCTTTACAGATCTGAAAATTTTGCCATACTTAAATATTTCTATGAAAACTATGCTTCTAATGCTTATGTTAAAGAATATATTGAGGAAGTCCCCGCTGTCCAAGAGGAGACTAACATTTTGCAGGAGTTTATGGAAGAAGAAATTGCTGATACTGTGAGCTCATTAGATGAAAAAGATGAGGAGGAGAGCGAAGAACAAAGGGAGGAAGAGCGTTGATCACCCGTGCCCACCTTCTGATGAGAGTAACTCTTTATCTCATACATTTTTTAATTTCCCTTCGTGCTTACCGAAGGATGAATGCTATGATAATTGCTACGATCCCTTGGATTCATTTGAAACATCCCTTTTTGATGAAATTGATGCTTGCTATGCTTGTGGCCATGATGCCAATATGAATGATGCTTATGGAGATGAACTTGCTATAGTTCCTTATGTTAAGAATGAAATTGTTGCTATTGCACCCACACATGATAGTCCTATTATCTTTTTGAATTCTCCCAACTACACTATATCGGAGAAGTTTGCGCTTATTAAGGATTATATTGATGGGTTGCGTTTTACCGTTACACATGATGATTTTGATGGATATAATATGCATGTGCTTGCTGCTCCTAATTGCAATTATTATGAGAGAGGAACTACAACTCCACCTCTCTATGTTTCCAATACGATAAAATTGCAAGAAACTGTTTATACTATGCATTGGCCTTTACTTGATGTGCTTGAATTGTTCTTTTATGACATCCCGATGCATAGGAAGAGAGTTAGACTTTGTTGTTCTGTGATATATGTTGCTTTGTGCTCATTACTAAATTATAAATCATTGTTAATTAAAATTGGCTTTGATATACCTTGGGATCCAGGTGGATCAATTACTTGAGCACTATATGCCTAGCTTAATGGCTTTAAAGAAAGCGCTGCCTGGGAGACAACCCGGAAGTTTTAGAGAGTCATTTTATTCTGTTGTGTGCTTTTAAAAAGTTTAAAAACAAAAAATATAGAGGGGAACCTAAAACTTTTTCAAAAAGAAAAGTGAAAGCGAGACAGATGAGCAATGTGAAAGTGGGGGCTAGCCTTGAACTTTGTTCATGCCCATGGAAACTTTGTGAATCTTGATTACAGAAACTTTTCAACAAAAATAATTATCCCCTTGTACAAATCCATTGTATTATAAAAATAATGCTCCAAGATTTACCTTTAGGGTGTTTAAATTGCTTGTTTGGTGTGTGCTGTGCAAAAACAGAAACTTTTGGTGTAGTGTTTGAATTTCTATATTTTACTGGAACATGCAAAAATTCTGAAATTTTTACACAGTACTGATATGCAATTTTTTTTATATCCTATTTTTTCAGAATTTTTGGAGTTACATAAGTATATGTTTCATCTACATCTTTACATACTATCCTGTTTTCACAGATTGTTGTTATAGTTTCTTTATTTGCTTATGTTTGAAATCTTGTTGAGCCCCATTGACTTGGGAGCCATAGAATTGTGATAGCATACAGTGGGTAATGTTTGATTATAATTATACAATAATGTTATAGCAGGACATGAAGGGATTTGATGTTATATGTACTAACCTCTCTAATAAAAAGTTCGGTTAAGTTTTGTGTGTATGAAGTGTTCGAAGATCGAGGAGGTATCGATATGAGAAGAATAAGAAGAGGTAAGAGTTCATGCTTGGGGATGCCCAAGGCACCCCAAGTAAATATCCAAGGAGACTCAAGCATCTAAGCTTGGGGATGCCTCGGAAGGCATCCCATCTTTCTTCCTTGACAATTATCGGTATGTCTCGGTTTTTGTTTTGTTCACATGATATGCGTAAATTCTTGGAGCGTCTTTTGTGTTTATTTTTCCTTTTTTCTTTTATGCACCATGCTGGTATGAGATAGTCCTTGGTTGATTTATAGAATGCTTCATGCACTTCACTTATATCTTTTGAGTATGGCTTTATAGAATGCTTCATGTGCTTCACTTATATTATTTGAAGTTTGGATGCCTGTTTCTCTACATTTGGAAAACAGTTATTTGTAGAATGCTCTTTTGCCTCACTTATATTTATTAGAGCATGGTCTTTTGTAGAAAGAATGAAACTCACATGCTTCACTTATATCTATTTAGGGAGTTAACAGGAATTGGTCATTCACATGGTTAGTCATAAAATCCTACATAAAACTTGTAGATCACTGAATATGATATGTTTAATTCCTTGCAATAGTTTTGCGATATTACGGTGGTAATATTGGGGCATGCTAGTAAAAGAGTTAAAGTTGAGTATTAATAATGTTGTTAAGGGAAGTAAGTCTTTACGCAAGTAAATTGTCGCAGTGACACGACCATTTATGGGGCCATCCAGCCCCTCGTGGTTCGGCAGGGGGGATCAACGTGCACAAAGAGCATGGTCAATGGAAAACGCAAGGGATTTACCCAGGTTCGGGCCGTTGAGAAGCGTAAAACCCTACTCCTGCTTTTGGTGTATTGGTTGTGTGAAAGCACAAGTACAAGGTGCGCTTCTCCCGGCAAGGTGCGCAGAGTGCTGCTACGCAAGACGTGCAAGTGTTTGAAAAAGGGGGTCCAAATCCCTCTAACTATTGCCTCGGCCCTCCTTTTATAGCTCAAAGGGGTTACCACAGTGGCAAAACAGTAATTACATAGCGATTAGATAGCAAACAGTGCTATCGAACCTAACTTTGCCAGTTTAGGACAAAAGCATTAAATGCATTGTTAGGTGTCATGCGGAGAGGTAGTCCCGGCAAGGTTTCTGCACCGCTCACCCAGCTACCTCATATTATTCTGACACGCCTCCTGGATGGGTGTCATTAGAGGCAAATCATGTCCCAGTGTGCTGACACGTGCCCGACAAACCTTACCAACTAGCCTGCGCGGTCGACACCTCACCCACTAGCGAACACCTGTGCGGTGAGGTGGAGCGCTGGAGGGCTGGCAGAAGCTTGCCGGTACGGAGCTTGCCGGGTCTTCACCTTGCCAGTTTATCCTTGCCGGCAAGGAATGTCTTCATTTTCGGTACTGGTTGAGTGCTTGTTGATGTTGTGTTTTGAGCTTCTCCCCAGTGGCTTCCGCAACTGGGTCCCGAGTCTTGGTCTTGGCGGTTCCCGGCAAGATTTGGCCGGCAAGGAGGCTACTACTGTCTGTGCATAAGTCAGGGTATAAAATACCCATGTTTTATACACCGACAGGAGCCCCCGGGCCTAGGCCATACGCGCGTCCGAAGCGTTGTTGGGCTAGGCCCAAACAATGCACAGACACGCGGCGGGAAAACTGCCACTGTAGTTTTTCGTCATGATGGTTATCCTAACGCACGTCCAATCCACGCATTAAATGCGGGTCGTGGGAACTTGGACTGTTGCGGTTATATCGCGGTAGTGCGCCTGTAAAAAATGTGGCTGGGGTAAACAGTGAAGAGCCAGCCCCCCTCGCGCCTTCCCCATAAAAAGGCAACCGCGAGGAGGCGCCGCTCATTCACCCCTGCTTTCCCCTGCTTCATCTTCTTCCTCATGCCAGAACCGCTTCTGCCGCCGCCGCCGCTGCCAGTGCTTCGCATCTCGACTTGACCACTTTCTTCTTCTTCCCCAATTCCTGATGGCGCCCAAGAGAGCCGATGCGGCGGGGAAGAAGCCCGCCAAGCTGCTAGATCCCAAGGCGGAGGAGAAGAAGAAGGCGCTTGAAGAGCTGGAGAAGCAGCGGAGGGAGAATGCGATTTTCTCGCCGTGTTCCTTAAACGCCAATGAGCAGATCAGGAGGTATGCATACATGTGGGGAAGGGACACCAAAGACCACAAGGCGCCCGTAGTGCTTCCCGAAGGCAACAAGGATCCATCGGACTCATATCCGTTCTTCTGCGCCTACTTCTACTACGGTCTGGTCCCTCCATTCTCAGATTTCTTCAGCGCCATGATGTTCAGCTATGGGTTCAGGCTGCTGGATTTCACTCCGAACGCAAGGACTTGCATGGCGGTTTTTGCCCACCTGTGCGAGAACTTCGTCGGAGTCGCCCCCAATGTGGATCTGTTCCATCACTTTTTCATTCCTCGGATCGAAGACAAATCGCTCTCCGGCAGCGTGGCCTGGATCCCCAGGGCAAAAACCAAGGGCGAGTACCTTGCTGGGCAGCTCCACCTCAAGTGGGACGAGTAGAGGGCGGAGTGGTGCTGGATCCAGGAGAAGGATTTTCCCCAGTTCTGCATACCGTGTATGACGAGGGTTGTGCGCGACAAGAATTGGAGCAGTATGGGTGCTACTGACGCCAAGCTTCATCCGGCACTGAACAGGATCGCCCGCCTCAAGGCCGCCAATCTGACCATAGAGATGGTTGGCGCTGACTTCCTTCGGTTACGCATAGCGCCGCTACAGAAGAGAGAACGATTCGCTTGGCAATACCAGAACGCCGCCGACGTCATGCGACTGTACATTGGGACCGCCAACAATTTGTCGGTTATGGAGCACGCCAGCCTCTGCGAACAGTTGTTCCGGAAGACTGGCACATTTCACTTGCCGGACAAGATCATCCCGTTGCACATCAACTCCGCCAAGGATTCCATCCTGGCGGTGATGTCGGACTGCGACGCTCACTGAGTAAAAGCGGTCTGGGATCTGCCCACCCTGGAGCACGAGATGGATTGGGCCTCCAACCTGACAGAGAAAGCTTCCCGGAAGGAGACGGATCTCATCTGGGCCACCACCGAAGAAGAGCTGGCGTACATTGCCAGCAAGGCCGCAGAGATCACGAGGATCAATGCGGCGGGCGGTCTTGGCGCCGCGGCAGCTGAGGATGATGAAGAGGAGCATTCTGAGGAAGAGGCTGCCAAAGGGCAATAAGAAGAGCCTGCCGGGAATGAGATTGACGAGGCTGAGGTTGCCGGGACTGAGGTTGCCGGGACCGAGGTTGTCGGGTCCGAGGCCGCTGGGTCCGAGGCTGCCGGAGAGCCCGAAGAAGAGGAAGGTCCTCGAGCTCCGAAGAGGAGGCGCCGTCTTCGGAGGGCGGTCGGTCAAGAGCCGGTGCGTGCCTCTTCGCCGAGAGCTGGCTCCACGGTGAAGAAGACTACCACGAAGACCGGCCGCCAAGAAGAAGTACGCCGGCAATCGACCCGGGGTCCCCGAACTCAGCCCTCATCTCCTCAGCAGGAGGTGGTCGAGGAAGTCGAATCCATCCAGCCGACGAGTTCACCTCCCCCGGCACTTAAGAGGGCCAGAGAATCGCCCCCGCCAGTGACATACGACTTCGACGTCCTCGGCGAGTCCGAAGAGGAGGAGGAGTAAGCAATTTCACTTGTTCCCGTCAAGCCTTGATTCCATTTGACTGTCATCTTAACTTGATTCCTTTTGTCTTGCCAGGGACCCGGAACTGCTTGTGCATCGGTCGAAGCGGCCCAGGTCTGTAGCAGCATAGGATCCCGCGGCAAGTGCTGGGCAGGGGGTTGCAATGGCTGAAGCCATCGTTATCAGCCCCCAGCCCAGCCCCCTGCGTGAGGATGTGGTTCCGGTGCCTCCCACCAGCACCAGTACTGGAGTTCCTACTGCTGAGCTTGTCGTGGAGACGGAGGAGGAGCGCCAAGAGGCGGATTCAACCGTGGCTCCCCCATCGACCAATGTCCCGGAGAGCGCTTCCCCGACAAGGGCCTCCACTGATGAGTCTACCCACACGGGGGCCACCCCGAAGAAGGCGAAGTTCTTGTGGAGGTAGCCAATATCGCAAGGGACGCCGCTGATGAGGCCGCCAAGATTGCCGCTGAGGAGGGCCTTGCACAAGTTGCCGAGGAGACCAGAATACTCCCCGAAGAGTCCGAGAGGTCCTCCGGCAACACGCCCGACCCCGCCAGGGTGGATGTGGAGAAGGCGCCCGTCAGCACCGACGTGCCGAACTCCGGCAACCAACTTGTGGCGCCAACCTTGCCGGCCCCGTCAAGTAGCTTGGCATTGGTTACTTCCCAGCACGGATCCGGAGCCCCCAGTTCATCTGGTACCGTGGGGCCAAATTTTGATGAAGAAATAGCCCAGATCTTGCTCCCTTTGGTCCAAAGAAATGACGAAGCCACCGATGCAACTGACAGCGCCGAGGATCTCGCCTTCATGGAAATCATGGCCGTCGGGTTCAAAGGCGTCCAGGAATGGTACAGTCAGAGGTGGGATAAGGTGCAAGAGGAGCGCAAAGCTGCAGATATGGTTGACCAGAAACTGAGAGAGAAGGCGGACGAGCTGCGTCAGTGGTACATCCAACATGCCCGAAATCTTAACGCCGCCAATGAAAAAGCAGCAATCCATGACGGCAAGCTGACAGAGCGCGAAACGCTGCTCAATGCCAAAGAGAAGGATCTTGCCGCACGGGAATGAGCCCTTGCCGCCACTCTTCGCGGCAAGGATGATGAGATTGAAGCGCTCCTTAAGCAGGTGGGTAAGTTGAAAGAGGATCTCGTCGGCAGCGGCAAAGAAATCGAGGCTCTCAAGGACGAAGCGCTGAAGGCAGCCCGCATTCTAGGGGACTTGCAAACGCAGCTGTCGTCCAAGAACCAAGACCTTGATGCCACTGCCAAGACGATTGGAGATCTGAAATCCCAACTGGCCACCGTGGTGACAGCTTCAGAATCCACCAAGGAGAGGGAGAGGGTCTTGACGGAGAAGCTGGAGAAGGAAGAGGCCTTGAAGAAGGAGGCCGAGAACAACTACGCCCAACTGCATGAGAACCTCGCCCTCTGGACCGGCAGGCTTGTCAATGCCGCCGAACGCATCAGCTCCCAAATTGCCATGATGGACATGAAGAGCTGGGGCTTCACCGTCAACGACAAGGAGGCCACCAGCGTCCGACTGACCATGTTCTTCGAGGGCCTTGTCGACGCCTTGAAGACGTACCGCGAGGACAGGTCTGCTTCGTTCGCCGATGAATCCCGGAAGTTTGCGCGCGAAATCGTGTACAGGGTGCTGCTCAAGATCACTCATCGCAATCCCGGCCTTGATCTCTCCGGGGTCTTCAGGAGGCTGCCGGCGAGCACTGACGTCACTGCTGCCGACAAGATCGCTGCCCCTCTCGCCGACAAGGTTCTCCAAATCCCCAAGGTCCAGGGTGATCGTCGGGATTGAGTTTGCCGTTACATTCATCGCTGTGCTGCATGTGAAAGATACATTTGATCTTATGTTAGTCCCGCACTGTTTCTGTGATGTAATATAACTTGTGTTGCTTGAATGCATGTGCGCCGTTCCCCTTGTTTTATTTTGCCTTTGTATGATCGCGCTTCCTACGCTTGTTCGGAAGCTTGCCGGTGCGCACACTCGCCGCGAGCGCTTTGAGGAACGGATCCTTAGCGGCCTGCTGGAAGTGCCGCTGTCGGCATGGCAACTTGCCGGGACAGAATGCGGTGCTAGGCTTTCCGAGCGGACTCGAGGCAAGCTAGAGCACAGACCGACCGCGACAAGGTTCCTTCGCGTGCAGGTTTCTCATACAAAGCACAGAATCATTCAAGGGAAAACGCGAATGTAACAAGGAAAAATTTCCAAAGTTTTTCAACTTAGCTTTTCCTTGCGTCATTTCTCTCGTTGTATGAAATGATCACTTGAACGTCATTAAAATGGTATCCCGTCTCCACTCCCCCCGGGAAACTTGCACGCGAGGGATCCTTCTGTCCTTTTAAGAAAAAGAAAGAAGAGAAAAGAATGGTTTGGGAACCTTGACGGTCCATCAGTCATCCCATACAAACTAAAGTGTAAATCACAAAATCGTATGCATCCACATATAAATGAATATGTACGAGGAGTTGCGAAACACTTAGCTTTATTATGCACAGGGTCTGCGCCTGGCTTTGTACAAAGGGTTACATGTCTCGACGACAAAGCTTGTACAAAAGGGGTTGCCGAGAGGTGTCCCGGCAACTGCGCCTCACGGGTAGAACTTGCGAAGATGCTCGATATTCCATGAGTTCTACACTGGGGTGCCATCTTCGGTTTCCAGATGGACTGCGCCAGGTCTGGTGACTCGTACTACCCGGTAAGGGCCTTCCCACTTCGGCATCAACTTGTTTGATCCCTTGGTGGACTGAACGCGTCGAAGAACAAGGTCGTCTTCCTCAAGGCTTCGGGCATGCACTTTGCGGCTATGGTAGCGGCGCAAGGCTTGCTGGTAGCATGCAGCTCGCACAGCCGCCCGAAGACGATCTTCCTCAAGGAGCATTGCGTTGTCTTGCCGCAGCTGCTCTTGCTCAGCTTCATCGTAAGCGAGCACTCGAGGTGACCCGTATATGAGTTCCGTGGGGAGCACCGCTTCTGCACCGTAGATTAGGGAGAAGGGCGTTTGGCCGGTAGCTTGATTTGGTGTCGTTCTGAGTGACCAAAGAACCGCCGGCAACTCATCAATCCAGTGTCTTCCACACTTGCGCAGCTTGTCAAAGGTTCTCGTCTTGAGACCACGTAGCACTTCAGCATTCATCCTTTCGCCTGGCCGTTGCTTCTCGGGTGAGCAACAGATGCAAAACAGATTTTGCTGCCAAGGTCTTGGACATACTGCATGAAGGTGCGGCTCATGAATTGTGTGCCGTTGTCGGTGATGATTCTGTTAGGAACCCCGAAACGGCAAACTAATCCTTTGAAGAACTTGACGGCTGATTGCGCTGTCACCTTTCTCACTGGCTCCACTTCAGGCCACTTTGTGAACTTGTCGATGGCGATGTACAAGAACTCAAAGCCCCCGGCAGCACGGGGGAAGGGGCCCAAGATATCGAGCCCCCAGACCGAAAAGGGCCAGGAGAGGGATTGTTTGGAGAGCTTGAGCTGGTTGATGTATGTTCTTCGAATGGAACTGGCATGCTTCACACTTGGTTACTAGCTCAGTTGCATCCTGGAGGGTAGTGGGCCAATAGAAGCCTTGCCGAAAAGCTTTGCCGACAAGTGCCCTTGATCCTATGTGAGAGCCACATATGCCTCCGTGTATCTCTGCTAACAGCTTTTGTCCTTCTTCCCGGCAAATACATTTCAATTTCACACCATTTGGTCGCTTTTTGTATAGAATGCTATCCACAAACTGATACATACTTGATTGACGGGCTACTTTCTCAGCTCCTTCTTGCTCATCGGAAAGTTCTCCTGTTTGAACCGACACTCTTTAATCCGAAAGGCATACGCACGAAGCAATACGTGCCACATGGAGTAATGAATGCGGTTTTCTCCTCATCCTCCTTGGCCATGAATATCTGATGGTATCCAGAGTATGCATCAAGGAAGGAGAGCAAATCACAGCTGGAAGTAGAGTCTACAATTTGATCAATGCGCGGCAAAGGGAGAGGATCCTTTGGACATGCTTTGTTAATATCAGTGTAGTCAATACAAAGTCTCCACTTTCCGTTTGCTTTGCGCACCACAACTGGATTTGCCAACCAAGTTGGATGTAGTACACCTCTAACCAATCCTGCTGCTTCAAGCTTCTTGATCTCTTCGGCAATAAACTGTTGCCGCTCCAACGCTTGCTTTCAGACTTTTTGCTTGACGGGCCGGGCGTGGGGACAGACAACAAGGTGGTGCTCAATTACCTCCCTAGGAACGCCACGGATGTCAGATGGTCGCCATGCAAACACATCGACATTCGCCCGCAGGAAGGCAACGAGCGCGCTTTCCTATTTGCTGTCAAGGGTGGCACTGATGGTGAAGGTACCGTCAGTGCCGTCCTCCCTCGCCGGCACCTTTTTGGTTGCCGGTGAAGCAGCTTTGGATTTCTTACCGGCAGAGCACTCCGGCAAGTCTTCAACAGGCGTGCAGCACTCCGAAGAGGTGCGCTTCCCGGAATCCTTGCTAGAGGTCTTGCCGGACTTCTTCTTTTCCTTCTTCTTGGCGGGAGCTGGTGTCTTGGCGGCCTCTGCTGCAACCGCATCTCTGTACATCTTGTCGACGCAAATGACTGCATCTTTCCTGTCGGAGTTGATGGAAATGACACCCATCGGCCCTGGCATCTTCAACGTGTTGTAAGCATAGTGAGATGCTGCCATGAATTTTGCCAAGGCTGGGCGGCCAAGAATTCCATTGTACGGCAAGGGGATCTTGACAATGTCAAAGACAATCTTTTCCGTTCTGTAGTTCAGTTCCCCGCCAAATGTCACCGGTAATGTGATATTTCCCTTGGGCTGGCTTCTTCCCGGGTTCACTCCTTGAAACGTGCCCGTTTTCTCAAGTTCCTCGTCGGGGATCTGCAGCCTTCTGATAACTTCCGGAGAGATCAGATTCAGACCGGCCCCACCGTCAACTAACATCTTTGTTACTTGGAGGTTGCGAATTGTTGGTGAAACCAACAACGGCAAACACCCGACCGCAGTTATGCGATCAGGGTGGTCCTCAGCATAAAAAATGATAGGCGTGTGTGACCATTTGAGTGGCTTTTGAGAGCCCATTGCCGGTTCTGCCGCATTAACCTCACGGGCCCATTGCTTAAGTTGGCGGTGAGAGGAGTGCAAAGATGCTCCTCCGTCGATGCACATGGCGTCGGTTGCCTTATGGAATTCTTGTTCGCTGGTCTCATCATCATCCTCTACGTCGCTCCCATCATCTTCCTCTTTCTTGTCTCGGCCTCTCGCGGGTTTCTCCTTCTGCTGCTTGGCCTTGCCGCGGCGGCCTCTTCGATCGCCACAGCCCTTTTTGCCGGATCCACCGGTACCATCTTGACCTTTCTCTTTGTCACGCTTTTCGTATTCAGCTTTCTGTTTCTCAACAAGGTGCTTGACTTGCCAGCACTCTTGGAGATCGTGGCCTTTGGTATGGTGAATCTTGCAGTACGGTCCATCAGACTTGCCGGCTTTCTCGTTTGTCGCCGCCTCCTGGCAAGCGGCGCATACAGCAGCCTCCTTGCCGAAGTTTTCAGTCTTAGCTTTCTTGACGGACTCGGAGTTGCCGGAGCCTTTGGCAGCCATAACAGTTTTGCCTTTGCGCTTCTTGTTACGCTTTCGGCCTTTCTTCCTCGGGGTGGCAGCATCATCGTCCTCAGAATCTACTTCGGCACCAGCGTCCTCCCCGGGAAGCCTCCTTCCTTCCTAAGCGCGTGCACACTTATCCGCCAACGTGTAGAGCTCGTTGACGGTCTTGGGCAACTTGACATTCATTTTCTCCCATATCCTTCGATTGCGCACATTCGTGTGAAAGGCGGCAATGACGGCTGTGGGGTGCACATCTGGAATGTTACGGTGCACATGGCTAAACCTCTGGATGTACTTGCGTAAAGTTTTCACCATCTCTTTGCGGGATCACTTGCAGGTCGCTGGGCTATCTAGGGGTCTTGTGGCCTCCGATAAAGGCACCAATGAATTCGTTGTAGAGATCTGACCATGAAGAAATGGAGTTCTCCGGCAAGTTCATCAGCCAAGACCTCACGTTGGGTTTCAGTACCAACGGGAAGTAGTTGGCGAGGATCTTCTCATCTCTTCCTCCGGCAGCTTGCACGGCAATCGTGTAAATGCCCAGAAACTCTGCCGGGTTCAGCTTGCCGTCGTACTTCTCTGGTACTTCTGGCTTGAAGGCCCGGACAGACGACCATCGGACTTGCCGCAGCTCGCGGGTGAAAGCAGGACACCCAACCTCGTAAGGTAGATATCCGCCAACCCCTGGCGTAGGCTCATCAACGATGGGGCCGTTGCGCGCGTCGGATTGACGGCGCACCTCTTGGCGCCGTTCGATGGTGGTGCGGGCGTCTTCTGCCCGCCTGTCACGCAGCACTTGCCGCTGGTCTTGCCGCGCTCGTGGATCCGAAGAGGCCATCAATACTTCGTCGGGCTCGAAGGATCGCCGAGCCTGCTGCGGTTGTTGGCGTTGCTGCTGCTGAGACTGTTGCCGCTGAGGTGATTGCACCGTTAGCGTAGTACCGTCAACGCGGCCACCAGCTGGAGCTGCTGATGCTGTTTGCGGACGCCGTAAGGGCTCCGCTTGCTGTGATTTACTGGCTTTGGCAAACCCAATCAAGCTTTGGATGGTGGCTCTCCACTCATCCATCTTCTCTGCCGCTGGAGGGAAGTTCAACAGCATCTGGGCTCGCGCCATTGCTTCTACCGCTGTGGCTGGCATGGCCGGAAGCGAAGAGCGCGACGTCGCTCTACTCCTGGCGGAGCCAGCAGGAGCGCCATCGTGGTCTTGCTGCCGCGGCACATGATCAGCAGCGGATCGCCGTGGCGGAGGCGGTGTCTGAGGATCTGGGATTTGATCAACAGGAGTCTTGCCGTGAGGTCGCCGCTGCCCGGAGTCGCTGGCGCTGCTCGGGGCTGTTCTGCGCCCGTTGTGTGAGGGATGCGACGTCTGTCCCGAAGCTGCATCCTTGGACGTCGCCGTGGCAGAATCTTGGCTCGCACCGGCCCGGGCACTGCCGCTCCGGTGGCTGCGTCCGTCGGCGCAGCGAGGAGGAGGAGGAGGAGGAGGTCCATCCGCTCCGCCCGCGCCGTCGCGGCTCTGTTCGCCAGAGGATCGAGGAGGTCGACTGCCTCCAGCGCGCTCGTCTCATGCGCCGACCGCGGTGGGCGTGGCGACCGCGCCGCCTGCGCTGGTAGTGCCAACCGCGGTACCCGCACCGCCCGCATTGGCCGCACCGCCTGCACCGCCTGCGGACGCGTGCGAGGTGGTCGTCATCGTGATGCCCTTCTTCTTGGGCGCCATCGGCGACGAGGAGGACGACGAGGAAGTTGATGAAGATGATGAAGAAGACACGCAATCCACTAATCAAGGTTCGCGCAAGCGATTCCCCCTACCTGGCACGCCAAAGATGTCGCGGTGACACGACCATCTATGGGGCCATCCAGCTCCTTGTGGTTCGGCAGGGGGGATCAACGTGCACAAAGAGCATGGTCAATGGAAAACGCAAGGGATTTACCCAGGTTCGGGCCGCTGAGAAGCGTAAAACCCTACTCCTGCTTTTGGTGTATTGGTTGTGTGAAAGCACAAGTACAAGGTGCGCTTCTCCCGGCAAGGTGCGGAGAGTGCTGCTACGCGAGACGTGCAAGTGTTTGAAAAAGGGGGTCCGAATCCCTCTAACTGTTGCCTTGGCCCTCCTTTTATAGCTCAAAGGGGTTACCACAGTGGAAAAACAGTAATTACATAGTGATTAGATAGCAAACAGTGCTATCGAACCTAACTCTGCCAGTTTAGGACAAAAGCATTAAATGCATTGTTAAGTGTCATGCGGAGAGGTAGTCCCGGCAAGGTTTCTGCACCGCTCGCCCAGCTACCTCATATTATTCTGACATGCCTCCTGGACGGGTGTCATTAGAGGCAAATCCTGTCCCAGTGTGCTGACACGTGCCCAACAAACCTTACCAACCAGCCTGCGTGGTCGACACCTCACCCACTAGCGAACACCTGTGCGGTGAGGTGGAGCGCTGGAGGGCTGGCAGAAGCTTGCCGATACGGAGCTTGCCGGGTCTTCACCTTGCCGGTTTATCCTTGCCGGCAAGGAATGTCTTCATCTTCGGTACTGGTTGAGTGCTTGTTGATGTTGTGTTTTGAGCTTCTCCCCAGTGGCTTCCGCAACTGGGTCCTGAGTCTTGGTCTTGGCGGTTCCCGGCAAGGTTTGGCCGGCAAGGAGGCTGCTACTGTCTGTGCATAAGTCAGGGTATAAAATACCCATGTTTTATACACCGACATAAATCCTCATGCATGCAAAGTGGTGGCCGCTGACATTAGCGGTGAGGTCGGAGCATGATTTATCATTGATTGAATCTTTGTGTTGTTCGGATCGGGGGCACGCGATGGTTAACTCCTCCCAACCTCCCCCCTAGGGGCATGCGAGTAGTACTTTGCTTCGAGGGCTAATAGACTTTGCAATAAGTATGTGAGTTTTTTTATGACTAATGTGAGTCCATGGATTATACGCACTCTCACCCTTCCGCAATTTGCTAGCCTCTTCGGTACCGTGCATTGCCCGATCTCAACTCGAGAGTTGGTGCAAACTTCGCCGGTGCATCAAAACCCCGTGATATGATACGCTCTATCACACATAAGACTCCTTATATCTTCCTCAAAACAGCCACCATACCTACCTATCATGGCATTTCCATAGCCATTCCGAGATATATTGCCATGCAACTTCCATCATCATCATATACATGACTTGAGCATTCATTGTCATATTGCTTTGCATGATCGTAAGATAGCTAGCATGATATTTTCATGGCTTGTCCGTTTTTTGATATCTTTGCTACGCTAGATCATTACACATCCTGGTACACTGTCAGAGGCATTCATATAGAGTCATCTTGTATAGTTTTTATCGAGTTGTAAGTAAATAAAAGTGTGATGATCATCATTATTAGAGCATTGTCCCAGTGAGGAAATGATGATGGAGACCATGATTCCCCCACAAGTCGGGATGAGACTCCGGACGAAAAAAAAGAGGCCAAAAAGAGCCCACAAAAAAGAGAGAGAAAAATGTAAATGAAAAAAAATAAAAAAAATGAGAGAAAAAGAGAGAAGGGGCAATGTTACTATCCTTTTACCACACTTGTGCTTCAGAGTAGCACCATGTTCTTCATATAGAGAGTCTCCAGAGTTGTCACTTTCACATACTAGTGGGAATTTTTCATTATAGAACTTGGCTTGTATATTCCGATGATGGGCTTCCTCAAATGCCCGATGTCTTCATGAGAAAGCAAGTTGGATGCACACCCACTTAGTTTCAGTTGAACTTTCATACACTTATAGCTCTTAGTGCATCCGTTGCATGGCAATCCCTACTCCTCGCATTGATATCTATTGATGGGCATCTCCATAGCCCGTTGATCCGCCGAGTTGATGCGAGACTTTCTTCCTTTTTGACCCCCCTTATTGATCTCTACCATCGCATTCTATTCCACCCATAGTGCTATGTCCATGGCTCACGCTCATGTATTGAGTGGAGTTGAAAATGCTGAAGCGCGTGAAAAAGTATGATCCAATTGCTTTTTTTGGCACTGGGGCACTCTTGATTTCATATGTCTATGCAGGGAAGACTGAGCGTGTCATGCTTACCACAACTAAGTTTATAGAGGTTGTTTCCTTTAGCTCCATTATTATGAAAGGCAATGATGAATTACATGCATGTTTTGTATTATTCTTTCAATATCAAATTGATAGACTATTGCCTTGAATCACTTGTATCTTAATATTCATGCCATGATTAGATTATATGATCAAGATTATGCTAGGTAGCATTCCACATCAAAAATTATCTTTTTATCATTTACCTACTCGAGGACGAGCAGGAATTAAGCTTGGGGATGCTGATACGTCTCCGTCATATCTATAATTTTTGATTGTTTCATGCCAATATTCTACAACTTTCATATACTTTTGGCAACATTTTATATTATTCTTGGGACTAACATATTGATCCATTGCCCAGCACCAGTCCTTGTTCTTTGCATGTTTTTTTTTTCGCAGAAAATTCATATCAAACGAAGTCCAAACGCGATAAAATTTTATGGAGAATTATTTTGTAATATATGTGATTTTTAGTAATAAGAATCAACGCAAGACGGTGCCCGAGGTGGCCACAAGGCAACAGGGCGCGACCTGGGAGGGTCGCGCCGTGTTGCCTTGTGACTCCCTCGAACGTCAGTTGGCGCCCTTCTTTCTCCGCAACAAAGATAATTTTCGGATAAAAATCCCCTCAAAATTTCAGCCCAATCGGAGTTACGGATCTCCGGGAATATAAGAAACGGTGAAGGGCCAGAAAACAGGAACGCGAAACAGAGGAGAACAGACAGAGAGATCTAATCTCGGAGGGGCGTGCCCTCCGGGAGCCAAGGCGGCCAAGGAACAGAGGGGAAACCCTCCTCCCATCTAGGGGGAGGCCAACGAAGAAGAAGAAGGGGGGGCTCTCTCCCCCTCTCTCCCGGTAGTGCCGGAATGCCGCCGGGGCAAACATCGTGTGGCGGCAATCTACTCCAACAACTCCGCCATCTTCCTCAACACCTCCATCACCTTACCTCATCTATTTACAGCGGTCCACTCTCCCGCAACCTGCTGTACCCCCTACTTGAACATGGTGCTTTATGCTTCATATTATTTTCCAATGATGTGTTGCCATCCTATGATGTTGGAGTAGAATTTTGTTGTCCTACGGGTGATTGGTGAATTGCTATGATTGGTTTAAATTGCTTGTGGTTATCTTGCTGTCCTTTGGTGCCCATCATATGAGAGCGCGTGTGGATCACACCATAGGGTTGGTTGTATGTTGATAGGACTATGCATTGGAGGGCAAGAGTGACGGAAACTTCTTCCTACCATAGAAATTGATTCATACGGGATTGAAGGGGGACCAATATATCTTAATGCTATGGTTGGGTTTTACCTTAATGAAAATTAGTAGTTGCGGATGCTTGTGATACGTCTCCAACATATCTATAATTTTTTATTGTTCCATGTTGTTATATTATCAATCTTGGATGTTTTTATATGCATTTACAACAATTATATATCATTTTTGGAGACTAACCTATTAACCTAGTGCCCAGTGCGAGTTGTTGTTTTCTGCCCTCTTTTTGTTTTACAGAAAATCAATACCAAACGAAGTCCAAATGCCATGAAACTTTTTGGAGATTTTTTTCTGGACAAGATAAACACTAGAAGCTTCGGGAGGAGGCCAGAAGCCCTAGGGGGTGCCTACGAGGCACCAGGGCGCGCCTGGGGGGGGGCAGGCGCGCCCTGGTACCTCGTGGGGCCCACAGAGCTCCGTTTGACCTAATTCCTCCACTATAAATTCCCAAAAAATCAGAAACCCTCAGGGGAGTCCACGAAATACTTTTTCCGCTGCCGCAAGTTTCTGTTCTCGAGAGATCCCATTTGGAGGCCTTCTCCGGTACTCCGCCGGAGGGGGAATCGATCACGGAGGGGCTCTACATCAACCTTGCTGCCCTTCCGATGATGCGTGAGTAGTTTACCACAGACCTTCGGGTCCATAGTTAATAGCTAGATGGCTTCTTCTCTCTTTTTGATCTTCAATACAATGTTCTCCTCGATGTTCTTGGAGTTCTATCCGATGTAATCACTTTTTGCGGTGTGTTTGTTGGGATCCGATGAATTGTGAGTTTATGATCAGATTATCCATGAATATTATTTGAGTCTTCTCTGATCTCTTTTATGCATGATTATTATAGCTTCGTATTTCTTCTCCGATCTACTGATTTGGTTTGGCCAACTAGATTGATTTATCTTGCCATGGGAAGAGGTGCTTTGTAATGGGTTCGATCTTGCGGTGCTCAATCCCAGTGACAGAAAGGGACATGACACGTATGTATCGTTGCTATTAAGGGTAAAAAGATGGGGTTTATTCATACGTGAGTTTATCTTGTCTACATCATGTCATCGTTCTTAAGGCGTTACTCCGTTCTTTATGGACTTAATACACTAGATGCATGCTGGATAGCGGTCGATGTGTGGAGTAATAGTAGTAGATGCAGGCAGGAGTCGGTCTACTTGTCTCGGACGTGATGCCCATATACATGATCATTGCCTTGGATATCGTCATGATTATTTGCTTTTCTATCAATTGTCCAACAGTAATTTGTCTACCCACCGTATGCTATTTTCTCAAGAGAAGCCTTTAGTGAAATCTATGGCCCCCGGGTCTATCTAAATCATATTACTAAAACCCTAAAAATATTGCTACCATTTTCTTTTATTTATTTTATTTTGTATTTTTGTTTCAATCTATCTATCTATCATATACAATTTAATCTTGCAATTGACCGCCGAGGGATTGACAACCCCTCGTTTGCGTTGGGTGCAAGGATTTGTTGTTTGTGTGCAGGTACTGCTAACGAGGTGTTGCGTGATTCTTCTACTGGTTTGATAACCTTGGTTTCATAACTGAGGGAAATACTTATCTCTACTGTGCTGCATCATCCCTTCCTCTTCGGGGATAATACCAACGCAAGCTACAAGTAGCAGGAAGAATTTCTGGCGCCGTTGCCGGGGAGACATCATCAACATCTATCAAGTACCTTTGCATAAACTCTCATCTCCTTGCATTTACTTTATTTGCCTCTCATTTTCATCTCCCCCACTTCTAAAACGTTTTTACAAAAATACAAAAATATTTTCCGTTTGCCTTTTCCTTGTTTGCCTCTTTGAATTGCTCATCTTGTCATCATGACTAGCGTAACTATCCCTCCTTTGTCCCCGGATTTTGAAGTGTTTTACTTCAAACAGAAACAAGGAGAAAATCTTAAAGATGCTTGGTATAGGTTAATGGAATCCTACCGTGTTTGCTCTATAAAAGGGGATTTAAAAATTTTGCTTCGCAATTTCTATATAGGTTTAACCATGCATTATAGACAACTTTTGGATTTTGTCGCAAAGGGGAATTTTATTGAGAGTGAGGCCAATACTGCCTATGAAATAATAGAAGGCATATTGGGGATTCCACCACCACAAAAGGGTTTTGCTTTTACTCAAGAGGGGGCTCAAATATTAGACAAATTGGGTGATATGCAGAAAAATTTGGTTGAGTTGCAAAAGTCTAACAAGCCTCTTAAAAATATTAGTGGCAATCTCAATCGCACGAACACTTTGATTTCTTTGTGCAATAAGCGATTGGATATTTTGGATCTTAAAATTACATCTTTTTTTGAGAATAATGGGAAGCGTAAAGAACCTCCCGGGTTTGAGAAAACTCATACAAAGATTATTAAAACCAAATATGACAATACTTGAAACTATGCATTATGCCTAGCTAGGGGCATAAAACAATAGCGCTTGTTGGGAGGCAACCCAATGAATAAAATAAATTTTGTTTCTGTTATTGTGTGTTTTCACAATTATGCTACTGGTATGATTGTGTTTTTGTGTTTTTAATTAGTGTTTGTGCCAAGTAAAGCCTTTAGGATGATTTGGAAGATAGTATAATTGATGATGTTTGGAAAACAGAAAGTTTTACGTCCAGTGCCCGAATTTTGTTTCTGTACTAGAGCGTCGAAAAAATCTGAAATGTTTACACAGTATTGGTATATGAATTTCCCACGTTGTCCTAATTTTTCAGAATTTTTGGAGTTACAGAAGTATGGCTTTTAAATAGATTGCTACAGACTGTTCTGTTTTTGACAGATTCTGTTTTTGATGCACTACTTGCTTGTTTTGATGAATCAATGGATTGTATCGGGGGGTATAAGCCATGGTGAAGTTAGAGTACAGTAGGTATAATGCAAAAATAAAATATGAATGGGTTTGCAACAGTACTTAAAGTAGTGATTTATTTTGTTATACTAACGGATCTCACGAAGGTTTTGTTGAGTTTTGTGTGATTGAAGTTTTCAAGTTTTGGGTGAGATCAGGATGGATGAAGGAATAAGGAGTAGTAAGAGCCTAAGCTTGGGGATGCCCGAGGCACCCCAAGGTAATATTCTAAGAAGACTCAAGCGTCTAAGCTTGGGGATGCCCCGGAAGGCATCCCCTCTTTCTTCTACCAACCATCGGTAATTTTACTTGGAGCTATATTTTTATTCGTCACATGATATGTGTTTTGCTTGGAGCGTCTTGCATTATATGAGTCTTTGCTTTGTTTTCTTTTCAGTATGTCACAATCATCCTTGCTGAACACACCTATCTTGAGAGAGCCACACGTTTATCATCATTTGTTAGAATACTCTATGTGCTTCACTTAAATTTTTTTGAGCTAGGCAGTTCCTCTAGTGATTCACTTAAATCCTTTTGAGCACGGTGGTGGCTAAATTTTGAAGAAATGAACTCTCATGCTTCACATATATTATTTTGAGAGTTGATTGAAATTTTTGAAGAAATGAATTCTCATGCTTCACTTATATTATTTTGAGAATTGATAAGATTGAAATTTTGAAGAAATATTTGCACTCTCATGCTTCACTTAAATCTTTTTGAGAGTTGATGATAGTAATGGTAATTTGCACAAGATATGAATTTGGTCCCAAAGTGATGAATATTCAAGAGGGATATAATAAAAACTTACATATAGATCATTGGATATGATAAGTGTGATTCCTTGCAATAGTTTTGCGATATGGAAATGATAATATGTGAGTCATGTTAGTGAGTAATTGTGATTTAGTAAGAATATTAGTGTTAAGGTTTGTGATTCCCTATGCATGCACATTAGGTCAATAGTTATGCAACGAAATTATATCCTACTTATGGTGCATTATTCGGTGTTAGTTATGTTCAATGCATGTTTATGACCGTTTTCATTTTTTGGTTGGTTGCTTCTCAATCTATTTGCTAGCCTTCATTTGTACTAAGCGGAAATACTGCTTGTGCATCCAAAATCCTTAAACCCAAGTTGTGCCAAATGAGTCCACTATACCTACCTATATGCGGTATTTCAATGCCGTTCTAACTAAATTTGCGTGTGCCAACTCTAATTTTCAAAATAATTTTTCCGTTTTGTGTGCCCGTACCGCTCATGAAGCGGCAGGGGGTGGCCATTATTTTCCATGCTAGGTGTGTTATTCTCAAGATGAGTGTTTATTCACTTGTCATTGCACGAGAGAGTGGCTGGTAATAGGGATGCCCAGTCCCACAATGAATCAAAAATTAATAACAACAAAATTCCTTGGAAAGTGTTGGTATGGAGGGCACCCGTGGATACGACTAGCCATGGATTGTGAAAGAAATGGTGGAAAGGAAATAAAGTTTACTTTCACTTTGGGAACCGCCTATGATGTGTCTAGCATGGAAAATAATGGGAATTCTCGGTCGTTTTCGTCGACAGGAAAATCATGCCTCTCAAAATATTTTTATCTCTCTAATTTAAGCTTTGAGCTCTGGCACATTTGACAAATCTCTGCTTCCCTCTGCGAAGGGCCTATTTATTTACTTTTATGCAATTTTTATTTTATTTGAGTCTCCATCTTCTCTTACAAAAGCACCAACTAGAGAGCACTATTGTCATACTTGTGCATTGGATGTAGCTAATATTTGAATGTGTTTCATGAATGGATCAATGATTGAGCATAATGGGCTAGGGATAACTTTCTTTAGCGTTGATATTTTGAAAGACATGGTTGCTTGTTAGCATGCTTGAGTATTTATATCTTCATGTCAAATTATAGACTATTGCTTTGAATCATTCAAGTCCAATGTCCATGCTATAAAAGAAAAGAATATGTGATGAATATGATAGGCAGCATTCCACATCAAA
Organism: Elymus sibiricus; assembly: GCA_039707655.1. Lineage (NCBI taxonomy): Eukaryota > Viridiplantae > Streptophyta > Magnoliopsida > Poales > Poaceae > Elymus > Elymus sibiricus. Next base: position 231,458,489 of record CM077668.1, read on the forward strand.
AATTCTGTTTTTATCATTTACCTACTCGAGGACGAGCAGGAATTAAGCTTGGGGATGTTGATACGTCTCCCAACGTATCTATAATTTTTGATTGTTCCATGCTGTTATATTATCAATCTTGGATGTTTTTATATGCATTTACATCAATTATATATCATTTTTGGAGACTAACCTATTAACCTAGTGCCCAGTGCCAGTTGTTGTTTTCTGCCTTGTTTTTGTTTTACAGAAAATCAATACCAAACGAAGTCCAAATGCCACGAAACTTTTTGGAGATTTTTTTCTCGACAAGATAAACACTAGAAGCTTCGGGAGGAGGTCAGAAGCCCCAGGGGGTGCCTACGAGGCACCAGGGCGGGGCCCACAGAGCTCCATTTGACCTAATACCTCCACTATAAATTCTCAAAAAATCAGAAACCCTCAGGGGAGTCCACGAAATACTTTTTCCGTCGCCGCAAGTTTCTGTTCTCGAGAGATCCCATCTGGAGGCCTTCTCCGGTACTCCGCTGGAGGGGGAATCGATCACAGAGGGGCTCTACATCAACCTTGCTGCCCTTCCGATGATGCATGAGTAGTTTACCACAGACCTTCGGGTCCATAGTAGTAGCTAGATGGCTTCTTCTCTCTTTTTGATCTTCAATACAATGTTCTCCTCGATGTTCTTGGAGTTCTATCCGATGTAATCAATTTTTGCGGTGTGTTTGTTGGGATCCGATGAATTGTGAGTTTATGATCAGATTATACATGAATATTATTTGAGTCTTCTCTGATCTCTTTTATGCATGGTTATTATAGCTTCGTATTTCTTCTCCGATCTATTGATTTGGTTTGGCCAACTAGATTGATTTATCCCAGTGACAGAAAGGGACATGACACGTATGTATCGTTGCTATTAAGGGTAAAAAGATGGGGTTTATTCATACGTGAGTTTATCTTGTCTACATCATGTCATCGTTCTTAAGGCGTTACTCCGTTCTTCATGGAATTAATACACTAGATGCATGCTGGATAGCGATCGATGTGTGGAGTAATAGTAGTAGATGCAGGCAGGAGTCAGTCTACTTGTCTTGGACGTGATGCCTATATACATGATCATTGCCTTGGATATCGTCATGATTATTTGCTTTTCTATCAATTGCCCAACAGTAATTTGTCTACCCACCGTATGCTATTTTCTCGAGAGAAGCCTCTAGTGAAAACTATGGCCCCCGGGTCTATCTAAATCATATTACTAAAACCCTAAAAATATTGCTGCCATTTTATTTTATTTATTTTATTTTGTATTTTTGTTTCAATCTATCTATCTATCACATACAATTTAATCTTGCAATTGACCGCCAAGGGATTGACAACCCCTCGTTTGCGTTGGGTGCAAAGATTTGTTGTTTGTGTGCAGGTGCTGCTAACGAGGTGTTGCGTGATTCTCCTACTGGTTCGATAACCTTGGTTTCATAACTGAGGGAAATACTTATCTCTATTGTGCTGCATCATCCCTTCCTCTTCGGGGATAATACCAACGCAAGATACAAGTAGCAGCTTGCTAATAGTTCCAATCATAAGTGTATAGAATTCCAAGTAAGGGATGACATGCTAGCAATGGCCTCTCCCACATAAAAACTTGCTATCAGTCTAGTAACTTAGCCAATTGCTTAGGGAGAATTCCGCAAATCCTACCACCACTTTTCCACGCTCGCTTTACTAACTTAATTGTAATTTTATTATAATAGCACCTAATTTCTATTTTTACGTTCTTTATTATCTTACAAACTTTTCCTACTACACCTACAAAGTACTTCTAGTTTTATTACTTGTTTCTAGGTAAAGCAAACATTGGTGTACGTAGAGTTGTATCGGTGGTCGATAGAACTTGAGAGAATATTAATTCTACCTTTAGCTCCTCGTTGGGTTTGACACTCTTACTTATCGAAAAAGGCTACAAATGATCCCCTATACTTGTGGGTTATCACTAAGTTAAAAAACATCTCCGAGTGAGAGCTTTCTCTTCACTCGGGGGCTTAGCTGTGAACCATTTTTTGCCTAAGTTAAAAAACATCTCCGAGTGTGAGCTTTCTCTTCACTCGGGGGCTTAGCTGCGAACCAGTTTTCGTCTAAGTTAAAAAAAATCTCCGAGTGAGAGCTTCCTCTTCACTCGGGGGCTTAGCTGCGAACCAGTTTTCACCTAAGTTAAAAAAATCTCCGAGTGAGAGCTTCCTCTTCACTCGGGGGCTTAGCGGCGAACCAGCTTTCGCCTAAGTTAAAAAAATCTCCAGGTGAGAGCTTCCTCTTCACTCGGGGGCTTAGCTGCGAACCAGTTTTCGCCTAAGTTAAAAACATCTCCGAGTGAGAGCTTCCTCTACACTCGGGGGCTTAGCTGCGGACCAGCCTTCGCATAAGTTAAAAAATTGCATCAGCAAAATGAACAAAGCAAGGATTCAAATATCCGAGTGCAATTTTGATCCGTTCGAAACAAAATAAAGTGCATGAGCCCAGGCTCATTAGAATTTAACGGTTACAACAACCACTCAGCATAGCGAGGCAAATTCATTCAGAACTTCAAAGTTTTTCAGTCACGCGTCTGGCGCGGGGCTCGCCGGGTCGATGAAGGTATCCAAATCAATGCCATTTGCGATCCGGCTGGCGGCCTCGATGAACGTCTCCATGAAGTCCTCGAACTTGAGCTTCTTCATGTTGGTGACCTTGAGAGACTTCAGTTTGTCTTCATTCACATCCCTGCAGTGGATGCGGACGAGTGATAACGCCATATCAGCTCCGCACCGAGCCGCAGACTTCTTCCATGATTGCACTCGGTTGGGGATGGCCTTCAGTCTGGACATCAGCGACTCCAGATCCTTCACGAGTGTTTCCTCCAGGAACAGTTCCGCGTCAATTTTCTCCATGACGATCTTCAGGCGGTCGATGTAGGCGACGGCATTGTCCATACGCTCGTCCAGTCGGAGGATTGCCAGCGCTGCACTGTCCTTGAGAAGCAACCTCGAGGGATTCAGCTCCTTCTCAATCCTGTCAGTCTCCAGCTCGACATTAAGGCAGAAATTTGTATACAAAAATAGACGGAAAATTAATGTCTCCAGAGACCTTAAAGCAAGAAAGAACCACTCGGTCAGGGCGGCATACCTTCAGGCTTCTTACACATCTCATCGCCGAACTCCTCGACATACTGCTCGAACTCAGCTTTCTTCTTGAGGAGCTCGGCAGTCTGGTCAGTCAGTTTCTTCTTTTCCTCCTTGAAGGCACTCGCCTGAGTATTGCATTTGGTCTCCCACTCGGCGTAATGCTTCTTCAGCTTGGCAATCTCACTCTTCGCCGTTTCGGCAGTGACCTTCAAGGTCTTGTTCTCCTCCTCAAGATCGCCGACTGACTTCAGCTTGTCTTCGGCTGCCTTGGTCTTGGCACTTGCGTTCTTCCACGCCTCCGCCATCTTGGTGTCTTTGTCCTCCAGGGCCTGCTTCATGGTTTATAAAGAAACAGAAGTCCTGAGCCTCTTTACAAGTTCCGCATTTTCAGTACGAACATCTGCTGGAACGAGTTCAGTCAGATCAAAGGAAAAACAAGTTTTCACCGAGCAGTCGGATAACAAGACTAACCTCCCAAAGTGCGCTTCTCCTGAGCAAGGCGTTCGCTCTTATGCTTCTCGGTGTCCAGATCAGTCGGAGCTGCAACACCTCCTTCTCCAGGGCGGTGTAGTGGGCTCCGAGCTCGTAGGCCCTTTGTTACAAAACGACAAGACAATCAGTCGGCCATAAAGCAAAGTGAACACATGACTATCTGTGCTGCTCGAGCCCAGACTCTGATTCATGAGTAGTTCATAGTCAGAACTTTTTTGCACTTAAAATCTACCAAGACACCCTCTTGGTCTGCCGAGTGGGGAATTGCACTCCGAGTGCGGATGTGTCAGTTCTGTAAAGACTCCCGCCGATTGCCAGCAATCAACGGCAGTCTCGGGAACTACACCCAGTGGGTGCACTCAGCGTGCCCACACTAAAAAAGACGATTGGCAATCGTGCTCAGAGCAAAAAATGCTACAAGTTCTAAAGACTCCCGCCGACTGATTCCAGTCGACAGCAGTCTCGGGGACTACACCCAGTGGGTTCCCTTGACGTGTCCCCGCTGGAACAAAAATGACTCGGGCCGATCCGATCGGATCTGAGTGGATAAACATTCAAAAGGCAAACCTAAAACTCCCGTCGACTGATTCCAGTCGACGGCAGTCTCGGGGACTACACGCAGTGGGTGCACTCAGCGTGCCCCCACTAGAGCGGAAAACACCCAGCGGGTGAGCCCATGCAAACCCATTGGAAAACCCAGAAAAACTTCATGCTGAAGAAAACCAAGGCCAACCCTCTTCCAGAAGCGGTTGCCAGCCTTGACTTCAAAACTACGACTGGAAACAGAACTTACTATGGCACTTACTCGGACATTGGTCTTCAAGGCCTCGCTGGCGTCGTACGCCTCCTTCATCCGACTATTCATCACCTCGACCTGGATCAGAGCCTCCTTGCTCGCCCCCACTTGGTCCTCAGGGACCCTTTGCAGCGTGAACAGGGTGACTAGGGCGGAGCTTGGAGTCAGCGCTGGTGGAGGCATGGAAGTTGCCTTGGCGGTACCTTTCGCGGGAGAAGCAGTCCTGGAGAAGACCTTCGCCGGCGAGACTCGATCCACTCAGCTGCCGGCGGCCTCTTGCATGATAACATCGCCGCCAGGTTGGGACTTCTCGCCAGCCTCCATGTTTGGCGGGTCGGCCTTATCATCATCATCAAGACGGATGACTTCACTCGGAGCTGCAATCGTCCAGAAGCAAGCGTATGAGTCGAACAGACACTCGGACAAAAACTCAAGTAAATCGGGCGGTACCTTTGGAGGTGGAGGCGTCAGTAGCTTCGGCCTCAGGTTGGCCCTTCTCAGGGGCATTCGGATCCGATGAAGTGGTCGACGTCTCGTTGCTGCATCCACAGAGTCACTCGGTTGTCAGTCGGCATAGATATACATGACAAGGGAAATCAATTTCTTTCACTTACGTCGAAGCTACGGGCACCACCATTTTGATCTTGGGCAGAGCGGCCTTCCGGGGTCTAGTGGTGGTGAGCTTGGGCTGCTTGAGCTGCTTCTCAGTTGGCTCCACTGACCCGGCTTGCCCGCGCTTCGACCCATGCGTAACAGGAGCCGCGGTAGTCGGCCGAGAGCCACTCGGTGCCTGAGCACCACCCGCACGAGCACTCGGATCATGGTGGGCCTTGGTGCGGGGCTCCCTGGGACCTCCCTCGGATGGAGAAGATTCCGTCTCCTCGCCCTCCTCAGTCTCCGAGTCGTCGTCACCGTCATCCTCGTCCCCCTCCTCTTCGGCATCCTCGTGGTGTTGGCGCTCGGTGTCGCTCGTCACGTCCTCTGGGGCATGGTCGACACTCGGAACTTGCGAGATCATCTTCTGGAAGCTCTGCTGAAAGAAAAGCACACATCAAGATTAGAGTCACGCATGGAGAGGTCATTGCGAAATCACTTGGCTGAGATGTGAACTTACGTCAATGGGCTGGGGATCCAAATCGTACGCAGGCACCTTCCTAGCCCGGCATGGATTATCCCGCGCGGAGGTGATTGCCTTGATCTTCTCCTCGACGGCCGTCTCCAACAAATTATCGGGGTGCACTCGAGTGGGATCACTCGGCCCCTCATACCTCCACATAGGGTATGCCCTATCCTGCAGTGGCTGGATCCGCCGACTGAGGAATGCCTCCAGCAGGTCCATCCCATCGACTCCAGCCCTCACTACTCCTACCAGGGCGTCCACCAGGATTCCTACATCTACCTTCTCCCCCTTAGCTACTGTGAGGAACGGCGGAGCGGTGACCCTCACTGCCAAGTACGACGGAAGTCCAGTCGGAAGCCCCTCACTCGGCACGTCCCTGCAGTAGAACCAACTGTCCTGCCAGCCCTTGATGGAGTCAGGGAAACTCATCTTCGGGAGGGCGCTGTGACCCCTCAGCTGGATGCCCAGTCCCTCCACACTGCTGGGTCACGTTGGTCTTCGCCCCGCCGGGCGAGTCCTTCTTCACGGTCATGGACCGGCAAGTGAAGATGTGCTTGAACAACCCCCAGTGGGGATAGCACCCAATGAAATTCTCACACAGCAAGATGAAAGCAGACAGATAAACCACCGCATTCGGTGGAAGGTGGTGGAGTTGTGCCCCGAAGAAATCCAAAAATGCATGGAAAAAGGGGTGCAGAGGCATCGAGAAACCTCATTCCACATGCGTGACGAGGAGGACTCGCTCGTCGGCGTGCGGCCCGGGCTCCACCTCGTCCACCTCGGGCAACCTCCAGCCACCTGCCGGAATCATCCCCTCGGCTTCCAGCTCCTGCAGCCGCTCCTCCGTCACCCGCGACGGGATCCAGTCTCCCTGGATACGGCCCGCCGGCGGGCCGCCGCTCGATGACGCACCATTCCCCGCCTTCTTCACCTTACCGAGCTTGGCCGTGTGATATCTCCTTTTTATTGATCCGGTATTGGAACAAGAAAAGGTATCCCGCACCTATTTCCCTAGAGGTGACCCTGGGTATCGAACCCATGAGAGGAAGATCCCCTTGAAGCAATGGTCTCTAGCAAGCTTTTGCTAAAGTGTCAAATCCAGCTTTTGACCAGATCAGCAAGCAAAATGTGATTCAAACACTTATAATAAAAAGAAGGTACGGGGATGAGGTCTTAATGCTTACAACCATGTATTGGTGTTGGGATAAAAAATGATAGTAGTTTGTGCGCGGGAAGTCACCCGTCAAGAGGTGCTTGCTTCGTATCAGAGTGGGGGATGTGTCCAAATAACATCTTGACCGGCACGAGTCCTGCATCAAGAATCAGTTGTCCTACCGCAGGCCCTATCCATCTCGCGGGGTTGCCCCGATAATTAAGATAATAATATCAGACAAAAGCATTGGACTTTTAATGACTACACCTCATGAATCCCCAAGGTTATGATCCATGTTACCCTACTAATCCTTACTGTCACCAGTGTTCAGTATAACACTTCATGGTCCCCTTGCTCCTAGCCTCACCGGTGCTCGATCTCCATGATCCTGGGTACCTGCAGGGATGAAGATCGTGGACAAGATAAGAGAAACTTCACAAAACAATTTTATTTCACACATAATCAAAGACTCCCAATGATCCCTTCACCGAATACCTGGGGTTGCAAGGCTCATGCCTCACCCCATACCTTACCGATCTACTCACACATCGAGATCAGATCGCGAGAAGAAAACATTGAAGAACACATCTTGAGATTGATTGATTGCAATATGTCTTACAATGGATGCCTTGTGCGATGCACGATTACAAGTAAGAACTAGATGAGAGAGAACTATGGTGGTGGAGATGGCTATGGAGATGCAAATGGCGGCGGCTAGGGTTTGTGGATGAAGATGATGATGAAGGGGTTGTGGCTGTGCTGGACGTTCTCTTGACGCGCTCTCTGTTCACATTTCGACTGGGTCCCTTTATAAAAGTTGTTTAGGTGGACGACCTGCCTTGGTTTCCACACCAAACGACCGCTCATGCGAGTGCTCGCGGTCGCATGGAACGTCGTCTTTTACACTGGCGGCCTTCTGGCGCCTCCTAGTGACTTATCTCTTCTCCAATTTCCATCCTTTCCATTCTCCCATGTGATTTATTCCCTTTTTAGCCCATTTCCTATGAAAAAATATCAAAGAGAGGATTTGTGCAATCCCTCGCACTTATTCGTCATTAGAGACAATATCGGAGCGAATATCTCTCTTTTAATGAAATATTTCGGTTTAAACGAGGTTGAAATGAGTGTAAAAATATCACTCATCAACTCCCCCAAGCTTAAACTTGATCGTCCTCGAGCAACATCACTACAAAAAAAAGACACATCCGTGACATTATGGCCCGAACGAAAACTTTTTCTGTCATGGTTGTGACACTTCTATGACTAATTGTGACAAAAACACGTATCATCATAGATGTGGTGGGCTCCTACTTCTATGACAAAAACTTATGACAGAAAATGGGCTTTTTGTCCTGGGCGGGCCGGAGACGCGCCCGCATGACATTCTTTGGGCTGTCCATGACGTAAAAAATCGTGGTAGAAGTGAGGCCGAGGAAATTTCTGGGGAATTCCCGGTTACGGTGGGTGGTCGGGGCCGAGCGATGCAGTGTGGTTTGCGCGTTTCTCTCATACGCACACGTGTGTGCGAGGCGTTCGCTAACTGAACCCGAGCGAGTCATTTGCTTACTGAACCCAAGCGATCGCACTAGCTACGTACTGAAGCCGATCGATCCCTTCGCTGTTAACTGAACCCGAGCGATTCCTTCGCTGCTAACTGAACCCGAGCGATTCCTTCGCTGCTAACTGAACCCGGTCGAGCCCCCGTACGTGCGAGACGTAGCCGGTTGGGTTGCCTCTCGATGAACAGTGCCCGTTGCTGCCGCGCGCGTGATACGTAGAACGAGTCGAGGCGCATCGATCGAGCCCCTTGCGCGAGACGTGGTGAGTTGACCTAGCCGGTTGGTTGGCTGTGGATGAACAGTTCCCGTTGCTGCCGCCCGCTCGTACGCCGCACCCCAGCCGGTGGGTTGGCTGTGGATGAACAGTACCCTGGCCGTGTGAAGGTGGTTGGCGCTGGATGAACAGGACCCCGAGGAGGCCGCCACACCCCAGCCGGTTGGGGGTGGATGAACAGGACCCCGTGGAGGCTGGATGAACAGTAGTCGGTGGAGGCTGGAGGAAGTCGATGGTGGATGAACAGTAGCTGGTGGAGGCTGGAGGGAGGTCGACCGTGGATGAACAGTAGCCCGTGGAGTCCCATTTTGCGGTACGCCACACCCCTCCCGATGAACAGGACCCCTGTTTCAACCGTAGGCAGTTGCGGAGAAGTCCGTTTCCTTCATTTTGCGGTACGCCAGAGCCCTCCCGATCAACAGGACCCCGTTTTGACCGTAGGCGCTCGAACAGAAGTCCGTTTCCTCCGTTTTGCGGTACGCCAGACCCCCAGCTGATGAACAGGACCCCGTTTCGACCGTAGGCACTCGAACAAAAGGCCGTTTCCTCTGTTTTGTGGTATGCCAGACCCCGAGTTGATGAACAGGACCCCGTTTCGGCTGTTTCGTCCAAGCCGGTTGGCTCCCGATGAACAGGACGCGTTCCGACCCAGTCGCTTGGCTCCCGATGAACACGACGCTGTTTCCTCCGTTCCGACCCAGCCGGTTGGCTGTCGATGAACTGGAGGCCGTTGCTGCCGTCCGTTGCCTCTCTCCATGTACACAAGCCCTGGTTGTACGTATGCGCGAGTACACGTTCGAGACCCCGCCCGTATATATACATACATGGCCGTATTTTTTGTTGTGTGGCTGTACGTACGTGTACACGATTTAGACGGGGCTGTCTGAACTGCTACGTTGGGGGCTCTACTACGACACGTGCCGCTCCTTACACACCCACGGTTCATCGTTGCAGAGAGACCGATCGACCAGTATGTACGTACACGTTCGCGACCAGACAGACAACGCTACGTACGCTTCGACCGGGTGGGTCCCAGCTGTCGGGAGGCTTAGGAGGTACTTCCTTGCGTGCGAAGATACAGCTGCTGGGTCCCAGCTGTCAGGGGAGAGGAATCATTTTTTTTGCGCGTAATAAGGAGGCTCTTCCTTGCGTGCGAAGATGTAGCTGGTGGGTCCCAGCTGTCAAGGGGAGGAAACATTTTTTTCGCGTAATAAGGAAGCACTTCCTTGCGTGCGACCATGGACCTCGTGGGTCCCAGCTGTCAGCCTCTCCACGTACAGTCCTCTTCCGATGGATGTCGTTCATTGACCGTGTTGACGACGCCGTAACGAGTGCAGCAAGGCGGTGGACAACGGCGAGGCCTAGGAAGGGAACGACCCGGAGCCGGGGAAGACAAGGCAGTGGTTGCCCACGCGGAGGGAAGTACGAGGGTTTACTTGTTCGGCTGCGGTGTTGATACATCTCCAACATATCTATAATTTATGAAGTATTCATGCCATGTTTATAACAATTTTATATGGTTTTGGTATGATTTGATTAGAACTAACCCGGACTGACGTTGTTTTCAGCAGAACTACCGTGGTGTTATTTTTTGTGCAGAAATAAAAGTTCTCGGAATGGGCTGAAAATTTACGGTGATTTTTTATGGACCAAAAGAGACCACCGAAGCTTCGAGGAAGTACCAGAAGCCTCACGAGGAAGCGACAAGCCTGGGGGCGTGCCCTCCCCCCCAGGGCGCGCGGAGCAGGCTTGTCGCTCCCTCATGGGCCCCCTTGACGTGAAACCAACGCCAAAAATTCCTATAAATACCAAAAACCCCAGAAAGAAACCTAGAACTTCCATGCCGCCGCCACAAGCCTCTGTACCGAAGCGATCTCATCCGGAGCCCTATTCCGGCACTCTGCCGGAGGGGGGAATCATCACTGCATGCCATCTTCATCATCCTGGCGGTCTCCATGACGAGGAGGGAGTAGTTCACCCTCAGGGTTGAGGGTATGTACCAGTATCTATGTGTTTGATCTCTCTCTCTCTCTCTCGTGTTCTTGATTTGGCACGATCTTGATGTATCGCGAGCTTTGTTAATATAGTTGGATCATATGGTGTTTCTTCCCTCTCTATCTTCTTGTGATGAATTGAGTCTTTCCCTTTGAGGTTTTGTTATTGTCGGATTGAATATTTCAGATTTGAGAACACTTGATGTATGTCTTGCATGTGGATGCCCGTGGTGACAATGGGGTATTCTATTGATTCACTTGATGTATGTTTTGGTAATCAACTCACGGATTCCCGTGACCTTGGGGTGATCTAGGCATAGGGGTTGGTTGCACGTTTTCATTATCTTTTCTCCGATAAGAAACTTTGGGGTACTCTTTGAAGTTCTTTGTGTGGATTGAATATTATGAATTTGAAGTTGTTTGATGCATATTGAATAATCAACTCATGGATACTTGTGGTGACATTGGAGTATCTAGGTGACATTAGAGTTGGTTGATGTGTATCATATGGTGTTATTTTAGTACGAACTCTAGGGCTGTTTGTGACACTTATAGGGATGGCTCAATAGATTGATCGGAAAGGATAACTTTGAGGTGGTTTCGTACCCTACAACAATTTCTATCTTATGTTCTTCGCTAATAGGAACTTTGGAGTGATTCTTTGTCGCACGTTGAGGGATTGTTATATGATTCAATTATGTTAGCATTGTTGAGAGATTGCACTAGTGAAAGTATGAACCCTGGGCCTTTTTTCTAAGCATTGCAATACCGTTTGTGCTCACTTTTGCTACTAGTTACTTTGCTGTTTTTATATTTTCAGATTACAAAAACCTATATCTACCATCCATACTACACGTATCACCATCTCTTCGCCGAACTAGTGCACCTATATAATTTACCATTGTATTGGGTGTGTTGGGGACACAGGAGATTTCTTGTATTTGATTGCAGGGTTGTTTGAGAGAGACCATCTTCATCCTACGCCTCCCATGGATTGATAAACCTTAGGTCATCCACTTGAGGGAAATTTGCTACTGTCCTACAAAACTCTGCACTTGGAGGCCCAACAACGTCTACAAGAATAAAAGTTGCGTAGTAGACATCAAGCTCTTTTCTGGCGCCGTTGCCGGGGAGGTGAGTGCTTGAAGGTATATCTTTAGATCTTGCAATTGAATCTTTTAGTTTCTTGTTTATCCACTAGTTTGGTTTTATAAAAGAAAAAAAATGGAATTGAGATTGTCTCACATGCTTTATCTTTATGAAGTTTTTCTTGAGAATGATGGATCGGAAAATTGTGCTCAAGTGTTAGAAGAAGAATTTAATAAAATGTTTAATGTGAGTCCTTTGAATGATGAGCATGATTGCAATGTTGTTAGTATGCTTTTTTATGAATATCCATGATGCTAATGATATGCAAACCCATAAGCTTGGGAATGCTATGTTTGATGAAGATGATATTTTTAGCCCCCCAAGTTTTGATGAGAAAATTTATTATGATGATAGCATGCCTCCTATTTATGATGGTTATATTGATGAAAGTGGGTTTGGAAGAGTGTCAACTCTAGGTAATGATCCCACTATTTTGGAGGGTGTTGAATCTTTTTACAATATTGATAAAAGTGGATTTGGAGAGGTCATGACTTTATGTAATGATGGTTCCACTATTTCGGAAGAGGTTTCAATTAATTATGACAACAAAGTTGCTATCTATGATGATTATTGTGATTACATGTATGCTATAAAGAATAATGAGAACTATGAAACTTGTCATCATGATTTTAACTTTCAATTGGATTATGCCAATCAAGTATCTCATGATAGTTATTTCATTGAATTTGCTCCCACTATTATGAATGAGAAGAAATTTGCTTATGTGGAGAGTAATAAATTTTCTATGCTTGTGGATCATGAAACGAATGCTCTATGTGAAAGTTATATTGTTGAATTCATTCATGATTCTACTGAAAATTATTATGATAGAGGAACATATGCTTGTAGGTGTTGCAATAATATCAAGTTTCCTCTCTATGTGTTGAAAGTTTTGAAGTTATACTTGTTTTGCCTTCCTATGCTAGTTGATTCTTGCTCCAATAAATTGTTTGCTCGCAAAATCCCTATGCATAGGAAGTGGGTTAGACTTAAATGTGCTTGTCATATGCTTCATGATGCTCCCATTGTGTTTCAATTCTTTACTTTTATGCGAGCATCATTGAAATCATCATGCCTAGCTAAAAGGCATTAAAGAAAAGCGCTTGTTGGGAGACAACCCAATATTTATACCTACTGTTTTTATGTGTCCACATGATTAAGCTACTGTATTAATCATGTTTTATATGTTTTCTTTCAATAATGTGCCAAGTAAAGCCTTTGGGATAGTGTGGATGCTTGTTGATTTGATTCTGTGCAAAAACAGAAACTTTTGCGTCCAGTGCTGGAATTTATATTCTGTACTGGTGCGTAAGAAAATTCTGAAATTTTTACAGAGTATTGAGTTACAAATTTTTTACGCTGTCCTAATGTTTCATAATTTTTCGAGGTACAGAAGTATGGTTTTTAAATCACTCACTACATTCTGTTTTGTTTTTGACAGATTCTATTTTCGGTGCATAGTTTGCTTGTTTTAGTGTTTCCATAGCTTATATTGAGTAATATAAATTGTGTAAATGATAGAATACAGTAGGCATTATGTGAGAACAATTATGAATCTTGCCTTGACAGTACCTAGATGGATTATTTATTTTTATCATACTAACCTATCTCACAAGTTCCGTTAAGTTTTGTGTGGTTGAAGTTTTCAAGTTTTGGGTGAGATATCGATATGAGGAGAATAAGGAGTGACAAGACCCTAAGATTGGGGATGACCAAGGCACCCCAAGGTAATATTCAAGGAAGACTCAAGCGTCTAAGCTTGGGGATGCCCCGGAAGGCATCCCCTCTTTCGTCTTCAACACTATCGGTAACCTCACTTGGGACTATATTTTTATTCGTCACATAATATGAGTTTTGCTTGGAGTGTCATTTTATTTTATTTTTATTTGCTTGCTGTTATCAATAATCATGCTTTGTATCTTTTAGTTCAATAAAATGTCAAGTATAGCCTTTACCATGCTCATTTTGCAAGTTTATGTGTTGCTGTTTGAAAACAGAAAGTTTTCTGTTATGTCCAGAATATTCCTGAATATTAGAACATGATAAAAATCTGAAATTTTTACACAGTAAGCATGCATGAGTTCTCTGTCACGTGATTATTTTTTAGAATTTTTTGAGTTTGGGAAGTATGAATTATTATTCCCCCTTTACAGACTGTTCTGTTTTGGCAGATTGCTGTTATAGTTGCATTGTTTGCATATGTTTGCTTGTTTAATGTTTCTATTTGTGGATAGGAGTATTAAATATGCAGAGGTGTTTAGTGTGCAATGTTTAATTATAATTTTTGTGATTTGTTACAGTAGAGAATGTTAAGGTTTTGAGTTGATTTATACTAACTTATCTCACGAGTTCTTGTTGAGTTTTGTGTGGATGAAGTTTTTAAGATTTAGGAGAAGCCATGATATGAGAGGAATTAAGGAGACACAAGAGTTCAAGCTTGGGGATGCCCAAGGCTCTCCAAGATAATATTCCAAGAAGTCTCAAGCAACTAAGCTTGGGAATGCCCCGGTTGGCATCCCACCTTTCTTCATCAACACCTATCGGTTAGCCTAAGTTTTCACTTGTTCACATGATATGTGCTATTCTTGGAGTGTCCTTTTATTTTCATTTTGTTTGCTGTTTGAATAAAATTATCAAGATCTGAAATCCTTATTTGGAGAGAGTCTTCACATAGCTACTTAATTGTTTAACTACTCATTGTTCTTCACTTATATCTTTTGGAGTAGTTTGTCATTCATTATTGTGCTTCACTTATATCCCAAGAGTAAATTGTTGAATGAATTGAATATCATAAATTTGCAATTATATGTGTTTCATATGCTTGTCCCATGGGGAGTAGTGACTTCACATAAAAGAAGTATAAGTGGTAAAATTTATTGAAAGTTAGCAAACATAGCATTGGTCACTTGAACAATTCATGAAAGAATATTGAAGGAAGAGAGATTTCACATATAAATATACTATCTTGGACATCTTCTATGATTGTGAGCCCCCATTAATTATTTTCAACCTTGATCAAGTAGTTGATGTTGGACAAGGAAGACAACGTAATGGGTTATGTTTGTTTATATTCACATAGAAGTTATATGTTCTTGGATCCTCTAACATGTGGTGCTTGCCCCCTATCCTTTGCTAGCAGGAATCTAAAGTGAGACTGAAGTCTCCTCTGCAAAAACATAAATTAAGCAATGGTGAGTACAAAGGTACTCAACAAGACTTACATCAGAACTAAGTACTTATGCATCGGTATCAACAAGGGGTTGTGGAGTTTAACTGCAGCAAGCCAGCTTTAACTCAGTGGCTATCTTGTACTACGACTACCAGTATTTTCTTCGAGATAAGAGAGCGCACACGAGTCCACATATTCACCATAACAATACACCACTATGGATCCGCTCCTATCTCCCTACGAGAAGGCCATCCATAGCACTCACACTTATCTTGCGCATTTTAGAGTATCCATCTCAACTTTGCTATGAACAACGTAAGCTTCCAAGTAGTCCATATCCGCGGACGCGACTATTTGAATAGATCATTAACCCTGCAGGGGTGTACTTCTTCACACACGCTCCCACCACTTATCACCGTTTACACGACATGTACTCGGCAACCTTCAAGCGGAAGCCCAGCGAGGGTGTTGGCCACGACCTGACTAACCACACAAGTCTCTAGTCCAGGTTTATCGCCTATTTGAGTCCAATCCGCAAGGAAGTCCGGCCAAAGTTTCCAGTACAGCCCCAAATGATGTGTGCAAGGTTCCACAAGCCCACCATCCGGGTGCCACTTGGTACACCGTGCCACTATGTCTCTACCACATCATAGACCACCCCTAAGGTCAGCGCTACGCACGGCCTCCAACACATATCCTACAAACACCAGAAACTAGTTGCAATTCCTGGACAGAGTACGAGGCGGTTAATAAGTCGAGAGAGTCAATTAAGGATCCCAATGTGTGGTAGTAACTGTCTTGGATCACAAACACGGAACTCAGTTCCTGAGGACGGTTTTAATGAGACAACCCACCATGTACTCCTACATGGCCTCTCATCGCTACCTTTACCAAATCGTGTTCACACACTTAACTCTCAATAGTAGGACATGTTCACCACCATACCAACCATCCCAGATGAATCAGACCTGACACAACCCTAAGCATAGCAGGCATAATAAGCAAGCATGAATGAGTAGGCACATCATGGCTCAAACAACTCCTACTCATGCTAGTGGGTTTCAACTATTTACTGTGGCAAAGACAGGTCATGCAGAGGAATGGGTTCAACTACCGCAACAAGTAACAGATGAATCGTTGTTGTCCTAATGCAGTAAAAGAGAGCAAGAGCGAGAGAGTGGGATTGTATCGGAATGCTCAATGGGGGTTTGCTTGCCTGGCACTTCTGAATTTGGAAAAGCTCTTCATCAGTGTCAACGATCACATCGTCGGAACGATCGCCTACCGAGAGGGAACACACACCGGCAAACAAGGAAAAGAGCACATTCAATGCAATGCACAATCAAATGCATGATATGGCATATTAAGGCACTGAATTCACCTAAAGCAATAATCATCCAAGTTAATTGGAGTGGAATTCAAAGAAGATCAAATTCCAACTCCAGATGGTATTTCATAAATTGCCCTATTCATCATTTGTCCTAGTTGGTGATGTTAACTTGTTCAAACTTGCATGAACATGGCATAAACAGATTCTTTGGATTTTTCTGATCATTTTTCATATATAAATTATTTTCATCTGAGTTACGGTTGATTTTATATGAATTTTAGAAGTTTTAAACATTTTCTGAAATAAATAAATCATTTCTGATTTATTTAAAATCCAGAAAAGTAATTATGACATCATCTCTGCGTCAGCCTTACATCAGCGAGTCAACTGTGTTAACCAGGGTCAAACCTGACCAGTGGGTCCCATTGGTCAGTGACACAATGCTGGCTAGGGTCACAGACAGGTGGGGCCGGTCAAAGGCCACGACAGCAAAGTCAATGCTGACGCGTGGGTCCCATTGGGTTATAAACTAATCTAAACAAAAATTAAACTAACCTAAATAGGCATAGGGGCCCACATGGCAGTGGCTCTAGGGGTGATTAGCGGGGTCGTTAACAACTAATGAAGTTGCCATGTCAGCTTCGCCGGAGTTCGGCCGGCGGCGACCAGAAACATGGCGGGGACACGCCGGAGTTGCTCAGGACGGCGCTACAGCGCATCATTTCACACACGGTTTGCGGCTACGGCAAGCTGGCGGTGCGACGCACCCAGCAGGGCAGACACCAGAGGCTGGGATGGCCCGTGGCGGCGGCGGCAACGACAAAGGCGGCGGCCGAAGTTTGGCGTCCACGGTTTCAGCGTTGCGGGGCACGGCGAGGGCGGACGGGAGGCTCTATAGGTTCCTGGGGTCACGAGGAGCATGCCGATGCAACGAGCGCAAGTGGAGGAGCTCGGGAGCACGGAGCTCACCGGCCATGGCGGCGGCCGGAGCTCGGGCTAGCGGCACGGCTGCTACAACTCGGGAACGATCAAGGGAAAAGGAGTGAAACGGCCAGTGGCTCACGGCGGTTCTGTTGGTGCAGAAGAATAGCTCGGGGATGCGCTGGACGCGGTGAGTCAACGACGGCAGTGCTCGGGTAAAGGCGGCGGAGTCACGGTCGATCTGCTCGTCTTGGTGATCCATTGGACGTGCCCGTTGGCGTGGAGACGAATCCAGGCACGGCAGTTCTTGGAGACATGCTGGAGCAACGAGTGGAGCACGATGGCTACGGGTACGGCTGACAACGGCGACGGCGGCCTCTCGGTGGTGCTCGAAATCGAGCTGTGGGGTAGGGAAGTGAGGCAGAGAGAGGAGGGGAAAGCGAGAGGGGGTCTCGGGTGTCTCCCAGGCGAGGGGATAGGGTCGGGGTCGCCTCGGTGGCCAGGAGCAGGAGGTGGAGGCTCGGCGCTCTCCCATGGCGATAGCAGCAGCTTTGGGGTGAGGGGAGGAAGATGACAGGAGGAAAGGCTGCTGGACTGGGCCTCTGCTACAGTATAAGCCAGGTAAGGTTTCTCTCCTTTTTTTCTATTTTCTTCATGTTTTCTATTTTGCAGGTTTGTTTTGAATTTAGCTTACAACCAAATTCATTTTTATAAAATCTGAAACTTTTTGTGGGCACTGTCTGAATTATTCCAGAGGCCCTCAAGTGATTTCAGAATATTTGGAGCATTTATAGTAATTAAATGCCCCAATTCAAATACAACATGCATTAATTAAAAGCCCAAATATGTCCTAGAAAATTGTGCACCATTTATGGTTAGGGTTTTCACCTTTGTCCCTAAATCATGAACATTTTTGAAGGGCATTTTGGGTTCATTGAAAAATATTTCACTTGAACCTAGTATTTCAAAGGGTGCTAGGGTTTGTTAGTCCCCCATTTCAAATTAAATTGAAATTTAAACATGATGACATGATGATCATGCACTGACAGACAAAGACTAAGCTAGGGCTGTGACAACTCACCCCCACTAAACAAGAATCTCATCCCGAGATTTAGGCGTAGGGTAAGAGGAAGAGGGGACACTAGCTATCACAATCTTCACGATCCAACTGCCCTTCTCGGGGCTGTTGATTCATTGCATCATGTTGATCTTGACGTCTTGCTCTGAGAACTTCATCCAACACGACAACAAGAGGAAAGGAAACTCTAAAGAATCGATCTTCTCGAAGATCGAGCAACTCACGATCAACTCACGGAATGAGACGTTGAACATCTCTTGAGCTGAGACACAAAACACGCATCAGGGTTGGTGGAGAGAAGCAGATGACGAAGGTCCAATTTGGTAGGCAACAATTCCACACTTAACTAGGATGGTGCATAGGTTTCAAAGTAGTGAGGAATTGATTGTCATGATTCCATAACAGGGCACCTTAGAGGAGGTGACTCGTAGAATTATTCCCTTAAGTGGCAAAAATAATTACTTTTGATTTAGAGATCAATAAAACTCCTTATACCAGGCTAAGGCAATTCACAAACGATCATTTGAAGAAATTCGAAAGAATGGCATACTCAGTTTGGAAATGAAACTATGGTTATAGAACAACTCGGCAAATGTAAGGCACATTCCAATTAATGCTGAGGATATAACCTAATGTCTGAGCGTGCTCTCAAGAACTTGAGCAGTTCCCATATTCATCAGGGTTTTACCAACATCTATGCCAAGATCCTGTGACACCTCATACTATCATGATGAATCACGATGGAGGATGCGGATGCAAAGGAAGATACCACTTTCTCAGATTTTACCTTAGCGAGGCCAGGGAAACAAAATCTGGATGATCGACCGAGAGACATTTAGCACTCCGCTTCTAATGTTCTCCTTGATGTACTAGATACCACGATCATGCTTAAAAGCATCATCGATAAGGTCATCAAGTAAAGGTCGGACTTCGGGAACACAAAGGATCCAGAAGGAACAACTTCTAGAATAAGTCGCACGGAAATCCTCATGGAGAAGATGGTCAAATTGCTCAATCAAGATACTACAATAATAGATCTTCCGGCTAGGTGTGTCGGCCAAAACATCAACCTCGCCGGAACCTAAATCATAGATCTTGGAAAAATTCCAACCATCATATCTGCCTGAGATTCAGATCTGGTTGGTAACAAGATATTCCAGGCTCAGCATGTCTGAAAGTGAAAGCTTGCAACACAAATCGACGAGATGATGTTGCGAGATTCTCAGGAAATGAACTACGGTAACAAGCTCCAAAACATGAGCTAGGTTGCAAGATTCACGTGAACACACTGTCCAAGACAATCATGACCACATAACAGGTCTTGCAGCAAAACACTACCGAGTTTTGGTTGGGAACCATCATTGAAGATAACGAAGTCTTGTGCATGTCCGTCTGGTACCTTCAGGATTAGCACCTTGAACTTATTATCCTTGAACAAATCAATCAGTGGCTTGGTGTGCTAGGGATTACATATGGACTGGAGATGATCAGTCTATCAAACCATAAAATACTTCGCACATGCATGATTGATTTGGGATGATTCCAGAGGAAACAAAAACAAACCTTCTCGAATTCACGGCGTCAACTTGCATCGAATGCACGTGAACCTAGAAGAAGTCACTTCTTATGTCAAAGGCACACACTTCATGAGCTAACACGAAGATGATGCATTACCAAAGTTTCCAACACTAGCTTTAATGTTCAACATAAATCATGGAGAAGATAAAAATGTTGCCGATGGGCTCAACAACAATTCATCGAGATTTCCACAAAGATGTAATTCCACGACTATGTGAACAAGGCGATAGCATTGGTCAAACTAAAAGAATATAATGATGCATGCTCGAGGAAGCAACCACGAGTAAGGCAACATTACGAGGATCGTTAGTTCTGATTTTGATTTGACGATAGCCCACACTCAAATCAAAATATTGGAAAATACAATAGATCCAACAACTGAACACGAAGGTCAATCGATGAAGATATCATCCTTCTTCAACACACACACAACACAAAGATATCCCTTTGAAATGAACTAAGTTAGACAAAGCTTTTATCTTCCAACTCTCCAAGTTGTTGTTTAGCTTAACCCACTAGTTCAGGGGTACCCAACACAGATTCTTGGAGAAGGGGTAGTTACATGAGAAACCAACTTGATCACGAACTTAACATAACGGTCAGGGGACAACCTGGTGAAACTTCCAAGAAAATATTTGGAAAATCATGAACCACCGATATGTTACTAAGCTCGAGAACATTCTTGCTTTTCAGGGCAAGATAAAACAACCAAAAGAGCAAGGGATCGACACAATCTTAACTCATTGACCGAAGAGTGCACTAGAGATAAGGTCTAGGTAGCACGATCAAACTTAGAATGATGATTCAATAACCATCACACCAAAAATGAAATTATCGTCCATTAACTACCAAGCAACAGGGTTGCTAGGAGTATTGATTTCACACATCACAGTTCACTTGTCGGCATTCCGGTTGCAATGACACAAAGACCGAGAAATAAATGATGATGGCGAGAAGTATCACTATATCAAGAATTCATAAGATGGTGTGCAATTCCTATGACATTCTTGACATGAAAGAGGGTAACACTCCAGGGTAGAGCAGACTAGAAGCTGGATTGGCTTTCTCGATCCACGGAATACAACTACTTTGACCCAATCCTAGTAATGGATGAGGTACTGGAGTTTGTTTCTCCTGGTCATTCCGAAATAGAATGGCTTGACGGACCATAAAAATAAGAGGCATCGATGAGCACGAATGCATGACATATTCTTGACTATCAACTAGTGGATGAAAGTCAGAATACAACTGAAGAAGGACAACTCAAAGGAACATATGATTTTCTGAGTTGTAGATGCATAGTTTAGCATGTCGAGCAAGGCTCAACATAATTCTTCCGGATAACCTATGCAGAAAGGTAGGACTGGCAGAGTCACAAATATAGGATGGAGAACTCGTCAAGAGCACTTTTGTTGTGATCTTTTGGTTCAAAAGAACTCCTTCCATACTGGTTCATGGTATTGGAAGAATGATATACCACGGACCTTGAGAACTAAGCAAGGTTACTAACCAACCTAAAGGAGCTACAATCTCTATCAACATGATATAAGTAGAGTGGATCTTGGGTTCAGGAACCCAGGAATAGAATACCTACTAACTAAATAACATCACGAGATGCTTTCGAAAATGATGGCCAGAATTATCACACTGGGGATACAATACAAAGGCTGAACCTCTGGGTGGTTCACTTAAGATAACATGGTTCCCTAATAACTTCAACAAATATGTTAAGGTAATGGAATACCTCAACACAACAATTTGTGTGTCTAGTCTGGCCAAAAGACATCGGGAATGGGGAGAAAAGAGGTTGCAAATGCATCAGATTATTTAGAAACCTGGGACAACTCGGACAGCATAACGACTGTACGGTCATGAAAAATGGGACAACCTGCATGACAACAGACAACAAAACAACTGAATTATTATGGAAACACCGAACCGAGAAGACCACACCTTTTCTATAAGTCTGCAAAGTAGTAACTCGTCATCCTGATAGATAGATGAGAAAGCCTAGTTTCTTAACCCCGTAGAAAAGATGAGGGTGACTCAGAATCAGAAGGACACAGGATAAGGAGTAAAAAGAGCCTTACGTTCCCTTCCACAATCAATTCCCCTATATAACTGAAGCATTTCTAGACTCGACTCCGACCAGTTTGGCTTGGTAATCCTACAGGCAGTCAGGCTCTGATACCAAAGCTGTCAGGACCCCGATCCTAAGTCACACCGGTCTAGCATGTAACACATCATATCACTTTGCGGCCTCAAGCACGGTAACCCACGGCTGCCGCCTTTACCTGGGCCGGAACCGTTTGCGCCTTTTGGCTCACGTATATGATTGTGTCGCTAGCATCCATGTGACAGAGAACCCGGGCCGACATGACTAGTCATAAACCAAGGTGTCACAAACTTAGAGGGACATGCATACATGACCCAGCAATGCACGTGTCGGTCAGCAGCGAGTGTAACCGAGTTGTAGCAAGCTACAAGGACTCCAGTAAAACACCGCATGACATTTCCCCGTAGGGACAGACACATGAGCAAAGAAGGACACATGCCGGAAAATCCAGGTGTTCCAAATGGAAGCACTAGGAGGCATTTCCCCATAAGGAAGGCTACGAAGAATAAACAACTAGGTGTCGGATCCCACACATACCAATGCATTTCAAACATACACACAATATGCACGATATGTGTAAATACAACATGGCATCACAACATAACTCTATGACTCAAAGTATTTCTTTAAGAGGCTCCAAGGAGCCGTACATAGCATGATATTACAACCAAGGGTCTCATGACCCAACATACAAAGTCATACAAGCAACAAGCGGAAGCATAACCTGTCTGAGTACAGACAGCTAAAAAGGAAGAAGGCTAGAAAGCCTGACTATCTACAAGACCCTCCATAGGAACCAGACCTATGTCTGGGATTCCCAAGCTAATCGGTCAACGTCGAACAAATCGCAGGAATCTAAAGTGAGACTGAAGTCTCCTCTGCAAAAACATCAATTAAGCAACGGTGAGTACAAAGGTACTCAGCAAGACTTACATCAGAACTAACTACATATGCATCAGTATCAATAAGGGGTTGTGGAGTTTAACTGCAGCAAGCCAACTTTGACTCAGTGGCTATCCTGTACTACGACTACCAGTATTTTCTTCGAGATAAGAGAGCGCACACGAGTCCACATATTCACCATAACAATACACCACTATGGATCCGCTCTCGTCTCCCTACAAGAAGGCCATCCATAGCACTCACACTTATCTTGCGCATTTTAGAGTATCCATCTCAACTTGGCTATGAACAATGTAAGCTTCCAAGTAGTCCATATCCGCGGACGCGGCTATTCGAATAGATCATTAACCTTGCAGCGGTGTACTTCTTCTCACATGCTCCCACCACTTATTGCTGTT
This sequence comes from Elymus sibiricus, assembly GCA_039707655.1. Classification (NCBI taxonomy): domain Eukaryota; kingdom Viridiplantae; phylum Streptophyta; class Magnoliopsida; order Poales; family Poaceae; genus Elymus; species Elymus sibiricus. The sequence goes on from CM077668.1 coordinate 231,481,650, forward strand.
CACATGACATGTACTCGGCAACCTTCAAGCGGAAGCCCGGCGAGGGTGTCGGCCACGACCTGACTAACCACACAAGTCTCTAGTCCAGGTTTATCGCCTATTTGAGTCCAATCCGCAAGGAAGTCCGGCCGAAGTTTCCTGTATGGCCCCAAACGATGTGTGCAGGGTTCCACAAGCCCACCATCCGGGTGCCACTTGGTACACCGTGCCACTATGTCTCTACCACATCATAGCCCACCCCTAAGGTCAGCGCTACGCACGGCCTCCAACACATATCCTACAAACACCAGAAACTAGTTGCAACTCCTGGACAGAGTACGAGGCGATTAATAAGTCGAGAGAGTCAATTAAGGACCCCAATGTGTGGTAGTAACTCTCTTGGATCACAAACACGGAACTCAGTTCCTGAGGACGGTTTCAATGAGACAACCCACCATGTACTCCTACATGGCCTCTCATCGCTACCTTTACCAAATCGTGTTCACACACTTAACTCTCAATACTAGGACATGTTCACCACCATACCAATCCATCCCAGATGAATCAGACCTGACACAACCCTAAGCATAGCAGGCATAATAAGCAAGCATGAATGAGTAGGCACATCATGGCTCAAACAACTCCTACTCATGCTAGTGGGTTTCAACTATTTACTGTGGCAAACACAGGTCATGCAGAGGAATGGGTTCAACTACCGAAACAAGTAACAGATGAATCGTTGTTGTCCTAATGCAGTAAAAGAGAGCAAGAGCGAGAGAGTGGGATTGTATCGGAATGCTCAATGGGGGTTTGCTTGCCTGGCACTTCTGAATTTGGAAAAGCTCTTCGTCAGTGTCAACGATCACATCGTCGGAACGATCGCCTACCGAGAGGGAACACACACCGGCAAACAAGGAAAAGAGCACATTCAATGCAATGCACAATCAAATGCATGATATGGCATATTAAGGCACTGAATTCACCTAAAGCAATAATCATCCAAGTTAATTGGAGTGGAATTCAAAGAAGATCAAATTCCAACTCCAGATGGTATTTCACAAATTACCCTATTCATCATTTGTCCTAGTTGGTGATGTTAACTTGTTCAAACATGCATGAACATGGCATAAACAGATTCTTTGGATTTTTCTGATCATTTTTCATATATAAATTATTTTCATCTGAGTTACGGTTGATTTTATATGAATTTTAGAAGTTTTAAACATTTTCTGAAATAAATAAATCATTTCTGATTTATTTAAAATCCAGAAAAGTAATTATGATGTCATCTCTGCGTCAGCCTTACGTCAGGGAGTCAACTGTGTTGACCAGGGTCAAACCTGACCAGTGGGTCCCACTAGTCAGTGACACAGTGCTGGCTAGGGTCACAGACAGGTGGGGCCGGTCAAAGGCCACGTCAGCAAAGTCAATGCTGACGCGTAGGTCCCACTGGGTTATAAACTAATCTAAACAAAAATTAAACTAACCTAAACAGGCACAGGGGCCCACATGGCAGTGGCTCTAGGGGTGATTAGCGGGGTTGTTAACAACTAATGACGTTGCCACGTCAGCTTCGCCGGAGTTCGGCCGGCGGCGACCAGAAACACGGCGGAGACACGCCGAAGTTGCTCGGGACGGTGCTACAGCCCATCATTTCACGCGCGGTTTGCGGCTACGGCGAGCTAGCAGTGCAGCGCATCTAGCAGGGCAGACGCCGGAGGCTAGGATGGCCCGTGGCGGCGGCGGCAACGACGGAGGCGGCGGCCGAAGTTCGGCGTCCACGGTTTCAGTGTTGCGGGGCACGGTGAGGGCGGACGAGAGGCTCTACAGGTTCCTGGGGTCACGAGGAGCACGCCGAGGCAATGAGCGCAAGTGGAGGAGCTCGGGAGCACGGAGCTCACCGGCCATGGCAGCAGCCGGAGCTCGGGCTAGCAGCACGGCGGCTACAGTTCGGGAACGAGCAAGGGAAAAGGAGTGAAATGGCCAGTGGCTCACGGCGGTTCTATTGGTGTAGAAGAAGAGCTCGGGGATGCTCTGGACGCGATGAGTCGACGGCGGCAGTGCTCGGGCAGAGGCGGCGGAGTCGCGGTCGATCTGCTCGTCTCGGTGATCCGTTGGACGTGCCCGTTGGCATGGAGACAAATCCAGGCATGGCGATTCTCGGAGACATGCTAGAGAAACGAGTGGAGCACGATGGCTACGGGTACGGCTGACAACGACGACGGCGGCCTCTCGGTGGTGCTCGAAATCGAGCTGTGGGGGAAGGGAGTGAGGCAGAGAGAGGAGGGGAAAGCGAGAGGGGGTCTCGGGTGTCTCCCAGGCGAGGGGATAGGGTCGGGGTCGCCTCGATGGCCAGGAGCAGGAGGTGGAGGCTCGGCGCTCTCCCGCGGCGACAGCAGTAGCTTTGGGGTGAGGGGAGGAAGACGAAAGGAGGAAAGGCTGCTGGGCTGGGCCTCTGCTACAGTAGCTGGCCAGGTAAGGTTTCTCTCCTTTTTTCTATTTGCTTCATGTTTTCTATTTTGCAGGTTTGTTTTGAATTTAGCTTACAACCAAATTCATTTTTATAAAATCTGAAACTTTTTGTGGGCACTGTCTGAATTATTCCAGAGGCCCTCAAGTGATTTCAGAATATTTGGCGCATTTAAAGCATTTATAGTAATTAAATGCCCCAATTGAAATACAATGTGAATTAATTAAAAGCCCAAATATGTCCTAGAAAATTGTGCACCATTTATGGTTAGGGTTTTCACCTTTGTCCCTAAATCATGAACATTTTTGAAGGGCATTTTGGGTTCATTGAAAAATATTTCACTTGAACCTAGTATTTCAAAGGGTGCTAGGGTTTGTTAGTTCCCCATTTCAAATTAAATTGAAATTTAAACATGATGACATGATGATCATGCACTGATAGACAAAGACTAAGCTAGGGCTGTGACACCAACTTAACTATCTACTCCCACTAATACTCGAGTTTAGAACAACTAACATACTCTTAGCTAATTAGACGATGTCGGCCGCCATCTGCGGCACACGATAAACGCCGGCACCGACGTCCTCCTCCTCGCCTCGGACTTGGCAGAGGTGTGATAGGGCGTGTTGCTCGCGCTCGTTGGCCCTTTCCATGCTGGCGTGGTCCATCGAAGCTTCGGCTTCTAAGCGGGAAACCCACTTGACGAGCTGGTAGTAAAATTCAGCGTCACGCACGCGTGCGTTCCCGACAGCCTCTAGGGCTATTCGCCGGGCGCCGGCCTCCACGTAGTCAGCCCAGTTGCGGGCGCTCTGCTCGCGACGCAGAGCAGCGGTGCGCTACTCCTCCTCCATGCTCTGCTGGCGGCACAAATCGGCGGTACGCTGCTCCTCCGCCATGCGGTCACACTCCAAAGCATCCTCATACTCCGCATTGCCATCTAAAGACCCCCAGAATGCCTCCTCCCTCCGTCTGCCTTCCTGTGAAAAACTGAACACTAACTCCGGTGGTGAGCGCCTCTGGCGTCGCCTATTGATGCCGCGCGAGGGCATGACGGACGTGGCGAGAGCGAGGGCAAGTGGCGAGTGACGTGTGGCCGGTGGGGTCTTGTGAGGATAGGGTGCGTTGGGTGAAGGTGCCACCGGAGCACGCCGGGAACCAGTAATTATAGGTGGACGGTAGGTAAACCAGCGTGTCGCGGGAAACGCGAAGGTCATCGGAATTCAATGCATAAGTAGGCATGGCTTTTAGCATGCCAGCTTGCCGTGGAAAACTGGAAAAACTGAAATTATGACTATGACGTACTCCCATCCCGTCCTGTCAGTGCTGGGTCGCACATCGGCACGACGGTCAAACGAGTGCACTCGATTCATCCAAATGAGGTACGTGCGTGATCCGCTGGTTATTCGTGTAGGACCGAGTCGGTCTGTGCGAGCTGCTGGGTCCCTGGTGTCAGTCGCTCGTTGGGCAATTCTCTCGTTTATTAACTACATTGATAATGGCGTGGGACCCAGATGTCAAACCATTAGGAGGAAGCATTTTTTTGGCTTGTTATAAGGAGGCACTTGCTTGCGTACTGCCAACGTTTGAGGGTACAGTGGGGCGGCAATGCGTGGGCGGAGGCGCATCCACCCATGGGAGGCGGGAGCAGGCGGGACCCACGGTGTGGTTTTGTTTGGCCGTCTGGAGGAAGAAGACAAGAGATAGAAGAAACATGACAGATGTTGGATGTCAATCCAACGGCTGGCAGGCAGAATTGTTTGTTGACTAAGTCGACACCACCTTGGATAGGCTTTTTCCTTGTGGGTCCCAAATGTCAGAAACCAAATCTGTCATGGCCATGCAGCCTTTCTTATTAGGAATTACAGCCCATTTGGTATGCTAGCTCAAAATAAGTTTGTGGGTGCTGGCGGGCGCTAAGCACTTGGGTTCTGTAATGCACAATGAGATCAAGTAGCCGGCGAGAGTGATGTTATTTCCCTTGGTTGGGATTTGTTACAATATTTCTCTCTTAATTAAGAAATGGCAAGCCATTAGCCTTTTTCAAAGAAAATATGACAGCCACAGCCGAGTTGAAATGGGCAACAACATCAAACTCCAGCTTAATTACAAACTGTACAAAAGCACGAGGGTATTTGTTCATCAGGTTTAGACTAAACCCAGATTGAAAAGGGCAACAACATCTAACTCCAGCACTATTTTTGGTAGCTATCACTATCAAATGGATCGGTCAGATCCATAAAATAAGCATCCCGGGTCGTAAAACATAATGCAATATGGCCACAAGATGATGTAAAAAGAAGCATGGCTCGTTCGGAAACCCTTTTGTCCATCTGAAAGTCCTTTTTTTCCTCTTCGACATATCCATCCGTCAAAACTTCATTCTTAATATATTTAAGTCTGATGGACAATAGTACTCTCGCATTCAGCAGGAAGAATGTGACAAATCTAGTGTTTGCATGGGTGGCTACATATCCTTCCAGCGTTATTGTCTTCAAACGAATGTGATGAGAACTGAGAAAATCCCGGTGCTTACGATGCCACCGATTGGTTATACCTTTTGTACCCCGTCCTGCTGCCTAAATAGACATGAAGATTGAAAACAGTTAAGGTGTAAAAAAAGAGTATGTGGAAAGAGCAACAACTGAATGGTTAATTCTAGTACACTATATATGGGCTTCCAATGTGCGTGAAATCATCACCTTTATATACAACTTCTCCAGGCATGGAAAGCATCACAACAAGCCAATAATCTTGTTCAGATCAAAAGTATTCATACTGATATATAAGATCTTGACAGAATCTAGCACCACTGATAGGCTATCCATGGACAAACTCTTCATTGAGCATATAGAACATAATATTAGTACAAAAAGTGTACTCCAAGATGATATAAAACTTATGCGCACAAATGAAAAATGCAGCTTATGATTACAAAAGTGTAGATGATAATATACAGTACCTAGATAACTGTGGAGCCAAACACCATCTTGAAATGATCACAGAGATCATGAATTACACCCAAGGTCTCCAGTTTAGGCGCAGAGACGACAGTTATTTGCGAAGGTGAGTAACAAGAATCAAGGATCAACCTTTGAAGTGAAGGGGCATCTTCGATGATGAGCTCCCCTACGTCAAAAGAAATTCCAATTCTTACAAGGTTAGGCGACTTTATTCGGAAACAACCGATTTTAACTGTCAAAACAAGCACTAAGCACTCCAGGGCAGGGCAACTGGATTGGGTGATGCTGTGCAGTGAGGCCTCCGGCATACGAACCAGCACAAGTGAAAGTTTTTTGAGAAGTGGGAGTCGAAGCTTTTGTACCAGATTGTCTGGTAGTTTGCACAAAGCAAAGGTGGCAGTGTGGAGAGAGGAGGAAAACCGCGAGATGGACATCGGTGGCGACGGGTCGAATATATGGCGTTCGGTTCGTGGTATGTCACTTTCGTAGGAATAATAGAACTCAAGCATCTGGAGTTTGCGGAAATCAGGGGATGTCAGCCAGGCGTCCACCATGCGGGGCACATGTAGGTAGCACGCCGGGATGCAGAGTCGGTGAACGGAGCCCCGTGGGAGGAGATGATGGCACCGGGGAGTTCAAAATCATCAACGAGAGATAGGCCATGACAATTGAGATTAAGAGGCGCGGTGCACCATAGAGGGCACCACCGAGATGCGAGGACTTGGGTGCGGCAGCAATCCTTGGTGGGGAGAAGCGAGATGATCTCCCCAAGGATGGCGTCCGGGAGATCGCTGATGCGGTCCGCCCGAGATTCTTCGGGTTCCTCAGATACGGGGGGGGGGGGGGGGCTCGCCGCTTCTCCCCGTGCTGCCGGGTGCGGGATCTACAACCGGCGTCGCCGCTGGCGGGAGCCTCATCTTCTTGGCGTTGGGGCCAACCGACTCCATTTTCCTTGCGTGCGTCGCGTCGAGCTCACGGATTTGAGCAGAGTAACGAATGACGAGCCTAGTTGTGGTGCGAGTGAAGAAGAAGGGGAGCTGGGGTTTTTTGTAGCAGTGAGGAAGAAGGGGAGCTGGGGTTTTCTGTAGGAGTGAGGTGAGGAATTTGGGGGTACAACCGGAGGGGGAGACGAGTCGAGCGAGCGGACGTGAGGTGGGAGTGAGTAGGAAGAAGAGCAGCCGGTTTTTTTTGGGGGGCGGTGCAGTGGGGGCGCCTCTTCTTAAGCGGGCCCAAATGGCATCCACCAAATTAGAAGGCGGTATGCAGGCGCATGCTACTTGTAGTCTGCGTTGGTATTTCCCCGAAGAGGAGAGGATGATGCAGTAAAGTAGAGATAGGTATTTCCCTCAGTTAAGAACCAAGGTTATCAATCCAGTAGGAGAACCAAGCAAAATTCCGTTAAGCGCACCTGCACACACAAGAGCAAACACTTGCACCCAACGCAAATAAGAGGGTTGTCAATCCTCTTAGCGGTTATTTGCAAGGATTAAATCTTATCAAGGTAAATAGATAAAATAAAATACTAATTAAAATAAAATTAAATAAATTGCAGCAAGGTATTTTTAGGTTTTTTATATGATAAAGATAGACCCGGGGGCCATAGTTTTCACTAGAGGCTTCTCTCTTGAGCACATAAACATACGGTGGGTAAACAAATTACTGTTGGGCAATTGATAGAAAAGCAAATAATTATGACGGATTCATGGCAATGATCATGTATATAGGCATCACGTCTGAGACAAGTAGACCGACTCCTGCCTGCATCTACTACTATTACTCCACTCATCGACCGCTATCCAGCATGCATCTAGAGTATTAAGTTAAAAACAGAGTAACGCCTTAAGCAAGATGACATGATGTAGAGAAGCAAATTCAAGCAATATGAATAAACCCCATCTTTTTATCCTTAATGGCAACAATACAAATACGTGTCATGTCCCCTTCTGTTACTGGGATTGGGCACCACAAGATTGAACCCATCACAAAGCACCTCTCCCATTGCAAGATAAATCAATCTAGTAGGCCAAACCAAATCGATAGATCGGAGAGAAATACAAAGCTATAACAATCATGCATAAAAGAGTTCAGAGAAGACTCAAATATTTCTCATGAATAATCTGATCATAAACTCACAATTCATCGGATCCCAACAAACACATCGCAAAAGAAGATTACATCAGATAGAACTCCAAGAACATCAAGGAGAACATTGTATTGAAGATCAAAGAGAGAGAAGAAGCCATCTAGCTACTTGCTATGGACCCGTAGGTCTATGGTAAACTACTCACACATCATCGGAAGGGCAGCAAGGTTGATGTAGAAGCCCTCCGTGATCGATTCCCCCTTCGGCAGAGTACCGAAAAAGGCCTCTAGATGGGATCGCGGAAGAACAGAGGCTTGCGGCGGCGGAAAGGTTTTCTCTTCTGGCTCTCTGGGGGTTTCCCAATATTTGTGAATTTATAGAAGTGGAATTAGGTTAAACGGAGTCACATGGGCCCCACAAGGAAACACGGCGCGCCCCCCCTGGGGCGCGCCCTGTTGCCTTGTGAAGCCTCCGTGAGGCTTCTGGCCTCCTCCTGAAGCTTCCAAGGTTTCTTTTGTCCAGAAAAAAAATCTCCAAAAAGTTTCATGGCATTTGGACATCATTTGGTACTGTTTCTCTGAAAAGCCAAAAACAAGCAGAAAACAGCAACTGGCACTGGGCACTAGGTTAATAGGTTAGTCCCAAAAAATGACATATAATTGCATATAAAAACATCCAAGATTGATACTATAATAGCATGGAACAATAAAAAATTATAGATACGTTGGAGACATATCAGCGCAGAGTCACCCCGGTCGTAGCGCGACAGTAATGAGCCGTCATATCACAAAACCCCACCTCCCCGCAGTAAGTTGGTCGGATGAAGCAACCATCATTTCACTCTTCGCTGAATCTGCTTCTCCCTCATCTTCTTCAAGAAAGCCACCACTCGCTTCCGCCATTGTTCTTCTCTCCCAATGAAGGGAAGGTGAGCGCATCCGTGATGTTGGTATATTTTCTTTCCAAAAAAAAACTTTTACAAAGCAGTAACTGATCCTCACTCCCTTTTTTGTGTCATTGTCATTGCGATTGTGTTTTCCTTTTGGTTGTCTTCTATTTGTCAGTTTCATTATGGATCATGGAGAACCGGGCAAAGATCTGCCGATGTTGGAGCAGACGCGGCAGGCTGATCCCCACGAGACAGAGAGCTCCAAGAAGATGAAGGCCACCACCGAGCCGACCCCAGATGCGCTCACGGCCACTATTGAGATGGTCAACGCCACGTTTGAGGTTACAGCCCCCATGGCCGTGCAGGAGCAGTTTTCCCCAGCAAGATGGACCCCTTCGAGGATGTGTCCCCCCCCCCCCCCCCCCGCTGAGCTGCCCAAGGTGATTTTCTTCTTTGGCGATCTTGATTGTGGTTTTTCATCTAAGTATGAGGTGATAAATAATGCAAGATTTATTAGCTCTGATGCCATGCTACCTTCCTTGTCATGCATACTTTTGACTCTACATGGTGGTTTAAATAACTTGTGTTTTTTATATTGGAAAGTAATTCAGAATTCATTTCTATTTCAATTAGAGCCCTGATGCAGACAAGGATTGTGTGGTTGTACATGTCACTCGCTATGAGGTGGATGACCTGAATATATGCACTGGGAAAACAAAGTTCTTAGGTTGTTAAATCCTGGAAGCCATTTGCACTTATACCGAAGACGAAATGTATTCCAGCCACACTGTTGTCAGGCGTGTTGTCCAGGGTGTACTGAAGCACAACAAGTTCGCATCTACTCTTTCGTTTGTGAGGCATAATGTTCTTTTCAAGCTTATCCATGAAGATGACGTGGCATGCCTTGACAAACAAGTTTATGAGTGGAAAGGCCACAAGGTTATCTTCAAGAAGGTTGACAGGATTGAGCTGCTGCCGGACGTCCTCGAGGATGTTCATGGCAAGGTCCGTCTTGTGTCCATCCCCAATTAGATCGATGGCATGAAATAGTTGGCCCAGTTAGTGTTTCAAAGTAGCTTGGATTGTGTTTAATTACCCGAACCTTGCGTATTATCGAGCCCTCTTGGGGTAGTACTTTGTTTGAATCCCTCTATGGGAACTGCTGCTACTTTTGTGTGCCCGTGAATCATGTGAGAACTCTCGTAAGTGTTGCCGAAATAGATGCATCCTCACGAGTTCTTTCATGTAATATGGCATTGTAAGACATAAGTTGCCACTGTTTATCAAACGAGCAGTGTGTGTTTGATGAAATACTTGTTTGACAACTCTTGGTGCACCGACGTATACATAGTGTAGGTAATGCACTGTTGGTGCTACCCCACTTGTAAGCACAGTTGGTGCAAATACGGCACATTGGCGTAGATGACTTCAACACTAGATTGACCAGCTCACACTCATACTTTGCTGTCTGACATATAAGCAACTACGTATCTAGTTACAGTGGTTCATGCGGTTAATTGAGGCCACAATATAGATTCCAACTGTTAACACGCTAGTCCAGCATTCATGTTAAACATTCACAATAAACTCGGCTGCATAAAATACTTCAAAAGCATAAGTTCAGCCCTTTTATACATCTCAATGATTCATAGAACATAACATCTCTTTTAGAAGTTGACAACAAAAGACAAAGTTGTGAGAAGGTTTACAAATCAGGAAAAATCAAGCCAGGCTTCTCTGAGCAAAGGGCCTCCCTAGGCAAGCTTTAATTTCCTGGGGTTCACTCTGGTTTTTCTTATTGCCACCATCCAGGGTTAGGTTCTCTCATTCCGGAATAACAAATTATAATTGTGTTCTCAGTTGGAATATTGAACTGAACCTTGAAGTGGATTGACCATCTGAACTTCTTGTGCAGTTCCACTAAATTTAAGCACCGCTATTTGCAGAAATAAGCAGACCACAATGCCTCTTGTACGCGCACCTGACCCCAAAACCTCCGTGCAGCCGTGCAAGCTCGTCCTCGGGCCATCCTTAAATTGGGAGTGAGTGTAGTTCACGGCGCGGATGCACTGCTTGTTTTCTCCGCCATGACAGGCTCGTTCCTGCACTGCAATCAGGAAGTCCATGTATGAATTAGCTTCTTTTAGCTTGCGTTGGTCATTCTAGCTAGTTATGAATGTAGGAATACCTGGAATACGGGTGGCTAGAGGACGGCAGGTAGGAACAGCCATCTGATTTTGTGCAGTTCTACTAAAATTGAGGTGTGTGCTTATGATTGCACAAATAGAAACGATATGGAGATAGAACATCCCTGTTTGCACAAATATGTAATATGGTTATTTAAGCAGTGGCAGTTATTTGAAGTGGCATATGATTAACAACAACATCTCTTGTGTTATGAATGGCATTACATTGATAGTATGAAAAAGTGCCATTAAGTAAGAAGTAGCATCACATCACATCAACACTGGCACTAGATTAACATGCAGAACAACAGCACTAGTATTACTGTCATGAGAGTAGCACATGGTCAGTAGCTCCGTGCACGGTGCAATCAAATTTGTGCAGTTCCACTGGGATGAAGCAATGTTAGCGGTGTGAGATTTAAATGTAACTGGCAAAACAGAATTCATGGGAAATAAAGCAAGACAGAAGCACTTCATAAAATGGTGGTGTCATTGCTTCAATTTATCGATGGCACTAGAGTGACAGCAGCATTACTTAGAAGTGACATTAGGCTAACAGTGGCATTGCTTCATTTTTCTTCTGATATTAGATAAACGGTAGCGATAAGGGCAAAGGGACAGCAGGGGCATAAAGTGGTGAAATAGATCTGGTTGCCGAGAGCGGCAAACATTCAGGCAGCATGTCTGCATTTGTCCAATTTTTTATCTCCTCGGCGACCTTTTCCTATGTGAGCACAGGAAATCTAGACCTGCTCGTTCTCAGTTGCGTTGTCCCCCCCAACACCCCCTCACTTTCTTCCCTTTTTCGACCAAGAGACCGGTCTGGCCAGTATATTACTAGTACTTCCCCCCACCCTTCGCTATCCACCCCACTTTCTTCCCCTTTTCAACCAAGAGACCGGTTGGGTAGCCAGTCTCTACTACTTCCCCCCTTTCTTTCCTCTTTGAACCAAGTCCTAGATTCATGCTACAGCTTTCCCCCTTTCTTCCCTTTTGAACAAAGTCCTAGATTCGACTGCATGAAGTAGGTTTACCTCTAATAATAGTAAAAATTTAGGTGGCTTTGGAACAGCCGAAAGAAGTAGAAAAAGATCCACATGCAGCCACGTGGTGAGCTGGGGCAGTAGAGCAAGGCCGGTTTCGAAGGAAGTTATACCTGAGGGTCGTCCGGATGTGGCTAGGAGAGCGGCGGGAGGCCGGATCTGCCCACAATACGGCAGGGAGGAAGAAGGGGTCGGAGTCCCTCCCGAGTCGGCGCTGTGTCGGACAGAATGGCACGGGCCGCCTATCGGGATGCGCCGGCATCTGTGGGTCTCCTCCCTCGCCGCCGACGACCGCGTGAACGCTGCACCTTCTCCGCTTCACCGGCGGAGGGGATCCGGCTGGAACTGTGACCAGCGGTGAGCAGAGAGAGGGTGTGGTCACCGCTGTCTTGTTTAGATCTGGAGAGGATGAGAGAGTGAATGAGAGCAACCCTAGTAAAGCAAGCGCTGAAGCTCCTGCTTATATATATCGAGTGATTTTCTTGTAGCAATCATTTTTAAAATGAATACGCGCGAACCACTATTTTCATTTAACGTTCTAGTAAAAAAAACTCAATCAATAACGCACCACCGCATCCAGGTCGCACTATGTTCACGTGTGGACCCCAACCCTCCATGAAGTTGAAAACTGCACGAGTCAAGTTGTCACTTGGGATGCCTCTTTGTAAACAAATGCGCTCGCACGTGTACCCGCGCGTGGGTGTGAGAGAACTGGTGCGTGCGTGCGCCGCTTCTCTTCGTGTAATACATACTCCACCTAGAGTAAGATGTACACGTGTGTGATGTCTGAGTTACAAAAAAAATATGTGTGACATCTTTTATTTTTAGAAGTTCTTAGGGAACGGCGTGAAGAGCACATATATGTGTGTCACGTCTACCTACAGAGTACAGATAGATGGTGTGTGCGAGAAGTCTCGGGAGAGTCGTGAGGTGCGTGTGTGCATGAGAGGGAGGGTTAGCATGTCAATGCAATGCGTGTGTCCGTAAATCATATCTGGCGAACGTTCACCACAAGCCGTTTCCTGGCGAACACCCAAAGAACCGTCAGATCTGCATCTGACGGTGGCAGTTTTGCCATGGCATTTGACAGAACAGCCACTCCTCCGACACATAAAATTTCCACGTGAGCATTCGCAACTGTCGTATGCTCCCTCTGTTCCAAAATATAGTGCATATAGCTTTATTGAAAATTCAAACCTCACAAACTTTTATCGAGTTTTCGTAGAACAACATGCACATATAGAAAACCCAGCATATATCATTTCATTCATCATCGAGAGATATCTATAGAGATGGGGGAGGAATGTACGAGTGTGTCTTCGATAAAGAGGGGCCGTATGTGTGTGTGTGTGTGTTGTGAGAGAGAGCGAGAGACATCGTAGGATTGAGTCCTCTAACTAAGGAGAGAGAAAGAACGATCGGGATCAGTAGAGAGATGAAATATAGTGTGTTCCTTCAGTAGATGAATCGGGCAAATATTTTGCTGAGTTCTAAACTTGGCAATGTCCCGTCGAGTAAGGACTCGACGCGTGGCACAGCTCTATTGCCGAGTGCCACACTTCGCCAAGTTTGTTAGCCGAGTCTCTGTTAGCCGACACTCGGCAAAGGAAGACCGCCGTATCACCTGCAGCAATTTCAAGCCTCCTTTGGTGTGGAGGAATATCATAGGAATTCTATATGATCGGATTTTTATAGGAATTTTTCCTTTAGAGCCATTTGGTTCATACAAATGGATTCCTATACTCCACATTTCAGAGGAAAATAAACATTAAGACTAAATGGAAAAATTCATATGATGTGAACCAAATGACATCAATTTTCTTATCCCTACTCATAGGATTTGAGATACATGTCGGCCTCCTTTGGTTCATAGGATAGGAATATCATAGGAATAGAAAAAACATAGGAAGTGAGATGACATGCATCTCAATTCCTGTAGAGAAAGAAATGTCATTTGATGCATAGGATAGGAATTTTTTCATTGAGTCTAGGGTAATGGTTTTTTTCCTTTAAAATGTGAAGGACTGGTTCCTATCCTACATAGGATTAGGAATCCATTCCTACAAACCACAGAGCTCCATAGGAATTTTTCCTTTGAAAATCCTATACTATGAAATTCCTACAAACCAAAGGAGGCCGTACGTCATCTCTTTTCCTACAACTTTCATATTCCTATAATATTCCTACCCTCTGAACCAAAGGAGGCCGCTGGTATATCAAAATGCGGGACCCACGCGTCATTGCCTTTGGGTCGAAGCTGCGTCCACAATTTTTTGTACTCCCCTGCTCCGTCCAACTTACTGGGGGCAAGGTGGGGCTTTGTGATTTGACGCCTCATTGCTCATTTGCTAGTACTGCGACGCTACGACCAGGGTGCCTCCCCCCGCTGCTCTGAATTTTGGTGCATGCCATGTGGACCAAGATGGTGGATGTCCCACATGTCGGCGAAAGGCGTGCTGTTAGTGTTCGCCATTTCATGTGTGGATTGACTCCGCGGACTTGCAACGCGAACGCGACAGCCGTGCTGAAAGTGTGCCGCCGTTTCGTTTTGAACTGTAAAGCGTACCACTTGGTTTTGCTTCTTGGTGCGATATATACAAATCTCGATTATATTGATCTAAAAGTAGATATCCTGATTAGTAAAAAGGAGGTGCTTTTGCCGAGCGGTGGGCGGGGGAGCTTGGCCTGTCGGTTTGCTAACATGCGGTCACACGTGTCAGTGATGTACCAAGCCGATGCACGTCCCTCATGAAAAATCAGAACAATGGCAGAAGCAACACGTGATTTTCTTGAAGAAGATGATGGAGAAGGGGATTCAACGAAGAGTGAAATGATGGTTGGAAAGGTGCGGCTTTGTGATTTGACACCTCATTGCTCATTAGTACTACTGCGGCGCCACGACCGGGGTGCTACCCCCTGCTGTTCTGCATTGTTATTCGGTGCATGGCACATGGACCCGGATGCTAGATGTCCCACATGTTGGCGAACGGAAGCAGAACATTTATGAAAGCGAGCGTCTCCACTCTTACGATGGAGGAGTACAAGACACGGCAGCCCAGTGTACTGTAGTAGTACATAGTTGTAGTCTTGTAACGCTTGGTTTTGCTGCTTCGCGCGATCCATCGATACAAAACCCGATTAAAAAAGCGAGGGCGGGCCTTTTCCCGCGCGGTAGGCAGGGGAGTTTGGCATAGTCGGTTTGACAGAGAGAGCGAGAGAACGATGTGATATGCTTGAATGTGTAGTGGGCGATAATCCACTTCTGAGCCCAGGCTCATCTGCACCCGTGCTGAAGAAAAATCAAAACAAATACTAAACAAATTCAAAAAATTCCAATTATTTTTTGCATGGTAGTTAATTTGATGCGTGAGGTCCGCTCCAATTTTCAAATCATTTGGACATATGAGCAACTCTCGGCAAAAAAGACAAATTCGGGGTCTGTAAAAAAGGTTTACTGTTCATGCACTATTCTGACCCGATTTGTCTTTTTTGCCGAGAGCTGCTCAGATGTCCGAACGACTTGAAAATTGGAGCGGACCTCCCGCATCAAATTTTCTACCATGCAAAAAAAACCTGGAATCTTATGATTTTTTTAAAATTTTCGTGATTTTTTCCGACCGGGTGCAGATGAGCCTGGGCACCGAATCGCCTTTCTTTCTTTTTTGAAGCGGTCCCTTTCAGATCACTAGATGATACTAGCCCGCACGTTGTTGAGTACATTTCAATGCAATTTTATGCAACATGAATAATTGAAGTAACAATATGTTTCGGCCCGCCGCTCAACGCCTATTAGACTAGTCATAGTGGAGAGTAACTTACACTAATAACATACACGCTACCCTAGGTTATGATACTACCTCCATAGTGGGTAGTAACATATTTGTGGTGTCATGCAAAGCTTCATTTATTAGGTTATAGACTCATATTATCTTGGGATATGTGATGTTACGGTAACTAGCTAAGTTACTCAATTTATCTCTCTCCTCATTAACTCATTGCCACATAGGCAGATGTAACATCCCCTTGTAATATGCTACAGTGATCACCCTCTGATATTGCCAAGTCATCATGATTAACTAGTCTTGATCACAATTAGGATCATATCTCATTTCAAATTTCAATTCAAATTGAAATTCAAATATGAAGTGAAAATAAAAGTTATTCAAATTTGGAAACTAAAATGTTCATTAAATAGCAAATAATCCATAACTAATTATGTTCAGGAAAACATTATCACCTAAAATACCTAGATGACTCTAACATCATGAAACAGTACCAAAACAACACCAATTAATCCATTTTCATTTGATTAAAATTCAAATGAAACCATTTAACCACCAAACCTTTTTATGGCAGTACTTGATATTGCCTAGTATTTGTTTTGACCAATTACATATTTTTCAAAAGTCAATTTATGGTCAAACATTTTGTAGAACAGAAAAAAATAAAGAAACAGGAAAATGAAAAAAAAAGAAAAAGGCAGAAAGGTACTGTGGCGCTGGGCTTCTAGTTGCTACAGAGGGAGCCCAGCCCACCAGCGCGCCATCTTCCTCCTCTCTCCCCGCGTGTCAGCGTGCGCACTGCTCGGATGCGCCATCGCCGGCCGATGCGCGACACCGGTGCTCCCCTGTAGCCCTGGACGGCTACAAGACCTCGCCCCCGACCCCCACACGTGAACCCTAGCCCCCATTTCCCCTCACCCGCTCTCCCTCTCTCGGTCCCATCATCACCCGACGCCGTCGTCGCCATGGACGCGGCCACCGAGCTCTCCCTCGCAGACCACGTTTGGGAGCTCCATCATCGTCGCCTACTCCTCCTGCGCCTTCTGGTTTGGGCCGAGGCGCCTCGACGCCGACGCTTTCATCGATCCCCTCCGCCGGCCACCATCTCCTGTCGCCGCTCGATCCGCCGCCCTCCGACCACCCCGGCCTTCCTGAGCCTCTCCTCGACCTCGCGGTGAGCTTCCGCGCCGAATGCGCCCTTCTTTTCCCCCTCTGGTCGCCCGTAGCTCTGCTCCCGCCAAGCCCGAGCCCCTGCCTCCGCCTCCGGTCATCGCCGGCAGCGTTCCCGGCCTCCGCTGCTCCTGCTGCTTGCGCGTTTCGACGCGCCG
The DNA here is from genome assembly GCA_039707655.1 of Elymus sibiricus. Taxonomy (NCBI): domain Eukaryota; kingdom Viridiplantae; phylum Streptophyta; class Magnoliopsida; order Poales; family Poaceae; genus Elymus; species Elymus sibiricus. The sequence goes on from CM077668.1 coordinate 231,498,370, forward strand.
CGTCGCGGTGGTCCCGTAGGAGCAAACCGCGCCAAAATGGTCGCCGGAGCTGCATTTCCGAACCTCGCTGCCGCCGGCGCGCCACCGCGTTTTAAACGCCGGTGAGCAGCTGACCGGTGGGGCCCAGTCATTAGTCGCCTAAACACAGCCCTAATGGCCACTGACAAGTGGGGCCATCACTGTAGCGTTTAGATTAGACGTTAATTAACCCACTGCTAACCGGGTCACTGACATAATGGGCCCACTGTGCTAATTGACTTAGTTAATCAAACTAACCAAATATTTAGCCTAATAGTCACTGTCAACTGGGCCCCACTGGACCCAGTTGACCAGTCAAACTGCTGACTGTGCTGGCCCCAGTCTATGACAGGTGGGACCCACTGGTCCTGTTGACCAGTCAACGCTGACCAGTCAACTGCTGACTGGGCAGTTGACTGGGCCCACTGTCAGTCTCAGCAGCACATCTGTGGGTACACTTCTGTGTACCCATAGCATTTTATTCTTTTATTTTCGAATTTAAATTAAATTCCAGAAATTCAATAAAACTTTGAAAAATCATAGAAATTAATCCGTAACTCGGATGAAAATAATTTATATATGAAAAACAATCAGAAAAATATGACGAACCCGAATACGCTATCCACATACCTGTCAGATGCCTCCAGCACTGCAAACATGGAACCTTCCCCTCCGGTTCATCTGTCTGACAGATGTCCGAAACCGGGAAAACGTTCCAGTTAATTTCCCGCTTCATCTGCCACATGTAGCACTGCGTTAGGTCACCCCTAGCACTGCATATTGCCATGTCATGCATTTGTGTTGCGTTGTTTGCCATGTATTTATTGTTTCTCCCCCCTCCTTCTCTCCCGATAGACCCCGAGACTGCCAATGACACTGCTGCGTACGACTACGTCGCCGACGACCAGACCCCTTCAGCAGAGCTTCCATGCAAGCAAACCCTCCTTGATCATCCAGATATCGCCTATTCTTTCCCACTTATGCTTGCATTAGAATTGCTTCCGTTGATATTCCGGCAACTCCTATTCTGATGCATAGCCTGATTTTGTAACTGTTGTTGATACCTTTCCTGTTACCCTAATTGCTTAGTATAGGTTGATCAGAACCCCACCAGTTGGCCCTACACCCTTGTCCATGTTGCTATGCTAGAATTCGGGTCGTGATCCCCGTTGGCGGTGATCACGAGGATGCTCACACATTTACTTTCATTTATTATTGGGGAACTGAAGGGCTGGCGGTACCATCCAGTAGAGATGGACCTGAGTCCCGACAGCTCCCGTTGTTAAGACGGGTCGGCTCCAAGAGCACCCGCAAGCCATGTGTTATCAAGTCGGAGCGACAGGGATCCTGTTCGTCTTCGAGAGTTACTAAACATGCTTAACGGATTTGGGTATTTGATCTGAGTGGGTCGTTGGCCCTATACGCACTACCACCACGTGGGATAATGGTTATGGGACCCTCGGCACCGTATGTATCAGCCGAAGCTCTGTCAGACGTCTAGTTCAGCATTGTGGCCGGGTTGGGCCGGCGCCATCCAGGACAGAGGTGGTGCCTGGTCTACCCTGCACACAACGACCCGGAGTGCAAAGGGCGATGGGCCCAAGACCCCTGAGCACTTAGGATGTAGACCGGCAGGGACCTCTCTGTTGAGCCTAGGTAGGACTACGTCGTGTCGATTACCCGAGGCCGGGCATTACCCAGCAAGTGTGTCTGGCCAGATGTAATCGAGCGTGTTGGGTAACAATAGTGCACCCCTGCAGGGAAGTTATCTATTCGAATAGCTGTGTCCTCGGTAACAGGACGCTCAGAGTTGTATCCTGATCTGCTACAACTACAAATGGATATTGTTAAAATATTAAACTTTTACTACCGCTCTCGGGATCACTTTCTCGCAGGGTAGTCGAGGAAGGACCCCAGGGCATTACTACTATATGATTGATGATATATATATATTACTTGTTCTACTCTCTTCTGATGCTGCAAGAATTGCTTCAAGATGCTAGTCTTCGATAGGCTAGGCCTCTCCCCCTCTGTTCTGGCATTTCTGCAGTTTAGCCCAAAGATATAGCCCCATTCCTTTGATACCGATGCATACTTAGTATAGTTCTGATGTCAGTCTTGTGAGTACTTTGGATGAGTACTCACGGTTGCTTTGCTATTCTTTTCCCCCATACCCGATTGCTGCATTCAGATGCCGGAGTCTAGGAGCAGGAGATCCCCGGAGTCACCTACTTCTACGTTGAGCTCGCCGACCAGGAGTAGTTCGGAGGCCCTAGGCAGGAGGACTTCGCCTTTTCGATCAGTGTCGGTGTTTGTGCTAGCCTTCTTAAGGCACCCTTGTTTAACTTTGTGTCTGTACTCAAATACTTTTGTTTCCGCTGATGCTTGTATGACTCGAGCTTTTGTATTCGAGCCCTCGAGGCCCCTGGCTTGTAATATAAAGCTTGTATTATTTTATTTTTGTGTTTAGAGTTGTGCTGTGATATCTTCCCGTGAGTCCTTAGGCTTGATCGTGTGCATTTGCGTGTATGATTAGCGCATGATTAAGTCGGGGGCGTCACAAGTTGGTATCAGAGCCGACTGCCTGTAGGAAGCCCCTTTCCAAATCCTTGGCCGAAGTTGAGTCTAGTCTTTGAAAAACTATTTTACTAACATTGTTGTGTGGCTTACGGGCCCACATCGCAAATGGGTGGTATTAGGATCTTTTATTCCTCTTCCTTACTCTGGGACTCTGCTCTCTCTTCTATTCGGGGTAACAATTTTACTAACTCTAACTTTAGGTTCTCGTGACCATATTCTCCCAGAGAGCCACTTGATACAGATGATTTCCTGATTCGTTAGAAGACTCCGAAGATATTCCCCGGTGTTTTTGGAGATCTCTTGTGTTTACTGCCTTGCAGCTTCTTGTCGCATGAATACACCTACGAATAATTCCTCACACTTACCGGGAATTCATGCACCCCCAGTTGTTCCTCTGTTTCGCAAAATATGTCATAATGCTATTCGATCATTCGATAATCCTCTGCAGCCTACTACTTTTGAGATTCGTCTTACCTGCCTGCACTTGTGGTTAATTCCATATGTCTAACAATCTTCGTTGTAATCCACTGCAATAGCCGTTCTTACCCTATTGATTCGTCATGTATGCGAATACTCGCAATCATCAGTTGATCCCTAGGAATTATCCTTCCAGCTCAGACGTCATTCTAGATATGAGCTGGTTCTCGGTAAATTAATCCTCGATTGATTAACCATCTAATTCTATTCAACTTACTCATCTTTTTAGCAGAGCATCTGCTTCTGATCCTCCGATCTGGAAATCGTAATTCCTTTGTATTTTAGCATTGAATTATTCAGATACTAATATAGTCTGATGCCTTTGCATTCTTTCCTCCTCTGGTTGAGTACCGATACTCACACCAGATTCATTGTGACCACCTGATCTTTTGGTGGATTACTATTCGACAGCCCCTTCGTATATTAAATCATTGACGAATTTCCCTTGATACAAAATGCCTCTGGCGAATTGTATCATCTACTCCGTGTCGTTAGCCCTCTGCTTTCGAGCGTTTATCCGTCGCTCCTGTTAGTGTGTTGTATAGATTCGTAAAATGTCCCGATGGGTTGAACCTATGCCTTCCCCAACCCATGTGAACCCGAAAGTTATGCGGGTTATACTCTACTGGCGTTTCGTCAGATAAATCTTCAACACTACAATTTCTTTGAAAACGAGAAGTGAATGGAAGGTTATGCATTAAAGAAGTGGGAGTCGACCTTGAACTTTGTGTTCATGCCCATGGATACGATGTAGAACTTATCATGAAAGCTTCCCGTAAAAATAATTATCCCCTTGGTATAAATTCATCTTGCATCTATGATTTGGTCCCTTGCGATCATGGTTCTGACCATGATGTTCTCCTTTGATTCCATTTCTCAAACAAGATAGAGCACTTGTCTTCTACAAATCAACGATCCAGCTCAGCTTCTATTCCATTCTACCTTCGAGTATTACCTTTGGTATCTCGAGGATATCGTGCCATTGCCCTACCTCTTATGAATTCTTGTTGGAGTAATACTTCTCACCGTTTTAGCCATTCCACGGGTTCTGGGTTGCTTGTCAACCGAGAACACCGACAAGTGACTCGAATCCACACTGTAGTTCATTACTCCTAGTAATTTGTTGCTGGGAAGTTTAATATTCAATTTTGTCATTGCTAGCCTGCCAGCTACATCCTTATCATGCTACCTTAGATCGTGCTACCTCGTCCTTCTTGGGCGCACGAATTCTTCAGACCGTGAGCAAAGCTTATGTCGAGTTTTCAACATCATGTTGTTTGTCTTGAAAAACAACGCCGATTCTGAGTTTGCATCTTATCTGTGGATCCAATAACTTTCCGCTTCACCATTCCTTTGTTTGATGCCGTCGCTGTTCGATTGCATCCTCTCAAAACCCCTCGACAAAATGTGCCATGATCATCGTCAACATTTTCATTTCTTCCGAAATGTCAATTGAATTTATGATGAGAAATACCATCCTTGCCCCTTGATAATTTGTGTTGTCCTCGACAACCTCCTTGCCTTCCCTCCAAACACTGACTTGGTCATGTATTGGTTATACCTTAAGTTTCTTGCTATTCTTGAAGTTGCTCCTTGTGTATTTATTGAGATATTCAAACCCAACCTTTGCTTTAACACCATATTATTGCTACCCCGAAGCATGATTGTGGTACTCCGAATATCAACAAGAACATTGGAAGCGTAATGCTAAATGATTCTTGATCTATTATCCAAACACCGTTGTATGGGTAAACATCATGATTCTTCTTGCCCCTTTTACCAAAAAGGATATGCCCTTGCTGACTTGTGTTCGATATCATGTTCTGTTTGTTCATGCGAAGGATATATTCCTAATGCTGGTGTATAAACATATTTTCCTTTCCATTGGTTTGTTTAAATCTGGTAAACACATTTTCCTTTCCATTGGTTTGTTTAACCTTTCTTGTGATTTGTATGATCTAAGCAGGAACAATTCCCTGCTTATGTAAACACCACGGTGTACAACTCTGCCAGTAAGACTCTGTTACTATTATTGCTGACATTCCGGTAACCACCGATGGACGAGAACTTTGCCTATTGGTCCGCCTCGTTCGACGAGCAGGAAAATGGTTCTCTTTGTCCCTCGCCCTTGGTACCGACGTTGTTGCCGACATAGCTGACAAACTATCTTCTGGCATGCCTTGTATCGTGATTGTACAAGATGTCACCAGCCTTCCTATTCTTGATCCACCCTAACTACAGTTCCACAGGACCGAAACCTGACTCTCCTGTGCACCCCTGTTTCCAAAGTTATTCCTCGTGCTTGGCTTCATATGTATTCCACGAGCCATCTTCCCTCACATGTCCTATCCGGTATCAGACGCAATACTTATTCCCGTTGCTCCGAATCCCTCTCACCATCTGATTAGTCATCGAACGATTGCCTATACACCCGAAACTTCTTAATTGTACCTTCTTACTTTGCTCTCGATGTTTTTTTTCTTAAGTGCCAACTCGAGAGATACCATGTACCTCATTCCCTGAGTCAACTTCGATTGATTAACTTTGAACAGATCCGACCCCCCTTAAGTTTCCCCTCCTACCCTATTCGTAAGTACAATGGAGTTCCGAAGAAAGGAGGACGACTTCATCATGATGACCTGAAGTAGAGAAATGAAGACATCAACGAAAAGGATCAACTTCTTCGTGAAGGGCAACAAGAACAAGGAAATTCGTTGGAATTCCGTAACCAGACCTTTTCCCCCTACTCTACCTCTTAATTCTCGGGACGAGAATTTCTTTAAGTGGAGGAGAATTGTAACATCCCCATGTAATATGCTACAATGCTCACCCTCTGATATTGCCAAGTCATCATGATTAACTAGTCTTGATCACAATTAGGATCATATCTCATTTCAAATTCCAATTCAAATTGAAATTCAAATATGAAGTGAAAATAAAAGTTATTCAAATTTGGAAACTAAAATGTTCATTAAATATAAAACAATCCATAACTAATTATTTCCAGGAAAACAAAATCACCTAAAATACCTAGATGACTCTAACATCATGAAACAGTACCAAAACAACACCAATTAATCCATTTTCATTTGATTAAAATTCAAATGAAACCATTTAATCACCAAACCTTTTTATGGCAGTACTAGATATTGCCTAGTATTTGTTTTGACCAATTACATATTTTTCAAAAGTCAATTTATGGTCAAACATTTTGTAGAACAGAAAGAAATAAAGAAACAGGAAAATAAAAAAAAGGAAAAAGGCAGAAAAGTACTGTGGCGCTGGGCTTCTAGTTGCTACAGAGGGAGCCCAGCCCAGCAGCGCGCCATCTTCCTCCTCTCTCCCCGTGTGTCAGCGCGCGCACTGCTCGGATGCGCCATCGCCGGCCGATGCGCGACACCGGTGCTCCCCTGTAGCCCTGGACGGCTACAAGACCTCGCCCCCGACCCCCACACGCGAACCCTAGCCCCCATTTCCCGTCACCCGCTCTCCCTCTCTCGGTCCCATCGACGCCCGACGCCGTCGTCGCCATGGACGCGGCCACCGAGCTCTCCCTCGCCTGAGACCACGTTTGGGAGCTCCGTCGTCGTCGCCTACTCCTCCTGCGCCTTCTGGTTTGGGCCGAGGCGCCTCGACGCCGACGCTTTCATCAATCCCCTCCGCCGGCCGCCACCTCCTGTCGCCGCTCGATCCACCGTCCTCCGACCACCCCGGCCTTCCTGAGCCTCTCCTCGACCTCGCGGTGAGCTTCCGGGCCGAATGCGCCCTTCTTTTCCCCCTCTGGTCGCCCGTAGCTCTGCTCCCGCCAAGCCCGAGCCCCTGCCTTCGCCTCCGGTCATCGCCGGCAGCGTTCCCGGCCTCCGCTGCTCCTGCTGCTTGCTCGTTTTGACGCGCCGCATCGCGGCGGTCCCGTAGGAGCAAACCGCGACCAAAATGGTCGCCGGAGCTGCATTTTCGAGCCTCACCGCCGCTGCTGTGGCTGCCGCCGGTGCGCCACCGCGTTTTAAACGCCGGTGAGCAGCTGACCGGTGGGGCCCAGTCATTAGTCGCCTAAACACAACCCTAATGGCCACTGACAAGTGGGGCCATCACTGTAGCGTTTAGATTAGACGTTAATTAACCCACTGCTAACCGGGTCACTGACATAATGGGCCCACTGTGCTAATTGACTTAGTTAATCAAACTAACCAAATATTTAGCCCAACAGTCACTGTCAACTGGGCCCCACTGGACCCAGTTGACCAGTCAAACTGCTGACTGGGCTGGCCCCAGTCTATGACAGGTGGGACCCAGTGGTCCTGTTGACCAGTCAACGCTGACCAGTCAACTGCTGACTGCGCGGTTGACTGGGCCCACTGTCAGTCTTAGCAGCACATCTGTGGGTACACTTCTGTGTACCCATAGCATTTTATTCTTTTATTTTCGAATTTAAATTAAATTCCAGAAATTCAATAAAACTTTGAAAAATCATAGAAATTAATCCGTAACTCGGATGAAAATAATTTATATATGAAAAACAATCAGAAAAATATGACGAACCCGAATACGCTATCCACATACCTGTCAGATGCCTCCAGCACTGCAAACATGGAACCTTCCCCTCCGGTTCATTTGTCTGACAGATGTCCGAAACCGGGAAAGCGTTCCAGTTAATTTCCTGCTTCATCTGCCACATGTAGCACTGCGTTAGGTCACCCCTAGCACTGCATATTGCCATGTCATGCATTTGTGTTGCATTGTTTGCCGTGTATTTATTGTTTCTTCCCCCTCCTTCTCTCCCGATAGACCCTGAGACTGTCGACGACACTGCTGCGTACGACTAAGTCGCCGACGACCAGACCCCTTCAGCAGAGCTTCCAGGCAAGCAAACCCTCCTTGATCATCCAGATATCGCCTATTCTTTCCCACTTATGCTTGCATTAGAATTGCTTCCGTTGATATTCCGGCAACTCCTATTCTGATGCATAGCCTGATTTTGTAACCGTTGTTGATACCTTTCCTGTTACCCTAATTGCTTAGTATAGGTTGATCAGAACCCCACCAGTTGGCCCTACACCCTTGTCCATGTTGCTATGCTAGAATTCGGGTCGTGATCCCCGCTGGCAGTAATCACGAGGATGCTCACACATTTACTTTCATTTATTATTGGGGAACTGAAGGGCTGGCGGTACCATCCAGTAGAGATGGACCTGAGTCCCGACAGCTCCCGTTGTTAAAGACGGGTCGGCTCCAAGAGCACCCGCGAGCCATGTGTTATCAAGTCGGAGCGACAGGGATCCTGTTCGTCTCCGAGAGTTACTAAACATGCTTAATGGATTTGGGTATTTGATCTGAGTGGGTCGTTGGCCCTATACGCACTACCACCACGTGGGATAATGGTTATGGGACCCTCGGCGCCGTATGTATCAGCCGAAGCTCTGTCAGACGTCCAGTTCAGCATTGTGGCCAAGTTGGGCCGGCGCCATCCAGGACAGAGGTGGTGCCTGGTCTACCCTGCACACAATGACCCGGAGTGCAAAGGGCGATGGGCCCAAGACCCCTGAGCACTTAGGATGTAGACCGGCGGGGACCTCTCTGTTGAGCCTAGGTAGGACTACGTCGTGTCAATTACCCGAGGCCAGGCATTACCCAGCAAGTGTGTCCGGCCAGATGTAATCGAGCGTGTTGGGTAACAGTAGTGCACGCCTGCAGGGAAGTTATCTATTCGAATAGCCGTGTCCACGGTAACAGGACGCTCAGAGTTGTATCCTGATCTGCTACAACTACAAATGGATATTGTTACAATATTAAACTGTTACTACCGCTCTCGGGATCACTTTCTCGCAGGGTAGTCGAGGAAGGACCCCAGGGCATTACTACTATATGATTGATGATATATATATATATTACTTGTTCTACTCTCTTCTGATGCTGCAAGAATTGCTTCAAGATGCTAGTCTTCGATAGGCTAGGCCTCTCCCCCTCTATTCTGGCATTTCTGCAGTTTAGCCCAAAGATATAGCCCATTCCTTTGATACCGATGCATACTTAGTATAGTTATGATGTCAGTCTTGCGAGTACTTTGGATGAGTACTCACGGTTGCTTTGCTATTCTTTTTCCCCATACCCGATTGCTGCATTCAGATGCCGGAGTCCAGGAGCAGGAGATCCCCGGAGTCACCTACTTCTACGTTGAGCTCGCCGACCAGGAGTAGTTCGGAGGCCCTAGGCAGGAGGCCTTCGCCTTTTCGATCAGTGTCGGTGTTTGTGCTAGCCTTCTTAAGGCACCCTTGTTTAACTTTGTGTCTGTACTCAGATACTTTTGTTTCCGCTGATGCTTGTATGACTCGAGCTTTTGTATTCGAGCCCTCGAGGCCCCTGGCTTGTAATATAAAGCTTGTATTATTTTATTTTTGTGTTTAGAGTTGTGTTGTGATATCTTCTCGTGAGTCCTTAGGCTTGATCGTGTGCATTTGCGTGTATGATTAGCGCACGATTAAGTCGGGGGTGTCACAACTGATTTGCTGAGTTGGATCCGATGTTACTCTTGAAGTTACTCCCACTATGACCAAGGCATATCAGTAACATGTGGGACTGCATGTGAGCAAACCGACGATTGGCCAAGCTGGCAAACTCCCCCTCTTATCGCGCGGGAAAAGCCCCGCCCTAGCGTTTTCAATCGTTATTTGTGTCTATCGTCGCTCCAAGGAGCAGAACCAAATGTTACAACTTACGAGTTCAAAATGAAAAGCCTGCCGCATTCGCGTCGCACCTCCACACGGTCGGTCCGGCACGCCGCTCAAGCTATGGTACGCGTGTTGTCTTGCATTTTCACTGACATCTAGGGCCGTTGTTGAGCAAACCGGCTATCGGCAAACCCTCACCCTGCCCGCCGCGCACCGGCTGAGTTTAGAGGAACAAGGAGGGAGAAGTGCTAGCTGTAGCACGGACTCCAAGAAAATTGGTGTCCGATGGGACTCGTACTGGTTTGTACTCTACTACCACTGTACTACTCCTGCTCCTACTACTCTACACTAGTAGTACTAGTACTAGTACAAACTAATATGAGGCCATTCAATCGTGTCCCGGCAAAATACCCCGGACGCCGATTATTCGTTGATATTTAAATTTGTTTTCACACAGCAAAATATCCATGAAAACAACAATACACAGCAAAATTTCGCGGCAAATGAGGGATTTGGATGTGCTGGGCGGGGTGGGGCAGGAAGTTAACGCAGAGGCTCGGTTTGTATTTTTTGGCGAAATGTAGAGGCTCGGGTTTTGGCGCCAAACCGGAAATTTTGCAAATATTTGTCATCTTTTATTCTCAAATGAGGCGCACCGGACGGCGCGCCAACCGCGTGTGGTTGTCTGGTGGCGTGTGCGGTAGAATTGAATGCTTGTGACCGAGCACCCCGCTCCAGCACATAGCGGTCCCACCTGTAGCAATGCTGAGGTGGCATATAACTAAATGAAGAAAGAGAGGGTTGAGTATCATATCATGATACCCTATCATAATAAACATATTTAGGAATAATAGTTATGATACTAACCACTACAAGCAGCCTTTATATCACAAAGAAGATTAATACTATTAACAATTCATGTCCTTAAAAAGGGTGCAATGATCACTGCAGCTTATCGCTTCTGGACGACCCGGCTATTTGAGCCGGTCGACCAGCTCCTCACGCGGCGAGGTGGGACTAAACATCCGAAACCCGCCGGCCCAATACAGATGTGAAAATCATAATTACAAATTGCACTCAGTTGACCGATCAAAAAGTCTACGTGGCACTCTGACGACTGGTCAAACTGGCCACGTGGCTTACGGGTCCCACCTATCAGTTGGTAAACAAAAATTTACGCAGGCGCGTGAGGGGTCGAACCTGCGACCCCGCGGAACTGGCCCTTGCACGCGAACCACCCTGGCTGTGTATATGTGTGCATGCACGTGTAGGTTGAGCACTTGAGCGTGAGCGTGTGTGTTGCGTTTTATGTTGTGTGCATGCATGCGTGTGTTCGTGTGAGTGTTGCGTGCGTGCATGTGTACGTGTGAGTGTTGCATGCATGCTTGAGTGCGTGTGTTTGTGCGAGTGTTGTGTGCGTGCATGTGTACGTGTGAGTATTGCATGCATGCATGCGGGCGTTGCGTGCGTGTTTGTGCGCATATGTGATGTGTGTGTATTCACCATAGTAGCTCCTGTGTATTAAAAGGCCGGCTCATTATATCATCACTAGGTGACCTTGTCCGCTGTGGTTATCACGCGTGGGCTACCAACCTGAGGTCTCGACTTCGAATCCCCACCGAGCACTAATTTATTATCATTTGTTTCTTTCTTATACCCGCTGATAGGTGGGCCCTACGTTAGGGAGATAATGTGTGCTTCTGATGCAACACTAGTTGCGCCACATGGACTGTTTGACTGGTCAATTGATCATGTCATCAACAAAATACGTAGCTGTACAGTGAGCTAGTGATTGTATACTCACCACAAAATGTATATGCTGACCGTATCGTGCTTTCGTTCCAAATACAATGACCGTCAGTGTCACCATCAAAATACGGAGTTGTACGGTGAGCTAGTGACCATATAATCACCAGAAAATGTATATGTTGACCGTAATGAGCGCATTCTAAAGTCCAAAGACGGTATTGCGCTTTCTCTTGAAATACAATGACCATCACGCGTGAATGTGTATGGGGGCGTACTTTTAGAGGGCTGAGAGATAGTTTGTGTGTGTACGTGAAAGGGGCGTCGAGAGAGGGGGTGTGCGATGGAGAGAGTGAGAGAGAGAGATGCCCTTCGTTCTCTTTATTGTGACTAATTTTATAGGATAAAAATGTAAACATTCACAATACGGAACAAATATCATTGGATGCACCATGCAATTAACTTTCATATATAACTTTGTAGTATTGTATATGTAGATTTTCTTAAATATTTTTTTGTCACAATCTGTGTAGTTTTAATTCAAAACAAATCTTGTATGCGGAGTAAAATTGAACGGATGCCTTTTTTAGATCATTGGGAGCACATGTTAATGACATGTAACATGCATGAATGTGTGGTTGACGTATTTTGGAGGGCCTGGAAAGGGTATGTGTACGTATTCGAGAGAGGCATGGATACGAGGGGGGGTGCGATGGGAGAAAGAGAAAGCACGAGAGATGAGAGAGAGAGGGAGAGAGAGGGAGAGAGAGGGAGAGAGAGACTGATACGTCTCCAACGTATCTATAATTTTTTATTGTTCCATGCTATTATATTATCAATCTAGGATGTTTTATATACATTTACAAGTAATTATATATCATTTTTTGGGACTAACCTATTACCTTAGTGCCTAGTGCCAGTTGCTGTTTTTTGCCTGTTTTTGGTTTTTCAGAATATCAGTACCAAACGAAGTCCAAATGCCACGAAACTTTTTGGAGATTTTTTTGGACATAAGAGACACTAGAAGCTTCAGGAGAGGGCCAGAAGACAAAGGAGGTGGCCAGGAGCCACCAGGGCGTGCCCCAGGGGGGTGGCGCGCCCTGGTGCCTCGTGGGCCGACCTCTGCTCCGTTTGACCTAATTCCACCTCTATAAATACTCTAAAATCGGGAAATCAACAGAGGAGTCCATGAAATACTTTTTCCGCCACCTCAAGTTCCTGTTCTCGAGAGATCCCATCTGGAGGCCTTTTCCGGCACTATGCCGGAGGGGGATTCGATCACGGAGGGGCTCTACATCAACCTTCCTGCCCTTCCGATGATGCATGAGTAGTTTACCACAGACCTTCGGGTCCATAGTTAGTAGCTAGATGGCTTCTTCTCTCTTTTTGATCTTCAATACAATGTTCTCCTCGATGTTCTTGGAGTTCTATCCGATGTAATCACTTTTTGCGGTGTGTTTGTTGGGATCCGATGAATTGTGAGTTTATGATCAGATTATCCATGAATATTATTTGAGTTTTCTCTGAACTCTTTTATGCATGATTGTTATAGCTTTGTATTTCTCTCCGATCTATTGATTTGGTTTGGCCAACTAGATTGATTTATCTTGCAATGGGAGAGGTGCTTTGTAATGGGTTCGATCTTGCGGTGCTCAATCCCAGTGATAGAAAGGGACATGACATGTATGTATCGTTGCTATTAAGGGTAAAAAGATGGGGTTTATTCATGCGTGAGTTTACTTTATCTACATCATGTCATCTTGCTTAAGGCGTTACTCCGTTCTTTGTGAACTTAATACTCTAGATGCATGCTGGATAGCGGTCGATGTGTGGAGTAATAGTAGTAGATGCAGAATCATTTCGGTCTACTTGTCTGGGACGTGATACCTATATACATGATCATTGCCTTGGGTATCATCATGATTATTTGCTTTTCTATCAATTGCCCAACAGTAATTTGTTCGCCCACCGTATGCTATTTTCAAGAGAGAAGCCTCTAGTGAAAACTATGGCCCCCGGGTCTACCTTTATCATATATTGAAAATCCTAAAAATACCTTGCTGCAATTTCACTTTATTTATTTTATTTTGTATTTTTGTTCGATCTATCTATCTATCACCATACAATTTAATCTTGCAATTAACCGCCAAGGGATTGACAATCCCTTGTTCGCGTTGGGTGCGAGGATTTGTTATTTTGTGTGCAGGTGTTGCTAATGAGTTGTTGCGAGATTCTCCTACTGGATTGATAACCTTGGTTTCATAACTGAGGGAAATACTTATCTCTACTATACCGCATCATCCCCTCCTCTTCGGGGAAATCCCAACGCAGCTCACAAGTAGCAGGAAGAATTTCTGGCGCCGTTGCCGGGGAGACATCATCAACATCTATCAAGTACCTACGCATAAACTTTCATCTCCTTGCATTTATTTTATTTGCCTTTGCCTCTCGTTTTCATCTCCTCCACTTCTAATTTTTTTTACAAAATACAAAAATATTTTCCGTTTGCCTTTTTCTTGTTTACTTCTTTGCTTGCTTGTTATCTTGTTTGCGTAACCCGATGTCTCAAGAAAATACAAAATTATGTGATTTTTCCAATACTAATAATAATGATTTTATTAGTACTCCGATTGCTCCTCCCGCCGCTAGTGCGGAGACTTGTGATATTAATGCCGCTTTGTTAAATCTTGTCACGAAAGAACAATTTTCTGGTAGTCCTAATGAAGATGCTGCATCCCATCTTAACACTTTCGTAGAATTGTGTGATATGCAAAAGAAAAAAGATGTGGATAATGATATTGTGAAATTAAAATTATTCCCGTTCTCATTGCGGGATCGTGCAAAAAATTTGGTTTTCATCTTTACCACGAAATAGTATCGATTCATGGGATAGGTGTAAAGATGCTTTTATTACCAAGTATTTTCCTTCCGCGAAAATTATTTCCCTTAGAAATCAAATTATGAATTTCAAGCAACTTGATCATGAACATGTTGCCCAATCTTGGGAAAGAATGAAATTAATGATAAGAAATTGTCCTACTCATGGTTTAAATTTGTGGATGATCATACAAAAAATTTATGCGGGATTAAATTTTGTTTCTAGAAATCTTTTAGATTCCGCCGCGGGTGGTACTTTTATGGAGATTACATTGGGAGAAGCTACTAAATTGCTTGATAATATTATGGCAAATTATTCACAATGGCATACTGAAAGAGTTCGTACTAGTAAAAAATGAATTCTGTTGAAGAAATTAGTACTTTGAGTGATAAAGTTGATGCATTTATGAAATTTGTTGCTAGCAAAAACACTCCTATTGATCCTAATGATGTGCCTTTATCCACCTTGATTGAGCAAAATAATGATCCCGTAGATGTGAATTTTGTCTCGCGAAACAATTTTAATAGTAATGCTTATAGAGGTAATTTTAATCCTAGGTCGTTTCCTGGAAATTCCTCTACTAATTATGGTAATCCTTATAATAATAATAATAGGATGCCCTCTGATCTTGAAAGTAATATTAAAGAATTTATTAATGCTCAAATAATTTTCAACACTACGATAGAAGAAAAATTAAGTAAACTTGATGATATGTCTAGGAGCATTGATAGAATCATTCATGATGTGGAAAATCTTAAGACTAAAATTTTGCCACCCAAAATTGATATTAACGAATCAATTAAAGCTTTATATGTCTCCATGGATGAGAGTAGAAAATAACCGCTATGCTAAAAGCTAAACGAGAATTTTTAGAAAAAGCGATTCCTCACGGTTTCTATCGTAGTAATGATGAGGATATTAAAATGATTGGTGTTTCATCTATTGATTCCTTGTTTAGCAATATAAAACTTGATGAAAAGGGGACTGAAGAAGAGTCAACTTTAGCTAGTAGGCGTCCCCATAATTCGGAGGGTGAAAATCTTGATGAAAAAATTGCTACAAGTGGGTTTGGAGAGGTAAAAACTTTAACTAGCGATGTGCCCACTCTCTTGGATTACAAAGACTTTAATTATGATAGTTGTTCTTTGATTGAGTGTATTTCTTATTTACAATCCATGCTAAATTCACCGAACGCTTATGAACAAAACAAGGCTTTTACTAAACACATTGTAGAAGCAATGATGAAAGCGTTAGAAGAAAAGCTAGAACTAGAAATTTCAATTCCTAGAAAATTATATGATGAGTGGGAACCCACCATTAAAGTTAAAATTAAAAATTATGAGTGCAATGCTTTATGTGATTTAGGTGCTAGCGTTTCCACAATTCCAAAATCTCTATGTGATGTGCTAGGTTTTACCAATATAGATGAATGTTCTCTTAATTTGCACTTGGCGGATTCTACTATTAAAAAGCCATTGGGTAGAATTAATGATGTTCTTATTCTTGCAAATAGAAACTATGTGCCCATTGAGTTTATTGTACTTGACATTGATTGCAATCCGTATTGCCCCATAATACTTGGTAGACCGTTCTTACGAACTATTGGTGCTATTATTGATATGAAAGAAGGTAATATAAGATTTCAATTTC